>CP098390.1:2468985-3703478 GCA_039634405.1 Penicillium herquei
TCTCACCCCATATCCTCACAACCAGTTTATAACCAATTCACAGCCGGTTCACAACCAGTTTATAATTGATTCACAGCCGATTCACAACCAGTTTATAACCGATTCACAACTACCTCGCATCTTCTTCACAGCCGATTCGAAACTTGAATTAATTCGCACCCCCTAATTCGCAACTGCTTCGCAGCCGTATCACAACGCATTCCAAAATAACTGATCATGAGCTTGGCTGGTATATGGGGCCCAGGGCTTTTGTCAACCCTATCATTTCGGAGTGGATACAATGAGGCACCCTCAAGCCTGAGGCGCATTTTATTCGACCCTGATCTTCCAGTATAGAGTCAAAGATAAGGGATATAAATTGGGAGGCTTCCGGCAGACTCAGACAACAGATGGTAAGGACTCTGTTCATGAAATTTTGGAAGGAGATGATTTGACAACTTCTCTCCAAGTGATAAATGTTCCGAACCAATTGCACACACCTCCTATCCCCGAGAGCTCTGCCCCTGCAGCCAACCCTATGGATTGCGAGACATCGCAAATACACTTGGGATTACCTCGTGGCTATCAGTCAAACCCTCTCAGGGGGCGGTCAAAATCTCTCCCTTCTCGCGGGCGAATTGAATTGATAATCCCTTACATCGTCAGCCACTGGAACAGGATGGACGGGTGCATCAAAAAGTGGTAAGTGGATCTACAATTGATTTTTAATCGATTATAGGCTAACAAATCCTCCAGGTACAGACACTGGGATAAGGAATGGACAGAAAATCATGTATTATTAGCTGTACAAATTGATCTCATTTTCATCACATGCTTATAGGTAGACAGTAATACCGGTCTCTCTATGATTACTTCCAAGATTCCACCCAGTAGCCTCAGAAGTCCCGAACATAAGCATTTTGGCCTGAAGACGCGGAGCAAAGAAGACGGGAGCCAAGGGGACGAGAGATTCAAGTTTCACCTCCGATGCTCAAGAGCCCATCTTCTCTGAGAGCGTTGTCGCTTCAAGTTCACAGACAAGCATTATGTTTCTCTCAACGCCCGAAACTTTCAATGGATGTATCAAGACGTGTGCGGTTCCCATTAGGAGTGAGAACTACTATGCTCCAAGACGGAATATTCAGAAAGGGTTATTCAAGAGGTGGTCCTTATTACATAGCTCTGGTATGTTTCAAGGTTAGAAGCATACCCGTGGACGTCAAGCATATTGACGTATGCTTCAAATGTTCTAACCTTGGAATGGTCTTAAGGCTGTTGCGACTACATATGATTTTCTTTGATATGGTAAACATACCAAAACAGCCCTGGAATAACCTGACTGCTTTTAAAGATCATTATTGACCTTGGAAGTATCGAGAATCTGACCTGGTCAACTCGAGTTATACATTGGTCTAAAGGAATTGAAGTGTCTCGAGAAAAAGAAATTGAAAGAAATTGCGTAAATCATTGAAATTGTTCTTTGTCCTCAACCGGCCCCGAAAATCGCTGCAATGACAAAAATATCCATGAGATGCTCTAGTTCGACTCCATTCTGAGATACTTCTCCTCCGCCCCACGAATACAAGCAATATTAGCACCGAGCTTGTTAATAGTCTCAATGTACTCATCATATGGGTCGGAGTCGAAGACAATACCACCTCCAGCCTGCAGGTACGCAACACCATCCTTAACCATCATTGTTCGCAGCGCAATGCAAGTATCCATAGCACCGGGTTCCTCGCTTGAGCCATCAGCGTTGGCACTGTTGTATCCGAAATATCCTACAGCACCGGCATAGACACCACGCTTCTCACCCTCCAGCTCGGCAATCAGCTGCATAGCGCGAATCTTGGGGGCGCCGGATACAGTGCCTGCGGGGAAGATAGATCGGAAAGCGTCGAAGCGGGTCTTACCAGGACGCAGGACACCGGAGACCTGTGAGACAAGGTGTTGCACGTGCGAGAACTTCTCCACAACCATCAGGCGATCAACCTGGGTGCTCATGGGGTCGCATACTCGGTTCACATCGTTACGGGCCAGATCCACCAGCATGACGTGCTCGGCACGGTCTTTCAGACTGCTGCGCAGCTCATCAGCGAGCGCGGTGTCCTCTTCAAGAGTCTTACCACGCTTCACGGTACCAGCAATGGGGTGAGTGATGATCCGTCCGCGCTCTTCCTTCACGAGAAGCTCGGGGCTAGCTCCCACGAGCTGGAAGTCTTGGCAGTCGATGTAGAACAAGTAAGGGGAGGGGTTGACGGTGCGGAGATGACGGAAAAGGTTGTAAGGGTGAAGGGATGTGGGTCGAGACAGACGTTGTGAGGGGACGGTCTGGAAGATATCTCCCTTGCCAATGTGCTCCTTCAGCTTCTTGACATGGCTTTCATAGCCCTCTTGACCGATATTAGAAGTGTACTCCTGGTTTTGAATGATAGGACCCTGGGGAGGCAGTGGTGTGCGGTCCTGAAGCAAAGTCTCGATGGTCTTCTGAATAATCTCCTGGCCCTTACGATACGCAGGCTCGATATCGGCGTCTGATGCGGGGATTGGAACATAGGTGATAACCTTGACAACCTGGAAGAAGTGGTCGAATGCTACAATAGTATCGAACAGCATGAAAAATGATTCCGGGACACCCAAAATATCCTTCATGGGGCGAGCAGTCTTCGGTTCGAAGTATCGGACACAGTCGTAACCAACATATCCGATCGCGCCAGCGGTCAGAGGGGGGAGGACCAGTCCGGGGACAGTTGCAACCCGGAATTGAGAGAGTTCCTCCTCCAAGTAGGGCAGAGGGTCAGCCTCGGGGCCATGGCCTGGACCAGTCTTGATCACCTTCCGGGGGTCTAAAAAGCAATTTGATGAGTCAAAAGTTCGAGTAGATAGAGACTCTCGTCGCAAAGATCACACCCACCTGCACCAACAAAACTGTATCGTCCAATGGTCTCTGTCGTCGCTGCGCTCTCGTACAAGAATGACAATCGGGAGCTATATATAAGTCAATCGCCATATTAGCCCTTCGTAGTCCAAAATGTCCCCCGCCACGCGGGGCAGGGCTGACTAGTCCGCATTGTAGAAGGCACCACATACTTCTCAGCGATTTTCAGGTATGCCAATGTAGGAGTTAACAGATCCGCGGGAATCGAGGCAGTCACGGGCAAAAGGTTGGGAGCGAATTGGGAGTTTCTCGACTTCGAAATTACTTCTCGCGCCGTCTCTAGGGACGGGACAGGGTTGATCTGAGTCATCGCGCACATGTCGTTAGCAGGCTGGTATTTGTAGTCGCATGACAATCATAGTCGCACAGGGGCATACATACTGGGAGAGCCATTCTCTGTGAGATTTGCTGTATAATGTCCGGACAAAGATTGGAGACCCGATGACACAGAGGGATTTGGCGGTGGAAAAATGGCCTTTGCTGTGGGGCTTTGGCTTCGGGTGCGCGTGGGGAGGTATGACTAGATATACTAGTAGATCTAAGAAGCACCTATTATTGGTTTGTAGCTTTGAGAATGAGCCAAATATATTCAAGAATGATAATTGAGTATGTTCAATCGAGTATCCAGGGCTTAACAAGAATGCCAAAGATGCACATGTGCCAAAGAGACAAAAAGACCATGGATCCTAAAAGGGTTAAGCGCGGGGAGTTCATTATCGGTTATCGATAAGCGACCGGATTTCCCTGCGTGTTTTGCGTCTCGAAGCTGCAGATCCCCAGCCACATCTGCAATTCTGGCGCCATTGAGCATGTATTTTTTCTTATATCTACGATGAATATAAGTCATTCCCAAAACACAGATATCCTTATGGAATCGCCGGAATTATATACTAGTCGCACAGCGACTAAGACTGTCATTCGACAGTTTATACCGACCGAGCATAGTTCCACGACAGAGCTCCGCCCAGCCAGAGGAACGCCATGGCAAGACCGCCTGGCGGAGCTCGCACGCCTAGCGTCCGCATCCCTTGGGGCTGATAGTAGGGATAGCAATGCAGGCCCATTAATTCATCAGCACCTCGATGCAATCGAGTCCATCTTGCGCGATCCGCGGCCGCAGCTCACAGATGAAATAATAACACGTGAGGGCAGACGACAGAGCTTTCGTACTAAGTCTTTGCTTGGTGAGCCTGATGCGTCCGATCTTGAGGAACCGGAGTGGTTAGCAAAGACTCGTTACGATGAGCGTCGTTGTCAGCAGATGTCATCGGAGTTGACGACGCTCCTGGGGGAGGTAACGACATTGAATCTGGAGCTGCAGCAACGTCGGAAGGAATCGGTACAAATTCGTGAACTCTATGAAGATCAATGTCGGGGATTGATAAGAACAGTGGCTGAGTTGGAGGATGAAGTATGCGAATTGTATGTCAATAGGTTTATTGATTCGACCAAACAGCACTGACGGGTTCAATAGGCACTCTGACTTGAAAGAAGATGCAGTTGAGCTTGAGGGAATGCAAGGCACAGTTCATGGGCTCCAGAATTGGATTGAAGGCATGCGAGAGGAGCAAAGAATAGCCCGAACCACGAGAGACATTGCACGAAAAAAGATGCGACGATGGGGTGGTCGAAAGCCACCCTTTGAAATGACCGAGACAGATGGGGAGATGGTGCTAGATGGCCTGAGCGCTTGGATGCGTGGATGGAAAGACGTTGAAGACGAATTCCAGGTCCGAGCGCTGGGGCGGAGAACTCGGAGAGAACAAAGACAACAGTTGCTAAGACCGGCCTCGATCAACCCTGCCCCCGATGGTCTATCGTGAGATGAAAGGGCTGTACTACTATTTGTGTATATAACTATGACGCTATGAAAATCACGAGACACACGAATTCAGATTATCAAATATGATGCATTTTTCTGCTTCAAGTTCAAGATCCACGAAGATACAAGAAAACCAACCCGCCGATGACCGACCTCCCAAGATCAAAAGAGTCTGAAAAAAAAAGAATTATGAACGAAAATCCCAGTAAACCAACCCCCGCCAAAGTTCCGTTCGCCGTGCCCAAGTCCTATCCCAAGTAATGCATGCCGTAATGCATCTTCTAAATCAAGAATATATGTCCAGAGAAAAAGTATGTAGAACAAGATTGGTGCTGACAAATCGAAATATGCCATGATGATCTACCGAAATGGTATCAGATCTTGTTCCTGGAAGGGATCAAAGATGAGTGAACCACAGAGTCAAACACCTTTTTTCAGACCAAAGAAGGCCTAGGTGATCCGAAGACGCGAGGCAAGGGTGCCAGATTTCGCCTTCTTAATGGGTTGATTAGACCGGATTTATGGTCGCAGGATTAAAGTTGTGAGAATGGCGACTTGGGAGTAACGCCATGAGACCAAGGGGAAGAAACTCGGCTGAGTTCAACACATTAATAGAAGGAATTAGTTGCTTTCTCATTTTTTTTGTTCTTCTTGTTTATTCAGGTAAATCGGTCACCGTTGCAAATTCACAATAGCCATCTGGAGATCAATTAGCCACTGGATGCGAGAGTAATAAAGATGTATTGGAGAGACGTACCTTATTTCCGAAGCCAAATGCGAGCTTTTTACCATCTGGATCCCATGAGAGCGCGGCATCAATTGAGGTGCTATGGCCATTCTGTCCATTCGTTGCAGAATCGGCTTCCTCTTTCACCTCGTCCGAGCCTGGAGCAGCCCATACAGACATGGGTTCGCCGCCGCGTTCAGCATTCCAAATGAAGAGTCGATCTTTGCTGACTGCGCCAAGAGCATATCCATCTGGTGAGAATCCACCAGCAAGAGCGGGCGTGTTGGAGCCCACGCGAAGATGATGGACTCGTTTGTACTCCTTCAGATCCAGATCGACGTTCCACACGTTGACGGCGCCATCAATCGAATACGAAGCAATGGTGATCACAGTTTTCCCTGTCATCAAGGAGGTACGTCGCTGAGCAGGCGACTGAGGACGAATATCGATACCAGTAATCGCCTCCTGGTGCGCGTTCTCAATTAGAATATCGTGGGTTGGGATCCAGATCGATAGATTTGTGGAACCGGCCACAACAGCCACTGGACCACTTGAGACTTGAGTACAGCGAAGGAATGTCCACGCAATCTCGCTGTCTTGGGACTTGAACTGTTTAACAAGTCGAATATTTTGATTCACTTCACAGTGATAAACCACTCCGTCACCACAGGCAAAGACATCATTTCGACCAACCCAGACCAGATCATAGATGTGACCGTCTACGACCTGAGGTGGTGGGTACATGTCTGGTTGTTGCGCGCCGTCCCAGAGTGCCAGCTCAGAGGTTCGTTCGTCGGAGGCCACAATCACCAGTTGAGGACTATGCTCGGCCCAATGTAAGCCACTGATTATTCGAGGGAGATCCGGAAGAAGGTCGACCACATTGCCCTCGGAGTTGTACATGGTGATTGCACCCTTGGTGTCCCGAATCGATGCCACGGCCAATTTGTTTCCAATTCCATCCCAGGCGACCGCGGAGACATAACTACCTGTTTTCAAGTCATGAAGCTTCTTCTGAACGGGTTCTGATGTCGATGATAATTGCCATAAGCTGCATCGAGACTCTCCACGAGTCACTAGTATGGTTGGGTCTGCTGGTCGCCATACAGCGTTGACCACGTGATCATCCAGGTCTAGGCAGGCGGTGTCGGGTGTCAAATCAGCAGACTTCTTGGCGGGGGAGATCTGGACGCCAACGCTGGTGCCCGTGCTGAGAGTGGGTTCCTGAGGCACCTCATCGGCCCCCATGCTCACATCCCCGTCCCCATCCACCTGTTCCGGGATAGGTGAACCTGGCTTGCTCTCGGTCCCGACGTCGACGTCCATAGAATCGCCATTGGTTTCGCTCTTTTCATTCTCTCCAGGGGTCTCAGGCGCATGGCCATTGGTGATGCGCTCAGGCGCGGGTTCTGGCGCGGGGGCCTCGGTGACGGTCTCCCGGCTTTTCAAGGCAGTCGCTTCAAAGGGTTCCGGGCCGAAGAAATGGTCGGCTGGTGTAAAAGTAATGGGATTACCCTCCTGTTGATAATGATTAGAAATGTCCGTAGGCTAAATAATCCAGTGAGGCCGGAGCCTCTCCGGGTATCAAATTCCAAGTTGTCGCGTCGAGCCTACCTTGTCAATGGAGGATTCCAGTTCATGATACTGTAAACCTTTTTGCACCAGCGACACCAGCGCATGGGTTTTGATGTGGCGCGCAAAGGGTAGACTTTGTGGGTCTGGATACCACGCACGCTGCAGTGATACAGCAGCTTCACCGTGGCCTGTAGCACGAGATTAGAATGAGTGGTGTCAAAGCAGACCAAAGATTGCCTCCAGTTGTTGGTATTAATGCGCGTTGGTCTTGAATGGGTCTCAAGCCATGGTGATACAAAGGGGGGAGAGCCGAAATGAGAGAAAAATGACAAAAATGACGAGTGACTAACCTGACTCTTGAAGGTACCTGGATTAAACGGTTAGTTCGGAATACCATGACACGGGACTACAGCGAGCTCGTACCTCCATATTAGGTAGTTGACGTGATGCGATGTAAGGTCGGGTTGTGCCATGATTACATGTGCGACCACTCAGAGGCGGAACATGCCAGATGTGATGGGGTTGCTTCCGCAAGGGAATAGGGAAAATCAAAAAAAGTGGAGGTTTGGGGTGTTGAAGTTTCAATGTGGAGCAGGAGCCGGAGAAAAAGAAACGGGAAAAAGGGGAGGCTGATCCCCAAAAGAAAGACGCGCTCAGTCTTAGGTGTCGGTGCACGTTTTTTTCCTTTTCAATGTGGAGTTGGGAAGTGGGAAGTTGGGGGTGGAAGAAGGGAAAGGGAGAAAGAGCGGGAGATGAACGAGGTTCCACCTAGGGCGGAACTTTGAGGATCGGAGATCAAAGACAGGATCTAGGGAGAAAGGAAAAAGGGACGAGATAAATTGAAGATGGAGAGGAGCTTAAGCGCACTAGCCACTGGTTGCTCCATCTTGAAATGACCGCAAGCCAATCCGATGTGGCGTTTCCTTCTGGGGTCGCCTGTTCTGGTACCGGCCACTCGCTTATGACGACTCCACCATGACTCTAGTGTAGAGACTCTATATAGATTAAAAAATAGTATATTTATTCTTATATCTTCTTTCATCTTCAGCTCTCATTGCTTCTTTCAACTTAATGAATAATATCATCGGAGCGCATGGGACTTCTGGTTCTTCTAGTAGCGTGCACCATCTGCACGCACCCGAACCCGGCAACACTGCAGGGCGGCAAAAGGTGGATCATAGCGCATTCCAGATCCCGCTGAGGATTACTGTATATCTGCGATGAATATAGGTATATTCTTAAGGAAATAAGATTCAAAGTCACTTTTCTACCTAATCATATTGGATCCTTCAAATTCAAGTCACTATATCTTAACCTGGGTGACAGAGAAGATCTTATCAATGGGATCTACAGGATCAGAGCTTGGAGTGATGCCAGGACAAGAATCTGACTAACACTAAACCCTTGACCAGATTAGTAGTTAGTTTGATATTTCAACTACACTACTAGTATATAGCACCTAAAAATTAATATCTGGAAGGATTATTATGCTTCCTTATGAGATTAGTCTGTATATGTTCTTGACATGACTATATGGAGTTACCTAGGATCATTTGCTAAAGGATTCTAGACCAACTGCTAGTGGGGGCCAAGTCTATAAGGCCACAGGATCAAGCCCCCATTAAAATACTAGTATGTTTCAAGACTATTGACATTGAAATAGAGAATCAAAATAATTCAAATGTTGATTCACCTTGTAGATATCAATATCTCATCTATTCCCAAGCGTTCAAGTGCTCCATATGTCAATCTTGACATGATAGTACCTACATGCCAGTCTATAGGCACTCCGTAGTACTAACCGGAGCACGGAGCACTTGAGTATAGCCAAGCATCAAGATGCACGAAATATACATACGTATACGATGTGAATTCTAATTGGTTCCCTACCAGTACAGCCAGATTGGAGTGTAAATATAGCAGCAAGTGGCAGTACTAAATTATTCTTCCTACACACATCCACACAAGAAGCATATGGTATATAGCCCTGGAGCCATATAGAACTTTAAGACAAAACAGAATTATAGATAACCCAGCATTTGAGTCTTTCAAATTAACATATTAAGGGCTAGCAAATACTGTCAAATATACTTAGGTGCTATGTACATGACGTGTAGTCTACTAGTCTACTAGTTGTTTCATTTGAATGAGTTGAAATTAACTATTACTAGTGAGTTATTATGTGACAGCTACATGGATTCATATAGCCCTTTGCATCAAATCTAAAGTGCCCTAATATTTCAATAAACTTGAAAGACACCTGAACAATTTAAACTGCAAAAAACCCCCATATAATAAAGGGCCAACACTGACTTGGAGATTCTCTCTAAGTCGGGACAGGTGGATCCGTCCAAGTCGACTTCCCGCTAATCGTGTCGCTTCCTCCATCTTCAACTCCGCGGTCTACGACAACACTGCGGTCTCGCCGCGCGAGCTCCTGGCCAAGATGCCCCTTCGAGTCAATATCCCCCCTGCTACCCGCCTCTTCCTTGTCAGCCTTCTCGCCTTTTCCTTACTCTACAATATTGCCAGATGGCGTGAACTCGACTACACCGGCGCCGTTCAATCCACTCCGCTCATTCCCTACTTGACTCTCGTTCCCTCTCGTTTCTTCTACTACCCTTGGACTCTGGTAACGGCCACCATCGTTGAGCAGAATATCTTTACAGTGCTCCTAAATGCGGCTACAATTTTCTATGGTGGCAAGTATCTCGAGCGTGCTTGGGGCTCCCGGGAGTTCAGCAAGTTTATCGCAGCTGTCACCCTGATCCCTAATGCCGTGATTATTCCCTTTTACCTCATCTGGGGTGCTATGCCTGGCCAACAAACCAGAGGGTAGGTTTTTCTTGTTCCAAATTTCATTCATTACCTCCGACTTACATTTCCATTTCGTTTCTAGCCTTACCCAGATCTGTGGTGGTGTTGCCATCCAAGCTTCCTTCCTCGTCGCATTCAAGCAACTCGTGCCGGAACACAATGTCGCTATCTTCAAGGGTCTGGTTAAAATGCGCGTCAAGCATTTCCCAGCCCTCTTTCTCCTTCTCAACACCCTCAGTGGAATTATTCTAGGAACAGACACCGCTGCCGTCTTGGCTTGGATTGGCCTCCTGACTAGCTGGACGTACCTCCGTTTCTACAAGCAGCAGCCCGATCTGACTGGAACATCGACCAACGGTATGGGTATCAAGGGCGACGCCAGCGAGACCTTCGCCTTCGCCTGCCTCTTCCCCGATGTGATGCAGCCCCCAATCGCTTTTGTCGCGGACCAGATCTATGCTGTACTGGTGGCGGTCAAGATCCTGAGACCCTTTTCGGAGGATGATATTGCATCTGGAAACCAGCAAGTCATGGCCCGAGGGGAAGCCGGTCTTCCGACTCTTCTTACAAACCAGCGTGGAGGAAGCTCTCGGGGTAAGCGTGAAGAGGCTGAGCGCCGTCGCGCGTTAGCACTTAAGGCGTTGGACCAACGTCTACAAGCTGCTGTATCAGGTGGTCGTTCAAACGCTGGTCCATCATCACTCGCACAACCAAACGCAGGACAACCGCGCCCAACAACACCGAGTCCGTCCGCCTCCCCCGGGCAGGCCATGCTCGGTGGAACCAATTACAATCCAGACCACGCATAAGTTTGATTGAAATAGGCGTTTGTGGATATTTTTGTCTTTTGGGTCGACGTGTTGGACATATATCACTCTGGGCAGGTTGTTCAAGTCTTGTTGGTTGGTAGACCTCTGAACATCTTATGCTGTCGCACCTTTTATCTCTTTTCTCATGATGTACATTGCCCCCATATCTTGGCTCCCTTTCGAGCCCTCGATTTTCTTCATACTTCTACTGATGTGTGACTTGATGACCTGCTTTGCCTCTGCGTTTAATTCGTTTTCATATTATTTCCACCAGGCTACACGTTGTCCTCCAGTTCGAGACTATGCCTTTTGTGTATTTTCCGATTTGAGTTCCATCAGCTCTATACCAGTTACAAGTGTTCTACCTTCAAATGAAAATTCCAAAATTATGATACAGATATTGGATATCCCTTCTATGTCTGCGGCTAGTCACAAGCGATAACCACATAGTAACTTGAAGACTAGAAGTTTAACAAATTGAAGAATATGAAACATCGGATAGTACCAATGCTGTCAAACCTAGAAGTACAATGATGGATGTCCATGGGAGGAAAAAAAGTAAAATGCCAATTTTCCTCTAGATCAAATGTATATTAGACAAGGAGAAGAAACAGATAACAAGCTATGCTACAGGTGGATTTCCGCCTCAACACGAAACAGAAACCCAGTCATATGGTAAAACAGAACATATCCACACACAGATATGTTAACTACTGCTTCTCAACCTCACCCCTCGCCTCAGCAAGCATACGCTCCTGATCCTTCTTCGCTTGCCGAATAGCCTTAATGCGCTGACGATCACCAGGAGCCCGAGCAGTAATATCCGCCAAATTCTTCGCATTCGCCTCATCATCAGCCGTAGGCACAAAGTCCTTAGCACCAGTTGAAGCCTGAACTCGTCTCCAGATCTCCTCAAAGGTCAAGTTCTTCAAATCGATCACAGCGCTCTTCTCGTTCGCATCCGGCGCAGGCGCGTACTTATCAACAACGGGCTTTGAGCCTGCGATTCCAGGCGCTGTGCTGCTCAGTCGCTCGGAGTAGTACACCGTTAGCACGGCGGGACCATCTTGCTCGTCTGTTGGTTTCACGGTCATCGCGACGCTGGGGTTGTGGTATTTCAGTCGGGGGAGGGCTCGGCGCCAGAAGTGTCGCGCGCCTTGGTGGCCGCCGTAGATCTTGCGGGCATATGTGAGGTGCAGGCGAGTAACCGTGGGGAATTCTTTTGTGGCAGTTGCGGCGTTGGGGAAGAGGGCTGCGCCGACACCTGTTCGGACTTCGAGGATCTGGTTGTAGGTGATTTGTTAGTTCTTGTGTTTTGGTTTTGGAGTGTTTTTCTATTCTCGTTTCGTTCCAATGCGCTTGGGTCCATGTAGATTTTGAGTATCTTGGGAATATGTCGAGGGTTGAGGCTCAAGACTCCGGAGATGAGGAAATTGCATGGGATGAGGTAGGGGTGGTTTACTTTCTGTAAGAGGGAAAAGATTGGGTTAGCCAAATAAAATTCCAAATTATTTGGGCCTCTTAGACAGAGAAGGACAATTGCCCTGGCCAGGATAACATACTGTATTGAGCTTCCGCATCCGCTTGAAGAAGTTCACCATTTTGGCAGATTTGGCCGCGGAGCGGCTAGTTTGGCTGCAATAAAGATCGGTTGAAGGTTGGCGGAGGTTGCGGGTACGTTGAATCGCTTGATTCCCGACTCAATGGTTTCGAATGTGGTGATTTTGGTGGTCTCGTAGATCTGGGGAAATTTGTTGCGGAAACTGTTGCATCTCAAAGTTGCTCGGTGATATCTCGCACGTGACCTTCGATACGGCGATACGTTGTATAATTTCCGTTCATATGATAGACTAAATTTCATCAAATTGATATTATAGATACCTAGATGTTTTGGAGTTTGTGACACATTAATCTGAATAGTTTTCAATAGGGCTTACCTTCTTTTGCCCCTAGAAAGTGGAAGTTCTGATCTACGAGGCCTTCTTTCGTAACGCTTTAAAATACGCCGCACAGATAAAGGCCCAAATACAGCCGTATTACCAACCTGACTCACCCACTCATTATCGATTATCGATTTTATATTCCCCCGCGATCTTCATTCTCTGCCCCTCAGAGAAGCTTGCACAGGGCAATATTCTGCTCAGATATCATCATGGCGGCTGCCGCTGCATCTGCTGCGCTCGACCTGAGCAACGGCTCAAAGAACACCCTTAAGCTTGAAAATGTTCAGTTGCCCCTCCCCCTCCATCGAGTTCCCGAAATTTATTTTTCTTCATTTTTGGAGTATACCATTGCTGACTTTATACATTTCTATTTCTAGACCGAGAAGCGTGATACCCTGATCGCAATTGAGAAGAAGTACCAAGCGCAATGGAAGGAGAACAAGGTCTTCGAGGTCGATGCTCCCTCCTTCGAGGAGATCCCCCAGGGCTCCATGACTGCCGCTGAGATGCGTGAGAAACACCCCAAGTTCTTCGGTACCATGGCCTACCCTTACATGAACGGTACCCTGCACGCTGGTCACGCTTTCACTGCTAGCAAGGTCGAATTCATGGCTGGTTTCGCCCGTATGGAAGGCAAACGTGCATTGTTCCCTCTTGGTTTCCACTGCACTGGTATGCCTATCAAGGCCTGTGCCGACAAGCTGCGCGATGAGGTCAAGATGTTCGGTCAGAACTTCGAAGGATACAAGGAGGAAGAGGAGGAGGCCGCTGCTCCCCCTGCCCCTACCCAGGAGTCCAAGCCAGAGGTCAAGGAACAGGCCGAGAAGTTCTCTGGAAAGAAGAGCAAGGCTGCGGCCAAGACTGTCAAGATGAAGTACCAGTTCCAGATCATGCTGGCCATTGGTGTTCCTCTCGAGGACATCCACAAGTTTGCTGATGCTAACCACTGGTTGCATCACTTCCCCCCTCTTGCTATCCGTGACCTTGACAGCATGGGTGCTCGTGTTGACTGGCGCCGTCAGTTTGTCACTACTGACGCAAACCCTTACTATGACGCTTTCGTTCGCTGGCAGATGAGGGGCTTAAAAGCCCTCAATAAGATTATGTACGGGTCACGGTACACGATTTACTCCCCCAAGGACGGTCAGCCTTGTATGGATCACGACCGCACCGAAGGTGAGGGAGTTGGCCCCCAGGAGTACTCTGCTATCAAGCTGCAGGTTAAGGAGTGGGCCCCTAAGATCGCCGAGCTTGTTAAGGGCAAGATCGAGGAAGATGCCAAGGTTTACTTTGTTCCCGCGACCCTGCGTCCCGAGACTATGTACGGCCAGACCAACTGTTTCGTTGGCCCCAAGATCAACTACGGTCTGTTCAAGTTGAAGGAGAAGGAGTACATTGTTGTCACAAAGCGGGCTGCTTGGAACATGGCTTTCCAGGGCCACTTCTTCGAGGCTGGCAATTTCCCCAAGACCCAGGACCAGCTGCCTCTTGTCTTTGAGGCCCCTGGTTCTGACTTTGTTGGTACCTTGGTCAACGCTCCTCTCTCCTTCCATACCGAGGGTGTCTACATTCTTCCTATGGATGGTGTCTCAGCCTCTAAGGGTACAGGTGTTGTCACGTCTGTCCCCTCTGACAGTCCCGATGACTATGCCACTCTGATGGACTTGATTAAGAAGGCCGACTACTATGGTATTAAGAAGGAGTGGGCTGAGAAGGAGATCCACCCCGTCATTGAGACCCCGACTTACGGTAATTTAACTGCTCCTAAGCTTGTGAAGGACCTGAAGATCGCCTCTCCTAAGGATGTTAATCAGCTGGCCAAGGCCAAGGAGCTGGCTTACATGGAGGGATTCTACAAGGGTACTATGCTTGTTGGTGAGTACAAGGGCGAGGCTGTCAGCGCTGCCAAGGACAAGATCCGCGCTGCCCTCTACGAGAGTGGAGATGCTTTCCCCTTCGCCGACCCCATGGGCAAGGTTGTCAGCCGTAGTGGCGATGACTGTGTTGTTGCTTACCTGGGTCAATGGTTCCTGAACTACGGCGAGAACGATGCCAAGTGGCAGCAGGATACCCTCGACCACGTTGTCAACACTCTTAACACCTACAGTGCTGAGTGTAAGAATGGCTTCCAGAAGAATCTTAGCTGGTAAGATCGATAATGAAGCGAATTATGCGCAATTTCTGACTGAATTACCAACTAGGCTCAACCGCTGGGCCTGTGCCAGAACTTATGGTCTTGGTTCCAAGCTGCCTTGGGACGAACAGTTCCTGGTCGAGTCTCTGAGTGACAGTACTGTCTACATGGCTTACTACACCATTGCTCACCTTCTGCACGGTGACCGTTACGGAAAGACCGTTGGTCCCCTGTCTGTCACCGCCGACCAGATGACTGATGAGGTCTGGGACTACATCTTCACCCGACGGGAACTCAGCGACGACATGATCTCTGAGAGTGGCATCAGCAAGGAGTCCCTGGAGAAGATGCGTCGTGAGTTCGAGTACTGGTACCCTCTCGATGTCCGTGTCTCCGGAAAGGATCTCATCCAAAACCACTTGACCTTCTTCCTCTACATTCACGTTGCCCTTTTCCCGCCTGAGTACTGGTGAGGATCCATAACTCTATACCAAAGAGACAATGTCGTTTACTGATAGATTCTAGGCCCCGTGGTGTCCGCGCAAACGGACACCTTATGTTGAACGGCGCCAAGATGAGTAAGAGTACCGGTAACTTCCTCACCCTGAAGGATGCCGTTGATAAGTTCGGTGCCGATGCTACTCGTATTGCCTTTGCCGATGCTGGTGACAGTATCGAGGATGCCAACTTCGAGGAGACTGTTGCCAACAGTAACATTCTGCGTCTCCACACCTTGAAGGAGTGGATTGATGAGATCACCAAGGACGAGTCCCTGCGAACTGGCCCTGCTGATGCTTTCGCTGACAAGCTGTTCAACAACGACATCAACACCTTGGTCCGCGAAACCGAGAAGCACTACCAGGAGTAAGTTGCAAAAAAAAATCAAGATTAAAGAAAATCTAAATTTCTCACAACACCTTGCTAACTTCACACTAGCACCAACTTCAAGCTTGCTCTGAAGTCGGGTCTTTTCGACATGACCAGTGCCCGTGACTCCTACCGTGAGTCTTGTGCTGCCTCTGGCACTGGTATGCACCGCGATGTTGTCCTGCGTTACATTGAGATGCAGGCTCTTATGCTTGCTCCTATTGCTCCTCACTGGGCTGAGTATGTCTGGCTTGAGGTCCTGAAGAAGGTTAGTTTATTCCCTGCCCCCATTTCCTTTTTGGTATTTCGTATCTAACATTAAACTCAGTCCGAATCTGTTCACTTCGCCAAGTTCCCCGTTGTGCCCGAGCCCTCTGCTGAGCTCTCTGCCGCTCAGGCTTACGTGCGCGGCACTGCCTCTGCCATTCTTTCCGCCGAGGCCAACTTCACCAAGCGTCTGTCTAAGGGTAAGAATCTGGCATTCGACCCCCGCAAGCCTAAGCGTGTCACCATCTACGCTGCCAAGAAGTACCCCGTCTGGCAAGAGAAGTACATCGACCTTGTCCGCGATGCCTTCGACTCTCTCACTGTTTCCATCAACGACAAGGAGCTTAACGCCAAGATCGGCAAGCTCGGTGAGATGAAGAAGGCCATGCCTTTCGTCCAGGGTCTCAAGCGCCGTCTGATCCAGGGTGGCGAGGCTCCCCAGACTGTCTTCGAGCGCAAGCTTCCCTTCGACGAGTTTGCTATTCTGTCACAGCTGGTTGGTGGCCTGAAGCGCTCCGCTGGTTACAAGGAGGTTGAGATCATTGCTGTTGATGAGGGTGGCAAGACTGGTGAGGTCGTTGGTACTGGTGAGAAGAAGGAGGGTCTCGCAGCTGAGAACGCCATCCCTGGCCAGCCTACCTTCTCCTTCACCAACATTGAGTAGATGTGCCCTGTTAATGGCGAATCATAACATTGGAAGGATTCAATTCCCGTTGTCAATCTAAAGAGTCACGCCTTATGTGCTTATGCTTAGAAAACAAAAATGCATTTTCCTAGTTCTCCATATTTGGTCTCAGGCTACTGTTAGAAACCCAGTGCACGACTAGGTGCTTTTCCAAGTACTAGTAGTGTCAATTTTGTCCCAGTTTCAGCTGGTGCAATACTTGTTGTCTTACCTTAGGGAATTAGGTGCGAACGTCCATACCTGAGACTGTACGTGGACGGCCGGGATACCCTCAAATCCTTCAAATTTGTTCTAGTACCTTCCAAGGTCGGGAGCAAAGGGTCGCATGCGTGATCGACTCGAAGGATATGAAGAAAGTGAAGTCTTCGGCTGGAAAAGCTTACCTTAATCGAGGAGATGTGAGGATGGTCACGAGCTTTTGGTGGAAAATGGGAGGAATGTGTAGTGTGGGAGGAGTCCTGGAGTTATATCCACTGTAAAAGCATACTTTTACTACTTGTTTCATGTTCTTCTATTATTTTTCTTCGTACTAGTAGAGCTGACTTTCTTTGGATCCTTTAGGTTTTCAACTTGTTCAATGTTTAGCAGTCACCGAGTCAGCCTTGGAACCTTGGAAGTTTGCTTTGTTATTCCGCATTCAACTAGTGTCTGGGTTATTTCTTACTCCACCAGACGAGCGTCTACATTACTATTGCGAGGAATAGGTAGTATGTATCAAGTTGATAGAATATCATCGTTCCTTTCCAAGATACTGTCGCTACTCACGGTATCCCAGTTTCAGCAGCCCTGGAGGTAAGAATAGTTTCATCACTACAGTACGTCCCGTAACTGGTGCACCCACTCACACTCTTCAATTGTTTCTCCAACCCTAGCCACCAAGCAACACTCGTTTTCGAGATCAGTTATACCTCCACACTCTTGCGAGTCCATTCCCGGAAAATAAGTCCGAAATGTGCTAACCTACTTTAGCTTACCCTATGCTCTATGGATAACCCTATGGCAGATGAGTCATCGTGATGATACCGTAACAAGAGTCATTCCAAAGGGCCTCATTGTGTTGCCTTAACACTTTTCTCATTGAATTTCTGGGCTCGAGCAGGCTCAATTCTCGCACGAACATAGCTTTCATCATGGTTGAGCAACCCGATTGCCACTTGATTGGTACCTATACTCGATATTCTAGTATTAACCCGGTCTCTTTATATTAAGCGTATCTGTCATAGCTAAATTCCTTCAGGTTGGACAGCACGTGTTGAGGCCGTTCTTGAATACTTCCAAATCCCCTATACCGCCCAAATTATTCCCTTGCAAGATGTATGTTTCATTTCTACCTCAGATGGTCAATCATACTAACATAGTCCTCTTATACAGGTTCGCACTGTCTCTCCCACCGGTCTTGTTCCAGTGGTGAAGTCGCGAGCTCTGGCAGACACCTACATTAGCGACTCTCTTGCCATTTGTGAATATCTTGCTGAGGCTAATCCTAGCTTGCCCCTGTGGCCGCGCGATCCTCAGTTAAGAGCGATGGCCCGCAGCGCCGCAGCCCAGATGCATTCTGGATTTAGCGAACTTAGAAACAACTACGGCACCAACTTCGTCGCTCGGTATACCGGTAACATCCCCGTCTCCGAGAAAGCCAAAGAAGAAGTCAGAAATGCTCTGTCTATTTGGCATAAAGCACGTACTGCAACGAAGGTCCGGCTGGGCGAAATCAACGAAGCGGACGAAGGTTTTCTGTTCGGCGGATTCAGCATTGCGGATGCATTCTTTTGGCCTGTCCTTTGGGTAAGAAGATTGTCGTTTATCTTATTGGGCGGATGAGTAAAGAGAAAAAACCAGTGCTAACCACTGTACCAGCGCATTCGCACCTACGATCTTCCCCTTACTGGCGCCAGTATATACGCCCTGAAGTGGATAGAGACAATGTGGAACGATCCCTCGATGAGGAAGCTGATACACACCTACTATCTCCAGGCAAAGGATCCTAAAACCTGTATTGAGCATTATGATGACATCTTCCGTGGACATGATGATATTCAGTTCGGGACTTTCCCAGAGGACTGGACATTTCACGCTCCTCAGTCTTCATAGCTTATACTAGTTGGACCCTTGCTCTGTTTCTCTGCTACTTATACATATCAATATGAATCAACAATCGGCCATTGCCTAGTCCTCGATTACTACGGATTGGCATCTCCATTTTGAGCCGCCCAAGTCCAAGTATTAGACTTGGAGTACGGTATCGTAACGTAGCAAGATTAGCAGATATAGTATTGGAGTGCCCAGCCAGTCCCCATAATGACCAAAAACCAATCATCAGGTTCTATCAGACATGATCTATACTAGGCAGTACATCATCAAATCCTCATCTTCACACATATCGCCAGAAATACCCTATCGTGAGTCAGTGACACGAACTCACTCCGCCAACGGACACAGAAAGAGACTCCACGAATCCAACGGAAAAATTCTACTTAAAATTTGGAATGGCTTCATTTCACATGGTCACAGATTGCATCAGAATAGGGAAATGGGTGGTGTGTGAGGATTAACCTTGGAAGCGCTTGAGTGGTCCGGCTCCCGACATTGGGTAAGGCTCCA
This sequence comes from Penicillium herquei, assembly GCA_039634405.1. Taxonomy (NCBI): domain Eukaryota; kingdom Fungi; phylum Ascomycota; class Eurotiomycetes; order Eurotiales; family Aspergillaceae; genus Penicillium; species Penicillium herquei. The sequence continues at coordinate 2,488,150 of CP098390.1, forward strand.
ACATTAGATCCTCCCTTCCCGCCTCTTCCTTACCATCCCCTCAATGTTCATAGCATCACCCAAATGGATGTGGATAATCTCTGCTTCAATATAGCCGCTTTCATTGCTGGAGTTTTCCTCCTTGATTATGGGGCAGATAAATTCCTGGATCATACAGTGATCGTGGGCCAGCGCCTAGGCATCTCACCGACACTTATCGCTCTCTTAACTGCTGGTGCCGAGTATGAAGAGGTACTCCACTACATTTCCTCCACCTGTTATACCCTTGGAAAGATAACCAATTAACGAATCTAGCTCGCCGTGGTTATTGCAGCAATTCTGCAGCATCGTACCCCACTAGCGCTGGGCAACGTGATGGGCTCTGCAATCTCGAATATCCTTGGTGCCTTTTCGCTAGGTCTCTTATGCCATCCTGGGGGAATGGAATTCGATACTAGCGCAAAGATTTACAGCAGTATTTTACTCGGCATCACCACATTATTCGTGGCCCTGGCGTTGGCCGATCTGTTGAATAGAGCCACGGGTATTCTACTTATTGCTGCGTTTGTGATCTATCTTCTCTCGATTGGGTATGCCATCTATAAAGGCGTTACTGCAGCACCTGAAATGTCCGACAGGGACAGTGATAGCGATAGCGACGGAGATGAAGAGGCTTCTACAAATCGTGAAGAACGATTACCCGATCAAAATAACTCCGCGGCTTCAGAAAGTTCGCCTCTCTTGGAGAATGCGGACTCACGACCGCAGGGCGATAAAAAGCCCCCACGCCCTCTATATCAACATGTCTTCCACCTCTTCTTTGGTCTGCTCGCGCTTTCTTTATCGGGGTATATCCTTGCTCACAGCGCAGGGGCTATAGCGGATGCCCTTCAGTTGTCGGGAACCGTCTTCGGGCTTACAGTGATTGCATTTGCCACAACGCTTCCGGAGAAATTCATATCCGTGCTGAGTGGATTCCGGGGCCAGGGAGGCGTCGTTGTCGCGACTACAGCAGGAAGTAACATCTTCTTGTTGACACTTTGCGTTGGCGTCGTGGCTATTTCGGGAATTCCTGTCGATGACAAGGATACATATGTCCTGTTTGATCTACAGGTTCTTTGGATATCTGCATTGTGCTTTACAGTGGTAGTCTTTACTGGGCCAAGCCGGATTGCTGGTTGGGGGTTTTTGATTGCTTATATCACTTTCTTGGCGCTTGAGTTTACTGTATATAGGCGTTGAAGATTTAAAACCCACATTTTGACTCTTCAAAGGTAGCCTTTACATAATAACTATGCACATGCCAGAGCTTAAGTAAAGAAACCTCGAGGTTGTTTATTGCCATGAACCCAGCGGATCATAATCGTGGAGCTTTTTGTATAATTCACATGAACCGGACACAGAACCAGGCACCAGTTAAGAGAATCACAACACAACTGTCATCCCACTGAGACAGGTAGACAGTTCTGATGGGAAAATCAAGGCCAAGCTTGTGCAAAGGCCCGTTAATAAGCTCTTGCTTCATTGTAGAAGGAAAGTACTTGGATTCAACAACTTCATATTGGGACAACAAGGGGACTGCTTTATGAAGAGGAGAATTCATATCAGCTACCTACCTTATTGATATGCTATGCATTGAAGAGTGGTTCAACTCACTTTTACTTCAGTTATCTCTCACTTTCAATTTGGATATCTCTTATTTTGAGCTCAGATATCTCTCACTTTCATCTTACTCATTATCAAATATTTTATATCATAATGATAAAGCAACCGACAGTGAGCTTTTAGGGGGCTGGTCGCTTTCGCAAAGCCAGATTTCTCTTGAAATAGGCGATCATATTTTGCTAAAAGTGACAAGAGTGCGTCCTTTTCCTCAGTGGATTCATAATAGACGGTGATGCCATTACCGCAAACATACTCCTTTCCCAGTGACGGTTGACGGTGCTGTCGGTTAGGGGAGTCCTGATCATCTTGGTTAGGGGGGTCCTGATTGTCTTCGGGTCTTGCCACGGCAATTTCATGGGCGCTGGGGTCGACCCAGAAGGCGTGGAGCTTATCGAGTTCCTCAACAAATCCGACATGTGTGTGACGGGGTAGGGTGAAGTCGTCGTCACCATCGTTCCAGACTAAGATGGTTTCAAAATTCTTGGTCCGTCGCTTGGGTGTAGAAGCCACCAGTCGGCAGTAGTCACTCTGTCGCCGTTCCGTACTCAGGGATAAAGAGCATGTCATCGGTGATCTCACCGGAAAAGAGCGTTTGACTATATGGCTGTTATAGGCCCCTATCCTACCTTAGAAGCTAACCAGATAGCTAAGTGATTCAAACTTCTCCGAGCTTGTAAGAACTATATGCAGTGTTTGCTGAGTAGTCAGTAGCGTGGGAGGATCTAAAGTAATGATAGAAAGTGTTTCCTATAGATATCACCTTCTATCTCTCTCTCTCATACACACCCCACATATGGCACATCTTCCATCATCATACATCCCTTCCAGCAACCAGTAAGTATTAATACCTACTGCCCTTTTCTAACCTAGGCTTACTTACAGCTACTAGCAAGTCACCACCCACCCGCGTACTCCTGCTCTCACTCTCGCTCTCCCATCACCCAGTGCCCAGTTCTGCTCTCGCCTCACTGCAAGAGCTACACCCTACCAGCCAAGTGCCTTCCTTCTGCCCTGTCCATCATGCCAAAAGCCTCAGAGCCTCGGCAAAGAGCCCAGACAGGATCAGGAGGAACAGCTTCATCAACGTCTGCTCCTTTCCCCAACCTAAAACCCCTTACTCCTACACTCAATCATCCAGCAATTCCCAAATCCCACAAACAATCACCACCTCATACCTACAAAGCCTTCCATCAGCGAGCCATATCTCAAACCCTCGGCTTCATCAACTTTTGCTCCTTTCCTTAACCCGAAATTCCCTGCTCCCGCACTTGATCGTTTACCAGAAACGAGCAGTAATCTACATTAATTCTTATACCATAGCTATTCCTGTCTTCCTGTGGGACTTTGTTCTTACTCTGAATATCTTAGTATGATAAGATATCTACTATCTCTGTATGATATAGTGAGGCTATTTCTTTTTTATCTTTTATGGGATATATCTTACTAATTCACATGATTCGGCCAGACCAACCTTAGAGAGACTATCATCTTTTTTGGCGAAGTCTTTTGCAGAGTCCTAGGCTGTTGACGTAGCAGAGTATATTTACTATACTACGATTCCTCACGATGGACAGATAAGCTAATTATATATAACAGAATACATTTAGCGCAACAAACAACCTACGTGCACACTTACGGAATCGCCATGGGTTCACAGTCCAGCGGACAAGTGCAGGCAGCCCTTACTACATATACCAAGAGCTGTCGAAAGAGTGGTACCAGAGCCTAGCGCGTTCCTCGGACACCCAAAATACTCCCGATCCCCCAACATCCTCCGGTTATGGTGAGATTCTAGAAATGATCGCGCGCGCATCGAAAAGGGCCATGGAAGGAGATGAGAGTTCATCTCCTCGAAAACGAGCGAAAGCAGAACGAGAAAGTTCTCCATGTCCATCTGAGGAAACAAACATCTGCGACAAAACGTCCACCGTGGAAGTCGAAGTGACTCGTCATTCCAAAGACGAGCATGAGCACATTGAGCCTGAAATTTTGAAATTTGACAAAGCGGACATTCAATATTCCTTCGACTTCAATTCGAAAGGCGCCGGTTAGACACCCCCCACCCGTGGACCACCTGTTATCGTACGCCTTGAAAAAGCAGCATGGGTCCCCGTTGTCGACAGGTTCTACTCCCTAGGAGGCTACCATGACGACATCGGCGCAAGCTACATGACAACCTGGCCGTGTGCTAATACCAAGCACAGTAGTCATTTTCTTTGGCTCCGTATGGTCATGGCATCGCCGGTGATGATTGAAGACGGAATCGTCTACGAATTTGAGCAGTTCTCCCCGATGAGAAGCAACGGTTTCGTTTCGCATCCTCTGCCAGTAATGACCTCTATTACTGTATCCAGAATAAAGCTCTCGCCCCGGTCAACGCGATAACCAAGCATGGTGTCCCACGGGATCAATATATCACCACGGCCACTACCACATCCTGGAAAGTCGAAGTCCATGTAAGAGAGCGCCACCCTAAAGATTTCGATCCCGATGTAGGCGTTCAATTAATGCCTGCGGAAGAAAAGGATGAGATCTTTGACAGAGAAGATGCCATGAGAAGGCATTTCAGAATTGTCCATCTTGGACAAGGATTCCACTGTGAAGACCCCGAATGTGACAAATCATACAACAGTAAAGCTGCACTCGACAACCATACCGACATTGTCCATCTCGGGAAGAGGTTCATCTGCGAAGATTGTGGGAGCACATTCACCGACAAAGGAAGATTGACTGATCATGAGAAGTCCTTTCACACTGAGCAGAATTTCCTCTGCAAGTACCGCGAGGAAATTTCCGAAAAGTGAGATACGGGATGGAAGAGAGGCGCCTGCCAGAAAAGACCTCCCTCAGCCCGAGAAAAAGAACGGACTATGGGTTTGCCAGGACAGAGACTGCGATTTTACATCAACATGGAAACAGTCTGTTTTTAAGCATTACCTCACCGAGCATATGGACGTGTTGTGGGTTTGTCGGCATTCTGAGAAGTTAGGTTGTAACGCAACCTTTGAGTCGCCAGCAGCAGAGTCTTTCTACAGTGCAGATTATTACTACCGGTGGGAGTGCCAATTCCCGTGGTGTGTCGCCAATGCGCGAAATTTGTTGATGACAAACGCGGCGATCAAGAGGCACAAAATAACCCATAAAAAGCATGAACATGTCAATGATGATACGTAGCACCCTGAGCGAGTATGTTTACCAGTATATGACATTCAGAAAGCCTCTATATGGGCAGTGCTAACAATGGGCCCTAGGTTGAAATTGATCCAAGTGTTCGTCAAGTTAATGAATGCGATGTAGCTGAGGAGGAAGAAATGGCCGCCAGCGATGGCTGTAGAGATGTCGAAGACCGTGATTGGCTCGATGATAACCCATCGATTGATGATGAGATCCTTGAAGCGATGTCAATACTCGGACATCAATCCACGATCAAGTACAGCGACCTGTCCCTTGATGGAAGGGATCCTCAGCAGAGTAAGCCAAAGAATCTCAGTATCGACTGCATGGGTGCTAATTTTGGGTTCACATAGATCCTCAAGTTCGAACAAGAATACTGAAGATCGTAGGCAACAGGTGCATGGGCCCGAATCCAGTACATCAACTGAGGGTTTCCGCACTTTGCCCACACAACGTCATTTTCACAGAGGAGAATGTTATCTTGGTTGATGATCGTGGAACGGACTCAACGAATGTTTTGAGAAAACGCCATACTTCCAGATCTCGCATGGAGTTTTGCAATATGGCTAAAGCACTCAACATGGACAAGAAACCAGGTCAAGTCTCCTGCGGGTTCCGTGACTGCAACTCGCCAATCTTTGGCGATTGAAGGGGGATTCATTTCTTGGAGAAGAAATCCTCTCGAGAATAAAGAGCGGCGTCCTAGAGAAATCCGGGATGCCTATGGTTGTTTGCGTAGATCTGGAGGCATGTCTGAAAACCAGATGGATCTTTCAAGTCGGCATCTGTGACCTAGAGGGAAGGAAACTGTTGGATTGTCACACGATCCTAAGTCGCGAAGAGATGCGAAGGACATCAGCAGACTCAGGTGGCAGGGATGAAATACTACAAACCATTTTCGAGCGCAAAGCTCGCGCTCTGACTTCAGCAGACGGTCATATGTCTGTCGAACAGGTGAGTGCTAGACTGAGGAAGCTCTTTCCTCGTCCGGAAGAGGTTGTTTTTATTTCTTGGGCCAAACGAAAGTTCACAATCTCCAAGGGCCTATTATGCGCGGAATCGAAGCCATTTACAGCGATTTTCAAAAAAGACGGGTTCAAAGAGTCCCAGGAGATGGCAGCAGACCTAGAGCAGCTGGAGGATGTTGTCGATCTTTCTTACTTGCGAGACTGGCTAGAAGCCGCTGGTCATTCGGGAGTGCTTCCTGGAAATGACAGGTGCTACTTGGTCATGGAGGATTTCAAGTACAACCTTGACAGGATTCTAGGAAAGACAACTATCGAAGGCAGGAATTTCCCGTTCAAATTGCCGATTTTCTTTCCTGTCGTTATGGGGGAAGGCCATCGGCTTTCTGGCAGAAACCATCACGCCCTAATTGACACGCAACAACTCGCGCTATTAGTGAATCGGCTTGCAGTCTTGTGTCAGGCAACCGGTTCAGCACGCCAGATTCCGCTCAGACAAACCAAACTCTCGTTTGCAAGAGCGAATTCCTAGCTGGACCCTTTTGATTATTTTTCAATTTGACTTTCTTTTCTCAATTTTCATTTATTACCTAGTAATGTAGCTCAAATCCAAGAAAGCCACCACTTATTCACCAGGATAGAAAATGGTCTGCGATCACATTTCAAATCATCAGAATTACTTCTTAGACCTGATTCATAAAAAGGCTCATTGATCACTCACTTAGCGCTAGGTTTTACATCATTTTATATGGAAAATGAGTTTGGTCCTAGTAGGAGAAGGTATACCACAGTACTACTACGAAGTGTGTTGATTTGTGCTTGTGTTAGCTTCCTATTGTAAAGACTACTACTAGTCAACAGCGCCACGAGGCCCAGCCTTGGAAGCTCGTTGCTGTCGGGATGCGTTACTCGGCGATGCCACGAAGCCCGTGCAAGCCCGAAGGTTCTTGTAATTGTGGAGATGATTGTATAATTCACATGGGTCTCTTAGAAACGCCAATCGCTATGCTTGATTTTCTATTGTACAGTGGTCTAATAAAGTAGGTCCTCGAGTTACATCTCAGCTATATCGATGTCTCGTACGAGGTCTCTTCCGCTTATCAGCCTTAAGCTTCTCTGCCATGAAATTCCAACACTCTATCGGTCTTCTCTGTCCAATAAATTCACCCTGTGGGGTGAATATCTCGACCTGAGGAGACACCATTTCCTCTTCAGAGTTGCGCTTATTCCGGATCTGAATGCTCAGTTCAATCCAACCACACCCTTCAATAAGAATATCGGCAGCCATGACTTTATACGGCAGTACAGGAACCGGGATACCCTTGTCCTTGATAGCCTTCGCGACTGATGTGGGCAGATTTGAATTGGTAATATCCCACTTCAAATCGAATTTCCCGGCAGAGGTGATAGAGCCACCAGTGCCTTCTTTCATGAGGACCTTGCCTGGGTAGGTCCGCTGTTCTGTCTGCATCTCAATAGCCTTCTCGGTTTTTGTGACGTGTGATTCAAGTGGCACAAAGCTTGCAGCCATGATAGTATCATTGGGGTTGACTGCTGAGATTCGTACCAAGCCACCACCGAGAAGGAGAGATTGACCAGGCTTGATTGTATGCCGTTCAGGCTTCACACGCTTCGTCATGATCAAATCGCGTTTGTGTTCATCACATACATAGTCCTCAAGCTCGCTTCGATCCATACCAGGTAGATCGATCATCTCTCCCTTTCCACGTCCAAATGGAATTCGGATCGGAGAAACGGTGGTACCTGGCATAGAAGAGACAACCGGAAGCACAGGGTAAAGGTCTTCGCGAGGAGCAGGCGGAAGAAGGCTATCAGGGTCCAAGACCTCTGGGACAGCCTCTTGTTGCTGGTTCATGATTTCCCTCTCCAATTGCTGCTCGGTCCACTCGGCCATAGTCTCGAGATGCCGAGAGTCTTTCGGGAAACATGCCTCAATGAAGCTACTCTTGCCCACATTGGCCTTTCCAACAACCCAAATTCCGCCACCATGTTCTGCAATCTCCTCCTTCACCTGCTTGGTCCACCAGCCTCGGTGCGCACTAATCATATGCACGTTTCCCATACGAACATCCTTCCCGGATCTTCCAAGGGCTTCACGAAGTACTGTACGGAAATACTCCATTTTCGAGTCGACTTGATCCTTTGTAGCTGCTAGCAGATCAGATCTTGTAATAATGAAGCTGACTGTAGGTAGCTTCCGTCCATGCGAGTATTTCTCGGTAGCAGATCGCCGATTTCGCGAACGCTGCTCCATGGCCGAAAGTGCCTCGTGGATCCGTGGCACAAGAGACATAGGGAAGTCAGCGGCATCGAGGATGTGATATACCCGGTTGTTTTTGTAAGGTGACTCGCTGAGATACTCTCGAATGGAAATGATGGAGGGCTTAGGTGCTGAGACTGCTTGATTGTGGTGTATCAGGTCATGGCATCGATCGCAAACGTGAGTGGCTCGAATTTCGGATTCTGAAGCAGCCAAAGATGGGGACGTAACATTATCTGGCAGTGCAACATCTTACATTCTAGTTAGTCAAATCTACCAAATACCGTGCTAGATGGATAACATACCCTGAGAAGGTTTTGGAACAGATAACTCCGTTATAGATTGAACTTCTCCATATTCTGCAATATTCTCCGTTGTTGCTATTGAGCTTGCGATCTCTTTCTCAGTCTCACTTCTTCGGAGGGCGAGCAACTTTCGACTTTGCTTCCGAGTTTGACTATAGTATCCTGGTTCCTGTGGCTCAATTGTTTGTGTGAAGGCACCACATCCAGGACAACATGTGGGTAAAATATTCGCAAGCTCCTCAGAGACACTTTGTTCGCATTGGACACGGCTGGTTGAAAAGGAGCGACACGGGTTCTGGGCGTGTGTCGCGATACTAGTCACGAATCGGGATCGGGCTGGAGTAATGCGTGGAAGGGTGGTATTTGTGACAATGAGTCGGCTAAACCTCGGCTTATAATTGCATCTTAAGGAGCCAAGCTGTATCGCTCGCGACAATGCTCCTCGAGAACAAGGCGCCATGTTGGATGCACATGTAAAAATGCGGAGTTCACGCGGAGCTTTTTTTCTGGTCAGACCGCGTTATCGATAGCGCTGATAAGACAAGGCCTAATGAGGCTAGACTGATGACATATCAGGTGACATGTTCCTGGTCGGATCGGTATATCATTGTTCCACATTTCTATGTAGAGCCGTCAACTGGTCTTGCCATCTGATGTATGCCCATTATCACCTTCATGGAAAAGATATGACCTTCGGAGTTGAGCAATAGATGTTTCACATGTGCTACTGATAGGTGTAACTTGACATTGAATTACTATTATTAGTATATTTACTGGCCTCGTGACTGAATCAAACTTGAACTTCGAAGTTGAACCTTCCAACGAAGTACTACTACTAGCAGCATGCTATGGATATATAGCGGACTCGGAAAGTTTGATGTACTACTACTAGTACCTGCCCAGGTGGGCAACTTGAAGCACGCATCACACATACTACAATAGTAACTGATCGGATCAACAATACTATACTCTTCCACGCTACTAGGTATGAGTGCCACCATCTAGATTACATCAGATGAAAACCTTCAGTACTAGGCAATGGTTTTTGGTGGATGTAGTAGTAGTATCAGATGGATGGGTCGCTGCGCCGATCTTGCGCCTCTTGCATGTGGGATAACAAAAGATATACGACCTGACACATCTACGGGCACTATGATCGACTGGTGTGATACGACAGTGACCCTAGGTACTACATAATGAGTCCAGTTGCCCGGGTGACTAGGTTCTCGACTCCATCCATCTGGATGTCTGCACAGTGAGTACGAAGTTCAGAGTATATACTGCTGTAAGTCATTCCTATGCATGTACAATAAATATTAGGGACTTCAAGATTTACGACTTGCATTCAGCCAACTAAGTTCCGAGGTTAATGTATGTGGAACATTTGAAGAGATTTGGTTTGATGCCCAGGTGTTAACACGCATGTGCACTTAATGTTCCATCTCTATCTATACTAGGTAGTGTATATTTTCGAGTACTACGTAGACGGATGACTTGAGACAAAAGAAACAAACCTTGGGAGGTCTCAAAGAGAAGCCCTGGAGCACTTGAGTTAAAAAAAGAAAATTTCGGTCATAGCAGTGGCTGTGAGGCGGACTTAATTCTTCTTCATTCCCCCAGTGGCGATCCTGGATCTCTCATCCTCTATGGCTCATTGGGGTTCTAAGGCCCTAACGACCGGCTCCACCAGGATCATAGTGTATCTGGGCTTCGTTGGCTGACATGATCCAAATCAGCGGGTTAGTGGCGCACCCTCCACAAAAAAACCCTGCGGCCGCGTCGTCAAATGGCGATCGAAAAGGGACCCACCTCGTCTTCTAGGAACTCATCGGGCCCTGGGATCCCTGTTGGGCATAATTGGGGGCAGAAATTCTCGCGTGAATCCATGGATCACACCCTCGAGCGAAAACTCACGAGCTCGTACCTGAGTACATGCATGATTCATGATGCATCCAAGGGGGTAAGAAAAGGCGAAGGGGCTATGGATCGACATTTTTGGTTGGTTTCAGTCTGCCCCAGTGGCGCTTCAAGTGATAAATTCTTTGCAGTTGACATCTGATGTGCTTGACATCGGAGTAGTTTAGGCGATCACTGTGTCTAACCTTGGAATAATGTGAGTGCTCGGGTGTACAGAACGTGCCGGCCGCCACCGCCAGAAGATACATCCAATGTTGAGAAATTTTACCCGGATCCAAGTTTTGATTGAATGATAATTTCTTTTCTTTATCTATTGAGCTATTCGTACTGCTGATGTGTTGCATCAATTAATATTAATACAGTTATTGTGCCATGTACTCATGATGAGTGTTAGTGCGTACCTGTGGAGTATAGCCTCATACAATAGATGATCGGGCTTTGGGCCAACGCTCTGTACGGAGTAGATCTGTGTAATCACCTTCAGCCCTGACGACAACAGACTCGTTCTGGCCGCCGACTGGTTGGCAAGATCCGGGTGGGTGTGGAACTAGGATTTGCTAAAATCGTCCCTACACCGGATGATTGGTGGAGGATGAGACGGGCCAGTGTGAAACTAAGATGCCACTAAGATCAGACGACAATCTCTTTCTTTATGCATGTCATTTGGGGGACTCTGTGGACTTTTTTGAACCAGTCATTTGAATTCTTGATGCCCTATAGAGTAGGAAAAAAGGGGTACACCTGTGGGTTGGGCGATAATCATCTTCAACTGACTTTTATGCAACCCGACACCGACTTTTCGCCCTGATTCTTCCAAGAATGTTCCGTTGCCCGGATCCAACGGAGGGTGACGTCTTCTATTTGCAATGCCCCTTATATAACATAAAGGCCATTATGAGTGAACGGTTCGACCCAGCGTTCCTGAGTCCACACGATCGAGACTCATGTGGAGATTGAGTGGGTTATGGAAAAGTGGATCTTCAGCGCAAGAAAAAACGAGAGAACCAGGCACCGTCCCCGGCCCCGAATACCGAAATTGTTCTTATAATCGATTGGATCTCTGTGGGATTCAATTCCTTGAATCTGATTAATTTCAAGTTCGGGTTTTTTTGTACCTTGCATTTACGGTGAACTGGGTGAGCTTGGATACATCACGTCCCTTGCAGTTCTTCCCCGCTCTAACAAATTGGATGTATAGAGTTGCGGGTGATCGGATCATCACTTCGGGAGAAGCACTTGAGATATGTCACAACGCTAAAGCTGTTGGAGACGAACACCCCCTCTTAATTCATCTAAAAAAAAGTCAATCTATCCTGTGATGAATGATCACGAGGACCCGCCCACCGCCTCAATTGAGGTGTGGAATCATGAGCTGCCGGATGGCTCATCTTTATCTACGAGCATAGACCGTGTCAATGCACCCTGCACTGATCCTAAACCCCTTTCTGCGGATACAGCGTTCCCTACTCGGTCATTTGGGCTCACCGGTTCATTGTCACTTCATGATTATCGTAAACATTTGGCACAAGCTGCAGAGTACAACGACGATCCCGTAGATCGTTCAGAAAAAACACTCAAGCGAAAAACGGGAACAAGCAATTTGAACCGACCTGCTGAGTCCTCAACGTTTTCCTCATACGCTGTCTCAATCTCATCGTCTCGAGCATCGAGTCCGCCACCCTTGTCGCCATCTTGTTCGCAAAGTGTTCTTTCTCAACGAAGCGAGCTCGAGGAGGTCTCAGACGCACCTGGTCAGCTGCAGCTCGGTAAGTACCGCCTGCAGTAGCATTGATAAGAAAATAAACACGAATTCTAATTGACCTGCAGGTGCGCATCCTGTCCAGGGGCCACGAGTTGATCTTGTCTCGGAAAACCTGGTTCGTCCAAGGCCCAACAGGAAACGATTGGTGAGTACACTGAAACAAAAATAAATAGTCCATCCCACCCTCTTTTCTGACCGACTCTTTTTCTAGAACACATTTCGCCAAAAGCTTGAGGCTCGTGGACAAGTTCAACACTCGCCTCTATCCCGCCCCCAGGATTCCGAGATGTTGGCCACCACGCAGGCCGCTGCCACCATCTCTCATGGCGGGGCCTCCTTTGAGATCTTGAACCCACGCAAGTCGCTGGATCTGGCAAGAATTGTTTCCTTTATTGAGGATGTTGACACATGCTCCCTTCTATCGGCGGATCAAATCCGCGACTCCATGGTCTCCTCATTCTCTATAGATCAGGGAATGGATCGCAGCTCGCTCTCCCAATTCACAGACGCATCATTACCGTCCCACTACTCTTCATCACTATATACTTCTCTCTCAACGGCATACTCAACACCTAAGATGCAAACAGCCGACATTCCTTCATCGTCACCTGGGGTGCACGACCGAATCCACTCACTATCCGACTATGCTCTTCACGAACACAACTACTGGACCTCAGACAGGTATCATGAGGCAGAGCAACAAAACAAATATGACCATGACATTCCAGAGGAATCCCAACCCAACATGGCATCCATCTCAGAGAGACAGGAATTAAGGGAAGACCTTCCCTCAGAGCCGGACTCTCCACGACCATCATCCTCTATACCAACATACTACTCTGGAGAAAGCGAAATCGGGGAGCCAGGCTCCCCAGTCTACGCGAACGGAGAATGGTCGCAGGTCGACGAACGTGACCGCGGCATCTTCATGGATCTTCCTTCTCCCACCTACTCCACTTTCCAAAGCAAACCACCCTCTCCACCTCCTTCACCATACGATACCTACCTCGCCAACACAATGTCCCCCGCCTACTCTCAAACTTACGACCCATACGACCCCATCTACTTTGATCCCCATGTGCAATCCGTGCTGGCCGCGGCCAACGCTGAGAACATGGGCCTCCGCGGGCATCCTGCCGGTCTAGACGACTTGCAGCGGAGGTTCCAAAATTCACGCTCTCTTTCTGGCGATGGTTCACGCAAAGGCGAAAATGGGAAGCAGCGTAAAAAGCTACGCAAGTTCTTCAGCTGGCGTTCTGGGAATTGATACACTGGACACGATACCATGACATGAATGCGGCGTCCCGTTTTCTTCATCTTCTAAGGGGTTTACTTCTACTTCTTTCTCTTCTACACTGTATTCTTATTTTATTTTATTATTTTATTACTTCTACTTCTTTTATTACCTTTTTATTGAGTCTATGGCTCTTTGGATCTTGTTTTGAATATGACTGGTACATCTTGAGCTCTCATACTACTACCTAGTGTCTACCAGCTACTACCTACACATCTATATAGGGGCTTACATGTTAAGCCTGTTTAAAATACATCATAACGGTGTCAAAGCTTCAAGTTTACATCAAAACATTTGAATCGATTCTGGGGTTCGAGTTTAATTTTTCCTTAAGAGTAATTCAAGAGTCCTCACTAGAGAGAAGATAAAACTAACGCTTTATCTATGGCCTCCATAAACCCATCCATGTGAAACATGTTAATTATCATACGTAGCTCTACACCCCGATGGCTTTTGAGTGGCAACCAGCCTGAGGCACCTGAATACTCTCACAGTCCATTTCCTGCAGATCTAGGCTCGAACAGGTCATTGCAGATCGCTTCCAGCTGAGCCATGAAGGAAATGAGAAACCCAAGGCCCAGACAGTCGGATATCAACAGACAGAATCAGAATCCGGACGTGCTTATACGAACTCTCCGAGCTCCCAACAGAGCCCTGGAGTCTCAGTCTCATTAAAGCACCTGAGAGTTTCAGCACCTAGATCAGCATTGCAGGCATTCCTTTTTTTGCCCTGGCTCCAGACTCGGAGTTCATACATAAGACTGCCAAGATTATACCAGACGCTCAGACAGCAAATAATCAGCGTACGCCTCATCACCACCTGAGCTGTGGTGATGAATCGATTCGACCCACTAACAACATACAAGTCACTAATATAATATCTGCCTAGACAGAATACGGGGTCCGGGTAGCAAGAAGGCGCCCACGTTCACCGGGAACGAACATACGCGCTGCGTAGAGATTGTAAACCGGGCTAGGAAATCATAACTGTATCCCTGGAGACTGGAGCCAGCCATGTCCTCAATTCTCGAATCGGGATGGTCTACGGAAACATGCAGCGCGTTCGTTTGTGGTTCATGGCCACCACAATCCCTGAGTCTCCAGCTGTTGCTGCCCAGGTGTTTCATGTCAATGGATCCCAGTAGATGATGTACACGTAGTAGTGACTTGAGTTCAAATGTTCAATGATATGAAAATCGGGTGTCAATTTTGAAAATATATACAACGAATATAGTGCGAAATGCCATCATGGTTTCTCCACTACAGACGCCAGCGCCGCAGTCACCATACTCTTCCTTCGAAGACCCTGCTCATTCCGTTTAGAGTCCCTCCCCGCAAACGAAGGATGGTGACTCTTTTCAATCCGGTGAGACATCAAAGCACTGCAGCTACTCTTTCTGCGTCCCCGAGATTCTCCCAACGGCTCTGCGGGTCCGAACCTGCTGCGGTGTTGCGTAAGTGCCCTTCGACGTGGAGAAGATCGCGGTGGTAAAGAACTAGGATGACAATCATCTTCGCATGTATCTGGCCGTAGAGCATCCTCAGAATAAACGGATCGACGGACCGCGTCGATGTCACCCTGGTTGCATTGTAATTGGGAGATCTGTTGTCTTTGCCGCCGGATATTGAACGGATCACTTGACAGGTCCGCGGGTCCGTCTAGCGAGGGAAAATCCGGGGGAATAGATGTAGGGCTCGGGTTTGAGCAGAGCGATGGTGAAGAAGTGTAATGGCCATCCTCATCATGATCTGTATCTGGTGGGGTGAGAACATATCCGGCATATTGACCGGAACCTCGTCCATCCAGCCCTAAGCGGCCGCGATCGGGTAGGGATTCGCCATTCGGAGACTGAAGAGTATGTTCATGGAGTTTCTGGGTAAGAGTCGCGATTGAGAGACGTTTTGATTCGTAAGGAAATGGCACGGATGTTGGGGGCGGCTGTTGAGAACGAAAGTAAGAGGACCGCGAGCGCGAGAGCGTACGGAAACGGTGCGATGTCGGCGATGGACAGCGAGATGATAGCGGCGAGATCAGTGTACTGTCACCATCGACCATAATCCGATCGTCTCCATCCAGCGCTAAACGAGTCGGCCGTGAAGAAGGCGACGAGAAGGAGAAATCCTCGAACATGATGTGGCAAATGTGTGAGTCAAAGGGGGTTTTCGCTTTTGCTCGTTCGGGGGGAAATGAGTGTCAATAGAGTTGTCCTGCGCTCGAGTCCGCAGCAAGACGATGTAGTCTGGCTGTACAGGGCCACGGCAGGGGGGCACAGGGACGATATATGCCAGTCCGGGCGGGAAAAATCCGATTTCGCCTCCGAAAATCTAAGTCTCTGCAACGAAGATCCACGGATCCATCGTAACCGCTGGGAGGCGAGACCACGTGATCCGGGGCAACAATCAGTGCAATAGACAGTTATATATTGGGGCTTTTTATAGAGAGAGTATTCTATTCATTCAGTTCTGTTTGATATATTAGTTCATTCGTTAATTAATATTGTGATGATCCAAGGTTGTATACCTAAGTAAATCTGAAGTTGAGAGTACGGAATACATTAAAGTGGAGTTGCATATGGAACAAAGACGACATACGTGGATCCTTAGTTACCGCCACAGATCGACTGGAAGATCCCCCATGTATGTTTCCACACTAATTTTCCCGTTTCATTCTCGTCAGCCGCTTCCAGAATCTTTCTATTCCCAGTAATAGATCCATCCCACGTCAATAGATACGCCCCGCTGCCCTGTTTGCCGTCTGCCCCATTTGCAACATCCGGGCCCTCTCCCGAGGCTCGGGGTGGGAATCGTGGACTAGTTGAGGCATACAGATGTCGCTGACCACTTTCATCCAATGGCACCATCCAGGGTTTGGCCAGAAATGCCAGTGCATTGATTGCAGCCCGAGTGATGGGGCCAAATTCCCGCATGAGGCCAGTCTTCACGCCGCCTGGAAAAGCATGGATAAACGTCGTTGCGGGATGTGCCGCCGCAAGCTCTCGCATAAACAGGGTGTTCATGGTGATTGCATGGTTCCCGCAATTGCGGAGGGAGTAATGAGTCTTCAGATCTAGATCATCCAACTGAAGGGATGTTTCATGACCCGCCGACAGCACGGACACAACCCGTGACAGATTACCACCTAATCCTTGTTTACTGTCGCTGACATTTGCAGCGCGAGTCAATTGGGGCAGTAAATTTGTTGCGAAACGCATCCGGGAATAATAGTGAAGGCTAAGCTTCTTATCGAGACCCTCGTCAGTTTCTAGAATAGGAATTAGTAAAGAATGCCGTATTTCGTATCGAAGATTTATTGCCCCTACCATCTCGCCCCTTCGTTGTCATCATGCCGACCGTCATAAAGAGTAGGTTGACTTTCTCTTCCTTCTCCTGGATAGACTTGCAAGCCTCATCCACACTGTGCAGTCTTGCAGCATCGCATTTCACGAAACTGATTTGGCCATCTGGGTTCAGTTGTCGAAGTTCCTCGATAATCTTCGAAGCCTGGGTTTCATTGCGCCCGACAAGATAGACCCGAGAGGAATCAGTGTTCCGAACAAATGCACGAGCAGTTGATTCTCCAATCCCGCTGGTCCCACCGACTGGTTTGCATGTCAGCTAGGCTTATCTGAGATGAATTTGAACTTGATCTGAAAAGGTAATGTACCAAAGACTGCCACTAGATTCGGGCCAAAATCTTTCAGACCGGCATTATGCTGCTGCACTGATTCGAGCGATACCATTTTATTATTCCCGAGTTTCAAAAGTCGTCACAAAGTGTTAAAGGGGAGAAGTCCTTTTTAGCCTTAGAACCATTTCATGTCGTGTCACGGTTGTTTGCATAAGTCCGGGGTAAGTGTCCCGGACTCGGAACCAGTTTGCTCCGTTTGCTCCGTCTCGGATAGCGGAATAGGGTCATTTCAGCCTCATGAGTTGACATATCAGAATACATACAGCGGAAATTGAGGCAACTCAAGTTATCTGAAAATTACCACATGAATATTTTACGTTCTAGTATGGTATTGATTCAAGGGCTCTCAACCTTGGAAACCTTGGAAACTCGCTGTTGGATATAGTAACCCTAGTTCAGCAAAACTAGAATTTATTTACACACTTCAACAACTAGTGATTTTTAATTGGAGATTGATTTTATAGACTGACATATTGGTAGTTGTTTGAATTCTTGAGATATCACAATTTTAAATATGATCAATTATCTTGAGGGCCGTCTAAGCAAATCGCTTTCGGTCATAACGGACAACTGCTTGCAATATAACAGATGTTCCCGTGGCACAATCATCCGCAGAGCAAAATTCCTCCGGATGATGGCTCAGACCATCCTTGCATGGCACAAAGATCATACTAGTCGGTACACGCTTGGAGGTAAAGACACTATCATGACCAGCACCACTCATGATAGGTCGCACAAGAGATTTGGTATCTGATACCGGTGCATCTGCGACTACAGCATAAGCAGACTCCTCAACACAACTAATACAATCCTGGTGAAACTTGACAGCAGGCGAGTCAAAATCAAGCGTCCATTCAACACGGCACGGCTTGCCGATCCCTGCTCCTTCTGCAGCTGCAATTGCATCAAAGTCACCCCGTAGCTGTTTCTCAACCTCGACTACGAGGTCAGTTTCGGGTCCACGAATATCCAAGCTGAAGCTGACGGCGCCCGGAACTGTGTTCACACTACCGGGCTTTACTTCGATAATGCCCACACTAGCTAAACAGCCCTTGGAAGCAGCGACTTCTCGTGCACGAACCATCATTTGCGCGAATGCGTACAGGGCATCTGCCCGGTGCTCGAATGCCGTTGTTCCAGTGTGTGTATCTCGCCCGATCACATTGAGTCGGAACCAGCGATAGGCTTGAACTGCGGTGACTACTCCCACTCGTTGTCCAGCGGAAACTAAGTGAGGTCCCTGTTCAATATGCAGTTCAAAGTGAGCTGCCATTGGAGTAGATTTGTATGAGCAGGGTACACTGCCCAGATAACCAATTTTCTCAAGAGCACTCTTCATCGTTTCTGGTGCTGAGCTGGCTGTCGGTAATGACGCGACTGTCGGTACCTCCTTCAGTTGGTGGGCACGTTGAAGGGGAATGCACTCTGCCCATACACCGGAAGAAATCATGCTGACAGGAAACCGGGCTCCCTCCTCACTATGCAAGTCAGTATATCGTGCATGGTCAATTCATTGCTTGATTATTGTCTTACTTTGTCCAATTGACAACACCAATTCCTCCTTCTGTTTCCAGTCCCATTTCGTCCAACCTCTTGATTACTTCCACACCTGAAAGAACACCCAGAATACCATCATAGCGACCTCCAGTAGGTTGTGTATCCAAGTGACTACCGATAAAAGTAGCTGGAACGTCGGCCCTTCGACCTGGACGCACTGCGAATATATTGCCCATCTCGTCGATCGTAATTTGGCACTTGAGATCTTTCATAGTTTGAATGAACCAATCTCGCACACTCTTATCTTCTTCAGAAAGGGCGAGACGTTGCATTCCAGTATCCGTGGATCCCCTAAAATACCAAGCAGGTTCGAGTTAGCTCTGAAGTGCTCGGGTGTATGATGTGCATGTGTACTGATGAAGACACTCACTCTCCCCATCGAATTCCATATCCCCACTGACATGATTCATGTAGATCCTTCGCAAGGCGCTCTTTGTTTGCCCTCAAGGCTGAGACCTCAGCTTCAGATAAGTCCGTCGTGAACATGGCGCGGAGCACTGTAGTTGAGAACGGCTTGTATATAGGCGGTTTAAAAGGTGCTTTGGCTTTTGAGAACGGCAGTGCTCGGAACCTAGGGCTTATTCGAGTCGTATGTAGAGTCGATTGCATATTGACCATTTGAGGCACAAGCTGTATTTATGGAGAGACAACCACCCAATCTATAGCTGTTGGTAATTGATAAGGAAGCGGGGAACACTGCGGACAAAGTCCGCCCTTGATAACCCTGCCGACATGCCGATGGCCAAAGTATAGGATGTAGACCCCCACATTGGAGTAGGTGGGGATCTGCTCGTCGGCAATAATTTGACGTCCATGGTGTTGGAGTAGGCATTCAATGGTTTTAATGCTGAGGATGGTTCATGTTTGCGTCTAAAAGATCAGCATGTTCTACCTTGAATGCGAATGACCAAGGAAAGTGGCGATTGCCAAACATAAATCAAAGAGCCCACAGAAATTTGAAGCCAAATCCCACAAAGAAAGTATGTAACAAAAAGAATGCGAAACATATAGTAAAAATATGTTTTCTCCAGCGCCCCGGGCTATAGGTCGTCCACCACTGGCACTCCCCGTTTCTCTTCCACTTCCACTTCCACTATCTATCCAAAATCTCTCTTATATCCCCTTAATTAGGGTTTCGTTTGACTTGCAAAGTGCATGGCTTGAAGGCGTGTGTCGCGTCTCGGTCACGTCACATGTCGTTAGAGCAAGCTTCTTCAGCCAAAGAAGTTTCACCGTGGGGAGCAGGGCTCCCAGGGTACGCTTTTTCAGCCGAAATCCTCGCTTTCTCCATCTTCGATCACACAAGTAGTCCTTTGGTCCCAAGGGTGCAACCTTGAATACGTGCACTTGTGTAGACAATGCCGTTACATAGTACAGCACTGAGAGCTGTAACGAGAAGAAAAGCTCAGCAGAAGGAATCCAAGGGTCTCCAGGCAGTGCACATCCACTCGGCTGTCTGGACTTGATTCTTCCAATGGTTGATATCAGGCTGGGTTAGAAGACGCGCTTCGCGTCTGGATTAGCAACTAAGCTGAAACTTTGGATAAATGCGAACATAGAAATATGTAGTAGCGCGAGTATGATGAAATGGAGCATATAAGCGAGATATACTATAGGTTTACAATTGCACAATTTTTTGGCACTGAATCATGATAGTGTCATTGAATAAACTAGATACATCATCAAGCCAGTGGCATTCGTTTCAACTTTTTTGATTTCCCGTATCCGTTAATCTCAGACAGAGGGGTTATTAACGATGCGCCTAGTACCAGTTCGTTTAAGAACTCATACCGGCCACATCGATCCCAAGGATGACCGAATAGCGAATGACAGGGATACCGGAGCCTATCCCTTACTGGGGAGCAGCGGCACCGCGGCCACGGCCGAAACCGCCACGGAAAGAAGGAGCGAACTCGCCGGGGGCACCACCCTCCTTGCCCTCCTGCTCGCGGCGGCGGTAGCCGCCCTCACGGGGAGCACGGGGACGGCGCTCACGCTCCTCACCGCCCATCATGCCGCGAGGGGGAGCGTGGGAACGCTGCTGCTTGATGTGGGTAGCAGGGACAACCTCAGCGGGGAGGTGGAGCCACTCGCGCAGGTAGTCAAGACCCTCGGGGGTGAGGGTGTAGTAGTAGTACTGCCACGAGAAGCGGGTCTTGACGTAACCGCGGGAAGTCAGGGACTGAAGAGCCTTGATGACCTGGAGAGTGAAGTTGAGTGTTAGCAAAGGCGACTCCTAAGAAAGCCGGGTGGGTAGGTGGAACGGGGTATCGTACATAGAGGTTCTTCGTGGGAATGTCAGGGTGACTAGCCAGGTTAAAATCCTTGGCCGCAACCATCACACCCTCTGTATAGGAAAAAGTCAGTCAATCTGTCCCAGGAACGTCCATAGGCGACTCTCAATGCCATATAGAACTCCAGTAGCGTGGGCGACGCTGAGGGTCACATACCGCGGAAGAGGTACTCATGGATCTTCTTGCGGTCGGCCTTGGGGATAAGCCTGCATAATTATTAGTGATTTGAAAGATTCAGAGCTTATTGGAGCAAGATCTTACATTGTCGCGAGTTCCTGGTGCAATTCGGGGAATCGCTTTGACAACAGAAAAAGTTGGGTGATTTAAAGATTGGAGAGTGGAGCTTCTGGCGCGACGAAAAGTGCGATTCCTCTTTCGGGATCCTCGCTAGGGCTACCGCCCTAGTCACATGATAATGTATTAAGTCAGCATGTAATCACGTGCTAACTTAGTCATCCACATTTTGACACTTCGTGGCAGCCCTGTGCCCCAAAGGTCGACAGTCAACTGGTATACCTCCAGCTAACCTTCCTAGGAACGGAGCACACATAAGTATCCCTGTGACGTTAACATTGTCAGTCCAGAAAATGCTAGATATTAACAGAAATGTCAGATATTTCTCTAATTTTCTCAACCTATGTGCATCACTCCTACAGAGCCATGTCACTGAGCGCTGTTATATCTTACTTCCTTTATATACCGAAGATATGTTTGCTAGACCTCCCTGGTGAATTGTTGGACATAATCTTCCAACTTCTTCCACAACCTTGGCAAGGCTGCTTCGCACTTAGTTGTAAAAGAACTTATCTAAGATTTTACACAATATTTGAGGCACCCACATTTCGACATCCCTGCACCGACGGCTTTGAGGGTCCTGTAGACACTGCAGGCCGAGGACATTTCCTCAGGAAGCTTGAATCAAGCTCGAATCTCAGCTGGTGGTCAAGATTATTCTATCCCGATTGGAAATACTGCACTTCATGCTTAAAGCTACACCCGCGAAAAGAATTTCACCTTGCAAGTGTTTATAATATTTTCAACATTTTCAACACAGGTAATAGAGGAGATGAACTTTGTTGCAGGTGTCCGGGATTTATTTTGCTTTGCTCTTGTCTTAAAGTGCCACCGAAGACTGTGATTGACCTTGGGGAAAAGCTTCAAACCGCCGATTTCGACGAGGACCATTTTGAAAGACAAGTCCCACAATGGCACAAGTGCAAGTTCATCAGCCCATGTGGAAAGCTGTCATATGAAGCAGAGGTTTCAGTCTCTCTGACTCATGATGGCCATATAATTTTCAGGTCGACTTATTCGATCTATTTGCATCCGAAGTATAACGGGGTTCGAAAAATTCGGATTTGCCCCCATATGGGTGCTCTGCTAAGAAAAATGAAACGGGATCCATCGTTCTCCATCGACTGCAAATGGTGTGGTACATCTGGTAACATCTCGCGCTTGACACCGGACGATCTAACGAACTACATGTATAAAGCTGATTTTGAGAGGGTATTCAAGCCAGAGAAGAATTGGCCCTGTTCTCTTCACCCTTTGCCCCCTGATTATGACTGGAGCCCAAGGAGCAACCTATCTTGAGGAGGCTCAATTATGTACTAGTACGAGATAGCTTATAATTTCAACATTTGAACTTGACGTTGACAGAGTTGCTGCACATGTGATACTAGCTGCATTCATAAATTTGCAGTCTCATAGCACCTATCAAAAATACCAGTTGACTATCCGTATGAAGTCTGCTAAGCCGATTCATATTTCATCAAATACCTTTCCGGGGTTCATGATCCAGCTGTAGAAAGTTCAAGTTAATACTAGTATCGCTGGCGGCAATGGAACCATGACAGGAGGATAATACGTACTACGGATCGACGCTCCGTTTCAATGCCTTCATGAATTGGAGAGTCGACTCTCCGAGTTCCTCTTTCAAATATCCCTAGCCAGCAGAGTTAGTAAGTGCCTCTAGTCTTTTGTACTATATCACAAACCTTCTTGCCAAGTCCAATCCCATGTTCTCCCTATGACGATGTTAAACGAGTTATCACCTAGCTATGATATCAAGAGCCAAAAACTTACAGAAACAGTCCCTTCCATCTCAAGAGCTCGATGCATCATCCGAGAGACACAAGATTTGACGGCCTGATATTGTTCAGAGTCCTTAGGGTCATACATAACTGCTTGATGAAAATTGCCATCTCCCACATGCCCGAGAACTGTAGAGAACAAGCCGAGAGCCCCAGACTCATTCTTTGAGAGCTCTATGAAAACATTAGTCTCCTCGCTTAGATCCTTGAGCGTGTGTGAGGTCTAACATACCAACAATCTCCGCCAACCGTGAAATTGGAACAGCCACATCAGTTGACCAGATCTGGCTACCTTCAGGTCCGGTGGCAATGATGGCCCAGATAGCCTCTTTCCTTGCGGCCCAAAGA
This sequence comes from Penicillium herquei, assembly GCA_039634405.1. Taxonomy (NCBI): domain Eukaryota; kingdom Fungi; phylum Ascomycota; class Eurotiomycetes; order Eurotiales; family Aspergillaceae; genus Penicillium; species Penicillium herquei. The sequence goes on from CP098390.1 coordinate 2,511,472, forward strand.
TTGTCACGGTCAGTCTTGGATGATGCAAATTCTAGTTTGTCGCCTTTATACAAAGGAAGAATTTTTTGAGTTCGTTGGATGCTTTCCTCTATTTCCACGTCTGTTCCAGTAAATCTGCAAACAGTCAGTAATTTATCTCTTTAGTCTCAGCTACAGCTGGGAAGCTCTTCTTACTTGAAGAAAAGAGTTGGTAGTTCCGTCCAAAGACGTCCTCCAGCCCCACCATTCTTGTTGATAATTTGCATTTGCACTTCATCCATAAATTCCAAGGCGGCAAGCGGAACTCCATCTCGGATGAGCTTTGAAGCAGCAGCAGTAGCATCTTTGACTGTCGGGAAAGTCGCAGTTCCAACACTTGTTTCTGTTGGAATCACAGCAAGTTTCAGAGTCGCCTCTGTGACGATCCCTAATGTACCCTCGGAACCTGTGAACAAAGCATTGAGATTATACCCAGCAGAGGACTTGCGAGGACGACGTTTCGTTTTGAGAACCTGGCCATCAGGTAGCACGACTGTCAAATTGACAACCCAGTCTTTCATAGTACCGTATCTCATCGCATTCGTACCACTGCAGTTCGTAGCAACCATTCCTCCAACATAAGCTGTTGGGCTAGGATCCATTGGTAAGAAGAGACCTGTCGATTGGATCTCTTCGTTCAAGTCTGTCCATCGTACCCCAGCTTGAACTGTGACGTTCATATCTTCTTCGTAAAAGGATACTATCTTGTTCATGTGAGACAGATCAATACAAATACCTGAGAACGGCGCAGAGAAGTTCCCTTCTACGCTTGAACCTGCACCGAACGGTATCATGGGAACGCGGTATTCCGTGCAGATCTTTGCGATAGAGGATACTTCCTCGGTACTGCGTGGTGTTATCACTGCGACTGGTCTCTCCGATGTATTCGAAGTCGACCATTCAGAATACCCGTGGACCTCGATGTCATCTTCGTCTAAACTGACTCGATCATCGCCTAGAACTTGGCGAATACGATCAACTGCCTAGATAAAAGAGTTAATCATCTGATTTCAATTTCATCCGTCGAGTGAGATATGCAACTCACAATCAGCATCGTCTTCTTATCGGCATATTTCGCGCTCGTGGCAGCTTCAAGTTGCACGGGTGTTTCCGCCGATCGGGAATCCCATAATTTGGTCCCCAAAAATGTCAATGTCATCGTCGCAGCTACGATGCCTAGAGTTCGGAAGAATCCCTTATTGCTCGAAGAATTGGATTGAGAAGAATTGGATGAGCTTGCCCGGTTTAGGAGACCAGGTCTGTTTTGGACGCGTGCTGCGAGGATCCACGCGGTGCATGGTAGCGGACCATGGCCACGAAGCTTCGTGTGGCTTCGTCGTAATGCCTGCATTTTGACGACAATAGCTAAGGGCAATGGGTGCTCAGGGTGAGAGTCAAGCCTGTTATAAGTAGAATGAAGGAGATCCCGGTCAGCGATGTTCTTCCCCAGATCACTTGTGGGGCGCATCCCGCGTTAATATACGCCAAGCATTTCCATATCAACATTGGAGCACACGAGTTCACAGAGTTATTCTTGCTGGATAAATTTGCTCTAGTGGAACATCATTAGTTATTCTATTATCTGAATTGAGATATGGGCTGTAGATACTAGTACTAGTAAATTGGACGATACTAGTGGCACGTACGGTATACTGGTAGACGGATTCAACTTCAATTAAAGGAAGAGTACGCCATGTCATTCTATGTGCAACTGATCAATTGATAAATGTAAGAGCTAATAGTGGTTGCACAAAAACAAAGATCCATGACTCCAAAATCATGCATAGCAATTTGAAATGATCATATTTCCAACTTAAAGTTCCGACGGTGGTATCATCGCAGTAAAGGAATGGGGTGTATCTACGAACGAAAACAAGATAACAAGAAACATCAAAAAGACCTAAATAAAATGAGAAAAGCAAAGAAAAATGTGAAAAATCATCTTGGATCGTCGGAAAACGAGAGAGAGAGTCTCAGTGGCGTTTATATTTCTAAGACAAGTTAGTAATCTCCTCAAAAAATGCGATAGGGTTATAGCAACTTACATCTTCCATTCTTCGCCGGTTGCTTGGATCCAGTGTATTACCAGCACCCAAAAGAGTCTGTCCCACGGCTTTGGATATGCCAATGGCAGGCCGCAGGATGACTGTCGGAGCACGCTTCAAAACAGCCTTGGCCGCTGCTTTGGCGCTTCCACTCTCAACGACCTCTCCGGGAACAGCGACGACAGCATCCCGAGCGAGGAGGAGGTCTCGTTCCAGGCCTCGGAAAGCACCCCGAAGACCTTGGACCACACCGATAGGTTGATCGGCATAAAGTGAGATCTTCTTGACTTCTTCCTCGTCGTCTCGCTCGTCGTCCGCAGCAGCACTGGGGCCACCGGGTGAGGTCAACAGGTCTTCAGCACCCTGAAGAACAGTCTGAGTGCCTATGGCCAACTTGGCACCCAGCTTAACCAACTCATTAGATGTGGTTTTGGCAAATGCCAATGCTCCCTTCTGGATACTGCGGACGATGCGGCCATCTTTCCTGTATTCTCGCATTGGAACAACAACCAGGTCCCGTACACCCCCACCCACATTGACTAGTGAGCGGAGAGGTGCAACACCTGCGAGAACACCAGGTAGCTGGTTACGTTTGACATCGGGCATCCAGATATCATTCAGAGTTACGCCGAGACGATCAAATCCAGATACGCCATAGATAATGGCATGTCGTAGAACCATATCGGCTTCTTCCAGAATGAAAAAGTTCATGAACTCCGTCGTGCGGCCCGATCGGAGTCCGGCGTAGTCCACCCTCTTGGGCTTGAAGTCTAGCTTCACCTTGATCGAATTCACCTCAACTCGCTGTAAGAATGGAACATCTCCCGGGGTCCCAGAGTCTTCGGCGGATTCGTCCCTGAACTCAAAGAAGCGACTCATGAATTCCAAGGCATCCTGGTCAACAATCAAGCGAAGAGGGAGAATAGTAGCCTAAAATTGTTAGAAACTTGTCATGCAGACAAAGAGGGTATCTCCCATGTATAACACGAAAACTTACCTTTAAGACGATCTCAGAGGCAGCAAGTTCTGCAACAGGTTTTACTGTGAGAATTTCAAGATGAACCATACTCGTTCCACTTTCTCTCTCTCCAGCCTCGTGCATGTATGTCGCAAACTTTTTCCAGGTTGAAGTAGGCACATGGTCGAATATTTCCAGGTCTCCCACTCGCACATCCAAGGAGCTTTGAGTCTCCCCGGAGCCCGGTGGGAACACGACCAAGTCAGCACAGACACCCTTGAGCTCGAATGTCATTTTATGATGCTTGCTTCGGTGAAGGCGCAGCTTCTTCTCTCTTTCTGGTCGACCACCCTGACGGGCAGTGGCACCTGTGACCGTGGTGGTCGTCGCATAGCTCCCGGTTTCACTTGCCAGATCATTGATGTCTCTGTTGATTTCACGGTGAAGCTCACGTGGATCCTTGTTGGCTGGAATGCCAATGTAGATAGAGTTGAAGAGGAAATCGCCAATGACGGATTCTTCCTCCTCTTCGACTTCGGGTGACAATCGAGTAGCCCTTGCTCGCCGCTCCGTAGCCTTGGTTTCAACATCTCTGACTGCTTTGGTGATGGTATCTCGGGTTCTTTGCCAGTCGTAACCATCAAACAAGTTCCAGATAATGTGCATGTCACGTACCCTCAGACGCAGGGGACTCTGCTGGAGTTTGACATCATTAGAAAGGCCGTATGTGTTCTGAGTCGAGTCCCATCGGTGAGCAGTGCCGCCGACAGCAGACTGTCTGGCAAAGTGATCCTCCCGAAATTCTAGTTCTGACATGCTGGACGAGACCTGATGCTGAGAATGGAAGCTATCGAGGAGTTCATCGGAATCGTAGACTCCCAAGAGTTCAGGCTCCTCGTCTGTTCCAGAGCCAGTCTGTGCCCCTGGGGAGAAATCGATAACGTAGTCAGCCTCATTTTTGAGTTGGTCATCCAGAAGATATTCATTGTCGTCAAGGTCTGTGCCACTGGTACCCTGGGCGGGAATGTTTCCATCGGCCGAGAATGCATCGCCTGTAAGAGAAGCTATCATATCCGTGATTGGCATGACTTCCGTTCGATACTTGGCCACGACACTGGGCGGAGTTGGAGGCTGTAAGCCATTCAAAATAGCAACGAGAGTCTGAGTGGAGTCGGCACATGTCTCGAGTATCAAAAGATCATCCCTGAACTCAACATCGAGTGACTTTGTTCCGTCTATGGCCAGCTGCATCACTTTCACCACAGCGGTGGCTGAGGAGATAGTGGTCACCGGGACGTAGCCTTCGCCAATATAAGCCGATGCTTGATCACTGTGGATGGCAGCAGATCTGCGCTGATGAAGGTTGTCCGTCCGACCAACATTTGAAACGTCGTCAATGATCATAACAGATGCTTTCCGGATGTCCAATGTGGCCTCAGATGACTCTTGACTGTGCATCGTACCGCCGAATCTCGCATTTGAGAGAACAAGCAGTCCCTTCGCTGGAGAGTTTCGAGGATTTAGTCCAATAACACAGTCTCTGAATACAAGTGCAAGGTTCATGGGCTTTGAAGGCGATTTGGATGTATTTGATGTCGTCGGAGACTGGCATGACATGTCAGTCGCGCGAATGGACTGCTCGGCAAGATTGGCGATTGAGCTCGCCATCTCGCTGGTGAAGTCTGTCCCCGTAGTATCGCGGCCCAGCCCAAGGAATGCCATAATTGAAGGAACGGTGTATTCCACGCGAAGATGGTGGAGCTTGATCTTGAAGGTTGGATCCATTTCGTCCGGGATAAACCGAGCCATGAAGACAGGTGGCTGGGGCTGAATTGTGTCTTCGGATCTTTCGGGAATCATGGCCTCACCCACGAGCTCTTCGGCCTCATTACGAACAAGAGTAATGCTGCTGATCTGAGTGGCAATAAGAGAAGGCATGCTGATCCAGGCAGCCTCCACATCGGTTAGACGAGCATTCATATCTCCAACATCTCCACCGACATGAACATGGACGTTAAACTCGCGAATCAGAGTCAGGGTAAGAAGACCGGGGCGGTCATCCTCAGGTAGATATTTAGTGACGTTTGAGAGCCGTCCCAACTCTGCTCCGAGGGCTGACAGAGGAGCTAGGCCCTCAATGCTAGTCACCGTTGTGTTCAAACCGCCTATTGTCGTGCGAAGCACAGAGCCCTGTCTTCTTTGGCGCAGAAGCGTATCAACCATAATATCATCATCGTCATCGTATTTGTCTTGAGACGGAGTGATGAGGGTCAATAAGCGATCAAGATCGGTCTCTTTAGGGGCAAACATAAATTCGACACGTATGTTTTGCAGGGTCACTTTGGCTGGAGAGTCTGATAAATCATGGTGAGAAAATGGCCCATCTAGAATTGCTCTGTCAATCTGAATGCCAATTCCCTCAAATCGGCTGACAACTTTTACGGCGGTTGTGGAAAGGGTTAAGTAATGGGTTTCACCCGTGACGTCCAGGGAAATCCCACCAAGTCGCATATCGACCTTCAGTGGAATGGCAGACGTGGACCCATTGTCTTTTTCTGGGGCTGGAGTCTCGAAATGAACACCACGTGGCCGTTTGTTTGGAACTTTGTTGCCGCCTTTCGTTGTAGACGCAGATGATATGGAGCTCCCGAGTTCGAGAATGGTGCTCAACCCACCCATCCAACCAAGGACCTCTTCCAATCGCTGTATATTGAGGTTGATATGAATGGGAAGGGTGTTGATTTGAACCCTGATCGAGTCCGCCGACTTTAATAATGATAGAGAGATGTCACTTTGAGAGGATGTTGTAATATCCCTTGTAGATTCACGCATTCTGAGGGACTCATTGAATGATATCAAATCTTCAGAAGCGAATCCGAAGTTGAACTTCGAGACGGTGAGAGCAAGACGTGTTCGTTTCCCATCTGGCCACAAATTCATATTGAGTTCCGTGACTCGAATTTGGAGAACAGTGTCCTCCGATGGGATAGGGTGGGTCAGGGGCAGAGAATCAGGATATGCAGGTGAATATGGATGACCCGGTACATGTTCAACAAATCTGAGAGAGATTTTGTGAACTGTCACACTCAAGGGTGTCTGTTGGGGAGCTGAATCTGTGGTAGACGGTTCGTGAGATTGGTCATTCTCTGGAACATTCTCAACTTGTGATAGTATCAGCTGCGCTGCCTTGATCAATAACCAGCCAGTGGCGATGTCAAAATGGGCCGCAGCTGAAAAAACCTCAACTTCCAATTTACGCCGGTTGTCGATCCTGGCATTATGGTGGTGGCCTGAGCCATCCGTTTCGAAAAATGCGCGAGCATCGACTGACAATTTGTGAAACCTGGTTGAAGAATATGCCTTGGAAGCAAACATGCTCTCCTCTACACCGTATGCAAGATCATTGGAATCTGTGTCTGTCCCTACAGAAGACAGCTGAGATGAATGCTCCACAGATTCATCCTCGACTGCAGAAGGTAGCCAAATCAATATCTTGTCAATACTGAAGATAGACTTCTTCTCAGTCATCTTGCTCAATGCAGAAGAAGATGCAGTCGAATTTTTGTCCCGTAGTTCGGATTGTGATCTTGTCTGATCATCGGAGCGTTGCTGGTCACTGAAATAGGAGTCTGTTGGCCCGGTTAATTTCGGTGTCGATACCATCGTCTCATCTTGCATATCTTGACTGGATCGTGAACCATCCCCATCCTCAGTCTGTGAGCGGTGTACGGAAGGATGGTATGATTGCTGCTGATCAGATCCAAAAGAATCCCATGCGCCTGGCATGTTTGGGATGAAGCTTTGACCCTCACCATGGCTCATAGCACTCATGTATAAGCTCTGCGCCTCATCATGAGAAAAGTACTTGGACTCTATGAGATCTCCACTGGGGACGGCCGATTCCGATGCCTCACTTCCAGAATCGGAGGGCGGTGCAGGGGGCTGTGAAAGGTTTCTTGAATCGTCCAGTCGACTCATAGCCGGGATTTCATGACGATAAGAAGAATGCAGTGATCCGGCCACGCCCTCTGCCGTGGACTCGAATCGAGTTTGATGGTGTGATCCATGAATTGGAGTTCCGCCGGGGATTTCTGAATGCACAGAGCTGTGCCCATATTCGAACATCTCACGGTCTGGCTGGCCTTCGTTGGTGCGGAATGAATGGCTTCCCGCATAGGAGCCTCTATCTCTCTCATCCATTCGGTACCGCTCAGAATACTGCCTTTCATACTCGTCCAAATCGGAGATATCAGATTGAGTATCAATCATGGATTGCGAATACCCAGGGCTATTCCGGAATTGACCATCATTTCCAAAGACTTGAGATTCTTCGAGGTAATGGTCGTATGGATTTCCCGTTTCCGATTCTGCGTCGGAGAAACGGCCATCGTGAGAAAGTACCACCGATGTCTCAACCTCGTTGTCAGCACTGTATTCGCCACTGAGAAGTGGTGGTGGTGGCCCAAAAATGGTCGATCTCGTCATTGCGAGTGCAGATTCTGAGCCTGGAGAATCCAAGAGAGGCGGCGAGGGCGCTCTACTTGATGCTTGGCTCTCTTTGGATTCCATAGTTGCCGTCGGGGAGACAGGCGCCATGAAACGCGAATAGTTTGCAAACACAGACGGATCTGCCACAAGACCAAAGTTGATATCAACGAATGATACCGGCCGCTTGCCTTCTCGAAGAGGTAGGGAGTCGTTCACGGGAGCCATAAATCCTGAAACATCATAAACATCAATCTCACCCACACCCAGAGTAAAGGAGACAGCATCCGGCTTATCCTCTGGTTGTCTTTTGGATGGTGCGTCCTGCTTCAACTCCATGTCCAGCCGTATCGACAGATCCTTGATCCTCACCTGCAGTCGATCTGCCACGCCCTTGAGGAACCCAGCAACAAAACTTGGAAGGGATAGTGTGTCATTTCCAAGTCCAAGCTCTTCATCCTCGTCATCTTCTGCCGATGATGAACTATGATGCAGCACGTGAGATTGTGATGTTATAGCTGCTTGTAGTTCCTCTTTTTCTTCCTCGGGCTCAGCCTCTAGGAAGGATTCTGCGAGGTTCGACGGTGTAGGTAGAGTCTGGCCCTCTCCTAATCCATGTATTCCGGGACCTGTTCGAGATTTTTGCTTTGATTTCCCATGGGGTGCTGATGATGGTTCATCCGACAAGCATCGCAGATGCACATGAATGCCGTTGACTTCGCAGATGATTCCGCTGCTGTAGATATCGGCCGGGATGGTGATTCTGAGGAGCTTTATTCGGGCAGAACGAAGGTTCCAAGTGGTAGGAAGGTTGACGAGAGTTGCTAGTTTCTGTGAGGATGCAAGCATATCAGAATTTCCGTATCTCTATAACATGACAAGGGGGGTAATAGACGCCCCCAAAATCGGCCCTTTTTCTTTTCATACTTACCTCCAGCTTCAAGCCGATATCACGTAACTCAACTGTGCTCCTCTGTCCCCAGCAAATCCCCAAGTTGTCCAGATCCAGGGCCTCTGTGTCGACGAGACCCAAGCGGGAGATGGCATATCTGAGGAGCCGCTTTTGAAAGAATGAAGGTAGAAAGTACGCCATTTTGGAAGAGCTAGAATCGCTCAGAGATGCAACGACAAAGGATCACCGAAGACCCGACATTATAAGCAAGCAAATCAGGAAATTATTAATGAGATCCCCGGAGGGAGTTGGTGAAGGAGAGGATTCAATGACGTGCGGAGTGGGAGTGGGCAGCTGATAAAGGCGATAAGTGATCCGCCCAGTCAGGCGGCTCCACACCGCGCAGTAAACAAAACCGAAATGCTCTTGTGCCGATGACACATTCGGATTATGTACTGAATGAGCTGAGTTCGGTGTATTTGAGAGAGAGCTAATCTGTTACAGGAGTCCTGGGCTACTCTCAATCTCTACCAACATGTAACCTTTTTTACCCGCAAAACATGGGAATATTTGAGTGGACCTCCAAGTTCCTAGTATTACACGCCGTATATTGGGCAGCGTTGCAGATCTACGTGGATCATTGTCTCATCCAGGATTTAGTTGCGAGAATCGTACTAATCACTGTACTGGCAGCGTCAAATTTTCTATGCAAAAGTTTCACCTTGCTAGACTATTAGTCGACTAAATAGAAGATCAGAATTGAAATCATTCTGACTATCTGATTACATAACCTTGCAGCAGATGTCCGAGGCTTGTTTAGTTTAACATCTTCCAACCTTGGAAGGGTCCTGGAAGCTATAATGGAAAATATAGGAGGTAGACAAAATATTAATGCCGTAGAGCTCGGGGGAAGCTTCAAACCTTGGAAGCTCGTAGAGTCACTCGAAGTCGATATCGGTACATATGGTCGGGAACTAAGGTCACTAGGTCGGTGGACACCGATGAGTAACTTGGAAGAAGCATATTTCAGCCTGAAAGATTGTATTGCCTATATGTCTTGAAGCCCCCATTGAGATTCTAAGCTTCCCTTGATGCCAGTGGTTTAAATTCCGAAAAGAATGAAAGTATTCAATATTCATTCACTCATCGTCATCAAACTCGGCAAATTCCAGCACAACCCACTCGCAGAACTTCTCAAAGTCCGAGTGCCACTCTCGTAAACGGGCAGCCTTAAGCCCCTCTCCCAGGATCCCCTCCCCAACTTCGGCCTTCCACTCGGCTGTGGATTGATCTTCGTAACAGCTCCACCGAATTGAATTCTGGACCATCATTGCCAGTCCAGCGAGATCCACGTTTTCAAGGCCTTGTAAGGCTTGCCAGAAGTCATGTGTCAATCCGTTCTTTCCGTGACCGAGAATCGCGGGGTCGTCGTTGGAAAGTGATACAGGAACGCCACGGGATAACATCGCTGGCAATGGGTGAGATTTGATAGAGCTCGTCAGCCGAAGGATCTCATTGGAAATGGGACAGCATTCCACTAGGATTTTCTTCTCCTTGATCAAATCAATAAGAAGTGGGTGTTTGAACAGGGAGAACCCGTGTCCAATTCGCCGTGTTCCTAGCAATACAGCATCGAAGAGGTTCTGATCAGCCGCATCACCATCCCCAAGTGTTTCTCCAGCATGGAAGAAGAACGGGATATCTTGGCCTTCTTCCGCACAGCGCTTTTTGAACCAAAACAGCAATGGCACGAGGTCCACCAAAGACCTCCCAGCATCTTCTTGTCCGACAAGATCGTACCCACAGATCAAATCTGGGAATTGCTCCTTGATTGAGATGCACTGCTTCATACTCTCGACAATCTCTTGATTCGAGAGGCTGCGCAAGCTACACCAAATGATTCGTGCCTCGTAAAAGTTCTTCCCTTCCTCGGTCTCTTTGAAACGTTCCACTTCTTCTTCAAACACCCGACAGAATTCTACTCTGTCGGGTTCCGCTTCGTCACTTCCCTCTTTCCGGTACAGAGGATTCAACACGATGCGAAATTCAACGTATCGAATCCCGTCAACCGCAAGCTGCCCCAGCATGCGACGGAAGCAAGCTCGGAAGATGGGCTCATACATCAGAATTGAGTTGATAACTGTGAAAGTCCTCTTGAAGATAGCCCAAATGGCATCTACTCCATGGTGATGGTGGTAAGAGTGCTCCGGCATAATCATACATCGACTCTTGACCCATTCTCGGAATGCAGCTTCTCCACCATTAGGAAACGAGGATGCTGCTGTTTGGAGGGGAATCAGTGTCGAGGGTTCGTACTTCTCGGACCAAATTGCGGGTTGGTCAGAGCTTGAGTGTGACTGAGATGAGAACCGGAACATAAATGGTGCAGTTTCGTAGTCTTCTGGAGTGAGCAGTGGGGCTGGAGCTGCGATATGCATTCCCGCCGTGGAGAAAGCTTGATCAAGCAAAAAATCAATATCGAACATCGCGTCTATGTGGGCATGCAACAAAGATCCCTTGGGCATTTTTTCCACAATCTTCCATAGCTTTGTATTCTCCATTCGACCCTTTGCATGGTGAAACATCACACCTGGGTAGAGAATCTCATCTGACTGGTGAGCCGTAGCGGGGTCTAATCCAGCTGTCCAGACCTCATTATGTTCACGAGCCCGGATCTGGGATACAATCCGGCAAGCCTGTGCAGCAATTGGGGAGAGTGTCCTGCGAAAAGTAGCATCTACAACTGAGACTTAGTATACATGATTTATCTCTCGTCGCGATCATTGAGCCTTACCATGACGTCGTTTCTGCTCCTCTGTGATAAGCGCGTCGCGACCCTTGAGATACTGCTGAATGAACGGGTCCTCAACTTGAGGAAGGCCTTCTTCCAACTCCCATTCAAGATTTTTATCGCTAGTCATGGTTTGTTGATTTGAATGAGGATTTGACGTGAGCAGAGTTGACTTGCTTCAAGTCCAGAGATATGGGCGGCCTGAAGAGAGGGGCACCCCACCATTGACATTCCGCTTTCGGCTGACCAGCGCTATCAAGCCTCAATTTTCTGCAGGATTTCATAGTCTATGCTTCCAAGATTATGAGCCTCAGTGGATCCAAATTAGTTTCTATTTTGCAGATTAACTTTTTCCATCATCCTACCAATTGCATCTATTCGAATTTTTGTCAGCTCCATAATCCATTGATGCCAGTGTTTATTTCAAGTTCAAGTGGACTCCCGAGGTCACCTTATCCGTATTACTACCACGCATAGTAGTATCATTTAGCCTGCACATGTGGTTATCTTCGAGCCCGAGTCATTCAAGCTCAAAATAAAGTGCATAGTAAGGGCTTTTAATTCAAACATTGAATTACGTTCATGATATTGAGAACTTGAAACTGCTAGTGAGTGATTAAGGCCGGAATCAACAGTATAGCCCGTAGTATGCTAGAGCTCAGCAGGTTTTAAGCACTTCAAAGAAGTTGCAAGCTCAAGATCTCAGGAATGGTATGCTCAAGTGCTACGTGTAATTGAATCCACCTACAATAGATCTAATCAATTGCAGTAAATATGTACTCAAAGGATGAAATACTGCCAGTGCTCACTGGCTCATACTAGTAGCTCCCAGACCGTTCGGAAAGTATCCGATCTAGTGAGTGGGTCAGATCTGAGCCAAAAGAGTGTGTCCTCCGTGTCTAACCATCGGGCCCAGCCAGTCAAAAAAAAGAAAAGAGAAAAAAAAAAAGAACTGACCGATCGAATTTTCATTAAGATTGATGAAGAAATTGATAACAGTAACTCTACGATTCAACCGTAGAGTATCTGTGTAAGGGGATGAGGATGGAACTGTGTAACTTGATCAAACCCTTGAATAACTAGATTACCCGAAGCAAGATATCGTTTGATATTCAATTCTTGGAGTGAACATTTGAGATTGTCGTACAAGCACCTGGGCATAAACTGGTATGACCAATCCTCCAATTTCACTGGTGCTAGAGCATCCAATTCTCTCCCAATCCCAGAGACATAGACGAAGGTCTATGGTTGTGGATCACAAAGAGTCTACAGTTATGCTGCACGGCATCTATGAAGGCTACACGAAGGCTCATGTATGCCACAACTGATTTAATGAATTTGAATCTGCATCTCTGAAAATTCTTCACGCGTTAAATCTTATGAATAATAGAGACCAGGACACACGACTTCTTACGAAAACCCTTCGAACAATCCCCACTTGCCGCTCTTTAGGCCCACGGGTGCGGAGATACCAAGCCCTTAATAGGGTATTGGTAGCGCCAATCTTCCATTCAGGGCCCAGGTGGCAAGGAGCCAGAGCCCTGAACCGTACTAAAGCTCCGAACTAAGTGCGCCATGGCCGTTTTCTCGCATCCACCTGGTCCAATATGGTTACATGGGCCCCAGATCTCAAGAGAGACATTTTTTTTGCTCGCACTAAGATGAGAAAGAGAAAAAAAAAACAACGATCGCGTAGCAATTTGGAAAGGATTTACCCCGACGTTGCTTCCTTCACACCATTTGTCATATGGAATCGATCCCTTATCAATCCCCCATACTATAGTAGAAAGTCCAACCGCAGAAAGGTCGATGAGTTAAAATTGGGACTATCCAATAGGGATATTTTAAGAATATAAGCTAAATGCCACACTATGGATCGCCCAGATTGAATTTACCGAGATGTAGGCGCCGAGATTTTTTCAATCTTTTTTTACTTGCTTTAGAAGCTCTCTCCTCCCCTCACTGGATGAGCAAATCTTCTGGATTTTGGATATACACTCTGATCTCGGAGCTCCTAGCAGTGATTGCTGCCTCATGCTGACGCTGGGTTGTTCCTTCTTCCATTAGCACACAGAAATAATCGCATGAGAGCCTCCTTTTACGAAACACAGTCCGACGACAACGGCTCGCAACGCGAACCTCAAAATTTTCTCTTACCTCGGCCCATTATAACCCATTCGATCGTCTAAGACGAACTTAGAAGACAATGGAGACCCAAACTACGCCGAATCCAGACCCTGCGCTGCAAAAGGAACATCAGCACCAGCATGCGCATCACCACCATACAGCTTTTGCGCAAGAGGCTCATGAAGAAGAGGTGGTTTATTGCAATGAGCTATCCTTCGATAAAGACGTTGTACCTGATCCAAGTCCATTGGATAAAGGGAACGTTCCTAGTGAGAAGGATGCCGAGGCAGCAGGCTCGCAGCCAGCGGTAAGGCCATGGCACCGTCGCATAACAAACAACTGGAGGCACATTGCGCATGCTGTTGTTTGGTTGCTGTTTACCGGGTGAGTTAGCTGTACATCACATCTAGCAATATTCTTCTTCAGAGACTTATGCGCTTTGCTAGCTGGTGGATCGCTAGCTTGGTTCTACATCGACACGACAAGAATTGGATTATTCCATTCCTCCTCTACCTCGCCATCACTCTCCGTATCATTTTCTTCTATGTCCCAATTTCTATCATCACAAGACCCATGTTCTTCGTGTGGACAAATACCGCTCGTCCCGTCGTCAACTTCATCCCAGAAAAGCTACGACTACCCGCGGGCGCTCTCGTGTGCATCGGAACTATCTTGATCGGCGCCTTTGCATCTCCTACCACCCAGGGAAATAATCGTGCAGACCGTGCAGTCAGCTTATTCGGTCTGGCAGTCTTCCTCTTCCTTCTATGGCTCACATCACGAAACCGGAAGCAGATCGTATGGCACACTGTCATCGTGGGAATGCTCGTCCAATTCCTCGTTGCACTATTCGTGCTTCGCAGTGGTGCAGGATACGACATTTTCAATTTCGTTGCTACCCTCGCTCGTGATCTATTAGGTTTCTCATCCGATGGTGTGGTTTTCTTAACTGCCCAGGACTTCTACGACATGACCAGTCCCATCGATCCAAGTGCCTGGTTCCTTGTCAGCACGATCCCTGCCATTATCTTCTTCGTCTCAGTCGTACAGCTTTTCTACTATATCGGCGTCTTACAATGGTTTGTGGGAAAATTCGCCGTGTTCTTCTTCTGGAGTATGCGTGTCTCGGGAGCTGAGGCCGTCGTCGCGGCTGCTTCTCCTTTCATCGGACAAGGTGAATCAGCGATGTTAGTCCGCCCGTTCGTGGCACATATGACTCTGGCCGAAATGCATCAAGTCATGACATCCGGATTTGCAACTATCGCTGGTAGTGTGCTTATCGCGTACATTGCTATGGGTGTGAGCTCCCAGGCCCTGGTCTCTTCGTGTGTGATGAGTATTCCTGCTTCGCTGGCTTGTTCAAAGCTTCGATGGCCTGAAGAGGAAGAAACCTTGACGGCGGGTCGAGTCGTTATCCCTGATAATGAGGAGCATAAAGCTTCGAATGCCCTTCATGCTTTCTCCACTGGTGCCTGGCTTGGTCTCAAGATTGCAGCTATGATGGGTGCTACACTTCTCTGTATCATTTCCCTGATTGGTCTTGCTAACGGTCTGCTTACTTGGTGGGGCCGTTATATCAATATCAGTGATCCTCCATTGACTCTTGAGCTCATTCTGGGTTATATCTGTTACCCTGTTGCATTCTTGCTTGGAGTATCCCGGGACAACGATGACCTGCTTAAGGTTGGCCAGCTAATCGGACTCAAAATTATCTCGGTATGTTTATGATAGAACAAACTCCGGTCCAAGCTTGCTTTAATTCTAACACTTTTCTTCCCATTTAGAACGAATTCGTTGCATACAGTGACCTCGTGAATGACGCTACTTATGCTTCCCTCTCGGATCGCTCTCGTCTGATTGCTACATATGCGCTGTGTGGATTTGCCAACATCGGTTCTCTGGGTAACCAGATTGGTGTCCTCTCGCAGATCTCACCTGGTCGTAGTGCCGATGTCTCGCGTGTGGCATTTAGTGCTATGATCACTGGTGCGCTGAGCACTTTTACCAGTGCGGCGATTGCGGGCATGCTCATCACCGATGAGAAATCGTATATAAGCACTTCTTGATTCTGTCAGCATGATATTGCCATCGGTCCTCAATTTGAAGTTCAACTTGAAACAGATTGATATTGTGAGCATCATCGAAGTTGAAAAAATTTGAATCTAGAACTTCAGTTCTCAGTCTCTCCAATTTGCGTTACCTAGCCTGTACCTAGTCGGTACTTCCAACTTGAAGTCTTAGTTTACCACAAAACTTGAAACATTGAACTTTTTATAACACGTACTACTACCAACTGTGCACGAAGTCTATCCATAGATGTGCTTATCCATTCATGTAGATGTCTCTACATCAGTACATTTACTAGGTAATGGATACTGGCAACATCTATATCCGCCATCAGTCCCAAATCCACCTGGGCACGCTTACTACAACCTGGAACGGATGATTAGATCCAAATATAAATTGGAATACAGCACCTGAAATACAGGAGTGCATTCAAGCTGCCACATGTGCAAGTTTCCAAGGGGATATAGAAAACAAGAAAGGGCATCAAGGAAAAGGTTGCGAGTGCAAAATCAGGGCTGCACGCGCCTGTACTGATTGAATAAAAATAAAATGAAGAATAAATGAGATACCCCAAAGAAAAATGACGAACTCCTTTCCCAATGAACCCGGCCAGTATGCATTTGTCGTGCGTCCACACCTACCCTCAAAGAGAGGAAGGTGTTGATCTCATAAGTCGACGCAAACCACAATGTTCAAATATGATATTTGTGAATCTACTCATCGTCAAGGTCCTTGTGCCGAGCTAGGACATGACGTTTGAACTCCTCCTGGTTGGAGTCCCAGAGCTCTGCAGCTTGGGCGTTCAGCGGGCTCGCACTATTTGTGTTGTTAGTATTGTTATTTCCAGACTACATTCATCTGATCAAAGTGCCTACTTGTTCGGTTCACCCAGGAGACTCTGTAGACTCAGGAGCACACTTTGGACATTGTACACAGCACTCCACTTGTCCTTCAGAATATCCAGGCAGATACGACCGGAGAAATCAACATTAGGGTGGTAGATCGGAGTCTTGAACAGGACGGTCGGAGGAGAGTAGGGGTAGTTGTTGGGGAATGCAAAAGACAACTTCAACGTCAAGCCTTCGTAAGGAGTCTCAGCCGGTCCAGTGATAGTTGCAGTCCACGAGAGGAGGTTTCCATCGGCGTCGGGGAAGGCGGAAATACCGGGCGAAGGCGCCAGCATAAGCTGCATCAACTCGGACTGCAGGCTAAAAGTAGCCAAAATAGGCCAGGTCAGTAAATCATGATTGGCTGAAGGGATGTTCAAGGCTCTGGACTTGATGCAGGGGGAACAGAGTTACTAACCGCTTGGTCACGCTCTGGGTGTCATTTCGCTGAGCGGAGGAATTCAGCTTGGAAGCTTCCAGGGCGTCAGGCGCCGAATTTTGAGTATCTTCCATGTTGTAGTCCATTATGAGAGAGCAGAAGTCAAGGGATCTTTAAATTTGAGCGATCGGTAGAGGTCCGCAGATTCCCGAGGTGACTGGAATGCGAGTAACAGTAGCACGAGGGTTGCTATCTGGAATGACGAATCCGAAAACAGAAGACCCACTGGCAGTTACGACCAAGGTTCAAACAAAGGCAAACAGAGGGGGTGAAATTTGAAGGCTTGGAGGTGTTTAGTGGGATGAAGGTAAAAGGGACAAAAAGAAAGAAAAGAAGAGACTAAGCGCCTAGTCTTGTTTACTGGAGTCCCGGGCAACCATCATCCCCGCTTAATGGAGCCTTTTGGTCCCAATTATTAAATGACGCATCATGTCCAGTAATGGGGTAGGGAATATTTATGAAAAAAAAAAAAAAAAAGCAAGTATATGTATGAGTTGGCACAATATAGAAATTCAAATAATAGCACACAGAAATAACGACCAATACATACATGAGCTGTAGATCTTTCTTTCTGTTGTAAATGCGTGAAACATCTTAGTGCGATCGGCGGGTCAAAGATCTATTATGCACTGGGCTTAGAACGTTAGACCTGAGCACCACTCAAGTATTGATATTGAACTAAGTTTGATACTTTCTAATTGTTCCCTAAAATATTTACAATGATTCATCTGTATTATAATTTCTCACCAGGTCTACTACTCCAAATACTAGAATCACTAAGCACTCGAGGCTTCCAGGCAGAATCAACAAACTTCCCAAATAGGTCTAAGTGGCCGCCCCGCGCTCGCGTCCCACATGCACTTATCCTGCGCGTCTCATTAGAGTCATTACCCTTACTGCCAATGCCTTCCCCCTCGAGCCACCTTATTTGAATTGGTCTTTTAAAGGCTCTCGTCCCATTTCTGTCTGCTCGGTTTTTCATAATCTGAACTTGAATTTGGGCCAAAGATGCAGCATTCCCAGTTGGCCCCGTTGCCAAACGACGTGCCTTTCCGAATCGTCTCCAAGACAATCGGACAGGGTGCTTACGCCTGGTGAGTGGATCCGTTATTGCATGAACTCAATATGTATTTGAAGAAGGCTAATGACCTGAATTGAACTCATCTAGCATTAAAAAAGCCTGCCCCCTCGACTCGAACAATCCCGTATTCGCCGTCAAGTACATCCACAAGGAATACGCCGCAAAGCATGGCAAGATCAGCGCAAGACAATTGGCACTAGAAGTATCGGTTCATAAGCATGTCACTGGACACAATAATATCATCAGTTTCTACCAAACCGGAGAGGACCCTATCTGGCGATGGATCGCGATGGAATTGGCCGAGGGTGGAGATCTCTTTGACAAGATCGAGGCCGATGAGGGTGTTGGGGAGGACATTGCCCACGTTTACTTCTCGCAACTCATTAGTGCTGTGGGCTTCATGCATTCAAAGGGTGTCGGTCATCGCGACATTAAGCCCGAAAACATGCTGCTCACAGCTGATGGAAATCTGAAGATCGCGGATTTTGGACTAGCGGCATTATTTGAATACAAGGGGTCGAGGAAGTTGTCGTCTACTTTCTGTGGAAGTCCACCATACATTGCCCCAGAGGTGATTACCTGCAGTACTAGAGGCCAAACCAAGGGACCGGGGTATCACCCAGATCTGGTGGACATTTGGTCGTGTGGCATCGTACTGTTTGTTCTTCTAGCAGGCAATACCCCGTGGGATAGCCCAACTGACGACAGTTACGAGTTTCACGAGTATCTTGCTACGAATTCGCGCACGACGGACGAACTATGGCAGAAGCTTCCCGCAGCTACGTTATCCTTGTTGCGGGGCATGTTGACCGTGGATCCAAAATGTCGATTCTCCCTGGAGGATGTTCGAAGGCATCCGTGGTATACACGTTCGAACAGATTTCTTTCATCAGAGGGAAAACTCAGAGACCCGATCAACCTGGCAACATCGATGTTTGAGTCCTTGCATATTGACTTTAGCCAAGATCCACTTTCTCAGAAACGGAAAGGTGCCACTCGAAGCTTGGATACGATGGATATGGATACGGACATGGATGGTGCTGATGGCACGGGCTTTTCATCTACACAACCTGAAATGCCAGGCGGCGCGATGGTTATGGACTGGGATGCTCCTGATATGACTTCTGGTGCCTTTTCATCTACCCAGCCCTCTGGAAAGCTATTTAACACCCAAGATGCGGCAATCACCAACCATCTGGAAGATGAACCATCCATGTCTCAATTCTCTCAGCAACCGTCTGTCCCCGTCAGCCGAACTCAAAATGCTCAGAAGTTCCAAGACATCATTCCATCCCGTTCGATGACTCGATTCTACTCGGCATGGGAACTTAAGCTCCTGGTACCTCTAATTTGCGAGGCTCTTCATCGACTTGGAGTTCCAGTCCCCACCGTGCCTGCTGTTACCGCTGGAGACACATCTGCAATGATTCGAGTTGTCACTAAGGATGGCCGTCTATGTCAAATTCAAGGCAAGGTGCTTATTGAATGCGTATCAGAGGGGATCTTTGAAGTCGAATTCGTCAAAGTGAAAGGTGATCCGCTAGAATGGCGCCGATTTTTCAAGAAGGTGACTATTCTATGCAAGGACGCCGTCTTTAAGCCCGAGGAGTAACGCAAGCTCCATGTTCCAATTATTGACTGTTCAGGTCCTGCGCAAATTATGCCTGACTGTTCAAATGTTCAAATGTTCAAATGTTCAAATGTTGTTATTGTTTATGACCACTCACGACTTTAATGTTGGCGGGGCAGGGAAGTGGCTTGGGTGGGCGTTTTGTCTGTTGGACACCGAATCTCCGGGGTCCCCATGTTTTATGTATTGTCTAATGTATTATATATCTATTTTGTTCTTGTCATAGAGATTCAAGTTTCGACTGTCCACGGGTTCTATTTAGGTTTGATTCCAAGGTTAACTGCATATGGAAAATACTTCCGGTATGTAGAGTAAGATGCCCATGGAGTTGTTATCTGACCGGCTGGAAGTGCAATATACATCCAACCTCGAGTCGTACTAGAACGGTTTACTGGACTCAACTTGCGCTATCTCAGGCAAGCAAACGAGACCATGCCGTGCTTGACTCTTGACCACTGGCATTCAAATATTCAAGTTTGTATATTGTAAATTGTCTACTAGGAAGTTCATGCTTGTATACTCTTTGTGTGTACTTCATCTTGCCCTAGGCCACGTGATAACCTTGCAGATCGCGGGGAAGAACATCTGGAACTTTCTCCAGGCGAGACATAACAAGACAACTCCGTGATCCTCTCGTCTATCCTCATCTGCCCCCGATGCTGCCATCGCCCAGACCTCCCTCATGGACAAGTTGCCGGTAGAGATCCTAACCAAAATCATCGAACGTAAGCGCCGCCGAAAATCCCCCTCCAACTTTTCCCCGCACCCACTTGCAAAAAGAAAAAGCAAAGCAAAACAGAGAACCACACGACCCGCTGATAACGTCGCACGATAACCAGTCCTCCCCCCGTCTGATAAAGTCCAGCTTCAATCAGTTTCTAAGAAGTTCTTTGACCTCGCTCGTGATAATAACCTGTGGAAGCTGCACTGCTATGAGGAATCATGGGCCGCCCTACAGGCTTCTCGTCCGGCGGGCCGGATGTCGGAAAGCCTCCTCGCGCATTCGACCACGCCTTTGAGTACATTGGGTCAGAGCTCTTTGCGCGATCTTATTCAACCGCTAGCGCCTCAATCGGAAGGTAGCAACTCGGATGAACCCCGAGGACTATCGTTGAGTGAAAGAGCCCGGGCAGCGTCGGATTGGGACTCGTCGATCCAGGGAGAACATGTCGATTGGTACTCGGAATACATTGCACGTCATGGACCCATGTCTTTATCCTGGATACAACAGCCTGCGACAAGTAACGAAGGATCACGAAAGCCCACGCTTCATGAAATTAAAGGCATGGGTTTGTTGAAAGATTGGAGTTCTGCCAGACAAAACAAAATCGTTGCACCCTTAGAAGACGGAAGTGTCTGCATTTGGGATCTGAATCATTCTCACACTGGTGACTCGCAGTCGAGCAAGGGCAATATCCTGGGTCGGAGTGAAAAAGGCCTGCTCATGAAAAACTTGTCTCGACGGAGAGACCATTCCGCTGCTAAATCATCGCTTGAGTTTATCAACTTAGGCGAGGGCGTGAGCGTAGACTCGTTTCGACATCGGGCTTACCTAGCGGCTGGAAATGTTCTCAATGAGGTCGATTTGGAGACCTTGAAGTTGATCTCGCAGCAGCGCTATCCGTGGTCCATATTTGCACTTTCGCAAGAGACGGATTATTCTGTTCCACTAACCCTAGCCACTACACTCAGTCTTCAAATATATGATGCCAGGTTATCCGCTACCGAGGAAGAAGAAGCGATCAGTCTACGATGCGAAAATAATCCGAACCCATCTTTCCCCGAACTGGATATTTTTCCCCATCCGGATTTCCCGTTGCTGAAACTTCAACCAAATGGACTACCTCCTCATCGCATTCGCAGCCCGGACCCCTCAGATGATACTAACTATGCGCCGCTCTTCCAGCCTGGCCCTCTTTCCATTCTTCATCCACCTGCACCCAATGTAAATAGTATTCTCCTCGCAGGTCGTTTCCCCAGCATCCTCTGCTATGATCGTCGGTTTTTCCCTCGTCTACAGAGTACTGTTCACTCTGGGGGTCGTCTTTGTGGCCTTACCTCTGCCCCCGAGCCCCGATTCCCCGTTTTCAAAGACTCTGACTATCCTACATCACACACTGTTGTGGCATGTGGTGAATACAATGGCAGAGGATCTCTGGAGCTATACGATCTCAGCTCCACCTCTTCAGATCCCCAAAGCAACCCATCGGATAGAGCATCCACTCTAACTCCACGATACAAGAATCGGCAAAGTGCCGCCAGCTCCAAGCTTCTATCAGTTGCTTCTCATGGAAATCGTCTTGTCTACTCTGACTCTGAAGGGAATATCAAATGGGTTGAGCGGAACGGCCGATCCGAAGTTCGTCGTTGGAATATCAATACCTCTGAGCCACAATACCCATCATCCCGACGCAATCAATCATCAATCTCCAACCAGAATGATGGATCACAACCTCGTGGACTCTGGGCAAGTTTGGAATCCGAGAATACCAGCAACGAGGTTGCTCGAAAGATCCTTCCAACAGGCGGGAATCTTACCGGGGACGAACTTCTGGTGTGGACAGGAGAGCGGATTGGACGTATCAAGTTCTCTCTTCCGGCTGATTCAGGCATGGAGGAAGAGGATGATGAGTGGTTTATGCATGCTGAGGTCGACGAACAGACTCGACAAGAGTTGCGCCAGAAGCAACGAGATGAGTGGGAGAAAGAGCGACGATATGAAGATACCATGCGGCGAGCACTCGAGAGACAGGCTGACGAAGTACGATGGATGGGAACAGAGAGCATGAGCTGATTGATCTCGCCCTTCTCACTGATTTTTTTGTAGCGTTTCTTTTTCTTTTTCTTTTTTTGCGGTCTGAGATGTTTGACGTTGATTGTCTACACTCAGTACCCGCCATGTTGGAAGCATATAGATCTGCCCATTGCGTCTTTATCCAGCTGATTATATCCAATACCAAGATTTTCTGCCACGTTATGCGCTGTGACTAACATGCATCTTAAGCCCTGGAGCCTTTGTACGGAGTACTCCGTATGAGGTCTCCAATACTGCAAACGGTTGACCTTCACCAACAGTTCATAGTAGTTGCAGCCCTATTCCTGAAGTTCGAACTGCGCGAACAAAGTCGGATTGCATAGTTCTTCATACTGCCATATGTCAATCCTGAGGTCATCATGATGGTTGATAGTATAATATGCATTTGAGGTCCGAATCTCAATCTATTTTCCATTTCAATATTTGAGAATATTTTGAAATCATGTCATCAATTGGCCAAGCGGCAATCATTGAGCCATCTTTTGGCCAGTTGACTCGATTTCAAGTTGGGAATCTCAGCCGCACCTGAGCTGGAGAAAGGGAATCCTCCGAGGCTGGGCGTAACTGCGAAGAGGATTCCATGCTCTTTTATACACCCCTTTCGCACTCTATGAGATCATGATGCATATTACTTCCGAGCTCGGAGTTCGCACAATTTTACTAAAACTGGGCATTCCCAAAATCTGATATATCCATTGCAATTATGGACCATAGTAACTCCGCTCAAGTGCTGATTACACAGCTGAACAGGCCGAGACCCCGAGGCATCCGAGGCACCGGGAATGCGCTTTCACCGCCCGGCTCCCCGCGTTCGCGATCACGAGCATTTCTAATGTGCTTGTCAGCGATTACGGACTTCAAACGGAGGCAAATTTTCTAGAACAATCCTTGTCCTTTTTATTTCTTTTCCCTTACCTAACCTGGAGCATTGCATTTCCAATCTATCAGCCTCTTCTATACCTCAATTCCTTTCTACTACCTTTACGATCTGCCAATTGCGTACTCCGTAGTGAGGGGCAAAATAACCACGATATAAAGCATACCCACCACACAAGATGCCTTCCACCACAGACCCAGCTCTCCAATTCGATTCCATTGAGGATTCAATTGCGGCCTTTAGTAAGTACACGCTTTGCGCAGCGTTCATACCGACCTATTCAGCATATTACATTCAGTCTTGAGTCCTCGAATTTCCCTCGTGACTAACCGTGACTCACCACAGAGAATGGCGAATTCATCGTCGTCCTTGATGACCAAGATCGCGAAAATGAAGGAGACCTCATAATTGCTGCTGAGTCTATCACAGCTGCTCAAATGGCATTCCTGGTCCGTCATACAAGGTAAGCCAACGCAATCTATCGGTCCTCGCTCGGCGAATCCCGGTCTACCCAAGAAATCCAAACCGGGGTTTCCTTTTGCTCCGAGCTAGCATGACCTAGTTACCTACTACTTCATACAATTACAATGTTCTCTAACCCTTGGTGCATCCTATAGTGGCTTAATATGTGCTCCCATTACCCCAGACCTAGCTACCCGCCTCGCCCTTCCGCAAATGGTATCCGAGAATGCCGACCCCAAGGGAACCGCCTACACCGTCACAATTGACTCAAGCGATGACTCCGTAACCACCGGTATTTCTGCACAAGATCGTGCCCTCACATGCCGCACTCTCGCCTCCCCAGATGCTCGCGTCGACTCTTTCCGCCGACCCGGTCACATCATTCCCCTCCAGGCCCGTCCTGGCGGCGTGCGCGAGCGCATGGGACACACCGAGGCGGCGGTTGACTTCTGTCGACTTGCCGGAAAGTCACCAGCTGGTGTTATCGCCGAGCTGGTGGAAGGAGGTGAAGTCGTTGAGGGTGTTGCGGAGATTGGTGGCGACAATGGTATGATGCGGAGAGATGCTTGTTTGGCATTTGGTAAGAAGTGGGGGATCAAGGTCTGTACGATTGAAGATTTGGTCGCCTATTTGGAGAAGAACGAGAGCGTGAAGAATGGCTCCCATTGATTTGCATATTTGTTTGGTCTCTTCTCAGGTTACTTCTTGTCTTTTCGTTGCACTTCGGTTGTGTATACTTGGGGTTGTCGATTTCCATTGCCCTCTTCTTCGATGCTGTACCTACTAGTTTTTCTCGACAGTTTCTCTGGATACCTCTTTAGATGAATTACTAAAAGCCTTAGACTGTGATTTTGTTTTGTGAGTTCTGAGTAGTGTGTTGGTATAGAGACTTGAATACATCATGAAAGGGACGCAGTCCCGGTATAATCTTTGGATACACGACTGAACCTAGCGCATATCATGATTCCAAGGTTATGAGGTCTAAACAACGATGTCGGGATGATTGCTCTATGCTATGAAAGCAGATGAAGCTCAATGACTCGAGTATGGAAATATTGTTTATTGGGTATCTTTTCAACTTTGATAAAAAAAAAAAAAAAAAAAAAACAGAGTGCCAGTGGGCGCAAACGAGAAAGAGCCGGAAATGGGATCAAGATGAGGGAAAAGGGACAAGGAAAAAGGGACTGAAGGGATTAAACCTCAGGGAAACCCCGTAAGACAAACGCCGACGCAATGCAGATACGAAATATTGATCCGAAGACATGTTCAAACCATGGCCCATCAGCGCTTCAGGTGGGAATAGTCTCGCAAGATACCCATCATGTGAGTATTAGTTGTCTTTCCGCTGCGTCGAGGCTTCTTGGTCTTCTTCGTCTCAATTTTGGGTCGAGCCTTGACAACCTTGTTCTTGTTGGTCGGAGTAATGCCAGCCTTCTCGAGCGCTTCCTTGACAGCCTGGGCATCCGGAATCTTGATCTTGTCCCAAATTTGCTTAAACTCGTCATCGAATCGCTGAATAAGGGATGGATCGTTCGCCCAGATCATTTTGGGATGGTCATCCTTTTTGTTGCGAGTGACAAGGAGTTTTCCTTCCTTCTCCAGCTGGTTAATGGTCTCTTCGGCGTTAGGCCAACCCTCTCGAAGCTCTCGGACGCTCATTCCCACGGCAGTTGTTTGAGACTGAAGCTTCTGGAGGAGTTGCTCCCCGTTGCGAATGTTGTGAGGAGGACGGAAACTAAAAGTGCCTTCGCCGTTGGCACCGCTTGGGTCAAATTCCACCTTCTCGTGCATCTGCAGGATGCTTCGAAGAGCCTGGACATAGGCATGATCGTGCGCGCGGTGCTGGAGGGATAGGTAGGATACGATATCGGTGAACTTGAGCGGGACTCCCTTGGCCTTCATGTGTTCGATCGCAAACAGGACCTGGGTCATGATATCCTTACCCGTACCTGTGTTGGCAGGCTGGGAGTAGACAATATCCGCATCGTGTCGCTTCTTTTTCATTTCACCGGATGAAGACGGAGTAGGTGCGGAGGAAGGAACCTGAGAGCTACTGCCAGAGGCGAGCTGGTTGCTCACCATGCGCCTCTGCTGAGGCATGCGGTTCGCAGATTCCACCACGCTGGCATTGAAGCTCTTGAGCTGCTGCTGAAGAGAAGACATGATTGGAAGCGTCCAGTCGGTTGGTCGCACCACTCGAGATGGAAGGAATAGAATGGCTAGAGTTCAGGACTGGTTTGATGTGAGCCGATTTGAGCTTTGGCCTCAAAAGCGATCGGGGACGAGGTCGTAATTCTCTGAAAGACAATAGACACAAAGACTATGCCATGCGTTGGAAGTTGTTGTAGTTGACAAGGGCCGAGACGAGGGGGAAAAAGAAGTAAAGAAAAGAAAAACACCTCGAGAATAGTAGCCTGATGGGATCAGAATGCAGTGAATGATATGAGTTGTATGAGGTCATGTGACTGGCCGCCTTCGACAGAACTACTGCCTGGTGCCAGGCCGTAGCTCGCCCTTTATTATATCTCTCACTTAACCACTCATTGTTTCTTTCTTCCTTCCTCCACCTTCTCCCCTCCCCTCCCTCTTTTCTCTTCCGCATCGTTCCTGGTCGCAAAAGTCCTTTTTGTGTCTATTTTAGTCTGCTGGCAATGTCGCAAGGCTCTTCTGGCTGTGCTGTGTCCACATCTCCTTGAGCTGTGAGCTGCGCGTCCCAGAACCCTGAAGGCGTTGTCTGAGAAGGTCCTAATTTAGCCAAATTCGCGACGCGACTCCACCTTACACCATTTTTGCAACGGATGCTCCAACCTAATTCTACGATTTTCCTCGTCACCTCGTACAGTCTCAATCTTCCTGACTCGGGTACATCATCATACGTGATAGATCGCGCTACGGATACCACACCCATCCCCACACTCTCACTTTTGCACACGACTTGCAAGCGCTCTCCGACCGAAATTTCGTTTCCGCCTGCGCAGCCTGAGCTGCTGATTGCGCCACTCGTTGTCATTTCCCATCCGCGCAGCCCGAGCTGCAACCAACTTCATTCACAATGGCGGATTCGACTGTGACCAATGAGAAAGTGGTGAATGAAGATGTGGCCATGGAAAATGTCGAAACCCACAGCGACGTTGATCTCGGCATTTTGTCGCGAACTTTCCAGCTACCCATGTCCTTTCTCGGCTCCTTGACTCAATCGCCAACTGTTGCGCTTGTGAATGAATTTCTACAGGGCCTTTCCGGATTCGCCCAAGAATCTGTTAAGCTCAAAGCAGAAAACACAAAGTTGACGTTGGAGGCTGGCGCGGAGAACAACCACTTCAAAAGAGAAGCCGACAAGGCATGGCGAAGAGTTAAACAGCTCGAGGACAACAAGAAAGAATGCGAGGAGGAGCGGAATCGTGCCGGTACTTATCCCCTTCAATGCAAACTTTGATTTAAACTAATTCTAACATCTGACAGCTGCGGAATTACTGGAGTCCAAAGCCGAGACCATTCGTGCCGAGCAAGTTTCTTCAGACAAAGCCGAGGAGCTGCGTCGTAAAGAGCTCGAGCTTGCCGAACAGAAGAAGTCGCACAATGAACTTGTTGTTGTGATGGCTGCCAAAAATCGCGATGCCAACTCCTACATTCAAGGGTCTTCTGAAAACAGCGCAAGACTCGCCGAAGTTCACAAAAAGCTTAACGAGTCCGAGGCAAGATTCCACAAAGTATCTCATGAACTTGCGGGTTTCAAAGTGCGCGTTGAACTCCTTCAAGCCGAGGTCCTCAACGCCAATAGAAGCAAGGACTTTTATGAGCAAGAACTGGCCCAGAAAACTAAGGAGCACGCCAAATTCCGAAAGGACAAGGTCGCTCGTCTCGCAACTCTGCAACAAGAACATTCTGAGACAAAAGTTGCTCTCGAAAGATCTGAGCGTCGTGAATCTGAGGCTAAGAAACAGCTAGAGAACAGCGAGGAGCGTTTCACGCAGTCTCTGGCTACCATCAAGAAACTCAAGGAGGACCACCACCAAGAAACGGAAAACCTCAGAAACGAGCTGGAAGCTGAAAAGCGCATTTGCGAAATGCACAAGAGCACTTCGATCAGCTGTTCAGGACATGCTACAGACGCGGCAACGGCCCTCGACGTGTCACATAAAAAGGCAGAACGTTTGACCCGTGCACTGGAAAACGCAGAGAATGACAAGGCTCTCGCCCAGCGTCGTGTCGCCGAGCTTGAATCCCAACTGGCCAAGGACACAGGTGAAAGCTCCCCAGACGTCTCTGTCAGTGGGTCACCAATTCCGGCACAGTCGCCTGGCCAATTCAAGCGCAAAAAGAGATTCCGCAGCAAGATCGCACAATCACCCCAGCCTAAGTCAGAGACTCAAACTGCTATCCAAAGTGGCATTGTTCGGGGTTCACTGAGGGGATCTCAAACTCAAAACAACGCAATGGACGGCATAGTCCAACGGTTGACGAGGTCTCTTGATTTCCTGAATCCGGAGATGGGCTACCTGCGTGGTGAGAAATTGCGTGTCGAAAATGGCGCGTTAGTATTGGCGAATCAGTCGAACCAGCATGCGATCGAGAAGGCAGACCTTGCGACTGAAGTAAAGTACTGCAAGGGTCGGGTTCACAGTCAGGATCTTCAAAGGAAGCTCTTGGAAGAGCAAGTCAGTGATCTTGCTTTGCAATGTCGAGGACTTATGGGCGAAAGAGATGCTCTTCTGCTAGGCGAAGAGTTCGACCGCGCTGAATTTGAGTCCAAGATGGACATCGACCTTGGTGTGCTTGCAGAGGGTAGTACGCCTACAGCTCAATTCGTCCGTCGGCATTTGACCAGGTTTAGCGATGCGAAGGAACTCATGGCACAAAACCTGTCTCTCCGGCAGTCGGTTCGACAACTTGCTCATGAATTTGCCCTGTGTGAGTCTGAGGCTAAGGAGACAGCCGACAAGCTATCCCAGGAGTCTCAGGACGCCAAGGTTGCAGCTAAGCGAATGAAATCAATGCAGAATGAGATTGAAGGTCTCACCTCTTTGAGCAAAAGTCACGCCGCCGAACGCGACATCCTCCGAAGCATGTTAATGCATCGCAAATTCCATGAATATCCAAACATCACGCTCGATCTATCTGGCAATAGCCCTAATCCGGAACATGATCAATCGCCATCTGATGAGTACTCCCAGATACTCAACACCGTGAAACAAGGATTTGAGGACTTCCGACAAGAATCCGCCAAGGACGCCAAGTTCATCCGTGATCAGCTTAATGAATCCTCGCGTAAGAACGCTGAGCTTTCCACCGAACTCATCCAACGCACCAGCGACCTCGACGCAGCCAACGCACGTCTTGAGCGTGTGGAATCAACTTACGAGATGCTCAAGAATGAAAGCAACAAGCTCGAGCTTCGTTATTCAACTCTACTCCAGACATCCAATACCATGGACGCCCAAGCGCAAGAGGTTGCTTTAGAACTGGTCGATTGCAAATCCATGGTCGATTCTCTCCAGCGAGAGTGCGCTAATCTTCGAGCGGAGAAGACCGTATTGGTTGACAGAGACATGCGCCGAATCAATGAGATCGAGACTTACCAGAATCAGAACTCGGTGACGCAGAATTTGCTCACTGTCACCCAGAAGAATGCAGAGGAACAGGCCCGCTGGGACGCTGATCGACTCCGGAATCAGAATGTTCGCATTGAATCTCTACAGTCCGAGATCCAGGATCTCAAGCACAAGTTGCAGAAGCAAGAAGAGGAAGTAACGAGATTGGAAGCGCGCCTCATGTTTGACCAAGGCAGCAAGCACAAGCGAGTTGAAGACTTGATTGAGGCCCTGAAGTCAGCCGAACGCAAGTCTGAGGCCCAAGCCAATACCATCAATCGCCTTGAACAGGAGATTTCTTCCCTTACTAGCACCTTGGATCGTGAACAGGAGCGCCTTCGAGCTTTCAATGCGGATCCTACCTTGTCAGCTGGTCGAGCCAGAAGCCCGACTCCCACTCAGGCACCGACTGAAGATGAAGATCTTACTCCGGAGCAGCAGCTCAAGGTCAAGGTTTCCAAACTTGAGCGTGATCTTGCTCGCACAAAGGATGAATTAGAGCAAGCGATGGAGCAGGCTGAGGAATGCAGAACCATCAGTCAATCCTGTGAAGAGCGGATGAACAACGCATCAGAAACCCACTCCCTTTACCACAAGGAGACCGAGGCTCTCCTCGAAAATAAGAACGCCAAAATCTCAGAATTGGAGACAAAGAATTCCGAACTTGAGGGACAGGTGTTGGCCATGCATCCTAAGTTCGAGGCTGAGCGACAAGCTTCTGCGGATCGAGAGCATAGCCTCAACATCGAGGTTAAAGCACTCACTACCCAGAACCAAAGTCTGCAGCAACAGGCCACATGTCACTTGCAAGATCTCAAAGAGCAGACTAAGATCAGCGAGAAGGCTCAAACCAACTACGACGATGAGGTTGAGAGACATGCTACGTCTAAGAAGGCTCTCAAGGAAATTCGTGTCGAGGCTGATAAACTCAAACTGGAGATCCGTCAACATCAAGCCGAGGCCGAAACCCTTAAAAAGGACCTTCTTGAAAAGGAAAATATGTGGCTTCAGCAGAAGAGTCGTCAGGATCAGGAGAGCGTCGATCTAAGCACTCGCTACGATCAAGTTCTTAAACAAAATGACATTCTGCACACATCAATCCAGAAACTCACATCCCAGCAAGCACACCTCGAAAAGAGTCGCCGTGACACTGAGATGAACACGGAGATGAACGTGGAACAGTCAGATGATACTGGACTGGCAGAACTTCAGGAAATTATCGATTTCTTGCGTCGCGACGGCGAAATCACAAGAGTCCAGAAAGCTCTTTCTGATGAGCAGGTAAACCGTCTTACCTACGAACTTGAGAATGCTCTAGAAGACCTCCATCAGGCTAGAATCAAGCTTGCGGAGGAGCAAGAGGCCGCCAAACTTGCCAACCCGTCTCAATCATCCGGCTCACAATTACTTAACGCTATTGCTGAGGCAAACCTCTTCCGTCAGACCTGCAGTGATCTCCGAACCGAAATCCATGAGAAGGAGGTTGCCCTTGAATCGAAGAATAAGGAGATCGAGAAACTCAGTGCCGAAGTTCCCGACTTGCAATCCCGGGAGCGTCGCTTGACGGATACTGTGGCTATGCATAAAGATACTATCTCCCAACTTGAAGCGGAACGTGACCACTGGCACAATCGCGTCGACTCGTTGCTCGGCAAATATGGCGAGCCAACGGATGAGGAATCACTCAAAGAAAATCTTGTGAAGACTGAGACGGAGCTAGCTGAGCTTCGTACGCGCCACGCGGAATGCGAGAAGCTCCAAGAAACACTGGAGCATGAAAGAGCCGAGCATCAGAAACGTTTAGCAGAGCTACGTTCCAGGCTAACTGAACAGTTCAAGGCTCGCTCAAGAGAGCTCACTGGACGTCTGAACGCCCAGTCCGCTGAACTGCAAACAGCAGTCCAAGAGAAGGAAACTTTGGTAGCACAGATTGCTTCGCTCAAGGCTCAATTGGACAAACCAGCCCCAGCTCCTGCTGTTGTGCCATCTGCTCCAGTCGGCAACGAAATGACCACATCTGAAGATTCCATGCCACAAAATCTTTCATCCGCCTTGCAAGTGCAAGTAAACGAGCTGGAAGAGAAAATTCGTCAGTTGGAGGCTGCCCTGTCTGCAAAGGATGTTGAATTGCAATCTACGATTGAGAAATACACAAAACAACTCGACGAGTTGAAGAATATGCCATCTGCATCTGCAGGAGAACAATCTTCCACTGAAGTGAACGCCACAGCTGGAAACCAACCTGATGATCTTCCTAATTTGACGGATTTCCAAATTCGACAGCTCGTTCAGAAGAACGTGACAATTCGCAATATCGTCAAAAACAACATCCTCAACCAAGTGAACAAGGAAAAGACCAAATTCGAGGCTGAACTCTCTACTGAAAAGGAGAACCTACTGGCTCAAATTGAAGCTGCAAAGAACGAAAAACAGACTTTGCAGGCTCAAATTGAAGGTGCCAACAATGAGATCTCAAACATGAAAGCGAAGCATGAAATTGATCTTGAGGAACGACTCAAATCTGCAACCGAGTTGGGTGAAAAGAAAACCGCAGCTCGTCTGAGCATGAGTGATCAACGCTGGAAGACTGCCCAGGCAAAGGTTGACGTTGTGAAGAAGGCAGCTGAAGAAACCCCTCAGACCCCCGTGGTCGAGGTATGGAAGGTGGCACAGAGTGCTCGAGCAGTACCAAAGCCTCAGCCTCCTGTATCAGGAACCCCTCCAGCGGCTTCGAACATCCCTACGCCTAAGGACACAGCGGCACGTCCCAACACATCTGTCCAAGTCCAAGAGACTCAACCACAGCCGGCTTCCTTGCCAAACAAGCCACCTCAAGCAGGACGTCCTGCTAAGCAAGCACCTCCCTCTGTTCAAGCGCCTGCTGCTCAAGCACCTGCTGCTGTTCAAGCGATTCCTGCTCAGGCGGCTCCTGCTGCTCAAGCAGCTCCTGTTCAAGCGGCTCCTGCTGCTAGAGCACCTCCTGTTCAGGCGGCTCCTGTTCAAGCGACTCCTGCTCAAGCGGCTCCTGCTGCTCAAGCACCTCCTGTTCAGGCGGCTCCTGTTCAAGCAGCGCCTGCTGCTCAAGCACCTCCGCCAAATCCATTTGGGGCCATCCGAGGCGCTCATGGTCAAGGTGGCCAGCGCGGTGGATTTGGTGCCAATAATAGCCCACGTCAATTCACCCCGAATAAAAGGCCACAAAAAGAGCCTTTAGAAGGTGAAGGCAATCTGAAACGTGTCCGCGGGGGCGGCAAGTTCCGTTCCCGTGGAGAGAAGGATGCGCCAACAGAATCACAAGCTACACAGGAGGGGAAATCTTAAAGTGAAGAGTGAATAACGGGGGCTACGGTCCTCGCTTTTGTCGTTTTGTCTTTCTTTTTTTGTCTCGCTTTTTTTATGTATCTAGTCAGGTCATCAATGGATGACCTTCGGTCTCCCTTTGAGGCGGCCCTCATGCTTTTTTTTATTTCTGGCCGCCTCAAAGGGCGACCTCACGCTTCTCCGCCCACCCTCGATGTGGGCGGACGTTTGATGTATTTCTCGACCCCCAAGGGGCGGGAACCTTTGATTTACAGTCTCCTCGAAGGGTGACATGATGTTACTTTCACCCTTCGAGGTGGCTCCATGTATCTAATTCCCCCCTCCGAGGGCCCTATGGTCTTTTTTTATGCCCTTGGAGGGGGGAAACACAAAATGTAAACTAGATTCCGGCCCATGTTCTTTCCTTTCAATCCCTGTAGCCTGAGTAGATGCGAACTGTAATATGTTTACTACAAGTAATTTGAACTGGACATCCATATGTGCAGACTCGGATGACTATTTAGTTGCCCTCAAGAGACTCAGAGGCAGGATCCATAAATTCCTTCAATGTTCAAGGCACATGCATATATCATCCGAGTCTCTCAAACATTTGAAGCTGTAGCGACTCGGAATTCCCACTGGCATGTGGTTTTATATGTATACTCTGGTTTCATTGAAATTTACGAAGCTCCTGATTTCAGAATATCCAACTAAAGAGAAGGTATTAGATGATATTATCCTACTACTGATAAATTTTGAATTCGGGATATTGCTTCAGTTATGTACTAGTATTCAAATGTTCAAAGCTCGAACAGGGGTATAAACCGAAGACAAAATCTAGAAAATAAAGAACATAGAAGACTTATTCCAATCCCAATTCATCTTCAATGTTGTCTACTAATGAATTCGAGGTATGGATATTCCTTATTTCTTCTTGCCTGCTCCAGCAGGTACAATCATCCGCGCCAATACCTCCCTCTCCTTCTGCAGAACCATCAACCTCGCATCCTCAATGACTTTCCCCTCAGGTGCTGCCTCTGGCACAGGACTCTGAGTCATATGCGCCGCGACTAAAACAGCCGCACCAGGAGGCTTCGCCTCACGCACCCTCCTTCTCCTTTGCCCGACTCCAGAACCCCAAACAACAGTCCACTCCGGTACAGAACTTCGCTCTGGAACTGTACACCCGGAGCAGATCTTCACATGGGACCCGATATCCGCGTATCGGTTTATTGTAGCGAGTGACTCGACACTCGCGGAGGAATGGATATGTGCACCAGGTAGCACGGTGGACTGTGGACCAATAATAACAAAATAGGAAAGTCTCGTTGTATTCTCCGTTTCTGTCCCACTTTTGAATTCTGAATCCTCACTCCGTGTCTCTGGTGTCCTTGTTTCACGATCTGGTCGCGGTGATGGAGCCCGTGATGAACCCCGTGATGAGGCCGATGAGGCCGGTGTGTTTGGTGCAGCACCGATAACGGCTTTTTCGCTGATTATGCAGCCATCGCCGACTATTATGGGTCCTTCGTACGCGTAGAACCGCGCGCGGGGATGGATTATTGTGTTCGCGCCGATGGTTACTGGGTATGTTCCCTGGAACACGGCTGTGTCGGCGATTGTGGAGGATGGATCTGCTTTTAGAGGAGCTTTTGGTGGACCGGTTGGTGTGCGTGAGGATGAGGAGGAGCGATGTTGCGCTGGGGGTGGTTTTAAGGTGGCCATTGTGATGTTGTGATGTTGATGATGTGGAGTTGAGTTTAGGGCCGGAGTTAAGCTTGAGCTTGAGCTTGCATGTGGTCTAATTGCTGGGATCCGCTATAGCTCTCCTCATACTACTGTCACTTCATATCAGTCATTTCATAATCTTATAGCGTGAATTTTACACCATCCTATTTCTTAATGGATTAGAAATTAAATTTTTCCTCCATACTAGAAAAAAAAAAAAAACTATAGAATAGGTAGTAGTGGTAGAGGTCCCTGAATTTCAAGCTGTTGTACCCATGCACTTAAGCTCAATTAGTACCTACTACATAGATCTTTATGATAGGAATGCTGAAATATCATATCAATTGTCAATATACGCCGGGTATCTATTCTAGTTGAAACAATCCAAATCACTCTTTACATAGTCATCATGCATGTACACCCTCGCGACTTCAGGACAAGGGTCAGTTATTCACTGCTCCCCTCAGCACTCTTCTGCTTAATGCCATTCCTCTTCCTCCAAGCCCAAACACCCCGATCAACCTCCTCGCGAGTCATTCCATCCCTCACAAGACAAAACGTGACCCCCAGCTCCGTTTCCACATTACGGTTCCGCGCCTCATCATCAAAGAACAACATCTCCTCATATTCAACCCCACTGGCCTGGTGAATGCGCGAGAAATGTTGTGTCTTATTAGCCGGGAAAATCTGAATAAAATCAAAGTATTCCAAGGCGCGACTAGTGCGACTGTTCGCCGCAGGGTTATCCGAGAATGTTGGAATGATATGTAAGGACTTGAGTAGGTCGCGGGCTAGATCCGGGGTATGGGTTCTCGAAGCTAGAGCTAGAGGAATCGCACGACTCTTGCAGGCGTAGATGATGGAGGAAACGGCTGGGTAAAAAGCGAAGGATTCTCCCCATCTGTGACAGGGATTATTAGTTGGATCGGATGGAGAGAACCGTGGTTCAATGGATTCGGGGTATTGGGAGAACTCTTACCGATCTACCACACGGGAGTTATTGTCGCGTGGTTTAACCGGGGCGCTGACGTGTGTATCAACCCAGAAGGGCCATAGAGTGTAGTCGAGATCGAACGCGATCAGTTTGGGTAGTGGGAGGCCATCGGTGAAAGTTTCAGGGGCGACGGAGGTTTCCTCTAGAGGTTGGGTGTTTTGTCGCTTCGCTCGTAACATGATGGAATGGTATATTCGGATCGGAAAAGACAGGATATAGGAGGTAGGTTATGGATAAAAGAGATGATGGTAAAAGCCTGAGTTCAAGTTCTCAAATGTTCAAAAGTTGAAGCCAAATCGCGGGGGAGATGGGGTCTCACGTGCTTATCGCTCCACTCTATACTTGAACACAGTCAGATAGAATTTATATTGAGAATTTGAGATATAATGTTATAACAAACAGGAATCTGGGGTCATATCAGTCTAGAAGAGTGAGTACACTGACTGGACATATCCATGTCGATACTATAGACTCCGATCCCTCGATATCACACCAGGGATACCTCTAGGGCTCAATCTAGACGTCTGCATTGAACGGAATCCTTAATAGTAGTAGTAGCAGTAGGCACTATTTTATTTGGGGGTAAAAATGATATTCCAAAGTGAAGAATCATATTAAGAGACCGTGACATAATATGTGAAGATTAATCATGACTGATTGATCTATATGAGTGTCAGCAGCCTATAGTTCAGAGTATCCTTATCAGTTGAAGTGTATAGTCTGATATGTACTTGAAGGGACATAGTAATTACTCTCTATTTAGCTACAGGCTTGCAGTACCCAAGTGCTCGGGAAACTTGCAGAAAGCGCCCAATATTTGGATATAACGCAAGGAGTGTCGCTCATTCTGCGAGGTGCCCGAAGGGGGGTCGATCAGATCTCTTCTAGTATCATGAGGTTGCACAGTGGCCACCTCTCACCTGGGCATACCTCATACTTATGCACGACGCCCCTACTTATCCCCCTTCCTTTGGGCTTCCAGCCAAGACACTTTTCCTCTCCTCTCAAATCTGTGCTCTGGTTTGAATACCTCTGTGCCTCATAACCAGTAAAATGGCGTTGAGATTGAGTGGTTCCGCATTCATTACTGGTGCGGGCTCGGGTATGTATTCAACATAACTTGACTCCGATCGTAAAACCGGATTTAACATGAGAACCTAGGGATTGGCAAGAGCACAGCCCGTGCATTCGCCCGTCACGGTGTCACTAAGCTGGCCCTTCTGGACTTGAAGCGCAACGGCCTGGATGATACCCAAAAGCTTCTGAAATCGGACCATCCAGAAATCGAGACAATACTACTCGAAGGTGATGTTTCAGTAGAATCAACTGTTCAAAACAGTATTGAGCTTGCAGCAAGTAAATTCGAAAGAATCGACTATGCTGTCAACTGTGCGGGAATCAGCGGACCCTTCATCCCCGCGCATGAATTACCGTTGAAACAATGGCAGGAAACACTTGATATTAACCTGACCGGTGTCTGGCTATGTCAGAAGTATCTCATTAAGCAGATGCTTGGACAGGAGTACGTTTTCTTGGCAAAAACCTCTGCGTAGAATCATTGATTGGTTTCTAATATCAACTATCAGGATTCGAGGTGATCGAGAAGGTCGCGGTTCGATAATCAATGTGTCGTCTATGTTTGGGAGGGTGTCATCTCCGGGATTCTTATCAATCACTCCGTATACAACATCAAAGCATGGTGAGCTTTCTTATTATGGTGTCGGCTTTGTGACAACGCTAACACATATCAAACAGCGATTGTTGGATTGACAAAAGCGGTACATACTCTCCATATAACCCATGAAAGACTCATGGAAAACTCATGAAAGCTAATCATGATACATAGGATGCGAGTACATATGGTCCGCTTGGTATTCGAATAAATGCGATTTGTCCCGGGTCAGTGACAGCCTATTCCCTCCTAGTCCATTCAGAACTAACAAAGAGTAGCTACGTTGAGACCCCAATGAGCCAGGCAGCCCTGCAGACCGGTATTATGGAATCTCAAATTAAGGGCGCACCCGTGGGTAGGGCAGGGATGCCTGATGAGATCTCAGATGCTATCACTTTCTTAGCCTCGCCGATGGCAAGCTTTATGTATGGAGTGGCGCTTCCTGTGGACGGTGGGTACTCACTATAGTGATGTCTATTCATATTCTGAGTGGTAGGGGATATCAGCTTTTAGTCTTTACTGAGAACTAGAATGTATTCGGTTTATATCCCTAGCTATATTGAAAACCGCCCTTCATTCATGAAGCCTGAGCGACTGCATTGGACTCACTCAGCATCTTCTGGCTTGACAGCGAAAATTTTAAAAGAGCCTGGAGATATTCAGTAAATCTGTAGCAGTAAGAATCACACTTCTTCTTGAACTTTGACTTACCAGTCCAGCGGTTGAAATCTACATCTGGCAACTCTTTGGCTGGAGTGGGCTTTGCAGAACTGCAGCATGAGATGCCGGTGGCAGGGCTTGACGTGTCTGGAGTGCTGTCAAGCAGTATTTCTTTATAAATGTTCAGATCACTGTTGATATTCATGATCAACACATCTAGAAGTTAAAAAAGGTTAGCCCGCTGTCATTATTAAAACGAAGTAAGCTGGGGAGGCTAAATCACCTTGGAATCCTGCTTCTTCCAGGTATCTCTCATAGTCGGCAACTTGACTAGCCCCAGCTATGCAGCCAACATACAACGAGAGTTGGCTTTTTATCTCCACAGGAGGCTCCTGAGTCGCTAAAATATCACTGATGGCAACTCTACCCCCAGGTCTCAGGAGACGGAATATCTCCTTGAAAACAAGAGCTTTCTCACTTTCTGGCACTAGGTTCACCACACAATTACTGATGATGCAATCAACAGTAGATGAGGGCAATGGAATTGAAGTGATAAATGCCTCGATGAAGAACGCATTGGAGACTCCCGACTTTTTCGCATTGTGACGTGCTAGCTCCAGCATGTCCTTTTGAGAGTTAGCACTGATTGATTCGTAACAATAAAGCAAAATCAACTTACTTTCGTCATATCAATACCAATGGCCTTGCCCTCTGGTCCAACCTTCTTTGCAGCAAGCAAAACGTCGATACCACCGCCACTGCCCAAATCCACCACAGTCTCACCCTGAGAATGAAATTTAGCATGACTGTATTTTCTAACAGATAGTCATCGACCGGGATATCCTACTAGAGCAATGTTCGCCGTTGCCAATGGGTTCCCGCAGCTCACTCCTAGATTCGCATTTTCAGGGATAGAGCGCAAATCTTCGAGATTGTATCCAAATGCGGTTGCAACCTTTTGCTCGTAGGCTTCTTTTGCAGCGGAGTTGGTTTGGTTTGCAACGTCTGCATAACGCTCGCGCACGGAACGATAAGTTTCGTCTGAATCCATGGAGGGAAATGCAGAAAGGTGAATGTTTCGTAAATCAGGAGACACCTGAAACTCAAAAGAAACGTGGATGAGCAAGCTTGACGGATGGGTGGGGGGGGAGATGCCTTTCTTTATGATGGTGCTCTGTATGGATTATAAATCGTTTGGCTAGATGAACGGGTGAAGGTGAAGATCGACAACTCCTCTCACACCGATTGGGTATCTGGCGCAGGGCATGTCACTGCTTGCCCAAGATTGGCCCGGAGACATAAACAACAACTGCACTGTTATCACATTGCGAGGTGCAAGAAATGTCAGCACATAAGAAAGAGAATCTTCTAGTTCCGGTAATAGGTATTCCTTAAGTTTGCCAATAACAATACTGGGCGATGTATAGGAGAAAAGAACTCCAAATTGAAGTCCTCGTCCGAATTTTGAACAACTTCAAGTTGAAATCAATGGATATGTCTATGAAAAATCGACTCTCACTGTTATAGGTTATACCAGAATTTTTCTAAGTCGATTAACTTGAAGCTATTCACACAAGTACACCTCCGAACGTCTCCATTAACTTCTATCAAGTATATTTGCCTCGCATTAGCCATTATCCTCCTCGTCCTCTCTATAAGATACATGTAAAATTTTGCAAACAAAGATAACCAACACCCCGTGCTTTTCAGCTCCCAATGCTTTCAATGGAGTAAGACTCATCTTAGTCCTTCCAGCCAACTCGCTTGGCTATAAACTTGACAACATAGACAAGACCAAGAAGCACAGGTACCTCAATCAACGGGCCCACAGTAGAAGCAAGCGCCTGATTACTATCAGCACCAAAAGTGGCAACCGCAACAGCAATAGCAAGCTCAAAGTTATTGCTAGCAGCAGTGAAACTTTGCGTCGCAGCCAGCTTATACCCAAATCCAAGCTTATAAGCCACGAGCAGAGTCACGAAGAAAACGATAATGAAATAAACGATCAGTGGAGCGGCAACTCGGATCACTGATACAATCTGGTGAACGACCTGGCGGCCCTGGGATGCAAAGAGAACCAAAATTGTGAAGAGCAGCCCAATAAGGGACCAAGGCCCGGCCCACTTTAGGAAGACCTGATCATACCATCGTGGACCAGCCAGTTTTCGAAGCGTCACTCGGGTAAGGATTGCAGCACCGAGAGGAATTCCCAGGAATACTGCAACACTCTTGGCTGCGGTTGAGTAGGATAGTTCAACACTGCTGCTGGAATGGCTGATGACCTTGATGAAGAAGATCGCCATTGGAGCGAAGAGCACCATCTGTAGCAGGGAGTTGATAGCAACTAAGATGGCGCAATATTCACTATCGCCGCCAGCGAGTCCAGTCCAAATGAGGACCTAGAGGGGAAGGTTAGCTTATATTGGTTATTTTATATCGAGTTGGAACTTACCATCGCAATGCATCTAGCCAATCCAACGAGAATTAAGCCTTCCCGAAGCTCGGACTGGTCTGGTAGAAAAGCCCATGCTAGTCCAAGCTATGAGTTATGTTAGCCAGGTTGTTTGAGGAGTCTTGGATCTTTTGTAACTCACCATCAGAAAAGGAGCGATAATCCAGTTGACAAAGATACTGAATGCGATCTGAGTCCATATGGCTCGTTCTTGGAAGACCTTATGTAAGGACTCGTATCGCACTTTGCAAAGAATAGGATACATCATGACCAAAAGACCGATCGCTTTGAATGGTTAGTTTCTATCCACGATTAGGAAGAAGTGACAGCAAATACCGATTGGAATAGAAACCCCGACAAATTTGCCCTTCTGAAGGGCCGGTCCTGTATTTTCCACAAAATTCCCCAAGATAATGCCGATGGCCATAGCCAGGAAGATCCAAACGGCCAAGAACCGATCAAGCCAGCCAAGACCTTTAAAGGCAGACTCTTTTGCTGTGCAACTTGTGTCGCGTTCATCGCTTTGTTTTTCGACATCGCCAGTAGTGGCTATTGACTGATGGTTGGTAGTAGACATGGTGTCCATGGCTGACACCGGTGATGTTTCTGATTCCTTAGGAATCATAGCTGAAGGTAATCGGAATTCTCAAAATGTATGGGAAATGATGCTTTGAAACAGAGAATTTATTGTGATCATGTATCGCTTGGGCATTTTCTTATGTAGCTGATATACATGGCAAATGGCAGGGAATGGACCAATCACATAAAGGGAGTGACATTCAAATGTTGTGTCTAGATTGGACCAATCAGGGTGAAGCAAAGACAGGGTTTTCAAGGTTTGACCAATCAACGTCATTGAGTGACATTCCCTTCCCCACTCTATACATCCAGAGGCATCAACACGTTGGGCGAGATACCATCTTATTTATTGAAACGAATATTCTAGATTTCAACTTATTATAAATCTCACAAGTTAATCATTTATCAAATTTGGTTCAACCTTGACCCAAGAGAGATTTAAGAAGCACTGGAGTCCTCATTCCTTCAAGTTATTCTATCAGCTTCCTACTACGCAGTACATACATTGCCACTGGCATTCTGCACAACACTGCAGCCACCTCCTTCCTATAACGAACACACTGAACAAACCGCACCATGACGACTAAGCCAAGCGTTTTATTTGTTTGCATTCATAATGCAGGCCGCTCCCAAATGGCCGCTGGATACCTCGCCCAACTGGCCGGTGACAAAATCGAAGTCCGCTCCGCCGGCTCAGCACCAGCCAACTCTCTCAATCCTATGGCCTTGGAAGCCATGCATGAAGAAGGCATTGATCTAAGCAATGCAAGTCCTAAGATTCTCACGGCTGATACTGTTCAAGCGAGTGACGTTGTCATCACTATGGGTTGTGGAGATGTTTGTCCCTTCTTTCCTGGGAAGCGCTATCTTGATTGGAAACTTGAGGATCCAGCTGGTCAGGATTTGGGTGCTGTGCGAGTTATTCGAGATCATATCCGTCGACTCGTTGAGGGACTTATTGTGGAGCTTTGTCCTTGATTTGGTCTCCGGGAATTGGGCATTTGAGAGTACAGCTTTGCGACTTTGTACCGGACTTGCAAGATCAATACCATCTCTATCCACTTCAAATCTCAAATCCTGAATGTTTAAAGTAACTTGACATTGAAATTCAAATAATTTTAATTCAGAATTATAGTAATGGACCTCTCAGGAGACATGGCCAACATTGCAGGAACCCTGGAGAGATGGAAAATAGCAGAATCGATCATGGTTCACGATAGTAATCCATGCCTTGAACCTTGTTGAGTGATAACAGTAAGTGCAAGTATGATGCAAACAGCAAAATGGCAAGGAATCCCCAGCCCAGGCACATCCACTCATCAGTATAAATAAATCGACTTTTCCTCCTCATGAGTAGAAAACTGTAATCGATAAGGCGGACCATTAGTAAAAGTTAACAACATCCTTGAATTCTTCGAGTAACAGTCGGTCCACATCGTCCCATCCGGGGGATCCTTCCGATTCAGTCAGATGATGCGTCTCGCCGATCTCCTCATCTTCATTGAATGCAGAGAGAATATCCGGGGTCGCACATCGCTCAACTTTTCTCGGAGGGTAGATAAGTGAGTACTCGATTTCTCCTGCCTTCCGTTTCAAATTCAGAGTCTTGTCAGATGGCGTGGTCAGAGACATGCTTGGTGCGGTGCTAATGGTATTCTCTGGACTGGTGAAAATGTCCTCTTCAAGAGCCCAGGTACCCGTGGCGCTTGTAGCATTTGGCGTCAGTGAGAAATGAGAGTTCATTGGTGAGTTTTCGACACTCTGTGCTGTTTCCAGTGGTGTTCTGTCAGTCTTTGGTTTGAGTGAAGATTTGTCAGATGTAAGGTCAATAATGTCCATTCGGTCTTGATCGATTTCGGAGAAGTCAAATTCAGGAGGCTTTCGAAAGGTAGAGGGGACGCTGAAAAAGTCTGACGTGGATGGAAAGTCACTAAAATCATCATCACTGGAAAACATATTCGAGATACTCTGAGAGACTTTGTTCTTGCTAGAGGACATATCTGTAGTTTTATTCTTGACGGTACCTGCTTTGGGCTTGTTCAGATCCTTCCCTGCGATTGATGATGTCGAAAGATTTCTCTCGGTCAATGTTGGCCTGGCTGGAAGCTTTCCTTTCTGTTTCTGACTGAGCCTTGCGCTATCACTCTTGGTTATTGTTGCGGACAACGTCAATTGATTCAACCCGCTGGATTTCTGGGGTGGTGGCTGCGCTCGCTTTTTGCCAACTTTTGGTGGCTTCTCCAGGCCTGTTCTGCAGCACATATGTTTGCAGCTAAAAAATTAGCAATATGTTTCCTACACGTTAGAGAGCCATGTACCTTGTTTTGTCCTTGCACTTGTGGTTGCACGCCCAGTTCCCATTGGCAAGTCGAATGGGTTCATTTGCATCAGCTTGTTCTTCCCCATCAATCATCCACGCGTCAGTTGATGTTTTCTGAATTTTACGCGGAGGAGTCGGGGTGCTATCGATCGAGAGCCAGTCAAGCTCGTCGATCTGGGCCGCAGGAATTGGTTTCGGTTTTGGGACTTCCCGGCGTGTATCAGCTATCAAAAAGTCATCGAGTCCTAAATCGTCTCCATCAAAGGCATCAAGGTCATCGTCCTGAGGCGACTTTTTCGTAATTTGTTTGGAGAACTGAGGTGGAGCCGAAGGGGGCTTGTCGGGGTTCACTGGCTTGACAATTCCACTGGGCTTGAATGGGAAGCTAGAAGACATTTTTGGTCTTATCTCAGCCCGTCTCGCCGTCCCAGCTATATTTGAGTAATGTTAAAAATGTTCGCAGATGGTAGGAGTACCATAGACGTACCGATATCATCGCACATGGTATGGCACACGATGTACTGATCAGCACTCTTCAGGTCTGTAGTGAGCGCTATCTCCATGCTGGTCTGAAGCTTACTTGCACTAAAAGAGTCTCAGCTTATAGGATCAATAGCAAACGAGGAAAAATTACCTGATACGCCGGAAGTCAACCAATCGGCCATCGGATGTCTCCGTCAAGCAGCAAACATGGACAGGGCGCCGCTGGAAAAACGTTGGGGCTTTATCATTCATGAAAGCGACTTCAACTCTGAAATTGATCTTGACAGAGCCGTTCTTTGGATCCTAGTACAGGTCAATAACAGTAAGAAAATTTCATTCGATGGTGACAAACCTTTCCAGTCATCTTCACGGCGATGCGCAGTTTGGGGAACTCCTTCAGGCGAGATAGCAGCTTGGATCCAAATGGAGGATTCTTGCTAAGAATCATCTCTATCTCATGGGGCTCTGCTGCTTCCAAAGATTCAA
Source organism: Penicillium herquei (assembly GCA_039634405.1). Lineage (NCBI taxonomy): Eukaryota > Fungi > Ascomycota > Eurotiomycetes > Eurotiales > Aspergillaceae > Penicillium > Penicillium herquei. Next base: position 2,555,311 of record CP098390.1, read on the forward strand.
TGTCTGTGATTTCAGCTGCAACCAGTTTCCGAACGGCCACGACTCCAACTTGCTCAAGCTGCTTCATTTGAAGTGGCGAGTTGTCCCAAACTCTTGCACCGAAGCTTCGTGCTAGCTCCAGGGCATTCAGTGTGGAAACAGACTCACCACGTGCAATCATGCAATCGATCACACATCGGATAAGTCTGTTCACATGTGCGAATACCATACTCTTGTCTTGCTGAAGAGGGAACTTGTGTTTCTGGAATTGGTCTCCGGTTGGGAATTCTATTGCCCCCAGTTCGGATTGAAGGAGCAAGGAGATCTTGTGGCACGGAAGTGCTATGTCAACCTTGATAGGATATCGAATACCCTGGTCCCGATTGATTTCCTTGTAAAGTGACTTCTCGCCTACTTTGAATCGAATCTCTCGGAATTCATCCGCTTGGACAATCACATCGAGCTAGATTAGTTAGCAAAGAGCCTGACATTTGATTGGAGAAAACTGACAATTTGCGATATGGTGGCGTTGGCCTTCAGGCTAAGCAAGATCTTCATCGTCTCAAACCGAATGTAATATCGAGCCATGGCATCACCAAATTCCGTTGAGTGGAACCGTTCATTTTCCACCAGACCACATGATCTCAGAAGTTGGATGTCCTTCTCACAGATCTCACGAAGTAACTCGTCTTCATCCTCTTCGCTGGCACCTTCCTTGAGTTTGTAGTAAGTTGGGTTCCGGCGCAGCCTGACAAAGAGAAAAGTTCCTGCAAGCCACTTGGTAGCTGTTTCAAGATTGGTCACATTTCCTAGTCCGATCTCTGCGTTCAGATGATCAATGAGGTTCAGATGAAGACAACTCTCAAGACTCTCTGTTCCCGAGACCAGCCTTTCGTAGTGGCCTACTCGCTCCTTTCTTGTAAGTATGACTGCGACAGCGCTGTCATCAAATTGCGGTCGCCCGGCACGCCCGAGCATTTGCATCATCTCAAGGTCGGAGTACTCCTTACAGCCACCATCCTGCCAGCCAACAGTATTCTTGATGATCACAAGGTGACAAGGTAGGTTCACACCGACTGCTAGAGTGGAAGTGCAACATATCACGTTGATGTGACCCTCCAGGAATCCTTTTTCAACAGCATGTCGGTCACCGGGACCAAGACCCGCATGATGGAACGCAACTCCAGCAGCAATGGTAGCTGCGTACCACGTCAGCATAATGTCAAATTGAAAGTGGACCAAATATACTCACTGCTCAGATCCTCGTTATGCACCTCGATCCGTTTACTGGGCCCTTTCCACAGTCTGGCAGGCGGGTTTGTCATGTTCCACGCACGAGCAAGTTCTTTTGCGGTGGCAGCAGAAGAGTTCCTAGTGCAGCAGAATATCATCATGGGCTTCTTGCATGAATGCTTTTCGATGACCTCGGGAAGCCTGAATAAATATTAGTTCAGTCCTTAACCGCCCACAAGAAACATCGCTCAGCACGTACTTTGACCCGCAGACTTTATCAAAGGCGAAGTCGTTCAAATTTGACTGATACCCATACACAAACTTCTGCAGCTTGACGGGGCGGAAGTCTTCTCCAAAGTGTTCTCGATGTGCAGGGGCATGCTGGTTCGTTGCATCCTTGCCGAGCCATGTAGCAATATCCTCCGAGTTAGGGACAGTTGCGCTCAAAGCAATGAAACGCACATTGGAGCCGATATTCTTCATCCGGGAGACCACAGCCTCAAGGGTCGCGCCTCGAGTCTCCTTGAGTATATGGACTTCGTCAATAAGGAAGAGCTTCACCAGTTGCATCAAACGCATATGATCTTTCCATTTGCGGGTCATGCTATCCCATTTCTCGGGGGTTGTTATGATGATCTGACTACTTTGCACGCTTCGTAACTGTGTGTTATCTGTATCTCCTGTCAATTCTGCACATTTCAGTTTCAGGGCTGCGAATTTGGAGTTCCAGTCTCGAAATCTTTCGGAACACAGTGACTTGGTAGGTGCTTGATACACGACTTTGAATCTTTCGTCTTTCAGTACGTTGAGGAGTCTGCAGATTGCCAGCTCCATTATCACTGTTTTGCCACTTCCTGTTGGTGCAGAGAGTACGAGATTGTCATTGGTACTGTATGCTGGATGGAAGCATTTGGACTGGACTGCATTGAACAAGGGGAAGGAGAACAATTGTCGATACTGATCTGGGAGCTCATCCACGGATACGAGAACGACCCCTCGAATGGAAATCGGAATATTCTCAAAGTGTGGGATAGGTGGTGGGGGAGGACGACGAGGGGGAATGCTGCTGTTCTGTGCCAGCAGTTGGAGGTCTTGTAGTAGTTATTAGCATATGTGGGTTTCATGCACAAGTTGACACTGACCGAAGTCATCTAATTGAGCACTTTCATCTTGGACAGGCAAGATTGATTCATCATTAGATGAATTTAATCGAGGAAATGAATTAGACAAGTTTGTTTGATGGGAGCCATCGATGAGGTTCTGTTCAATAGATCCCGGGGCACTGCTTTGGGATGAACTAAAGAATCTGCTTTCAACTCGGCGGCGCTTCGGGGAAGGCTGAAAGGAACTAGGGTGAGACCATTGATTACGTCGCATCTTGACGTGTACACGAGAATTAGAAATGGGGATACAAGAGATGGTGGATTTTGGATGAAGAAAGTAGAGAAAAGTATACCGACATTGTGGGAATCGTCGGCACGTGCCTCGAAGCAACTATCACCACACCTCGACACCTTGAACCTTGAATAGAAAGAAAAGAAGAGACGGATTTGGGTATATGAAGTATCTCATTTCTTCGTATATATGCAAACATTGATCAAAACATTCTCGTATAACACACGCTCGCAAGCAAGCAAACCGCCTCAAAGCAAAGAACGGAAATGATACAAAGCCGGGCCATTCAAGTCACAGACTAAATAGCATCTATCAGGTATCCAAAGTCATCATTACCGTTAACATTCATCGGAAGAAACCCAGTTAAATTGTGGGAAAGCTCATGTCCTATCTCCGAAACTACTGCTTCTCGAAGTAGCTGCTTCCACTTACGTTGCGATTGGAGCTAACGCGGGTGTGGCCTGGGTTTGGAGAGGTGGGGCGTGACGAAGACATGCCATCTGATAAGAATGGGGTAGTAGGGAGCTTGATAGAGAACTCATTGGGAGACCCATCAGCTGGGGATGTATCGTCAGGGGTTCTATCCTTCTCATAGTTGTCGACTCGGATGGGAGGTGGACGGACACCACCCTTGGTCTTAGCGAAGTCGAATCTCGGATTGCCGTAGTAATGGGTGGCTACTAGGACCAGGGCAGATCCGAGCAAGAACTAGATTAAACGAGTCAGTATTTCTGGGACTTCACACAAAAGCAATGCTGAAATATGGGGGCTACATACGGTTGGAGTAAGTTCGAATTCAAAGAACCAGACACTCCCAATGATACTCAGAATAGTAGTAGCCGTTGTTGCAATGCAACTGGGGTCTCTCTGTGTCTGGCGAGCTGAAAAGGTAAAAATGATGCCACCTAAAGCCTGCATAGCAATAGTCGACCAAACGATCCAGTTATAACCCTGAAAGAAACCATCGTTGGATACTCTTTCACCATCACGGAAGCCCACTCCAATAAAGAGAGCGGGGAAGATGGAGTAAATTGCCAGCTGCACATTTCGCACCCAGATAGAAGTATTCTGCGAGCTATCGCGGAGAACCCTCTCAAAAAAGACACCGCCAAAGCCCGAGGCAAGGGCAGCACCAACGATTGCGAGCAGGCCAGCTGTCGCATCAAGACGGGGATCAGCAGTCAGGATATCCTCTTCAATTCCCTCATATGTAGCAGAACGCTTGTGCAACCCATTCGTACGGCCCCTTGCAGCCTTCCACTCCTCCAAAGAACGAGGGAAATGCAGCGACGTAGTCTCGTCATTCAAATTCAACTGCTCGGTATTGGCATCGGGGATTTGAATTAAAGCCACACCAACTATCAACAACAGAAGCAAGCCCCACTTACGTGGGGCAATACTGCGCTGGAGAACAACCAGACCAAAGATCGCAGTCATCAAGAATTGCAACTGAAGTGTGACCTGGAATGTCGCTGCCCGCATGTTGGATAGAGCAACGTATTGGAGGGAGTTGGAAAGGACGCCGAGGCCGGCGGGGATAGCCAGTTTCCAGCTGTCGCCGGAAAAGACAGCGCTTGTGAGGGAGAAAAAGAGGGACGTGGCGGGCATGGAAGGGGGTGCGGTCTTAGAGACGTCATAGAGGGCCATTGTGAGAGAAATGGCCAACTTGACCACTTCATTCAAGACAACCGCGGTGGAGGTAAGGTATCGCTTTCCACCAGCAGGTGGCATGACTCGAGAATAGTGGGAGAGCTATAGGTGAGCAAGTGCTTGTTAGTCGTGACTGCTCGTTGGAATCATACAGGGGGCCACAAGGAGGGGCTTACCAGCACAAACGCAGTCGACTGTGCGGTCATCTAGGAATAGAAAAACAAACATATCAGTTATTTGTCGTAGGTCGATGCGATCCTTCCTTCGAAGTCATCTTACCAATATCCATGGCACAGTTTGCGATGTTCGTAGCCATGATGGCTGACGTTGTGTGCGATGATCCCCCATTGTTGGTTAGGTGGGATTATGAGTGTGCGCCCCTGGAATTGTTTCTCCGCAGAGGTAAACACAGGGAGGGGGGAAAGGAGCGTGGTTTAGAAGTACAATGGGAAGGAGTGTAGGGAACGACTAAGAGTCTGCAAGTCAAAATCTCGATTTGCCGTTTTTCGCACTTCCGCACACCTTGGGACTAAGGCAGGGGAGACCCGGCGATCTTCTTCAATGGCGCCCAGCGGCTGGACTTCGGCTGGCGATCGCGGACGGAGCTCCGTGCGAAGGTGGCTGGGATCAAAAGGCGCTGCAGGCCAAGTTTGCTAGGCTGAATAAAACCAGTCCAAATCACAAGAGATCAAAAAAGATGTTTAATAAATCTCCAAGTGATCTTTGCAACGGAGAAAAAGAAAGATGTAATTGCACTTGAATCCGGGGTAAGGAACAACGGAGTTTAAAGTGAGGAACGGCGGTGTGGATCACGGTAATCAGTCACGGGTCCAGACTCTTTCTTGGGCATCAAATCAACTTGGGTTTTTGCTCGGATTTTCATGGATACTTTTTTATTTTCCCATGTTTCTCGTGGTGTCCACGAATAGGGTGGTGTTTTAGGTACTCTTAAGCCTGTGGTCCAAGCTGCAAATGTCCAAGGGACAACAGCTGCATCGCCTGACGTCAAAGCCCACCTTGGAACGTCAGATCGTCCTTTCGTGGCCCCTCTTACCCTCTACACTCTGTACATGGACAGCCATATGCAGTGGAATGAGGCAATATTTCCATCTCGATTTTCCTGATATCGGTGCAGATCGATTGCGTGTGCGATCCAGTCGGGACTTGGCTTTCCAGCCACCAAATTGGTTCGCTGCACGTCAGCCACGCCGATTAGGGCTGACTGGGTACCGCCTTCTGGGGACTACGTGAGCAGTGGAGACAAATCTGCATGATGCAAAAATGTTGAGATATGACCCGTATGAAAAGGCTTGAACATGCTTATTGAGGCGTGGATAGGGCTTATTGGTGGTCATCTTGATGACTGTAGTATGTGAGTGATCAAAGCGTAGAATTTTCCCGCTCTACATCGGGTGGCTGCGGAGTAAATAGTATACTTAGTGTCAATCAAAACTGATGAATACTCAAGTCATGCTACGCGGTCGGTAAGGAGAAAAGGAAGTTGAAGTTTCAAGTTGGATAAAGGTTGACATTCAATAGGATCTTCGATTGCCCCATAACGAGCTCTAATAATACAGAACAGCCTCCGACATGCAAGAAAACATAGGAAAGGGTATATTGTGTCCCGCGAAAGGGATAAAACAAAAGGGAAAAAAGTCAAGGAAATTAGTATATGCGCGATAAAATGATTGGAATCATTCTCGTAACACAAAGTGCTTGAAAAAGTACAACGCATGGCAATGACCGCAAAATGCAAAGGTAGTCTGATAAGAAAAACACAGTTCAAAGAGTGAGAAGGATCCGGGTGGAACCAATAGACCAAAGATGGTGATGCAAGGAATAGCAGATAGTAAATGACGGGCCAATGAGGTTTTCAGCGACCGACTGCGACGTAGGAAAAAAAAAGAGTCGGAGGTGCACTCCGTAGATGTACAAGCAGGCGCACGAGGAGGAGAGGTAGGAGAAATAGTGTAGTTCGAGAAATAATGTAAGGGGGATACGCCATTTAATGCACAGCAGCCACGCTAGTCCGATCGTGGTTCCAGTCAAAGTCAAAAGACCAAAGTGGAAGGTCGTGCTTGCGTGGTGGCTCGTCGTTCAGCATAATAGCTTCGCTGCTGTCGGTACGACGTCGGGTATGCTGTTTCTGGTCCTCCGGGATGGCAGGAGGGGGACCACGTGGGGGTGGCTTAGGAGAAGGGAGAGGCGAGAAGCGGTGGATGGGAAGTGTCGGTGTGAGCGGCGAGGCACCGGTAGAAGGGGATGGGAGCGACTCTGAGTAGCCACTATCGCCAGTCTTCTGTTCAAGATCAGAACTCGAACTCTGCGAAGGAGAACCGCTCTTGTGTTTGTGTGAGGCACCTTGATCAGACCGTTGAGGGAACGGCGGGAAGGCAGCGCTAAGGCGCAGGAAAGAGGTATCAGATCCGCAGAATGAATCCCGCGAAGGAACTGATAAAACCGAGTTTCGATCGGGCTCCGTGGCCGTATTGTAGTTAAAGATACTGGGGGTAATCTTGCCCTTTCGTTGGCGCATTGCCTCCAAGAGGTCCTGTTCTTGTCGGGTTACCGCAATGACTCGGCTGCGGCGGTTCATCTCCTTCAATTCCTTCAGCTCCCGAGGAGTGCGGCGGGGTGGTTGCGGTAATTGTTCCAAGATATCTGGCTCGCTAATGACAGGGACTCCACTTGATCGCCGGGATTGGGTAGTCCGGCGAGTGGTTGTAGATGACTTGCTCGTTGATGACATGGAAGGATTAGAGGCGTGTTGGCGGCTTAGCTGTCTCTGGGGCATCTTTTGGGATCCACGGCTACTACTGCCGATAGATGATGATCGATCCACCTTTCTCAACATTTGCGCAGTGGCAGCATGGGCGGTCGATGCAGTATAGATCTCAGCATCAAACTCGTCGTAGGTGGCCACACTATCACGGAAATTCTTCTTCGGAAGACGATCCGTTGGAGTTGGCTTCTCATCCTCGGTCTCATCATCTGATGAGGAGAGGCAAAGAACGCTAGTGTTCTGCAAGTCTTTATTCTGCAGAGTACTCTTGCTGCTCTTCTTGGTAACAGAGCCCTTGGTACCCTGCGAGCTGCGCCTGTCCTTCTGTCGCCAGTTCTGTTCTGGAGGACTCGTGATTTGAGAAGCAGGCTGAGGCTTGGATTTGGGACTCAAATACACGTCTCTGCTCTGCCGCTGTATATCAGCGGGACTCTGGCCTCGTCGTGTGGTGCTGCTGGTTTCCGAGGGTCGTCGTTGATCTGTCTGCAATTGTTCACGACTTGCAGTGTACATACTGGAGTGACTAAGAAGTGAACGTCTTGCAGCATATCTATCCAAAGCAAGATCGATCTCACTTGTCCCAACAGTACGTTCGAACGGACGATCAAGGAAGTCGCTATCTTTCGATTCCGGAATAGACAGCAGATCTGATCGATCCATGTGCGACTTGGGTGCTTCGTGAACCATAGATGACCGCACCGGGAGAGGATCACCAAATCGTCGGGCAGTCGAGGTGCTAGTCTTGCTGGTTTTGCTCGTTCTATCTCGACTCTGCGTGGGAATCGTGGGATAATCTGACACCACTGTAGAAACTGGAGAAGGCGAGCTCGTCATGCGCTGAGGGGATAAAAGGGGCGGTGCCTGGTTTCTAGGCTTAGGAAAGAGAATGGACAAATCAATGCGAGGTGGACGCATCTTTCGTTTCGATTCTTTCGGAGGACTCTGCGATTGCTTGAATGTCACATGGGGATCCATGCCGAGCTTGCCGCTGACTCTGGGTTGCAGTCCTTGTGGGGAGTTCGATTTCGATTCCTTGGAGGTAAAATAGGAGAATAGCGTAGAAGAGGATCCAGATTGATGAATTCTCTTAGAAGGTTTTGGAAGAGGTGGAGTGGGATCGTGAGAGAGGTATTCATGGCCCAGTAGCGGCGATGAAGCCCTGACACGGAGATTCTGAGGCGGGATCATTCTTTCGCTCGTGATCGCATTCGGGAATGGAACAAATCCCGTACTTTGTCTTGTGTTACTATCCGGCGTTCGAAGACTTGATCGGCGGGATTTTGAGTGCTTCTGGGACTCTATCTGAGCCTGGTTGTGGATGGGCAGATCGGTGCCCAGAATGCGCTGCGCTTTGGAGGTCCTCCGGTCCGCAAAGGTCGTATCTTCTTGGTTCATCGCATCGGATCGCAGATTACGACTCGATGTTCGCAGCGGGACATGCACTGGGGTTTGGTCTCGAGGAGCCATGGCGAATAATAAGGATAAGGGTTCAATTCCTCGGCATTGATATGAAGGTGGTGTCGGGGTCCAATGCAACTAAGAATAGATTTGGAGAATGTTCTTGAACCCTGGGTAAACGTGAAAGAAGGAGGGAGAGTTTATTTTTCTCCTTTGAAATTGAAGCTAATGTACCACTGAGTTAGTCACCGGACATTGAGCTCGTAGCCGTTCAAAGCCGTGGTACGGGACGTGGGAACGTGGGGACTCCACCACGTACCAGTGTGCGTGTCCGAGGTGCAAAGGTTTTTATTTTGGCAATGGATTTTTCCTTGCTTCTTCGAAAGGGTTACCAGGTGAGAGATCGTAAGTGCCAAGCGGAAAAAAAGAAACGAGTGCGGGGAGTCAGTAAGTTTAAAAAGTATCGTCAACTTGAACTCCGTAATAGACGGAGTATCCTAGAAGATCGTATGGACCTCACTCAGACCTAAAAGGGGGGCGAGTCTCCACCTGTCTTTGGAATTTAGTGGAGGTTTTTATCTGGATATTATTTTTTATTGTATTTTGAATTTCATTTTATTATGATAATAATTTAAAAGAAAAAAAAAAAAAAAAAAAAGGATTTCTTCCCGCTTGGACCAGGATCTAATACCGAGTTAAAGGGGGGAGGGTTCGGGAATGATTGGATCGTGGAGATTACAAAGTACATGTTTTTCATATGACATTTTGAATCTGATGATTTGAATAGGAAGTTTGATATGTTTTCTTTTCTACATTCTATACATAGATTTACTCCGTACATGTGCAGGGATGTCGTACATTGGTGTGATCTGATGTGATATGATGAGTCTAGAGGTGGCACTGTGCACAGTGGCACTTTTTTTTCAGGGGGGGCAATTGAGGACAAGCTAATAATGATAATTATAATTATCATAATCTTATTCTGAAAGGGAAAAGAAAAAAGAAAATCATCTTAAAGAGATCGACATCTCAGCTCCTCCATTGTGGCCCCAATGGAGCAAGTATCGACAGGCACTAACGAGACCAGTCCTCGGTTCCATTCCTGTCGCACGGTTCGAGTCCCGATGAAAGGGAAATAGTGTCTATCTTCGAGAACTCCGGAGATTGCAGTTCATCCTGTTCGATTCTATCCTATCAATGGTGGTATTTTGGTTTGTTGTCATGTTAACTATCTGCAACTAAATCCTGTATAGAGCGCGAAACCTTGGAAGTGCATGGAATAACCTTAAACCCTCCGAATAACCTTGCAACAAAAGAATAACACGTGCCCACGAGGAGGACCACGGGTAACCTGGAGACATAACTATGGTTGCCCATATAAACCATTGAAGCACTTCCATAAAGAGTAATATGTATCACAAATATCACAAAGAACAATGTTTGAACCTTGGAATCACTTCTCTTTGTGCTACCCAGATCAAAATGAAATCATATTTTGTCATATTCCAAGGTTCCGAGGAGATAACTTGAATCGTTTCTCTGTACTCCATATTCCATACTAGGCAACCACACCTATCAAATTGTGGCAGACACTATTCACCATCCCAACTGAGTGTGTCGCTCCACCCTGCAAGCGCCCCGTGCAGGTATTTTAGAAACCTGATTCTCTGGATTCCAGACTCGGTATAGAGTATCGCCTCCAACTCTGGATCCGATGGAGAATATCGGCCGCTATGGCCTTCGATTCGCGTGATTCGCGTGTTGCGCTTCGATCGGTGATGGACCCAGTTCCCAGTCCGTCGGGGCCGGTCACTTCGATCGTAACTCCTCTAGCCGCCCGAATCGAGAGCCACAATGACAAATTATTGATGTCACGTATGCCTTTTGCCTCTCTTGGCTCTGGTGTCGGGTGGTGAAAGGTAATGATCGACGTCCCCTAGTTCTTCCCATCACGACGCGCCCACAAGCTTGGGTTTTAGTGTGATGAAACTCAAATCGCTAACACTCTGCTAGGGACCGGGGCGGCACACAGCCCGCTTTCCACGAGGCCCAGTCTGGACGGAGAACGTGGTTCCCAAAACCTTGGAAGGCTCTAAGGTTGAGTCTAAGGCAGGTACAAGTGGAGGGTTCCGTTAAATGGGTTTAAATTCAATATAAGTTTTGACAGCTTGTCTTAGAATCCACATTATTTTGTTCTGACATTTTCACCCAAACCCCGGCAATTCTTCAAGACCCTGAGTCAAACTCTCCTACTTTATTCGGGTTTTGGTTCATGGGTACAGGGCTGTGTCTAGCCCTTTCACGCAAACCCATACGTGTCACTCAGGGACCCTTTTCCGCTCGTGCTCTAGTCCGTGTCCATCTACTCCGATCCGAGCAAATCATACCGATCGATGGAGATCTATCTGGCCGGACAGCTCCGTTCAAGCCCCCTTGTGCCGTGTCCAAGGACCCACAGGTGTGCGAAGCCGCAGTGGCACACTCACACACTCCCCAGAATGTTAATTTTAATCGAGTCTTGCCAGCCGCTTGACGTGCTATTGGTTCCTTCCGGTCTAAAATTAATTGCATCTGCGTAATGCTTTTTTATCCAGATTTCTCAATCGAATAGGGGCTACAATTAGCGAATTAAATCCCTTCTACCCTACAGAGTCAATTTTCAGAGACCCAATCTTGAAAATTGACAAGGTTTTCGACAGATGAATCTTCTTGCAACGTTTTCCAGGTTTACCCCACGAGCATCGAAATTATTTTCCCTATTTGCCGACTATTGAACCCAAATGAATGGTTTGACAGGTAGTGGGAACCTCCTTTTGATCCCCATCCCTGCCAAACCACTGGATGGGGACGACTAGCGCCAAATGGTCCCTCAATAGTTCATCGCCAATATCAATGCGCAGGTTGTCCACAATGCATGCAATAGTTGCCTGTTTCTCCCATGGCTCGAGTTTCATGATCTAGCTAATGATTTTCGGTGGATTTTGTAGATCATGCGCTCATCATCCGAAGCTTTCTTCATGGCTTGATCCGGAGTACGGAGTTTGATGAAGTGGTGTTCCCAACTGGATGGAGCACGGAAAACATCGTGCTCTATACTCCGTACTCCATGTGTTCTCCGTCCTCCGTAGTCGGGTCTTCCTGGTATAGTGCGGACTTCCGACAATATTGCTTTCCATTGTAGAATTCCGATGTCGGTTTTTGCGTTTTTTTCCCTTAACATTGAATCGATCGAGATGAAGAAAAGAAAAGAAAATAGAAATTGCCCATTGCACCAGCCACTGAATCACTTATTTGATTTAAGCTCTTCTCATAGGTTGGTGAGTAAGCTTCAGAGTATTAACAGGGCTTATTAGTGCGTTTCAGGAATTGTGATCTGTAAAGTTCCCAGGATGACTCCATAGCGGCAGATCATCCGCAGTTATACGAAACCAAAAAATGAGGCTTCTCGGAGCATTCCGAGATTTACCACTCCCCTGGGTGCGATGGATCAAAAAAGAAAAGAAAAGAGCAAACAAAGAAAGAGTCATCTGGAGCTTTGCGATTTGTCAAATAAAGCAGGGATGTCGTGTGCCCCCACAGCTAGACCAGTTGTTTTTGGAATAACTCCGAATCCAGAACGTCAAAATTGAAGGTACCTTTGTCGCGGTACCATGCATCAGTTCCTCCCCGGGGTCTTTTTGGAATTGACAAAACTGATGCGCACGCGGAGTCCTGCTTCGTGCGATCATCTAAAAAGACGAGTCAGAAAGACCACGATCATCCAATATTTCCCAAACGTGGGTGTCACTCATGACTAATTTTTCAGAGCTTGAAGTAATCTTCACCACTGACAGGAGAAGGCTAGATCTACGGAAAATTGAGTAAGGATCGATTACATTCGAACCTTGAAAGGTTATTTGGATGACTGAGTCGGAGAACCGGCTTCATCTCTACCTGACTCTGTCATGCTCAAGCTTGAATCTTAGCTTCTTCTAGACAAATATCATTGTTTTTTAGATGATAACCACAAAATTGTAGTTTCGAGTCATAAGGCCAGATCAAATTCTCCCATCACCAAGTTCCTTCTATCAGGTAACATTTTCCGGTTCCAAATCTCTGTGAGAGAATATGATCTATACATGCACATGTGTGGACATGGAACATTTACGATGCAGAAGTACACAACCTTGGAATTCGACAAATAGAGTGAGGCGGGATCTAGATCGCTCACCCGTGGACTTGCACGGGTACCGCCACAAATCTAGTGATTGATCGGGTGCATATGTGATCGATCACGTTCGATGCCGTTTTAATTCTCCTTGAAGATCTAACATTGAATATTCCAAGTTTCGGCCTTTGGATTTAGCAAGAATAGAAATATATTGGTCTTATGAATGAATATTTTGTCTGATGTTGCGACGGCTCTCACATCCGGCCGAGATCTTCTTTCATGATTAGTCTTCCATATTTTTGAGACTAGTATTTGAAATGAGGTACATAGTATTGCACATTTCCAAGGTTGAATCTTGGAAGTTGGCTCAAAAGAAAAGGTGGCTTTATAATATTAAAATCCAGCCATATGTACCTGATGGGCTTGACAGGTCCAAACTTGAAGTGGAATTGTGATACATTGATATTGGATATGAACTTGAAAGATCACAGGGAACCTTCAAGGTTCAAATGTTTGAACAAAGGGTATATCCATGGATGTCCTAACGCCGAATCTCTCACATGAGCACTGCCACCTAGATGCCAGTGGTACCCCCAGGTGTCGGCTAGGGACATTCATACCTACCTCAAGTGCTGGTACTAGGTAGGTTCAAGCTCAAATATTTAGGATGAGTTAGATAGAAGGACCACACGTGCATTTCTGTTCCTGTGGCTATGTATTCTCAAGGCTTCAATACCAGCCACAACATTATTTGGACGCCTATAGTACTGTGGGTGCTGGTGTGATGTTGTCCAAATATTCGAATTTCGGTGATCACTCCAACTTGAAGTCGGACTAGGTAACTGCTGGAAACTTGAGCTGTACAAACGCAGCTTTTTCATCCAAGTCCACGGGTTATAACAAATGTTCTGAGGTTGGAACTTGAACACATGGATATGCATTGGAGTTCTGCAAATCCATATGCTGATTTCAGATACTGCACACCCTGGAACTTGAACACATGTGAAATATTTCCAAAGTTAATGGTTAGATGGATAGCATCTGCCAGTGGTTAGCTACCTGCACTACTACTACAGTCACGGTTACCGCGTATGTGTACATAGTATGGATGTATATATATACAGCACTTCATCCATAGTACCCAACTTAAACCTTGGAAGCATCCCGAACTTGAAGTCGAGTTGGGATGAATATGACATCAACACCCGTGGAAATTTTGTCCAATATAAAATATTAACGACACACATTTGCCCATGCGTATCAAACTTCAACATTGGATGTTGGCTGAGTCCAGGGTCCAGTAGGTGGAAGATATCCCTGGAACATATACGGACTCCCGAGGTCCGCAGGGAATTTGGGGCAGGGCTTCAGGGGTACCTGCAGGTCATGCGTCAGGTACCTCAAAGGTACGTACACCGCTCGTGCATGGATCCCAAAAGGGATATAGGAAATGGTTATCCCTGCAAATTCCGCCTCTGATGAAATTTTCTTGTTTTTGCTTTTTTCTCTCTTTTTTTCCTGGTCACGTCCACACTGTACTTTGTACATCTCCCTATCTTATCGCACATTATCGATCCCGCTATCCCTGTTTCTAAGTGGATCCCTCTGGAGAGTAAACAAGTTGGTTCTCAGATGCCAGATTCCGGGGCCCCACCTTGGAAGGGGGCTCTTCTCCAAGGATGAGCAGGGTTCAAATGTTCTCATGATGACTGGGTATAATCCTGTTCAAGACCAACTTGAAAGTGCCGAGTTTACTTGTTTATGGACGGTCTACAGTGTATTCACGTGATCACTAAAATGGCTGGAACGCTGACTAAGATCTATATCTCCACCTCCCTAAACAGGTTTGTAGCCCGACTCGATATACATATATACATTGATCATGTATAGACTCCTGGCAATGGTGGATTTGACTTATTGATAGAATAGAAAAATAGCCTGGAAAAATAGAAACAAACTATCTCAGACGAAATGACAGAAAAAAACAGGGAAAAGCATAGAAGAAAAGAATCTTCCACGGAGAATCCAACGCCACTGGGACATCCCGAGCCACACAGTACAGTCAAGGTTTTCATGCTGCAGAAAACACAAAAAACCGGGCAAAACCACCCCAGAAATTGGGAAATATGGCGATCAAAGAAACAAAAATAGAAGAGAGAGATAATCCAAATCCAGGGAATTCTGGATTATTCGAAATTAAGAAATATACTAGTCTAAGCATTATGGAGTGTAGTTCTCAGATCAAAGAAACTTGCACGTTATCCATGACATCGTCCAATCCGGGACTCGGATTAACTTGTTGTTCTCCGCCCCAAACTCCCTTGTCAGCCGCCACAGTATTTCTCTCTCCCCTTTGATCATCCTTGCGTCCATCTCCCACCCTTCAAAAAATCACAAATCCATGTTTCGCCCGTAGGACCCTTTTACCTTGCTGTAGATGGTCTCTTCGGTCTCTTGTGTTGGGGCGTTTTGCTAACACCCATTTTGACCCCGGTTCGAAGTGGTCCATCGCCTTCACACAACTCCCCCCACTTTGATTGCATCCTTTGATGATGTCTTCTCACTCTCCTCGTCCTCGCCACCCATCACACACCTCTCATACCACACACACCTCGGAACCCAACGCGTCTTTTGCTACATCTCATTCCCATGCGACCCACCATCCTGAATCTCGCCTGGTTCATACCCGAAAACGCGAAATGGACGACCACGAAGGAGAGCAGCTCGAACAAGTCGAGCAAGGACCAAACAGCAACATCTATGGCCAGTTCTCTTTCGCTCCCGCAACGCGCACTACAGTAGTCACAACCACAACGACTACGACAACTTCCTTTCCTCCCCTGATCATTAGACCTCCGCGTGCTGTTCGAGATCTGGATGCCCGACAATACCCGTTGGCTGCATCACCGACCCCATCTCCTCTGAAAAACTTGAAGTTCAATATTGGTGAAAGGTCGATCATATTCAATGAGCCAGATGACTCGGTGACTGCGGCTAGTCAGGTGAGTTTTCCTTATCTCCCACATTTTTCTTACATCGCGAATTTACTGACATGACATAATAGTTGAAGGAAAGGAATGATGCACTTCGAGCCTCAAATGGCTTGATTCGGTCTGTCAACTCATTTTCCTCTGAGGATGATAGTGCTTCTCGCCGACTAGCGCCTCCCCGATCTATGACCCGTGTCAACCGTCCCAACGCCCAGAATCGGCCTGTATCTCCAGTTTCCATCGCCGAACCTCGCCCATCAGTCCTCCCACGGACGCGTGGAAGCCGAGTTCCTTCGGAACCCGTGACACGACGCATCCGACATGAGTCATCAAATGCTTTTCTTACCCCAGCAGGCCTGGCCACTCCGGAGACAGAACACAATATTGGCAGTATTGGAGATGCAGTGGCTTCCAGGCAAAGGGCACAGAGCGCCAATTTCTCCCGCCGAGAAACCCTGTTGCGGACCCCTCTTTCAGCTGAGACCGGAGCCGCGCATCATTCACAAGATACACTGTTCACCCAAAATGATGATCAAGGTGCATCGGCCGAGACCAGCGGTACATCTGGCTCGGACGCGGTTGCCCAAAGTGTTTCATTCGCTACCCAGGAAACCACGTCACAGCCACGACCAGAATTGTCGACCCAACTCTCAGCTATCGATAATGCGATGGCTCAAGATATGTGTTTACCAAGCCCTAGTCTATCACCAGTTACTGCCATGAATGCTCTACATGCCGAATCCTCATTCGAGTCCGAAGGGCCTGATGTGGACACTGACTCCAGCCTCGATAATAATCTTCCACGATCTGCGAAGGTGCATCTGAATGATCCGGAATCTTCTCGAAGCAGAGCTATGACTATGGCTGCGCCTGTTGCGCGGTCGCCAGCTTCGTTGATGGATATGCCAAAGGTGCTAGAGTTCTTTGATTCGGTCCCTGATGAGTTGAAGACCTACATGATGTACCAGTTCCTCCGGCGATGCCCTAAACCTACCCTGCATTTTGTGGCTGATGTGGTGAACCCCACTCTCAAATGCGATTTCATTGCATTGCTTCCCCTGGAGCTTGGCTTGAATATCGTGAAATATTTCGACGTTCAAACCATGTGTCGCGCGGCACAGGTTTCGAAGAAGTGGCGCCATATCATTAATTCCGATGAAAAAACCTGGAAGGAGCTCCTTGACCAAGATGGTTATACCGTATCCGAGGGAGAGATGGAGCGGGCCATCAAGGAGGGATGGGGATGGCAGATTAGTAGCCCTGATAATTGGGAAAAGGACTTGAGTGCAAGCACCCCCAAATCAGACTACGAGCTATCTCCGATTCCTTCTTCGTCTGCTGCGACCGACAGAGTTCCTCTTACGACCATGCCGCACAATAGACGCCCGAAGCGAAAAGCAAACTCGCGTACTACGAGCCGAAAGCTAGCGAAGCGCAAGATTTCCTCTAGTGGAACGGATCACTCTGAGCCAGACTGGAAGAAGGATATCGCGGCGTCGGAAGCACCGTATGCAGCAGCAAACGCCGCTGCTGCCGCGGTTCCGTATCCCGAAGTTGGTCTTCCTGCCCTACGGGGACTTTACCTCTTCAAGGCTATTTACCGTCGACTCCATGCTATTCGTCGCGGATGGATGAAGCCTGAAGTTAAACCCCACCACATTGCTTTCCGTGCTCATGACCGCCATGTTGTCACCTGTTTGCAATTCGACTCGGATAAGATCTTGACTGGAAGCGATGACACCAACATCAATGTGTATGACACCAAGACTGGTGCCCTCAAGGCTACCCTGGAGGGTCATGATGGCGGTGTCTGGGCGCTTGAATATCATGGCAATACTCTGGTTTCAGGGTCCACAGATCGTTCAGTCCGCGTCTGGGATATTGAGGGAGCTCGTTGCACGCAAGTCTTTCATGGTCACACTTCCACTGTTCGTTGCTTGCAAATTGTGCTGCCCACTGAGATCGGCAAAGATTCCAATGGCCGCTCTCTGATGATGCCTAAGGTGCCTTTGATAATTACAGGTTCTCGCGATTCGAACCTGCGTGTTTGGAAGCTGCCAAGACCCTCCGACCCACTCTATCTGGCCAATTCACCTACGGCAGATGATCATGACTGCCCGTTCTTCGTTCGAGTCCTCTCTGGTCACACTCATTCGGTACGTGCTATCGCAGCCCATGGCGATACTCTGGTCAGTGGTAGCTATGATTGCACTGTACGTGTTTGGAAGATTTCCACCGGACACGTGAAATACACCTTGACCGGCCATACCCTCAAGGTCTACAGTGTTGTCTTGGACCATGAACGCAACCGTTGCATCAGTGGTGCTATGGACCATATGGTCAAGATCTGGTCACTCGACGATGGAGCTCTGCTTTACAATCTCGATGGCCATACCTCCCTTGTCGGCCTTCTTGCCTTGCAGGGTAACCATCTTGTTTCGGCCGCCGCCGATTCTACACTCCGAATCTGGGATCCACAGCGTGGTCACTGCAAGAACACCCTGAGTGCCCACACTGGTGCAATTACTTGCTTCCAGCATGATGGCCAGAAGGTCATATCTGGCTCTGATCGAACATTGAAGATGTGGGATGTTACGAACGGCAATTGTGTTCGTGACCTACTCACTGATCTCAGTGGCGTGTGGCAAGTTAAGTTTAATGACCGTCGCTGTGTTGCGGCAGTGCAGCGGGATAATTTGACCTATATTGAGGTGAGTTTGCCTTGTCTTGTGAATTTTGTGGAATATGAAGCTAATATTAGACATACAGGTCCTTGACTTCGGTGCAGCACGAGATGGCATCCCCGAGAGCAAACTTGGCAGACGCATTGCTGTGAGCCGTCGTGGCCGTGAAATCTCGGCGGAAAGCCATATCTCGCAGTCTGACTCCGACGTATGAGTTATCCCTATTTCATGAGACAACTCCATTTTAAACGACCTCCTCTTTTCTTCCCTTATTTTTCATACTTTTCATTTGTTTTACATCATTTTTTGCGACTCCTTCCCCCTATTATACCTCCATTACCCATTCACGATACCCCATCCTTATGGCCTTTATCTTCTCTTGAACAAAACCCTTTGCATAGCGTGGTCGGCATTATTCAGTCATCCAGCATTACGACAGGGGCAGGCGTTGCGTGACGTTTCCTGATTCTTGTGGGATAGGTTCTTTATTTGCTTTCAAGGTTATTTTTTGGATTCGAATTTGGACCTTCCCCTTTGCATACTCATGTTACTCTATTTTCTTATCTCGTCATTACCTCTGACCTGTATCATTTTCTCGTGCATCGCTTTACTCGGGAATGCTGGGTCCGTGGTGTTTTCTAGGCCAATGCCTTCAATATCTATTCCTTTGATATCTTCTTATTCGTCAGTGCTATAGATACAATCCATGCGCATAGCCATCAAATTGAAATGGCCAGAGCAAAGTCCCCGTAGATACTACTTTTCCTTCCAAATAATATCACGAACTGTAATATCCCGCTTATTGACTCGGATACTACACCGCGGCATACCACCTTTCGGATTGATTGGCACTGGCACACTCGCAGTAGGCAGTAGTAATGGATCTTGGAAGCACATGCAGTTCCAGGTCCCTGTTTATATCCGATTCCTTCAAGTTGAATGGACCTCATCTTAAAACAATTTCTCTAGAAAGAGCGTACATAGAATCAATTCCCTTCTAGCATTTGAATATAACCCATAAAACATTCAACTATTTAAAATCCATAGGCTTACGGTGGTACCATGACTGAGGGTATTTGCAGCATTTGAGTCGGACTCATACATTTAACCCATATACTTACGGAGCCTCAGCTGGGCATATGGCACTGTGACAGTATCACAAAGCCGATGCGAGTCAGATTCCAAATCCACGTCTTATTTCAAATTCAAAGTGTTATAAGGCTAACATCTCCAACTTGGATCCATAGATCTTATGAGCTACAACTATCCATGATTCAGAAAACACCAGCATCTCGTTACATACGACATCCTACTAAACGTTCTCATCCATGACCATGCAGGCGCTCAATCTCAAATTTCTTGTGAACTTGACTCTTCTTACTTGGGTCATCCTTGTCGCCCCTGCTTCGGCTCAAACGTGTCAGGAACCCTTGGATTGTCCGCTTGGTTGGGTTTGTGATATGGATTCGCACTCCCCATACTATCACGAGTGTCGCCATTGAAGAGTTGGTTCAGTGTAGTCTGGGATTTTGGGAAGTTTTCGACATCAGGTATGGCTAACTTTAATAAATGTTCTTACCAGGCTTAACCTGGAAATTATTATTGATCATTCATGTGCCAGTGTTGACTAACTTGAAAGCTTCAAGTTGACTCGAGACTGATATATTTAGGCGGGTCATTACAAAATTGTATCTAGGCCCTTCAGATGGAAGACCTTAGGAAGAAACAATAAATATCAAACATTTCACGTGTCATTGTATATTTACATGAGTTAATAGTACAAGTATATTACATAGTAGTCCTGGACCTCTCTCTGAAAGAAGTATCTCCTGCCTTTTTGCCTCCCATAACTGTGCCTGTGATGAGGCTCAAGCCACGCTAGCAGCGCAAGATACCAGTTTGTGGGATAAACCGATCGGATCAGAGGCGTTAGTGCACCACGAGTTCCATATCGGAATTCGACGCAAAAAGTCTTAGAGAGCCAGTAGCTTGTATTTTAGGACTGACTTTGGCAGATAGGCAGGCTTTGCCGGCCTCATCGGGTATAAGCTCGATCCATGAATCTAGACCCGAGATACACCCACAAAATGCCGCATAGGCCTGCTAGGTTTTGATACCTTCAAACCAATGTATAGAAGAAGCTGAGATTCTCATAGAGAGGCTGTGATTCAGGATGGTGGGATAATTGAGGCATCGACCTCGACTTTTGGGGCAAGTTTTCCATCTTCCAAGCTCCCATCAATTCCTGCAGCGGATAAGATGGCCCATCGGACGGCATTCATACCAAGAAACTGTCCGTCACCAATTGGAATATCTGCACTGCAGGTGACAAGCTCGCCAAGTGCACCAGGTCCCTCTGAAGTGCGCGGGTCCGGTTGAATAACCGCCTTCAGATCGTGCAGCATTTTGTGTAGTCGCTGAACGCTCGCATCGGAAACGCCCGTTTTCACCTGCTTTTTCTTTTTGGCGAGGACTTTGTCAACCTTTGAGAGAATTATTTGATGGGGAATAGCATAGCGTCGGAAAAGCTGGAGGATATCTGCGTCGTTCTTCTTGACTCCGTGTTCGCTGTCGATGAGGATGAATGCGCGGCGAAGTCTTGCAAATGACATTGATCAGCCAAGAGTTCAAATACCCTATAATAGATAATTCAAGGGCCAATATACTCACTGTTTTCGCCCTTGTAAATATTTCAAGATCTCCATTCCCCATTCTGCTCGACTAGCCTTTCCATATCCTGGCATATCCAAAAGCACCACCTTTGATTCACCACCTTTTGTACCACCAATACCAAATGCATTCATTTCTCTTGTCCGACCCGGTTTAGAGGATGTCCAGCATATCTCTTGTCCCATAACTGCATTCAATAACGAACTCTTGCCGACATTAGAACGGCCGAGAAATGCGACTTCAGGCTCGACCGAGGACATCGGTGTCGTGCGAAACTTGCTTGCAGACCATAGCTTGAGTGGTGAATGACGAGAGGGTATGAATAATTTGTCGGCAAAGGCGAGCTGGGATGATGTAGGTTGTTTTGTATCCCAATAGTAGCATAGGTCGGAAGGTGTGAGGTCTTGGAGCTCCCGCTTTGTTGAATATGACGATTTCGAGGTACTGGTCGAATTTGAAGGACGTGATATAAAATTTAAGCGCTTTGCCAAAGCAGAGCACCTTGAAATAGAGCGATTCATCTTTGAAGACGTAGTTTCGAGTCAAGTCATCGGAGCGCGTCAAGTTCTCCGAAAATCAAGGACGCACGGACCACTGGTTATCGATAAGAGCGCCGCGGGATCTCGAGGATGAGGGACAGAGTCACTACATCGATCTTCTTCCATCCAAGACACGATATAAACCTCCTGCAAGCAGTCATCATGATTAACGCAGTGCTCGTATTCAATAACAATGGCCAACCACGGCTAACCAAGTTCTACACTCAACTCGTGAGTCCTGCCCAGGTGAACTGCAAGGACCTCCGAAGCTCACACGTCTATCTCAGGATACTCAAACACAGCAATCTCTCATTGCGCAAATCTACCGACTGGTAGCACAGCGACCTGCAAGCGCCTGCAATTTCCTCCCTCTTCCTCCTCTTCTCTCATCGCAGGGTGCCAGCTCCTCGGCCAGTGGACCCTCCGATGCGCCTACGCAGATCACCTACCGCACCTATGCCACACTCTCATTCATTATGATCTCTACATCTATGGAGTCACCCCTCGCGCTGATTGACTTGATCCAAGTCTTCGTCGAGGCACTGGATCGTATGTTTGAGAACGTTTGCGAGCTCGACCTTATCTTTGGTTACGAGACGATGCACGCAGTTCTGAGCGAGATGATCGTTGGTGGTGTTGTGGTTGAAACCAACATTGATAAGATTGTTGCAGGCGTGCGAAGTCAAGAGGGCTCTACAGGGAAAAGGAAGGCTGTCCAAGCGGCGAGTACTAGCCTTGGGCGAGGAGCTCTGCCAAGTCTGGGAGCATGGCGGTGATACCCAGTGTTTATTTGTTTCTTGTTGTCCTTGGTCTTCATACATAATTAGCGACATACCTTCTGCATGAAATGTTTCTTTTTTTAGAGGAACACTACTACACGTGCGTTCCATAAAAACTTCGGCCTGTAGCTTGGAGCAGTATCCACCCGAGAGAGCTGGTTCTTCGCCCTGCATGCAAGGTTAATACATCCCGAGATCAATGACTCGTGGTTAGAGCACATACGAGTCAGCTTTCTCCCTAGCTATTCTACTGAAAGAAGAGTAGTAAGAGCAATAATTTCCGATACCCTCCTTAACCATTACTATTTATATACAATTGCTGCCCAGGTGAAGGTTAACCCGTCAATTCATTCCGGGTAAAGTGATAACCAGTTGACTATTCAATAGCTCCAACTTTACTAGTATTTTTCATATAATCTTAGTCTTCAAAAAGGCAAATTAGGTCGCTAGTTTATGCTTGATTTGGTTGGTCACTGTTAGTGCACGGAGATGTCCGCCACTTCATCCTTAGCTTCAAGTTTTCCCTCTTCAGTGTTCTCTCAGAAAAAAAAAGAAAACAACTTGAAAACCACGCTTTGTTCGAATTGAAGTGACCAGCTCGAATCCTGTATTATTCAGAACCTTGGAATAATATAGAAGTTGGGATCTGGATAAGTAGAATCATGGGAAAGGGGTTAATATGTACATTGTTCATTGGTGCGGCAGCTCGGCCAAAAGATCTGGTTCCTGAACGGCTCCATTGTGGCGTTTCGGTTCCTTGATCAACTACACAACACCTCCAGTTCAGGGCTGATAGTGGCGATGAGGCTTATATGTTCAAGTTAAAATAATCCCATCGCCCAGGGGGGCTGAGAGCGACCAGTCCTTCGTTTTTCTTCTCCCCTCTACTCCCCGTCCCTCTCTGTTCATGATAGCTATGGCATCATTTCAGTGGACATGGCCTATCTTTTTGGCTGCCCTAACACCAGCTTTGGCAAGGAAAATCACATTCGAAGCTGTCCCAGCTTCGACATCCCTGACCACTCTCACTTCGACTTACGCTGAGACAGTGACCAGTACTATTACTAGTCTGGTGCCTGTGACGACTGTTGAGACTCAATGCACTCCTTCCAGCAGCTTTTACGCCATCCAATGTTCTAATGGTGTATGGTCCAGTGCTGGAAATTACTGGAGCGAGTGGTGCACTACATCTTCTCTGGAGGGCCCAGCCTTTGCTACCCTGGTCGAAGCCAACGTCTACGCATGTTATCTGGCCTGTAGTGCGTACGGTACGAGATGTTCGGCTGGAATCTATAATTCTCGCAGTATGCATTGCTCGTTATTGAGCACAGTGACAGGAACAGCATCTTATAGTAGTTCTGCATATGCTGCAATCGAGAAATATACCACCAATCCCTGCGAGGTTACTGTGACCGGTGTTTCGACTCAGACATCCACTACAACAGACGTGGTGGATTATACAACGACCATTACCTCTACGATCACGATTTCTACAAGCCCTTCTTCGACAGTGCCTGTCCAGACGGTCTCATCTTCAGCTGTTCTGAGCTCAGTCGTCGTAAATACACCCAGTTTGGGTCCCAGCTCGTCTACGCCAATTGCTTCTACACCAGCTGTTTCGTCCAGCCCGATCGCTTCGAGTTCAATTGGATCATCAAGCCCAGCTGCTTTGTCCAGCCCGATTGCTTCGAGCTCAATTGGGTCCCCCAGTCCTCTCGCTTCATCAAGCCCGATTGTCAAGTCTCCGACACCAACCGGGTTGTCGCGCACTCCCTCGCTTTCACCCTCCAGAAGCGCTTCTGTGCCAATCCTGTCCCAGTCACCTTCACCATCCATCATTTCATCTTTGACTTCACCAGGCTCAGTATCCGGCCGCATTCGTTCCACCAGCGTTCATTCTCATTCTTCTCCGGCTTCTTCTGTCGTTGCATCTTCCATCCCAGTTTCTCATTCCACATATTCTACAATCGCTATCTCGACTCCCGAGCGTAGTCTATCGGTTCCTTTGTCTTCGCCTTCTTTACAAGCCTCATCTCCTGCGTCTGCTCCTGGGTCCTCAGCGGCCACTACGCCAGTCTCACATTCATCATCCACGCCACTTCTGACTCCCACAACTTCGAATCCTGCACCTCCTTCCATTTCAGTCAGTGCCAGTGTAAATCCGACTGAAACAAGCCTATCCACACTCGCACAGAGTAGCACAGTCACATCAGCCTCTGTACCGAACACAGAGCATACTGCACCTCCACTTTCACCGCCACGATTGACCACTTCCACTGTCTTCACAACTCAGGTGCATACAGTGACCGCCTGCCCGGCATGGATTAAGGACTGTCCAGTATCAGAAAAAACGACTTACTACACTACTGAAACTGTGGCTGCCTACACAACCGTCTGTCCTGTTGCGGAAGAGACCACCAAGCCTCTCTCGCCTCCAGCTGCAATTACAAATGTTCATCCAGGCAAACCTGGTGAGCAATTCACCACGTCCATAGTTTACACTACGACAGCCTATCCCACGAAAGTTTGTCCCTCATCGATTCATCATTGCTCGGAGTCTGAGAAGACCACAACTATAACCACAGAGACAGTGGTCGCATACACGACGGTCTGTCCTGTTGCTTCTGAAGAAACAACCACGGCTGCAGTGGGCCCAGTTGCAACGGAACACTCGGCTGGGCCATCGGGCGAAAAGTTCACCACATCTTCAGTGTATACTACCACCACTTACCCTACTACCGTCTGCCCTTCAAAACTTCCTCATTGTGCTGAATCACAGAAGACAGTTTCAACTATTACAGAGACTGTGCTGGCATATGTGACAGTTTGCCCTGTCACCGCGACAGAAGAAGTGGGAAAGACTAGTGCTCTAGCTACTGCTACAGGCCCAGCGTCTGAGGGAGAAAACTCTTCCACCACCGAGAAATCAGTTCTGTCTAGTATCCAGACTAGTACTGCCAATATTCCAGTCTACAGTGCTCTGCCTGGTGAATCTGCTGCAATTGGAGATACAACCACGTCGGAGTCTAGTAGCCTTGCTGCCATTACGGGAACTAAGACATTTGTCACTGTTGCCGAATCAACTGGTGCTTCAGTCCCTGAAGTTTATACTTCAAAGCCTGCCTACTCCCATGGTAGCGGTTCCAATGGAACTGAGGCTGAGGGCTTTGGGAGCAAAACCAGCCTGACTGGCTTTCCTCACGGTGGCACCGAATCTTGGTCTCCGATTAAAACATCGCAACATACTTCCTCTTCGTTTGCAGTCTCCTATTCTACCACCGAGGCTGCATCAAGTAGCTCATCAGCTGCCATCAGCCACTTATCCAGCACCTCAGCTGCCCCTGCTGCTATTTTCACCGGTAGTGCGTCTAGAGGCTCTGCGGGAAGCACACTGGCTCTGTGTGTTCTGGCTGTTGTGGGCTACTTTGCTTTTTGATACGATTTACTGGGCGTAATATGAAAGGGGGATTCGTGGAGGCTATTGTCGTTGTTGTACATATAGCTGACTTCTGCTAGCTGTATACTCTCCTAGGCAGAGGTTTCCTTTGCACGCCGGGTATTCAGCTTGCTAGATACTAGTAATTATAATCTAAATATTCAAGCTTAATACGAGAACAATTATTTGAATCAATTCGATGATAGAGATTACGCCCCATTTTCACCAGCTCAATCATTCCTTAGGAGACGGAGACTAAATAATTTGATCTGGGGAGAAATTTCTTATTCAACTTGAGTAGCGCAGTAAGCCCACATATAGTACAAACATCGAGTTCAAAATTAATCAGACTCGGATTTTATAGTTTCCTTTTCCTCCGAATTTCACCATCTTACCATATTTCAAATGTCGGCAATTATTGTAATTTCCGAGTGAAAATCGACTGAAATCTAGTAAGTTCATTCCCTCAACTTCTACTAGGAGGTATCTTTGGGCCAGAGGAGAGTCATGAACTACTAGTAATACATCCACTGCGGCAGCTATGTTCATACTATTTAGATTGGACTGGAATAACATCGGACTTCGTTCATCAACTATATGTATGTACTAACACAAACTTCAAGTTAAAGATCAATCCTCACTCTCCCTCAATCATCACGTCTCCTCAATCCACCCCCAAAAGGAAACTTGCTACTCAGGCTGCATGTGCCAATGCAGCGACTTCAATCCACAGCAAAGCTCTTCAGACATCTGGATGGCTGAAAGTTCCTCCATTCTTCTTTCTGTCCAATTTTTATAGATACTGGTGGTTCTTCTATGCCGTCGACATGATTTGTTACGTCAAGTCAATCAACCCTGAGGCTCAGTTGCTGAAGGACCATCTCCTTGTTTCCAAATGATATGACCAAGGTCTCCTTCCACTGTGGGATCGACTTGAATAATTTCCGTCACATCTGCATTCCGCGTCAAAGCAGGGTTCCCCACCCTCTTTCCGGCCGGAGCATCCGTTAATATCCACTTGCATCTTCGCTTCCACGTGAACACATTTTGACCAGTTCTGAGTCCTCAGAATCCAAGGCCCACAAAAGCGCAGTCTTACCCTCTTTGTCCTTGATCAGGGGGTCCACGTGGAAACTGTTCATCAATACACGGACCATCTGCCGGTACTTTCTCCGAATCGCCAAGTGGAGTACTGGCCCAGGTGTAAGACCCTTTTCACCGCACGAGGGCTGAATATCGTTGACATTTGCTGCTTTCCTCAATTTCACAAGAAGGTTCAACATATCGACCCGTTTATTGCGTACAGCAGCAAATAAGGCGTCTGTTCCTGCAATTACGGCCCCATGATCCAAGAGGAGTTCCATCATATCGCAGGATCCATGTCCGGCTGCTGCCACGAGAGCTGGACGGTAATGGATCTGGCATGCATTAGGGTCCACTCCGTTGGAGAGGAGGAATGATGCCAGTCGGAGATTATCCGCAAGAATAGCCCATCCCAGTGGAGTTCCGAAGTGGCCCAGCTGCATGGTTTGGAGTGAGGAATTGTGCCGACAGAGCAGCTCAAATGCCGGAACTCGCTCGCTGGTAAGTGTCTCGAGAATTACTGCTCGGTCCAGCGTACCTGTTCGGTACTTGTCCCCGGCTTCGGTGTGGTTCTCAGATTGGAATAGCCGAGTCAGAAGATACTGTAATATATCCAGCTGCATTGTTTCAATCGCAGTTTGAACAAGTACGGGTTTGGAGGGTAGTTGGTTTTTTTGCAGGGCGCTTTCAACAGCAGGCATCAGGCGACTGAGGCTCCCATCTCTAATGAAGGATATAATCCTTTCCTGAGCCTCATCCATCGCAAACTGAGAACCGCTGATTTGGATATCTGGGCTTTCTTAGTTTTTGTTGAAGCGGTATCGGAAATCCGGATTGCACAAATGCGCGAGTAGTGAGGCCAAGCGACGAGGGTCTGCAGCAGTAAACCTGTGAGGTAGCCTAATTCTTTCATTAACAGATTCATTTATTCATTGAGTTTAGTCCGAAAAGTGGGCTACTTTCTAGGCGGGTCCCTTGGGCCTTGTATCATTGCTTAGTGCGAGACGTGAAGTCGTGATTCGTGACCGCTCTACTCCGTACATCCGTCTGATTCCGCGGACCCTGCAGAGCGTCCGAGCTAAGGAAAGCTAGGGAGAACTAAGCAAAACTAAGCAACTCGCTAGTATTACTAACTCAATTTGTGCCCTCCGGGACCCTGTTGCGCAAGGGTCTGTGGATGCACCACGCCTGTATTGCAACCCACCTGGGCACAGTAAGTTGTAAAATTTTCGATTGAATACACCAATTACGGCCACACAACACAATTTTTAATGTTGCCAGTTTCTGTCTATTTTTCCTCTCGCCTATACTCTGTAATACTAAGAAGAGCGAACGATGGATGATCATGGAGAACATAAATTTTGAAATCAAAATGTGCCTATATCATACAGCAGAAGCCATTTCATATGGTAAATACCTCCACCGAGCTCGATCTAACCCCCTGATGAAGATCAACAGTTTAACAGTCGATTCCAATTACCTCTCATGGGGTAAACCGACTAGTGAAGTCGAACGGTTGCTGTGACTGCAGCATCCACCAACAAGCTAGTGGCATTCACGTAGCTCGCCGCGGGACTAAGCAGATATGCAATGGTATCGCCAACCTCATCACACTCAGCTGCTCGCTTGATTGGTACAACCGCCTCGATTTGACCACGAACTTCAGGGTTCCGCTCAAACTCAACATCAAGCAAAGGAGTGCGCACCCATGTGGGGCAGACAGCATTGCAGCGAATGCCTTCAGGAGAATGATCTAAGCCTGTTGAATTATTAGCATGTGAATGAATTGATATGAGGATAGAAAAGATTCATTCGATCCGCCCAGCTGAGAATGGATATATTCTTGGGATCTTTGTCCACTTACCGGTCATTTTCGTCACTGCAAGGCACGCGTGCTTAGAAACCGTGTATGATCCCTTTCCAGGGAGTCCAGCAAAAGAGTTGGCTGAACAGACATTCACAATAGCACCACGACCAATGTCCCGTGTTCCAGTGCGACTCTTGAAGGAACGTGGGGTTTGTTTGCGCATAGCAGCCGCTTCTGCTCGACAGCAGAGGAACATACCGCGAGCATTCACGTTCTGAATATTATCGAAATTGTCGATATCAGTATCGGCGAAGGGAGCATGGACGCCATTATCGACCTATTTATGTAGCCAAGAGATTAGCAATCAACTTCTTGTAAGTTCTTGTATATTATGTAAATTCTTCAATTCTATGGGTGGAAAGTCACTCTGAGTCTTCGAAGGACTCGAATGTATCAACTTACACCTGCTGCATTCACAGCGTAATCCAGTCGCCCGAACTTCTCGACCACAAAATCAACCATTGCCTGTACACCATCCTTGTCGGTAACGTTGACTGTGAAATGGGTTGATTGGTATTCAGGGTTTGTTGCGTATTGCTTGCTCTCTTCGGCAGAGCTAGTCGCAGTCTCGGTATTCATATCCGCAAAGACAATTACACGGGCGCCTGCTTCAGCGAGGGAATAAGCGGCTTGCTGGCCAATGCCACGACCCGCCTGTGTTTCTGCTCAGCAAACGATTATTTTTTGAATATGACCTGACAGTGGGTGATCTTACGCCGACCACGAGGGCGATGCCATCCAACTGGGAGCTCTTGATGACCATGGTGAAAATGCAGTTGAATTCAACGAGTTATAAATGGAAGATAGGATATGGAGAGCTTTAAAGAAGTGAAAATTTGCAATTTGATTTGAGTAGGAGACCGACTATAAGGACTTTAAGTGACCAGACTCGATGACGAGGCACTCTTTGTTCTTTGTCCCGCACCGGACCAGATTGTTTCAGACCCCTGTAGTTCAAGTTCATGTTGATTCATCTACAAGGTCATAGATACCCACATATGGGCAAATATGCGGCATTTCTTCTAGTTGGGGGCCAAGCCGCCAGTACTAGTATCCCTGCACATGTGTAGTGCGTCATATTTCAGGCTTTCAAATATTTTCAAATGTTGTTCGCGATGAGTCCAAAGCCTGGATAATTTTTTCGCCCCCACATTCACATAGACCCCCTGGCACAGCACTTGAATTAGCTGCAGCAAATGACGCAAGACTATCAATGGTACCTTGCAAGCGCTGAGTGCCCAGGGCTCCGCTGGGCTGTCTTTAGTGGTACTGATGCAGCTCCAGGCTCAGCTAACTTGTTCTAGCAAGTGAATCCGAATCAACAACACTATGTAGCATGCTCATCAAGAATTAAATAGGATATTTAGCATTACCTAGTATAGAAACCTACTAGAGTACTCCGTATGTTCCTGGGCATATCTGGTAGATGTTCTCTATGAAGTATGTAAAGCATCCTAGTACTAAAGTAGCGCTCCACGGCTTGCACATACCGTTTATCTCTAGCTCTCCGATCGTCTCTAGAACAGACACGCGCAGTCCAAGTGTACCTAGGTATTCAAGTGGATACTCGAAAGCGCTGGTGGCAAGAATAAAAAGTACTAGTAAATAAACCAAAAGAAAATGAAAATGAACATACTATGAGAGGGGAAAGAGGGCAAAGAGACTGCACTAATATCATTTTGGCCCCCAATGCCCATATCATATACTAGTAATGTGGCTTGCAGCTCCCCGGCCATACTAGTATACCTAGGTATACGAATAGCATGCCCATACGTCTGGCCAATTATCGAATATTACTGCCAACTTTCTCCACTTTTGAAATGATTTTACATATAACCTTGCAGGGCTTGGGCGATTTCCAACTGCATGTGGGGGGTTCCAGATCTCGTATCCTGACTCCTCGGAAAGACTCTTGAACAAATGTCCTCAGGCTATGGTAGACCAGCCGGGCAGGCGCCTGGGAGAATATGTGGTAATGCTAAATGCATGAAAACCTGCAGGTCAGTGAGAACCGTGCGAGCCAAGCCCCATAATGTCAGTGTTTGATACTATCTCCGAGAACTTCCATAAGGTTGTAATGAGAATTGCTTATGCAAATTTGACTGGGACCTGCACATGTGGCCATAAACTGCACTACCTACTACCTAATAAGAGATTATCATGATCATCCATTACTACAATTGCCACCATCACCAATACCTCGAGTAAGACAGTACTAGATAGTAGTGGGTAGTTTCAAGTTCAAATATTTGAACCTTGGAAGGATCGAATAAGTTCATCGAAGCGACGGAAATCTCAAAGACAGGAATTTGGTGGATAGGCCTGAGATCCTTCTGCCCCCGCGGGGCCGTCTTGAGAAAGCTTAGTTATACGTTATACTAACCCTCCTATCTAACTGTGAGGTCCAGAGCACAAAGACTTCCATTTTCTCATGGTTAGAATTCGTAGGACTTGATTTGCCGAATTGAGTATACGATGACCATCAAAAAGTGCTAAATAAAGATTTCAAGGCTGTACACGATTACGCCTTGTGACGCCATGATGTTTTCAACGTTACCATTACGATTATTATCCAGGTAGCATCAGGTTAATATAATGTAAACAGTGATCATTCATCATCACAACTCGTGTACCCTGATTACAGCGTGGTCAATACATCAATATCAGTACGTACACCTGGGCACCTGGTATGATGGATTGTAGGAGGATGCCTAATATGGAAGGCGGGCATATCACGTGATTGGCAGATATCTGGGTCACGTGTGTTAAATTGCCCTTGGTGAACGGGTATGCCCTAGCCCTAGTCACATGCGCGCATTAGCGCGACCCACGAGAAATTCATTAACATCCACTGTCGTTCTTTTCCCTTTCCTTCCTTCGAACATCGCCAACCTCGCGCAACGATCCCAAGTCGACAAAATGGTGGTAAGCTTCTGATTGTCTCTAATCCAGGTTTTACCTGCTGCAGTCAATTCTTAAAGACATTTATGTCTCGCTTTCGATCCTCGTGATCAAAGCAATTCCGTCAAAATGTCCTGACAGCCTCGAAAGAGATGTCAGGCATTGGCGATGAATCTGGCTTGAGACACGAGCCTAGGCGCCTGAAAATGGTGTCTGGGTACTCGTGTTCTCTCTAGAGTTTAAAGAAGATGCAGCCCGTAGTGGACAAGATCGCTGATCTTCTTTTCTCAATGATAGCCTCCTAAGTCCGGAAAGAAGACCGCCGCCATGCCCTACCCCCAGGGCAAGGCTGGCTCCTCCAAGAAGCAGGCCAAGGTTAGTTTCTTCTTTCCCCGGGAGCGTGAGAAAATGAAGCAATATACTAACTATGGGATCTTTTCCCCTTTTCACAGAACCCTCTCATTGAGAAGCGTTCCCGCAACTACGGTATCGGCCAGGACGTCCAGCCCAAGCGCAACCTGTCCCGCTTCGTCAAGTGGCCCGAGTATGTTCGTCTTCAGCGCCAGAAGAAGATCCTGAACATGCGTCTGAAGGTTCCTCCTTCCATCGCTCAGTTCCAGAGCACCCTGGACCGCAACACTGCTGCCCAGACCTTCAAGCTCCTCGCCAAGTACCGCCCTGAGACCAAGGCCGAGAAGAAGGAGCGTCTCGTCCAGGAGGCTACTGCCGTCTCCGAGGGCAAGAAGAAGGAGGATGTCTCCAAGAAGCCCTACAACGTCAAGTACGGTCTCAACCACGTCGTTGGCCTCGTTGAGAACAAGAAGGCTTCCCTCGTCCTGATCGCTCACGACGTTGACCCCATTGAGCTGGTTGTCTTCCTTCCCGCTCTTTGCCGCAAGATGGGTGTCCCTTACGCCATTGTGAAGGGTAAGGCCCGTCTCGGAACTGTTGTCCACAAGAAGACCTCCGCCGTTCTGGCCCTGACCGAGGTCCGCTCCGAGGACAAGACCGAGTTCTCCAAGCTCCTCTCCGCCATCAAGGAGGGTTACACCGACAAGTACGAGGAGTCCCGCCGCCACTGGGGTGGTGGTATCATGGGTGCCAAGGCCAACGCCCGCCAGGAGAAGAAGCGCAAGGCTGCTGAGAACGCCATCAAGGTCTAAGTCTATCTTCCGTGACTTGGATTTTTGTTTGACGGGATCGTCTTCCTCCAAAAGTTTTAATGGGAACCACGAGGTGTTTCAGGGCTCTGGATTACTTGTTAACGGCCAATTCTTTTTAGCTTTAGATGGGTGTGAAAGAGCCATTGGCATTTCGATCTCCTGTTCTGACAAAAAAGAAATAATTTTTTCTCTCATGAACTTCATGAACTCTCCTAACACCCTTATGTACCACTTTCTGCAGATACCCATGAATGCATTTCTCTACCTGTTCCACATGGCTCCTGTAGAAATGTTTCGAGATCAGCATTCATGCACTCTGCCTGTACTTGTGTAGCCTGGTAGCCTCGTAACCATTTGAACGTAGCGTTGATTTCCAAGGTTACCCTACATGTAATACTACTAGCAACCTTGGAAGTCCACATCGCCCTATCCACTTGAGGTTCACTCAATCTTGATTCCTCCTAACTGCCCGTGCGTGCACATATGTGGGTTCAAGTTGTAACGTGACTTCAAGTTTGGTCATGTTGGTCCAACCTGGGAAGATCTATGTATGAAGTGGAATCGCACCTTGATCATTTTTTGAACCTTGGAACTCCGAGTCTTTCAAGCCTCGTGTCCTGGGCTTTTTCATGCTTCATGTATATCCTTTGATATCACAACTGGCTTAGTATGTACATAGTAGTAAGTCATTCTCAAAAGATTCGGGCAAAAATGTGTTAGATATGGACCTCGGGATGATAGCGCTTCCACACCGGTTAGCAATCTTGAAATATATTTCAATTTGAAGTTGTAAATCAACCTTGACATCTGCCAGTGGACTTTCAGAAACATCCATATGAAGCAAACTTTACCTAAGAGCAGTCGACAGCATCCACATGCATAGTAGTTGGAATGACCATACTATAAATGCCAGTGTTAAATAGAACGGCGATGGTGTATTACCTAGATGAGCTACCATATGTAGGTACTAGTACTGATAGCCCAAGGTTGCCTTCCATCCGACAACGAAAAGTATTGAAAAACTTTAGACGGGATAATACTAGCAGGTATAATCTCAACAGTAGTTTACATGGCCATTCCAAGGTTAAATCATGGAAACTAGTATTAGTACAACCTGCTGGGTCACGGTTGAAAGCAATGCAGAAATAAATGGATGAAATTTTGAAATACACCATTTGAAGGTTGATTAGCCAGAAAAGACCTTTGTAGGAAAGAGCCCATGGAATAAAAAATAAACCAGAAAGAGAAAAGCGACAAGTTGGTATGGAGATATTACAGGGAAATAAAAGAAACGCAAAGGGGCTTGAAAAATGAAAAAAAGTACAGAAGCCAGTAGCCCCAAGCCCCAGCCCACCCGGAAGACCAGAAATACCCACCGCAAGATCGGATCATGATAGCATCAAGAAAACCCAGTCTAAGAACACATCGAAACAGAAAAGAGGAAAAGCATGATGGCGGTCATGTCGTTGGGTCATTAACGTTGAGAAGGAGGTCGTGAAAGTCCTTGCCTTGCCTGTCACTGAGTGAGAAGGGGGTCCATTGGGGCAGTAGAGCGATGAAGACGTACCTTCATTTGTTCAATTCTTGCCTTGAGCTGACTGGTAACCTCAGCGGCTCGCTTCCAATTCTCTGCCGGTTCCGCCGATCGAGGCTGCTGATCCTCATCTGTAGGATTTGTCGAGTTTCGAGATGAGCGAGTAGGGCTTCCAATACCGGAGTAGCCGTATGTCGGACTCAGCTTACGTCGACCAAGACCGCTCTCTCGGCTGCTAAAACCAGGAGATTCAAGGCCATTGTTCTCCTTCTCCTCACTCGGGCTAGCGGAGGCGTAGCTTCGGGGCCGAGGGCTCTCAAAACGAGATGGCATGTGGAGTCCAGATCGGGATGCCGGGTATCCGTTGGCCTCCTGATAGATGGATGAGCCATCAGGCATACCCATGCTACCGGTATCGGACGAGGCGTTGGGTGGACTGATCGCAGTTGCACGAAGGGCCCGTGCAAGCTCGCGCTTCAACCGCTCAATCTCACGCTGTTGCTTTTGAACGTTGGCCTCCGCAGTCTCCGCGTCACTTCGGGCACGAACCAACTGTGTCTCCTTTGCCTTAATGCTCAAGACATCGCGAGTGTGGTCCTCGATGAGCTGGGCATTCTGGTTCTGCAACTCGGTGAGTTCATTGTTGAACTTAGAACGTTCGGATTTCAGATCCTCGATGATACGAGCAAACTTCTCTTTCTCTGCACGAAGTTCGTCCAGTTCAGCCCGTTCCGCTGCAGAGATGCCACTAACGACTGGAGCTACTGGGGCAGGAGCTTCAGCAGCAGCCGATGGCTTCGCAATAGGACGACCTGCTAGACCACGACCAAGACCGAACTTGGGCGCAGCTGGAGGAGGTGCTTCTTCCTCAGCGGGAGGTGGAGCAGCTCGCCTCTGTGGGGAGGCCAATCCACCTGGACCACCAAGTTTGCTTCGTAGCTTCGAGCCTGGAGGAGCGAGACCTGAGCCAGGCTTCGAAAGACCGCCGAGTTTTGAAGGAATGCCCTTAGGAGCAGCCTTAGGGGGATCCTCCATAGGAGGAGGCGCAGCAGCAGGGGCCGGTTTCTTGAGTCCCATAGGGGGCTTCTTGCCGGGCATTGCCTTTCTACCAGCTGGAGCGGCTGGCTTAGGCGGTGCTACAATAGGCTTGGGTCGATCCTTAGCCTTAACCTCCGCAGTTTCGAAATACTCCTTGATCTTGGTCTTCCGAATCTCATCAAGTCCATCCAGGTAGGGATTCATAGCTCGCTCTCCAAGAATCTTCATAAGCGTTCCCAGAATCTCAGCACCACCAGACCGGATAACTTCTGTTGACTCTGTCAACAGTTTTGTACCAGCATCAGCGATGGATTTGATCTCGGGTTTGGATGGAACAATACGAGTAGTGCGAAGGCAACGGATCAAAAATTTGACCGTCTCCTGCTTCACCTGCGGGTTCTTATGCTTGAGGTATTCCAAGGTGTCTTCCAGACACTCCGAAAGATCTGTTGAGCTGAAGACAGCGTCCAGAGCACCACCCAAAGCATCGGCAACCGCTTGTTTCTTTTCCTTGAGACGCTCCAGCATTGGAACCATAATCGTGGATCTGTGTTTCGCGAAAGCGCTCCGCAATCCCCTCGCCAGTAGATCAACACAGTTGGCCGCTACTGTCACAACCGCAACGTTGGCATCCTTCATGCATTTGGCAAAACCCCTCACAATCTCATCGTATGGGCCGTCCTTGATCCGAGGCACATTCAGTACATTGTAAAGCGCATCCAAAGCTTCCTTACGATCTTTCCATTTTGATGATGCAAGTTGTTCATGGAAATCTTTGGGAACCTTAGGGAAGACGTCCACGGGCTCTGCAAGGTCGAGGACCTCGGCCTCTTCTTCTTCTTCACCGAATTCTTCACCACCCTCGTCATCAACACCGTCGCCAGATGGTGCTGCACTGGCTGCAGCCATAGCGTCTTGCTGAACCCGGGTGAATCTTTCTTGTTTTGGTGGTGCCTCCTGCTTCACATTCTCAAAAAGTTTTTCCAGATCTTGTTGCTGAACGGGTTTCAAGTCGGCCCAGAATAGAGGCTTCATGGCCTCTCGAAGCCATCGATATAACTCCACGGTGAGATTTTGGGCCTCCGCACGAACATTTTTGTCGGCATGTCCGAAAACCTTGGTCAACGCCTTGAGGGTTGGCTTCGGGTCCACGATCTTGCATCCAAAGTTGTGGTAAATAAGGGTCAAGGCGGCTAATGTACCGGCGATCACCTTGGGTACTTTGTGTGCAAGGGCAGGCAAAAGGTCTTCGAGAACGGGGTCGGCTTTGTCTAGTTCGACGCATAATAATAGGGCTTCTTGGGCGCTGGCTTTACCGACTGGTCTGGCGCATGGTAGACCCTTCTCCGCAATGGGGCCGACTGTCACGTTCCGCGTCCTTGAGAGAATAGAGTCAGCAAATGATATCCACCATAGTCAAACATTTCCTTTAATGGATCTGAGATCTACCTTGAACATGCTTGTACGCCTCCAAATTTTAAGAATGCACAGTATGCAGTAAGACCCTCCACTTGTGCAGCAACGTTAGAATCTGCAACCGCCCCTTTCCACAAGCCGGGGTCTAGGAGGAACGGCTGAAACACCGGGTCTGATTCATCTGGGGTCTTTTCGAATTGTGCCTTTGCATCTTCATATCCTTCCTTCCGGACTTTCCAGTTCTATTCGATCAAGGTTTCATGGTCAGCTTCAGGGAGGTCCTTGGTCCAGCATCATTCCGCCGTGGGTTGACTGCGATATGGAGGGCTTGCGCACCTTGTGAGCGAACCGGTCAGGAAGCGGCAAGGCAGAGAAGTCCTCTTCACCTTCCGCCATAGCAACGAGTTAGAGGATGTCAATGGATGGTGTCACTGGATCGGGATCTAGCAGAACTCCGCGGTCAGTCTTTGCAAACGGATGTCTGAGTTGTTTCCGTGAGTCATTGATGAATGTTTCTCATCTTAAAGAATTGAAAGCCTCATCAACCTCTTAATATCGATCAGGCGGCGATCCTCTTACCGGGAGGGTTTGGTGCCCAAGCAACAGAGACGGGAAGAAATTCGGGATAGGCCAGGCGCTCAGGGGAATACGAGTTGCGGACAAAGACGCACCGTATAGAATAAGACAAATAAGAAACAGAAGTGTGACAAGTCTCACTCCCTAAATTGGTGAAAGGAAGGATCTCACTAAGATCTGGATCTGGAGGGGAAAAGGAAATAAACACAATGCGGATCCGGGAAGTAAACAAGCGGGCTTGGCGGTGTTGTTTTGTTGCTTTGAAACCCCGCGGTGGATCTTAAACCTCTAGAATCTCTTGAACTTGCGAAAAAATACACGACTTTTTGACGAAAAGAACAAACAAAGAAGGCCATAATTCTATTTAACGATCTCAATTCTCCCAGAACTTCGATCCTGACCAACTTTTCTCTCTCCTATTCCTTCCTCTGAGCGACAAACCTCCGGTGTATGCGGAGGTGGAATTAGCGACTGTCTGGGAAACACACAAAACCGCCGGCACCATGAGCCAGCTACTCACGGCGCGACAGGCGGAGGAGCTGTGAGTTGATTGTCTTGGAATTCAATGCGACAGGGGATATGATCTAATATGACACTTTCTGCCTACAGACACAAGTCAATCATCGCCTACTTGGCTTCCGCGAACCTGCCTCAGAGCTCTATTGCGCTACGAGAAGAGCTGGGCGACTCAGTTACTGTCGACGACTCCACATTGAAGAAATATGAGGGTCTTTTAGAGAAGAAATGGACCAGTGTGGTCCGACTACAGAAAAAGGTATGGAGCATTGTTCCCATATCAAAGTGGACCTTGATCTCGGGAGAGAGATATTCAGGAATGGAGAGATAACTAACTTGTCTGAGTACAGATTATGGACTTAGAATCACGGTGTGCCTCGCTCCAGGCTGAGCTGGATACTGCGACTCCAACCTCCTTATCTCGACGAAACCAAGATCCCGCCTCGTGGCTGCCCCGGGCGCCAGCTCGCCACGACCTCGAGTCGCACCGATCACCAATCACCTGCGTCGCCTTTCACCCCATTTTCTCATCCCTTGCGTCTGGCTCGGAAGACACGACCATTAAGATTTGGGATTGGGAGCTGGGCGAGCTCGAACGGACTATCAAGGGCCACACGAGGGCTGTCTTAGATGTGGATTATGGTGGCCCGCGAGGGGGTACGCTACTTGCATCATGTTCCTCCGATCTCACAATCAAACTGTGGGACCCTGCAGACGAATATAAAAATATCCGAACTCTCCCAGGCCACGACCACAGTGTATCTGCAGTTCGCTTTATCCCGTCAGGGGCTGCGGGATCTCCAATGTCAGGAAATCTTCTGGTATCAGCGTCTCGTGATATGACACTACGAATTTGGGATGTGACAACGGGTTACTGCGTTAAAACATTACAGGGCCATGCCGCATGGGTTCGTGATGTGTCGCCTTCTCCAGATGGTCGGTTCTTGTTTTCAGCGGGCGACGACCAAATTCCTCGATTGTGGGATGTTTCCTCAGGAGAGACCAAAGCGACGTTCTTGGGCCATGATCACTACATTGAGTGTGTTGCATTCGCTCCGTCCACAAGTTACCCACACCTTGCACCTCTTGCAGGGTTGAAGAAACCACCACCAGCTTCTTCATCGGCGGAGTTCGTTGCGTCCGGAGGTCGCGACAAGACCATTCGTATTTGGGATGCACGAGGTAACTGTATCAAAACCCTTGTTGGACACGACAACTGGGTGCGCGGGTTGGTCTTCCACCCAGGTGGAAAATATCTTTTGTCAGTGGCGGATGATAAAACACTACGTTGCTGGGATCTCACTCAGGAATGCAAGTGCGTGCGTACAATTGATGCCCATGATCATTTCGTCAGCTCAATCCGGTGGGCTCCTCCCTTGATGAAGGATACCGGGGCCAACGGTGATTCTGGAGCCAACGGTACAGCATCAAATGGTGTGAAAGAAGATCCGAACGCAGCAAACAAGATGTCCATTCGATGCGTCCTAGCGACTGGTAGTGTGGATCTCAAGGTCAAGGTTTTTGCATCATGAAGGCCTTGATTAGTTACCGAGGCAAGACTTGCTATGGAATCTGTCGACCAGATACCATGCCAAAGATACGTGTCATGAACGATCTCGCCAGACCCAGGGATTGACAAAAGGCACTGTTTACCGGGACCGCCACCTGGCGCACCGTGAGATTTTCAGCGTTAGATGAGATACTGTTCGTCATTTCAGGGCAAACGGAGTTGGTTTTTCTCTCCTGTGATACCAGTGACTTTCTTTTCCATTTACAAAGTGATTTACGAATGGGGGTTGGACGGCTGGATCCGCCAGAGGAGAACGGCCGTTCTTTTCCAAGGTCTATACGATGTTTTTTTTTGGACTCTAGTATTGAGGGCGGAATGAATGGGGCTCTCTTCTCGTACATACTTCTCTAATGCCGCAACGTTTTTATCATTGAGATTCCCAAACTATATGCCTGTACCTAAAGAACTTTGAACAGTATTCTACAAGATCAACTGTGGACTAGTAAGTGTAATGTGTATCCATGAAATAGAATGAAAGCTGTATAATATAGTACATATGATATGACCCAACATGCAACACCAGCATGGATATCAGAATGGTCCACAAGGCCAAGGAAACAAAAAAAAGACAATATATTTCAAATCCCACAATCACAGAGCCTCAGCAGGAGTTTGCGCCGAGCTTCCAGTAGTTCTCTCCAACACCAACTTCTTCACCTTTCCAATCCGCTCATTACCCTTATGAATCTGATGAATAATCTGAGCATCAGAGGTTCCCTCCTGAATATTCATACCCTCCGCCAGTTGAGACAAGTTGACCTCCTTGCCCAATCGGCGCGATTCCCGACGCACATACTTGTCCGCCCATCGACGCTCGCGCTCCTGCTCGCGCTCCTCACGAGACAAAACAGCCGGTCGGTCTTCAATTGGCACGGCGAAAGGAGTAATAATACGTTCAATGACGTGGTGCACGCGGCGGCTCTTAGGAGCTCCGGAGGAGAACTCAATCACATCGCCCTCGCGCAGCGAGTTGCGGGGATCAGAGACCAGGTACCGTGTCTCCTTGGGGTAGTATTTTCCAATCTGCTTGTTCCAGACAGTGTGGCGCTGAATCACGCTAACAGTGCGCTCCATGCGTCCGACGGACTCGACGGTGCCGGTCTTGAGGGTGTAGGCGTAGGAACGGAGCAGGGCGGGAGCCTGGAGGTGCTTGAGCTCGGCGAGCTCGGAGGGGGTGGTTTGTGAGGGAGCTTTGGAGTTTTCTGTGTTGCGAGAAGATTGCGAGGTTGAGGCAGATCGAGTTGACTGGGAGATGGATTGGAGGAGCGTTGATCGTGCCTGGACCATTGGTGATGCGAGTGATCGGATGGGCATTGTGGCCCGGAGAATGTGATTGGGGGCCATTATGGCTAACTCTGCTCGGTCTTGAGCCCGGTTTAAGGGATACGGGAATCAAAAGACAGAGATTGAGAGAGTAAGGCGGGAATGGACGAGTGCGTAGATCGTTGTTGCGGCGTTGCGGAGTTCGATGTTTGAAAGGAAATTCTCAGGATGAGTTTGCACTGTTTGCACCCGAGGCTCCTGCCTAAAGTAAATACGAACTATAAGACAGAACCATCGAGTCATCGACTTTCTTTCTTCACCATTTCTTTACTTCACGCTACTTGATGTTCAAGTTGAATTCAAATAAGAATTCTTAACACTAATCTCTCATTCCTCACTCCAACTCAACCGCTGCCAATATGACCCGATTTTGGTCCAAATTCGGACCTCGGCGCAATGATCAAAACCAAGAATCTCCAACGAGACAACATCGCCGGGACCTAGCCAGAGAGACTCAAGCCCTCATTCCAGATATCATTGCGCAAACTGAGGCCTCGGATGAATCAACATTATACCGGGATATGTTACCACCCATTCAACCAAACCTCACTACATCGAGTTCGAGTCCAAGAATCACCGTTCAGAATGCAGACAGTTTCACCGCAGCCCAGGGGATACTAAAAGATCATCCAACAGCGAAGGTCGGGGTTCTCAATATGGCCAGCGAGAAACACCCAGGAGGAGGGTGGCTACATGGAGCTCTAGCCCAAGAGGAGGCACTCTGTCTCAGAAGCACTTTGGCTGCAACCCTCAATGACTCATATTACCCTCTTCCTGAGTTTGGGGCGATTTGGTCTCCAAAAGTGGCAGTGTTTCGCAACGAGGTGGAAAAGTGGTGTCGTATCTACTCTCATGAGGATATTTTCATCGTAGGGGTCATCAGTCTGGCAGCTTTGCGATGTCCGAGATTGTCCAAGGACAAAAAACAATTTGGTAAGTGATTGATGGCTGTACCTTTATGCTTTGCTTTTATACTGACCTGCTCTAGCTAATCCGGGAGATATTCGAGTCACCAAAGATAAATTGCGACAAGTACTTCGTGTTCTTGCTCAGAATGATGTTACTCATTGTGTACTCGGTGCACTTGGCTGTGGTGCTTTCCACAACCCCCCACAAGAGGTGGCTCGAATTTACAGTGAGGTGTTGAAGGAAGCAGAGTGGAAAGGCAAATTTGAAGAGATTGTGTTTGCTGTTCTGGATACGCGCAATGAAGGAAACTTCAGAATTTTCGATGAGGCTTTGCGGGCATGAATGATATGATGTTACGGCACGTTGTTATGATCTTTCACTCATCATTCGTACCTTTTACTCTCAAATAGTTTGATACCCGGATTTTAAATCAACCGAATTCTACCAGAGGCTTGGATATGGAGTCTTATGTCTACGATTTTCAAGGAATTTAAACAACAAAGTAATTTGAAGGGCTCTTGGGGTTTCTATTGAATATTAAACCTTGGAAGTATAATTCAAACTCACACGTAGATAGCTCCACGTATTAGTCAATAATTCAGCAATGAGCTGCAAGTTCCAAAATATCAAGCCCGACACACCTCTATTACAGGTAATCTAGTAGATTGGGATCTCGTAGGCGTCAAGGTCATAGATCCAAGTATCATACGACTCCTTGTTGAAGACACAGTTCATGGTAGTGCCGTTGTTCTTCCAAAGAGGGCGCAGAGGCCAAGCACAAAGCTGCTGCTGCTCACCCTTGTGCTCACCAGACAGAACGGTGGCATTCAAGGTAACAGGCATATCATCCTTCTCAACCCACTCAATGAGGGAGCCAAGAGAAGTCTGGGGGAAAGGACCATTAGGCTGAAGAGAGTTGGTGGCACAATGAGCAGCACCAGGAACCAAGAACAGACGGTACCATTCGTTCAGACTAGCGGTACCCTTGGCGAAAGACTCGTTGCCGTAGAGAGTGGAGCGAACGGACTCGTGGAAACGAACAGAAGAGGCGGTAGGAATACTAGGGTCTTGTTCACCGTGGTACGAGATGATCTTACCGCCAGCAGCTTCAAAGCGGCTCAGATCAGGCCATGTAGTCTGCATGACGTCCTCGTAGCGCTGCAAACCCTCAAGCATCCAATCACGCAGGGTATCGTAGCTAACACCTTCCAGAGTCGAGAGATTGTCCAACTCGAGGAGCTGCAAGCAACGTGTAACCCACTCCCCACCAAGAGATGAAATGTCAATCTCCCATTCACCGGTGCTGGAGGAATACTCGGTCTCAGCATCTTGCATCTCTGCACCGTATTGGTACCAGAAGTAAGCACGGCGACCCTCACTGTCGAGCAGTCCGTTGTAGATAGTGTCCGCAAGCTTAGCGCCTGCCTTGGTGACCGAGCCGCTCTGTGCGGGAGTGCTTCCAGAGCTGGCGCAGTAGTACTCCTCGCCAATAGTCGAGTTAAAGTCGAAGTGAAGCTTGCAAAGATCAGAGCGTCCCACGACACCGTCGGCCTTACCATCAAGAGGGTCACAGGCAGAAATGGTAAGGTTAACAATCTTCTCCAGTTCGCAGTAAGGAGGAGCATAGTCCAGAGTCTTCTCAACAACTTGCGGGAACAAGTGGTTAACCTGCTGCTGACCATAGCGAATGGCAGGAGCACCAATGACAGCACCATCCCATTCATCAGGGAAGCGCTGGACCTGACTGAATCCTTCACGACCACCCTCGGAGCAACCTTGGTAGTACGAGTACAGCTTTGAGTCTCCAAGGCCGAAAAAGTTCTTTGTAAAGGCCTTGCCTATGGAGGACATCTCGGAGTGGGCCTGGTAACCGAACATGTATAGAGCTTCCAGGTTGGAGGTACCATTGGCGAGAGGGAAGACGCCGTCGAAATCGACGTCAAAGCCTCCGAAGCCACCATCAGTTCGTCCGGTGGCAGCACCATAGATCACACCACCAGGCAGGTTCGACTCGGCGTTGATGGCGAAACCAAATCCACCAGTAGAGACCCAACGGTTGCTGAATTTCTCTGGGCTGGGAAGCCAGAAGTTCAGCAATACCTTGTCATCCTTCCCATTGTGGGAGTAGGACATGGTGACATTGCAGAAGGAGAAAGTAGCGTCTGGGTAGTAATCCTCACCGCTGACAGTCTCGTTATAGACTGGGTTGGCAGTCACATCTACATCAGAAGTAACAATTCCTGGAAGCAGACCGGTTGACGGGACAGCGGCCTTGGCTTTAGCGTCTGTACACATCTCTGCCAGTGAAGTAGCTTGGGCCAATGTGGCGGCAGCTGCCAGCACACCGAAAGAGGCGAATTTCGCCATGATGGACTTGGAAGATTTCAAGAACAGAGGAAAGAGAACAACCTTGGAAAAAGATAGAACGAAGGACTCAAGCGTTCAAAACCAAGAGAGGTTGAACGTGGAATCAGCTGAATAGATAGAGAAAGAAAGAATGATTAAGCTCATACCGTTGATG
Source organism: Penicillium herquei (assembly GCA_039634405.1). Classification (NCBI taxonomy): domain Eukaryota; kingdom Fungi; phylum Ascomycota; class Eurotiomycetes; order Eurotiales; family Aspergillaceae; genus Penicillium; species Penicillium herquei. Next base: position 2,599,413 of record CP098390.1, read on the forward strand.
AAGGTGCCGATCCTGCTCAATTTATACACCTGTGAATACCAGTACTAGTATTAGATAAAAGACCGTTTACCTTCAAGTTTGGAGTTGAGTATCCATAGACCAAGTCTATCAGGCAGCATGCAATCCATTATCTTGGGTAATGAAGGACATAGGGGGCCCGAGGTACGTAATTGGGATATGCACGCGCGGAATGGAACCCTAACTTTGCATAGTTTGATGGATGAGCATGACGCGTGCGGGCTATACACCAGACTGCTGGCCAGGTGTATTCATTAATTGGTTTAAAAGGGAAATAGGATGAACAGGAAGAATGCGCATATGTGATCTGGGAGTCTACGCTTATACTAGTAGGATAGATGGTAATCTACAACTTGCACTTCAGACTGTACCATGTGGTGTATGTATGATCAACTAAGTCGAATATCTCCGTATCCTGTGATCTACTATAACCCCACCTGGCACTAGTGTATGTAGTGCTCTTAGAAAAGAAGAGAAATAAATCAGGGGAAACCAGTGACTTTTCGGATCAATCGTCATAGTCAAGAAATGAGACTCCACAACTCCACCACCGGTTCCGGACAAACTGGACAATATTGTGGGATAACCACTCCTAAGGATCTTCTATCCTGTCCACGCTTTGACAATTGAATGATCGTCATGAAAAATGGATAAATTGCCCCATGTTACGCGTAGGGCTTTGAATACCTAACTCGACATGTGCACATGGGAGGACTTTTTATCCTCTACACTCGTTAATCCGAACTGCCAGTGGAAACGGTCAACTGGTGGGATTTGATCTCGTAGTATAAAAACCTTGGAATAAACCTGGAGTCATTGTGAATCTCCCACGTATGCAATAGTTTCACCATTTGAACCGGCGGTCATTAATGTCTCTTGAACGTTAAAAAGCCGATTCGGATGATTCATCAAGGTCCAGCCATGTGGAGTTGAAGTTGATCCATGGATAATTCCTTGATTAGTTCCCGCTAGAGTTCTTTTCCACGTTACGTCTCCTTATAAGGTGTTTATGTCCGAGAGGTACATTGCGCTCTGTTAGAAGGCATCAATTAAAGTTCTTCAGGTTCAGGTCTATTATATTAAATAAGGCCTGGAAGAAGAATTTGAAATGAGATGGTACCATACGAGGATGATTGAGATCACATTCTGCATCCATCTGATCCACATCAATGTCTCAAATGCTTAATGCTTAATTAATTAGTATGAACGTACACCGGAGCCATACGGAATCTCCGAGCGCCACCGACGTGACTATGCCCCTTCTTTCCATTTACCCCGGGTCTAAGAGGGAGAAGAGTCTCCACCATGCTCTACTCCGACGATGAATTCAAGTTCGGTGGTGGACTCGGATTAGTGGGTCACTTTTAATGCAATTAAGGCTTCAAGTTCGTATAAAAGGCCAGTTATACAGTTATGCGCCCGGGCTCCTGTGGAGATCTCATGACGCCGAATTACCTTGGAACTTGAAGGATTATCAATCTCAACGGTTTCTCGGCCCGTTTCAACTATTCTTCAGGTTGTCAGATCATATGGAGGGCTTCAAGTTGCGTGATATGTTCGATTACGTGGCTTTTTTTGATGATTGTTGCTTTTGGATACCATAGAAGCCCTGGAGTACGATGAACACTTTTAGAAAACCTCCCATCAACATATGAGTTGAAAATGAACGCTTTGAGATGACAAAAAACATTAAATTAATCGGAAATATGATCCGTTACTCGGCAAAAGCAGCCATTTAGCATAATAACTTGATGATTCCTCTTTGTGGATCAATTTTCAGGTCATTGCCATGGCTATATCTTCAGCCTTTTTGGTCAGTCTATGACTCTAAAATTTCTCAGGTTCTGGCTCGTAAACACTCCTCCTATTTTCTCCAAACGCTGGAAGCTCGACAGGTAAAACAGCAGCATCCATCTCATATTTTGCCGAATCAGGCATCTCAGGCAGAGGTCTCCTGAAGTGATCTGGTAATTCCTGAATTTTTTGTCGTGGATTACCAAAAAGAATTTCCAACATTGATTTCTCAGTTCCCGGTGCCTCATGGACATCCGGCTGCTCGACACTTGGCTGTTGTTTCCTGCGCTTGAAAACAAAATAGGCCACAAGCATAGCTATGAGGATCACGCCAGCGATACAGCCGATCACAATGCCCGCAATAGTCCCACCAGTGAGACTAGAGTTTGAAGCATCTTTGGGTGAGATTGTGGTTGGGGCTGTGCTTGTGCTTGTGCTTGTGCTCCCATTGGTAGCTACTGTGACTTTTCGATCGAAGAATGCTTCAACTGCTTCATTGCTGAACCCAGCCGATGGCTTGGTCATAGTGGCGTTTCCTGTTGCACTTTAAGAAAGTTAGTACATTGGAGTCTTTTGGAATCAAGTATAGGAAACGCTTCTGGGAATTTACCTTCCACCAATAACCCCATAGACCTTAGAAGGTACCAGATACTCGCCTGCGTTGGCGTTGTATACACTGCCCCATGTAGAATCTCTCAAATTCATGATAGCCACGCCCTTGTCTTCCCAGTCGCAGTTCTCTGTGATATCTTCATACTCGACTCCTCCGACAGTCAACATTTGAGATTGTGCCACCAAGTGACAGGTATGTCCATAGCGAGGCGATGATCCTTCGTAAAGTTTGACCCATTCGAATGAGGGAATACTTAGGATATACATTTGATCGTAGACTGTACTGTTCCCCTTGCCACCATAGAGGTAGATATTGTGGCTCGAGTTGTCAGGGGCCGACGCAGCGATTACGCAGAAGTCTGTTCGGGGGTCTGGAATGTCCCCAGTCGTGCTCTGGGTGTACCAAGTCACACTTGAGTTGGTGGTGTTTATGGATGCGACATCGAAGAAATCAACGCTGTCAAAGGATACCTGTGGTTATTTAGTCAGTTGATACACTTTCCACCTCACAGGTCGCGACCGTTAGCTTACGTAGGTCCCATTATCCGACAACTCACTGTTATCTGGTGATTTTGTCATTCCTCCCATGGAAACCATTATACCCTGGCTGCCTAGATTGGGCAGTGAAACCAAGCCACCCATCGCGCGTGGGTAGTTAGTGAGTTCCGAGGTTGAGATATTGACTGCTTCCTGGGTACTGATGTCGAGCACGATAAGACCATCTAGGTATCGTTGAAAATTTGTCAAGCCGGAATAAAGTGAAGAAGACCCATTATCAATGAATCCATTCAGATAGAAACCGAGACCTTGGTCTGTCGCTTCTGCATATGCGCCTCCAGCTGGACGGTATGGCGCATCCAGTGATATGTCATATTGATCCCAGTCGCCGCTAGAAATTCCATATGACCATAGAGTGTACGCGGGGGCAGTTGGCCACTGGAATCCCGGGAAGCTCTCATTAATCCATGACACGGTTCCACCGTAGGTATACACACTATCATCGTCTTCCGTCCCGGCGAACAGGGCTCCCCGAATGTTGACTGGTGGGTCGGTTCCGGTGTTTGCGTCGGCTGTTTTGGCGATTTCCGCCATCGAAATATTGGTCTTCCAGTCCCAGGATGCATCCATCCCAACTGTAATGAGATATTCGTCTATGTAACCAGTGAGATTAGTTCTTGACAACTGGAGCTGCGGCGCAACTTGGCAGTAACTTACTATAGCCGACAGTTATGGTTCCTGCTAAATCACCCATATTGTTATACGGAATGAAGAGGTCAATTCCGCCATCAATATACAATGTTCCATTTTTCACAACCGCTGCAGTTCAAAATCCCATTAGCCAACAACTCAGGAGATAGGAGTGGAGATTAGGCTCACATTGGTGATAAAAGCGGGAGCAATAGTTCTGGATGGGATCCAGATTCGAGGAGGAAGAATTGGAGGCTCCAATGACCCCCTGAAGGAGTACCCCCAAAATTGGGACGATTAACAGAAGCATCGCTCCCCTGAGATGTTCATATCGGTGGGATAAACATGAAGAATGACTCCAGTTTTAGCGTGTGGACGGTAAAGTTTGGCAGAAATACAGCCTTCAGCCTTCGGGGCCTTTTAGACCCTGCGCCCCACAATGTAATCTACTCCTTCAGCTCAATCACGAGGCTCTTCGATTGAGGGTTTGTATACTAGTCCCGCTATACGCTATGCCTAATTGGGAAGTTGGTAAATTACATGCACGTATTAAAAAACATACTTTAAACACCACGATATGAAATTTAAATTATATAATCCCATAACAAAGGACCTCGGGACTATAACTTCCAAGGTTCTCGTCCAATATCACCCTCCAAGTTACCTTTTAATAATAGTCGCCCACCGATAGGAACAGATATCCTACGCTCTTAATACTATCTACGAACTTCTTAATCGGAATTCAAATACTAATATTTCCGGTGTTCTCCGATTCCAAGACTTTAACTAAGACCGTTATAGGCTCGCTTAGCCCTTTGGGACTAGCGTCCCTGATACAGTATTTACAGATCATGTGACAGCGGATGGATCGCCTTCCCAATTAGGTATAATGTATGCGCACGGCAGACGGGACGGTACAAAGACCCTTGATCAACTCGAAAGAGCTGAACAATCTCACTCAGCTACTAAATACACACCGGATGGGTTATTGATGAGCCTTGTTATTGGTGCAACTATCTGGATTAAGGCTTGCAGATCTTATCCTTGAATCTCCGCTTTGACTCTGCACAGGTGGATTTTCTCGTATGTTCAGCTGGCAGATACTAGTACAAACTTGAACTAGTACTCCGTATAGGCTCAGCCCTGGATCCATGGCGGGATGAATCTGTATGGTGGACCATAACTTGAAAACGCCATACATGCACATCTTCATCTTCATAGCGGGGGACCTCCGAGTCTCACCTTAAGTGCTACTAATACATAGTGACTTGGAATTCATCAATATTTGAATCTCCGACACTCTAGGCTCTATGAGAATCATATTTTTGAGTCTGAATATTGCTGGGTGAATGTCAGTTACTATCTACCATACGGATCGCCCCGGACCGTTAGGCTTATTTACCCAATCGTTCAAACTTGGAACTCCCGCCGGGACATGCCAGTGGGTAAGGTTCATCGTGGAGTGTGGCGGTTAATGATTGGGTGTTGCAGGCATGTTGACCATTTTTTGGTACGAGTCAAGCGCTAAATAATGGGCTCTTGAAAATAGCCTACGTAGTCGCGCATCATTTCAGTTACTAGTAGGTTTGCGCAATTTATTATGTCCGAAGAACCGAGTATATGTTTGGAAAATGGAGGCTCAACTTTGGAAGTTCGGGAGGTTGCCTTCCAAAGGTTGGAGCGTACATAGACTAGGCACCTCCATCGTTCCTTCCAGGAGTGTCCTTCAAGTCACGCTCTTCTTTCAAGGTTACCTTCCAAAGGTTGACACCGATACTCTCATCTTTACATCCCTAGTATCAGCCTAGGAAGCGTTACGAACTCATGCAATCCACCATGGCTGGCAACGATGACAAGGAAGAATTCCTCAACGCAGAAGATTTCCAACGAGGTATACACTCGAAATTACTTTCACGTGATAGGCGACCGCTTCAATGAGCCGTGCTAACTCTGTAGGTCTCCTCGCACTTGACAAGGCAATGGGTACTGATCCCTGGATTATTGCCTTCGCACCCATCCGCATCATCTCAGCTGGCGGCTTCCTCGCAGTTTCGTATCTCAAAAATCGTGACAGCACGGGCGATATTGATTACCTGATCGATCCGGAGTTCGCAAAAGACAAGGATGTCCAAGACGCTCTCCAACGCGCCATTTTATCTGTCGCAAGCGAACTCGATTACTCCAAGGACTGGATAAACGAAAGCGTGGGTATCTTCGTGACCGGAAAAGCACGGGAAAGTTTATTTACTCGGGCTGAGGAACAAAACATCGTGCTCTTCAAGGGAGATAATCTGGAAATCCTGGCGGCTCCCCTCGAATGGGCCCTGGAGCGAAAGTTGCGCAGAATATATGCCTCAGACAGAGGCCGAAAGGCGGAACTTGATATGACAGATGCTGTCGCACTTCTTGATGCCCTAAGAGAGCGCAATGACGGACCTCTTGACATGGAGTCGGTCCGAAGAATGAATGCGAACGGATTCGATGTACTTCCAGATATTCGGATTATGGAAAAGGTCGCGGGAGAGTACCGGGCAAAGTACAACAGAGAGATATTCAAATGAGGGCGATGGAACAGTTGAGAAGAAGTCCGAGTTACAGGACGCCGATGGAAATTTCCAGCCAGAAGACATACCATTATTAAGTGCACAACAAGCTCAGTCATTTCATTATTATATGGTGTAGAACCAGCCTGTATTTGTTATAATATTCCGCTGGGCAAAAATACGACTCAAGCCTTTTTCTTCCAAAACCAGCTGCCCTTCGATGCTTAACATGCGCGAAGGCACAGATTGCTTCAGCAACTCCTTGTCAATTGCCGACACATTCTTTGTCCAGTCAGGTAGTTCCTCGGCTGTGAATTCTGGGTACGGGTCTTCATCTCGCTCGCGAAGAATGTGTTGACGATTCCTTCTTAAGCCAAGACTTAGCTTCCAATTCAGAGATTCCTGCAACTCTTCCACTATGCAGGCGATAATGGCGTAGCGAATCGGGTCGGTATCTTTGGGATCTGGGATGTCTCGTAGCCGCCAGCCAGGTCGGAAAAAGAAATACTCCGTTTCTTTTCCTATTAATGCATATCGGTCGGCAAGATGGGCCTCGTATATTCGGTAAACTGATCTTAACGGGGTATCGCGCATGCGCCAGAGGGGAATGGCTTGAAGATTGTATAAACCATTAAATTGGGACCTTATTATCCCCGTCTCCTTTTCTTTATCTTCAATGACCTCACGCGGAGAGAAGGGACCCGGGATTGAAAAGTGCCACGATGGGTAGGGAATTAACAGGCGTAAGAGCGCAAAGAAGCCGTTCGTATGGGATGAGCTTAGTCGCGAACAGCTGGTGCGTAGTTCGAGCGGTGAATGCCAGTGGCGCAGGAATATCCTGAATCGTGCCCATAGAGAGATCTTGGGTCGAGGTCGACGAGGCTTAGACATTATTGATACCTCAATAGTTCAGAGGTAAGGTCTTCAGAGATTGGGCAAGTGGGCAAGGATATAGGTATAGACGCAGAGGCAAGAAGGAAATTAATTGGGTTGTCAACTTGCCCGGTTGGCGCCTGAATTTGCCTGAATGCCTAAACTATTGGAGCGGGCCAAAGATACCGTAAATACCATGACGTCGTCCGCGTTAACTTCTCCCGGGGCCACATTTTAAGCATCAATTTAGGTAATCTATTTCAAAGCTTAAACCTTCCTGCGCAGGTAGGTATGGATGAGACTGATACTCATAGTGTGGGAGAGGACTCAATTTCTGACAGTTCAAAAAGTGATAACTTACCAGGTAGCTTTCTCAGTCTCTGAATGGTCACTTCTTTCTGAGAAGAGCAAGATCCTGTGAATCATCTTCTTCATCCTCTTCTGCAATGGCAATCAGGGAAGCTCTGAACTCTTTCTCTCTCCGAACAGCATGACAATACTCCTCATTCTGAGGTGTTTGAGCTAACCTTCCTCGCACATAGCCCTAAGTTAATCACTCCACTGCCCCATAACTGAATTCAACTCAAACCAAGTCTGTTCCTGCTCATGAAACCCATCAATATCGTTATCTAGGAACTATATGGAGCATTCGATACTTTCTGTATCAGACAGGTGAGAACAGCCCTGGAGTACTCAATCGTGCGTAGTAATGCACCCTTCAAAGCCATTGTGTTTCCACTGCATTCCTTTTCCTTGCCAGCTGTATTCACAAAGTATTGTCGAGAGAGGAGAATAGGATCATATAAACACTAGCATTTGAGACGGGGCTTGTTCAGATGACCATTGAAGAGACAGTAGTAATAAATAGTAAGGGGGCGGCGATCAAACTTATCAGCTGTATTTTTCTCCTCTTTGTACATGAGGGAAATGAATACGACGACCGATTGATTGATTCCAGCCGTTATGGATTTTTTTTTTTTAAAAAAAAAAAAAAAAAAACATAAACCTGAAGTACAAGGTACATCGGGAGTCGATAGTAGTACCGTGTTAAGGAGGTCTCAGACCGAGATTTTGCCAGAGGGAATAGGCTCTGGTCTTTCCTTGATCATAATCAAGTCTGGCAAAACATGCAGGATCCATCAAAATCCCTCATTTCAGTGCTTCCGCTTCTGTAAATGAGCACAGTCAATATATGCCTCACTTGATCGCAGTTGAATTCCTTAGGATAATCCGAGGTGATACGAACCTTCGGGATGCAAGTCACCCCTGCAGCTGAGCCGTGTTAGGCCGTCAAACTACATGTACCCCTGCTTAATTTGGGCAGCTGTTTGCATGAGCCATATTCAACCTCTTATGACTATCCAAATTTCCGAGACAGAAAGGAAAGGATAAAACATTTGGTCTAACTTTGTTTACTGGGTCTGATCAGATTTCGTCCTGGGAGAGGCTATTTTCAGAACTACTATCTAAATAGCAACATCTTCCTCAAATCATCCTGCAAAGAACACTAACCCCTCATTTTAGTTCTCGACTGATTGGTTGTAATTTCCGCTCTAGATCTGATAGATCCGGGGCGCCGGAATGCCTTTGTTTGGTGATACAATCCTGCAATGTGATGGCTAGGCTCCAAGTGCATAGACGAACTAACCAACACTCTTCATAGTTTTGCATGATCCAGTAGAGTTGAAGATCAGAATTAGCTGCATCTGACTACTATCAAGAGATTTGCCTAGAGTTCTTCGGAATTATTTTCCGCTTTCAAAGTTCAGCTTTTATGCAGGCGTTAGGTGGCTCAGTGCCTCTCCCGATACATGACCTCCTCGCCCACAGCCCACATACTACATATAGCCCTAAGATAGGACGCGTAGAGTGCAACGTAACCCTGCCAGTAAATATGAATAGTTGTCGAATTAATTTAACAGTAAATTACAAGTCCGTAGCCGGAAAGATATCTCAATGAGTTGCATCTAGATGAGTAGGGAATTATTCTTCGAACAGAACCATAGTGAGAGAAAAAAGAGTGTCAAAAGCCCATGCAGCCCAAAGAAACAAGAAAAATAAAATCACAATATTTCGCCACATCCATGTCGTGAGAGCATTCAAGATCATTCAGCGTGTCTAATCCCACCACACTCCAAGTGAAGATCAGTATCAGTCACCTTCTAAGCAGTCTCAGTGGGCTGCTCAGTTGGGGCTTCGCTTTCACCGTTCTCGGCGACAGCCAATTTCTTAGCTTGGAATTTATCAGCAGAGTGAGCTGATATCCGGGTGAGTTCGGTGACAAATGACTGGCCCCAGAATGCACTGTAGGTGGATGTTAGCAATGGTTTCTTGGATGGTCAGAGCTGAGGTAGGTGACATACCTGGTATACTTGGAGACATATTTGTCGAGTTTGGTGAAATTTAGAGCACGTTGCTCGTCACTCATGGTAACCGCTTCTTGGTAAGCTCCGGCCAACTCTTCCGTGTTCCAGGGGTTCACGATGATACTCCCGTTCAAGCTTTGAGCAGCGCCGGCAAACTCAGAGAGGACCAAGACACCGTGGCGCTTCTGCTGTGTCGCGATGTATTCGTAGGCGACGAGATTCATTCCATCACGCGTAGAAGAAACAATACAAGCATCGGAGACAGCATACAAAGCGATAAGCTCATCGAAGTTGACGGACTTGTGGAGGAAATGAATGGGCATGAACTCCACAGTTCCTGCAGGGGATATCAATTAGCAAGAGTGCTTCGTCGAGGTCACAAATAATTGCACATACCAAATTTGCCGTTGATACGGCCCACCAACTCGTTCACTACAGCTCGCAGGTTCTGGTACTCTTCCACATCCTGGCGACTTGGAACGGCGACTTGGACCAGAACCACCTTTCCGACCCATTCTGGGTGGTCGCTGAGGAAGACTTCCAAGGCGTGAAGCTTCTGGGGCACACCCTTGATATAATCCAGACGGTCAACACCGACCATAAGCTTGACACCTTGGAACTTCTGCTCCAGCATAGCAATTCGTTTCTGGACCTTCTCCTTCTTCAGTCCCTCCTTAAATTTCTCCGGATCAATACCAATGGGGAAGGCTCCGCAAGTGATAATCTTGCCCTGGAACTCGATTCCATTTGGTGTTGTCGCCAGGCCCCTATACTTGTCAGTTGAATTCCTTTGTTTCCTCCACCGAGTCATACGTACAGCAAACGCGAACAACTGCTCAGGAAGTGGCGAGTATAGTCGTAGGTGTGGAAGCCAATAAGATCGCAATGCAAAACTCCCAAGAGAAGCTCGTTGCGCACCGGGAGGATTCGGTAGATCTCACTACTGGGGAATGGTGTGTGCAGGAAGAATCCAATCTTGACGTTCTTCTTGCTATCGCCAATCTCCTCCCGGAGCATCTCTGGCAGGAGCATAAGATGGTAATCATGGACCCAGATTAGGTCGCCATCCTGGACCTCCTTTGAAATCGCCTTCGCGAACAGGCGGTTCGCCTCCTTGTAGGCTTCCCATGCGGACTCATCGAAGGTGATCTCACCGGGGTGGTAGTGGAATAGCGGCCAGAGAATGGAATCTGTTCAGACAATACCCATACGGTCAGTCCCTAGTACTCTCATACACTTCCACTGTCAACGCCGACCGAACACATACTTGAAAATCCGTTGTAGTGGCGATCAGCCAGATCATCATCAATAAAAACGGGTACCGCGCCGTACTCCTCCTTCAAGCGTTGCTTAACGACCGGGATTTCCGGTTCGGGGACCTCTAGTCCGGGCCAGCCGTACCACTGAAATGTAGTAGACTTGGACAGGCCACTCAGTCCGCTAACCAAGCCACCTGATGACATGGAGAAATCATATTTGCCATCTTCGGATCGTTTGATGGTGATCGGCAGGCGGTTCGAGACTAGCAGCAATCGAGCTTCGTTCTTGGGTTCTTCTAGGGATGGCATGGTGACGGGTAGCTCGGTCGAGACTTGGTATAAGGAGTCTCGAGTTGGGAGAGGTGAATCTGACAGTCTAACAGGGTTCCTTGATGAGGAGACAGGGGTGTGATGGTGCAGTTCTAACAAGAATGTGGTCAGACACAATGCTTTTTCTTAAGCGCGGGGAAGAGGGGAGGACCAACCAGGCACTAATCAATTCCACCAGGAACAGGAGAATCCCACCAAATTTGGGGAAGATTCAAAATGGAACTCAATACTTTCTTCTCTTTTCTCTCACATAGACTCAAACAATCATGCCCCGAAGTAGCTTGAGGAACAAAAAAAAAGTGTCAAGAGTCAAAGTGGGGTTGGAAGAAGGGAGGTGAGGTCAGCGCCCCGAAACTGGGAACTTTAAGGTGGAGCTCTTCAATAGCACTCACATTAAGAAGATGGTAGTAGGAAGGAAGGAAGAGAAGAGCCGACAATTATAGGTAATATTGGGATGAACAATAATCTCCCGAGTTCATCCCCCGTTGGACCGTGATTGGGTCTGGAATATCCCACCACTTACAAGTTGTCACCATGTAGTATAGGTACCCGACATGACTGTGGGCTGACGTCGATCGGGAGGGACATGTAATACTAGTACTGAGTACTAGTGGAGATAATCCAATATAGAGTATTTACTAGTATCGATTTAATTTCTATTCGATTCTGCTTATTCGCGGGTATTCTAGGGATCATCTAGATCAATGTATATAGTATTCTAACCTGACAATGTAAGACTCTCGTCTAGACTGCTCTGAGCCGCAAAGTAGTATGAGCCCGGCTCTCTATACTCCGATCCTCCAACCATTTAATCCCAAATATTACACTCAGACCCTCCCAAATTCAGAACGAAAATAGATTTAATATCATCAGGAGCTATATTTTCTTAAGCCAAGCCCCGCTATAATGCCGCTTTCCCACCCAACCTCCACGCCCCCGTCTCCGAATCATGCACCGTCTGCCCTTCCTCTTCCAATTTCATCAACACCTGCAGAACTCCATGTGATGCGGGCAAATGGAGGCTTTCGGGTACATCCCGATAAATCTCCTTCACCAATTCCAATGGTTTCCATCCTTTTAAAGGATCACGCTCGGGCAGGGCTTCCCCCTTTGAGACTCCTACCGTTCCAGAGCGTAGTACTCGGAGCACCTCATCTTCCCGTTGTTGGCGATGTTGGATATACTCACTGATGCGCGCACTAGCTTTCTCAATCACGGCTCCATGACCAGGGTACCCGCGGCCGGATACCCGGTCTCGCATCCGGTGTAAACTAGAAAGGTAGACCTTGAGGTCTTCAAAGACAGCAGTTCCATGCCCCAGTACATCTATCCCCGGGTTAATCAATAGCCCCTCCGGGGAAAAAATAGTGGAATTTCCCATATCCAGGAACTCAACTTACTATCACCTGTAAACATCGCATCTTCCTCTTCGTGTATAAACACCATATGGTCAGTTGTATGTCCAGGTGTATGGGCTGCCATCAAAGTAACCCCATCAACCCGAAAGACCTGACCATCTAAAATCTCACTCTGACCATCCCCAGGTCCAGACTTGAAGACCTGCACCTGTGGACAAATCCGTAGTAAATCCGGAACCCCATTAACATGATCATGGTGCCAATGCGTCAAGAGTGCCTGATGCACCGTGGCTTTTTCCTCGGATAACACGGACTCAAGACGGGCCCCCCACGTGGGCTTGCCCTCGCCCGTATCTATGAGGATGCGCCGGGGTCCATGACCAACGAGGTATGTATTGGTGCCTGGTCCCGGTGAGTTGATGAGAAAAGGAGGGGGGCAAGGAAATTACTAGGTAAAAGAGGGGGGAGAAACGCCTCATGTCCCAATTCCGGTCACTTACCTTGCAGTGTGAACTTAGGCGCAGGAAATAAATCAGCCACCGTTGTTGCCCAATGTCGCTTTCAAGTTTCAAGGTTTTCAGCAGGGAGGATGCTCTCTTACCTTTCCTGGGTTTCCGCCTAGAATGCGGATTACCGTGCTGCTGAGACGTTCAACTTCCGGGAGGGGGACTAGTTGCGCCATTATTCTTCTTTGAGTGGATGGCCTTAGCTTGGATGGGTCCGTGGACTGGCAAAGTATGAGGTTTGTATACTTTGGATTGAGGTGCAAGTACTTGGAGTTGGAATCGCCGATACTCGGGTTGAGGGGTTAGTGGATGTTGAGTTGATGAATTCGGGGACCAGAGAAATCCCGGTTCACGATCACTCCCGAGGTTTGATGTTGGTGCTGATATACTGCAAACGCGGAATTTTCGAGTCCGATGGCGCACTGGTATCACACTCCCAGAGTATGGGCTCCGGTCTAGGTCTTTCTGCGGGGGATGTTTCTGATGGACCTCGGCAGCTTAGCTCAGCTACATTCCGAGGTATTGAACACTGATTCACTTCAATGTTAGTATGTACAAAGTAGATGGGGGAAAGATGGTGATGTGAAAATAAGTTGTAAGTTATCCATGGTTCGTTATCAGGCACGTGCATAAAGACATTAGACGAAGTGGCTGTTCCCATGGATCTAAGGACAAACATGCGACGAAAGGGTATTTACTATCATTTACTGCTTACTACAAGAACCAATGTGAACATAAAAAATCAGTGTATGGATGCTATCCTCGAAACATACAGTATATAGGGAAATAAGATAACTATATCCGTTGAGCCCACCCAAACAATCGGGAATCCAACGCAAGGCCAACTGGCCGAAATCAAAAGATCATGAAAAATTTTTCCTAAGAGAGCAACTCCTCATACCCGGCTCAAAAAACAGGGAGACACACACACGCTAAAAGGAGAACCACCTCCCCTCCCAACTTGTGATTCCCCCGGAGGGAGGATCGTAAGTGTCACTCCATTCTCGTTCTTGGGGGCGCTGAGAACACAACACGAGAGAACGTAGTTTACACAGGTGAAAATCTCAAGCAGTTGGGAAAATCTGCTGTGAAGATTCCTGAAAGGGGAAAAAGGGAAAACATAAAAAACAAAACAGGGTCATTTCTTTTGGTGTGAAGAATGATTTAGATCCCCATTTAGTTGGCAGACTTGCGAGCCATGGTGTTCAGGGCGGAACCGTCAATGAACCACTCAATCTGGGACTCGTTGAAGGTGTGGCTGAGGGAGATGTCAAAGGCATCACCACCGGCAGCGGGGTGAACACGGAGGGTCATGGGCTTGCCAACCTCGAGCTGAGTGCACAGAAGGTCGACCTTGTCCTCGGGCTTGATCTTCTCGTAATCGGCAGGGTCAGAGAAGGTCAGGGGCAGCATACCCTGCTTCTTCAGGTTGGTCTCGTGGATACGAGCGAAGGAGCGGGTGATGACAGCCAGACCACCGAGGTGACGGGGCTCCAGAGCGGCGTGCTCACGGGAAGAACCCTCACCGTAGTTCCAGTCACCAATGACAACCCACTTGATACCACGGGCCTTGTAGTCACGGGCAGTGGCGGGGACAGCGTCGTAAACACCAGTGAAGGCGTTCTTGACCTTGTTGGCCTCACCGTTCTCCTCGTTGATAGCACCGATCAGCATGTTGTTGGAGATGTTGTCCAAGTGGCCACGGTACTTCAACCAAGGACCAGCCATGGAGATGTGGTCAGTGGTGGTCTTGCCCTGGCACTTAATAAGAATGGGGATGTCGGTAGCATCCTTCTTGTTCCAGGCCTCGAAACCAGCAAGGAGCTGGAGACGGTCACTGGTGGGGGAGACAGCGACGTTGATGGAGGCACGGTCGGCGGGAGGAGCCTGGTAAGTGTCCATACCGGGGTCGTAGCCACGCTCGGGGAGACCGTCACCGGTGGGGGGCTTGAGCATGAAGTCATTGCCGTCCTTGTCCTTCAGGGTGTCGGTGAGAGGGTTGAAGTTGAGGGAACCAGCAACGGTCATGGCGACAACGAGATCGGGGGAGGCAACGAAGGCGTGGGTAGCGGGGTTAGCGTCGTTACGACCAGTGAAGTTACGGTTGTAGGAAGAGATGATGGAGTTGGCATCACCCTTCTTAACATCCTTACGGTCCCACTGACCAATGCAAGGACCGCAAGCGTTGGCCAGGATGACACCGCCGTACTCCTCAAGAGTGGCGAGCTGACCGTCACGCTCGATGGTGGCACGAATCTGCTCGGAACCGGGGGTGATGGTGAACAGAGACTTAGACTTGAGACCGTGGTCGAGAGCATCGCGAGCGATGGAGGCGGCACGGGACATATCCTCGTAGGAGGAGTTGGTGCAAGAACCGATCAGACCGACCTTGAGCTCCTCGGGCCACTTGTTGGCCTTAACGGCCTCCTTGAACTGGGAGATAGGAGTAGCAAGATCGGGAGTGAAGGGACCGTTGACGTGAGGCTCAAGCTCGTTCAGGTTGATCTCAATGAGCTGGTCGTACTCGGCACCGTCGTCCTCACGGAGCTGGGCGGCGTACTCGCGAGAGAAGTTACCAATGTTCTCACGCTTGGTGGCCTTCAAGTAGTCGTACATGCGGTCGTTGAAGGGGAAGATGGAGGTGGTTGCACCAATCTCAGCACCCATGTTACAGATGGTACCCATACCAGTGCAGGACAGGGAGTCAACACCGGGACCGTGGTACTCAATGATGGCACCAGTACCACCCTTGACGGTCAGGAGACCAGCGACCTTAAGGATGATATCCTTAGGGGTAACCCAGCCGGAAAGCTCACCAGTCAGGCGAACACCGATAACCTTAGGGGCCTTCAGCTCCCAAGGCAGACCAGCCATAACGTCGACAGCGTCAGCACCACCGACACCGATAGCAGCCATACCGAGACCACCAGCGTTGGGGGTGTGAGAGTCAGTACCGATCATCAGACCACCGGGGAAAGCGTAGTTCTCAAGGACGATCTGGTGAATGATACCGGAACCGGGCTTCCAGAAACCGATGTTGTACTTGGCGGTAGAGGAGGCAAGGAAGTCGTAGACCTCCTTGTTAATGTCGTTGGCGCGAGCCAAATCCTTCTCACCACCAATCTGGGCCTCAATCAAGTGGTCACAGTGGACGGTGGTAGGAGTCTGGACGGAAGGCATACCAGCAGACATGAACTGCAGAATGGCCATCTGGGCAGTAGCGTCCTGGCAAGCAACACGGTCGGGGCGGAGCTTGAGGTAGGAGGTACCACGCTCGATCTCTTGACCGTGGGGGTCGTCAAGGTGAGAGTAAAGGACCTTCTCGGCGTAGGTCAGAGGGCGCTGAAGACGACCACGGACGATGTTGAGGTTCTCGTTCATCTTCCTGTAAACACCATCATGTTAGTATTCCAATTGTGCCATGGATTTCGAATATCTCGTCAGGTAAGTGAAATCGTACTTGTAGTTGATGAAGTTACCCTATAGACATTATGGTTAGCCGTTACTCTTTTTGCTTTTTCGAAGTGGGTCGACCAGGTTACTGGCAACGACTCTCGGGGAAAGAGAGCATAAAAAACACACCTTCTCTTGAATGGTCATCTCGACCTTCTTGTCAAGGGGGTCAACGGTAGCGTAGGCCCGGGTACCGAACAGCTAGGAAAAGAAGCTTTGTTAGTTCACTGCGTCCTCTCATGCACCCCAGTCTTCGGGAGTGACGCAAGACCACATATCCATATGTGGCGGCTGCATTAGGTTGCTTACAAGACGGGACTTAGGGGCCTGTTGAGACAAGAGGTCAGTATCAATTGCATACATTCAGTGATCGTAATTGCCATGTGGCGGATCTGAGAGAATTACTTCCATTGCAAGTGGAAGCATTCCCCCATCTCCGACAGGGCAGGGTTCAGAACTTACCAGCGCACCGGCGCGCGCGAGGCGGGTGGAGATCATGATGGGCAGATACTCTCTAAGAGGAATCACAGCACATCCAAATGTAAGTTACCACCTTCACCTGTGGTATCACGTAGAGTGGAGAGTGGAAAGGGAAGAGAAAGAAAAGAAGAGAAAAAGGGAAGCTTGGAGGTTTTGAGTGGGCGAGAGAATTGAGCCGAACAGCCGTAACTCGCTGTTACCGCTGCGATACGGTAACGTATGTTTAATGTTCTGGGGTTTGGCCGCATGCGCACAGCTGATCAACTGCGGTTATATCTGCCCCTTGACAGTGATAAACAATGACAAATTTGATGAAAATAAATAAAAGGATTCTATATTAAGTGATTTACTCATTCTCTTTTCTCTGTTTCTTTAGAATAACAGATCTAATGTCCCTATTCAACTCCTAGAGGACCTCCAAGGTAGGTATTAACAATACACGGCATGTGACGGGGCCCTTGCGCTCCACCAATCAGCGGATTTGCGATTACAGGACTTCACAGGATATCCTCGTGGACTTCATTCGGGCCAAAGGGATTAACTCGGGTATGGAGACTCTATTGCCGCAGTCTGTTTGGTTACTCCAGAGACCATTTGCTGCCCGGGTATCACCCCGTTGCATGTGGGCTTGGAGGATCCTTTGATGGAGCCATGGGGACAGATATGAAGCTCTCGGATCTACTATATGCCAGCCACCAGCCACCAACACTAGCAACCAAACACCACAGAATCCCATTTCAATCTCTCTTTTCAAATTCGGACTAAAAGTGTCCTTTCCCCTTAATAAATCATGATCCAATTTGGTGTGACTTGTCTCAGAACAGGGGTCGGAGCAGCATGCCGCGAATGCAAACGTCATAGGGATAAAGCATAATTCCTGATCTTGATCAATACCAGCTATACCCTCCCATACCATACATACCGTATAACTTGTAAAGCCGGTGACCAACTGAGCCGAGGCGTGCCGACGGGACTCCCGCTCCCACGGCGAAAGAGCAGGAAACCGCCAATCATCGCCCATGCGTTTCAATCGTTCACGGGTTCCACTCGGTCAGCGGAAATTTCCCTCCACGACTTCGCTCTTTGTTCTCCCTGGCGCTTGTCCCGTTCTCCACTACGCCCCATTATCACTCCGGAAATCGGTGATATCTTTTTTTGCTTGCAAACCTTCAATCTTCAAATTTTTACGTCGGTGAGCAAGCCGAAGTTAAGCAAAGATGGGTGCTTCACGCAGAATTAAGACCAAGCGTCGCACAAGGTACTTTTGTTCTTACCCCATGGACTTGCGCCATAATCAAGAAAAAAAAAATTTCCAACCATCAATGGGGGCGGTAGCTAATATATTGCGATTAGAGACTACGATCAGGTCCGTTCCGACATCGAGAAGCCTCGTCACCTGGAGCTGTACAAGGAGACCAAGGATACTGAGGATCTTCCTGGTCTGGGACGCCACTACTGTGTAGAGTGCGCAAAATGGTTTGAGAGCGACTACAACCTCAATGCGCACACCAAGGGCAAGAATCACAAGCGACGGTGAGTCGGACATGCGCAAGCCTTCAAGCTTGATTCAACGGTCGCTAATGTTCATTCTCCATAGAGTTCGCCTCTTGAAGGAAGAGCCTCACTCTCAGAAACTCGCAGAGGCTGCGATCGGCCTGGGTGTCGACAACTTCAACATCCTCAAGCCATCTGAAGACAATGTGGACGAGATGAAGGACTGAGCGTGTCCACGAACCATTCCACCTCCCACCTCCTCGATCAATACCTCGTGCATCGCCATTCAGCTTCGATTTGTCTGAATTTGGCCCCAAAAAAACAAACATGGACGTCAAAAATCACTATATCTGATGTCCACCTCACTACTGCATCTGCATTGGGTGGAGTCTCACGTGAGGGAATTTTTTTTTTCTTATGTGCCGAGAGTCGCCGGGTCTGTGTTCTACCGGTTTGCGGGCCAACAGTGAAACCGCCGATTCTCGGCACCACCAAAAGCATGAAACTTACCTTTCCCAGCAAATACCCCGGAGTAATAATTCCAATAGAAATCCCTCAATACCAAATTAAAAGAGTCTAACCTGAATGAGCGTCCGGTATATCTGTAGTTTGATGGGGCTATCCCCACGTTATCCATTTCTATGTACGATGTAACCGTGGACATATCCGTTCAGCCATGGGAGCCGATGGGCTCGTTCAATGTAGGGGGCTGAAGACTTTTCATCAACCATTCATATGCCGCCCACTAGGCCGAGTTAGCGCCGTTGACGAATGAAAGGAACATTGGCTGGGAAGTATTCAGCCACGTACCTGAACGGCGTTCACGATGAACGCTCGGATGCTGCAAACTCCTAGTCCTCGATAGAATGCCTTAAGACCCTCGGTTCTGTAGGATTCTCGGGCAATCTGAAGTGTATTTAAGGGTTGTCGTGATGATTGTAATAAGGGTTGGCTTTCTGCATGGGGTCCAACGCGCTTGTGTATATCATTTATCTCATGAATCGTTTGAGCTTGAAGTCTGGTCTTGATCATATCCAGAGGGAAAACAGAGCCCCAGGTGACAATGCCTGCAATGCCACCGCAGAGGAGAATCTTCAAGGCTTCATGGTGAGGTGTTTCATTTTCAGTAGTCATGAGGCGTTTGCATAGTTCATAAGACCAAAAGCTTGAGAGAAATTGTTAATGATTCGTCCAAACGAGTCCTGTGGTCCATGCACATTTGTATGAAATGGATTGGATGCAAGGGGAAATGGGGTTCTTGCATACTAAAATCCATAGCCAATTGCATCCCTAGCACTTGTAACACCTCCCCCATAATATAATCCTCGCCAGCCGCGGCTGCGATATATATCCTTGGCAACAGACCACGAGGAGACCTCGGGGCGAGAGTCCAACTGCGCTCGGCACTTGATGAACTCAGTCGGAGCAGAGATAGTCCAGCTGGCCAATCCGCCTGCAGCCCCAGCAAGCCAGATCTTATATAAAGATGTTTCTCTGGGGTTAGTTGGGTCCACGATTGAATGGTCTAGGGTCGTCAATGATCGATTGTATGCAACAAATAGAATGGCGTTGAGAGCTCCATATCCTAATATCGGGGCTGCGGCACCTGTTTATCAAGTCAGAGAATGAATAAATGCAATGCAAAATATCCAATGAATCATAAAATAGGAGAGAAAACTAACCTCGGACAAGTGAACTCGCCTTCTCCAAGCGAGTAAGGTGGGATGGAGGGGTATATATCGTATTGCCTGCTTGTAGTCGGACCTTGACCACATCCAATGGATTTCCAATGATGATTCCAAGTGCACCACTGAGGTAACCAGCCCAGAAATCCACCGCCATCCGAGATTCTCTTTGAATTGAATATATGCAGAGTCCCACTTTCCCTGTTCAATCAATTGCCCCAACTTTAAGGTTGCTGCGGGGTGGATCACGTGGGGCCGTGGCACTTTGGTGCTGTAGGCAGACGCGACTCTCGGCTTGACTCAACGCGTTGATGACAACACTACATTCCACTTTCCCAACTGTCGAAGGAGCTTTGTACAGCTGATTCCTTGCACAGTCTATGCTCTTTGAGGCTCATTTGGAATAATGTACGTCTCTTCCCCCCCTTTCTTTGATCCTTACTAACGCCCTAGGAGGTATCGCCCCCGGCCAGCTACAACCGACGGTGGCCCGAAGACACCATTACAGCCCAAATCGACGAATTCGTTGGATCGCCTCTCGAAACCATTCAAATGCCCAGGCTCAGCGACCTACACTCGAGTATCGGAGAAGCCAGCGAGGAAGCGACGAAAGGTCAACTACGCGGACGCGGATGGTAGTACAGAGGATGGAGCCGAGAAGCCGTACACAAATGAGGATCGACTAGCACTAGCAACGCGAGAAGTGAATAAGTTCCCTGTGTTTAAACCCAAAGATAAAGATGCAGCGTTTCGACAGAGGTTTCGCATCCCTTTCATTAACAAATCCACGGACGAATACAATACCGGCCGAGCGGCCCCAACGCTTGGTATGCGACAGGGTGCTACATTTGTTGTTAAACCATTACATGATCCCAGTGGAGAGTTTGCTATTGTTCTTTACGACCCGACTATCGATGATATTGCGGAAGAACCCATTGTTACGGACCCGGCGGCCCCGACAGAAGATGAACCGAAATTGGACGAACCGCTGGTACATAAGAGTTTGGCAGATATTTTGGGATTGAAGAAAAATGTGGACGAGCGGCCGAAAGTACCTGTGGTTATCGATCCTCGACTAGCCAAGGTTCTTCGGCCTCATCAAGTGGAGGGTGTGAAGGTATGGAGATTACAATCAGCCCCGACATTGACACCTTTTTGGGGCAAAGGCTAATATCTGCGGATTTTGATAGTTTATGTATCGATGTACTACAGGCATGGTCGATAGAAATGCCAATGGATGTATTATGGCGGATGGCATGGGATTAGGAAAAACGGTATGTCGGAGGATACAATACCCTAGTATTGTTCAACTATTGACGTTTCTAGCTTCAATGTATCTCTTTGATGTGGACTTTACTCAAGCAAGACCCGGAAGCTGGCAAAACAACCATCCAGAAATGTGTGATCGCCTGTCCCTCTAGTTTAGTGGGTAATTGGGCAAGCGAACTAGGTAAGTAACGATGCATCCACTTTCTTCAACTTAGCTGACTCTTGCTCTCGTAGGAAAATGGCTTGGCAAGGATGCGACTACACCTTTTGCGATAGATGGAAAAGCATCCAAGGCCGAGCTTACCCTTCAGATCAAGCAGTGGGCAATCGCATCCGGTCGCGGAATCGTTCGACCAGTCCTCATTGTATCCTATGAAACACTACGACTGTACGTGGAAGCACTGAAGGACACGCCAATTGGGCTTCTTCTCTGCGATGAGGGCCACCGACTGAAAAACAAGGAGAGCTTGACATGGACTGCTCTGAACAGCCTGAACGTGAACAGACGTGTCATCCTTTCTGGTACGCCCATCCAGAATGATCTTTCAGAATATTTCTCTTTGCTCCACTTTGCCAATCCCAACTTGTTGGGCTCTCAGGCGGAGTTCCGCAAAAGATTTGAGCTTCCCATCCTTCGTGGCCGAGATGCAGCAGGAACTGAGGAAGCCCGAAAGCTTGGCGATGAACGTCTTTTGGAGCTTTCTGGAATTGTCAACAAGTTCATCATTCGCCGAAGCAACGACCTGCTGTCGAAGTACTTACCTCTCAAGTACGAACATGTTGTCTTTTGCAATATGGCTCCATTCCAGCTGGACTTGTATAATCACTTCATCCAAAGTCCAGAGATCCGAAGCCTGCTTCGAGGCAAGGGCAGTCAGCCATTGAAGGCTATTGGCATTCTTAAGAAGCTATGTAACCACCCCGATCTTCTTGATTTGGCAAACGACTTGCCAGGTTGTGAGCACGCATTCCCAGAGGACTACACACCACCCGAGGCTCGTGGACGAGATAGAGAGGTGAAGAGCTGGTATTCAGGAAAGATGATGGTCCTTGACCGCATGCTTGCTCGTATCCGCCAAGACACAAATGACAAGATCGTCCTTATTAGCAACTACACCCAAACCTTGGATCTGTTTGAGCGGCTTTGCCGATCACGCGGGTACGGGAACCTGCGGTTGGATGGTACGATGAACATCAAGAAGCGAACAAAGTTGGTTGACAAATTCAACGACCCCGATGGCGAAGAGTTCGTTTTTCTTCTCAGTAGTAAGGCCGGTGGCTGCGGTCTGAACTTGATTGGGGCAAATCGATTAGTGCTTTTCGACCCTGATTGGAACCCAGCTGCTGATCAGCAGGCCTTGGCTCGTGTGTGGCGTGATGGACAAAAGA
Organism: Penicillium herquei; assembly: GCA_039634405.1. NCBI lineage: Eukaryota > Fungi > Ascomycota > Eurotiomycetes > Eurotiales > Aspergillaceae > Penicillium > Penicillium herquei. The sequence continues at coordinate 2,622,030 of CP098390.1, forward strand.
AAGATTGTTTCGTTTACCGATTTATTGCTACTGGATCCATTGAAGAAAAGATCTTCCAGCGTCAGTCACATAAGCAATCTCTCTCATCTTGTGTCGTGGATTCGGCGGAGGATGTCGAGCGTCATTTCTCCTTGGAATCATTGCGTGAGCTTTTCCAATTCAAGCCCGAGACCACCAGTGATACACACGATACATTCAAGTGTAAACGATGTCGACCAGATGGAACCCAGTATATCAAGGCACCAGCTATGCTTTATGGAGATACAAGCTCGTGGAATCATCTTGTCAACAGTGGAGAGCAAGGTCCATTGGGCAAGATTCAAGATTTACTAATGCGACAGGAAGCTGGCGAGCGAGATGTCTCAGCTCTCTTCCAGTACATCAGTCATTGATACAGTTTAATATGGACGGAACAATATGACAGCACATTCATAGAGAGATTATTGATAAATTCACAAGTTTAGACTGGCTTTTGCAGAATAGTTGAACACAAGGTGCATTATAGGAACTTAGTTCAATCTATTTTCGTGCGATTTTATTTGGAGCTCTAGCATATTCAACCAGGTGGTGTGCGGTTGGGTGGTCTCAAGTACTATGTTGAAAGCGAACTCGCTATCTAGTAACTTGATATCAATAGGGATCAACCACTGCGTTTCTCTTCAGTTTGATTCGGTGGTGACTGGGTAGGTCCACCACTCGCCGAGTCATGTGGATTTTGGTGACCATGGCTGGAATCAGTGGGACTACCCTGTCCATTTTTACCTTGCTTGATACTCTTCCACTCCATTGCCAGGGAGCTAAAGAGCGTTAAAAACGCAAGACCCAAAGCAGCAAAAAAGATTCTCGTACAGGCATAGTTGTACGCCTCTCGGACCACCACCATGTCTTTCGAGGGCACAAGTGAGACCAATTTCGTAGCACCTTCATTCACAATCAAGCCAGTATCCAAGCCTGGAATCCTACTAAGATGAGAGACAAGGGTATTGCTCAAGGTTGTTTGACCGACAGTAATGAAAATGCTTCCACCAAGTTGCTGAAGGAAGAACATAAGCGCGACACCGATTGGGATATCTGGTGGTGGTAAGATTCTTTGCACAACAAGTCCATTAATCTGCATCCCAAGACCAAAGCCGAATCCAGATATGAATTGGTACCCGATCCAATGAGGTGATCCAGTAGATAGATTGAAGGTGGTCATTAGACCTATCCCTATTGACATGAAGCTCGGGCCGAGGTACATGACTGGTACGTAGTATCCAATCTTTTGGGTGAGTAAGCCCCCGGAGATACTTGCAACAACAAGGCTGAGAACAAACGGCAGGGTGTATATTCCGGACTTTACGGGGTTGACGAGCTTCACGGTTTGAACTGTGCTAGATGTCAGCATCTTCAACATATTGGATCGTATGCAGTTATGGGCGGGAGGTTCAAATATTGACTTACACCAGATGGGAAGATAGTAAATCATCATCATCATTGCGCTGGATGAAAAGAAGACGAAAAGAGATGCACTGAGAATACTTCTGCGACCAATAATCTTTGCTGGTATGGTAGCCGTCTCAGGCCTCCAGATCTGGATGCCTGCGAAAATGAGAATCAAGACACCGAATAGAACGAAGAGAGCAATGATCCGACTGTTGCTCCATGAGTATGTTGATCCTCCCCATTGTAAAGCTAGTAAGAGACAAACTATCGATGGCACGAGGAAGGCCATTCCCAATGGATCAAGGCGTTTCATATGCGTGGAAATGGGAACAGACTCGTGTTTGACATTTTGAGGATGCCAGAAAATAATCAGGGCTAGAAGACTGACAGCCCCGATAGGTAGATTGATGTAGAAGCACCACCTATCCCAGTGTTTATCAGCCAAGTGAATCTGGGATTTAGGAAATATGTTATTTAACTTACCTCCAGGTCACATCACTAGTAAAAGCACCACCCACAAGAGGGCCCATGACCGAAGCGATTCCAAACACAGCTCCAAACAGGCCTTGGAACATCGGTCGCTTATGAAGAGGCACCATGGAGACCAAAATCAGCATACAACCAGAAAATATCCCGGCCGAAGCAAATCCTGCGATGGCGCGTCCGGCAATGAAGGCATTGGACGTAGGAGCAGCACCGCAGACCGCCGATCCAATTTCGAAGAGGACGATTGAAGACGAGAACACCCATTTCATATTGTAGAATTTGTATATCCGACCAAATAACATCTGGGAAGATGCACTTGCAAGCATATAGGCGGATCCGTACCATCCAATATCACCGAGTCTGTGGAATTCATCGGTGATGCGAGGGATGGCGGTTGCAATAATTGTTCGATCTAATGCAACGAGAAACAGTGCGAGAAAGTTGCAGAACATGATGAGCCAGAACTTGAGTGTTCTGGGGTGGTATTGAATATCAGAGGGCGATAAGGTAGATGGGCGTTCATTGTGTTGATTGTGTGCCTGCTGTATCAGGTCCTCCTGCTCCTTAGTATCCGTTGACGTTGCCATGTCTGTGAGCCTCGAGGATGTTGGCTAGCTGCTGAAACTTCAACGTGAGCTCCAATGCAGCTATGAAACTCTAAAAATTAGCCGAGTGTAAATCGAATCGAATAAGAGACCTGTTGTCTGAATTATTCAAGCTCTGAGTTGACATTCCTCATTCCTCTTGTCGCTAGGGTCGGAGCAAGGGGACCGCGGCCTATTCACGCATGTAGTTATGGGGCCACGTGGGTAATAGAACAAGCTGCATTTCGTTATTTCCAATGTAAGGACCCGTCAAATACCCAAGTAAGAACAATCTGAGTGTTGGATGTCACTGACTCGACTCCTCGAGAGTCACACAGTATCAAATACCCCTTTAGGCTTAGTGTCAGAACGACCCTCGGCCGATGATGTAAGTCGAGCTGATAACGCGATACGAAGTGGAGAATAACACCACCGCCCATAGGTAGCTTCTCCTCTTCCCCTCTCTTGCTTCCATCTGCAAAGCAAAAATGAGGGAGAAAACCATGGCTTCCTCGGAGACAACGCCCTTGTTGGCTGTGAATGTCGCTCCGCAGCGCTACCGGTACCCGCATCATACTATTCGTCGTACATGTACCTCGATTCTGGCAATCCTGCTAGCGATTGCTACGGTTCTCTTTCTTATCCCATCTTCTCTTTGGTCATATCTCCCGTGGACTTCCGGTCATGGCCTACCCCACAAATCATGGCCACATGGCAATGGACTTCCCTATGATCAATTGCAGGATATCCTCCTCAATACTCCATCGGCTGCTAAGGTTCGAGAGTGGAGCTCGTACTATACCGCTGGGCCCCACCTGGCAGGTAAGAATCTCAGCCAAGCTCTTTGGACCATGGAAAAATGGAAGGAGTTTGGCGTGGAGGATACCACTCTGGCTACTTATGATATCTACCTAAACTACCCTCTCGGTCACCGACTGGCTCTGCTTAAGAAGTCTGGTGATAAGACCGAGGTTACCTTCGAAGCTACCCTAGAAGAGGATGTACTGGAGGAAGACCCTACTTCGAGCCTGCCGGACCGTGTTCCTGTCTTCCACGGGTACTCAGCCAGTGGAAACGTTACGGGCCAGTTCGTCTATGCCAATTTCGGTACCTATATGGACTTTGAGGACTTGGTTAACGCCAACATCCCCCTGGAAGGAAAGATTGCCATCGTCAAGTATGGTGGTATCTTCCGAGGACTTAAGGTGAAGCGTGCACAGGAACTTGGAATGATCGGAGTGTTGATTTACAGCGATCCCCAAGAAGATGGTGAAATCACCGAAGAAAATGGTTATGAAGCTTACCCCAACGGACCTGCTCGTAACCCTAGCGCGATCCAGAGAGGAAGCACACAGTTCTTGAGTATGTAGTTCTTGAATATCCGACGAAGATCTAATTACTGATTTCTCTGGAACAACAGGTATTCTTCCTGGCGACCCAACCACTCCCGGGTATGCATCTAAGCCAGGTGTTGAACGTCAAGACCCACACAACTCCATCCCCTCTATTCCATCCCTTCCAATTTCCTACAAGGAAGTCCTGCCTTTCTTGAAGGCACTGAATGGCCATGGGCCCAAAGCCTCTGACTTTAATGAGTGGTGGCAGGGTGGTGGCCTATCGCACAAGGGTGTCGAATATAACATTGGTCCCTCACCTGAAGACGTTGTTATCAATCTAAACAATGAGCAGGAGTACGTGACAACTCCTCTCTGGGATGTTATTGGTGTTATCAAGGGAAGTATCCCAGACGAGGTCATCATCTTGGGTAACCACCGTGATGCGTGGATTGCCGGTGGAGCCGGCGACCCCAACAGCGGATCTGCAGCTCTCAACGAGGTCATTCGTAGCTTCGGCGAGGCCCTGAAAGCTGGCTGGAAGCCGTTGCGTACAGTTGTCTTTGCTAGCTGGGATGGTGAAGAGTATGGTTTGCTTGGTTCTACTGAATGGGTCGAAGAAAATCTCCCCTGGCTTTCCAAGGCCAATGTAGCCTATCTCAATGTGGATGTTGCTGCTGCTGGCACAGAATTTGGTCCCCGCGCTGCACCACTCCTAAACCAGGTCATCTACGAGGTAACTGGGCTGGTTCAATCTCCCAACCAAACAGTTCCCGGCCAAACCGTGCGTGATGTTTGGAACGGCAAGATTGCGACCATGGGAAGTGGTAGTGATTTTACCGCGTTCCAAGACTTCGCAGGCATTGCGAGTCTGGACTTTGGATTTGGCCACGCAAAGAATGACCCCGTTTACCACTATCACTCTAACTATGATAGCTTTGCTTGGATGGAGAAGTATGGAGATCCAGACTGGGGCTACCACGTTGCGACCACTAAGCTATGGGCGCTAGCAGCGGCACGTCTGATTGAGTCGCCTGTTATTGCCTTTAGCGCGGCCGATTATGCCAGTGGCTTATACTCATATCTTCGCAAGGTTGAGCCTGCGGCGAAAGATCTTCCTCATGGCTTGCACTTTGACTTTGCTCCGCTGGATCTGGCTATCCTGGAGTTCAAGTCAGCCGCAGAGGCCTTTGATGCCTACACAGCCAGCCTCACCGAGCAGCTTGGCGAGGACGTTCCTTGGTACCACTGGTGGAAGAAGGCCAAGCTCTATGTGCAGATTCGTATTGCCAACGACAAATATAAATACCTGGAGCGTGCATTCCTGTACGAGCCTGGTCTTGATGGTCGTGATTGGTTTAAGCACGTTGTTTTTGCGCCTGGAATTTGGACAGGATATTCGGGAGCTACCTATCCTGGATTGGTGGAAAGCCTTGAGGCGCGTGACCTGGGCAATGCCGAGGTGAGTTATCTATCTTCATTATGTGTCCGTCCGGTCCACTGTCTAACTACTTGTCAATTTTAGAAATGGAGCGATATCATCCAAGGTCGGATTCATGCCGCAACCAAGCTTTTGTCTTAATCTGCTCATCTGAACATAATGGAGGCCTACCTGATTCGTTTGATAAACAGCATTAAAACATGGGATGTATAATCTTGAGTTTTCATCTGGATTGCCATGTGATTTACAGCATTTGAATACGCCTTGAATATAGTATGCTCCCGAGGTCAACTTGAAGAGCGTTTGTTGAATGGGCACCCTTGGTCAATATCTTGAAAATTAGACTCACTGGTAGCCTGTACACATTCCAAGGTTGATCAATGAATGCACCAAGCCTGAGGTCTCTGGGCAATTAATCAGTTACATAATGTAGTACATTTCCTTCAAAGCTACGGTAAGTATAAGGAACAAACCTGGATTTCTAAGGGTACTGCCTAGAAGGATGAGTAAAGTACACCTGGGCATAGTAGGAAGATCAAGCTCTCATACATCCAGGTGCACAGGCTAAGCCTAAATTGGCGGCTCATGACTTTCGGGACCGAGACGTCATTATTCGGGACCGAGATCACTGTTCCTCACCGTGAGATGCTCACTTCACTCAATGAAACCATCACTGTCATAGAATGAGTCTGACTCGGGGCCATTCTTGTGTGTTGTGTCAGCAGCGCAAGGTCCGCTGTGATCAGCAGAAACCCTGCACGAACTGTATTCGCGCCCAGGTTGAGTGCAAGGTTGTACCTCCCCAACCAGCGCGAAGGAAGAGAAGGAAAATCCAGGAGGAGAACTTGTCCGATCGGTTAAAAAGATATGAGGAACTCATGACCCGCAATGGGGTCGACTTCAGAACCGTTCTCGACAGCGATGCGACCAGGGATCAACCGGAGAATGCCGGTAGGGATGAGCCAAACCCATCTCCAGGGGCAGATACACCAAACGACCAGGTTAGAGGGAACGCGAGTCAGAAAAAGTGAACTCCCTTTAGGGAAAGCCTTCTTTTGACACAAAAGGCTAATATGAAGCAGACGTTCCAAATGGTTTGCATATTATGATGAGGTTTGTTAATTGCATACCTGTCGCCCTTGAAAGTTCTACTCTCTGATAACTGATGGTCCAGTATCAAACGACTGATGATATGCTTTATGGGTCGGAAGAAGATGAGCATGAAACTCCAACAATACACCAGGCATTCGATACCATGTTTGAGAATAATGATGGCTTTCCCTTCATGGTGGGAGGATCTACAGGTCGGATCACTCATCTCCACCCTTCCACAATCCAAATATTTCAGCTATGGCAAGTATATCTCAATAACGTGAATCCTCTGTTGAAGATCGGTCACGGACCAACTTTGCAGAGCCAGATAGTGGAAGCTGGGGCCGATCTTTCCAACATTTCCAAACCCCTAGAGGCCTTGATGTTCTCCATCTACCTCATAGCCGTCTCATCAATGATGAACGACGAAGTTCAATCCACATTTGGAACCTCAAAGAACGTGTTGTTAGCTCGGTATCATGAGGCCTCACAGCACGCTCTCATAAACGCTGGATTTATGAGATCATGCGATTTGATGACCTTACAGGCTTATCTTCTATACCTTGTGTGTTTTCTTCTCTCATGTCAGCCTTAACAAATACTAACATCGACCCAACTCCATAGCTCTGTGCTGGGCGGTATATGGACCCTCGTTCCTTTTTCTGCCTAATCGGCATAGCGATACGTGTAGCCACTCGCATTGGATTACACCGAGATGGCGCTCAATTTGGACTCTCTCCGTTTGAAACGGAGCAACGAAGACGTCTTTGGTGGCAACTCGCTTTACTTGACAAGCGCATCGCAGAAATGACAGGATCAGCTATAACTGCTCTTTCATCTTCTCGAGCCGATTGTCGACTTCCCCTCAATGTCAACGATACAGATTTGTACAAACATACTAAAGAACCGCCGATTTCGTCTTCTGGGGCGACGGAAATGCTGTTTTGCCTCACTCGCATTGAGCTTCTAGTCGCTGCTGCCCCTAGCAGCATGAAGCCTGACCCCTCGATTGTGAAGAATATGCATACTGGTAATAGCGACACCTCGGCCCCGCCATCAAGTTCTGCCGAGAGAAGCAAAAAGCCGACATCCTTCAACGGGCTAGAAGATTACTGTGCTTATTTCGAGAAAAAATATCTCAAGCACTGTGATACCGGGATCCCTATTCAGCATTTTACGCTGATGATGGGACGAGTATCCTTATACAAGCTTCGGGTTGTTGACTTTATGTGTCGGCGTACCCCAGCCTCTGAACTTCCAGATAAAGAACGTGAAGCTCTCTTCCTCATTGCTGTGCAGATGATAGAGTGTGATGATGAGATATACACAACTGAAAGTCTTCGTGGCTTTCTTTGGTATACCCACTATCAAGCTCCCATGCCTGGCTTTATTTTTCTTATCAGTGAACTACGACACCGTACTACTGGCCCACTCTGCGAGCGTGCATGGAAAGCTCTCTGCAGCAATCATCATAACCGCGGAATGGTACGCAAGGTGACAAGTCCCATGCATGCCGCATTTGGGCAAGCTATGCTTAAAGCTTGGCATGCTCGTGAACAGGCTGAACTCCAGCATGGAAAAACTGTGGAACCGCCAGAATTGGTTACTTTATTACGGAGAGTTTACGGTTCGAAAGACAAGGCTGCACAAGAACAGACGGGCCCCAACGAGACGTCAGAAGACCAGCTCGAGAACTCGAGTCTTTCAATGAACACCGTCGCTGTTGATGTTGAAAGAGAAGCTACTTCAGCGGACATGATGTTTGATGGTAGTATGATGTTTCCGCATATGGATGGAATGGGTGAAATGGATGGATCTAGAATGATGGAGTATGGAGAAGAAGATTGGTCATATCTCATGTCGTCAGGAGCACTCGGTGGGCTTTTTGGTGATTTCACTGAAAGGGAATAGCGGGCAAATGCTGTCACTATATGGAGAAGCCTTTCTATTCTACCTGACAAACATTGAAAGATTAAACCTGCCTCGAAAGGAGCTCTTTTTCAATCATCAAATTACGTTGCGCTTACTGGAAAACTGTGACCCGAAGAAAAGGTGATGCATTTGAACTAAATAATTGCAATCAAAGCTTGCTATTGAGAGTGGCAGCCTTGGGAATGCCCCATTTCGAAATATCCTCATTAGTTTTTCCATCGACAGCCAATTCCGCCAGGACGCGTCCAAAAGCCGGAGCGAACTTGAAAGCATGGGCAGCACCCAATCCAATAATGATATCAGGATGGTTGTCCAGAGGACTGATGATAAAGTGTCGATCAGGAGTGATCGTATACTGGCAAGTAATAGTGCGGAGAGCTTGGCGCTCCTTGTCGGGCATAAAATCATTCATGAAGGAAGTGAGCTCGTCCAACAGTTGCGGTGAGTGGACAAAAGTGCGCTCATCCGGAGACATGAAGTTGTTTGAATAATCGCGACCAGCTTTGATAGTCGGCTCGCCGTAAGTCGGGAAGCCATAGAAACAGTGGGCACCCTGCCAGATCCAAACAGGAAGCTTGCTGGTATCGAAAGCGGAAGCATCGGTGGGTTTGAAGTATGTCACTTGCTCTTGCATCACAGAGACTGGGATATGGACATTCAACGGCGCGAGAAGCTTGTTGATCCATGCATCTGTGGAAAGTACTACCTTGCTGGCATGGAATCGACCATTGGGAGTATCAATAACCACACCACCAGATGCTTGTGGTGTCACTCGGGTGACAGGAGTGTTATCTTTCAAAATTGCGCCATGGGATCGGGCCAAGGACTGGAGAGTGCTGACGGTCTTAGCAGCATGGGCGATGGCCGAGTCGGCAGTGAACACAGTTGTCACATTATCCGGGATGTTGAATTGAGGCCATCGCTTCTTGACCTCTTGAGAATCAAGAGTCTCATATGGCACATTTTGAGCATCCAAACTCTTTGTGAAGTCACTAGCCGGAGTTGGTGACTCGGGCGCAAAGAAAACCACACCTCCCGTCGTTGTCAACATCTTGTAGCCAGTGACCTTCTCAAGCTCCGCCCAATCCTTATAGGCTGATTTGGCAAGTGCAACATATTCCGGTGCGAAATTTGACGTTCGAACAATGCGCGATGTGTCATGAGAGGCTCCTCGTACGTGGCCTAGCTCGAATTGTTCAAATCCAATGACTTTGACACCCTTTTGAGCAGCATAGTAGGCTGCTCCACTCCCCAAAACACCCAGTCCAACAACAGCAACGTCGTAATGTTCCATATTGTGTTGATTCGTAAAAATAAATGAAGCTTTGACTTAACAAGATCGGATTCCAAGTTTGACTTTATGCTGTTACCTCACAAGCTTCCCCTCTTTGCTCGCGGGCTCCAAGAGTATTATCCGTTCACGTGAGGACTCTTGCATGGGAAGAGTGCATCTTGCATGTAATTCATCTCTGTATCACTCAATTCAAACCAGAATACGGGCGTCGCCGAGTCGAAGTGGGTCTGGACACATCTGGGGTTGTACTGGTATACCCACTTGTCGTGGGGGTGAAGTCCGTGTCGATCCGTGCAGATGACCGGCGAATGCCACGCCACTTTTCCGGTCACTTGATCGGCAGCAGGCCGCCACAGAACTTGGGGTATTTCGATATTGAGATACTGTAGATTATTCAGATCTGATTCAGACTCGAACATTGAAATATTATGGAAAAAGGACCAGTAGATTGGAGTATGGTATAATTTGTACATTCATATTCAAGGATACATAACTTGATAATTACTAGTAGAAACAGTATGAAGAGGCTCCACAGAAAAAAGCAAACAAACATTGGGAACAAAACAAAAGCGTCAATCGTGATCAGGGTATACAAAAGCTCATCCCATTCTGCCATAATACAGGTATTTTTGAAGGCCGAGATATATGCGAAGAAGAAAAAGAAAACCAAAAAGATATCAAAGCGTTCCGAGAAGTCAAGAGACCATCTACAGGAACGCGAGGACACCAAGGAGGCCAGCAACACCACCAGCGGTCATTCCCAAACCAGTCTGACGGGGGAAAGCACCGTTGGTGCTGTTTCCACTAGAGGTAGCTGTAGCAGTAGTGGTGGATGTGCTGTTGGAGTTGGATTGGACATTGCTGGTGACAGTAGACGTCTCAGTGGTAGTCTGGCCGTTGGAGTTGGTGGTTGTGAATGTGGTGGTCCAGGTTGACTGCTTCATGGTGATTCCATTGCTGTTATCACCAGATGCCCAGGAGTCGCCTTGGTTGGCGGCAGCAGTGTACTGACTGCCTGAAGCCTGGGTAACACCTGAGCCGCCCGAAGAGCCCTCGTTGCCCCAGCTCGAACCGGAATCGTTTATGGAGTTGGACTCGGAGTATGAGGAGTCAGAGCCGCCACTACCAGCCATGGCGGCAGTGGCCAGGAAGAGGATAGAGGTGACGATGGTAAACTTCATGGTGGTGGATGATGGTCTTATAGAAGCCCACTGAGGAGGTGATAGAAGTTGAGATTTGGTTTGGAGAGAGAGAGAGAGAGAATCAAGTGATAGTAGGATGTAGATAGGAGTGAAGCTTGAATTTGGATCTTCTGAACTGGAATATACTGGCTATTTGAATGATTCTGATCGTTCTCCTGTTGACGCCCAGCCACCAAGCTGAGCTAGTGTACCATGAAGACGCAGGATCTTATCAGCGCTAATGGAGCATGCGCCTCCCTCATTTCTTGTTGACTGTGGCTTAGATTGAGTGGATATTATGGCCCGCTTTTCATAGGTAGAACCTGGAGATTTGAGTGGAGAGTGCCGGCAGAGGATGAATCCAGATCCCTTCCAGGGTGCATAATGACACTCGCATTAGTGACAATCATTTCCTTGTCTCACCCGCAGTTGACACATCAAATAACAGCTTAATGACAAAGAAATGCTTTGCCTAATATTGCCAGTATATTTGCTGGTGCTTTGAAGACAAATAAGGAACTGAAATAGAGACTACCTAGGTTCATATCTGACCCAGCTGTATTTCGTTATAGCTCCGAGGTCGTTTGAATCCATTCCATGTTCTCAAATGAAGAACTCATCATGTCTCACCAAACAAAATCCCGGAAATGAAAAAATTGCACAGATATCGAAACCAGGAAGTTTCCATGTTAGCGCCGAAATTTTGGTATGCTGTTGATCAATAGAATGGCTGGGACCACATCGTATGAGGCTTGAGGCTTGGCAGAAAGAAGCTTTGCCAATAGAAAACATAGGACTAAGACGTGATAGACGTATGCAGAATCATCCCAGCCACTATCAGGATAGGTACAGATGCTAGTGTCAACCTCTCTAGAAGACCGCGTCATCAATATCACAAGTGTGATCCCCTTGACCTTGAATGGATTTCATACTCTGTAGTACATTGAATCCAAAGCTGGGAGCTGAATTTTGAATCTTCATTAGTATTTTGACATCGTGTGGAAATGAGTCTCACGAAAATGTTCATCATATTCGGAGGGGAATGTTAGGCATCAAAAATAATAGTGGAGTTGAGCCGCGCGGCCAGTGGTCATTACTATGGTTACGCCACTCCATATGGAGCGTTGGGCTAGTCAGGGCCCAAATACTCGGAGCACGAACAAATATTTTCAACATGGGGGCTGGGAGGAAGATTTTAGAGAAAGACTGAAGGTATGAGTTTCGATGAGTTGCTAGGAGAGTAGGTATGAGATAGAGAGCGAAAATTTACTGAACTACCTCATACTCTGTAGACAGATTTTTGCATTTCTGTATAAAACTTTCTTTTCCAAGGTTATCGGCAGTCAACTAGACTTTTCCAGACCCACTATATTCAACTGCCCAGTGCCGGTGATTACTCCATTGTGTGGAGCAAGCATGCGAAATGCCGACATGGATCTTCAAGCCCTCCTATCAGCTATGTCATGTATACTAGAGCGAGAGATGTCCGGCCACGGTCTAATAAGCTCCTATCACCAATTAAAGCAAAAAACTCGAAGATTTCATTGATTTTGAAAGTTGTTTGGTCCACTAATAGTACTCAATATGCTATTGTAACTATAAGACTGCCATGTATGAAGCGCTTAACAGCAACATCTAAGGAAAGTCACGGACGAGAGACTCCACCCCTTGCAGGATATCCGCTTTGAGATCTTCAAACTCCTCAATGCCGCAACTTATTCTTAGCAACCGATTATCACAGCTTGCGTCACTCATAGCTCGCCACTCCATCAAGCTCTCTACTCCTCCCAGGCTAGTTGCATGCTGGAACACATACATTCTGCTCGGCAATCGGCGGGCGTGGTCTGGATTGTGAGCCCAGATAGAGAAAACAGGTCCAAAGCCTCCAGGCATTTGCTTTTGAAGCCAGCCATCCTTTAGGTCATTCACTTGGAGCGAAGCGTGCTGAACTCGGCTTATGACTTTACCAACTGGAGATGATTGGTCCTTCGATTGTTCTTGCAGCCAGGCAGCAAGTTTTTCAGCTGTCTCGGCCTGCCTCATTACGCGTAGCTGCATAGTACGGGCCGAGCGAATACCCAGCCAGCCTTCAAAGCTTCCCATAACACTTCCAATGTATTGACGATCCGTGTGTAGGGTCTTCATCCATCCTTTCTCCACTCCCCTTGTAGAAACAACCAGGAGACCACAAAGCATATCGGAGTGACCACCAACATACTTGGTGCCACTGTGCATCACAATATCGGCTCCGAGATCCAACGGATTTTGAAGGGGAGGAGGCGCAAATGTCGCGTCCACGGTTAGATAGGCGCCCTTCTCGGTTGCCTTGGCTCGGTAATAGGCAAGATTTCGGGCCTCGCCAGTCGGGTTGAGAGGTGTTTCAACATGGATGATGTCGCCAGGACCAGCTTGGTCAACATCTGTCAACTCCAGTTTTTGAACGCCTGAAAGTCGCTGAATGATGTCTATGACGCCATGACACCCATGATACCCATCCCCAATGAATATTCTCTTAGGATTGAGAAGGATCACCATGGCATGGAAGGCGGATAGTCCGGTAGAGTAAGTGATTACCTCGCCGCCCATGAGGCTACGCAGCAGGACTTCCAAGCGCTTCGAGTTCGGCGCAGTATAGCGGGAGTAGACATGAGAGTCATCGGGGGCATTGGGCTATAATTTTATTTTTCTTGGTCAGGAAATGATCTTCTCTTGACAGGACTTGAAACTCACATCTTTGTTTTCTTCTGGAACCAGGTGCTCAGGGTCTCGTGCATAGCGAAAGTTCACTGCCGTGTGCATACCAGGAGCAATAGCGCGATGAGGGGTGACAAAATCATCGGCGTGAATAGCTCTTGTAGTAGGATGCATAGTGGGTAGAGCTTTACTCAGAGCCTCGGCTGTCAGAACAAATCCCGAGCCATCGTCTGTTGTGTTGATTGAACCCATGGTGGTTGTGTCTAAATAGGCAATTTCACTTCAGCTTTGGATGAGAACAAAATCAAGAGCTGACTTTCTCAGAGCTTGGAGTTGTTCAATATTCAAAATGCAATGGTTAGAAAAGATACGAGTTTACTCTCCAACTTGAAGGTTCCATATGGAGACGGTCCGCACCCCCACGATGTATCAGAATGCGGGGGCACATGACCGGAGGAGTCCGTATTGCAGCGATTTGTGGCTTCAGTCTTGTCTTCTTCTCGATTTTACTCATTTTTGAGCCCATAATATTATATTGCTATGAAGTGACTGCTAGAAGTTCCACTTGCATTAATAACACGACCTCGGCTAATTGAAGTGATACTACGCTGAAGCCACCATACTCAAGCATCCATGCCTCGACAAAGGATGCATACACGTGATCGGGCATAAAGTCCGACGAGCCGTGTTGATCTAAGCTTCGAACAGCTTTCCTTCAAGCTATGAGTTTAGTGAAAGGCTAAAAACGCACTGATCTTTGACTCGGCGGGTTGCACCGCCTGCAAGAATGGAATATCAAAGACGGCGAGAGTAGGACGGAACTCTCACCGTCGGCCCCACGCCGGGTTGGAAACGTGAATTGCCTCGTTTAGGCTCTTGCTCCAACGTTTTGGGTACACTGTCGCGTGATCGGAAAGATGGTTCAATCAGAAGGGTTCAGCATGGTCCAGAAATGTGGAAGATATAACGCAGATTGGCGCCGACTATACCCAAGCTGGATCCAAAATCACAAATCGATTTGTGAAGCATTTACATACATACACCCATCATGGCTACAGCAGTTGCATCATTATTTGGATACAAGCCTTCCAAACCGGATATTCCCAAAATCCAAGATGAGCCACCTAAAGCGCTTCCAGCCTCTTGGTATTGCTCACCAGAGCTATATGAGCTAGAGCGAAGGGCCATCTTTTCAAAGAAATGGATCCTGATCACCCACAAGCTACGTTTCACCAAGCCCGGCGATTTTCTCAAATTCGAAGAAGCCGGATTCTCTTTTGTATTATGTCTTGATCGAGAGGGCAACCTGAACGGATTCCACAACATCTGCCGTCATCGAGCCTTCCCTTTGCTATCAGAAAATGAAGGCAACGTGAAGATTCTATCCTGCAAATATCACGGCTGGTCATACGGCTTGAACGGAAAGCTCGCCAAAGCCCCAAAATTTGACGACGTCCCAGGATTTCAAAAGGAGAAGCAGAGCCTCTTTCCAGTTCATGTGCATGTTGACAAACTTGGTTTCATTTGGGTCAATCTCAATGCATCTCCCAATCCAATTCCATGGGAAGAGGATTTCAAAGGTGTGGATGACCAAGAGCGATTCCAGAAATTCGACTTCAGTCAGTACAAGTTTGATCATACTTGGCATATGACTGGCAACTATAATTGGAAAACTCTGGCGGATAATTACAATGAATGCTATCATTGCACTGTTGCGCACCCTGATGTAGCCAACCTTGCCGATCTTTCATATTACTACACCATCTCGACTCCAGGGCATATTCAACACTTCTCCCGACCGAAGGAAGATAAAGTCGGCGAGGATATTCAAAACGCCAGCACATATTATTTCCCCAATGCTTGCATGACGGTTTCGTAAGTCTTCCACCTTGGCAAATTTGAGAATTTTATTAACATTTCTGTCCAGACCTCACTTTTTCTACATGATGAGATGTGTCCCAACGTCTGCTGGAACTTGCTCTATGGAGTATGAGGTTTATAGACATAAAGAGGCCTCAGATGAAGATTTTGAATACATTGATTCATTCTTCAAGAGAGTTCTGGACGAAGATAAGCATCTCTGCAATGCTGCTCAGAAAAACCTGAACGCTGGCATATTTGTGAATGGCCAACTACATCCTCGCCTTGAAAGTGCTCCTATTTTCTTCCAGAATACTGTCAGAGCCCTTCTGACATCTCATCGAGAAGAGGAAAAAGGTGAGAGGAGAGAGATCTGGCCGGCAAGACAACAGTCAGCAGGACAAGCTACTGCAGAAGATATCGCTTTTTGCTCGGGGTTATCATGCTCTAGCGACGGCAATGGTCAGTTAGATTGGTAGCCTGGATTCCTACTTTGTTTAATTTTTGAGCTTTACAATTTTGAGCGCTTTCACATAATTTGCCTGATACTGAATATCATACGATTAATTTGAATTTTGATGCTATCCATTGGTCTAGTCCTGACTTTTCCCTATCCTTTGTAAAACTTGGATGTCGTGTAACAAGAAAGCGTTTAAGCCTTGGGGGGATAATGTAGGGAAATTTGAAAATATTCAAAGATTAATCGTGCCTAGAACACGTTGTGTCATCAGCTCCCCTTTATGGGTAATCTTTCCCCTCGATGGAGTCTAATGCTCTCAAGTGGAGCGCCCCCGCGTGTTATCATGACCGGCTCGCGGGTTCAGACCCGGTAACCCCGCGACCGATTTAAAGGACACCAGCCTATCATGCGTGGCTCATCTCTTTCTCTTTCTTTTCAACTTGAATTTCTTGTATATTTTTGATACCCCGGTTTGAATTACCCCAGATGAATAATCGTGTTCAGAAGAGATTACATCAGGCCTGTGAAAACTGCAGGTGAGTTTGAGTTCAATCAGGTCAATGCGTTGAGTCTGGGAATATATGATTAACTTGAACAATTTGAAGGCGCAAAAAGACAAGATGTCCTGGAGAACGTCCGGCTTGCTCCACTTGCATGCGCTTACAACAGTCATGCCAATACAGCAGGAATTATGAGTTATTTGACAAACCTCAAGGGGGCGATCGAGTGCTGGTATGCGTGCAGGCTAGACAAAGAACATTCTCACCCGGTCAGTGGCTAATTTGAAGAAGGAAGATAGATTACAACAGTTGGAGGAGAAAATGGAGATGATGATAGAGGGCTCACTGTGCGCATCACTGATATCCTTCATACAAACACAAGAGTGCTGATTACCACAAAAGTCGTCAAGTTAGGACACCCAGATCGACATCACAGGCGCCACAAAGTCGCGAGAATACAGAATCAATTGAGCAACTAGAGGTACAACAAGATGAGTTGATCATTCGATCTACAAATCCCCTACCCTTTTCACTGCCCGCAAAGGAGATCGTTACAGAAGGAATTGCACTCTACTTCAAATATTGTCATAAGCAGCCTCTGTGGCTATTTGATCCAGAGGATATTTCAATACCTGGAGCTTGTCGCAGCGAAGTGATTTTTGGAATGCTCAGTCTTGCTCTGCGCTATTCAAATAATGTTTTCTTGAACGAACGGACTGATCAACTGTGTCGATACTACGCCGAAGCTACTCGGAGCTACGCTATGTTTCGGATTGCCCAGGGGACAGTGGATCTTTCAACAATCAAAAGCCTCTGTCTGGTTGCGTTAGCAGAGTATATAGGTGAGGATTCCCTTCATCTCCCCATCAAGCTCAGATCTAAGACTGCTTTAGCAAATGACACGCATCTCGTTTGGCTTCACATCGGCCTTGCATCAAATCTTGCTCAATGTGCCGGAATTGATATTGAAATGCATGAGGGAGATTTTAGCCCCGTCGTAGAGGAGCGACGTCGGGTCTTCTGGAGCATCCATGTTCTCAAGCAACACTATGCGCCACACAGTATGCATCTCAATATGCTGCGGGACATCCATAGTCCCAAATACATGGCAGTTAATAGCGGTTCTCCGCGTGAGATGGGGATGAAGCCACCACAGACCCCTCAGGAAAACGGTGCCTTTACCTCTAGAGGCGGAATCTGGGTTTACATGGTGCAACTGGCGACTCTTTGGAGCGAAGTTCAAGAATACGTCTCACACTGCGCCGGTGGATATTCTACACCTCCATGGTCCGTTGATTCTGGGTATTCAATAATTGGAGCCCATCTTATGGATATTGAGACGAAATTCCCCACCTGCAACAGGTACGACTCGGTGAGATTCCAAGATCACTCACGGGAAGAATTACATCGAGACCGGGGCTACTGGAGTCCTTGGCTATACCTTCAGTTCATTTATCACGCTGTCCACAGCGTTCTTAACCATCCTTTTCTCTACTCGTGGAGACCACAACAGTCAGCTCAGCTGGCAGTACCTAACACATTTTGGAAAACATCGTCCGAGTTAGCATTGATTCACACAACATGGACGGTTCGCCTAATTGACATGATTGTCGAAAAGGAGTATGAGATATCTGATCCATTTTTATGCCATGCAGTGGCAATCGCAGCCACAATTCATCTTTATTATTGCTGTGCCGCGGATACCACTATGCGAGAATCTGCTCATCGCAAGCTCGAGACTTGTACACGATACTTGAGCAACCTTGCTACGAAATGGCCAAGGTGTCAGGTGCTGGTATGTCATCATCATAAAAGATAAATTCAAACTATATTGACAATTTACTCTAGCATCAAAAAATCCAAGAACTCACCCAGTCAGCATTTGCTGTTAGCCCGCGTGCAAACCATCATCGTCAAGCCCGAAGGACCCTGTCAATAGACACTGCATTGATGTGGGAAATTCTTTGCCACAACTCTAGCCAAACTACATCTGCTTCTCCGGGAGATGGCCTTTTTGACAAATCATTCATACCACCTCCACCAAAGAACCCGAACAAAGTGACTGTCGAGACAGAAGTTTTCCATCACTCCGCTAGAGCAGTGGATACATCAGATGGAGGCCAAGCATTGCCACCGTATTCGAGTACTTTCGATCAGGAAGCTTCAGAAAATTCAGAAAATGAGCCATGGACCAGATCTAGTCGGACTTCGGTTGATTATACTGGTAACCCACCTCAACAGCCACTGCCACGGGATCCATTAGGATGGCCAGGTTCTGGGTTTCCGGCAGACATGTCCTTTATGGATATTACACATGACCCGTTCTTTCAATTTCAGGATCATGAGAATCCTTATCGTGGAGTTTGGGAGGTGGGAAATTTGTAATAATAGATAAATCTACTTACTTTGGTCCAAGTCCTATCCGTTCCCTACTAGTACTCCAGACCATGATATCATTCAAGCTGTCTATAAATAAATCAACACACATTGATAGTCCCAAACTGCGAAGGGGTTAAGAGATGTAACTGTATCACGAGGGCAACTTCCGTTCTGGTACGCGGACCCGGGTCGCATCATGCAGCCTTGGGATATGAACGGACGGAGGCCGACGGTGTCATCCGAGATCAGGTGAACGGACTCGATCCGAAGTCAGACTTTGGAATTCGCACGTGCGGTGATTTAATTTACTACTATGATAAAGAATATTTCGTATCTTGCGTGAAAAGGAGAGATAGGTAAAACATCGGGATAGATCAATTTAACTCCGCGTGATAGTGGAAGGCAATACATGACATGATAACTAAATACTCTTCTTTCCACGAGTCTCGAAAGGGAAGAAAACAGCCAGAATACCACCCATACCAAGCAGAGCTGCACACACATAAATTGGCACAGAGCTAGCCGTAGAAGTGAAAGCGCCAATAAGAGCTGAAACCATACCCATCAATCGATTTAGTGAGACGGCAATGCCATTTCCTGTGCCGCGATGTGCAGATGGCAGAACCTCCACTGTATATGCATATAGAGTCGCATAATAGATATTAATTGAAACTGAGATGGCACATGAAAAGCCCAAATTTTGGGCATCTGTTTTGACAGCCGTATATCCGAAGAAAAATACCACTGTAGGTTGTGAGCGCTATTGTTCGTATAGACCCATCCAGATGTCATGTTAACTCACTAGTAATGATAGCACCAATTGCCATGGTTCGCTTTCGTCCAAACATCGGCATTTCACACATAAATCCTGCTATGATGGGTCCTGGTATCGCGCACAGATTGGTAATTGCATAATTACGCCAAGTAGTATCGACGGAATTTGCTCCAGTAGAAGAGCCTCGAGAAGCTAGATACTCTGGCAGGTAAACGTAATACAGTGCATAGCCCAATCCAATCAAAGCCCATGAGACCCAAACAAGGGAGGTTGATAAGGCTAGGGTCTTTGTGACGAAAAGACCACGTACATGAACAGCTAGTTCAGAAAGCGATGCTTTATTCTGAGCGTGAGAGCTATGGATCTGACCATGCGCTTGGAGCTGATCCAATGTCAGATGGCACACTCGATCATGTTTGTTAGCAAGATCTTGAAGTGTTTTGACCACATCTTCATCTCTTCCTTGGCAAAGCAGGAATTTCGGAGTCTCGTGGAATCGAATAACCAGTACTCGAGCAATGCTTAAAATAAAAACAAGTGCTCCGCATGTGTAAAACAGATATCTCCATCCCATGTTATTGGCATTGGTACAAGGAACTGATCCATCAGTTGGACAACTGTATTTGGCTAATGGTTTATTAGCTCATCGTCATTATGTGCTGAAAGATGGAAGAGAGCTGTTACCCATATAACCCCAAGCAACCAGACCAGCCACCGTCTGGCCAACTCCCCACCAACCTGCTAACAGTGTAAGCAGCCATTGCTTGTTGGATGGAAGATATTCTAGGAAGACAGTAGTGTCTAGCACTAGATTTCCTCCTGATCCAAAAGCTGACAAGGCAACCATGGCTGCCCATCCTGGGTAATTCGGCGCTGCCCCAGCTGTGATGGCGAAGATGGCACTAATCAGAAGTGAGAAGTTGAAAGCCCATTTTCGCCCAATTATGTCTGCTGTACTGCCCCAGAATAGTGCACCGGCCAATAAGGCAAGATAAAAGCCCAACTGTGCTCCTCGCTTAAACTTCGGAGGGTACTGTGCCGCGACTTGATCGGCGGATATGCTCATGAGGAAAAGCAGAAGTGAGTCGACTCCATAACTAACATTGTTTCCAAGGTTAGCTGATACATCTTCAAGCGAGTACTCAGGCAACCTTTGGAAGTATCAATATCATGATTTTACTCACCCAAAGCCGTTGAGAAAGAATAGCTTGGTATGATACGGAGTGAACCCAATCATGTCAATTGCCTGTACAGGTGCGTTAGCCAACAGTATACGCTATCTATCAAGCACATGAGAGACACGAACATCATTGACAAGGTTCATCTTAGCAGCTAGAGCTTGGTCAATGCCACCAAGGGAGATTAGCTCACTGCCATCAGAGTATGTCGGTTTGCCTTGCTCCCCATCATAATGCTGTGATTCTTCGACTTCATCTGGCGTGTTAGCCATGATGGATGATGTTCGAATGTATGAGAGACTTCGGATTCTTATCAATGGCAAAATGATTCAATCAGGACAATTAGATTTCAAATTTTGTGTTTTGCATAAGATGATTGAACCTAAAAACTCAAATCCTAGTACATATTGATGCGGGCTGCCTTTTTATAATCAGTCTCTCGGCTGGAGCTCTGACCGTCTCTAAGCTTCAATTGTGAAATCCATCCCAGTTCAAATTGGTAATGCCTCGCATGCTATCAGTGAATATCTCTCCGAGAAAGGCAAAATCTCAAACAATGCCCCCACATAGTGACCATAAGTGGCTGGCTATCCTGACAACTTCAGGGCAACTCCAATTGACATCTGCGGGCACGAATCAAGTGAGAGCATTAGTGGAGACCGTTATCAGACTAAATCTGCTATCTGAGTGTATATAATTCAATCGGAAAAGTGTCCTTTATTCCTTTTTGCCATGGGCTCGTAAGTAATGGTCCCGCTCATGTGACCGGGGTATCGGAAGATGCCGTTCTTGAGCTTAAGCTCCCCGGATTCCCCAGATTCTACAGAACTCAACTTGAAGGTTGGATTCGAAGAGTGTCGTGTGATGAATGAAATCATTAATATTCAAGTACAAGGTGAGGATCTAGATCAGCCGAAACACCTAGGTCTATAGTTCAATTTGATTATGAACTCTTTGGCAGTATAGGGCTTCTGAGAACCCTCCCTCAAGTATAAAGTAAGTAACCCGTATTATTTACCTCTTGTCAGAAAGTGGTGATGTCAGATAAAAACCTACAGTGAGTGATTGATTGAAATAATAGCCGAAAGTCTCACTCAAATGAGTCTTCTTATAGGATGAACCACGACAGGATCAGTAAACATGTTTCAAAGGTAGCCGTTACCTAGCTTCTAGCAGCGCCAACTGGTAACCGGTTACCCCTGAGTACTAACTCAGTACTATCCAGGAGCCTTTACTACGCCAAAGTGCTTCAAATCATGATTTTACTCCATAGATGGTACACCTGCATCGTGATCAATCAACTACCCCTCACCTTACTATAGTACCAGAGTAAATGAATCGTTACCTAACACGGTTATAAATTTTGAAACTGCTAATTATAGGTACAGAATATTCTTTGTATTCGTCTGAATACTACAGTTTATTTTAAGAAAGAATACCTCTTTGTTTGTTTCTTTCACTCCAGATTTCTTAGTATAACCGATCTATATCGGCCCGAGTCAACACCGATTTGCTTTTGCTGACATACGTCACACCGCGCTTGGGCTCAACTCCGCGTTGACAACACATCACATCGTTCTTTCATAACCTTTACCCCCACCCTCTCATTCAGCAGGATCCACAGGTGGATGCTATTGTTTTGATTCTTCTTTACCGCCTGGCTTTATTTTGCTAGAGGCTATTTTCCTGCCGACCGATCTTTGATCACCCGATCCCTCCAAAACCACCCTCTCCACCATGAACATTGCTTAATCGGAGCTTGGAACAGCTTTCCCCGCGCTTGAGCAATGGATCAATCTATCCAGCGACTCCTCAACGACAAACTCTATGATAAAAGAAAGCAGGGAGCCTTAGAGTATGTCATGGACAACCCAGTCAAGATGCGTGAGCGGCAGAGCGGAATAAGGCTGACATGTGACTCTTCTACAGGCTCGAGAAAATCGTCCGCGATGCCGTCTTCAAATCGGAACACGACAAGATACAAAAGATTGTGGAGCAGCTGTGTCATGACTATGCATATGCCGTGCATCAGCCACATGCCCGAAATGGTGGCCTGATCGGGTTGGCCGCAGCTTCGATTGCCCTGGGATCTGTGAGTCCCTCCAGTAAAGAGAGATACCGAAGGCTTGGACTGACATGGGGACTATAGGAAGGTGTAGCGCCTTATCTGAAGGAGATTGTGCCGCCGGTTTTGGCCTGCTTTTCTGACCAAGATGCTCGCGTCAGGTACTATGCTTGCGAGAGTATGTACAATATCGCGAAGGTGGCCAAGGGAGAGATTCTTCTCTTCTTCAACGAGATTTTCGATGCGCTAGCCAAGGTAATACTCAAAAATGATCTCAGATATATCCATGTGTGCTGATTATCTATCGCAGCTTGCCTCCGACTCTGAGCTGTCAGTGAAGAACGGAGCGGAACTTCTCGATCGATTGGTCAAAGATATTGTCGCGGAATCGGCTGCTTCATATGTTTCTGTCCTACAGCTTTCGGAGAAGGACATGGCAGACCCAGAAGGTTTCGAGGAACACGACCTGCCTACGGCTTTCTCTCTCGCAAAATTCATCCCCCTACTGAAAGAACGAATCCATGTCATCGGTCCATTCACTCGCAACTTCCTAGTGTCCTGGCTGACACTACTCGACACGATCCCCGATTTAGAACTGGTTACGTATCTACCGGAGTTTCTGGAGGGCTTGATCAAGTTCCTGGGTGGGCCGAATAAGGATGTCAATGTCGCAGCACAAGGACTTTTGGACCGCTTCCTGGCGGAAATCAAAAGAATCACCCGCCTTAAAAAGGGAATTGAAGAGAGTCGCAAGTCGCATAGCCACCGGCGCTCTGCGACAAGCGACACGATCAGCCTAGGTGCCAAAACCGAACAAACTGTGGATACTGCTGGTGGAACAGAAGACGATAAAGATGATATTGCCGTGGCGGATTCGGCATCAGTTTCTGTTTCCGATGATATCACCCAGACTGAGGGAGATTGGATTCCGGGACAAGATGTGCAAATAGATTATCCCAAGATTTTGGACATTCTTGTCGGTTTTGTCGACACCTCTTATGGTGAGCCTTTAACAGCAGTACAGCCTTTCTTTGTCCACACTAACACACTGATAGAGGAGGAAATGACACTCACCGCACTCCGCTGGATCGATACTTTCTTCGAGATCAGCCCAGAAGATATCCTTCCCTTTGTTCCTCGATTACTTACACAAGTGCTCCCAGCCATGTCTAGTGGTGCCACCAATGTGCGAACGGCTGCAAACAACGTCAACAAGTCTCTGCTAGAGTACATCTACTCGCTTTCCGATGATACAACTGATGAAGCAGCCCACGCTTCATCCAAGGCCCCCTCTGTTACGCCTAGTAAGGAGGGCTTAGAACGAAAGTCTTCTGAGATTCCAAGCTTTGAAGGCAGGAGGTCAGTACAAGAATCTTCTGCAATGACGCCGCGCAGTAGCCTTGTTTCCACTCCATTCCAGCCAGGTGACTTGGATTACGCTGCGGCTGTCAGTTCTCTCACGCTACAATTCCTCAACGAACATGAAGCTACCCGCGTAGCTGCGCTCTCGTGGCTTATCATGTTACACCGCAAGGCACCTCGCAAGGTAGTCGCGTTTAACGATGGGACATTCCCTGCTTTATTGAAGACACTCTCCGATCCGGCAGAAGCCGTTGTGACAAAGGATCTCCAATTACTATCCCAGATTTCGAAGCACAGCGAAGACAGCTACTTTTCGTCATTCATGATTAACTTACTACAGCTTTTCTCCACGGACCGACATCTGCTGGAAGTGCGTGGAAATCTCATCATCCGGCAGCTTTGTCTGAACTTGAGTCCGGAGCGTATCTACCGGACTCTTGCAGAGTGTCTTGAAAAGGAAGAGGTAAGATTCAGCGGATTTTCCAGGCTATAGCTTGCCTTACTAACTCTCAGTAGGACATTGAATTCGCAAGCATTATGGTGCAAAATCTCAACAATAACTTGATCACTGCACCAGAACTATCAGATATGAGAAAGCGCCTGAGAAGTCTGGACTCAAGGGTAATCATCCTTTCCTAGATACTCTGGTTTTGGTAGAAGCTGACACTTGATACTAGGAGGGCCAAACGCTCTTTCTCACTCTTTTCCGGTCATGGTGCCATAATGCTGTCTCTACCTTCTCTTTGTGTCTGCTTGCTCAAGCGTATGAGCAGGCCTATAACCTCCTCCAGATCTTGTAAGTCTATGCGAAGTCTAATATAAGCCACTGGTGCCTTCTAACCTATGACAGTGCCGAGCTTGAAATGACCGTTAACATGCTCATTCAAATCGACAAACTTGTACAGCTTTTAGAATCCCCCGTCTTTACATGTAAGTTCACACTGATACCGCCCCTATCTAAAACCTGGCTAACATGAGTTCCAAGACCTTCGTCTCCAACTTCTTGAACCCGAAAAATACCCCTATCTGTACAAATGTCTCTACGGCGTTCTTATGCTTCTCCCCCAAAGCTCGGCCTTTGCTGCGCTCAAGAACCGCTTGAACAGCGTCAGCAATATTGGATTCCTCCAAGGCGGACCCCGCAGGTATGCAAATCGAGATTCCGACCAGAGCAAACCCATGCTAAATAGCCCTCGCAGCGCTCCTCAAGCCGCACCCTCGTATGACCGTCCTACAGGAACCCGTCTGAAAAGCCGCGAAGAAAACGCCATTCGTTGGTTCGAGATGCTTGACAAGTTCAAGACCGTTCAGGAACGGGCTCGTCGTGCTCAAGCTTCAAAGCTCAAAACGATCGACCAGGTGGATTCTCTACACCCATCACTTAGTACCGCTTTCCCCACTGCAGGCGCTCGGGACCGATCTGGTTTCCCTGACGCGCCGCGTGGAGCTGGTGTGACTAGTCCCAGTCCTGGGAATCTAGGCCTGGGAGGTGCAGGACCGAGTACGCTGACCGGCCACAATCGTGGAGATTCTACCTCGAAGAGCGGATCGACGACACCGAAACACCGATCAGGTCTTCCTAATCTAAGACAGCAACTTGGTATTGGAGGACGCAAGAAAAAATGAGGTTTGGCCTTGGACATGTAGATTAAGATACCCATCTTTATTTCTTACTCGAATACATGAGTTCAAACTGCTTCTTGTTATACTATGTATAGCGGTGATAATACTGCGAGATTGAGACTCTTAACCCAGAGTAAATGATATGATCTAGTTTGACAAGAGTTATAATAAGCTTCTCATAGACCAAACTCCAATATTTCAATGCTATGAAAGCAGGCGTATGGTACAACCTTGAAGTGAAATATGAACAGAAAATAGTCGAAGCCAGAGCACTTGAGCTGTCAAGCGCTAAATCCCGACTTCAATGGAGAGCAGGGCTACCTCGACAACAAAAATCTTTTTGGTGATAGTCGCCGCCGATCCAAATCATGACCAGAAAAAAATAAACAAAGAAAAGAAATATTCCAACGGAACAGACATGGCGACTATGCACAAGGTCGTCAAGATCTTCGCAGGGACATGTCGCGAAGAACAAAAAAAAGCACACGGCTAAAAGTCGAGCAAAACGGATGCAAAGAAAGAAAAAGCCTCCAAAGCGCCAATATGTACACCAAAGAATCGAATCGAGTCGAACGGAGAAGTAGTGATAACCGGGTTCAGTGTGAGATATCACCGCCAGCGCGATTCGTGAGATCCTGAGCCGGATGGTCGTGACCAGCTACCGGTTGATTGTTTGGAGATTGTGCTTGTGGGCGAGTTGGCACCTGTGTTGAAAACGTATTCGCCGTCGACGTATTGCGCGCCTGTAGAGAAAGTGCTTCGGTGTTTGCGGCGGGCATATCGTTGTTCGAGTCTGTAGAGCTCAAGCTCTAAATCAAGGTGTAACATGTTAGTTTCTTATCTTTCCCTTGCTTATATCGTGACCCCTCATATTTGACTCGTAAAATCGACACTCGGGGTGCATGGAATGGATATTGACGTACTAGCTTGGAGCTTTTCAAAAAGAGCGAGACCCATTTTGTAATGAAAGTGAAAGTGAAGTGAAAGTGGTGAAGAATCGATTGAAGTGCAAGTATTCAAGTTCGAGATCCAGAATGTTTCTATATATGGATAATCATTCCCTCATGCAGTAGTACGTAACGTGAGGTCTGACCGGCACCGGACGGAATCCTTTAAGAACGTCACTGTTTGCAATCAGATTCAGAGTCTTGTGAAATTATGAATAGATATTCAGATGAAATCAAGATCCGAGCTTCAATTTTTCCATACCTATTCAAGGGATTTCCTTTTCCCTTTCAATTCAACCCTGATATCTCAAGTGAAAAGGGGGGAAAGCGGCACAAAATGATAAGAGAGACTAGGGAACTAGTGAGTGCCACAAAATCCGGAGGGGCTGGAGTCCAATTGGAATGCTCCAGTTCAATGTACTCGGTTAAAAAGAATGGAGTTAGATCAAAAAGAGTGTGGCTGCACAAATCGCGTTAAATGAGTGGACTGGATAAGGGGAGAAAAAGAAAATGAGTTAACGAGAGAGAGAGAGAGTAAACAGGGAGAGGAGAAGAATCCACAATTCCAGGAACTAGCACACTAAGGAGAGACTAAGGACCACCAAGACACGGACTAGAACCCATCGAACAATTAAAACTCCTTAATCAACTCCTTATTTTAGGGACTAAACTACACTAAACTACAAGAAAAAAACAAAAAAGAACGCACGTACCAAAAACCACGCGGTGGAGACCCTGACAACGTGGGTTAGCGTGGAATCGATCTTTTTCATTGGTTTCTCCTTGTTTCATCCATACATCGACTCCATGTTACATACGCAATGGGTTTTAATCTAGTAGATTAATTGTGTCTATGTACTCCGAGATGTATTTGCTAGTTAACGTATGATTTACTCGATTTACTCGACCTCATCTTGAGCAAGACTGCGCTCTTGGGCTAAATGAAACGTGGTTAGCAAAAAGGGAAAAGAAATAACGACTCCATAATACGAGAACAAGGTGGGGACTAACCATTCCATAACTCGGCATAAACACCTTCAAGGTCCAGGAGCTCGCGGTGGGACCCCGTCTCGACCACTTGGCCATCCTTTAGAACCAGAATTTGGTCACTATCATAGATGGTTCGGAGCCGGTGCGCCACAAACACGCTCGTCCGACGCTTCTCCTTCAGAATACTATTAATATTCTGTAAGAGGGCTTGCTCCGTGTATGTGTCAAGAGCAGATGTCTATGAAACAAGTAACAAAACAAGATTAGTACTCAATTCCAGCATTGTGGTCCAAAATGACGCAAGTAAATAGACGAAGGGAAGATGGGGGTGGGGTGGAACCACTTACAGCTTCGTCAAAGAATAATAATTGCGGGTCCTTCAATAACAGACGCGAAATTGCTAGGCGCTGTTTCTCTCCGCCGGAAATCATCATACCGCGCTCTCCAACGGCGGTTTCATACCCATCAGGTAACCCAGCAACAAGTTGATGAATCCGGGCACGCTCCGCCGCCCGCTTCACCTCTTCATCCGTTGCATCGAGCCGGCCGTATCGGATGTTATGGGCAACTGTATCGTTGAACAACGGGGTATCCTGCGGCACAACTCCAATGGCCTTCCGGAGGCTGTCAAGAGTCACATCTCGCACGTCCTGTCCATCGATCAGGATACGACCACTCTGGGTATCGTAGAAACGGAATAACAGTCGGAGAATCGTGGACTTGCCGCAGCCGCTCGGGCCTACAATAGCAAATTTGGATCCTGCCGGGATGGTAAAGGTGGCATTCTTGAGAATCGGTCGGTCAGGGTGGTAGCCAAAAGTGACGTTCTCGAAGCGAATCTCGCCGCCGCTCTTCAATTCCAGCGGTTTGGCGTCCGGTCGCTCCTGGATCGTGACGTTGACTTTTTGCAGGTTGAACAGCGTCTCCATGTCCAGCAGAGATTGGCGCAATTCACGGTACACTGAGCCCAGGAAGTTCAGTGGTACGGACAACTGGAAGACTAATTGGTTCACCATGACCAGGTCACCGACTGTCAATGATCCCGTCGCGACACCATCAGCTGCCAGGTACATCATGGCTGCCAATGCGCTCGAGAAAATCATGTTCTGTCCAGAGTTCAACAGTGCGAGAGAGGTGGTCACCTTGATCGAGGCATCTTCATAGTTCTTGAGAGCCTTGTCGTAGCGTGCTACCTCGAATCTCTCATTGTTGAAATACTTGACAGCCTCGTAATTAATGAGCGAGTCCACTGCCACGGTAGCTCCACGGTTATCAGCCGCATTGGCCTGGCGTCGGAACTTGGTTCGCCACGCGGTAGTGGTAATGGTAAATGCGGTATAAGCAACCATAGTGGTGGCTGTGATAGCCGCGAATTGAAAGCCATATTGATATGTCTAGAAGAATGTCAGCAACGTCTTCCGTTTTCTTCTGTTCATGAAATCTTACCAAAATACCGCACACCATTGAGATCTCCAGCGCAGTGGGCACCACGTGGAAGACCATGGATGTTAGCAAGAAGCTGATACCCTTAGTACCACGGTCGATGGCCCGAGTCAAGCCACCCGTTTGACGGGAGAGATGGAAATTCAGATCCAGACGCAGAAGATGTTCAAACACATTGCGCGCTACTTTCCGAATGGCCTTCTGGGCTACACTGGCAAAAACGGCATTTCGAAGTTCCTGGAACAGAGTAGCTCCGATTCGAGTTGCTCCGTCTGAGAGAATATTAGATATGAGGTTTTAGATGGTGTGTGGTGTTCGGTCTTACATGCTATGATCATAGATCCCGCTACAGTGTAGGCGGTGCCTCCTACAGAAGCAAAGTCCACATTCATGGAATCCACAATACTCTTGAAGTAAAACGGCACCTCCACGTTGAGGATCTATACTGACGTCAGTACTTTGCATGAACTTCATAACATTCATCAGGGAAATCAAACCTTTGCTCCTACTAGTAATGACAACGCCGTTCCAACACGAAGCTTAGTGCCCCAATCATTCTAGTACAATGTTAGGCCCTCCATTGACAATAATATCTCTGTGACAGGATAAGTACCTTTGGCCAGAGGTATTTGGCCATTTCCCTCATGATCGCCCAGTCTGCCTTCCGTTGTTCCTTCTTGGCCCGCGCGGCTTCACTGAGTAAATCTTTCTTGGGCGGGCTTGCGGCCTGCCCCTCCGCCTTAGTAGCATCGGCATTTGCGGAGTACAATTGGGCGGAGGGGGTAGCTGAAGCTGGAGTATTCTTGGGCGTAGAGTCTTTATTGCTGGTAGTAGCGTGGTTCCGGATTGTACCGCACAAATTGGGTCTTTGTAGTTGCGTGGGAACTGGTCTCGTGCGTAGATCAGGTCCGGCGGAGCGCGGCTGTGGGTGTAACGCTGGGCGCCAGCATGGTGATCGGGCTGCTCTGAGCAGCATGGCTGCTAGATTGTAGTAAACCTAGCCACAGAAATGCGGATTGTGAACCGATTTGAAGGGGTTAAGAGCGCATTATGTAGCTCAGGTGGGAGCGGAATGGCGTGCGCAGCTCAGCTCGCGATAGAACCTTGGGAGCCGCCGGCTTCGGAGAAAGGCGATCAAGGTAGCAAAGATCGCTCTCTGTGTAGTGAAAAAGGTCAAAATGTAAAGAAATCGGGAATAAGAATAATTCCTCCAGAAAAATCAAACCCCAAATCTCAATCTGAACGTTAGATCCAACTTTTTACCCATAGAGTATGTAGAAGAGAACCATGCGGAGAGCAAGTTACTGCCGTTGTTCGGGTCCACGATTTCCCGTGTTTTCTTGAAGCTCCGAAAACTGACGTAGAGAAAGTCCTTCTTGACCAACCCATTCATTTGGCACAATGAGTCCTACCCTCAGGCTTAGAGGTGTTCGGACTTTGTCCTGGACTCGAGTTGTTCCTCGTGTCCATCGACAGGCACGATATGTGCAGATCCGTGCAACTCCCTCCGCGGAGCCCGTCAATGGGGATAACCTGCCCCTCGCCAGCACGCCTAGCTCGGCCGAGTCGCGAGGTGAGTATTAGGATGGGATTGTGAAGAGGAATTGAGACTAATCGTTTGGTTCCGATAGATGCGCGATTCGATGTTGTCGGTGCCCCATATTCACTCCTTTCAGTTTCGCTCTCCGCTTCGCAGAATCTATACACGCGCCGAGGTACCCTTGTAGGGTTGAGCGGCAAGGCCGACAATGTGGGTGATCGATTCAGGTCCTTTGAATATGGTTTATAGCACAGTTTTGACCTTTGACTCGATTGCAATAGGTGGTCTCGACATTGAGTGTCCTCGAACCCTTCCGCAGGGCGGCTGTCGGCGTGCCCTTCCTTTATCAAAAGGTATGGCGCATGTCTCCTAGTTGGATCAGTCTCTTGCGAAAATGCTAATTGAAATTGCATTAGGTCTCTTCGGCGACCCCCGTTACTGCGCTCATTTCCACTCGCTCTTCGAACACTTCCTTCACCGTTGTGAACCTCAATGGTTCTGTGGATTGGATGGTTGCCCAGCGGCGCGCTCTGCTGGCATGGACAGGCCGGTCTCTGTCTATCAAGCCCACTATCAACACAAACCTTGTGAGTAGGATATCATAAATTATGATCCAATCATCGAGCTAATTAGGCGCAGGGCTTGGCTCACTGGGGTAGCTCCGAAGTCACTGGACGAGGACTGATTGCCTTGGTTGGTAACGGTCAAGTTTACTCTGTTGAGTTAAAAGAAGGCGAGCAATACATCGCCCACCCTAGGTATGTCGCTTTTGAATCCCTCCGTATATGATGGGTATCACGCTTACACGTCTTCAAAGCAACGTGGTCGCCTATACCATGTCCTCCAACCCTCCCCGACCATACCGCTTCAAGTCAACCACACTTAGCTTCCAGATTCCCGGCCTAAGCAAGTTCCCCCGACTATTGCAAAACGTCAAGTTTATTCAAAATGTTACCGGCTCCGATGCTTGGAAGTCTACTATGCGCTTCTTCCACAAGCTGCGAACCTGGTCTCGCATGACCATCTGGGGAGATAGACTCTTCCTCCAGATTGACGGTCCTGCCACTGTTCTCATGCAATCCCGCGGTCCCCGCCTGAATGATGTCCTGTCGGAGCGTGAACTCAACGAGATTGCTGGTACTCCTCGTGGATTAACGTACACTCCTCAGGAATTCGAGATCGAAAAGATCAAGCAGGCTCAAGAAGCACCAGGCGGTCTGTCAGACCTTACTCGCTCTGTTGAAACCTCAAGCCAAGATATCAAGACTATCAGCGAGGACGTGGCTAAGATCAACACTGATGGTAAGGATACAGTTGAGGCTGGACGCACCAAGGAGGCCTAGATTTTGTGACTGGCTTAGCATTTGATTTATGGGCTTTTAGAACGGTTTTTGGAATGGTATTTTGTACAGTATTGTAAGCATCTCAAATCTTGTCATTGCGCCAATGAATTTTTCTTTCTCTTGGATATGAATTTTCAGGATTTCATCTCGCAGTCTTCGAGTTTCTCCTGCAGGGCTTATATTTGGCTCTGACTTGAACATGTGAATCTTAGTGTCTTCAAGTTGACTTCCTTTCTTTCACCTTTCGTTAAATGTTTGTCTAGCCAAAGCTTGAAGTAAGATTCAATTGTTGAAACTCACTTCTACTGCTATATAAGGCTATATTTTGCCCTCTTACTATTTCCCTCCTCACCATCTCCATCAACTGCGAGCGTCTCCTCTTTACCTTACTCTTTCCATCTTCACACTTGTCCCAAGTCCGTTGACCTCACTGCTCAATCACGTTGACCACTATCTACAGCGCCATTCTTCAGTTGAACACCATGCCGCGTACCGACTTGAAAATGGAGGATGTGACCCTGGGGCTTAGCCCAGCCGATATCCGCTGTCTCCTCTTGGGACTACTCGTTATGAAATACGAAGTAATTTCAATCCTCAGTTTGTGTCTTCGGGATACTAATATAAGTATATAGATGGACACCGGCGAGCTCGCCGCCATTACCGCATACAAACCAAAAGTTGCACGCAACATGTTTAGTCGAGCCCTGCAGAGACTTCGTGCGGCTCACCAGGCCTTGAACAAGCCCCAAGAGGAGGGAAAGGAGGAGATGAAAGAAGCGGAGAACTTGAAGGAGGGAGAGGAGGATTTGAAGGAAGAGACTGCCATCTAGGTTTCTGGAACCTTGGACACTATGAGTCTCCTCGAGATGCTTTGATCTCCAGAATGAGTTTTTGAGTGCGAGTATGATCTTTTCCTTCCAGCCTTGACAGTGCATGCGTTTTCTGGTCTATATCACCCTGAAGAGTGATCGTTTCAAGAGTTTTTGGTTGAGAAATACTGGACCATCGTGATGTCTTTGAGTTTAATTTACAAGGCACTCTTCCTCATTTTACTATCATGGGTATCTTCCTGTAGCTTGTGGCTCTGAACCACTAGAAGTAGCTATCAAGGTAGGTTGCATCTATCAACAGGAGTGAACTTGAACCTATAGTTCTCAATTCCTCCAGGGCTTTAACTAGTACTCAAGTGCTAGCACTTAGTCGGGCCACGCTTACATATAGCCCTAAAAAGAGCCTGATATTCGTTAATCTCGACTAATTTTCTTCTTTGCTGAGTCAACTCGTATTTCTAGTTGTGGATTTCGATGACTTGTATCACTTCTCGGCTCTTGGGTTTGCTTTTCAAGTTTCAAGTTAACATAGATGTCGAAGATTTGATATCAAAGTTTGGCTCTTTGGCTCTTCAAGCATAATTTTGGCTTGTTGACTATCCGTACGATAGAGCCCGAAGCAAACATTCTGACTAAATGCTTGGTATTACAATAGCTTATAAAAGTCACGCTTATACTATATTAAGTTTTCCAATCCCTATATCTTGACCACTTCCTCTCCTCGCCATCCTTCCAAGCTTCATCGCTCCTGAACTTATCCTTGCCACCTTATTCGTCATACCTGCCACCAACACAGTCAAAATCTTGATAACTATTCACATCATCATCTATCAGTTGATAAACATGCCGCCAGCACGAGGTCACGCTATGGAAGATGCAACATTCGGGCTTGGTGCAGCAGATGTTCGCTGCCTTCTCTTGGTGATGTTGATCACAAAACCCGAGGTAAGGCTAATATCAACAGTATTCTGCTTTATTCTATTATGTAGATCTAACATTATCTAGTTTGAGACTGACGCTCTTGCTTCGATTGCTGGTTACTCGCCGAAAAGTGCACGAACTGTTTATTGTCGCGCTATTGCCAATCTTCGTCGCGCCCATCAAGCTCTGGAGCAGAAGAACAAGGGACCTAGTAAGAATGATTCGAATGAGGAGATTGTCCACTAGGATCCCTTGCACGCCTGGATACTAGGAGTCCTCTGGAACTGCTGGACTTCCATTAGCAGAGATAAATTGTTGGATGCTCGAATGATCAAGATGCATTGGAAGTTCCTTGATTACCCAGTGTCTCCCAGATGCTAGCAGGATACCCATGGAAGTTTTCCAAGGTTCAATTTGTCATTACGTTGAAAAGTTGTTGTCTTTACAACATTGAATGTCTTCTGAGTTGAAATATGAAAATTCTTTTCATTTTTCTTGCCAACATCGATGACCTACTAGATATAATACTCTATTAAACGAGTTGTAAGCATAAACCACCTGGGCAACTCTCTCGCTGTAGATAGAGTAAAATTACATTGATATGCAACATTTGCAAGTTTGTCTTTAATAGTGTATGACACTAGCACAGTCTCTCTCGCCCACCATTTTGTATTTCCAAACTTGAAGTTGTCATCATCTTCTTAGTTTCCTCAATCTCCACCCTTCCCCTCACCTCATCTTTCCATCAACTACACTGCTCCAAATCATACACTTCATCATATCCCTGACATCAACATCCATCAGTTGATGATCATGGCACCACCACGGAACCCTACTTTAGAGGATGCAACATTCGGTCTAGGTGCTGGAGAAGTTCGCTGCCTCCTATTAGCGCTCTTGACTATAAAGCCTAAGGTAATATCTCAATATTCTATTGATAATACCTTCCTAGTCCGTTCCAAGCTTTCATGGAGATTCAAAATGACATCTGGATATCTCGAAATACAGATAGATCATGTCTATCTTGCTGCGATTTCCGGATACTCGGAGAATAGTGCACGACTTGTGTTCCAACGCGCTATGCGAAAACTTCGTCTGGCTAACCCAGACGTGGAGCAAAAGAACTCGAAGCAGGAGGAGACTCCAGCCGAGGAGCTGAACGAAGACACTGCCTAGGAACAATTTGGAGCTTCACAATATGGCTTTCTCAAAGCTTTTTCGGCATCCCGGTACTATGAATTATGGGTTTTCAGTGCCAGATAGTTGTCCTAATTTCCTAGTCTATGTTTCCTGAAGAGCTATCAGAATTTCGTCGCTTCAAGTTGATAAACATGTTTTTTTTTATAATAGCACCATTTATCGACAACAAAAAAAGTCTGGACCTGTGCTCTCCCTGTTGTTCTAGAAATCCCATTAAATCTGCCAGTAATCCAGTTCTCAAAATAGCAGCATGGACTGCATCCATGAATAGAAAGGATATTTGCCAAACATGCAAGCATTTTTTCTCCTGACAAACTTCCAAAGATTCAACTATCCTCATTCAACCACATATTTCCCAATATCTGCTTCTTACATAGCCTCAACCTTCACTACCCCATTGCTCATCACTTTATCACATCCACATCGTCATCCATCAGTCAAAATCATGACACCACGACTCACTATGGAAGATGCAACACATGGGCTTAGCCCATCAGAGGTTCACTGCCTCCTATGTGCGCTATTGAGCACGAAATTCCAGGTAAGTTCATATCTACCCCACCCACCAACTGTCATCATGAAGACTTAACCTTGATACTTAGGTTGATTTTGCCGCTCTCGCAGAAATTTCCGGGTCTTATATGCCAACTGCAACGAGACGCTACAACAAAGCTATGCAAAAGCTTCGTGAGGCCCAAGGAGGCTTGAAGCAGCAGGGTGAGGAGGTAGCAGAGCCTCAGGGTTCGAATGACGATGTTGTCAGCTAAGGTCACCCAAAGATTCAAGTGAGATGATCTCGCTTTCCCGGTGCTTTGAATTTTCTCATTTCCTTTCAAGATTCGCTGCCTTATCGACTCGGACTTTTGAGACTTCATACACATGCAACAGGTTCGGGATTGGATTGTCAACTGTGTCAAGCGACTATTATGATTCTATTACTCCTAGTTTATTCAAAATGTGACTCATGTTGACACCATACCAATACAACTAGCTACGGAGTCGGTTATTTGTGTTTAATAGTTGGCTTTGAAACAAATGCATGCAATTTACCGAGTCTCGGAGATAGCATAGTGGGTACCAGAGGAGCTAGATGTAAACTAGCGTATTGGCAGAGGATGCGTGCTGCGCAACTTCTTTGTCGATGAGTAATCCCCTGCGTCTAGATCCAGTGAGAAAACGAATGTAGCCAGTAGCAGTTAAGATTCAGGCGATCAACAACCGCTTCAAAGAAAAGTGAACAGCCAAGAGGACGGGATATTACTCGGTGAAAGAATCGGAGTCGGCTATTTCAGGTCCACAGATGCGGAAAGACCCGCGAGTTTTGCTCCTCTTCATCAGATAAAACGGAGACCCAGTGCTTTCGGTTCCCAATGCAGACCCCGAAACCTCCACTCCACAGGGTACATGGGGGGAACCTTGAAGACTTCTGAGGGATCCTCAGTGGTTATTCCTCAGAAAGATGGAAAAAGGGGGGTCAGCGGGGACGGTGGTCCACCATAATAGGTGAGAACCCTGGGTAAACTAGAGTAGTGGGTGGACTTGGTTGGTTCAACTTTTTGTGAATTTCTCTTCATGGTTTAGCGGTGCTTATCAATGCGCGTCCACGAAGCCTAGAGGGATCCAAGCTCTCGGAATTAGTGGGCGCGGTGTCCGAGTCGCAATACCCCGTAGATTGGGCCGAGGACGGCCTTTGATAACTTTTTGCTTTAAACTTCTTCTTTTCTCTCCTGTTAGGTGTGGAAGTGGTGATAACCTCGTTCCTGATCTTCTGTGCAACCGTTGAAGGTCGCCACGAGGTGCACATGTGTTGTCGGTTCTTGCGTTAGAGTTTTAATCTCCGATTCGCTGTGTACGAAAAAAAGGGTAAGCAATGAGTCGATCTTACATGGTTTTCCCTTCTTTTTGGTTGTTGTTTTCACTACTCCATATATGGATGTAGATTCGTGCTACGAGAAAATTATCAATTATGTTACCCAAAATGCCTGCTAATACACTTCAATCGTGTAGACATCTATCGATTCCTAGTATAGTCTTCGCAACGGCTTCAGAGCTTCGAAAAAGGAAATATGGCGACACATCAAGAGTATGATAATGCGACATCGAACACAGTAGAATCCGATAACTCTACGCCGGCCGTAAGCGATCACTTCACGAGCGATCCTGAAAAGGGAAAGGAAATAGGCAACACGGATATCATGGAGTCGCATGAGGTCAACACAGAGACTATGACAGAGAAATCCAATGCGCCTCCAGCTGGTCCTCCAGCTGGACCTCCTGGTTTTGGTCCACCACCAGATGGAGGGCGCCAGGCCTGGTTGACGGTCTTGGGAGGCTTCTGCGGTCTATTCGTCAGTTTTGGTTGGATTAACTGTAAGATTCACCTGGTTGGACTTCAAGCGACAGCGCAAGACTGACTAGCATTGGCATAGGCATTGGTGTCTTCCAGACATACTATGAAAGCAATCAGCTCAAGAACTTCTCTCCCAGTACGGTAGCTTGGATTACATCAGTGGAGACATTCGTCATGTTCTTCGCAGGCCCAGTATTTGGAACCCTTTTCGATAGCTATGGCCCACGATGGATTCTTCTCGGCGGAACCCTTTTACACGTCTTCGGCCTCATGATGACCTCTCTCTCCACTGAATACTATCAATTCATTCTTGCGCAAGGTATCTGCAGTGCACTGGGCGCAAGTGCCGTTTTCAATGCGTGCGTGAACTCGGTTAGTACATGGTTTGCAAAGCGTCGCGCTTTCGCCCTTGGCGTCATGGCTGCTGGCTCGAGTTTGGGTGGTGTTATTTTCCCAATCATGGTCTCGCATTTGATCCCCGAGGTTGACTTCCCATGGGCTATGAGAATTTGCGCATTCTTGATTCTCTTCATGCTTGGTATTTCCAACCTGACTCTCAGGTCGCGACTGACTCACACGAAAAAGCCTGTTGTTCTTATGAACTTCGTCCGACCGCTCAAGGATATAAAATTCACTTTGACGGTTGGAGCTTCTTTCTGCTTCTTCTGGGGCATGTTCTTGCCTTTTACTTTTGTGATCACTCAGGCTGAAGAGTATGGCATGTCGTCCAACATGTCGCAGTATCTTATTCCGATTTTGAATGCTGCCAGGTATGTACAACTAGACTCTCAGGCACTTTTTTTATGAATTTAGGGGAAAGTTTCTAACAGGTCTTTACTAGTATCTTCGGTCGTACCGTTCCCGGCTACCTAGCAGATCGACTTGGACGATACAACGTGATGATTTTCTTCAGTTATTTCTCTGGCATTCTGGTGCTAGCCTTGTGGCTTCAGTCCCGTGGGAATGCCCCAGCAATCGTGTTCTGCGCCCTTTACGGCTTCGGTTCCGGTGCGTTTGTGTCGCTTGCGCCAGCAATCATTGCTCAGATTTCCGACTTGCGTGAGGTCGGTGTTCGCAACGGCACTTGCTTCTCTATCATCTCCTTTGCGGCTCTCACTGGTACCCCGATCGGAGGAGCCCTGGTCCCAAATGTGTTGACCGATTCTTATACAAAGCTGC
This sequence comes from Penicillium herquei, assembly GCA_039634405.1. Classification (NCBI taxonomy): domain Eukaryota; kingdom Fungi; phylum Ascomycota; class Eurotiomycetes; order Eurotiales; family Aspergillaceae; genus Penicillium; species Penicillium herquei. Next base: position 2,660,438 of record CP098390.1, read on the forward strand.
AAATTTTCGCTGGTGTGACCATGGTAACTGGAGCGACACTGTTTGTGGTTGCCAGAATCGTGGTGGGAGGAGCCAACTTCAACAAGATATAAAATGATGGAAACTTGAACAAAGATGTCAGGACTCCGAGTCGGAGTAAAAGTTGGATATATTGGATTCAAATGTTGAGTCCGTGTTATAATCGAGGGACAGAAGTAACCAAAATCCCCACTCTGGAATTGGTATTCGAAGTATGTAATGGTTAATGCGTATATAGGTGGTGCATATTATAGATCGCACTGTATGGATATCACGATATAGGATATGCCTAGCGAAAGCAGGCTGAAATGAAAAAAAAACTTCAAGCTTCAAATGTTGAAATCCTTTGGATTGAGACAAATTGTAGAAAGATAAAAGTAAATGTCCCCATAAACAGGGAGAATGACAACCCTCATCAGGGGTAGCGACCATAACGCCCCAGCACCGTCGCTGATGGAAGATGCATATAGAATCTAAATATATGAACAACAATAGAAAATGCGCCGTAGATATGCCCAAAATTGCAAACATGTCCATAACTCAGACCAAGACTCCGTTGCGCATGTTCTCAACGGTTCGAACACCCACGCCCTTCAAAGTGCTCAGTTGAGCTAGGCTACCCACTTGAAACAAAGGCTGGTCAGATACCATCGATTCATCTGAGGCCTGATCCATCTCACAGAGACAGTCAACAATGGCCTCTGCCTTCTTAGCACCAACACCCTTCAGAAGCTTGATCTGACTGACATCTCTTGAGTTGATAATGGACAAGAGGTGGATGCTTCGAGGAGAAAGAGAGCCGTTCTCATACTCGTCCAGGGACTCAACGTCGTTTTCGGTTTCACAAAGATCTTGGGATGTGACCCGCTTCTTCTTCTGTCGAGGGTGGCTATCATCCTCGCTGGCCAAGCAGTCATCGTCGGCCATGGTCACATCATTATCACAAGCTTCATCAGCTTGACGCTTTCCAAGTAGAGTGAGAGTCGACTCTCGCTTAAGGGAAAGCATGCTCCCGAACTTTCCTTTGCTTGGGGAAGAAGCTGGGAGAGCCTGCTCTGACATTCGCTCTTTCAAAGCAGCGATTTTGGCAACGAGCTTCTCATTGTGAGGAAAGTGCGGAAGCGCAAGCTGATACATCTTTAGCGCAGAGCTAATCTCTCCTCGAGCCTGGTGTTGCTTGCCCATGAGCAGATAGGAAAGCCCCTCAGCCCGAGCATCTTCGGTTCCTTCAATGCGCTGCTCGAGTAGCTCAAGGCGGCGCTGAAGTTTATCATTCAACTCGCGAGCCTGTGTTTCCCTTGATTGCTCGGTAACGGCCCGAAGAGCCAAAATCTCCTCGACTTTCCTCTCGACCATCTCCTCAATCTTGGAGGCGGAGAGCTCTCCATAGATCGATGAGGCGGGGTTCAAGCCAAGAGTTTGACGGGGCGGTTTCAATGACTTGGTTGTGTTGGAATCGGGAGCCAGAGAGGGTCGCTTTGAAACATCAGACTTTCGGATTTGAGTCACAGGCTTAATCTGGGGTCGATCAGAGAAGACACTGAAAGCCTTGATTGGCTTGCCCTCGTCCTTCTTAGCCGGGTCCTTGGCGGCAGGCGCAGGCATGTTCACATTGACAGATGCCGTGAGCGGACGCAAGGGCTGTCGAGTGGCTGCCAACGAGGGTCGTGGGGCAGGTCTGGCAGGACCCTTGAAAATGGGATCGTTCTCAATCTCTCGCACTTCGATCTTTCGAGTACGATTGGCGACGTTCAGGGAGCTCAGCGTGTCGAGATGGTACGACCGAACTGGTGCAACATTGAGGATCATGACCGTTAAACCGTTGTTTTGACCCAGTGATAATATACGTGTCATTTTAGACTCGCGGTACGGAATCCGATGCTGCTTCTTGGTGATTGCTTCGACACATTGAGCGAGAACAAACAAGCTCTTGTTGATGCTCGCCGACTCCACCATACGCTCCTTGTCATTCTCTGTCCGTCGGTTGTCTTCTGAGCCGGCAAGATCGATCGCAGAAACTGTGCTGATTCGGGTATGTTCTGGTGAGGCAATGGTGATCTTGACTCCGAGAATTGCGTGCGAACGAGACGAGTGTGCATTCAACTAAAGTCATTTTGTTAGTATGAACCACCCCCGTATAACCAGACACACGAAACCACCAGAGTCGTACCTTGGTTGCCGAAGTTGACCGATTGTTGTTAGCCTGGTCATAAAGTCCTTCAAATTCCTTCAATGTGGTACACGCTTTCTCGGTCAGGCCAACAACCACGGTCTTGCCTCCATTGTCGCGAAGAGGAAGACCCGCCAACGTGCGTTTCTCGGGAGGTTCAAAAAGATCATAAACCTTGTCGTTATATATTTCGTAATAGCTCAGCGCAACATTAACAGTTGTCTCCCCATTGGTGTCCTTCTCGATTTTCCGACTTCGCCGATAGATGCCACTAAGCAGCCGGGGGATAGCACCTCGGTCTGCGAGACTTTTACCGCCGCGCATCGTGTGTGTTTTACCAGTCCCGGTAACGCCATAGGCGAAGAGTGTCACGTCAAATCCATTGAACAGGTGCTTAATTGTAGGCGCGACTGGGATATTCTTCAATCAGCATGGGTCGTGTCGCGTCGCGCACCAATCCCCCTTTTCACTCCGGGAACCACTCACCCTCGGCATCGAACATCTCCTGCTGGGTCACATCGGCATCATAGACGGCATTGAATTGAAACGAATACTCCTCTCCTTCATTCTTTGGATTCGGAATCCGCACCACATTATCTCTATCTCTCAACGCGGCCAATTTCCTATCTCCATCGGTCGACTGCGACTTGGTCTCAGTTGGGGTTGCGGATGCCCCGGTACGAAGAATAACATCCAGCTCTCGTTCGGATTTCAGAAGGGGTCGGACTCGGGCAACAACTCGGACACTCATGGTGGATCAAGGCATGCACGTTCGTCTGGATTGGGGGTCGATAGGACTGATGCAATGCTGATAAATGCAGAAAAGACCGGATCAAAGAAAGGATAGAACCGAAAATATCAAATCCTCCACATAGAAAAGACGAACCAACAAAAAGGAAAAAGACACTACCTAACTACCTACCGCTGTGGGACACAAAAGATGGAAGTTCATCAGTGCTCAAGTGGAGTTGGTGAAAAGACATCGCGTTGTTTAGGGTTGGCCGGGTAACGCGTCACCACATTCTTACTATGGTGTGCACGTCGTATAAGTGGAGCGCTAACGTAGCATAGAGGTTTATTCTATATTCCAAAATATTATTAATTAAGATGAAAGAGCTGCACACATAGTACTCTATAAGTAGTAATACATAGTAGTTTGGACCAGATAGTATAGTGTTGTAGAACACCCGTGCGCAGCTAGGCATGCACATGGTCTATGGATATATATCACTCTCTATGTATGTAGATAGACCTCTTTTACTACTACCTAGTCCATCACCGCCTGGAATAGGCTTGGGATAGCCTACAGCTTACTATCCCTCAGCAGTGGAAGCTATCAGTTTGCTTACACTATCCATATAGGTACCAACTAACCTTCCCTTTCAGTTAAATGTGTAGGTAACTGTGTAGGTAACCCTGTAGGTACTTACACAGTGACCTACTAGTTGAACTATTAATATTATAGTATAAGTACTGGGATTAATCCAACCTCCCTAAGCTATAAATTATTACCAATAATAACTTATTGACCATAAGTATCCTCATAATAACCTATTATTCTCATCTCTCACTATCTAGATCTATCGTTCATCAACTGTACAAGCTCCACCGTCTCGTGATTGGCTGGACTTCGGCAACCTAAAGGCCACCGTACACCATCACTTCATCACCGCTTCTCTGTGTGCTTCATTTCCCCCCTTCGTCTTGGTACGTCTGGATTCGGTGGGTATTCACTCTATCGTTCTGATTTTGCGCTTTTATTTCGTGTTTGTTTCTTTGCTTACATCCCAATTGTGGGGCTCTAGCGAAGCTGTCACCCGCATCCCCCTCCCCCGTATCAACCAAACCACCAACACGGCTCCCTACTAAATCCTCCCACTCGTCACCCTACACCGCGCGCGCCGAGGTCTTCAATCTTGAAAATATCGAATTTTTCACATCTTAATGGCAGCTCCACAAGGGGGTTACCCTCCCCAGGAAGGGTATGCCCAGCCGGGCTATGGCTCTCCAGACCCTACACAGCAGCAGTCGTCACCAGCTCCCCCACAAGGAGCTCCTGCTGCTGCAGGAAAGAAGAAGAGAACCTATGCTGGTCAGGCCTTTGAATTCGGTGCGGGCGCCAATGCTGCACTTGGAGGACAGCCTCTCGCCGGCGGTGCCTACGATGCGTACCCTCAACAAGCCCAGCCCGCAGGATATCAACAACCAACATACGGCGCAGACCCAAGTCAACTGCAGCAGCAACCGGCAGGATATGCGGCGCCCGATCAAGGAGTTGCGCAGATGACCCAGCAATTTGGTGGAATGGGCATGGCCGAGCCACACCACATGCCCCCGCCTCAGCAGCCGGCAGTTCAACCCCCACGCAATGTGCAACTCAACCAGCTCTATCCCACCGATCTCATTTCGCAGCCTTTCAATGTAGCAGAACTGGACTACCCGCCTCCTCCTATTATTCTTCCTCCCGGGGTATGATCCAGACCGATCTGCACATCTAAACATGCGAGGACAGACATGCTAACCAGTCGAAAATCTACAGACCAGTGTTTACCCATCTCCCACGGCCAATTGTCCGACAAAATATATGCGATCAACATTGAATGCGGTCCCCACGAATAGCTCTCTCCTCAAGAAGTCCAAGCTTCCCTTCGCTCTTGTCATCCAACCCTATGCCTCTCTTCACGATTCTGAGGACCCCATCCCCGTGATCCCCGACCAGGTTATTTCACGATGCAGACGCTGCCGTTCTTATATCAATCCCTTTGTCACCTTCCTTGACCAGGGCCACCGCTGGCGTTGTAACATGTGTAACTTGACCAACGATGTTCCTCAGGCCTTTGATTGGGACGCAGCCCTGCAGAAGCCCGCCGACCGGTCTCTGCGCGCTGACTTGAACCACAGCATGGTCGAGTTTGTTGCTCCCCAAGAATATATGGTCCGACCTCCTCAGCCGCTAGTCTACCTCTTCTTGATTGATGTCAGCTACTCCTCCGTGACCAGTGGTCTATTGGCTACGAGCGCGCGTTGCATTAAGGAAAGCCTCGACCGTATTCCCAATGCAGACCGCCGCACCCGTCTTGGCTTCATTGCTGTGGACTCCAGCCTACACTACTTCAGCATCCCCCGTGATGGCTCCGACAGCTCAGAAGCTCGTATGCTAGTGGTTAGCGACCTGGATGAGCCCTTCTTGCCGATCCCCACTGACCTCCTCGTCACACTGAGCGAATGCCGTGAGAATGTCGAGTCCTTCCTCGACAAGCTGCAGGAGATGTTCCAGAACACCCAGAACAACAGCTGTGCGATGGGATCTGCTCTTCGGGCTGGTTACCAGCTTATTTCGCCCGTTGGTGGTAAGATGACCGTTCTGAGCGCCTCATTGCCCAACATTGGCCACGGTGCGCTCACCCTCCGTGAGGATAAGAAGGTGCTTGGAACCAGCAAGGAGTCAAGTCTTCTCCAGACTGGTAACTCATTCTACAAGAGCTTTGCAGTTGAATGCTCTAAGGCTCAGGTATCAGTGGATATGTTCCTTTTCTCCTCTCAATACCAGGATGTGGCATCATTGAGCAACTTGCCTCGCTACACTGGTGGTCAGACTTACTTCTACCCTGGATGGAATGCTGCCCGCAGCGAGGATGCTATCAAGTTTGCTCGCGAGTTCTCCGACTACTTGTCCTCCGAGATTGGTTTGGAGGCTGTTTTGCGGGTCCGAGCCACCACTGGGCTTCGTATGAATGCGTTCTTTGGTAACTTCTTCAACCGCAGCTCCGACCTTTGTGCTTTCCCCGCTTTCCCCCGTGACCAGGCATACGTTGTCGAGGTGGCTATTGATGAGACCGTGGCGAAGCCCGTGGTTTGTCTGCAAGCTGCCGTCCTCCACACTACTTGCAATGGCGAGCGTCGCATTCGTGTTCTCACTCTCGCCCTGCCAACAACTCAAAACTTGTCCGACATCTATGCCTCTGCTGATCAGCAGGCTGTGGCTGTCTTCTTCAGCCACAAGGCCGTTGAACGTACTCTGAGTGGCGGTCTTGAGCCTGCCCGTGACGCTCTGCAGGCCAAGATCATTGAGCTCTTGACTACATACCGCAAGGAGCTGGCCGGTGGTAGCGTGAGTGGCGGTGGTCTCCAGTTCCCCGCTAACCTGCGTGGTCTGCCTGTGTTGTTCCTCTCCTTGATCAAGAACGTAAGTTGCAATTATGAATTTAAGGTGTGTTTCTCTCCGGTACTAATTGAGTTGATTTTTCTAGCTTGGTCTTCGCAAGTCCGCCCAGATCCCGACAGATATGCGTTCCGCTGCCTTGTGTCTCCTGTCGACTCTGCCCTTGCCCCTCCTCATTCAGTACATCTACCCCAAGATGTACTCCCTCCACGACATGCCTGACTCTGCCGGTATTCCCGACCCCCAGACCGGAGAGATTCTCCTTCCTCCTGCGCTCAACCTGTCCTCTCAGCGTCTCGTCCCGTACGGTCTGTACCTGATTGACGACGGACAGACTCAGTTCCTGTGGGTTGGCCGGGATGCTGTGCCCCAGCTTATTGAGGATGTGTTCGGCGTGCCTGATCGTGGCCAACTGCGGGTTGGTAAGCAGACTCTGCCCGAGGTGGAGAATGAGTTCAACCAGCGGGTGCGTGCTGTGATTGACAAGAGCCGCGATCACCGCGCCAAGGGAGTGGGAAGTATGATTGTTCCTCACTTATATGTGGTTCGTGAGGATGGCGAGCCCGGACTCCGACTTTGGGCCCAGACTATGTTGGTGGAGGACCGCGCCGACCAGAGCGTGAGCTTGGACCAATGGATGACTACACTTCGCGAGAAGGTATGAAGTTCTTTTGAGGTTTCATTGGGGGTTCTATACCCTCGTTGACTTCATGTACTGATTCAGTCTCTCCCATCTGTATAGGTTGTGCAGTAAATGCGGTTCACTACTGCATCCCCCTTTACCCCCCTTCTTGTCTCTTACGAATCCCACGTTACTCCCTCTTCATTTTGTTTTTGTTCTTTTTTTTACCATGAGTTGTTTTGCTTGGTCTTTTCGCCCTGTACCAATACTTGAGGGGCTCTCTGATATCTCTGTTGAGGGCACATTTATGTTTGGGAATTGCAGTAGATCATTTGGGAGGAGATCGAAGAGAGTATACGGGCTATTCCTCAGCCCATTTGTCTTCCTCTTTTGTTTTTTGAAATCTAAAGAAAGGATACAATGATTTGCCGGTCATGCTATGAATTCATCCGTAATCGCCCGAATCCTGCCGAAGTCCTCGGGTTGTATGGGCCAGGTGGTTGGAGGCTGTTAGATCGCACCTGTGTTTCAAGTTCTAAAAAGTTCTAAAATATTTTTTATCTGATTTCCAGGTTAGTGATTCGATCAGAGATAATCTTAGATGTAACTTGAGAATGAGGCTGATCAGGGATATAGGTTAAAACTCCCTTACATGTCCGCGCTTAATAGTAGGGCATGGATGAATCTGACGACTCCGTGTCTATATGAGGATTACGACTCAGAGCTGAAACACCCATGGGGCCAGATTCTACCAGTCACTTCCCACCCAACTGGAAGGTTTGTACTATGGTTTCAGAGGGCAGATCTTCAGTGTTTATGAATAGTAGGAGTTTCAAGTTCTTTTTTTTGCTGGAACCCCAATGCATATGTGTTTTTTTAGGACTCTGCATCTTCTGATTAGATGGTATTTTTTCTTACTTCCCCTTCCCCCCTTCTACTCGCATAAGAAGTCAGGCCCGATCTACCAATCAGAAAAGTGAAAGGGTGAAACTAGAATGGAGCACCCGCGTCAGTCTCGAATCAGCTCCAATCACCTTGCTGGGATGGTGGAATGGTGGAGAGTCACGTTTGTGATTGTGATCGGGGACAGTAGCGCAAGTCAAGAGGGCGGATTTGGCGCTGGTGGCTTTGACCCCAGGAAGATTCCGGATTGTGACCTCATATAGATATCCCTAATAGTGCATATGGGTAGATTGTGATGTATGAGAAGTGAAGATGTGATCAGTGGTCTAGGTGTGCTCCTTACTCTTAGTGTCTGGAGTATAAGTGAGTGTTAAGTGACCTATATACCTCGTATATACGTGATAGAACTATACAATAAACCTGGAATCCCCCATTAATCTCAACAACTTCTTTATATTCTCTTGATTCTTCAATTTGGCCCCCTTTAAATCCTCATACTCTCCAGATAAAATCTACTATTATTATTTATCCTGTTCCTCTCTCCTATAAGCTTCGTTACTTGTGCCCCACCATAACACCGGCCCGTGGCTGAGTCCCGCTGATTCCTCTCTCTTCTCCTCTCCCCCACCTTCACTCCAACTTGAACATTTGATCCCTATGTGAAGAGGTATGTGATTGCTCTTCTTAGTTATGATGCTTGAGATTATACTATGCTATTCCTCGACTTGGTGACCAGTAAATCTGGACCTGACTATGACGCACCTGGTCCTCTGTTGACACTGGCTAACACGGGGTTCAGCTCTCCCGAAACAATTCACTAGTGGCTCAACTGGTGTTTAAATTTCTCCTGTGTCACTCATCTTTTACTCTCTTCACTCTTATCCTTACTCCTATCTCATCCTCTCTGTCACTGCGTTACCGGAATAGCTCCAGACTCTCATTTCCCCTATTAGGAGAGAGCTTGTGAAGCGCCGGGACCTCGACATCTCTCAGCCGTTTGTCCATTGTAAGTGAATGTAGGCTTTTCATCTCATGTCTTGACTACGCGTGTCATCGATTTCCCAATTCACTATTTGTTTGTTTGCGCACTTCCAAGGTTATCGCTCTGGTCATGATTATTTCCTGTTTGAGCTTCCCCCTCATTTCCCCAATTCACATGTTGACATTCACTGCTCCCATTCACTCTCAACCTCCATTACCCCCATTCACTGCCCACATTCACTATGCGCAGGCTTCCACTTAAATTGTTTCTGACCGGGTGATTTTCTTCATCCTTTGCAATTATGTTCACAACATTCTGTGCTTGCATGAGTTGTTTCGCAATGTCCAACGCTAACCAGCCCGATCAACCCCACAGCGCCGATAACGCCGTCGTCATGGTTTCACAGCCCCCCTCTGGAGGATCGCGCAAGATCTCTTTCAACGTCTCCGATCAATACGAAATCCAGGATGTTATCGGTGAAGGTGCTTATGGTGTTGTTTGGTGAGTATAACCTCGAACGCGACTTGCGACACCAAGCTAACAAGCTATTCCAGCTCTGCCATCCACAAGCCATCTGGCCAGAAAGTTGCCATCAAAAAGATTACACCCTTCGACCACTCTATGTTCTGTCTGCGTACTCTGCGTGAGATGAAGCTGCTCCGATACTTCAACCATGAGAACATCATTTCCATTTTGGACATTCAGCGACCCCGCAACTACGAGGCTTTCAGCGAAGTCTACTTGATTCAGGTGCGCATGCCGCAATTACCATTGCTTTGATCCTAAGCCTCCGTCAATCCATACTAATATAGCTTAGGAACTCATGGAAACTGACATGCACCGCGTCATCCGCACCCAAGAGCTGTCGGACGACCACTGCCAATACTTCATCTACCAAACCCTCCGCGCCCTCAAGGCTATGCATTCCGCCAATGTTCTCCACCGTGACCTGAAGCCATCCAATCTTCTCCTTAACGCCAATTGCGATCTGAAAGTGTGCGACTTTGGTCTGGCTCGCTCCGCTGCATCCACTGACGACAACTCTGGTTTCATGACCGAATATGTGGCCACTCGTTGGTACCGTGCCCCAGAGATCATGTTGACTTTCAAGGAATACACCAAGGCCATTGATGTCTGGAGTGTGGGATGTATTCTGGCCGAGATGCTCAGTGGAAAGCCTCTCTTCCCCGGAAAGGATTGTAAGTGGAAATCCAGCCTTGAAAACAAAGATCGCAATCTAACAATTACCAGACCACCACCAATTGACCCTTATTCTGGATGTTCTCGGCACACCCACCATGGAAGACTACTATGGCATCAAGTCCCGACGAGCCCGCGAGTACATTCGCTCCCTCCCCTTTAAGAAGAAGATTCCTTTCCGTGCTCTCTTCCCCAAGAGCAACGACCTGGCCTTGGATCTGCTCGAGAAGCTTCTGGCCTTCAACCCCGCCAAGCGTATCACCGTCGAGGAAGCCTTGCGCCACCCCTACCTTGAGCCCTACCATGACCCCGATGATGAGCCAACTGCCCCTCCAATTCCTGAAGGATTCTTTGATTTCGACAAGAACAAGGATGCTCTGAGCAAGGAGCAGTTGAAGAGTGCGTACCTGTTCTATTCTTTGTCACTCGAATATGGAGTCCTTTGCTAACTTATTTTTTTTTTTTAGTTCTGATCTACGAGGAGATCATGCGCTAGATCATTCCCATTGAGGTCAACTTCAAGTTTTCTTTTTTTATCATCCGGCGAGCATGCAACTTCATTCTTCTGTCAACGCCGAGCATGCGATTTGATTATTCTGTCCGCACAATCAGCGGTTTTTTGCGATTTAGGCAGAGCACTTGGAAAATAAGAAAAATCCATAGCAAACTCCATTCATAACCGTACATGTAGGTGTCAAGGGACTTTATCCAGGTGAAGTATAGGCAAACCCAAGTAGCATTCCTTGGCATATGCAGTATGTACATCCGGCATCAATTCTATCTCTATATACAAGCTAAAATATCCAGTCTATTTACCCATAAACGTCTGAATACCCTCCGCAACCCCCTCAGGACTCGGTTTCTCAGCACAAACATCCGCCTCAAACGCAAACTTATTGCGCAAATAATCCCGAGTTGTAGGTCCAATCGTAGCGACAAAGATCTTCCTCTCCTTATTCCCATCTCCCTTATCACCTGCGAACGGTCCCAATCCCAAAACACGTAACATAGCTTCACACCCCGATGGCGAGAAAACAACAACCCAAATCACCTCCTGCCCCTCATCCTTGTACTTCTGTACACTTGTCTGGAAATCCTTCTCAAAGGAATCCATTTCCCCGGTTTCATAAACCACAATCTCCTCAACGGTAATCCGCTCTTGAAGTGGTAACGTATCCGACATAAGTGTTTTCGGTATGATATCTCGGCGCTGCTCGCCAACCAGAAACAAAAGTCCAGGTTTAGATGTGCCAGGACTTGATGGGTAGATCTTATTATAGTGTTCCAGCATCATATGAGCAAGGTTCTCGCCGGTTCCAGCATCTGCACCGTAGATCGTTGCGCCGGGGAGGTGTGCATCGCGGAGGGTAGTTAAAGAGCGGGCTGTGGCAGGACCGACAGTGTAGAGGATTAACGAGGCAGTTGATTCTGGATCTAGAGGAACTATCCGTGTATTAGTATGAGTATGTTTATGGACTGGACTAGTACGTACGTCCTTCTTCCTCGATCATATTCGCGAAGCCCTCGACAGCGCGTTGGCTGGTAAATATCATACCGCCATACCGTTGAGCATCCTTGGTTTCTGGATTTGTGTTGCCATTGCTCTTTGTGAATGCGCCGGAGACGAATAGGTTGCGTACGTGGGATAGGTTTGTCTTGTTGAAGCGGTGTTCTAGGACGGGGATGAATGAGGGAGTGTAGTTTGTGCTGAAGAAGTCATCGTAGCTGTCATTTGGGGATGAGCGGGTTTTAAGGAGGAGAATTGGTGTTTTGGGAGGCATTGTGGTGGTTGAAAAGTTGAATTGGAGGGGATGAAGCTGGGATTTTTGGTTATCGCGATTGCGGGGCGGATTGGAGCTGGGGTAATTACTCAACCACTTCTAGGGTTCTATGGTGAACGTCTTACGAGACTGGTATATTTGAAATTGAAGTCAAGTCAAAGAATTGCATTTTGATTTATTCTGAAATGATCCAGACAACATAAGGAAATTGAAATTCGAGTCTAGGACGGCTTATATACACATTAAAAACACAGACTACTGGTCGTCCAGCACATGCAGGTACTTCTTCTCCTCACGGCGCTCACGCTCAGTGGCCGGGGGAAGGTCGTAGTAGGAGGCACTACGGTACATTTGCTATAAGGGAATTAGTACGGCCTTTCATTATAGATCAGTATAGGAACTGGGCTTACCAAGTAGTGGAAGGTCAGGTCAGCCAGATCGGCCAGATCGGCTTGTGGGATACCAAGGTCCGCAAAGGTCTTAGCTGTGGGGTCAATCTCCTGGTCAAGGAACTCACGCTCCACCTCGTCGGCGGACATGGTGTGCCACCAAAGGAACTTGTTGAGGTAGTGGGCCATGGGCTTGAGGGCGGCCTTGGGGACGTTGATGTGACGGCGCTTCTTGACGATTTCGCGGTCGACCAGCTCGGCAATCTCAGCGGTGGAGTAGTTCTTGGGGCCGTACAGCTCGAAAGTCTGACCGGCGGTGGTATCGTCGTGCAGCATAGCCTCGAGACCCTTTCCGACATCGATGGCCTATAGCAATGTTAATTGAACCAGCGTCTTAAAAGTGAATCGGGGATATAATGGTGTAACGTACGTGAACGGGCCAGAAGCGCTCTTGCATGTGGTTGGAGGTGAACAAGTTGGCGACACCAGCAAGCTTGTGAAGGAGGTTGTCCTCGAAACCGAACATCGGGGCAGGACGCACGATGGTGGTCTCGGGGTAGATGGAACGAACGATCTCCTCACCCCAGGCCTATGAATCTGTCTCAGTATGTTTGAAGTCGAATTTATCGAGAATATAAACCCACCTTTGTGGCGAAGAACTCAGATGGAGAGTCACGGCGAGCGTTGTAGGAGGAAACGTGAATGAAGCGGTCGACATCGTACTTGGCAACAGCCTCGGCGATGCGCTCGACACCGTCGACGTGGACATCGGTGTAGGAGAAGTTCCTGAATCTTGTCAATAACCAATTCCTTCGGCCATAAACATCATGATACTCACTTGGTAGGGTATTGGCGACCAACAAGGTTGTAGACGATATCGGAGTGACGGACGCTCTCCTCGATGGACTGGGTGTTGCGCAGGTCGTATTCCTATATATCATTAGATACCACATCAATTGATCACACTGGAGACCAGATATATCCATACGATGAAGCTAACGCGACCCAGATCACCAGTGACCTTCAGGTGACGCTTGGTCATCTCCTCACGGTAGGGAATCACGACGTTGCATCCCTGCTTAGCTGTGGAAGGTCAGTCCATTGTCCATTGACACAAAGCAAAGTCAACCCCCTGGGGTTCCCCAAACATACCAAGTCGGTTAACAATGTAGCGACCCAGGAAACCAGTGGCGCCAAAGACAGTCGCGGTGTAACCTATGGAGAGATGAGCATATTGAATCGAGACCGGTGGGTTGCAAGCGAGCGAACGATACCTCCGAGGGCGGAGCTAGAAGCGACTTCAATTAGCAACATGCAGGTATCTAGAGAGCCATTGAATGCTTACCGGCCACCTTGGACCTTCAAGATAGGCTTTCCAGTGCGAGTGATAGCGACATCCTGGAGGTTGCGGCGCTGGATGTGGACGGATACCCGCGGGGCCGGGGCGAAAGCCCGCGCACCCAGGGCGGAATTGATAGCCCGGGACTTCTGCATGGTCTCTGACAGAGCAGATCAGAGGAGACCAGCGGGGTGTGAGTAGAGTGGAGTGGGGGATAGGAGGGTTTGGAGGTCCTTTGGAGATGCTAGACTTGCCCTCTCGCAGGTTCGGCACGGGACCAGGACGCTAGTCCGAATTTGGAAGAGTCGAAGCATACTGCTTCAGCACCATCTCGCCTTTATATCTACATTCTACGGATACTGATATTTCATGGATACTGGCGTCAATCAGATTGAACCTGCAAGTTTCTCAGGATTTAATTTCCCGTGCTTGACTCCAGTCAATAGCTGTATAGACGCACTTTACTGCATTACATACCTTTCGATCATCTAACGGGTCTGACAATTCAAGTTCTGTGATTGGATAGCGCGCTGTCCGCTCTGGACTACATAATCACTGGGAACTCCAGGGCTGCTGGAGATGCTATGTAGGTTCAAATGTTCACAATGAAGTTCTAGTGTTAGGATTTATGGCCCAATTCGAAGGGCATTATTTGCTGTGTATATTTGGCAGTGGAATTTAAGTATCACATATCAATTGAGAAAATAGTGCCGTTTTATAATCAGATTATTTCTATCTTCAAGTTGGTGCATGATAGGCATAGTAGAGATCACAACTTGAAATAGTTGATTGTATGTTTCAGGAAATGAGGGTGAAGCCAATCTGGATACTGATTGTCAAGGCTGAAGAAATCCTCAAGTCTGTATATAGCTTTCTATTACCAATTGCTAGTAAGTGATAGATAGATTTGCCATCAACGTTGGAAGTCCATAGCAGTGCTGACCAGTTGGCGTAAATGTATGGTAGAGCTGGGACGGCCATATGTGCACACACTTCCAGAGATATTATCGCCACGGCTCAAATTCGACATAGAGCCAGAATGAGCTATCCCTGGGGTAAGAAGTTACGGAAAAAGAGACAATGATAATAGAAGGTGAATTGAATCGAACTATCAAAAAAAATAACTAAAAAAAACAGACAACTGTGTCGTGTTGTAGATCCAAAGATTGTATAGAGGAGTTTTGTGGGCAAACCACGGCCATCTCTGGTAAAAGGCAAGAAATGGGTTCTGCACTAGCCTGTCCCACTCCTCAAATATTTCCTGTTATTTGGAAATATATAGGGCCGCAGACGGGAGAAGGTTGCGGGTTCGAACCCGGGTGAGCTCAACATTATTTTATTCTTTTCTTATCCCGCAGCTATGCTCCACCCCGCATTCAATGACTTCAGTTTGATCCTCGGATTTGGAGAACATTATCTTCAATTGTCCTCGACCCCCAAAACAAACATACTCGATAAAATAAATCAACATGTCTTCTGCAGCCTGTATCTTCTGCAAGATCATCAAGGGTATGTCAATGGAATATCAATAAGCTAATTGATGTCTATTTTGTTACCCTCCATGCCGCCCTGGCAAGCCATGTTTTCAGTACTCTCAAGCATATCTAATGCATATCTGATACAGGTGACATCCCTTCCTTCAAGCTCTTTGAGAGCGACAAGGTCTTCGCTTTCCTGGATATCCAGCCGCTCAGTCGCGGCCATGCGGTGCGTCCTCCCGTCTTGTGTCCCCTTCCCCCGCACCGCCGAGGCGTCGACTCCATCGAGTCCATTCTTGCGATAGATTTGTGTTTCAGGAAATCATGTCCCTACATGGAAAATTTTGGAGAATTTCAAATTTACTTCGAAAATCCGAATTGTAGCTGACATTTCATGGTGACAGCTCGTTATCCCCAAGTTCCACGGCGCCAAGTTGACTGATATCCCCGACGAGGACCTGCTCGAGATCTTGGTAAGTGAAATAAATCAGTTCGAAAATTCGGGTTGCCCGTATTTGATAGCAACCTCTTAGAGGATGCCTTATCAAGAAGAAGTTTGACTTGGGGAATGGAAACATTCGGGTCTTAGTACCTACCCCCAAGGTCCTTGAGACAGTTGACTAACCAGTCTATCATTGGTTTGCATGATATAGCCCGTCGCAAAGAAGATCGCCCAGGCCAGCGGTGCCACAGATTTCAATATTCTGCAGAACAACGGTCGTATCGCCCACCAAGTTGTTGACCACGTGAGTTTGCACCCTACTCTCTTAGTGTGTGATGATTGCTAATACTTTTCGTTACCTCAGGTCCACTTCCACATGGTATAAATGCCTTCAATTTCTCATATCTTGGATCTTTTCCATATACTAACTTCAATTTACAGATCCCCAAGCCCAATGAGAAGGAGGGTATGAGCATTGGCTGGCCCTCTCAGGAGTCCGATATGGACAAGCTGAAGGCTTTGCACGAGGAGATCAAGTCTAAGATGTAAGAGCTGTTTTGCTCTGCTTGATTAACGCCAATCTATGATAGCTCTAGTTTATACGAGCGCAGTTATAGCACCAGTTACCGATGAGCTACTTAAATCAATTTACCAGGTGCACTCAGTGCCGCCATCGGGGCAAATCCCTCACTATTTCGACATCTTTTCTGAATAGTCTGAATATTTTCACAAGACATGACAAGTATGGAGCGTATATACTACACAGTCATGTATAATCCATTTCTAGTAAATCCAAGACTCTAGCACATGATCCCAACATGAATAGTAACATAATGATCCCCAAAGAAAGAAAAAAGAGTCTAGGAAAGAAATGCAATGCAGAGATTCCGTGAGTATTTTACTCCGCAGTGCCAGGAGGCGCTTCCTTCTCTTCCTTCTTGTCCTCTACCTTCTCAGCATCTGGGTAGAACTCAATCTTTCCATGACCCTGTACAATGTTAAGGCGGTCATAGAGAGAGCGAGCTCGAATATACGGATCAAGCTCCCAGTACTGCTTGCGCAGTTTCTCAATCAGCGATTTCCGCTTCTCCTCAGCCGCGGACAAAGCTTCCGTCTCCTTTTTAGCGCTGGCTCGCAGCCATTCGATGGTGATGGCCTGGATCTCCTTAGCGAGTTCCTGACGCTCGGCAAGAAGTTTATCACGAGTCTCAGTGTCCTCCATCTTGCTGTTCTCTCCTTCCTTGACTTCAGTGTAACTATACTCCCAGTTCTCGTCACCCTCTAATTCTTTCATGATTTGACCGGGAGCAATGAAGTTCTCCAAGTCATGACGATTCTTGGTGAAATGAATCTTGGCTGCGACAACGGGATCTAACCAGCCCTTGATGATGCTCCAGATACCTATAGACAGTGTTAACGAGGTGCTCGTTCAGGGACGGGTTAAGGATCACGAACTGGAGAACAACCATGGGGCCTTGTGGATGAGGACGGTACCCAAGGACTCAGGGTAATTGGCCTCGAAGCACTTGATCATAAACTTCACGGGTGTATAATCCTGGTGGGAAATGAAATGTAAGCTTAATGTGAGACAAGGGCCGATAACATTGCACACTAACCATATTAGACACTGAGAAATCGGTCATGTCAAAGACAATAGTCTATACACCTGTTAGCCTCAAGAACCTTCATTCAAACCTCGCGAACTGTGGGGCATGCATACCGCAGTCTCAACAGGAGGAGCCAGAAGCAATCGAGCCGTCTCAATAGTGTAAACGGTGAACCGCTCCAAATTCTCGACATCCTGGTCAGAAGCCTTGTGCAGTCGCACTCGGACCATACAAATGGGACGACCAGATTTGTCTACCCCATGAAGGAAACTCTTGCCCTTCCGCATCTGAAACAGGAAATCATCACCCTTCTTCTTTTCTACGGGGTCAGAGCTCTGAGATTGCTTCAAAGCCAGCGCTTCTCCATTAGCCATGATATCATCATCCACATGCACATCCTGCAAGCGCCAACGCATAGTAGAGATCATCATGACAAGAGCCTTCTTGACATCCCACTTGCGCGCGCGCAAGAAACGCAGCAGCAGCGCATCCGGATGATCCTGCTTGACCATGTTCCAGAACGAGGTACGGAATTCCTCAGGTTTCATATCTTCCAAGGCCTGTTTGAATTCCTTAGTTTGGCCAAACTTGTCATCGCTGTCTGCAATGTCCATGTTGGCCAGGCTGGAGGTGACGCCGCTGGCCGATGAGACGCTCGCGGTCTCCGCTCCATCGTCCTCTGTGCTCCGCCCAAAGAGGCCCCATCGGCGCTTGCCAGCCTTCTTCTTATCCTGGCCTGCGCTAGATGAAGCTGCATCACCAGCGGCACTGGGACTGCTCTCTAGGGCATCGAGCGGGACGCCAAAGACCTTGAGAGTCAACACCCAGAGTTCTCGCAACTTGACCTCCTGCTCTGGGGTGAGCGTGCCCACAGTACCTGGGGCTGGTTCGATCGGCATGGCTCGGAGGGTATCAATGACACGAAGAAATGTTTCTTGTTCGTACGCTTCGCTCTGCGGAGGCAACCGGAGTTCCGGCGACGGATTAGATGGATAGAAGGATTGATGAAGCCAAGCACCTCCCCCAACGGCGAGTAGGGTAAAAGCGATCCAAAAAGAGGAGTTCTCTCTAGGTGATTCGAGGCGTGGATATGGGGCGTATGATTGCGCGAGTGGATGAGACCGGAGTCGAGGGCCGAAGCTGGAGGTCTGTGGGCGTTGGGGAATAAACTTGGCCGAGGAATGGATGCGACGGCGTAGGAGGGAGCAGGCCCGCATATGGCGGGAGACAAGCCAAGAGAAAGAAGCGAACAGGAAGAAAATAGGAATTTGAAGGGATCAAACCCCAATTATGACATTAAAATAGCAGTTCGGAATATAAAAGTCCGTGGCACGAGAGCAAATAACAAGGACGAAGTGGATATTCGCTACCCTGAACGCCGATCGTATGCGGGGAGCAGTGACGGAAGTGGAATTTCATGGCTTCAAGTTTGCTCTGAGGGACTAGGTACAGAGTACCTACCATTGTATTGCTACATTGTGTAGAATAAAATCTTTTCTCTCGAAGCATCGACTGTTAAATTGCATGCATATAATTCCACACTATGAGTAGAGCCCTTGAGTACTATATAGCGCCACACTCGATGTTGATTGTTATCGTCTCCACCGCCTTTGAAGTTCGGGATCACACAAAACATTGATCTTTGATCCACACGCGTAGCTGTGAATCTTGCGATTATCATTCTACGCGCCATTCTACTTCATCATGGAGGGTTCAGTACCGCGATCATCATCCCGCCCAAGGCCTTCCTCCCGACCGACAACGCCTCTGCGTCCAAGCTCCCGCTCGTCCCTACGAGAAGCCCATGGCTATGGCAATAGCATCAGCAATACTGGATACACACAGCCCGCAATTAATGCGCTGGAGCCGCAATTCGCCGAGCTGGCAGACTCAATGGCAGATCTCGAGGCCAACTTCATGCATCTTCAATTAATGCATGAGAGTCTGACCCGCTTCAGCGAGAGCTTTGCGAGTTTCCTATACGGTCTGAACATGAACGCGTTCTGCGTGGATTTCCCCGAGGTAGGGCTCGACAAAGAATAGCATCTGTATAGTTCTCTATGTACTGACATGGTGCTCAGGCCCCAATTGCAGACTCATTCCGGAGAGCGAAGCAGGCGGAAGCTCAGAAAGGTATTCGGCAGAGCCCTCTGGACAAGCGATACATTCAAAGGTGAACTAACACTGAACACAGAAGCAGAGAATGAACCACAACGACCAACTGAGGATGTGGAAATGACTTTCATGTGAGTTTTGGCGCTTCTCCTATACATGGTCACCCTCTTGCCCATGTTGGCTGTACCATTTTATTAACGTCATGTCTTTAGGACTACGGACACCTCCTTTGTCGACCACCCACCTAGTACGGTCTCCTCAAAGCCTACCCCAAAATACACCTCTCGGGGAACTACTCGTGGTGGTACTACACGGGGCACTACACGAGGTGCGGCGACCAGCCGATATGCTACACGAGGGACTACCCGTGGCCGAGCGAGTGGTCTTCCTCGAGGACGTGGGACTCGATAAATCCTACTGCCTGTGATATGAATATCTCGACAAGAATGGGATCACAGTGTTGAATTGGGTCAACCCAAGTCCGAACAATCGACTCGATCTCGGATGACGTTGTAGAGGCCTTAGAGTGGGCCGGCGGAGACTCGGGGAGTTGGGGACTCGACGTGGAGAGAAGAATGTTTCTTTAGGCACATACTTTATGATATCCCTGTAATGATGATGACTTCATGAAATAAAACCCATTCCAATAACACTTATCCCATATAGCCCTCCAGTATAGAAGTGTAGTCCACTATACAACATCAAGGCGGAACATCTCCGGGGCGGTCACTCTTTTGCTCAGCAGAAAAAACGACAGCAACTTCATCCCGAACAACTCTTTGATCCTCGTGGTTGTATCTCTTTTGGAGGGAATTACTTGGTTTATTTTCCTAGTTCTTTCTTGAGTTGGGTTTATATTCAAGTATCACTTTAGGTCATTGGGATTAATTGGTCTTCCCCGCGGGGTATGGTTACGGGAGTGAAGGAGTGAAGCGAGCTGCCGCGGCAACCCTCGATTGTACGCGCATCAAGAGCCTCATACACATTCACTCTATCCCGCTCTAATATATACCCCCCTTTTTTGTAAGTCACATGTACGACTCATTCATCGTTGGTTGGCATTCACTGACCTGAAGTTGTTTGAAGTGAAATGCTGGCTTCACTCAGGGGTTGTCCTTAATAGGCAAAATCAGGTCCATTCACTATCCTCAAAGGAATTTGATTGAGCAGCCCTTTTTCTTGGAACATTCAACATTTGTCTCCCTTCATCATTTCTCCTTCATCGTTCTTGCTTCTGCACCTTAGTGCTTCTATCCTTTTAATTCCTGTTTCTTTCTCTGCTTCCACATCTTGCTGAGACATTGAAGGCCGGAACCTACTTTGTCTCTGCCCTGCATCATCCTTCTTTGCGTCCCATCCCTCTTTTAATCTCCATCGTTACAGTTTGAAATTTTGGGCTTGTCAGTCAAAATGGCCAGCCTGGATTGTGTTCATATCCTTTCTGAGGCCGCATATGGCTGTGGTATGTACCAAGAATGTCTCAATGACAATTGTCTGGATGGCAATTGCAAGTCTTGAGCTTGATGGACTAACGTCTGGATCAGAACATTTGGCTCCGATCATGAAAGATGCTGCAACTGCAACTACGTTCAAAACTGGCTTCCGCAAGCAGTATGAGGCCCTGGCTCCGTACACCAAGCCTGAGCCGGTTGCTGTGCAGGCCACGGGCTTACGAACTGTATCATCCCTGAAGCCCAAGTACCATTGCCTTGCATGTCCCGAAGTTTGTCTGAATACCGAAAGAAAGGCACACACCAAGAAGACAGGACATGGCTTCTGTAAGTGCTTCATGTTACTTGGGCCAATTAACCTCACTCTAATGCGTGAACAGACATTGAATCGCGCAATCGCTTCCTTTTCTGTGAAGAATGTGTGGATTTCGTCTATGATCATGGTCTTGAGAGATTCTGTGGACCTCAGGCCAAAGTTGACTGTGAGTACAACTTGCATGAATAAACGTGGATTCCTGGCTAATCGACACATAGACACCAAAACTACATGGGTTTCTGATCCAGCTGCAGATGCATATGTAAAGCTCAACGCTAACAAGAACCTTTGCTCCCGCCGAGGCGCTCGTGGCGTCTGGAACATGGGACAAACCTGCTATCAATCCGTTATTCTCCAGGCCTTGCTTCACGACCCCACTCTTACTGCCTACTTCCTTTCTGGAGGCCATGATATCCACACTTGCGAGAAAAGCTTCTGTGTGGCATGTGCTCTTGCTGAAATCTTTATGGATTTCAATAGTGGCGAGAAGACCGAGGCTGTGTCAGCTGCTACTCTTCTGTATCATGGTTGGGACGCATCACGAGTAAGTCGGACGATATGCTATTTGCATAGATCGACACCAGACGGGAATTATTTGCTAACCTCTCGGACGATAGGACATGGCTGGATACCGTCAGCAGGATGCTCACGAGTACTTCCAGTTCCTGGTCAATGCACTTCATGCCTCCACCCCCGGCCACGCCGAAAACTACGATACCCAATGCAACTGCTTCTTCCACCGAACCTTCTATGGAGAACTCCGTAGCAGTGTTATGTGCCACAAATGCGGCAAGACCACCCACACTTGCGATCCCATGGCTGACCTGAGTCTCGATGTGCAGCTTCAAAACAAGAAGCGCAAGCTGGGACCTCGTCTGAGCTCAAACACCGCTACTCTCACTGGTTGCCTGGATAGTTTTACTGCAGTTGAAGACCTCTCCCCCGATGCCTCTTACCACTGTGAGAAATGTGGCAACACTCCTCAGCGAGCTTCTAAGCGGCTGCAGATCCGCAAGCTGCCCGTCATCCTTTGCATGCAGCTCAAGGTATGTCTCTCACTCCTGCCTTATAGTTTCTTCCATTCTAATACCTTGTCAGCGTTATGAGCACAACTCGTCTTCCTCCGAGAAGGTCCATGGGCACATTGATTTCCCCATGACCCTCAACATGCTGCCCTACACCGTTAAGAAGGATAAGGAACGTGTCGATACTTCCAAGTACATCTATGACTTGTCCACTGTGATTGTTCACCAGGGCTCCATGGACTCTGGCCACTATTACGCGTACACCCGCTTGGCTGGTGACAAGGTACGTAACATGGCTTCTCAATCAAGCTTGACAAGTTCGATTTTACTGATCACTTAATTCCCAGTGGGTGTTGATGGACGATAACAAGGTTACTGTGGCTCCTATCGCCGATGTCCTGAAACAGGATGCCTACCTCCTGTTCTACAATATCCGATCCATCGGCACTGAGAAGATCTAAAGGGTGTTAGTTGATTGATGGAACACTCAGTTTCGAGAGACTTGAGGGTGGCCGCCGAGAGCATTGATTTCCCCTATGTACATAGCAAAGCATGATGACCAAGAGTTTAACACCCGTTTTTGGAACTTCTGGCGGTTTGAACGTACCTACCACCATGTTCAATCTTCAGTCGATCTGTGACGGACCAGATTACCAAATTACCAAATCCTGCCTGCCCAGGTGGAGATTTAGGTACTACGATACAAAATCTACATTCAAATTCTCACTCTGGGAGACAGAACCAGCCGCTTTCATGAGATCAAGAAAAACGTAGAGATTAGATAGCACATCAATTGCATATCATGTCCCCCAATCGAGCCAGATCATTTGAAGCGAATACGCTCAGGCGAAATGGAGCATAAAACAGGAGAAAGCATTAAAGAAAACCCGTCATTGATATTGGATAAAGAAAAAAAAGGATGAGGGTTCAACATGACATCCTCGTTTTCAAAAACTCCTTCACACAACAACCCCAGTCCCAACCTCGTCCATCGATGCCACGTGAGACACCGAACAGAGATGTCTCCTCCATAATGAATCAACAACCACTTTTTTTGGGAGCCGTCATGCGAAAGAACGGAACGTGGGCGCATTACATTTCCCGACACTTCGAAACAATCCCTTCCCTTGGACACGGTGGTGCCCGAGCGCCGGGGCACGTAAACGGATCATGGACGCGAATGGATCGAGGAAGGGCGTTTTCCAGCAGACATGGTTTTGGTAACTTAGCGGTACTGTATGGCGAAAGGAACCGATGTTAGTTTTTTCGAAATTCTGTGTCATAAATTCCCACGAGCGCTAGGGAAGTATCGTAGGTGTCGAATCGTGGAGGCTGAAGTATTCACGAACCTTGTTGAAACCGATGTCGGTGGACTTCTCACGGAAGCACTGACGGCAGATGTTCATCTGTAAAAAAGAATCCGTATTAGCCACAAGTGACTCTTTTGACTCATATATCCGGGGTATTGAATGATGCGCCGAAGCATCATTCAGTAATAGGAGTTCCACGTACGCCGTACTTGCGGATCAGACCAGCGCGGTGGGCGCAGACACGGCTGTGATCGAGCGAGCATATTAGCCAAACTGTTCCTCCAATTTTCGAATCCCAATTGTTTCTTTTGTCGACCAATTCTCTCTCTTGTCGTTCTGTCGTTTCCTTCTTTTCTTTTGGGGATCGTTTCTTATCGAGGGGAGTAATCTTTGGGGCGAACACACCATTCACGGGAACCCTTGCCGTACCTAGAGAAATCAATTAATTACTGCCCTTCCTACCTGTTCAAGGGGTTTCGGTCGACTTACTTGCGGGGGCGGCTGTACCAAACGGACTCGTGAGTCATCTTGAGATGTCGTAGGGGGGAGTTGACGGGTGGGTTGTTGACGAAGGTCGTTGGCGCTGTTGGAGGAAAGTCGAAGGTTTAGGGTCGAAAATCGTTGTGTGCCGCCCCAATGGGGAAGTGCACGGGCCAACTCGCTTGATTAGCCCACTAGTCTATTTCGGGTAATTGTCATGTGACCGCGCGCCAATCATGCGTTATGTAATCAAATGATGTTGATGCCTGAGGCGCCACGTGCAGTGAGATAGTAGAATCTAGTTCGAATGTTCAATAGCTTCTTTTACTACGATCTGCTTCTTTTCTCTCGAAATAGTAATGGTTCTACTATTTTTCGAGGAACATGTGAGCCTTCACAAAAGCCACCTTGTTCACTGTCTTCTTTTGACCGTCAAAGATGCTGACTAGACTCTTCCACACTGGACCTACTCACTGTACGCACTGCTATCTAAATTGGTGACTCGGAGATAATATCAAATGCCAATATGAACATATAAATGACTTCATATGTTCGTCATGGTACAAAAAACCAGCTACCAATTAAGAAAAAAGAGGTTCTCACATACATGTTGTGGATGTTCATATTAATGCTGGGGATTCGCAATCCACAACTAGATTCTGCTATACCAAATTGAGAAATTCCACCATGTTGCAGATTTATATACATGTCATGATATTGGAATCTTCGCCATAAAATTTCGCAGGTCCATACTGAGCAATGCTACCTTCCGTCCAACTCAACAGGCTCCCGATATGATGGAGGGACAGACTTGAGAGGCGATTGAGCTTCGTAGATTGGGCTTGAAGCCAGCTCATATTGTCTGGGCTGGTCGGCTGGTAATTCAATATTTGAGCCTTTTTCGTTTGCAGTGAGATTTGACGAATTGGACTGCTTTCGCCGACGAAGGAAGAGAAATGCAAGCGCAACTAGAACCAGTATACCACCGGCTGCTGCTCCAATTCCAATGCCAGCCTTCGCTCCAGTAGACAAGCCTGATGAGCTACTGGTAGATTTGTTTGATGTGGCTGTAGATGTTGACGTTGAGGAGGATGTGGATGTGGATACGGTTGCACCTGTGGTTGCGGTGGCTGTTGCAGTGACGGGATAAAGACTATCGCTTGATTGCCACTCCACAACAATTCCATATGCATTCCAAAGACCACCCGGTGTCATACTACCCGGCTTTGATGTAGTGCTGCCTCCGGTAGTATAAGTGTACCCATAAAATACCGTTGTGGTTGGGACCCATTGGCAGAGTTCTGTGCTGTACCATGGATATCCCGAGGAACCCGTTGGTCGCGTAGAGAACACCCAATCAGTAGAGCTAGGTCTGTATTTCAAGTAAGCGTCAGCAATCTACCTTCTCAATCTTCGAATTTCATAATATGAACACCAATTTGAAGATAGAGACACTATACTCACAAATATTCTGGGCAGCATGTTCCAACAGTGACGTAATCTTCAGAATCACCCGTTGAGCTAGCGGCCATAGTCCAGCCACTTGGACATATTCCTGGAGAGAATGCACTTGTTGGGGACCATCCCGAGGGTAAACATTCTGTTGTGTTTATGGGGCCAATATTCATCCAGATTGAGCCTGAGCTATGAGCAGCCCACAGGTCTGTGAGACATGCGCCTGGAGGGGTGAAGGTTGTTGTTAGAGGAAGCGGGGCCGCCGTCGTGCCTGATGTCGTGGTTGTCATGATTAAAGGGTTGTGGGGTTCAGGAAACAGAAGGGTATTCGAAGGAAGAGGGCGAGAGGGAGAGAGAATAAAATCCCATCAGGGGCAGATGGGCCCCCAACTCCATTGCTTAAGTACATTGTCGATCAGCGCAAAAAATGCGCTTGGTGCACGGGCCATTGGCAGTTGTGTTTAGAACGCCATAGGCTCTTCTCAGGGTCCATTAGACGATTATAATCCTTCAACGCTTAGTTCAGTCTCACTGGGACATGATCAAGTGGAAATGCTACAAGATTGGAAGAAAAACGGTCTGTAGCATATCACGGTTGGATTTTGCGACCGGTAGGCAGTATTGCCCATCTTCAAGGCCATGATTTGCGATCAGACTAAAACCATTGAAAAGAGTTAGAAAAAAACTGGGCCAGGAAGCACTCAGCGGTAAAGTGCGAGATGATTCACTCCTTCCACCTACTTGAGCTGTGATAGTGTATCATAAGTACATGCATAGGCAGACGCCACCAAAATTCCGACCATAGAGACCGAGGAACCGCACGGAAGAATAGGCGATTTGGACAAATTGTGATAGCCATGGCCCACTTTATTGAAGCCACCGGGGTCCAGGATGCTTAGCGCCGCCCCACTAAGCGTTTCGCCCACAGGGTCGGCTAAGGGTTCATATAAAGAGTTATTCGCCCATAAATTAACTTGGTTGGCCGCCACAAAAGACTTTTCCTTCTATTCCAAGACCACCACATCTGAAATAGTATCGGATCTAAAGCGTGGTCGTCGGAAGACTGTGCCCTATGTTACATTTAGCGCACGCATAGTTCTTCCCGAGATCCTCATGCCCATTTCGCCCAAACGTCCGCCCTATTTGAATTCATGGCTTCAAATTTTTGACAACCTTGGAAATAGCTGTAAGGTTCCTCATGAGTTTTCAATTCTAGGAGGTTTCCTAGTAGTAGGTATATTCTTAAAGGTAGGCTTGGAGCACTTGAGGCTAAAGATCAGAACAATACGGGCGCCAACTTCGTGAAAAAATACTAGCATGAGATGAAATATATATACGCACGGCAACTTGAAGTCGTGCCTCTACTTCAAGTTAGGTGTCCAGGCTCTATAATCTATTCAAATGTTCTAATTCAAACTTGAACTTGAATGCCCAGGTGTTCGTTTGCCCTATTGATGGGTTCAAGTTTGCATGACACTGGAAAGGATATCTGCACACCTTGACCCATTGCATGGGCACCATCTGGAGCAACCGAAAGAGTGACAAGGCACAACAATGGAAGAAGAAAACAAATCTTCAAAGGTTGAATTTTTCGATAGAAATGTGCATGTCCACGGGTGGAGTCTAATACCTTTGTGGATATATAATACGTATGAGGTGGCTATGTATGCATGTGTGTCATGAGATTCATAACCTTGGAAAACTCCAAGCTGGAGTCCCCTCCAGCACCGTCTTGAGCTCCTTGAGTATCATGATTGAGATCTTGTCATTACAGTACATGTTAGTGTGTAGGTTTTCGAGTATGGATGTTGTTTATGGGCTGAAATTTCAGCTCAAGTGAAGTTGCGAGAGACTCGAATAATGATCAACCAACCAATCAGAGCCGCAATATTGCCTAGTTGTTTCGATTTTAATAGCCGAGCTCATACTAGATTAGTACAGGAAGAGCACAAGGTGCGTACAAAGTCGGAAGAATATCCAAACATTTGAACATTGGAAGTGGACATTTGGAATCGATCTCGGCCCCGCTACCAGGTGCGGCCCCACCTTTGAGGCACTCCAAATTGAAGCTCTCCAGCTCCAGGGCTGAGGCTGTATATCAGCTCGACGTTAGGATTCTGCCGTGCCAGTATTCAAACCAGGGGACTTATGTATGAACAATGTAAGGATCAATCCAGATGCCGGGCTGGCTTAACATTCGAATGTTCAAACTTGAATGTTGCACCTTCTACATGTGGGATGATTGGATTCAGCTGAAGTTTTGCACATCGTTTATTGATCCTCGATCCCTGCAAGGCTGCATCTTAGGCTGTACCTCCACATAGATTCCCCGCATAAAAGCACTCTGATGTCACTAAAAACCTTCAAATGCTGGGGACTGATAAGCCATTCGTTCAGATCTTTAGCTCTGTCATATGCAGTCAGTAGCGAGGTCATATCTATAAGCCGTATTTGGAAGACGATCGCAGATATACCCATACACCAAGACTTGGAGTGATATGTAGCTGGTAACGCTGTTCATGAGTTGCTGGGTGAATTGAAGGGGCTTAATCCTGCTGATACTAGCTACGAACAACTACCAGTAATTCATCCTCGGAAAAGAAGTAAAATTTGCTCCAAGTTTTCGGCAGAGATCCTCAAGGTTGTAACTTAGAAGCTTGGAACACGTCAAATCGGACTATTGATACTAGACGGACGGAGGTGCTACTGTGTACTCCGTAGGAGTGCACATGTGAGGGAGAAAGTGATGATATCAACAGAGGATCAGGTGGTCCACGGAGTACACCTGCTGGGCACCTATGGACACGGACGGAAATAGCTGTCCTCCGTATCCGGAATACAAGTAGAGTTAACCGGTCGATCGCTCCATTTCTATGAAGCATATTTTATGCACACTAAAATATGAGTTGAAGTCCGTGCCCACCCCCGATAGTCATCGCCGATCGCACGGGAAGGCCCAGGCGCGTCTGTTCTCTATTGGACGCCGGAAATGGTACCTGGGGGGCCTCCTCAGGCTACTACGTACCCAGGTCTACACGGGCTACGGATGACTTAGTGCCGAACATCCGACATCCCGCAGGCTTGATGAACTAACCGAATATAATGATGGCTTGAGCTCGTGAAGACGTATGACGCCGATCTGTTGATCGCCTGAGGGAGGGGCTGGTCATTAGCGTGAAGCGGCATAAGTACTCCATAAACGGGAGGACAAGTTCTGAGTGCGGAGTGCATCACTCGCATTTTTATGGAGTACATGTAGGATATAATATTCGTGGAACATCCATACTATAGGATCTGCATGGGTATCTTCACAATAATCCGTATTAGCTTTGAGTTAAAAGATCATGGAGTTTATTGTGGGTTTTGCAGGATTTGCAATCATGATGCCAGTGGTGACACCGTACGATCCTGTACTCCTTACGGAGCAATAGTGAGAGCATCTAGCACGCTCAACTCATTAGGCTTATGCAGGAGAGTGATTGGGGATCCTTAGACCCGCCAATGACATCTATTCAAAATTCCGGATTTTGTATTCCGTAAGAAGAAACGAGTCCAAACGAGAAGAATTCTTCGACTCATCGGTTGCCGATCGCCGGGATGTGCGTGCCGCCAGAGTGCGTGTGCGTTGCTAAATCCGCTGGGCTTAAAGCCGGAAGCTCGCGGATACTTGTGACAAGGTTCTTCACTTGTCAGATGAGATGGCTTGGCATTTTCCTGTCTTATGATCCAAAGGAATCGGAATGAGGGAAAATATACGAATATGTCCTGGTGTACGAACAAGTCTTCAAGCTATGGACTGTAGTATCATCAATATGGATCCAGATATTCACAATATCCTCCCTTCCATAGAGTTTTTGAAGCTACAAAACATTTGCAAGCGAAGTCCCAACTGTTATACCCCGATATCCGCAGAGACCGAGCTCCATAGCAAAATTTTTCATGATTCAATAGTATCACCGACCTTCGGAGAAATATTTACATACATCGATAATCCACTTTGATTGATCTCAGGAACCCACAAATCCACGATATCCAAGAAAACGAGTGGGTCCCTCGGGTATATCCAACTTGAAAGTTGAGCCCCGTTCTTCCGACAGCACTTGAGTAGATGGAGCAAGGAAAACCGGAATTATCTGCTCAATTTTACCTCGGAAGAACGGCTGGACTTGTCTAGAACAGCTCGTCCTGTTTGGGCAATATTGGCTCATACGGTCCTCCCGGCTATTGGGATCGGTTGTTATGATCAATGGCCGCGGTTGTTTCTTGATGACAAGCAGCTATCGAGTAGTACACATGATGACTGCATCTGTGCGAGTGTGAGGCTGAATGTGTCAATGAATCTATGAAACTTCACGTAGTACTTGTAGTAATGAATAACAATATAATTCGTAGGTCGAATGAAATAAGATTAGACGGATGTGGACAGATATAACCCAACTACTATGTAGTATTAAGTCTTATACTATTGTCAATTTAAAGATGAGGGAAGCTCCACATGGTAACTTTTCATAGTACTAATACGAGTACCTAAGCTCGTAAGCATATCATGTTAAGCATGCATGGACACAGTAACAAATTGACTTGAACTAGATGTTTGTTAGAGATTGGGACCAATGGTCACCATAGCTATTCCAAAGTTGATATAACTTGACGCAAACACCGCTTCTTCTCTTCTCAAGCGCACCTTTTTCCTCTCAAAAATATTAATTTGAGGAGTTGCTGCTACTTGAGACGAATACGCCCGGGATGTCACTTAACTTTTGGCTTTGGGAAACTTGGATATCCTTGCTCAGATAAAATGTAGCTACTCATTAGCACTTTGCAGTGTATCATCGATGGATCCGCATCGCTACTAGTATGTATTCTCTGCAGGGCATTTATATCCAAACACCCCTTGCGACTAAAGTAGATGGGGTTCGACCCTTGCAAGCCATGGCGTTATGGTTTGTGGGGTTTATTAACATGATTGGATGTGGTGAATTCTGCAGTGTAACAGAGCCGCATGATTGTATTTGCTACATAATCGTACTCGTACAGCATCGATGTAACGAGCGATATCAGCCCTGAAATTCTCACGTGGTTCTTAGAAGATCTGTCAAGGTTGTTTAAGCACGGAATCAAAGCGGGAGAATCTCGATACAGCTGGCTTTACATTTTTTGATTTTGCAAAATCTATAGTTTGATCCCATAATAGCCAAGCTGGGTAAGTGTTTCCGGGTATTTGACATTGCATCCTAACATTGAAGGTTATTACTGTTGCCTGATACTTTCAGCGCTGAAACTTGAATGAGAGAGCACTATACTACATCATCATAATTTTGATTCCTCATCTCAACACGAGTCATAGTTTAATGATATTAATAGTACTGCCAGTTGGCATGTCAGCATCATTTCTTGTTGCCTGGTACTGCCAAAGTTGAGTATAGACTAATCCAAGGTTTGACATCAGCACGACTCGATGTTTATTAATAGTACTATATTTGAACATTCCAAGGTTGTAGTTCATCTATTCAAGTTTAATGCGGTTTTTACATCATAACTCCCATGGTACATACTACTCGTTAGTACTGCGATGGGCATGTTCAAGATAACCGGGAAACTTTAACTTTGAGGTATACACTAGTTGAAATAGTTCGTAGTAGTATAGTAAGGAGTGCTTATTAATTTAATAGTATTACTTCTGACGTGGAACTTCCAAGGGTGTTAGTTTAAATTCAAATGACAAGGGGCCATTATCTGCTTTGAGATGAAAGGCTGTTTGAATTCCGGGGATAGCTTAAGGATGATCGGATTTAACGCGTTAGCATCATCCTGCATTTGATGAATCATACCACTGGCAGGTTGACCAATGCATGGTGGGGCTCCTTTCTTACTAAACCCCCAGCTTCGGACTTTGCAGGTCGAGCCCTCGTTCCTATGCACGGTCATACTATGCAAAATCTTCTTTTCCAAGGTTCCCGATCGGAGTTTGTCGGGCGATATAGTGATATAGGCCCCCCGCCAACTCTAACGATACGGATCGGAAATCAAATAAGTTTGGAAGGGGCCGAGACACGGATTTTCGAGTGAAGCTTGTGAAGACCGTGTCCGATGCCCAGGTGCCAGTGCCCAGGTGACTTGTACCAGCATCAAACTTTGAATCATGCGGTCTGCCCTATACTAGTCCTTAGGTACATGATATGTGATATGTGGGTCAACATTCCACACTGGAACCCCTCTATGCTGCCCAGGTGTATGTATTACAACCCAGGCTGTATGCAAGTACAGAGTACCTTTGTCTAAGCTAGCTTTGGATGGATCCATTATCGGCAGGGTCAATATCATGTAAGATGGTGTCATCCCTAGTTTTTGAGAAGATTCTCGTGGACCTTGACCTTGGCAGACTAAGCTGATTATTTGGGTCAATGAGTTAATTCACTTACATCTTGCAGGCAGCAAGTTGAACCTCACATGGGACTTTTTACATGCCAACAATTCAAATGTTTGAACAAGTCCTAGCGGTGTACATGTAAATCACCGAAGACGGTATCTTGATACCGAATAGGGTAGCGATCGACTACGTCATTTGGGGCCGGGCGCCTATGAGGTGCATCTAGTCCAGCAAATACACCTCTGCCTAACCTGCAAGCTTAGGTAGTGTGAAATTCCACTAGGGAGTTATTTCCCTCTAGGTATTCCCACTCCATTAGCTGCATGTATAAGCTCTTGGCGGATATATGGTAAAAAGGTTGGGGAATGAGGTCACTACGGACTCGGAGATGTCAGATTGTCTGGTTCATGAGCTTCCCGACTGATCCGAGTTTTGGCTTTGGAACCTGAATTTGTATATTTTTTGATTGGTTCCTTTTGTATAGTTCGATAATGCCAAGACATGGGAAATTTCTTTAATTAATAATTATTCTCTTTGAGTCAGAGCTTTGTGCAAAGTCTTTAATGCATTGCAGATGCAGATCCGAGTGTATGTGGTGAAGCTGGGTGAACTTGAGAGCACTTACATGTGAGAGAAACTGGGATTTACAATTCACCATGGATATTCTGAATTGTTATAATATCTTATTATAAAGATCAAGTACTTGAATTTCAATAGATAATTTTTTTTATATAGGTGTAGTCCCGAATAACTATGATGTGTAAGCGCAGACTAGGCCTTATGAGCACGCACTCGGCGCCGGTTCCTTATCCCCGCCCTTTCCGAAGCATTGGAAATCAGCGCCAGCGAGCCCTTGGTAATCAATTTTTTGATTTTATAATTTTTTTTTTTTATAATTCCCTATTGTATAGTTTCCGGTTCTTTTATTTCTTATTATTTTATTAATTCCCTGCAGCCTGTGCTGCCAAGACAAAGAGAGCTCGCTGTTTTATATAGCCTGGCCCCTCCCACTCTATACTTTCCTTTCAGCCCTATCTGCTGGTACTCACTACCTGGACCTTTCAGCTTGCATTGCTGTACAGAGTGATCAAATAACTTACCTGAAAGTTCCAAGGTGTGAAGAACTTTTTCCTCTTCTCTATTCTTTCTTCTTTTTTATTAATAAAAATAAAAAAAGGTCAGGTTGGAGCTTCTCTTACTGCTTTTGCAGTGTCGTTACGTCACGATTTGCGGACACGGAGTTTGGTTGTGATAGAAGCTCAACTCATTTCCCCCTTTACTCCGATCGTAATTCAAACTCGAAGCGCATTCTCAGCTAGCGCAAACTGCACCGCCAACTCGGAGCTTTTTTAGGTCTATCGGTCCGATGGGGCTCAGGGTTGCACAAATAGCTTGCGCAGTGCTACTCGTCGCATCTATTGCGACAGTACGCGCGCATGGCGAAGATGAGACCATGGACGACATGAATATGGATATGAGCATGGATTCACACGCCGCAGTTCAGACAGTGCAGGCTGCTGCAGCTTCTACAGCCCAGGCAGATAACCCTTTGAGCTATTTTGCATATGGAAAACACTCCAGTTCCATAATAGGGCATATTGCTCTGATGGTGATAGCTTGGTGTTTTGTCCTTCCTGCAGGTACGCGATCTTCGAGTCCAACTGAGAGCTTCCAGAGATTGAACACCGGACTAACATTTCACTTGCGACAGCGACTATGCTTAGTATTGCGCGCTCTCGACTGGCCCTTCCTTCCCAGTTCCTCTTCCTGATCCTGAATGCCTTCGGTTTGCTTCTGGGAATAATCTACAACAACCAGACTCCTGACCTTTACGAGAACAATGCGCATCACAAGATCGGCTGGATCATAACCTGGGTCATCACTGCGCAAGTCGTTCTGAGTTTGATTTTCGCCTATGGTGGCCGAGGAAGCTCCAAGGCGACATCGGAGTCTTATGAGCATGCGGCTTTCTTGCCTGTCTCTACAGATGAGCACCAACATAGCTTCCCATCTGGTCCAATGCATGGATATCGCTGGTCTCGGGATAGTGGACAAGGGACTGAGCCCGGATCTTCAATTCACAGCCCCGGATCACCATGCGACTGTCCAGAGGATTATGACGGATTTGAGAAGCCTGAGGAGCCCGAGGACACCTTACCTGCTCAACCTCCTACACGAGGCTGGTTCCACAACAGCATCGTGAGCAAGTTTCTCTCTAATCGCGTTCCTGGAATGGTCTCCAGTCGGGTACTCCGGGTCTTCAATAGCATTTACAATGTAATTGACCGCATCATCCTCCCGTTTGGATTTGTCGCAATTGTGACAGGTGCAGTAGCTTACGGCGGTATCATGAGAGGCCATGAGATCTTCAATGGTCTGGCGCATTTCATCAAGGGTGGCATTTTCTTCTGGTATGGAATTCTCACATTGGGCCGATACCTGGGTTGCTGGGCAGACCTGGGCTGGGCCTGGAATAAAAAGCCCATGACTCCCATTGTGAAGAGTTGGAAGGCCAAGGTGCCCTCGGGAGAATTTGTCGAGTCTCTGGTCATCTTCGTCTATGGTGTTTCCAATGTATTCTTGGAGCATCTCTCTAGTTGGGGTAAATCATGGTCTGCCACAGATCTTGAGCATGTTTCCATCTCTATTCTGTTTTTTGGAGGTGGCTTGGTAAGTTTGATACCCTGGAAAATATGTTTATGTACCCTTCAACTAACCGGGCTTACTTGTTTTACTCCAGGTCGGCATGCTCTTTGAATCCAAACGCATTCGAGAAGTGCTCAACAACACTGTTCTTCGATCCCCTGCCCACGGTACTCGCGACGAGGGATGGCAGATTCCCAAGTCCCAGACTGTATCTCTGAACCCCATGCCTGCTCTCGTTATCCTGCTACTTGGTATGATGATGGGCTCTCACCACCAGACCAGCATGACCTCGACTATGGTACACAAGCAATGGGGGAACATGCTGGTGGGCTTTGCCTTAGCCCGTGGATTCACATACGTTTTGTTATTTTTGCGTCCGCCAACTTCATATCTGCCGGCACGTCCCCCGACGGAGATCATTTCCGCATTTTGCCTGATGGCAGGTGGACTCATCTTCATGCTCAGTGTAAGTTTCCAATCAGAGACTATTGGGAAAACTTCAAGGCTAACTCGATCTTCTAGACTCGCAATGTCATCGAATCAATGGAGTTTTACGAGCTTGATGCCATGTTTACATTCACGGTTGGCATGGGATTTACAGCTTTCATCATGGCTCTCGAAGTGTTGGTGGTCACGTTGAAGGCGTGGGCTGTAAAGCGTGAACAACGCTCACAGCCTACCTTCCAGTTCCCATGAAGAGTTTAAGTCATACAGGTTTTACTCTTACAGTTTTGATACCCCGTTACATCTCTGGTTTTATTGTTTTGACCGGGGTCTTGTCCTTGCTGATGATCCACATCACTAGCAAGGACTAAGTTCGGCTCGATTATGATATCTTGTCTTGCAATATTCCCCTTTTCTGTTTTATGTTTACACTATGTGACATTCGATATTATGAATCATGTTCTAATGAGGTGGCCATCATGGATTTTAATCAGCGACTGGATTACCTAGTCGTCATGCCAATGAAACGGTTTCTTATTCACTCTTACACTTGCGCATATTTCCATATAGCCTACCACTGGTTATATTGTAATAAGCTCCACATCTTACATCAAATTGATCAAAATTCGAGTATTCCCGTTTAGCCGACGGGGAGATAAGTCGAATTTAACTCTTAACGCCGAGATGACGGTGCCGAGAACCGAATTGACGGGAAGATTTGAAGTTTTCTTTAATGAACCAGTTGACTTGTTCAGTTTGAATATGCAGAATTTAAGGTGCTTATGTGTAACGTCCCGGTGGTTTTAATCTCTCTGTGATCCCCCAATGTTATCAATTCATATCCAATTGGCTCAGAGAATGATGATAACACTCAGGGCTTGAGATACATGAGTTATTGCATTCTCAAGAATACGGAAAGCATAATAGAAACTGCCGACATGAGGGACAAGTGGGGCATCTTATTCAAGAGAACTCCATAGAGGGGTAAATAAAACGACATTGGGCGTCTTAGCATGAAATTCCTGCCTGTGATTGGAAGCGAGGGACCCTACTTGTCATTGTCGGGGTTCCACGGTTGTTCGAGTTTAAATAGGAGCGATGCTCCCCTCTATGATGGCGATACTACTACCCCACCACCAAGTTATCGACTTTTTCTCTCAATCTAATTATAATGGCCTCTAACCCTCCTTCTTCCTGCTGTGCCACTGGTTTCAAGCACGAGGGCACCCCTGTCGGCGAGCTCAAGACCATTGATGGAGGTTAGTGCCAGTTAACTACCCTTGCAGATGAAGCTATTCGTTCTGGAGCTTTGAGAAGCTAACAATTTCCTCTTGATCAGTGAACACCTACATTGGTACCCCCAAGGGTAACCAGAAGGCTGACACCGCCGTTCTCTTCCTGTCCGATATCTTCGGTCTCTTCAACAACAACAAGCTCCTCGTTGACGAGTTCGCCAACAATGGCTACCTGACTGTTCTCCCTGACCTGTTCCGTGGCGGTCAGCTCACCACCGATGACATGGAGAGCGGCCGTGTCAACATTGGCGAGTGGCTTAAGGACTACCAGCCCCCCAACGTCGATCCCATTGTTGCCCAGACCATCAAGTACATGCGCGAGACTCTCGGTGTTAAGAAGATCGCTGCTGTTGGTTACTGCTTTGGTGCCCGCGTATGTCACACAACCTTCCACCTACATAGACATTGTCGACACATTGCTTTGCAGCGCACATATTCTAACATATCTTGTTTTTTTCTCTCTAGTACGTCACCCGTTTCCTGAAGGGTGGCCAAATCAACGTCGGTTACCACGCTCACCCCACCGGTACCACCCACGAAGACCTTGCCGCCATTGAGGGTCCTCTCTCCATCTCCGCTGCCGGTAAGCTTTCACTTAATATATTCCCAATTAAAAGAAGTAATATACTCACACAATTCCACAGAGATCGAC
This sequence comes from Penicillium herquei, assembly GCA_039634405.1. Taxonomy (NCBI): domain Eukaryota; kingdom Fungi; phylum Ascomycota; class Eurotiomycetes; order Eurotiales; family Aspergillaceae; genus Penicillium; species Penicillium herquei. The sequence continues at coordinate 2,697,090 of CP098390.1, forward strand.
CAGGCTTTCTCCCCCCAGCTCCGCCACGAGTCCGAGATCACCCTGGCTAAGACTGGCCAGGCTTGGCAAATCAACCTGTTCAGCGGTGTCAAGCACGGCTTTGCTGTTCGTGCTGACCTGAGTGACCCCAACCAGAAGTGGGCTAAGGAGCAGGCCTTCTGCCAGGCTATTGCTTGGTTCAACTACCACCTGTAAAGGTATAATAGAAATGCTGGTCTTGAAATGTTCATGATTAGTAGAGGAGAATAATGATACAATGTCATAAATCATTTGATTCTTTCGTCTCTCATGTGCTGCTCAAGCCTTCTAGGGCTGACTTCAAGTCTATGACTATATAACGTTCAAGTTGTAGTCTGATAGACGGCTGACGTGCTACATAGCCATGTAACTTGGATACAGGGAATTTGGGAATAAGAAATCAACATTTGAACCCCGTTTAATCGGCACCAAATGGATGGAGACTTGAAATGAGTAATAATTCTAAGGTTCTTACTTGTGAACTGTCTTATGTGCCTTTTTACTAGTACTATATGCACACGTGTACTAGTAGGATCCTTCGTACCCCTGTGGGACAGAGTATGCATGGGACAGTCATGGTGTATACATAGTGTAGGGAGCATTCCAAGACATCAGATCAACTTTTATCTCATCATTGAGTCTTTTGAGTTAAGAATTCTTTGAGATGTTTATTGAGTATTATGGATAGTTGTAGTAGAAATCTCATCTACTAAATCCCACTGATTGATTTGCCCAACGGGGAATAGCGGAGATCGGGTGCGCCTTTCCCGACGTGACGAACATTTGATCGAGTAATCCACCCTAAACCACCTTTTTTGCGCAGTCTTCCATTTCAAAGCCTTGGGTATTGAAACTCCTATACTTGAGTTTCAATCTTATCGCTGTGTGGCATCTCTCTCTTCAAAACCCCCACATCGCGTGTATAGGAAGGCAGCAGAGTGGATCGCGTGCGCCTCGTGCCTCGTAAGTGATCCCTGTTCCTGAGTTGGATCCGATAACCCAATGCCCAAGGCGACTACAGTTATTAATCATTCTTGGTTGTTACCTAGGTCTTGTGCATTATTATACGTTGATTCCCTTTGAGCCTCGTCCTCGTCCATCGCGACCGCAAGTCTCCGGAGACTCTTTTCAGAACTGCCAGGCTGTCCGCTCCCCTCGCGACCCAATTCTTCATTTGAATTCCACCGTCGATCTGATTAACACATCCTGATCGCCGACAAGAATTCCGAAAGAAAAGTACGGAATTTCTGGTTATTCAGATCAAAGCTAGGCCTTACCTTGTGTGCGCCCAACGCGGGGATTGTTTCAGCAAAATGGCAACTCCGGCCGCTTTACCACCACTCCCTTTCAATCCTAGACAGGTCCGGTCGTACCTGTTGCGCCTCCCGTTATTCACACGATTAGTTCTGCTAGTGATCCTGGCATTCTGGTTGCTGGAGCTGCAGACTATCTGGAGTGTGGTGCAATGGGGCTCATTGACCCCCGATGAGTGTAATCTGGGAACCAGTATGTTTGACCCGCCACCAGGCTTCACCAGGCTTCACCAGCTTTGAGAGTCTGAATTGTCAACTAAAGGCACCCGACTAATCTGGAATTACTAGTGTACCGATTGAATACCTTCCCTCTTATCCATACGGGATTCTTCCACGCGCTACTGAATGCGATGGCTCTGACGCCACTTTTGGAGAGATTTGAGGCCGAACATGGCACTCTTACCTCGATTGCCTTGTTCATTGGACGTATGTTAGCCCGGTAAAATACTTGATGGACTTTCAACTGATGTTTGTTTCAGCTCTCTCAACTTTGCCTGCTGGTCTTTATCTCCTGATCGAGAAGATGATCTTGCATAGTAATACCCCAGTGGTGGGCGCGAGGTAAGGATGATCACATCAGTCAATGAGGTTATAGGTATTCTAACTATGTTATAGTGTCTGGGTCTTTTTGCTTCTGGGCTCTGAGGCTATTCGAACATTCAAGACCAACCCCTACTTCAGGTATGCGAAACTACTCTTCCCATCTTTTGGTCGCATTGCTAATAATGCTTTCTCGCTAGCGTTGGCCCTTACAAGATCCCCACCTGGACTTCGCCTCTGTTTGCATGTGTCGTGCTCTCTATCCTTGTGTCCAACGTGAGCTTCCTGGGTCACATGTGCGCGATTCTTGTTGGCTATGTTTGTAAGTTTGCCATCATTCTGTCAGTGCTATCAGAGCAATATCTAACATTTTCCTAGTTGGCCTTGGCTATCTCAAGTTCCTCGTTCCCCCAGAGAAGGTCCTGCGTTGGATCGAGGGCAAGCTCAACCTCTTGGGCCGTCTGCCTCATTACGTCTCTGTGGACCAAAAGACCTATGGTCGGTATGGTGTCCTCCCAACCACTAACGCATCTAACGGAAACCAAACTCCCATGAGCTACCTGGGCTCGACCCAACGCTTGGGCTCCCAATAAGCCTTGGCCTGCATAATGTCCATGTATCAATCTGCCTCTTTCCCCCTCTTCCCATGCCATAGTGTTTCCTGATTAATTCTTTTTTCTTCGTCGTGTTGCTATTTTTTGTCTTTACTTATAATTCTGATTGGGCTTACACATGGTGGGAAATATCGAGGAACAAGGGGTCAAAATATCTGTGAATCATCTCATCATCACCATATAGCATAGCGAATTTCATGAAGTGTATAACATTGTGCGTGGATGGTCTGTACCGCCGGGCGTAAATTCCCCATAAACAACAGCTCCGACATCTGGACCCTGAGCACCAGGTAAACCACTCACTTCCTGCAACTTTGTTCTATTGGTCTCTCCAGTGAACTATATTTGTTGCGGAATGGGAATATTAAGTGGTTCATCTCGATGATCTGGGCTCAATGGCGCTGAAATGTGAGTTGCGCAGAACAACATCCCCACTTCGCTGTTCCCCGACATCAGCATAGAGTGGAATGATTGATTGCGATACTGACTATTTGTTATAGCTGCGATCCGCAATCTGCGGAATAACCCTCAACTCCTCTTCGTCCGCCTTCCGAACCTCCTGTCGCTTCTATGTATCATCGTAGGAGTGGTCTGGCTCCTACTCCTCCCCTTGAATGAATACTCTCGTCACACCTACATCTCCGAGAACGCACTCCTTCCAGGCCAGGTTCATGCCTATTTCAGTGGAAGCGAACAACATATTTTCCGAGGATACAAGCAAGAGTTGGAAGGACTCTTGAATGAAGGACAGAATGGCATTGAGTCGCGCGACCAGGCGCAATTGACTCCAGCGTACGTGGAACATAGAACATGGAACATGGAACAGATGATTGGGAAATACTTGAAGACTCAGAGGGCTGACAATGTTAAAGCATTTCTACAAAGATTCAATCTGTTTTGGAGGCCGCTGGACTCAAAGTTGCAACCCAGAAGTACGAGTACACATCGGCTGGTATCACCCACCACGGCGAGAACACCTATGGAATTATCCATGCGCCACGAGGCGACGCGACCGAGGCAATTGTCTTGGTTGCTACGTGGAGAACAGCGAATGACGAGTTGAATCTGAATGGTGTCACTCTAGCCTTGACTTTGGCCAGATACTTCAAACGTACGTCCTGCAGCGGATTGCACTATACCTAAACACCTTATTGCATGTCACTGACTCGATTACAGGCTGGTCACTTTGGTCCAAAGACATTATATTCCTCTTTACCCCCGATAGTAAATCCGGCACCCAAGCCTGGATTGACGCTTACCATGATCTCCACCCCGCATCTGTACAGCCTCTGGCGTTGAAGAGCGGCGCATTACAAGGTGCCCTGGTCATTGAATATCCATTTGAGCATCGATTTAAGAGCTTGCACATTGTTTACGATGGCGTCAATGGTCAATTGCCGAACTTGGACTTGTTCAACACAGCGGTGGCCATTGCAGGCGGCCAAATGGGATTCGGATCCAACTTGCAGGAGATGTGGGAGCACGACGACAGCTATGAGGCGCGCCTGCAGACAATCCTGCGTGGTATGGCCAAGCAAGGTCTGGGATATGCCACCGGAGCCCACAGCAGCTTCATGCCCTACCATATCGATGCAATCACTTTACAGCCTACCGGTGAAGGATGGGAAGATGAGATGGCCTTGGGCCGTACCATCGAAAGTCTTTGCCGTAGCTTGAACAACCTCCTCGAGCATCTCCATCAGAGCTTTTTCTTCTACTTGCTGATGCAGTCCAATCGGTTTGTTAGCATTGGAACTTATCTTCCCAGTGCTATGCTCATCGCTGGTAACTTTACCATCATGGCGATTGCTCTGTGGATGCGAACTGGCTACCATGCAGATGCCCTGTCCACTAAGACCACAGAGTCTGCTAAGCCCAAGGAGAAGAGCTCTGAGAAGAGCTCGGATGCTGGGAAGCCGACAGAGATCACTGGACCTGCGGTTGCAGAGCGCCTCCTAGCTTTGCCTCTTACCCTTGTCACGGGTCTTCATTTGCTTGGACTGGTTCCACTTTGGTTATTCAATACTCTTCCTCACCAGGTTAGTAGGCCCGAAGCAAGCTCGCGAATTCTATACTGACCTTATTTCTAGTTCTTCACACTGGCTACTTACGCATTCGTCGCCGTGGACATCGTTCTACCCCTACTCCTGGCTGCCCTTCTCGCCAATGGCACGGGTCTGACCAGTGCGCTGGTGCCACAGCAATATCTACTGATCAAGTCCTTTGCACTTCTCCTCTTGGGATTGTCTCTGTCGACTCTAGCTACACTCAACTTCTCCCTTTCTTTCATGATCGGCCTTCTCTGCGCCCCTCTCAGTTTCGTTAACCGCTCCCAATGCACCTCAGCGTCAAAAAGACGTGCATGTGCAAGCTTGGGACTTGTTTTCCTCAATCTTCTTTCCCCGCCTACCGTTTTGATGGGTGTATGTTGGTATACTGGCGTCTCTGTGGAGGCCGTACTCACCCAGGCGGCATTCGGTTGGGATGTTTGGGGCATGTGGACACAAGTTGTGATATGGTGTGTTTGGTGGCCGGCCTGGCTAATTGGATGTGTCCAGTTAGGCGCATCGATCTTCTAGATCCAAGATTTCATTTTATTGCATTGTTCCTTCCCTCATGTCATACATTTTACTACTCATATGAGCGAATTGCTCAATTACATGTCTCAAATCTACATAATATAGAAGACACCAAAAATATGCTATCACTGGGAATACAACCAGCCTATTCATTTATTATAATAGATCAAAGTTGGCTTCAACACATAAGCCCTCTATGCGGCCCAGACATCCTTGCCTACTCCCTCAATCCAGTGTCCTAGCTCATTGACACCAGCATCCCAGTCCTTCAATCGGTTTCGCATGCCATCGATCTGCTTCATATCCAGAACCTTGGGTTGCACCCAGTGAATCTGTGCCACCTGCGCAACCTGATCGATTGAACCACGGAGCAGACCGAGAGAAAGAGCCTTCATAACCAGATGCTCGATCTCATCAGGCTGCACCTTGGTCTCGGAGGCAATGGCAGAAAAGGCGAGGGAACGGTCGTGGGGAGGGCGTCGGAACACCATCTCCGTGAGAGCCGCAAGGGAAATCTTCTGGTACAGGAATACACGGTGCGACTCCAGCAGCTTGTTCTTGCTAATGTTACCCGCAAGCACGTCGTAGGCAGTCAAATCTCCACGGTTGAAGGCGAAGAGTAGATCGCGGAGCCAGTTATGTGGGGTTTTGGTCAAGGAATCGAGAATGGGGTGCAGCAACAGCTCGCCAAAGTTGTAAATCGAATCGGAAACGAGGGCAGCAACGCTGAGATTGTAGGCGCGGGAGACACGCTCGCTTTCGGGTAATTCTTCCAGGTCGATACAGGCCAGGTAGAGGAGGGCGTTTTTGTAGAAGGACGCGAATTCTTGCTTAGCCTGTGTTAAGAGAGATTAGACCACATTCGGACTTCCATAAATAATTCCCTAGGGAATATCACGTTCGGATGGAGGAGGATGAGTGACGTACATGGTAATGGTCTGCGTTTACTTTGTAGAAGGACGCATGCACGACTGTCTCGACTGAGTCAAAAGAGTCCAAGACCTTTTGGCAGGTTGCCAAATCCTTCTGTGCTCCCTCCAAATCTGGTAGTCGTAGCTTCACATTGGCGACATCGGCAAGCGCATAGACATAGGCATCTTGTGATTCAGGCTGGTCGACCTTGCCTGCGAGGGATGTGAGGAAAGCAAGTCGTTCTTTGTCATCTATGATATCATCGATATTAGCGAGTTTCTCAAGACCATATGATTGAAACGGAGTCTTCTTGAAGGCCACTCACCAGCACACTCCGTTGATGCCATCAATCCCAGCGCAACGAACTTGAGCTGGTTGATACGGTCGGCGAAGCTGAGCACAAAGGTCTTGAAGATGGCTAACCGCTGTGGCGCACTCTCCGGCAGGCGGAAGAACTCCACCAGTGAGTCTGTGAGTTGATGCCATAGCTTTCGTTCCCAGAGATCTTCGAAGGTAAGGAAGTAGGTTTGCGTCTCGGGGGTGCCGTTTGCTTGCTGCTCAGCCAGGAAGTCGGGGATCTTGGACTCCATGGTGAAGAGATGAAGGGAATTGTTCCAACGAGCCGGGAGTAAGGAATGGAGAGTACAATGAGGAAATGAGATAAGAAGGGGGGTTCGTTAGACGTGGAAAGTGGAGGATAGGATGGGGCGGACAAGGGAAGCTGTGATGATGTCTTTTTGGCAGGCAGCTTGCGGGCGGTGAGAGGAGCTTCTAGATCTACAAACAACAGATTCAACATATCACTTCACTATCTACTGAAATTCGAGGATTATCTCAGCATATACCATGTTGAGACATGATAAAATACAATACTTGTCGTCCACGACAGTCCTGAGTCACACCTGGGACTTTATCTGGGGCATTGTCGAGGGCTCAAGTTGCTCGGGTGACTTGATGCCAAATGCTAACGACGCACTAATGGATGTATAGGTCTTGGACTAGGTTGTGGAAATGATGAGAACCTTCCATAAGTTCTTGCTGAAGCCTTCGGAGACATTATTTGGAAACTATTGAGTTTTGATGTCTCCGAAACCCCTACAAAGTGGAATCCTGGAAGTATCCGAGATGTCTCCGAAGACTTCGAACGCTCCACCCAAGGATCTATATAAGGGCGAGCAACCGACTACTCCGAGTCCATCATCATCATATTCAATTCCAAGTGCAAAATCAAGCTTGAGTCTACTCGCAACGCATTTATATCCAATAATTATCGCCTTATTGTGTCGAACCATACTTTCCAATATTGGACCAAAGAATATCTCGTCCCAGATCTTCACCATGACGGACTTTACTGAAGCCAACCGGCAGTACTTCGAGTAAGTCAAGCTGGATTGAATTGAAGCATCTATGCCAATGCTTTTATATAATCCGGCATTGACTAATCAACCTCATAGCAAAATGGCTACCATCTACAAATCCCAGTTTGCCAGCGCATTGAAGACGGTGTCCGAGCTGACACTGAAGAACCGAGAATGGATCAGTGATCAATGGACAGACACCGTCGATCCCAACCAGGAGGTCAGGATGCTGGAGTATGCCTGTGGCCCGGGTATAATTTCCATGGTATGTGAACGTAGTACATGTATTCATTCAAGTTTTCAATCCATCACACCCACTTCTCAACAGAACTGACTCGGTATTGAATGTACAGACCTTAGCTCCCTTCTTGACTCAAGTCATTGGTATGGATGTTTCACAGAACATGATCAAAGAGTTCAACGACAACGCCGCTACACTCGGGCTATCAGACAAGGTCACTGGACATGAATGCGATCTTCTCGCGGATACACCCCCTGCAGACTTCGATGGACCACCCTACGTGGACCTGGACATGCTCACTGTCAGTATGGCTCTGCATCATTTTGAACATCCCCTTCTGGCTTTACAGCGCCTGGGGGAGCGGGTGAAACAAGGAGGCACATGTTTTATCATCGATCTGATTCCTCAATCACATCATAGTCATGACCATGGCCACGGCCACGGCCACGCACACAAAACTGATTTTGGGGATGCTGCTCATACAGTCAAGACTCATGGGTTCTCTGAAGAGACTATGGAGAAGTTATTTGAAGATGCTGGCTTCAACAGTGAGTTCAAGTACAAAGCTATCGATCAACCTCTTGAATTCAATAAAGATGGGAAGTCCCGCTCTATGCGGATTTTCTTTGCGCGTGCTCAGCGAGGATGAAGTTGCTTCGCTCATCTGGATGAACTTTGCTAGCCTTGATGCAAAGCATGAGTAGTTGCGGAGTATTGTTGGTTACTTAACATGTCCATATCAAGCAAATAACCATATGTGCATTTCTATTTCAATTAAATCAAGTCAAATGAGCTGAGTATTGTGATAAGAAAATCAAAGCCAAAATTCAAAAAAAGGAGAAGAAATCAAGATCATTAGACTTTGTTACCAATTCATGGACATAACTCGGAACCCTCGAGAGATATGTTTGTCAAACTTCATCTATTCCCAATCACCTTCAAGCACAATCTCCTTGCCCATCTCCTTATCCTTTAGTAGTTCATCCAAGCTCCAAGGTTGATAGTTATAGCCGCGGGGTGTGTTGGTGTTTTGGAAGGGAGACCCATCAGCCAAGTTTTTCATCGCCTTCTCGTAATTCTCGATTGCATACTGCTCAGGATCATGCTCCCATATCCAAGCTCCCAGCAATCCCACTGGCTTTGTCTGAGAGGCCTGGGCGTTGACTGAGCGTTGACGAAGTTCCTGATTGACGACACCAAGAAGTTGCAGACAAGAGACACGCTCAAATCTATGAAAAAAAAATGATTAGTCGACAAAGATCCGTCTCCTAAGACCATCATGTCAAATGACTCACCTGAGCTTGTTATGGACACGAGTCGCCCATGGGATATTTTCTTTCCCAGCCATGTGTAAACATGCAGCAATTGACGTGGCATCCTCCATTCCTTGTGTCGCACCCTGTCCAGAGCTGGGATGGAAAGTATGCGCTGCATCACCAATCTGAACGACCCTCCCACCGGCAGAGGTCCAGCAGGGCTGAGGCTCACGCCACATGAGTTTGAAATCATGAATTCGTCCTTTCGGTGTTGCTTGGATCAAACGATTGGCGTACTCAGGCCAGCCTTCGATTTTAGCTGTGGTCTTGAGAACGGTCTCGGGCTCCACCCAATGAGTCCAGGATTCTTTGCTTTGCCCTTCATCCTGTAATTTGGTCAGTAACAGAGTCATAAAGGTCAATATTTCTCGGATAGATTTACCGGGTAAGTAAGATACCATGTCATCTCATCAGCAGTTCGTCCGAAGACAGCATGGACGTCCTCCCTATCTTTGATTAGCTTGATGTTGAGGTAAATGTACGGGTCAAGGCAAAACATACCCTAACCAGATTTGTGAAGAAGGCACCCCATTATCCATCACCGGAAGCTTCTCATTGATGATTGAATCACACAGAGACTCCTTCAGAGGATAAGAGGCTCGGTAAATAGAGTATCCAATAGGTTCGGCTCGAACCTCGTGACCCAGGGTGATACGCGAAGACCTGCCTCCAACACCATCGGCAGCAATGACAAGGTCAGCCTCGAGCTTCTGGCCGTTTTGCAAAATGACTCCAGCCTTGCCCGAATGAGCGTCCTCATAGTATTCTACAACTCTGTTGCCATACTCAACTATGATCCCAATTCGTTCAAGCTGATCCGACAGCATCTTGTGCATCTTTGGACGACTGTGTCTGTACACTTTTGGAACAGACTTGCGCTTGGGACCCTCTTAATCCTCATTCTCGGACTGATGTAGCTGAAAAGGTGCTGGAGCGGAAATCATCTCGCCGGTGATTTTATGCCACGAAACCCAAGGCTCATATGAGATGCGCTCGTTCTCCTCGGCCATTTGAGGCCATTTTTGTAAAGTGCGAATTGCACTGGTGCCGATGGAGAAGCCATCTCCTAGAATGAGTTCAGAAAGTGTTCAGACTGAATCGGAATTTGATTATTTCGATTGAATACATACCCGACACAGATCTTTCCGGGGTTCTTTCAATGATTCGCACGTCGTGACCCTTGCGCCAGCACTCAAGACCGGCGAAAAGGCCAGCCACTCCACCGCCAACAATAAGAATGGATATCTGTGATTCAGGAAGCCGTTCAGGTAAATCACCAACTAGAACACTCTTTGGTGCTGGCTGGGCAGAAGACTCGGACGCAGGGAGGAAAGGCATATTGCTTGTTTGATTGACAAGAGAGTAATAAGTGGCACGAGTAATGAAGAGCCAGAATGTTAATTGCTTGAGGAATGAAATAAAAATGAGCTGCGCGAGATGTCATTTTATATACTAGTCAATAGATACTTGATACATAGCGATCTGATCATGACTCGGGCGGAGGAGCGGAGTTCCGACCCTGTGGCTAAGATCCTCATCATGGCCCCTGCCACCATCCTTCAAATAATTGAATCAAAAATACTCCGACGGAGCAAGACTGCTCGGAATTTCACCATAATTCCCGTATGGAAAAAATATATCGAATGGCATGTTGGTGATGTAGCTCAAGTCTAGAAGTTCGGGTGGGGCTTGGAGGTTTTTTTGCTCAAGAGCCTCTCGTCTCTTCCGATGCACCTCTTTCATGATTTCCATTCTCGCCGATAGTCTTTGAATGACCTCAGGTTGCTCAGCTGAAAGTTGAAGATCTCGTTTGTCCTGGTTGAATAGATCTCGCGCGCTATGGAACCTTTCTAGCATTTTATCGGCAACTTTATCGAAATCCAGTATGGATTGAACGTAGGCTCGATCCCATCCAATATTTTCACCCTGAAAAAGGGTCAGACGAGAGAGTGTGACCATGGCCTGACCAAATTGACCCAAAAATGTGAGGGGGAAGAAGACAAGATAACGCAATGGAAGGGAGTGAAAATCAAGAAAAAATGATTTCGTTGCCTCCAAACAGCGATATAGAAGATCCAATCGTGTTGTTGGATGATCTCCATATGAAAGATCAGAGAAGTGTTCACTGAGAGAGATTCTATACAAAACAATCTCAACAACATTATAATGAACAGATAGATTGGCTGGAAATTCGAGTGGAATTTGTAGTCAGCATGAGAAAAAAAACCAAGATTTTTTCACAATTATCTCACCTGAGTATGGAGCTTCGCTGACGAATGACCTTTTCAGATGATCCAGCTCAGCTTGATGAGAGCGTATCGCCAAAACCAGCGGAGCCGAAAGGTTTGGAGAGTCGATTTCATCGAAGGACACGCCGCGATGAATTCTGTTGGCAAGATGCATCACCCGGACGAGTTGAACAAGATATGAATCGGTGGGAGCTTCGTTGACTTGTACTAGTTCCTGACAGCATTCTTGCGTGTATTTGGTGAAGCGAACAGGTTCCATATCTCTCATGCATGTAGTTAGCCTACATATACCCTGTGTCAGTTATGGTTTATCATCCTAACCGTTCACATCTACCCAAGAGGTTGAGGTAGCAGGGAACACATACATCACGCTCAGGTAGTAGCATCCAAGATAGGCACGTCGCTCCTCTAGAGTACGTGCGGGGATCTGATTAGGTTGGAAATCCGTAGCCCTGACGTATGATAAAGGTCGATCTAAGTTTTTCAACGCTGCTATCCCTTGATTTAAATTCAAGCTGATAAGCTGTCCAATCGCTAGTTGCAAGAAGACATCCATCTGCGCACTTATTTGGACATGAGCTCGAGGTCCAAGATCGATGTTTTCTTGCCAAGAGCCAGGCAGTTCAGCTGGATGGCCTTCGGGCAACCGAGGAACAGAAATGAACCAAGCCACGTGAGCAAGGAGACCTTGCAAAATATCAAGGCTGTGCTCGCCATATGCCACAATATTGTCCGAGATATATTGTTTGATAGTTTTCACAATGGCGCGTTGTCGAGGTGCATCCTGACATGCGATCATAGTGATGTTTAGGTAGAGAAATGGCTTTTCTCGACGAAGCTCCGCTGCGGTAACATGAGGCGGTACAACAATGAATGGAAACAAGGGAACCATTCTTGTTCGGAAGATCCCCAGAAGAGCATCGCCTTCCTGATCACTCAGTCTGGCGGCTGGTTGATTATCATGCATCGCGGGTGATGGCTCTGGCGAATGACTAGTGTTGGATTGAAGATCCTTGGCCGATTTTTCCGATGCAGCAAGTAGCTCGACCATTCGGTCTAGTTTGGCTTCTAACGCGGAGACCTCACTTTAGATATAGTCAGAAGTGACCCCTAGTAAGATAAAGCTACAAGGGCACATGCAACTCACAGATTTTTGTTAGACTTTGGACGGCGGTGGGAGCCGGGAGCTTGATCATTGCAGTCTTTATTCAAACGACGACATCTGAAAGAATATTTAGTTGATATCACCCCTGCACAGTTATATCGACGCTAACCGTTTACAAGTACCATCCGCTTGAGGCTCACATCGGACTTTCGCTTTGGCGCAAGTCCTACATGCCTTGGGCATGCGGGCTCCACTGGCGTCGCTCATGGCGGGGAACACGGTATAAGCTAGGTTGCTGGAGCGGGACCACGATCGGTTACACGGGAATGTGCTGGCGTACAATGACACGGGTACTAGCGAGTGTCGATCCGGCCGAGTCCGAGCCCGTTGTTGAAGATATTGATTAAATGAGGTTGTTAGGCCGACAGTAGAAGCGGAACGGGAAACGGACTCCGTTTCCGAACCCACGCGTCTTCGCGCTGGGACCACCAACTGGTTAGTCAGAATAGTGTGGGTGGCCTTATGTCTACAACATACTAAGAGAGCAAATTCAACTGGTGATGCGTATTCGGACTTGGAAATTACTTATTATCAGATTATAGAGCATTCAAATACTATGTCTAAACTAAATAAGGCTTTTACCGACTCTTCGCAGATTTAGCATCGGCTCAGCCGGTCGATAGCAACAACATTAGGATTAATCGAGCAGAATCAAGACGAGAGGGAAAATTGTGCCATAGTACCTGAGCTATGGAGAGCTGAAAAGTATTTTCCTATTCTACCTGAGAAAACATGAATCATTTTAATTTTCTTCTATTCACTAAACTGATGTATGAAGCAAGGTCTAAGGAATTTGAAGTATCACGAGCGTGGGCTCCTTAAGATACAGGTATAAATCAACAAATCTATGACCTAAGATTTTGGTGCTTGTTTCGCGAAACCTTTGTTGTTCCAAACACCACGCACAGCAGTAGCTATTGCGTGTCTTCCGTCATAGAGTGGGAAGATGACAACAGCACCAAATGCGCCAAACTGCCAGATGATAGCCACTGTAGTCCAGCCAGAGAAAAATGATTTTGTAAAGATGTAGTCACGGTAGAGAGGGAGCGGCCAAGCAACAAAAGTGACCAGGACTATGGCTACAAACGTAAAACATGCGATTTTGAGCCACCTATATAGGTCTTTCAATGTCGCATCGTCAAATGGGTGCTGGATATCATCGAGATTCTGCTGCTGTATGGAACCCGATGAAGATACAGTTGGCGTCTCGTTTCCTTTGCTTTTCTCAAGGTCCGTGTGGCTGCCATCTTGATCATCAGCTGCTGGCTGAGATTTGACAGGGAGAGATTTTGTAGGTTTGTCGATCTCAGAATCGAGAGAAAGACCCTCGTTGGACCCGCTGCTTTCAACAAAGGTGTCTTTACTTGATTCGGTATGAGGCGCATCGGCCAGTTCGATTCGGAGAAACTCTCGCCAATCGAATGAGGAAGGTTTGTAGAGTGACAACAAGACAGAATAAAGCCCAGGTGAGAAGAAGGATGCAATCGCGGCATAGAGAGCAGGATACTCGTTGGAAGTTGTGGCAATATCCACAGCACCGTACATCGACTTAGCTGTTGCTAACCACACAGCAAGGCCAGTAAAGAATCCAAGAATTGGAGAAACGATAGCTGCGAGTCGTGTTTGACGAGACCAGAATAGCGTAAGAATTAGAGGAAGAATTCCAGGACAGGAGATGACCGGTCGCAGATAGTTGATCCAGGTCATATTCGCACCTCCGTAATTCATCGCAATTGAAATACCCGTTATGAAGACACCGTGTAGGACAACAGTCAAGTGGCTGACACGGACAAGATTTTTGTCTGTCACTTGCGGGTTGATATATGTTTTATACAAGTCATAGGACAAGATACTGCTCACGGCAATCATAGACGATGAGACAGTGCTGGTGAGTGCCATAAAAAGGAGGAAGAAGAAGCCGATGATTCCTTTATCTCCAATAAGTGCTTTGATAGTGTAAGGCATGACCATTCCCATGCTGATCTCAGTAGAGGTCAGGTCACCAGGATAAGTTGGAAAGATTGGAGTGTTGTGAATCGCTCGAGCCGTCAATCCAATCACTGTCCCTAATCCCCAAGGGATACCAAAAACGGCGATGGCGGCGATATTATACCCAGGAACAGTGGCTCGGACCTCTGTTGCAAATGATTTTTGCCAGAATGCCGTATCCTAATGTAAATCTCATTAGTCGTTTGGTTGCGAAGATTTCAGTTAAAGGGGCGTGGTGATTCCATCTTACCATGACAACTAAAGCCAGATTTCCAAACTTCAAAATCAGTCCCCAGATGATGGCACCCTTGGACTTGAAAGTGAGCAAGGATCCTTCGTAATTACCGGAGACATAGTTTTCTCCGGCAGTAGCCACCAATTTATCGTGTAGTCCACTTAGACCCCCAACGGCAGGATTTGTTAGCACCGACAGGGTGAAGTAAATGATGAGGATTAAGGCAATAGCAGTATGAAGAAAATCAGTCAAGAATGTTGCCTTGAGACCACCGACCGCGGTATAGAGGACAACTTGAAGAATTTTAGCCTTTGTTATATCTTGATCAAGGGAGTGAAATCAACTCTTACCTCCAAGGGGAATGAGAATAGTTGCTGCAACAAAGTTCATTCCAGACACGCCATAGATGAGTTGAGAGCCAGTCATGATCATCGATGCACATCCGAATACATTGTTTACTAGATTGAGAACAATGAACACAAGGTGTCCGATCTTTCCATATCTCATTCGAACAATCTCAAGAGAAGTATGCGCATAAGGTACTCGGATCTTTGCCATAACACCCAATGCTGCCATCAGAGCAATTTGAAAACAGAGTCCAGAGCCCCACCACTGATCTCTCTTGTTAGTGAACTTCGGATGAAAAGATATAAGAATGATCATACCAGAGGGAGGGCTAATCCATAATTATAACACATAGCCGCCGCCAATACTGTCTCGTTGATCCACATCCATGATGAAAAGACTGCAGAGGCAGTAAGACCAGTTCCAACTGAGCGATTAGCGACCATGAACATCTCTGATTTCCCAGAATCTTCAGATAAATAGGCCTTTTGAATCTTCACAGCAAGAAGAATCACTCCACAAAAGAGAATACCAAGGCCGATGAGCAGGCCATAAGCCGCACCCTGGGATATCAAAGCCAGCTTGGCTGTATCTATTGTATTAGACATGACGAAGCGACTAAGAGAGTCAAGGAAGCTGGGTACAGAATATCGGACAACTCAAATTTGAAAGACCCCATGTTGAGATAGATATATGAATTCTACTCATTGTATCCCCTCAGTTTTAGCTTTAGATAATCTTAGCATGTCAGACTTGGCGTGCTTCAACGGATGATTTCATTGATGGATTGCTACAGTTCAAACGTGAGCTCATGGATGGAAGTTGCGTGGTTCGTGCCCGCTATTGCGCTATTGCATTATGCAGTGAGCACTAGATTCAAGGTTGCGGAAGGCGTCAAGATCAATGGACACCAGCATTTGAAGTGACTTCGTATTAATGCCTTCGTCGCCTAATAACATTTTATTAGCCAATCGATATTTAGTCTTTGCATATGATGAAAATACAAAATGGCTCAAATCCAAATTATCTTGGAAGAGAAATATTGTTCAGTGAGAGCCAACATTGAATATTTCCGTATCCCCAATTGGGTTCTAAAGGAAGGTCGGAAGTACTAGTAGACCAGAAGTACGATAGGAGCCAGTAGACCCAGACTATCACCGCATATTGAATTAACCAATATAGGCATTGGCAGCTCACAGCTTAAGCTTGAGGGCCTTGGAATACAAGGGATTGTAAAATGCGTGGAGGGGTATGCATAAAATAGACCGATTGCGTGCAATTATCACCCGATTGCGACGCGATCGCTCGCTATAATAAACCAACGACATCGTCTTAATTTGCTCCACCGAATTTTAAAATAGTGACGTGCGAATTGACATTCTCATCTGATCAAGTATCGGCCGATAGATAATAACATGAGTTTTTTCACAGGGGACTATATTAAGAGGATGAGATGAATGGTCACTGGATCTTTCGAGTAGAGCCTCTTTCATGTCGAGTCTGAATAGTTTGACATATCCCCACCCACAGAATTGACCATTTGCGATTCGAGAAGTTACAATTTCAAATGCTGCACCTGGGCATCCTCCCTCCTACTAGTAGGTTCATTGAACATTTGAAGTGAACAAATAGTCCGAGACTTATTGGCCATATTCTACCTTTGTTTCTGCCTCAGACTCCAAATTAAAGGCACCTCGAAAAATGATATCTTACTTGTCAGTTTGGCAACCTTGGAATTTCTACAGTGGAGCCTCGGAGCAAATATACTTGTCACTTCAAGTTTATCTACTACAGTAGTAGCGCGTAGTAGATCTTAGAATGATTGAAACCTTGGAATATTCAAATGTTCCTGCACACATGTGCATGTGCATGCGCATGCCAGTGTGTCCACGGTCATGGTGTACTCTCGAGGCTCCAGCTAGTAGTATAGATCCATCATGATATGTACTACTACATAGTACCGTGACATGGATCACTTCAATGTTGACTCGGAGTACATGTAGCACTTCCAACATTGAAGGTTGAGTATTATGATGGATGATGCCAGTGCCTACTATATCATGATATGCATGGATAGTATATTTTGCCAGTCTCAGGCCGTGATCTCAAGTCTTATGTCCCAGGGAGTCTCAGCGCCGAGGTGACTTCGACAGTAAATCATGATGTGGATCATGTTGAGTCAACCGGTTCAACATTTCTAGTAACATTGAACCTTCAAGTTGGAAGGTTCAAGCCCTGGAGTCCGACAGATTCAATATGAAAGTCCGAGTCAACTTGAACTGCTACTACTAGTACTTCAAAATGTTCCCCACTTTCGAGCACTTGAGGTTGGCTCTCCAACCTTGGAATCTTCGGCTAAAATCACCACCTCCGAGTCCGAGTACGATTACGAGTGTAAATTTAATGCTCTCTTGAGGGTCACAGAGACTCGGAAGATAATGAATTGAATAATGGTTGATTTATCGCCGAGTGTGCACATCTGTAGTCAGATTGGGAGATTCTCCGAGTCCAGGTTTCTTTTTAGTCTGCTGCGTCGTGTGTGGGAAGATTCCTGTTCAACTTGAACCCCCGGCGATTCAAACTTCCTGAAGAGATACATAATGATATAGCCCTCTGGGGGCTGGAACTTGACATTTTTTCAAGGTGATTGAGAGGAATGAACTTGAAATAAAGCAAAACTTCTATGAGGCTAGCTTGAAGATAGTAAAAAAGTACCATAAGCTAACTTTTAGCTGCTGTAGTTCAAGCCGACAGGATCGGATCCGTGGACATCTTGATACTATGTATCCACATGTGCATGCACATCTCAGCGGCACAACGTTGAAAAAGTAGCGGTGTTGCTAGCTTGAAAGGATCTAGGTGTTTACTTCCATCGAATCATGACCCCTCCGATGTTCTCCCGGGATCCAGACTCGCAACTTGAATACTGAATGGAGAAACGATAAAAAACTCCGGAATAAGGTTTCCTATGCGGATATTGACAGTTGAATATGTACGCGAAGGCCATTGAAAAATGTTCGATAGCTCCACTGACCCGAGATCGGACCACTAAACTCCACTTGACCACTGGAAGAGAAATTTGACGGGTCGACTGGGGATTTTTTTGGCTCTTCTTAATTAGAGACATGAGGAGTTTCAGTGAATCAACTCGCAGTTTATTTATTCACATTGATAACTATATCTATCTAAAGTTATCATATGGTGCTTCCATCTAAAAGCGCCACGATCTAGGGCGGGATTTGAACTTGAAACATTTGAACAAGCTTCACGGCACAAGTCACCACTGGCATGGTCCGCTGGTCAATGCTAGTGCCACCGCATAAAATAGGCGATGTAAGTGGATTTGTATTTGCCGAGCATACAAGGCCAGCCAATGGCCGATAATTAAGAATGTCATAAGCGGGGCCGCTGTCGCTGCTGAATTTTCAAAAATCAACTACAATGGCCCCAACAAGGGAGGATTTGCCCTTCTTATTGGCTTGAAATGCATTTTTTTTTCATTATGGCGTGCTTTTGCGAGATGGGATTTTAGAAGCGAAGGATAAAATATACGAGGAACTCTCCGGACCGAGCAGATTTATCTATATATACGCTTGAAGTAAACATTTGCACAATTCGGTGGTTCGAATCTTGAATTTCAACTAAGCTTTTGAAGGCTTTTTCTCGACCCTTGGCGGCACTTACATAAGCCATGTCTGTCACTGAGAACGCTGTTGAGGCCGGTGGCTTGGTCGTCGAGAAGCGTGTGTGGTATCGCTCAACTTTATTCAATGCCTGTCTTATTGGTTTTGTGGGCTTTTTGGCCCCCGGATTATGGAATGCCATGAACTCATTGGGTGCGGGAGGAGAGGAGAAGCCATTCTTGGTCAACGCGGCTAATGCCTTGGTTTTCGGTTTGATGGGTATTTTCTGTATCTTCGGTGCTCCCATTGCGAACCGTATTGGTCTCAAGTGGGCATTGGTTATTGGTGCGACCGGATACCCCTTGTACTCAGCTGGTCTGTACACCAACGATCGCTTTGGAAATATCTGGTTCGTTCTATTTGGCTCAGCATGCTGTGGTATCTCCGCAGGACTGTACTGGGCTGTGGAAGGTGCCATCGCCATCGGTTACCCAGAGCCAGAGAAGCGCGCTAAGTACCTGAATATCTGGGTTATTTGGTCGACCATGGGTCCTGTTGTCGGTGATGCCATCGTCCTGGGACTCAATATCGAAACCGGTGGTGAGGGAAGTGTAGGATACACCACCTACATCGTCTTCATCGCGCTGCAGTGTCTCGCTGTTCCCCTCGCTCTGGCTTTGAGTTCCCCAGAGAAGGTGCAGCGTAAGGATGGATCCCGCGTCATTGTTCGCCCTGGACAAAGCTGGAAGGAGGAGTTCAAGTCCTTGTGGCGCACTTGCAAAATGCGCAGCGTCATCCTCTTGCTGCCGATTTTCTGGGCAATCTACTTCAACGAGTACTCCAGCAACTACGAGACTTACTATTTCACTGTTCGCGCCCGTGCTCTCATCGCGTTCGTCTCCAACTGGATCTGTATTCTGGCATCCCAGAGTCTGGCACTTTTTCTGGACTGGAAGAAGTTCGACCGCAAGACCAGAATTACTTACTCCTGGTACTGGGTCATGCTGGTCCATGTTGTGACTTGGATCTACGCTTGGGTTGTTCAGTCCGAGTACACTCACTCTGACCCCATGTTCGATATCAACACTCCCGGATTCACCAAGGGTGCCTTTGTCATTTTCCTGTGGCAATTCGCCCAACAGAACGGTCTTAACTGGCTGTACTATCTCATCGGTCAATTGACTGATGATATTTCCGAACTTACTCGCCTGACTGGTATTCTGCGTGGACAGATCAGTTTCGGCGAAGCTGTTTCATATGGTCTCAACACTCATGATTGGTATGGTGGTCGCGCCCCCATGGCCGTGAACACCATTCTTCTCGGTAAGCATTTCCTCTCAATTATAGAGTTACTCGGATTAATACTAACCTTACATAGGTCTCTGTGTGGTTCCCACTTGGATCGCTGTTCGCAATTATGTCCCTGACGAGAACGCCCCAAATGCCGACGATGCGGCTAAGTCCGTTCACTCCGAGTCTGATCAGCAGATCGACACAGAAGTCGTTCTTCCTGAGAAGCAGGAATAATCGCTCGGCTGCAATGACCCTCAATGATTTGCTTTTTCAACAATTAATGATGTACTTCTTTCAACAACTAATGTGCATGATACCCGAGCAACCTTGGACTTTACTGGCGCCTTATGATAACGGATTTTGAATGAGGCCAGCCGTTCTTTTTTACATGATGTATGTATTTCAACTACTACTAATATATAAAATGTATTCTATTTATTCAATATATGAATTCTATTATGGAATTGATTAATATTACGAAAATTTAACGCTTAATCTTGCCAATCTTCAAATGTTTGACTCTATCAGTCGCGTCACCCTCGCGTGCATATAAGTGGGGCACGATAACAACATTAAGCATTGTCCACTTTCAAGGTGAACTAATTTTACGCCACCGGAATTATACTCATCTTAAGTGAAATAAACTACTCAGCTTACGGTGCGTACCTTGGCTATGTAAGTGTGGGTGGGTTTCTGCTGGTGCGATCATAGATCTGGTGCCTGGCTGTCTGAATGACTCGATGTCGTAAATTCCACCTCAAAACATCAACCTTGGAAGATATTGAATTTTCGTAAAAGCATCAAGGTGCGGAGTTGCTATCACACTAATACCCTTACGTGATTTACAAGGTTTAGATGATTCGCTGTCAAGCAATATCCCTGATTGCATGGCCATACCTAAGGGAGTAACTCGCCCGATGATACTGTGATAAAACTTTAGGACATGCATTTCGTCCAATCTTGTACCCCGATATTGATTAAGGTACGGAGCAATGAGCGGAGATTGAGTCTAAACCTTGGAAGAAGAGGGGTATTGATTCCTGCATCTCCGGACCTGCAGCTAATAACTGCCAGTGGCACTACTGCAGTGGTCATTACCGCGGGAGCCTAGTGGTGCCGAGTGGTGTTGTCCCTCTTAATTGATAGTACTCCGTAGGCATATCCCAGCATAATTAGGCTCGCTTTCATGATTGATCTCCAGGTATGCGATCGGACAATTCGTCTCCAGATTCCGTAAATTTGAAGGATTTAGCTCCATTTACCAAGCTTTCTACCCCCTCATGGGGCTTATCTCCTTACCCCGATATTCCCAATAATAGAGTCTGCAGGCCATGAAGATACCGTTTATTTTCTTAGTTTAGGACTGGTAGTATTGAATATTAGCCACAATTTCATCAGATGCTCGAATAGATACGAATAATGAATTAAAATGAGTGACTTGTTCATAAGCGAACAGGAGACCAAGCGGGGTCCGTCGGGGCTGATGGAGACGGGGAAGCTTAGCCTAAGATAAGCCACAGGGTTGTAATTATGAACACAATCATAGACCTCCCATTGGTGCACGCTAGTATAATCCTAATAAATCTCGGAGTTGATTGCCAGAAAGTACGGAATACGCCATCCTAGTCCTCACGCAATGCTGAAGAATTGAATCGTCGCCCAACCCGGAGCCCCGATGGAATAGTATAGCGTGAGCTAGCAGATGATGTATGAGGGGTATGAGATGGAGTATTTAAAGTGTATCCTTGTCCTGGAATTTGTCTTTCTCTCGTGGACTCATTCTCTTCTATCGCTCTCAAAGTAGTTCCAGTCAATATGCATATCACTACTTGTGCTGCGGCACTGTCTCTCCTGGCCGCATCGGCCATTGCAGCTCCCATGGAAGGGAACACTGCCCGACACGCAGCTCGCCGTGCCGTGCATAGACGCGGTACTGATGCTAAGGCTACTACATGGAAGCCGACTGCTCAGACTGCGTCTCGCGCCACTACTGGTGGTTCGGCTCACACCATGAACTTGAAGAAGCAGACGACAACTCGTGCGAACCCTCGCAGTGCGGCCTACCTCAAGGGTCTCACTGGGAAGAGCACAAGCACAACCTCTGGAACCGGTGGATTGATTTCCCTGTTTGAGGGAGAGGAGTATGCCACTGAAATCACCTTTGGCACCCAGACCTTTGACGTGATTGTCGACACTGGATCCAGTGATACCTGGGTGGTCAAGGAGGGCTTTGAGTGTGTGGACCTTGACACTGGCAAGGAGACTTCCGAGTCTGACTGTGACTTTGGTACCACCTACACTGTTGACAGCACTCTTTCGAAGATCTCGGGTGAGGTTTTCGAAATCGAATACGGTGATGGTGAGTATCTGTATGGATACATGGGTACCGAGACGGTTACTCTGGCCTCCATCACTGTGGATCAGGAGGTTGCCATTGTCACTGAGGCTGCTTGGGAGGGTGACGGAACCACCTCTGGTCTGACCGGTCTGGCCTACCCAGGATTGTAAGAATTATCCAAAGAGACCATATATCATTGTTCTGCCGCTAATGCACTTTATAGGACGAGCGCCTACAGCTCGAAGACTGATGAGGAGGAGGTTTACAACCCGATCTTTACCACCATGTACGAGGACGGGTTGATCGACTCTTACTTCAGTCTTGCCATCTCGCGTAATGTTTCCGGCGCTGCTGGTTACCTTACCCTTGGTGGTCTTCCCCCAATTGACTTCGACGAGACCTTCACCACCACCGACATCCTGATCACCTCTATTGAGGGATACACAAAGACCTACGATTTCTACACCATCAACATTGATGCTGTGACCCTTGCCGGAAAGAGCCTTACCGCCGCTGGAGGCTCTAGCATCCAGTACATCGTGAGTCATGACTGAATTCCTTGTGCTGATAGACTTGGATACGCATTTACTTACATGGAATAGGTTGACTCTGGCACTACCCTCAACTACTACCCTACCTCAATTGCCGATGAGGTTAACGCTGCATTCGACCCCCCTGCGGTCTACAGTGATGATGAGGGCGCCTACGTTGTTGACTGTGATGCTACTCCTCCTGCCCATGGTATCACTATTGGTGGTACCACATTCACCATCAACCCGCTGGACATGATCCTTTACGCTGGTACCGATGATGATGGAAACTCCATCTGTATCTCTGGAATTGATGATGGTGGTGATGATGACTCCGAGGATCTCTTCATTCTGGGTGATACCTTCCAGAAGAACGTGGTTACCGTCTTTGATGTCGGTGCTGTTGAGATGAAGTTCGCACCACACGAGGACTACACATCTAATGATACCTATTAGTCAAGGGACATAGCGCCTTTTCAAATTCAAAAGTCTCTTGGACTTGAAGAATGTTTGAAAAAATTGGTGAAACCATGGTTAATTTGACAATTTAATTTCTGTTGACTTCAATTTGCATTCACAAATCGTCCTTCGTAGCTATAGGAACTCCGGCTATCATCTTTGATTTGGAGATTGTATCGTACCTTTGGAACTTCTCGTACTCAAAAGGTAGATCATCTCACTCCTCAGATATTCATTCGCCAAATTTGCAGGATCCTGTAAAGACTGCTTGCTCGCCGCAATTGGCTAACAGGTTGAAGTCCTGCTGATAAAACATGCGAACTCATGACAACTTGACCGGAAGGGAAGAGGCGAATCAGTCGCCATTCTTCGTTTCAAAATACCAACCTGATACCGTGACTCGGGTCGTGTTCATGACCTGTCAGATGGCGAGAATGGTGGAGATAGAGGCTCTTCCTTAATTCTCGTAGTTTGCTCAGCAATCTCCCTCTCCTTCTCCGCAGCCTTGGCAGCCATTTCCGCTTCTGTTGGCTTGCGCGCCCAGATACGACGTCTATATCAATTGTTAACAAGCTTCACTCGAGAACCAACGTTGCTTTTCAGCACTCACGCTTTATGGTAGATATGGTAATTAGGATTTTGGATATCCTTTCGCGCCTTCGCAACATATACTTGAACCTCTTCTTTGCTCCACGGCTCAGGAACACCGTACTTTGTGAGCAAATACATTGCCCAGCCTTCCATACCAGTTCTCCACATATGGTAACTTAGTCGTCCGGCCTCCTTGAGCACACTATCCCTCGGCCAAGGTCCAATAGGCCATTTGTATGCCTTCTCATGAACATCAACAAACCCCGCCTTCTCAATCTCCGTCCGCATGGTATCGAGTGTGTCAACGGGCTTTCCAGCGTTACTGGCGGCGGCGCAGATATTCTTGCCCCATTGAGTCAAGATACTCTCCTCTGGCAAACTGCCATCATCGGCTAGTAGATCACAGCCGCCCTCGTGTTGTTCGAACCAGCCACCCGGAGTCAGGTTATCGTAGCATTGCTTATAAACATTGTCCCATTCCTGTGCTGAGAATGCGCCAAGCATTAAGCGCATGTGAATGAAATCGAATGGTTCGCGCCAGGTCCACTCTTGAAGAACGTCGTCCACTTCTAAGATGCAATTTGGTGGCATCCAAGTGATTGGAGGGGGGTAGAGATCAACTCCGTAAATGGTGGCTATATTTTTCAAGTTTTGGTTAGCATAATATTTCTTTTGTGCAGGTGAGAGCGTCCGTACAATTTGGAAACATGTCGGCAGCGTCGCTGGGTTGAGGAATTAGCCATAGCCGTCAACTGGGCAATATAGAAACCGGAAACTGTTTGAACTCACACAGCCCAGCTGCCTCGGCCTGTACCGATATCCAAGATACGCTAAAAATGTCAGCGGAGGTTATTATTGGCAATCAAGAAATGGTCGCACCTTGGGGTCTTTGACTGGGGCTTGAAATAGTGGGTTTCGGGTCTCGGAGTCCATCACCAGTGCTACCAAATGACTAGATGAGTGAGTATATGAGTTGGAATAGTAGTGACTCTCTCTAGGGCTGTTCTGGCTTATGACATACCCTGCTTCTAGCGCTTCAAATTGTTGTTCGTCAGATGGGCCCCTATTTTGGTCAATACATTTGTTTATCCTTCATATAGAGGTCTCTCTCTGTTTCTTTCTTGAAGCATACCAGTATTCACCCTCTCTGATCGTTTGGTACCTTGATTCGATGGATATCAGTCCCATAGGTCCCACTTTTTGACAGGGGTCCAATTTATCCGTACCGACGCCCATTTTCTATCACGCCCCGGTAAATAGATGAGGCGAGCGAAGTGGTCTCACTACCCAAACGCGTAAGTCACGGTCCCGAGAATGAGGTTCTATGCAAATAACGGGGCGGATGAATCTTACGATTGGTTGTCATCGAGTTCGTATGCATTAGTGAGTGCATAAATGTCGGGGTCCTGGTGATAGTGGAGATTAGGTGGCGTGAGATTGGTGGATCGAGATCGAAGGGCACACTTACGACTGTGATATGATCTTTGAAGTTGTCTGGCATTTTGGCAGTCTCTCTTGATATAGTGGATGCTGAGGACCCCTGTTCATATCCAACAAGGGAAAGTCTGCAGTATTGAAGCGGGGCGTCAGGATATTTGAGGGGAACAAGGCCGGTGGGGCTCGCACAGACTGAGATCCCCGTGTTATTATTCGTGATTCTGGGCAAGTTACTTGTTTTTTTTGAATTTGAATCTTCATTCTCATTGATCTCTAATAATACGAGGTTCATGTTGAAGATAGTTCAAGTGGCTATGAATTAAATGGAAAAGTTATCCGTTAAAAGACACATTCTTCATGGCTTGTCCCCCTTTCAAACCACTTCGGATGCCGGTATCCGTCGGAGGGCTCCGTCTTCCACGTGTGTTCAGGTGGATAGGTGGTGTTTGGGCTAAATTGTCCATCGTTCATCCCTAAACTATTCATAGAGTGGTATGGACCAGGTCAAATATCATAGGATTATAAGCGACTTTCTGAAGAAAGGATGACTTATGTGCTATGTATTGTGCATGTATCCGACTCTGCTGTTATTTCAACATTTGAAGCCTAACTGCCCAGTTGACCGCCGATCTTGGGAATATGCGCATGTGGAAACAGACTACTATTAAGGTTCAAGTTCCTATGTTCTAAAAAGGCTTGATCCGATGAAACAGGTGGCTGAATGTGCACTGGCATTTGTGACAAGCTATACTTTCAGGCGAGCTTCTCTTCAAGACACAACCATTCAGTGTGGCATAACATTAGGCGCCCCAGGTCACCCAGGACTCGGAATGAAAGGTGAATAAAATGTTACCCTCAATCTAGATTAGGCAATGCTACGGATGATCAATTATTGATTTGGCCACCCAGCTGATCTGAATGTCCGCGTTATATTAATCGTGAGAAATGATTGATAGATCTCCTTAGGTAATTATTCCACCGTATTGAAGCCACGGCCACCCGCGAGGCTTCGGATAGTGACAGCTGACGAAATTCGGGATTCTACCGGGTTTATATTTGTAATTACTAGACCAATGCATCAATTTCTCTCGCTAGTTTTGCCTCCTTACACTCAGGCATATACACTATCCATGGGCATGTTGCGGTGAAGAGAGCTCGACCGGCATCATGTCGACTGGTTCATCCGAGTCTAAGGGCAGGAGCTAAATATTGCATACTTTGAACATCATGATACCAGAGGGATTTGACCCTAAGTAGAAATACAGTTCATCTAGTACATAGCCTCCGAGTCTCCAATTCTCCAGGGGTTTCAAACGAGCAAGCGCAGGTATCAATGCCAGTGGGGAATGGTCTTCCGTCTACGCTTAGGTGCTTGCTCTCTTCACAGGGTTGTATAAGGCCACCTCTTGCAGGGTCAAGTGAATTGCACGAGCTACGTGTCTTGCGGTCGGACCTGACAATGGTTCAGACGTGATGTGGTTTGAATCATATTTTGCTTTTGTCTAAAGATAGATCCTGTCAGGAACCCGGGAGAGCCGGGGTTTTACCTGGAATGCACTATATAAGTTCCTTGAAATCCATTACCAGATAATCCATCATCCACAGAACTTCAAGAAAAAATTCTTTGCCTACCGATCTCAGTCACCAACTATCAATATGTTCCTGAGCAAACTTATTGTCTCCGCCTCGGCCCTCGTCATGGGCGTGTTGGCGAGTCCTACGAGCTCTGTCGACCAACGAGTTGTGACACTGCGCGGATACGCATCGGCAGGTTGCACCATCCCAGCTTTGGGTGAGCTTGGTGTGTATAGCTCCGAGCTCGGCGTATGCAGTTCGGGCATCAGCACGACCGACCCCGCAACTTTATCAGTTAGCTTTGAACCCGGCATCGATGGATGTGTCGGTAAGTTATGGCTTATAAAGATTGATCTCAGACTTAATCTAACGCAGAAACTTAGGTTACTTCTATAGTGATTTTGAATGCACTGAGGGAGAGCAGGAAGTTACAGTCTCAGATGGCTGTGCAACAGGTGACTCCTCATACAACAGCTTTATTATCACTTGCGACTAGGCGATGGATTCACAGAAGGGCAGATCTGATACGTATTCCCATGCCTGAACTCTATGATTGGGATGGAAATCAAACAAGATGTTGACGTCGCTGTCCTCGAGTTCTTTCGTTCTTTGAAATTCCGTGCACCACTTTTGTCATTCCTTTCTTTCCCAATGTTTGCGAGGTCTTGTTGGTCGGCCGTTGTAAGCTCATTCGAGAGTTTTGGTCGCGATGAGTTGTGTCCAATCAAAGCACCGACAGAGCTTCTCTCTACATTCAACTTGAAGTTAATAAGCCCTATGAGCTTGAACCCTGGTTCAAGAGTAGTGGAAGGTATTAGAGAATTCCAGCAGACATCTGAACATGTTATGTAAATTTAAAATCCCAGTCCTTACAAATCCATTTACTTCAATATTTTCCTCGCTCTATCCCTTGTTGATATAATCAGGAGAGAGCATAGACTTTACTTGTGTGACTGAGGGGGTTGGAGAACTAGTTGTTCGCCATCCGTTTCAGATTTTTCGTTTGCCGAAAATACTTTTAGAATGACCACAATTTAGCGAGTGTCAAACAATACAAGAATCTCTCTGAATCATGGAATCTGCATACAGTACAACATACTCGCCAGAGTATGGCGCCGATCTATATTATTCTTGGATATAAGGGATGCCAGTCAGTTTGAATGCTCTCTCGCTCAACACTGGCTCTCTCGATGGCCGAGATCGGTTGTTTGGATCCGGCATTCCATCACGTTTCGCAATATTATCTCCGATCGCTAAAGCATTGGGCCAGTGAGGGGTACCGAGACGCTCTAAAAAGCAAAAGTTAACTCCCCACATCTTTGTGTTGCTTCGTTGGATATTCACTCACTTTCAAAGGCATCTCTCTTCCGCTTTAGATCCTCTTGGCTAGCATCCTTCACTGGCATGTAGCAATTATAGATACAGAGCCGAGGTTGATTAGTCTCAGTGCTAACATTGTAGTGAGGAACTCGAGAATCCCAGACGATCAAGTCTCCTGGTTCAGCGCAGACCTTGACCCATTCGTAGCCACGGTCGGCAAGCCATTTCATGCCTTCGTCTTTGAGTCCATACCACTCATTTGTCCACGCTGGAATTCGATCTTCACCCTGCGCACGCATGGCATCGTGGTACTCCTCGCTAACCAGATGGGCACCTTTGCAAGCGATTAGTCCACCATCCTTGGGGCCGTTGGGCAGCAGGTTGACTAGTCTAAATATGATTGAAAGAGTTAGATTGAGAGAGCTCTTAGAGGTGGGAAGAAAAAAAATACCCTTGAAGGCAGCGGAATCCTGGCTTCTCAGGATCCTGATCCTGGTGAGGCCATGGTTTGTTTGGAGGTAAGTCTGTGCGGCTGAATAGGAGTTAGTTCTCGTGAGAACACGGTATAATTCAAAAGTCTTACTTAGGAAAGCCGAAATTGATTGCATCGAAAGATACAATCAAATCACTGGTATCAAACACGGTCTCGAGCGCCTTGATGACGCCAGGCTCACTTCGAATTTGCCAGACAAAGTCCTCGTGGCCAACCGCATAGTTGTGACACATGCCTTTCTCACTGATCTCAGGCAAGTTGTCTTTGTGAATAGTGGAAGGATCATCTCTCTTAAAGCCCAAATTGCTGTATTTCGAGTAAGTGAAGGAACAGAAACGGAAAAAGCAAAACCATCTTACAAGCCCTCCAGCCAGGAGTACATCTCGTCTGCATAGCCCTTTGCGCGATCAGCAGGGATGGCGCCTTTGACTACGGCGTAGCCATCTCGAGCAAGGTCATCTCGAAAGTCGCCAAATTTTTGGCCGCTAAGAAGCAGACATCCAGCTGCGACTGAAACGTGCTCTGTGACCGCAGTTGATGTTCTCATCTTCGGTTTTTGGAGAATAGGTATCAAGATAGATGAAGGTTGCTGTTAGACTTGGAGACTCAATTGTGTCCTGGAGTGTAGATCTTCAACCGTGGACGTTCTGGAGTCTTAAATATTGGTTCCTCGACAGTTTCATGCCACCTCTTCGTGGCGAAAGGAGAATTTCATAGCCTGGCCTTCATGGTAGATAATACACCCCGCGGCTTGCAAGAATACATACTTGAAGCATAATTCCTATTGGTCCGGAATTGCATTATGTGTAGGAATATTCCAATTGGCTGTTTGCGCCTACAATTCCGGGCACCAATCGGGATTCTAGTACAAACTGACCAATCGGAACTCGTGAACAGAGTATGCGAGTCTACATGAGGGACAATATTGTGAGCTCGAGAGCTCTATTCATGTTTTATCCCTTCTTCATTTTTGAATTTCATATTGCAGTTTGACATAGAGAAAATTTCAAGATTCTAACTCGGGACATTGTCTGATCACTTCAATAAACTTCATCATGTTTGAGTTCCAGGAAGCAAAACAGCTCCCCATCACAAAGAGGCTTGCACCTCATGGTATGATTCATTCTAGTATTGCAAATGCAGAAGTTCAAACTCCAGCAGGCTATAAACTAATTATTGCTCTTTTCAGGTGTCGAATTCGACATGATACCAAGTCCCTCCCCAGACACTTTTGTCGCAGGCACTCCTGGACCCGACTACAAAGGATTTTCCGGTCAATGGTCCGAGACACTACCGAAGGGCTATCAAGAGGCCCCAGGATGCAAACCTCTTGAGACGGATTTGTTCTGTGACTACAATGTAAAAGTTCCTATGCGCGACGGAATCACCATATATTGTGATGTTCGTCGACCGGTACCCACCAAGCCTGCGCAGAAAGTGCCGGCAATTTTTGCATGGTGTCCCTATGGAAAGAACACTCGTGGCTGTGAGTGACTCTGCCTTTGATGTGTTATGTGATAATTGATCTGAGCTAACGGATATCTGCTCCTTTTTAGTCCACCATTTGTTTCCCTTGCGCGTGGGAATTGCCGAAGACGAAACCTCCCGCCTGGAACATGCGGAGGCGCCCGATCCAGGATATTATTGTCCCCGTGGATACGCCATGGTGCATTTTGATGCGCGTGGGTCTTGGGACTCTGAAGGTGATCTATATGAGCATGGCACTCCAGAGGGCCGGGATATACATGATGCGGTTGAGTTCATTGCCAAACAACCGTGGTGCAACGGTTCCATTGGCATGGCTGGGAATTCCTGGCTAGCTATCGCGCAATGGTTTGGTGCAGCTGAAGCCCCTCCAAGTCTGAAATGCATTGCTCCTTGGGAAGGGTTGTCTGACACGTACCGCGATCTTATGAATTGGGGTGGGATTTGTGAAGACCAGTTCAATGGTGCAATCACAAGCCTTGTGCCAGGTGAGTCGCTCCCGATACAATTTCATCCCCCAAAGGTCAAAAACTGAGCCGGATGATAGGCCGTGGACTCAAGGAGGATTATGTTGGCATTGGACGAAGGAATCCGTTGGCCAATACCCCGTATTGGGCAGACAAGATTCCAAAGTTTGAGAACATCAAGATTCCGGCTTATGTGGTTGGCAGCTATTCCAGCACGTTTCATGTCGCAGGAACTATGAGAGGCTTTCGAGCGCTTCCAGGGTCACAAAAATGGTAAAGAACCTAAGACATGCGTGGAATTGGCCTGTGCACTAACATTCTTCAAATAGGCTTCGCGTTCATCCTCACCAAGAATGGCACGATATTGCACGATCCGAGAACCAGGCGGATCTCCTAAAGTTCTTCGATCGATACCTAAAGGGGATTCAAAATGACTGGGAAGACACACCCAAGGTGCGAGTTTCTCTCTTGCGATACAATCAACCGCCCGTCATCAACCACGTTTTCCCATCTTATCCACCTCCAGCGGATCACCGACCTTTCTACCTCGGGCCTAATGGTAATTTGAATTTGGAGAGTCCTACAGTGGAGAGCTCGGTTGAGTATAATGCCGAAGATTATAAGGGAAAGGTGACATTTGACTGGAAGTTTAACGAGAGAACCACTCTTGTTGGCTACCCGAAGCTTCACGTATTCGTATGTTGCCCATCTCGACCTATTGGAACTCCAGATTCTGGAATATACGCACCAAAAAATCTTCTCCCGTTCACAGTCAACCATTTCATGCTAATATACGCTTCTATTCTCTAGATTTCGCCGCTCTCCCACAGCGATGCTGATGTTTATGTCATGATTCGAAAACTCGACAGGTCCGGATCGGAGCTGGTGACAATAAATTTCCCTCTTCTACCCACTGATGCGACGAAGAAGATCGAGCAGCTACCAGATTGCAACGTGGTCAAGCACCTTGGTATGCAGGGAAAGCTGCGCCTTTCTCATCGTGCCATCGACCCGGCACGCTCAACACCATCCGAGCCCTTCCACCCACATGATCGTCTTGAGCCAGTTGAGCCAGGTACAATCGTGGACATACAAATTGGTATCTGGCCTATGGGAACCATCTTCGAGGCCCGGGAAAGTGTTCGTGTGGTAATTGCGGGATATGAACAAATATTGCCAGAGGTTCCTGTGAGTTATGCCCACTGTCTTAATTGACAAAATCTAACTCATCAAAAGGGCTTTCCTCCGCATCGCCACTCGAACAAGGGATCACACAAGATTTTTTTCGGCGGTGAAAAGTACAAATCACATATCTTACTGCCTTTTAGTACCACGCCTCAAGACTACGATTGAGAAAACATTCCAACAGGTAGAACAACGTTCAT
The DNA here is from genome assembly GCA_039634405.1 of Penicillium herquei. Classification (NCBI taxonomy): domain Eukaryota; kingdom Fungi; phylum Ascomycota; class Eurotiomycetes; order Eurotiales; family Aspergillaceae; genus Penicillium; species Penicillium herquei. The sequence goes on from CP098390.1 coordinate 2,728,960, forward strand.
AACTCACGTAGAATTGTGAAGAGGTTAGAAATTCTTTTTTTTGTATAAGTCATTAGTTCTCTGCTCTCACTCTTAGAGACTTGAAACAAATGCATTTATTTAGCAGTATGCAATTTCTTTTACAATTGAAGAAGTTATTATTATATTCTGTGTTTGTCCAAAACGTAATGAATAGTATAGTAACTTAGTACCTAGCTGCTCTTGGTAGTGTGTTGGATAGTAGGAAGTTCCAATCATGACCTCGCCGTACTAAGACCTCAGCTGATGGCTAGAACAGGTAAATCTCTAAGAAATCTTTAGATTTCGGCAAAAGAATACCGTACAGACGTATTCATCCTAAGTTGGTAGAAATCAGCCTGCCCATCAAATTCCGATTGGATGATAGAAGCTTCGAATCTCTTTAATTCCGATTGGTCGCCCCCGCGTTTAGTTTTCCGGGGATAGTTGGGGTAAAAAGGGACCAATAATGTTCAATTTTCACGCCTTACCCCGGCAGATGAAATGAAAGTCGTTCGCTAGTCGAGATTCAACTCAATGATTTAAAAGGCTCAGCTCAGCAGCTTGGGATATGCTCCAAAATAACCATCTTCTGATCTGAGATTCGATTCCCTTCCAGCATGGGCAACACACCGGGTATCACAGATGAGGTTGAAGACATTGGCAAGAATGATCTTGTCGGAAATCATGTCGAAGGAAACGCTCTCCTGTTCAACAATGACACAAAGGAGCTCCGTTTGATTCCAGTCCCATCTTCTGATCCAAATGACCCGCTCAATTGGAGCAAGTGTCGGAAGGCTGGAGTCATTTTGGTCTGCTGCTGGTTTTGTTAGTCCCCAAAACAACACGCGGCATTGATTTACAATACTAACAATTATCTCCAGCCATCATGTCCTTGTCAGCTGTCGGAGGTCTGTCAACTATCTTTGACGTCTTGGATCCTTACTATGCCAAGGAAGGGAAGTCCACCCAGCAAGTCTCATACCTTGCGACAATTCCAAATATCACGACTGGTGTTGGTAAGTTTATTTCATGCACTATGATGTGTTTCCCAATTCTGAAGTTTTATGAAACTAACTAATTCGTGTTTTTACAGGGAGCTTCGTGATTATTCCACTTTCCCTCGCCTTCGGTCGACGTCCAATTTTTCTGTGCTCTGCACTTGTCATGCTGGCTTCCGTCATTTGGGCAGCATTCTCTCAAAGTTATAACAGCCATCTCGCAGCACGCGTTGTTCAGGGGATGGCATCTGGTGCATCTGAATCGGTAAATACATCTTCCGTTTTGATACATGCAAGGGACCATATATGCTGATTCACCCTAGCTCTTACCCCTTATGCTTAGTGAAATCAGCTTCCTACACCAGCGCGCATCTTTACTAGGTGCTTATTGGGCAGCACAAAGTCTCTTTACAGCTTTGCTCAACATAGCCGCTTCCTACGAGGCCACTGTATCCTGGAGGTAAGTCATTCAAGTGAACACACGAAAGCTCCAACATTACTGATCAGATCATGATATAGATGGTACTATGGCGTGTTTTCTATTACTACTGCGGTGGGAATTGTGGGTGCCTTCTTCTTTGCCCCAGAGACGCGATATCAAAGGAAGGCCATGGTTGTTGGTAACCAGGTCGTTTTCACCGACGACTTTGGAGAGACTCATATCATGACCTATGAAGAGGCTACAGCGACGATCCGAAACCTGGAGACAGCAGATGTGACTGGACATACTCAAGTCTCTGTTACTAAGAAGACTTTTATTCAGGAATTGAACCCCTGGTCTGGAAAAATCCCTAATGCCTCCAAGCTAGCCGGGGAGTCCTATCTTCGAATGCTTGAATGCTACACCTCTCCAGGTGTCTGGTATGCATCTCTAGCAGCCGCAGTATCTTTAGGTCGGTAAAAATCGCTTTTGCCGGTTCTTCACGAAAGCTAACATATCACCTAGGTTGCGCCATGGGTATGGGTATTACCATTTCAAATGTCCTTCATGGGAGTTATCACTGGCCATCGTCAAATGTCGGCCTGTATAATGTATTTCCTCACATCTCTAATAATAAGGTTTAAGTTTTGAAGCTAATTACAAACTACAGATTGGAACTATACCTGCCGCCCTTGCTGCCCTTGTATACTCAGGTTGGCTTGCAGATAAGTTCTCCATCTGGCTCGCACGCAGAAACGGTGGACTGCACACGCCAGAAATGAGACTTATCCCAATGGCCCTTCCATTGATTGGGTGCCCTCGCACTGATGATATATGGCGTTTGTACCGAGTGGCCGGATCGTTATACCTGGGCGGGACCTGTTCTCGGTTAGTCCACATTCCACGACTGATCGCCTCCCACTAACATTCTTCCTTCAGGTTGGGACTTGTTCCAGTTTTCCTTCATTAGCATCTTGGTTATATCGACAACATTCACCGCTGAAATGAGACCTCGGGACCCCGGCCCGGCCCTAGTTGTTCTGTCTGCGAGCAAGCACTGGATTTCCTTTGGCTTGCAGTATGGTATGAATCCCCTCGTGGACTACGCAGGCTACCTTTGGGCCATGGGCATTTTGACTATTATTTTCTCGGGCTCATTACTGCTTGCTATTCCGGTTTACTTTTTGAACCCAAAGTGGCGGGCGCGTGTTCCATCGCAGTCGGGTCTCAATGGGCAAGCAAATTAAAGTTGAGATGGGCTGTGACGACAAGGCCCCCGGCGTTTTGAGGATCAAATATCTCTGAGAAATTCCCAGACCCTCTGGAATTTATCCTTATCTTTCGTACTTGAGTCTAGGTGTTCCGACAAGTCGGTCTCTTGAAGTCAACTATGACTTTGTTCAAACCGGTTACCCTCAGTCTTTCTAAGTTACAATACAGGAAGAGACAGAATAAACAACCATAAATTAAGATGAAAATTCTCATATAACATGAGCGACAGAAATAGGACTCGCACGTCGGACCACTTCGAGTCCTAGCCTGGACGGATCACTCTGCACAATCAACTTACATCACGACTAGCGCCCCCAGATAGTATCAAAGTTATCTGCCATGTAACGGATTGACTCAGCACGGTAAACATCTGGCTCAATGTATGCGTTTCCTGTCACATTGACATTGAAAACAATATTTTTCGGATCCGGCAGTGTGTAAACAGGCCACTGCACACCTTCCAGGTTGACGCCATCAACGCCGAGTGCATGACGGTTAGGGTCAAGCGTGTTGACAAAGCTAATCCAGGCGCCAGACATCATACTAGCGAGCTGGTCAAATGTTCTGGGTTCGTTGGCGAACGGATCCACAGCCACAGAGGTATTGTAACCAACGCCTTGGATGTTATCGAAGACGAAAGCCACCTCCTGGAAGTGCGTGCTGCCTTCATACATGCTTTCGCCATTAACGAGAACATTGAAGTGGTACGAATAAGCCGGTACACCGTGCTCGGCCCATGCCCGCGTTGTGATACGTCGGCCTGTGTGCATATACAGGTCACCTCCATATGCAGCGGCTCGCTTCCACTGGTAGCCCCAGGTCGAATTGTAAGCTGGGCGACCATGCAACGTTGCTGGGATGCCGATTTCTGGGATGTCGGGGTATAGGATGGTGACGATGTCGACAACAGAGTCGTTGAGAAGCGGCGCATTGGATTTAATTGATGCGATGAACTCGGCATCTGTGTTTATGCCTTGTACGCCGAACTGGGTACCTTCGTCAAAGTTGGTTCCGATCAGATAAGGAACCTTGACGAAGCTACCGTTCTTTGTCAGGGTGGTAGCTGAAGCTGGAAGCAGGTCGCCGTCAATCACGACGCCTGCAGAAGGGTCAACACTCGAGGAGTTGAAGATATTGCTTAGCGTTTCAGTGGGGACCTTTCGGAGGCAATCCAGTGTGTCGGTAGCGGTGCTGCAGTTAGCCAGCTGAGTTATGTTCTGGTAATTGGGCTCCCACTCAGATGGGCTGATATAGTAGGCCTGGGCTGTTGGACCACCTGATTCTGTAATAGCAGCACGGAAGAGACTGTCATTGCGACCTCCAAAGGCGACGAGATGCACACCGACGGATGCTGCGCCAGCTGATTCACCTTGAATTGTTACCTTGGAGGGGTCACCACCAAAGGCAGCGATGTTCTCCTGGACCCAGTGGAGGGCCAGACGTTGATCACGGAGACCCAGGTTTCCTAAGCCCTCCTTGGCCATTTCCTCGCCCCAAAGGAATCCCCAGCCAGATAAACGATAGTTGATGCTGACACCAATAATGGGCTGGTCAATCTCAACGGAGTGCTGAACCATGAATGACTGATTGTATCGCGGGTCTCGGCTACCACCATCGGTAAAGCCGCCTCCATGAATCCAGAAGATAACGGGCAGCTGAGTGTCGGGTGGAATATAGCTCGGGCGAACGACGTTGATAGTCAGACAGTCCTCGGAGATGATGTTGCCCAATACCCAAGTGTCGCTACCATAGCCGATGCACTCGGGGCTGTACTCTGTAGCATTCTTCCACCCGGTCCATGATGTGTTCAATGACTGCGGGAGTTGGAATCGAAGTTCATCGACAGGAGGTTGAGTGTATGGCATGCCCAGGAAGAAGTCCTGGTTGTAGTATGGGTTGTGGACACCATAGTAACTGCCATTCTTCACTGTCACCGTGGGGGCACTGCTGGGGGCGCTGCTCACAGCGGTACTACTGGTATCCTTCTTGACCACAGCTGCAGCAGAGGCTGTGGAGAGAATCCCAGTACATAGCAATATGAAATGCTTCGGAAAAATCATAGCTGCTTTTTGATCTTTTCGTCCAACCCACGGCAAAGACACAAAATGAGCTCTACTGCTTTACGGAGTGCCGCCGTGCCATCTATTTATGCCGCTCTCGAGCACTGGCATCACATCACTACTTCTACGCCTCAGCAATGGTGGGGTAAGCTAGAGCTTGAAAAGGCAAGCTTCTGTCATTTTCAGGGTAAGTGCTGTACTTCGAAAACCTTGTTCGCTTATTTTCATCATGTTTGCCCCGCAATATCTGCCGATTTCCCGAATCTCATCGCGGGAAATTGTTTTACAGGAAGCTGGGGAAGCCGATCCCCTGTCCCCACAATACGAAGGGTATGTTACCGTCGTGTCAAAGTGGGTTCCTCGATTGGCTCTTAGCCCGATGGATGGGTGGCTGTGATTCAAAAGTCTCCGCTTCATGATGGAGAAGGGAATATAGGCAACCAATTGAGGTTCTGGCTTCTAGCGCGACATACAAGGATGGTACGACAAGGAAAAGTAGAAGAGTCGCTTCCCCGAGATATTCCCGGACTCCACACAGGAATAATAATTTGGAATTACAATGGAGAAATTTTCCCCTATTGGGAAGCATGGACGAGTCCAAATATTCAAAAATCGATCAGTGGCAGGGTGTTAAACTGCCTAAGGCTCGTCTTCCTGCCATATGGAACAGGTTTCCACAGCGCTTCCCTTAGGTAAATGTATGCGATTTCCTGCCAGGTGCTCCATTGGTGTGCACCATTCATCGCATAGTGACTCAAATAAGTTACATTCTGCTCAGCCAATGTTGTCTCCCAATTGCGCGCTGCGTCAAACGTCGTGTCATAGAATCCTGCCCCAGTGAGGATTCCAACATTTCGTAAATCTGGGTTGAAAGACGCGTTGTACTGACCATCTCCGCCATCAGGAGCGGGGGTGGGTGACATGACACAGTAGGACGAAAAGTAATCGGTCGCATTGAAAAGCATGGCGTAGGTGAGAGTACCGCCGAGAGCGAGGCCACCAAACGCACGGTGAGATGAAGAGTTTGATACTTCGTAGTTTTCATCCACCCAGGGCATTAGATAGGAGAAGAGGTTTTCACGAACTTTGTTGAAAAAGCGAGCATATCCGACTTTTGAATGAATTAAAAAGAGGTTGAGAGTATGATGAAAGGAGCTCCCACATACCGACATCTAAATATTCCGCTTGGAGGGTCGCATTTGTCTGATATTCTTCAAGAGTGAAGCCTAGATCATACCAGTTGAGGGTGACAAGGATTGTAGGCTCAAGTTCACCCTGATCGATCAGACGGTCAACTGCATTGGTCTCGATTAGCGTGGTAAACTCCATGTGATTTTTAAAACTTTTCTTTGAAAGGAAGCTATTCTGACAACCTTCAATATCTGACATACCAATGTTATGAATCTGGGCTTGTTGGAACCAGTCCGAGTCCGAGCCTTGACCACCATTGGAAAGGTACAGAACAGGATATTTCTTGTTTGGGACCTTTCCATACTCATTAGGGAGGTATATTCCCACATCATGAATGTCTGACCAAATTGGGTTAATTCAACTGAATCATTAGAACAGTAATACAAAGGACTGACTTGGGTATGGATATGTTGACCCTGGTGACGGGTATCGGTGGAAGCTGACATTCCCTCTTTTGGATGCATCTTGCAGTGGCAGCTGCCAGCTGTAATCATTGACCTGGAATGCAGGATCAAACGGTAATTGAATTGCACTGAGAGATTGATCACCCGGAAATGCTTCAATGGGAAGATTGGACGGGTCTACAATCGTCACATCACAATTCCTCCAGTTCCCCGTGGTACAATTGGGATAATAGGCGTATAGCCAAGTACCAGATGGAAGCGGAACAGTCACTTCCCAGTCGCCGGTCTCCTCATTACGCTTCATCTCAAGTCCTGACAGAGTTCCTTCCTCATTTCCGTAGTCTGGGGTCATTCGCATTGAAAACATGTTCGACCCCCACTCATAAGGCGAGTAACCATCAGTCTTTGATAACGATGCATGAAATGAGTCTGAGAAAAAGGGGAAACCTCCCAGAAGGACAGAGGAAGCGTGAGTCGTGGAGTTCGGTGTAAAAACGAAGTCAACCTCATAACCTGTCGGTTTGGTACCGGTCTTCCTAATAGTCGTCACCTTGCCCAGTGTGCCAACAACCAAGGCCAGGTTGATAAGTACATTGAGACCGCGCATTTTTACAAACCAGTAGACTGCAACTGGTCTGCAAAATCCCAAAATATGACGCTGAGTAACTGAACGCAGTAGAAATTTATGCGGTGGAGGGTTTTATATGAAGACCACAGGGCACATAAACGGAATAGTTGACGCATAAGTTGCCAATTTGAACACATCCATTTGCCAGCCTGAGGTGCTATCAATTCTGGTTCTATCATGATCGGGCTAAAGCGCCAGAAATTTCCAAATTCGCAACACTTAAATATATGAATTTACCACTAACTAGGCGTGGTATAAGATCAGCGTTAATTAAATTAGCCCTTCCAAGGCTCAAAACATTGTATGGTTGAATGCCCGAGATTTTATTAAAATGGGGTAGTTCTCGGCATTTGACCCCTAAGGGCACGGCCATAATCACCAAAAGCGGGGAAGCTCATCGGTAACTCCAGGCCACCCCGGGCATCAGACCGCCTGTTCTTCGGCCCTAAGGTGCCAAAGTTGGGGCTAAGCTCGGAAATGCGGGGGGTGCTAGTGCCCCGGCCCTGAAACCTTCCGAGTTTACCACTAGAAGTGGGAAACATGAACCTTGGAACTCTCGGACTATTTTCAATATCTCTAGGTCAGCCCATACTTGAAATCTACATGTAGATCTAAACTGGAAATGGGAACCTGCTGCGAGATACTCCATATAACCCCGACATCCAGGTGTCGGGATTCAAGTTTATCCAATTTGTGCATATTCATGTTTCTGTCGCGGATCAAGTCCGATCCCCACTGACACGTACACCTGGGCAACGAAACCGCGTATTTATTAATGAATCTCGAAACATTTCTTTTAAATATCAATAGATCATTACCTAGGTACATGTGCAGCGTAGTACTGCAGAATAATAGGCAGCATTGAGGTGGCAGATAATATTGCCCAAGTCCCCACAAGACCTGCTATGCGCATGTGGCTCTACCACGTCCGAGTCGTGAACCCCACACGGCATCTTCATATTAATCACATCCCAATAGTGTCTAAAAGAACATTAGGCCTGGGTTGACGCCACCACCTATTTTGTTTAGATCCGGTCAACCTCCGGGAGTTAAACGACGTGAGGACTTAACCGGGCCTTGGACAGCACAACGCCGGGATCGCATTCAAGGTGGATATCAACTTGTTTTTGATCTGTGGGGCAATGAGAAAACTACCAATGAATAAATTGCCGAATAGAGTTCTGAAATGCTCCGAGTCTATGTACCGAAATGTGGAGTGCATATTATCCGAGCCCTGGTAAGTCATTAGCTATGCTTGTAGTAGTATTTTGAATGAGAGTAAAAAAAGATGTGGAATTTGCGAAATTTGAAGAACCTGACTTTGAACATCAAATAGCGAGTCTAAATTCAGGTACTAGTAGTATAAAGCACGGAAAATTGCCAGTGAAGTTGTTCGAGTTTGAACATTGCACGCAGTTTAGGCTGCTACATAACTGTTAGTAAAACCCTTGGAATGCACCTCCAGACTCAAGTCGTCAACTGCCAGTGGTCGCATTGTCTGGTGAGGTGGAGAAATTTCTGCATAAAGTATATTCCGTGTTTAAAACTGTCTATTATACAATAAATCTTTGGCTTTTTCGTGGTCAAAGTTCCCAACCAAGAGCATCTTGGAACATGCAGTCATCGTAAGCCAGGAAATCTTGACTGTCAAAGTTTCCAGTAGAGCTCAGAGGGCTGTCCTCAGAAAGGAGTTTGAGAATATCAGCATCAATCAAACAGTCTAGCCCTTTGGTATCAAAGGGCAGTAAGGGATCTCGCTCGAGAGTCCCAGAAGGCTGTAAAATCTTGTCAGCTTTCTGCCTTTCAATTTATTCAAGAATATAGTATGCTCTTACCTGCTGTGTTGATTGACTGATTGCATGACCTGTAAGATTTCCAATTTGGTGTGTGGAGACATCATTTGACAATTCGTATTCATCTTGGTTCCCTGTCTCCGATCGTGATTTTTGGTGCGATGCCTCTTCTCCGTCGGCTGCAAGCAAATCAATAGGAGGTAGCTTATCCACTAGTACTGCTGAAAGCTGTGACATCTCCACCACGTTCTCAATTAACCGCATACATTTCTGAGCCACACTCACAGTGTCCATGTGTTAACAAGAGAAGGCTTATCTCAATATCTTTGAGTAAGTCCTGTCTTGTGGTATCGTTGATGTCAAGAAAAAGTGCATAAGCTATCGTAGTACTCGCATAGAGAATATATGTGATATGGTACCACCTGTAGGAGTCAGTCGAAGCTGTTGAATAATGGTTTGGGCCAGCTAAAGATCATACCAATTCTGCAAGTAAGGCCGGTGAGTATAAGATATGTGAAGTAGCATTAAGGTATTTCGAGCTGCATCGACACAAACATCAAAGTGTTTTCGATGGAGATTATCTGCATCAGATAGTTGAACTAGTGGCAGAAATGGCCGATGAAGAAGTATCTGGGCATTGTAAAATCCTTCCACAAGCTAGTGTTACTATGACAAATAGCTATTTGGCTCTGGTCTATCACGGTCTTACGAAGCTTCAGTATCATCTTTTGATCGATGGCCCAGCCTTGTATGGGGCGGCTATCTTCGAAGCGGAGGCAAGGTAGTAGACCTTCTTTCCACTGGTGGAGTCGTTCATCAAAGCTTGAGGTTAAGTCTGATCTCAGTCTTTTTGATAGCGTCGCATAAAATGCCTCGAATATTTCTCGCAGGATCTCTGTAAATGGCACAGTCGTGTAAATCACAGTAGAAGGTTGGGTATCAACGGAATCGATCTGTTCCGAGGTTTCAGACATGTTAGTAACTCAAACCCTGAAATTGGCATGATAACTATTCATGCGAGTGGAACTAACATCAGGGTCTGAGCTTGGTATTTGGTAGTAGCTAGCTGGTCTGAGAAAGGGCTCCCGGCCGGAAGAACAGCAAATCTCTCTGCGTGGAACATTCATTAGATATGAACAAGGGATTGAATACTTCGTTGACTAACATTTCATGGTTGTATATACACCTGTCAATCGAAATATTAGCTTGTTTTACATTCTCGAATTCAAAATTGCCGTGCGTCAGATTGATAGTTGAACTTACCACCATGTCCTACTGTTATCAGATGCACTATCACAATCCTCACCGTCGGTCATTCCGATCGATATGGCCGCCCGTGCAGCCATAGAGTTGTACATGTAGCAACTATGCGGTCGGAGGACTTGTTGACAAAAGACTGACTGTGAAAGAGAATTGTGGCATGAGTAGAGAATTTAAAAGCTCGTCCAGGATATGGAGCACTGTACCATCAAAAACAATGCCTGAACACTTTCCAAGCAACTATACTCGAAGATATCCCCAAGGTTGAGTTTTACTCAGTCAAAGTAAACCCTTGCGATTCGCATAGGTGGAGAGATACGGGCAGACTTTGGCTGGTGAGATCCTGTCCGAGTCTCTGTCACATTCCGCACAAACGAGGAGAATAGAGGCTCATCCTCTGCTGTAATTGCCCCTAAGGCACATACAGCGTTGAATAGAGAAAGGAAATCCGATCTATGCCTTCGGCCTCGCCGACCTTGCTCTCTATTTTCTGGATTAGAGCCAGTGTGGACCAAACCTCAGCTTCACAACGCTGCAAGAATGCCGGTTTATCAAGGAACGGTATGGACTGATGCGTATACTGGAAATATCGATGGATGCATTCTCGCTCGAGCATGACCTTCCGTATTCTGCTCAATGTTTTTCCTGTCTCGGACGTTTGACCATTCATCATGCTCGGCCTTGAAATGGTTCGCGTGTTCACCGATTCTAAAGCACATGCTGCACTGGTCGGGGTGGGTAGGAATTTGTCATTTCCAGGATGAGCTAACATTGATTCTGGTGGAATAGCGTCATCTTTGACTTCTGGATCGGCTGGATGTTGGTCTGGCGTCGGAGGTCTAGAAATCAAGGGGTAATCCTCGTTATGTAGTAGGCCCACTAGCATTCAGAATCGGGTTTCTTGGGGCTTTGTTGGTCGTTGGGTCCGTTTTTACTACCCGTTTCGCAAGCGGGACGATCGATGCTATCCTTCCTCGCCTGGGACTTGCTCATGAGAGCGAGCAAGAAAACATTGTTGCTTGATGGACCGAAAAATTCAGTTCCTCTAGTATAGGGGTTCACTGTCGTCAATCCGGAGAGGGTTTCATCCCCATGTGAGTCCCTAGATTCATCATTTTCTCGAATCCCGTGTGGAGAGTCAAATGCAACGGATTGGGTTTGATTTTGTTTCTCATAGTTATTTGCTGACGGAGTAACGTTATCCAAGACCGTCGCTCTTGTTGATTCTCGGTTTGTTTCGGGGAGCGCACTGCTTTGTGTCGGTACACGTTTGGCTGGTTAGGTTGAAACTTGTGAAAACCTGGGAGGAGAAAAACTCACAGGTTGCGGTATAGACTGGCATTCTGCGGGGATGAAGTGGAGGGCGTAATAGTGAATCTCTTTACTGATCCTCGACTCGTTTTAGATTTTCCAGTTCTTCTGTCCTTTTTCAAGGGATAAGAGCAATCAAGACGGTGTTCTGCACAGGACACTATTGCAAGGATACAATAATTCGAAGATCAATTTCGCCATACCTAAGCAAGATGAGCAACTGGGCTGGCCTTGGTCACACTATCGAGAAAATCCATCAGAAGGAGCCACTTCCCTCTTGAATGTCTTTTTTACCTTTGATTTCCGGATCCGACACATTTGACAAGCCACTGCAGCTCGAGGTGGTCTCCTCTTAGCACCAAGATCCCCTCGTTCCGGTCTCGCATTCATAAGATCCATGTTCACAACATTCGTCAAGATAGGGGGTGGGATTGCAAAAAGGGGATTGGAAGCTGAATTTTCGAATTTTGTAGAGAAATAGCCGATTGAAAGTCATCAAATGCTCAATCCACCAAAAGAAGACAGAACTGCCGGTCGACCACTCGACAGTTTAAATCCCGGTTTACACCCGGTGCCAACAGCAGAAATCGCCACGACTAAGCGTGTTCGCTCTGGCTCTTGAATGAATAATTATCGATAGGCTTAGGCCAATAGCCGATCAAATATCGTGATGTTGAGAGCAAAGCCCCACCGTTCTCCCTTTGATTTCCCCGCAAGTCGGGGCTATTTCGGATGGAGACGTGGAGACGCGGAGATGGAGACACTGAGAGATTTAAACTCCCAAGTTTAGGTATGTTCAGGTCTATTAGCTCCGTTGTGTCATGCGATCGCGCAACCGAGAGGTCCGATCATTCAAACTTTGAACATTTGAATGTTCATGCCTAGATGGATGTACATGATATAACTTAACAATAAATACAACAGCCTCCTGTCTTCAAGTTCACCCTGCGACTCTGGCATCTGAGATCTACTACCTACTACTATATGTACTAGTACTAGTAGGAGTTACGAGTCAGTTGGTCTTCAAGGTCTCTCTTATGACTTCCACCCCTCCGAGCAATGACACCAGCCAATCCAAACCCAAAAACACACAAACAAAATACAATAATCACAAACGTCCCTGCGATAATCTTGCAAACTCTCTCATGATCCAGTCTTTTCTCTCTCCGCTCCTGTCGCAGATCACAAGTCTCACAATGGAAATGCGATTCTAAATCCCTCTGCCGCAGAAAGATAGTTTCTGTTGTGTTTGTCCCGTGAGGATCATGCTCGTGACCATGGTGCTCGATGTCTTCTTCTATGTTATCCGTAGCAGGAACTTCAGAGTACTGCTTGTTTTGTCAATGTTGCACTTGTGAAATGAGGAATGGGGGAAAACCGTGTATGCTGGGCTGGCACAGGCAGGTACTTACTCCAGTCGCCCGGTTCGAGGGACGTTGCTCGAAGAGTTCATCGTATGCCGGTGCGGCCTCTTGAGGTGTAGATGGGCCTGAAGCACCCATGACGATTTCTCAGGTGTACAATATACCTTCTTTGGAGTTGTAGTGATGTGGAAGAATATGCAGCAGTAATGTTTTATATTCGGAGAAACTAGTACGGCTGACGGGGTGACGTTTGGATTTTGAATGACAGCGCTTACGATCCTACAGGATGTGGCTGAGGGATTCCAGGAAACTGGACTGAGGCTGAGGACTGGTGCTTATCAGTGTGACTTTAGGCATCCATGATGAGACTGTCTTGATTGGGTTTAACCTGATTGTGGCGGATTATGGTGAATCCGTGCGCTGCTAATATACGGAGTACATCTATCGCGTTTTAGAACAAAAGTCTTCTAATGGTGGACAATATCGAATCCAATTTGGAACCTGAAGATTTTTATTCTTTTTTTTAATTTTTGAAATTTCGTGTTACTAGAGGCCACACAGCGCCACACAGGAACAGCTAGTGAAAAGCAAACAATTTGGGGTATTATGCGCGAAACAAATGACTCATCGTCGTAAGGGCACTTCCAGGTCAACTCAGTCCGGACAGGAGTTCTCAGGGGCATTTCTCGTTCGAAAATAAGACATGCCACTGCAAAACGAGCAGACATTTTGGAGGGTCGATTGCCAGGGACCAGGTCGTCATGGCAAAGTGTGCCGAGTCAAGTGAACTCTTTAGTCAATCTTCCCAACTCCTTGAAGGGTCAGATAAACATCAGTGCCCCATCCCCAAAGACTCTGCACAGCGATGCTACCTCCAAAATATTCCGCATACGCCCGACTAAGCGGCAAACCATATCCCAGACCAGCAATACTGCTCATGTGACCTCCAGAGCCTGTCAGGGTGTCCAAAGCTCGCAGGTTAGAAGCATCGGAAGAATCCATATCCATGTCCGAAAAGGTAGTGAAGCTGTATGACCAAATATGGGGCAGAACCTCTGGAGGAATACCACCACCTCGGTCGCGAATACGGATAGTAATGCTCTGGGATGAAGGGTTTGCGTCTCCGATTGCTTCATGGGAATCGATTTGGGATGCGAGCTGGAATCTGCTATCGGCGTCTTCTTGAATAGGACGCTGTCTTCCGGGCACATCGGGAGCGGCGGCAATAGTGACCTCAATTGGCTCTCGTTCATTTCCGGATTCGATGGTCGCACGGAAGGCATTCTTCAGCAGCTCGGTGATGATGTACTCCACGTGAACCGGGATATGTGCGAAGGTCGCATCTGGGTCACCTCCGATTTCCAAAGCAGGACGGACTCCATATTTCAATTCACAGATCTCACTGACAAAGTCCTCGCATGATCGAATGATTCGGGCAGGTTGCAGGGCCGTATCAATGACACCGATGTAGTTGGATGACCCAGAGTTGATAGATTTCTTTTCTTTCTCCGAGAACTCGTCCACGACCGGCTGGGATGTGAAGTGTAGAGCCAGATGCTGCTCTGCAATCAGACGTGTACCAATTCGGGCGCGCAGGTGGGTGTCCAAGAAACGAGTAACATCTTCAGGGCTGATGTACTTCCGGGACTCCAGAAAGCCGCGTGCCAGGACAGGAATCGTGTTACTGTGTGTCTGGACTAAATCGGCAAGCACCTCTCCAAATTGGGTCTCTTCTTCAAATGTAGTGATCTTGCGTTGCTGATACGGAAGGAGGGTGGAGAGGGAGTGGAGGTAGTTGTGGTAGATCTTGGACATATGTGGGTTGGAAACGATAATGTAGGGTAGATTACGCAGAGCTTGGATCCGTGAGGCCAGTCGAGCTGGAAGAAGCGACAGAGTAAAGTTGGCGGAGGCCAGAAGTGCTTCCTTGGACAATGGTGGCCGACCATGCCTATAAAGAAGCAATGTCAGTATGAGGTTGTGTATACTTCTGGCAATTGTTCATTTTGTGACTAACTGCAACAAGTCCGCTAACGTGAGAGAGCGACGCGGGGTGGCAGCCAGGCGGGCAACTTCGTCTCGGGCAACCTCATCGCGAGCATTGCTGGAAGGACGACGAGCCCAGTCGTAATTTTGACGCGTCGCTGATTTCGCATACGGAATCTGAGAAAGGCGACCGGATGAAATCTGTCGTAAAGACAGACCTCTAGCGGTGGTCAACATGGTTGTGCTGAAGCCAGAGCTGATGGTGGAGCAACAACGGAGATAATGAATATTCGCCGGATATCGTACATGAAGGCGGTGAGGCGGGTAGCATCGGCTTCCGCCTGCATGCCAGTGCATGGTGATCACAACCTTGGAAGTACTGCACAGGCAGCTTGGAATTTCTTCTCGAATACCAATTTGGACTTTGTAATGCAATGGAATTATGTTAAAGAGGTATCTAATGGCTCTATTGAGAACATATAGACCTCCAGGCTTGTAAACAGGAAAACATGGAAGAATATGCATGAAGTAGGAAAAAGAGGACAGAAAAAGAGACATAGGAAGCGAAGATCAAAGCATCAAAATGATGGGATAGGAAGAGGTATGTGGTAAGGAGGGAAGAACAATGATCAGAGACCAACTGGATCTTTATGCAGTTTCAATCAAGCTGCTGCCATCTCAATCTTCTTTCCTTTAACAGATAACCACTCAATGAAGATAGGCCCGATTAGTGACAATGCACCGATGGCAACTGAAACATAGAAGGTCTGCGTAATTGCATCGTTATACGCAACCAGTACCTCCTGCAGAGTGGACCCAGAGACGAGAGTGCGCAGCATGGTTGCACCAGCCGACACCAACTTGGCAGCATCGACCTTTGGCGCATCTTTCGCAAGGTTGTGGAATAATTGGTTCTGGAAAATGTTTTGGGCGACAGACAAAAAGATGGAACCACCAAGGGTTTGAGAGAAAATCATGATCGCAGTACCACTAGGCACATCTTCAGCTTTGAGGGCTGTCTGTGCTACGATCATCGGCTGTTGCATACCCAGGCCGAGGCCGATTCCAAATAGGGCCTGGTATCCGATCCACTTAGGGTGACCTGAGTCAACTTCGAGCGTGGACAATAGCCCAGCTGCAATGGTGATGATGACGGATGAGAAGATCATAAAAGGTGTGTAGTAACCAAGCGCTGTGATGAGGCCACCTGACAGAATAGATACAACCACAACTGCAATGATGAGAGGCAAGTTCATGACACCTGAATGGATGGCTGATGCCCCTTTGATTGCCTGAAACCAGATTGGAAGCTTGAACGAAATTAGTTTTGAGAAGAGAAGAGGACCCAACTTGGAATGGACAACATACATAATAAACGAGGACGAAGTAGCATGCACCAATGGCCATAGAGTACCAGGCAGCGCCCCAAACATTGCGATTCTTTATCATGCGTGGAGGGACGGTGGCACGGTCACCAGCCCAATGCTGAACAGCCATGAACACAAGACCCAGCACGCCGAAGAGCACAAAGAGAACAATGATGCGCACATTGCCCCAGTTGTACTTTGTTCCACCCCACTGAAGTGCCAGCAACAGACTGATAATAGCAGGGAGGAAGAAAAATGTGCCAAGTAGATCCATCTCAGCCAATTGTTGTTTCCATCCAGTCTTCTTTTGAATTATCTTGGGACTCTGGAAGAAGAACAAGATAAAGAAGAATGTCACTGCACCAATTGGCAGATTGATATAGAAGCACCAGCGCCAGGTGAGGTTATCTGTAAAGGCACCTCCCATCCTGAATACAGTTAGTCAGTCTATATTCCACATATACATGTTGAGGTAGTTGAACTTACAGTGGACCAGCGACGTTGGCAATACCAAACATAGCACCAATAAGTCCTGTGTATACTGGACGTTTGTCAAGGGGAACACTTTGAGTGATGATGAGAATAGATCCGGAGAACAAGCCAGCTGCTCCCAAGCCTGCAATAGCACGGCCACAAATCAAGCCAACTGAGTTCGGGGTGATACCACAAACCAGGGAGCCGATTTCGAATATTGAGAGAGCCGCCAGGTAGATCCATTTGATAGAATAAAAGGTGTATAGCTTTCCGAACATCAAAGTGACAGAGCAAGTGGTCAAGAGATATGCGCTTCCGTACCAACCCACATCATTCAGTGAGTTGAACTGATCTGTGATCTTGGGAATGGCTGTGGCAATAATAGTATTGTCCTAGTTTGAAACTAATATTAGCCAGTTCTCAAAATTCATCTATTGTGGGGTGCTTAGGACCATACCAATGCCACACAAAACACACACAAACACAATGCGATCGTAATGAGAATCAACCTGAATGGTGATGGGTATTCGATGTCCTTCTCTGTATTATCCGCGTTTTGATCTTGATCATCTCCCTCCTGCTTCGAAGCTTCTTTATCGGCATCGTTGTGAGGGACCATCTCCTTGGTGGAATCCTCATTACTGACAGCTCCATTTTGTAAGTCCGCAGCCGCAGCTTCTTTGTTCGTATCGTGAGGTGCTGTCGAGTCGTGAATAGGTTCGTCAACGAGTGTACTCTCTTTTTCGCTTGAGGGTTTAGAATTGCTATGTGTGCCCGTGTTTTGGGAATGGGCATCGGTGTCGGATGTGTCGTGAGCTTCCAAAGCTGGATGATTCTCGATTGGTGGCGGCTCTGCCTTGCCAAAGAAAGAAGCCATTTTGGTCGACAAGGATTAATCAAAATGAAATGATTCGATTATTATTCCAAGTAGTAAAGAGCGGAGGAAAGTAGAGGGGCGAAAGATTATGGAAAAGGGAAATGGATCCACGGCAACAAGCAGGCAATAAATGGAAGCAATGACCCTAATAACTAATAAACCGCCGAGGGACTAAATCTACCTAGTAGTATTTGAGCGTGCTAAATCCACTTCGGATTCGAAATATGACTGGCCCTTTGGTTACAGGTCTCATCATCAAGGACAACCTTGCTGCATTGACAAGGTAACAAGGGTCAATGCCACACAGGAGCAATTGCCTCTTAGTAAAGGAAAGCTCACTGAATATAAGGAACAAGGTATCACCCACTTGACATCAGAATAAAAATCCAAAATAAAATAAAATAAACACGAAGGAAGTGATCTCTGATACGTCAAAGCTCGGAGTTGGCGCATGGGTGACTCAGCCGCAGCCCAGAATACCTAGGTAACCACCTGGGCATGCAAGGATCAATACCAAGGGATGATGCATCAAGCGAGTAAGAGAAAGGAAAGACAAAATTCAAATGAAACTAGCTGTCCCTTACGCTGGATTCTAGGAACTTCTGTCTCCCCTGTTTCCCCTGGTTCCTCATATTCCTTGGTTGCCTTGAACTCCCCTGCCCAGGTGGTTCCCCTTCTCTTGAAGCTTCCAACGCTACAGTGCCAACACCCCTCGACGATACCAGGCCATGAAACCCCCTATTTTTGATTCAAAACCAGACGACAGGATAACCAAAGATCAGATTGCCTTCTCAACTTATCTAATGCCATGTGAGTATTTGATTAATTGTCTGGTCCTCTACCAGTCCCCACAGGAGTTTTTACTATGACCTATGGTCCTATGGAAGACTTCAAGAATACGACACATTAGTACATAAGCAGACTGCTGGATGCTACAAGCTCGGCAGGGAATAAATCAGGCTATTACAAATAACGAGTCTTCGGTAAAATTAGAAATAATAAATGCAGTGTTTATTCTGAGCTTGGAACTGTATGAACGATAAATTGTTGAAAGGCTATGTACTCAACAGTTATATTCGCAGATGACGACAAGAGTCGCACAGAACAAGCATTTCACATGAAAAATTGCCTCTATCAAGAAAGCAATACAAAGAGTCCCGATATCCATCACTTCTATACATGAAACCAATACCAATGCCCGAGTTTATAAAGATGACACCGAAAATCCAAAGAAAAAGGGGAAAAATTAAATAAGGAAAAAAAGGGGGAATGAGAAAAAATATGACAGGAAGAGAAAAATCTATGCACGCTTGCCCTGGAAGCCTTCTGCGGGCCAGCCTTGAAGGGTAGCCTTGTCTTCGACATGGTCACCAGACAAGACCAGGGTGTGTTCCAGAAGGCATGCATCCTCACCCATGGAGGCACCAGACATCAGACGTGATCCAGCACGCAGGATACTCCGGTCTCCGACCTTGAGAGTGTGGAGCTCGAACTCACCACGGGAGTTCAAGTGGCAAACCAGACTGGCGTCATCGACGGCGACACGGTTGCCAAGGGTGAGAAGGTCAGGCTCGGTGAAGAAAACGTTGGGGGTACCATTGGCGTGGATAGCACAGTCCTTGCCAATGGTGGCGCCAAGAAGGCGGTAGTACCAAGTGATGTAGACAGAACCGGTGATCATGGGCAGAAGACCAGTTTCACCGTAACAGTCCTTGATAAGAGTCTCGCAAGAGAGCAGGAATTGCCAGCGCTGGTTGTAGCTGCTCTTGTCCCAGTGGAAAGCACCTTCCTTTCGGCGACCCATGACCATCCACTTGCAGCAGATGACAATGCCAAAGGCAATGAATGATTGGAAGAAACTGATAGCTGACAAGAAGGAAGCAAGGACACCATAGAGGACGAATGGGCGCCAAGGACCTTCGCCAAAACCGGGCATGGAAGTGTGGGTGAGGACGGCACGAAGACACAAGAGGGAGAAGACAACAGTGAGCAGCCAGTAGACAGTAGTGAAAATGACCGAGAGGCAAGAGTAGATGACAATTTGCCAGATGCGAAGGACATAGTAGTTGGCCTCGCCACGGTAGAACGCACGACCGAAAGGCTTGCAGGTGTCCTTCTCAGGGATATCCTCAGTAGAGTTGTTGGTGCCCTTGGTGACAACCATGGTTGGCTTCTCATCGGGGAAGGTCTTCTCGCCTGGGTGCTTCTCGTCATCGCTGTAACCGTCTTGACTGCTGTTGCTGCTTCCGACAACAGTGGGAGCAGTTGAGGTGGTGACCGAGTTGGATGTAGGGAACTGAACGGCATCACCACCCTTGCTGCCAGTCCAGATGGTGTTGGAAGGATAGTCACCATTTCGGCGGAGCAGAGCACCAGAGCCAATCATGGCATCGCGACCGATAGTAACACCAGGCAGGGCGACAACACGGTCACCGACCATAGTACCGTCACCGATCACAACGCGATCGCGACCGTAGCCATCGGAAGTGACAATGGTTGATCGAGAACCGAAGACAACATCGTTACCAACCTCAACAAGATCGAAGTCGGGAAGAGCAGGACCAACACTAGGCCAATAGATGCGCTTTCCGACCTTACCACCGAGCAGGCGAATAGCCATGGAGACAAGCTCGTAGTGACGACCAGCGATACGGGTAAGCTCATGGATATCACCGTGAGGCAGGATCTGCGCGAGCACGGCACTTCGCACCTTCTGACGGGTGGACATCTTGGAGGCAGGACCAGGCTTGGGCTTGCCGCAGATCAGATCGAGGAGGGTCTTGAAGATCAGGACAGTGGCGAAAAGCACGAGGGGACCACCAATAGCACGGCAGATTCGTGCAGCAATGTGCAGACCAATTCGTCGACCACTAGTGTACCACTCCAGAGTAGCCAAGAACATGTCGTTAGAGTAGGCAGGGAACTGCTTCACCATGGGCACAAGACCACCCATCCAAGTAAGACGAGCAGCAGTCCAGACGACGATACGGATAGGCTCAACAATCAGAAGCACAAAGATCCAGTGAGGTTGAGGGATGCGAGTGGAAAGCAGATCGCGGTTAGACTCATCGGCATCCTGCAGCTCCCAGCTTGAGGAGTTAGGACCAATGCAAGTGTTCTCAGGGATATCAGCACCAGGCGCAATAATGGACTTGGTACCAACGGTGGAGTCATTGCCGATGCGAATACGCTTCAAAAGCATAGAGGTATTGCGCTCCACGGCGAAGGGACGGCACTGACAGTTATCCAAGACGACATTGTCTCCGATTTCGATCAAGTCGTACTCGCCAACCTTGGCGGATCTGGAGATTGTAACATTCTTGCCAATCTTCATACCCATCATACGGTAGAACAGCACACGAGACCAGTTGAAGTGGTTGAAAATTCCTCTGCCACAGACCTGGGAAGCCTTTTGGGCCAACCACCAGCGAGTGTGGTAAGGACCCCACATGGGATAAATACCTTCCTTGTAACGACCAAGGAATAGCCACTTCCAACCAAGGGCACAGAAGGGGAACAGGATATGACCAGCAATACGAGCGGCCAAGACGGCCAACACAATCAAGACCAGACGACCAATAAGTTCGAATCGGATGGGAATTCGAATCGAACACTCGGCCACAACGTAGGCGAAGACAAGCCATTGGAAAGCACGCTTCATGGGGAAGAAGAACGCAATAGGGAACAGGTGGAAGAACATGACAATCGGGTTTGTGCTGCTGTATGTCTCTTCACAGCCAGGCAGCTCAATCTCTCCTTCATCACCCTTTGCAGCCTTAATCTCCACAGCCTCGACAATCTTGCTTTCAATGTCACCGACAACGCTGTGGTGGAAGAGAATGTCACCAGCCAGGAAGATACCAAACTCGCGACGCAATTGAGAGACCAGACGACCGGCACTAAGACTGTCGCCGCCAGCAGCGAAAAAGTCAGTCGATGAAGAGATATCTTCAGTACCGCAAGACAAGGCATTGGCGAAAACCTCGCGCACACGACGCTGAGTGTCAGTGAGATTGCCATCGGAGTTGCGGGCGCGAATGGCTGCCTCGATAGCAGCGTGGTCGGGGTTTCCAAATCCATCAAGAGGCATAGAGCAGTTCAGAGGTGTGATGCGACCGGGGATAAGGTATCCATCAAGCTCATGGTGGAAATCGCTGGGCTTAACAAATTCCATGTCGGGATGTTGACCGAACAGGACAGCGTGTGCGAATCCATCGCGCGGGTTGATGTGCACGTGGACAGACTCGACACTGTCTTGTCTGGCAAGAGTGGTTTTGATGATCTGGTCATCAATGACACAAGACTTCTTGGGGATGGATGTGCTCAGAGGAGTACCATTGGGGGGACAGACGGCCTCAAAGTGTCGGTCTGCCAGGGGAGTGGTGGGTGTGAGGGTGTCCAGAGTCAGGCGCTGAGCAAGCTTGATACGCTGGATCTTGTTGTTTGACTTTGGCACACGGTCCATGTACACGATGACGGCAGGCCACTTAGGTTGGTGAATAATGGGCTGCAGTGCTTCGTGTAGTTGACGGAGATCGGGTCTGGTGCTTCCGGCGGGAGTGACGATCACTGCACCGACAACTTCCTGAAGAACCTCATCGGGAACAGAGAAAGCCAGGGTCTCTGTGACACGTCCATAGAGAGGTGATTCGGGATCCTTGGCAGCTGCCAGGACGGCATCCTCAACTTCGACTGGGGAAATAATTTCACCACCACGGTTGATAACCTCCTTGCTGCGACCGGTGATGTATAAGAAATTATCGTCATCAAGGTATCCAAGATCACCGGTATCAAACCAGCCAGATGCATTGAATGCACTCTTGTCAATTTTACCATCGGCAGTAAGGTACCCTTCGAACGCGGGAGATCCGCGAATGCAGATATGACCCAGCATTCCACATCGCGCGACAGGCTGACCCTCCTCAGTCAAGATAGCGACATCGGGGCCGACAATGCGACCTGATGTTCCATGTCGATCAAGGGCATAGTTCTTTGGTGGCGCAGCAATAGGCATACATTCTGTCATACCATAACTGGGAAGGATAACACAATGGAACATATCACGCAGCTGCATAGCAAGGGTCGGGGGGAGACCAGCACCCGCATTACAAATAAACTTGATGACACTTTGAGCAACCGCTTCGGGCCGGTGCTCCGCCTCACCGAGGATCATTTGATGCATGGTGGGTGTGGCGTAGTACCATGTCGGGGTCATGTAAGGGCTTTCAACGGCATCCCAGAACATACTGGGGTCAAAGGAAGGGCAGCAAATTGTGGCGCCGCCCGCAAGAATAGGCGAGAGAATACTGCGAAGGATACCTCCACTGCAAATAATTTATCAGTATATTGCTTGTTTTCGACAGGTAAAAAAACAAATACGAGGTGACGATGCAAGGGACTTACACATGGTTTAGGGGCATCATGTTGAGACAGGTATCGGTTTCCGCAAGCTCCACAGACTCGATAGTGGCCATGGTACCCGCAATAAGGTTAAAGATTGTTATAGGGACCAGCTTCTTAGTACCACTTGTACCACTGGTGAAAAGAATGATAGCAATGTCGTTGGCAGCGTTAGGCGAGAAAGTCGATTTCACAGATGTAGTGTTGTAAGATGAAACAACTTGGAAAGTCAGATCTTCAAGGTGTTGAAGACCAAAGACGGGTCGAGATCCATCGTTAAGCTTCAACTTGGCAATATCATCATCCAATGCAACAACAGCATCGGCTTGCACTTGTCGAATATCCATTTGCAATTGCTCCGGTACAGTGTTGGAGGCCATAGGAACCATGGTATATCTATTAGCGAAGGAGAGGACAGCAAGGGCCATAATCGGGCCATTGGGAAGGATAACAGCAATGCGAGGTTTGCCATGTTGGGATGGACCAACAGGAAGCTCAAAGTTCTGTACAAATGAACGGATGGCGCCATGTGTTAGGTTGCGGCCAGAAGTGGCATCAATAAGACCAGCCCGGGGGTCTGATCCTATCAGCTCAGCAAGAAAAGGTGTGGCTTGCTTGACTTGTGTTCGGAGGAATGTAATGGGCTCGTCCTCCTGGGCCTTGCGCTCTTCAGGGAGGGACTTGTAGATATCTTGGAATGCGAGAATTAGATCACGGAATTCCCGGACAGGCCAAGTACCGGGATTGGAAGAAAGAAGGGAAGAGAGCTGTTGAGGAGAGTCTGGATGAGATGCTTCCTTGCGGAGGCGTAGAAGCTGTCCCTGTGAGCTATAGGATAGTTAGGATGAATCAGCATTAGATCAGACCAAAAAGGCATTGGACAAAAGAATAATCTCATGATAAGAGAGGCTGGAGGGGACTATGAAGAAAAACATAGAAAGGAGAAGCAAGATAGCATCAATGCAACACCATGGGGAGATCAGGGGGCATTGGGATAGGAATAGAAAAGCCAATTGGATAGATAGTAAAAGGATTGGTGCACGTACGGACTTCCTGGTAAATCTGTCATGGTGGATTTCCAGTAAAGAAGTTATACTCTATTCAAAGACACAACTCGCTTCTTCTCAATCTACTGAAATCCCTAAATCAATGGAGGGGTGGGCATCTTATATGGCCTGAGATATCCTGTAACAATGTACTGGTCCACTTATCTACAGATCCACTGGGAGATTGAAAATTACATCACGTCCTCCATTGGGATTCCATATTCTCGATTCGGCGGCGAACTGAGTGAAGATCATCCATCATCCAGCCGTGGCTAAATCTTCAGCTATGGAGACATACCCACTTGGATCCGATGGCCCCAGTAAGCTACATGCAAGCCTCGTCCCGTCTATTATACCAGGGTTGTAAAGTACCAAAAGCTTGGTACCCCCAATGCCTTTGATACAAAGCATACATTACATACTAACATGAAGCCCGGACCAATTGAGCATGTGCTTGATGTGGGAAAAACCTTGTTATGGTCTCCTCAGATGATACCCTGCAGCTGCTTGCTTCATATTGTTTTTTTTTTCTTCTTTACTGAATTTGGTATTAATATATGCATGTTGTCGAGGAGACACGGCAGAGCTTCCTTGTAATGACAACATGGCATATTGAATTCTTTAGCGTCATAATATCTGCATCTCAATTGTACCCTCTACTATTTTTCAGATAATTTCAGCTCCCACAAGTCAACCATGGACTTTTACTATTTTTTTTTTCTTCTGTATCATTTCCATTTGCTAATGTTTGCCATGGCTAGTTTCTCAGGATCGTCAATGATCGGCGGTTAGGGCTGCCGGGCTCGCCCAATTCACGTGGGTCCGCTCCAATGGGCACATAGTGTCCCACTATTCAGCTTGGGAGCATCTTGGCATTTGCCCCTTTCTTTTTTGAGGTATAGATTGTATGTATGGTGATTATGCCGGATTTACCTAGCTTACTGTCAATATTCCCTGTCTCATGAAAATAAGAAATATAACAATTAACCCCACTGAATCTGCGGCAATCGTCATATCCCTGTCCTCAGGCATGAATATCAAATTCATGTTGAAATTCCCTCAGTATCAAAAGAAAAAAAAAATAGCACATACACAAAAAGAAACCTGAAGCTACCTCTGATGAGATTGAAATCCGGTACCGGAGTTGAATCATTCTCCGATCGAAATTATGTACATATGTTAATGCATGCTGTACATGTACCTTGACAGCTTCCTAGTCCGGACATGACCAAGGTTGGAGAGAGCTAAGCGATGGGGGGAAACTCCAAAATTTTTGTCAATCATCCGTGGACTGATACCAGTTGACCCGGTCCGCAAGTTGCCCGACCTGTCTCGAGTTGTTATGTAGAATGGAATTCACACAAAAAAGTAACTATTCCGGACGATCAGCGAAAAGAAAGCTTGGATTGTTCCAGGCCAAGATCCACAAGCCGGCAAATGCCTCCAATCAGCATTACTGCGAGATCCGACTTGTATTTAGATCAAACTGCAGGTCCCACCGATCGACAGGACCCGTCCAAGTTAAGCCAACGAAGACGAACCCATACGGAGGAGTCCGTACATCTTATCTTGGCGGGAGAAGATAATGTTATCATCCGGCTAAATGCTATTTGGAAAGATGGTCCCTATTGCGTGCTGTGGTACCGAATTGCGTATCTCTGTGGGTTGGTGGACCGGCTTAGTCCGGAATCGAAGTCGAAGGCCAGTTATCTGTGATCATCAAAGGGGCAGTTCCTGGTGCAGATCATTGATGTTGAAGAATACCAAGATCTCGTAAATTTTCGTAAATTTTCGTTTTCGTACTCCGGACTCATCGTTCCCGTTATACTAGAATCCCGTATAATCGATACATTGTTCAAAATTTATTACAAGGCACAGAACAATGGTTCATTATCTGAGCTTCAGGGCTCTTCCAAGGTTAAGCTTGGCGAAACGGTTAAGTGTCTTGGAAAAAAGCCAAGCACAACGGCGTCTTGTCCCCTCCCCCGACTTCTGTCATGCTGCATGTTCGGCATAGATAATGTCCACGGGTCGTCTAGACTCTTGGTACAAGGATCGGAGTACAACATTTGAACATGTGCAAATGTGCAAAAAATCCTCCATTCCTTTCCTCTCCGATACGTCTCAGTACATCCAGCCTCAGCGGGGTCATCTTAACTGGGCGGGAGAAAATAAAAAATAAAATAAAATAAAATAAATATGACAAAAAATAAAGAAATTAAAATAAAATAAAACAGAAAGTATAAAAAAAAAATACACCAGGAAGAAAAAAGAAAAGAAGAAAAAGAGAAGATTGCACTCAGGGGAGAAGCCGAGATCCACTCGAAGCCGATGGTAAGGCTCCGAGGGGAAGGTTCCGATGGCAAACGTGGTTAAGTCCACGGGTCCTGCAGTCAATAGTATCATCTGAATCGGCGCGGAAATGTCAAGTTGCACGGAGATCTAGTATTGACTCAGAGACACGTGGGTCAAGAAGAATGTTTTACACCTAACCCCTTAATGATACGTACTCAATCTCGAACAGTTTCATGGAACAGGAAGGTTCTGCAGTTATCTAAACTGGTCTAAACTGGTTTCTTCGGGTTAACCATACCAAGTAGGCTAGGATCGCCCATACTAGAAGCCAAGATCGTCACCACGGCAGAGAGCGGAGTGAATTTGCATCTTATCAGATGGTCCTCTCATAAGGCTAACCGAGAAATTCTCTCCTTTCACTTCTTCAGGTAGATGATATCAAGGCAGTTGTTATGGAGCATGACTTCACTTTTCTTGGCTGAGCGGGGATCAATTCCTATGAGCCCCCAAGGTTCGCCACTTTCTACCAGTTGACTTTCAAGGGTCGTCAACGTTGAAGTTTCTATTACTTTATATAAACAAATGAAAATCCATTCCTAACTAGACTTGGTCAAATTAGCGTACTATATCATTAACATGGCAGCCTAGGGATCAGTATATTATCGTGATCGTCCTCCAAGGTTCCGTGAAACGTAACCATTTGGAAATCGCACATCAATTGACGTGATAGTGGACGACCGTACATTGCAGGATGCAATATGCAGTCTTTGTATTTTCTTCGGGTCTCCCAAGGTTGCTTTCGATAAAGTTCCACTGTAATCTCAAGGTTGATTGTATACAATAACCATTGAGGAAAGTATTCAATTCCATTGTTGTGATCAACAATTCGTTTCATGTTGAACAACTTGAACCTTGAACTTGATTAAATCACAGCGCAATCCAATCCTATATCGCGTGCGTAGTATATCGGCGAGTCATGAACATTGCATGTGAATATTTGAATGATACCACCGACTCGGAACAAGGAACGAAATCGGAGGAGTATGGACGAGTAGCATAATCAATGCAGTCATCAACATTTGAATGTATCAAGCACTACATACTAATACATAGTGTGTATGTCCTACTGCATGTATACATCGTGCCAGTGGCTTATGCAATCTTACTGCCTCGAAGGATTCTGATGTACGGAGTATATTAAATTCCAATGCTTAACTTGAACATCAAGGTGCAGCTATGATTGAGGTCCGTGCCTCCATGCAAGTGCTCCAGGGCTGCTGAGGTAATTCCGAGTCTCGACCAGAAGGGCCCTTCCAACTGCAACCTTATCTCCAAGTATGTCTAGAAGATTCCAACATTTGAATGTTTCAATACCTAAGTATTACCTCAATTGTTTTACTCCAATGTCTTCACAATCACTCAAATTAAAGTTCTCGTATTCCTTCATATTCGGATCATATAGTCTATTTTATAATTTCGGTGGCTTTCGGGGCTTCGGGATCCTCATTAAAAACTCACGGAATTTGACATGACTCGGAGCTAGTACGTATGTGGTAAAGTGCTCATCGCTGTGGCGTTGACGAGCTAAACTATTTGCCTACTTAGGCAAGTATCTACTAGTCTTCAGCAATGACCCTTGAGAAAATGTACTACGACGTACTAGTACTATGTACTATCCTGTACTCCATAGGGGCCCGATCTCATCCGTTGATATGATGTATGGTGGCAACAACAGCACTCTTTGCAAAATATGAGATAAATACGGATTATGTAACAAGCCATCAAACCAGACGATTCATCATTTCTGATATTCTACGATATTCCACAATGCTGATAGTTTCAGAGCTAGTTCCGGAATTATCGATTTTCATTGCCGACATCTTCAAGTTGACAGCTAGAACGGAGTTTTAGCAAAACTTTGAACTGCACGTTGAAGTTGAACTATAGCATGCAATCCCCACCAGCCAAATCTAGACGTCCACACTTGTACTCCATACTCAGCTACCCTCAACTAGTTGCATATAAACTACTAGTACCATGTACTCCAGATGGGCATCGGCTGTCCCCGAGACCGCACCTGGTACTAGGATCATGGTACCCCACTATTAGTAGCACCTCAACGAATTGACAGGTGTACTTCGTATATGTACCAGTACAAAGAGGTACCTGATGTATAAACCTATTCCTTTTGCACAGCCTGAGAGAGCCCGTGCACTACTAGGCAAACTACTCGCATCTACTATCTACTTTAGCTACATACGTCTAGAATCTATTCCTACTGCTTCAAAGTTCGAGCTCCAAGTTGCATGTGCGCATTGACATTGGCGTATTGGCGTATGCATGCACACATGTGCATGTGTCTAGGCGCCGACGGTTTTCAAGCATTGGCATGACTCGACTAACTTTCTCTATTCGAATCCATCAAGGCAATCCTTTCCAATCTAAAGTTTAGAGTGCGTATTACCAATCGTAAGCATTATGCTTATCCAAGACATGAGATTTTCCCGTCCTGCACGGTGAATCCTGACGCAGTATGCAATCACAGTGCAGTAAGAAGCATTTGAACGCACGAGTAATTCTAAGTGGCTTAAGGCCCTCGGACCTTAGCAAGACGGCTTATGCTCAAGCTATGCAACTAATCTCGCAAGCGCCGCAGGTGGACCCTGTATCTTAGACTTTTTCTTCCTCCAACTACTTGGAATTTTTTTTTTTCTCTTTCAAATGTCCAAGTTGTTTTTTTCTTCACTTCTCCGAGCGGAGTACTCCGCAAGTCGCCCTAATTTCTAATAATCGGGCTCACTAGAGGGATCCGTGGATTCCGTGGGTCTCTCTCAGTGCCGATCGGCAGGGCTGAATCTACAGTCGGGACTCCGTCGTTTCAGCATAATTAGAAACTCGGCTTCTAATTCAAGTTGTTCGGACCGACTTTATTCTTAGCAATGTTACTCTGTGATCTTCGTTTTTTGCCATATCTTCTTGGCTTTTGCTGATCAACCATGGATTTCCCCTCATCTCAAGAATGGTGAGTCCAGACACAGTTTTGAGTACATTGAGAATGACCCACCAGACGACCGAGACCCAAAGACGGAATCTAACCGACCGAACCCGACTTCGGGTCCACCGTGGAGTGCGAAGAAGGTTTGGAATTGTTTCTGCGAGATATGGCACCGGGGAGTACAAAGTTGACAGGAAAGATTGGGTTAACGGCCAAGTCAAATTTTGAGATTCTATAAGGAACCTTGGAACTATTCATAGATGGGGTAACAGGTCTTGTGAGATCCCCCATATTCTCAATTCCAGGGATCTTGATCTCTATCAAATTGTGATACTGTACATGTACGAATACTGAATAAGAGTAAGAGCGCAGATTTTGCTCAGCCCCGGTGGATCTTGGCGGAATCTATCACCGTGCGGCGATTTGCCCCCCTATCTAGAAGCACTATGCAATCCACTCCTCAAGCTATTGAAACTATTCAACAAAAAAAAAAAGAAAAGAAAAAAATTTCTTACTTCCAGCTTCAAATGCGGTGTATGGCTTATTCCAGTCATTTTTCTAATATTCACATATGTGAAACGCAACCCCCTTGATTGGCTCCTCACAATCATCCTGCCGTCTAAAGGATTGAAGCCAAGCACTTGGGAGAACATGTAATTTACCTTGAAGGACCCTCCGAGCCGTATCTACGTAAGCTAGTTCGTGCAGGAGCAGGAGCTAGTGCGGATACAATTTGAAATGATTTGCGATGGATGAGAGGAAAGTTACTCCGTACTCCGTACAGCGTATGAAATCGACATCTGGAGTAATAGGTCCGAATACTCTGTACTCAAGCTTCGTAAAGTACCACGTTTCGGGCTCGATATACCTAAACGTCGTTAAATGATAACCTCCGGAGAAGCGAAGAATTCATACCTCCCGCCCATCCATCCCGGACTGTCGATCATATGTACATTCCCCTCTTGACATGATAAGATAGTATTTTTTTATATGAAAATGCAACTTGAATTTACTACGGGATCTGAGCGTCTGTCTCTTCACTATTCTGGATCTAGGCCGTGGTTGATTGTAACCCAAGAATTTGAACTCATCCGCGCCGTCGGGAAGCCGAGACAATTGAAGTTAAAGACTGAGAAGGTTTTCAAGTTTCACCGTGAATATCTTGGCCCCGGCTCTCTCAACTTGAACCTCGGGATTCACAAGCAATTAGGTACCTGACGGTAACGGAGTATCGGACGTTCTGTTAGAGCCGTCAGCAGGAAATACCGAGTACATATTTGTGACCAATAAACTGTGCATGGTGAACAGCTGCACCCCTGATATGCAGGGGCTATGCTATTGGTTGTGGCGCTCTATGCATCAACTCCAATCCAAGTAGTCCCTTGAGAGGCCCAACTTGATCTTTCCCTCCGTATAGCCTCACTGGTTTAGGATCCCTGATTTGTGATTCATATCCTCCGATTTTTCCCTTTTTTTTCCGATCCGCATCTGGCAGCATAAGTCGATCAATTGACACCTGTTATGTTCATGCTGCCTTATTATGGAGCATTAGGCCACCTATGACTTGGTTTTCTTTTTGTTCTTGCTTGACTAGTTGCGTCAGGATCTTGTAGAGCTCATCCTGCTCATGCCTTATTGTTTGACCAACTATCGGATCATTCGGGGGAAATATTGGAGGAATTTCAGTTAGTTCGTGAGAAAAAGCAATTAAAATTCAAATGCGAGGTACTAGTTCCCCCTGGTTGGCCCGGTTCGCAATCTCCTGTCCTGTAGATGCAGCTGAAGCCACAGGATTTGCATTTGTTTATTCTGGTGATCGCCCGCGGAACGTCGATCTACGGAAAACGGCGCCCGGGGGAGTGATGGGCGCATCGAGAGCCCCTTGGCTTTGATCTATCCGATATCTGTCCTTATACGAAGTGATAGTGGAAGTTTTGAGCTTCAAGTTCATGCTGGATTCAAGTTTGCGACGTCATAGTAGCGGAAACTTAGTCGAATTGATGTTGACCTTGGAACTTGAAGTCGCCAAGTGTACGGGCACTTGAGTGCTGGCATCAAGTTTTTGCATTCGTATTGAGCGATTAATGTTCACGTAGACAAATTATTGAAACTTAGGCATATGTATCTTAGAGAATCACATTGAATTAATCCGATCTTGTGGAACTCGAACATTCAATTGCCAGATGTAAGGCCCTCAATTGCTCATCCGGGGCTTGTTATGTGGTGCCAACTGGTGTATCGTAAATGAGCAGCGCGATGAAATACTATCCAGCCAGGCAACTGCCTAGTAGACCATTTTTGAATTCAAGTTCAATGTTGAGTTCAATTTTCAAGGTGTATATAATAGCGAAGAGTATGTATATTGAAGTATAGATTCAATTTCATCTGATGTTTAAAGTTGCTGTCCGGTTTGAAGTTCAGACGAAATCCCGATATATATAGTAGTGCCAGAAACTTGAAGACACCTCAAGTGCCAAGTAGTACCTAGTAGTATCGCCCACCTGGGCATGGACCTCCTACTATGTATCATGTACGTACTACTAGCAAATAGATTCAAATGTTCACCTTCAACTCCAGGGCGCCGAAGTTCAAATGGATGGACCCAGCCCTGGAGGGCTTCATCTACATGTATGACTGGCGTGAACATGTAACATTGAATTTTCAACTTGAAGTTACCTAAACATGCTTGAAATGTTACATGCTACTTCAAGTTGAATCACGTATCATGATGTAGGACCTTGCACACATGTGCATGAGAACTTGAAAAAAGCCTTCAGTCATGATGTTGATAGTATGTTCGAGTGGCTCGTACATATTTACGTCCATATCCCTTCGTGACATCGGGACCTTCAACCACACACATGTGCATGCATGAAGGTTGAATATTGGAGTATATCATCAATCGATATATGTATGTATTGACTCGGACTCATTTTTTCATGTCCACTGAGAAAAGACCATTTCAAATGTTACTTTAATTCATTTTCAGATCCCAGATCAGCTATCTTCAGCGGGATTGACTTCATCCTCGGACTCAGCCTCAACTTCAGCAAGAATCTCCTTCTCAGACTTCCCCCGGTTACGTGACCTGGGACTCTCCGATCTGTCAGTAGGAGCGGTGACTAATTGAGCAGCCTTAATGCCGCCAGAGGTGACATAGAGATAATAATCGATCGGGAAGTGGTCAATGTGGTTGAAAAAGATGCTGAACCTGTTGGTGGTAAATCATGAGGGTTAGCTGGGTTAATATACAGGCTTATAGGTGATAGTGAAACATACGCAGAGGTTTGTTCTTCTTCGCGGAAAATGCGGTCATAGATCTCTCGCTGTTTGAACTCCTCCATCTCGGTAGTGAATCTCTCAAAACCAACGGGTTGACGGCCAAGAGTGGCAGCCTTGGTATTGTAGCTTTCGAAAATAGGTCGCTCGAGTAACAATCCAAGACCAGGAACCTTGGGAATGGCAATTCGCTCAGGTCCATAGGTCTCCGAGATTCGGGTGGGAGTACAACCGCAGCGCACGAGAAGAGCAGCCATGGCGACCATTTTGCGAATCTGGTGCATCATGAAGCTCTGACCGTGAACCTTCAAACTGAGCCACTCAGTACCGTTGATAACGACTGGAGTCGGGTTCACCTTGAAAGACTTGATGAGACGCTGGGCAGACTGGTCCTTGTATGTCTTCTGAACTGTGTAGTTATGGAACCTCTTCGTGCCTTCATATTGACTCAGACATTCTTGCAGGCGGGCAACACGAGCCGCGGGGACGCGGTAAGCCCGCTTGGCAGTAATATATGCTGCCTTAACTGCCTTGATAGTGTCGTAAATGAGTTGTTGTCGAGGTTCCATGACAAATGGCTTATTCTCCTTGGTTGGCTCCTCGGAGGGCTCAACGGCGGCGGGCTCGGTGGTCGAATCCTCGGCAGTAACAGCTGAGTCTGCGGCAGGGGCAGACTCCTCTTGCTCTTCCGATGATTCTTGATCTTCCTCCACGAAAAGGGACTTCTGCACGATCTTGCGAACATCCTCTGGTACTTTCTCCAAGATTGGTCGGATATATTCTTCGTCGACCTTTGCCCAGTAGTCCGCGACCTCTTCTTGTCTAGCCTTGACTTCATCCAGATCACCAGCCTTCTCCGCCTGCTCAACAATCTTTTTACCCAGGAAGGTACTGGGGTGAGGGGGCAGGAGACAATGGGTCGGCATCAAATATTCGTACACGCGCGAGTCGCAAAGTTGATAACAGCTGAAGCTGCCGGTGGTGTGCTCGAGGCCCCAGACACGAATCTGAGGACTGAGATTATCGTTGATCTTCTGGACGATATCGGGATCCTCCACAATCATTTTCAGAGACACCACATTGCCTGCCGCATGAACACCCTTGTCGGTACGGGCGCATCGCACAAAGGAAGATTTCTTAGGATCGGTAGCATTCGCCTTCGAGATAGCACCCGACGCAACCAAAGCTGAGAACAGATCACCCTCGATTGTCTTTTGGTTTTCGTTCAGCTGCATGCCATAGTAGCCCGTTCCGGAGTATCCCATCATAAGTGCGACCTTCTTCTTGGGGCGTCGTTCTTCATTCGCAATTTCCTCCGCGGAGAACTGTGTCGCATAGATGGGAGCTTCCACGGCCTCTCCATTCTCGAGCTTCTGTCGCTTTGCCTCAGCTTGACGCTCTAGGCGTTGTCGTTTATCTATGGCTTGCCGACTGGCTTAGTTAGCTGCAGTCGAGAGTGAAACCGATTGGTGTGTATTGCATACCTCCATTCATTTCGACCCATATCGCGGTTCCTACGCTTTCCACGAGCTCCTTCTCCTGCGCCTTTGTTGTCGGCCATGGTGTGCGTTCGAATATTTCAGAGGGCGTGGGGCGGCGCTCGAGCTTGGTCCAGATTGATCGGAAGAGTTGATTGGGGACTGAAGACCTGGCACAGGAAGAACGAGGGGACACGATTCGGAGATGAGGAATGGCTGCGGTCAAGTTGCGCTGCCAGGGTGTGAAAGTAGGCATGAACCTGAATTGTACAAAAAGACGCCAATAATGGATATTCTTCTATCTCATCCAGGGTTGCGGGAATTTTTCGCTCTTTGCGGCTGCGGAGACACTAGTCTGTTTATGGTAACTTTGATGCCCCAGGCCGTTATCGCAGCATCGATAAGCTTGATAAGACAAATAGCCAGTTGGCGGACTTAAGTAGACAAGCTCAATGGGTTCAAGTTGAGTAGAAATGGAAATGCCATTTAGGACGATTTATATTGAAGTTCAACTTGTAAGTTACATTGGTTTTCCCCCTAAGGTAGCTTCACACCGTGAGGGTGAGCTCTCTTCATCAACCATCTAGCTCCTAGATACATGACCCAATGACCCAGTAAACACATAACAACCAATCCATCACAGTGTCCGTCTCACATAGCCTTATTATGAATGTCGAGTTTGCCGAGTGAACAATATGATGGGCGCTAGTAGATTCGGCGTGGTATAGCGTGTTATTTCATCGAATATTGAATGTCGAGCTTTATAGGCGGTGATCGGTTGTCGGTATCGGCAATAGCAATGTGTTGAGATGTCGGTGATTTGTTGGAAGATCTTGCAGGGGAACAAGATAGACCAGCCCCAAAAAGGCGCTATGGAGCCACACTGCTCTAGCAATAATGCAAGAGACACACAATGGACGAACATGTGTAACTCAGTGGACAGGGGACTGGAAAAGCCCCCCGCACGCGAATACAAGCTCTCATGCTCGAGGAACCAGAGTTGACAGGAGATCACCCTTAAGTCTTCAGCCCTCGAGAAACCCTCGGCCCTCATCTTGAAATGGAAAAGAAACGCATAGCTGGCAACAGAGCTTGTGCGAGGTAACCATCATGAAACAGATTGAGACGGGCCTTGAAAAGGAGCATTGTCATCACGTACAATATCGTCGATAATCGCCGATACTGTAGGAAGTAATGCTAGCCAAACCAATCCCCTCAAATGAAGATCAAAGCTGCATCGTTCTAAGTCTCAGGGCAAGAGCCCGTGTAGCCATCTAACCCACTAAAACGGAAAAAGCCAAACAAAGGAATCTAGAACGGCCAGTGTTCTGATATTGCGACCCTCAAACAGCCCGACATTCGGTGACTGTAATTCCCACGTAGCCCACATTGCCCTCGGTGAATGTCTGTTCGCTGGTAGGCGACAGGGACAGAACAAGGAGAAGCTAGAGTGGACTCGCGAGTCGCGACTCGCATTCCCGTTGCGGGGCGGGATCACCTTACTCCGCCCCGCCCCCCTTCAGGTACATCCCTTGGCAGTTCGTTTAGACAATGCCCAACTTCGCATACAGACTACACGGCTTTCCAATATCTCTGCTATGATTTTTTTTCTCCAGATGAGTCGAAATAGGCCCTTTCAATTTCTATATGGTCAATAATCCAATAATTTTTTTACATTCCCTCCTGGAGCTTCTATTATACCAAAGTGATTCCCGTAAAACACCCATCATTACGCACCAGTTCAACTTTCAAGCCATCCTCCAATGAGACTGAGTACAAGCTACCCCCAAGATCAGTCACATATACAATGTTATTCACTTTGTCCAACTTCAATCCAATCGGTTCATGAAAATGCCGTGCCAGAATGACCTTCTGAAGATCGATGCTCTCTCCACCCACATAAGCCCGGTATAACGCGCATCCCATGGGATGCTCGCCGCGATCCGTCCAGTACAAAGTCTGTGTGCTGCTGTCAATCTCAATGTCTATTGGCTCAGGCAAATTATCAAAGATAAGGCGAATATCCGATCGATTGTCTGCGGATTCACCAGATGGTATATCGAGACCGGCGCAGAAGATTCGACCACGGCCGCCTTTACTTGGACCTTTTTGTGTCCAGTACATCCACCCATGCTCGTCATCAATAGCAATCCCGACACACCAAAGTCTCATTTGATCCAAGAGAGTCATTTCTTTCAGAATATGCCGTTGCACAACCTTCTCGTGGTTGCTGCCATCGTAGTTGCAACGATGCACGCTGGTACCTTCTCGGTCGCAAAAGTACACTTGCTGTCGAGAATCCACAGCTGCAATCTGCTTCGGAGTATGCACCTTCCCTGGCGGTACTAGACAACGTGTTTTGCTGCCATCCAGATTTGTCAACCAAACTGAACCATCACAAGCGGCGGTGCTACGGCCCATATTGGTCCAGAATATCTTTTGTATCCCGAGTGAGACATCGATGCCATCTGGCAAATTTTGACCCACGACAACGGGAGTGAGCTTCTGTGTCGCCAGATTCAGACGTAGGATCTTCCCGTTTGAATGAACCTGAGACACATCGCGAGCATTACTTCCCAACCCCACGTCAAGAACGTAGATGTCCTTGGCCGCTGTGTGTGGATTTGTTGGCATGGCTTCAGCTGATGATGATCGCACATGTGGGGGATATAGGCCACCATTTTGGCTCTTTTTTCCAAGCCGGCCTTTGTCGATGTACTCCCTTCGTAACCAATCGACTGTTGACGAGCCATCCATCCCTCGCTCCTTCACATAGTTATCCTCGATATAAGCGACCGTGTCAAGCCCGACCTGATCCATGAGTTGGCATGGGAGAGGTCCATTCTTGAACATATGCTCCCATAAAAGATCGATTTCGCTTGGGTCGCTAACGCCATCTGATAGGATATGCATGATTTCTCGTTTGACTGCTGCCCAGAGCCGATTGAAAATGAACCTTTTTCATGTGAAAATTCAAGATGTGAGTATTTGGTCGCGCAAGATAAGAACAGACCTGGAGACACATACCCTGTAGACTCGCATCGAGCAGTGACCGGTAACATGCCACATTCTCCGAGGACATCCTCCAGGTATGGGAATATACCGCTATCGGTCTCGCCATCAGTCATAAGCTCAACAGTACGAACGGCAGGCAGCATCGCAAAATGAATATTTAGCATGCGCTTGCGCCTTTCAGGCGACACTTTTGATACCATGAGACTAGACTTGAAAGAGGAGGTATTTGTTCCGAAGATACAATCCGCCGGAGCCGCCGCATCCATCTCAGCGAATACATCAATCTTGAGATCCAGCTTTTCGGGCACAGCCTCAATAGCCAGCCATGCGTTGGAAATGGTGGGTTTGATTTCCGTGAAAGGTTTGTAGTTGCCAAAGGGAGCGTGTGTGTAGGATTCCAGATCTACTTTAGTAGTGGTAGGCTGAGACCCTTTCTCATCCACATTTTCAGGTTCACTGGAGCTCGACTCCGTTTCTTTGCAAATTCGTGGCATCATTGAATACTCCTCCTTATGTGCATCGATGTATTCAATTGCGGTCTTCAGTGCGTCTGCTGAGGTATCCCGAATGTGTACGTGGTAGCCGGCTGCTACGAACACACATGCAATTCGTCGTCCCAGAACACCTCCACCGATGACGGCTACCGGTCGGTCCGTACGAGGTTTGACGGCCATGGCAAGTTAGAAAGGGTAAGTTCTACCCTGTTGAGTGTTATGAAAGACTCACCTGGCAGAGGTGTAGCTTCATCTACAATGCATGAGTATGTGGACATGACGTCAAAGTAAAAGTAGTGATGGCCTCTCCGGAATAGATTTCCTTTAATGAGAATGCCTTCGAGGAATTCGTCAATCCTGCATATACTATTTGCAGCAGTTCATGGATTTCGAGATGTACGATGACCACATGTGCAATAGTATTTTGAAGATTCCGCCCAGATGTCGATACTAGTATTTCAACTTGAACCTTGGAATGTTGGAGTAGTGGTAACTGCGGCTTGTCATGAACATTTGAAGGAGAATTCCAAATACTGAATGAATAAATTTTAATTGAACCCATGCTATTAGTATATACCAATTATACATACATCAAATATGTTCAATTTGATTCAAAACCAAGTTCATTGAAATAGGTTTAGCCCTGACAACCTTGGGGGAAAATGGGGGGTACTTTGTTGAATTATGTACATTTTCATCTTATCTCATCTCACATCACATCATTAAGTTTTTCCATCACTGTTGAAATTTGCAGAAAACTTACTCTCGGACTTCGCTACAGAAGATCATTCTGGGATTTTTTCTTCATGGCCAGAGTATGAGTTTGGGTTCGCCATTTATGGCTGGCCCCAGATCTCATCGGCAATCTGGCGAACGAGACCCAGCTTGTCCTTCTCATCCTGGAAAGAGAGAGGGTATCCACTCTCGTGGGTACTGAAACCACACTGAGGGCTCAAGCAGACACGGTTAAGGGCTTCCTCACGGGTCTGACCGCTACCAGCAGCGACAAAGTCAGCAGCCTTGTAGACTCGCTCCTTCATGGCCTCCTTATCCTCCAACTCACGGAGCTTGGTGCTAATAACACCAACGACAACGTTCTTGTTCTTGGGAAGGAACTTCAGGGGCTCAAAGCCACCGGATCGCTCAGTGTCGTACTCGAGGTAGAAGGTGTTGACGTTGAGGTTCTCGAAGAGCTTCTTGGCAATGATATCGTATGAGCCCTCGGCGAAGTGACGGCCACCGATGAAGTTGCCACGGCACAGGTGAATACCGGTGTGCATGTCGGCAGGGACCTCGCTGATGCAGTCGTTGTATAGTTGAATATAGGCGTCCAGCAGGTCCTCAACAGTACCAATGTTGTCCTTATCCTCCTCCCATCCTTGACGGAATGCCTTGGAGCAGAAGTATGCCATACCGGGGTCATCGAACTGCACATTGCGCAGACCAGCCTTGTACAGTGCAGCCAGCTCAGCGCGGTAAACCTGAGCGACACCCTGGAAGTACTCGGCATCGTTGGCGTACGCCTCAGGAGTGTAGGCCTTGCCCTGCTTGTAGCGCATGTGGAACCAAGCCGGGGTGATCATGGTGAGCTTGATGTTGCCCCACTCACTCTCGGGGAGGGCCTCCTGGACCAGCTTCAGCTCATGCAGGTTTGACAGTGACTTCTCAGCGCTCCAGGTGAGCTTGGATCCGGCAATGACAGAGTCGCCGGGCATGACCTTACGGTCCTTCTCGATCAAGCTCACAACGTCAGGGTGGTAGAGGCGGAACATTGAGGCATCAGCATCTTGCAAACGGATAGTGCCTGTTCAAGGTGTTAGAGAAATTCTATAGCGAACTGGCAAGACAGGAGTATTTACCTTCAAACTCATCCCACATCAGACCCCAGAAACGAGTGCGGTTGAACTCTCCGGAGGTAACGGCCTTCAGGCCAAGCTCCTGCTGCTTCTTAACAACATCGGCAATGGCCGCCTTCTCAGCAGCGGGGAGACCAGCAGCCTCCTCAGAGACACCGGTGTCACGGATGTTAGCACGGATTTCGAGAAGGTTCTCAGGGCGCAACAAGGAGCCCATGTGCTCAGCACGGAATGGAGGGGCGCTGTGAAGCTTAGCAGCCATGATGTTTAAGCTGATTGAATCTGGGGAAAGCTGTTGGTTTTGGATATTTGTGGAGCTAAGCTTTTGCCGTGTTCCACAGAGAATTGATTCCAAGATTAGAAATGAAAATAAATTTACTGGGAACGAGATACGATGAAAAGCAATGTGGAATGTGGTGCTCGATTCAATGTGGGGCTAAGATGATGGGGCTCTGTCAGTGTCAAATGTGGTGGGGTCAAATGGATGTCAGAGATAGATGACCACTGGCATCTCATTGGAGTCTGGGGGATACAAATATAGGAAGGAATTCATCGACTCCTCGCGTACATTTCTCTATTGTGACGATCCTATCCCCAAAGAAGCAAGTCTTTCAGGTATCATACCATCAAGATCAGCGGGGGAGCTCCTATGTACATGCCGAATGTGGGGCCAGAGCTATTCATTTCTTCTCGGCTCTTTCGTAGGACCATTTGAACACTATACACTTGGTAATCTGAGTGTTGTATTGGATGGCATCCTGAGACCCGGGGACCGTGGCACGAAGGACTGACCTTCGAACCCAATACTCTGTAGTATTATCTAGGCATTATCGTTGCCTTCAGGGTACATCAAACAACCTGCGAGATACTAATAAACTACCGACGACAATCAATCATCCAGTAGGTCCTAGATAAACATGAAATAATGACTTATCTTCTGTGTTATTCTTTCTTTGCGCGTCGTCAACTGATTAAATATCGCTTGGATCTCTTAGGCGTCCCATGTACTAGCTCAGGACTACCTAGACACACAGTACCTCAAATAGCGTTGACTGGGTCCAAACAAAAAAGGGATACCCTACTCTTAATTATGGATTCTTCTTAATATTTTCCATAATTAGTAGAACTGAAGCCAACAGTGATTAGTATTGGCAGTGTTGAGATACATTTCGTCATAGCTATGTTTGTCACGTTTGCACCATATCGGTTATTCGCGGCGTTGTTTTCCCCCGCAAACCGGGGTCTCCAAGGACATGATCAAGGTCCAAGGTCTACTCTTTTTTAATAATAGGGGACTATGAATCAAATTTACAACTCTCAACTCTTTCTATTTTTCTTCCAAAACTCACCCACCCAGATTCTCTATTCCTTGCCCAAATATGGCGTTGCCCAGGGCCCCCAGGGCAGTCATACCCCAAGTACTCCGCCGGTACTATTCTGGAGCACCTTCTCCTGCCGCAAAGCTGAACTTGCCAATCGACTACAAGACCACATCCATCCTCCATCATACTCCTTCCTCCTTATCTGGCGTCTCCGACTTCCCTGCCGCAGCCACCAGTAAACGTCTCAATCTATTTCAAGCTATCAACTCGGCTTTACGAACCGCCCTTTCAACATCAGATAAGGTCCTGTTGTTTGGAGAAGATGTTGCATTCGGTGGTGTTTTTCGCTGCTCCATGGATCTCCAAACCGAGTTTGGCTCCGACCGTGTGTTTAATACGCCCTTGACAGAACAAGGCATAGCAGGGTTCGCCATCGGGGCCGCCGCAGAAGGAATGAAGCCGGTAGCCGAAATCCAATTCGCCGATTATGTATTTCCTGCATTCGATCAAATTGTCAACGAAGCTGCCAAGTTTAGATACAGGGAGGGTGGAACAGGAATTGATGTGGGAGGCTTGGTCTTTCGGATGCCATGTGGCGCAGTAGGCCATGGCGCTTTGTATGTTGAATATCCCGGCCATTCACACGTTTTAGAGAACAAAGAACTCACCTCTGATGATTTATTCCAGGTATCACTCACAGTCACCAGAGGCACTTTTTGCACATATTCCAGGTGTACGCGTGGTAATGCCGCGCTCACCAGCCCAGGCGAAGGGATTGTTATTGTCATCTATTTTCGAGAATAATGACCCTGTGGTCTTCCTGGAGCCAAAAATTCTCTATCGTGCAGCTGTGGAGCATGTGCCCAATGAATACTACACTATCCCGTTGAGCAAGGCGGAGGTGATCAAACCTGGTAAGGATTTGACGATAATTTCCTACGGCCAACCTCTATATCTTTGCTCTGCCGCCATAACCGCGCTGGAGAAGACTATGCCAGGAGTTAAGGTGGAATTGATTGACCTCCGTACTATCTATCCATGGGATCGCCAGACCGTCTTGGAGAGCGTGCGAAAAACAGGAAGAGCCGTCGTGGTTCACGAGAGTATGATCAACTATGGTGTCGGTGCTGAGGTCTCGGCTACGATACAGGAGGGTGCATTCCTCCGATTGGAAGCGCCTGTCAAACGAGTTGCTGGATGGAGTACACATACAGGGCTTACATATGAGCAGTTCATTCTGCCTGATGTCGCGAGTAAGTCGAATAGTACTCCAGGCCTGTGTACAGATTGTATATGCTAACACTGCGTTCGCTTTCTCCAGGAATTTACGATGCAATGAAACAAACACTTGAGTACTAGCATTTCAATATCTCATGGTGAGACCGGTCTTTTGTTGGACAGAAGGATGAGGCTTCATTATTTTAGTCAAGTTTTTGAGGACCCAATAGAAATACATGTGGATACTAATGGAAAATGAATGTACTAGCTTGCTAAAGTAACTTTCTAGTTGGGGAACTATGGTAAAACCCTATTCGGTCTGGAATATTTGCATACCAGGTATTGTTTTAATGTTACTATTTAGAGAGAAGAGGTCCTTCTTACTATCCGAAGTATTACTGTAGCAGAAGTGAGCTCAGAGATAGTAAATGAATCATTGCTGCCTGCCCAGGTGGGGATTTAGTGGCATAAAAGCTTACGTAGACTCCGGGGTGGAAAAGCACGTGGTCGGATTCAGTCCAATAGATTCTAAATTTTCCAAGTCTAATCTAAGGTTATACCTTTTTATGTCCTTTTTTATCCTTAGTACTATTTTAAGCTCACATGTGCATAGAGGCTGTCTCGTTTCATTCAAGTTAGCGACGTGATATTTTGGTGCCATTGAAATTCATCGTCTAGCCGAGGCCACTTGACTTTTCCAATATATCATCCATGACTTAACCCATCTTCTCTAGAACTCATCTTCTCTAAAACCGTGACCCTGCTTCTCTAAAACTCAGCTTCCAACTCTACCAACAT
Organism: Penicillium herquei; assembly: GCA_039634405.1. Lineage (NCBI taxonomy): Eukaryota > Fungi > Ascomycota > Eurotiomycetes > Eurotiales > Aspergillaceae > Penicillium > Penicillium herquei. The sequence continues at coordinate 2,771,562 of CP098390.1, forward strand.
TTGAACTTGAACATTTGAAAATAAAAATATCGCATATCAGGAAAATGCTTTTGCTCACTCTGTTCGCACTTACCACCACGGCAAATATCTTCGAAAAGGTTCAGTTTGCCGGTCTTCAGACATTGGATTAGTTATAATTTTACTAACCTTTCTTCTCTCCGTAGCGGGATAGTTGCCCAGATGACGATAGCCTTATTACATTTGATAATTATTCTTTCTGCTGCCCAGGCTCGATAGAATACAATGGGTCGGATGATGATTTGCGTTGCTGTATAACGAAGTCCGCTAGCGTTTCTGCTAGTGCTACAACGACTTGTGCTCTTGTCACTGCCTCTGACTATTCGTCTATTATATATGGTGATACCACAACAACTACTTCATCGTCTGCTTCTACCACCACGGCTAGCTCGCAAAGTGAGGGGGCTGCTGTTTTCGTCACAGCGACTCCAGTTCTTCCATTTGCTGTTGGTGTTGGAGCTATCGCCGTGGCACTGCACATGTGAAGATTCTCTGACTTGTCTTATAACATGGTCCCTAATCAATTTTGATAACCTGTGTGTCTCTAAATTCTAATAGAGGCAAAGATAAACATTCAGCTAATGGCTACTAGTAATGGCCTCTGGCTTCATTAGGTTATAACGATATAAGTGAATTGGAACTTGAACCGAAGCAAGCACTATCCTCAAAATAAATCCAGCCTCAAATGGGATGTTAAAACTAGGGCTTTCCGAAACGTGCTGCTCTTTGCTATAACCGAGATAAATCATACTGGAAGGCATTATTATTAATAATAATGTGAAGGCCTTCAAGTTGTTGCACATGTGTGATACCTACGCCCTCACATGTGCAGGTTCAACCCATGATAGTTGGTAGTAATAGCTAAGCATAATTAGTGGATCTTACAAAAGATTTGAAACTATAGAAGTCCGATAAGATATTCTCAAATAGTATGCTTATTCTTGGCAGAGCTCTCTTTATTTACAACCTTACATGATACTATACAGCCTACACGTAGATAAGCTCTCAAAGACTAGGTATGATAGCACTGAAAGAAACTCGAACGTCTGTCTTTAACAAAGAGAATATATTAAGAGAGCGAATCCATTCATTGTTTGAAAATGTCTTTGATCATTCATTTCTTTTCTTCATCAGATGTTTGTTATTTGTCTCCATTCATCTCATCTTTAATGCCTTTATTCCTTCTCCCACACTTCCGCCACCGAGTTTCTTTTTACTTATATATAGGTATAAGGAGGAACATAACTTATAAAAGCCGCAGCATATCAGTCGGATTCTTGCATTTATTTCTGTCAAAGTTAATTACATCGTCAGTTTATCGGTACATACATGTACGAAAGGAAATTTTGATATATGGTCACGTCTGCGTGCTTTCCCTGGTACATCTAACTTGTTGAAAATGGCTGACATTGATTCCGAATCTGAACAGCAATCGAAATGGAAGTCCAGAGGAGGATCGGGTGCGACAGGTGCGCTGCTGGATGACCGACCAGATATTAACGCTGCTAGTAGTCCGGGAGTTCTCGAAGCCTTGACCTCAGTACCTGATTCGTCCGATTTGGAGTCTCATCTTGACTCACTCACCTCAAGACTTAACAGGGATCTGGAATATATGAAGCAAAACCTAATCGGATCAAAACAGCAAAGGCTGGATCTGATGAACTTGGTAACATCCCTGCAGTTACCTGCCAATGAGTCTCAGTCAGACCTCGATTACCAACTCACCCGACTCGAAATCTCCAATCTTATCACCACTGGGATGAACTATATCGCACTTAAGCAGTACAACGAAGCCGAAGAACAAATCAACCAAGCAATTGATCTGGCTGAACGGACAAATGAGGAGTTGGAGCTGGCCAGATGCTATTACTGGCTGGGCCGCATACAAGTTGAGCAACGCAACTTCTCCCTAGCCTATCAATACTTCAAGGATGCACGACCTTTGCGCATGGATTATCGGTGCCTGGAAAGTCATACTCTCAAATTTTATCTCGAATTTGCTAAATCTGGAGGCGCCACCAAACTTGAACTGCCTTTCTCCAATTCTTTACATGTGAATCTAGGGTTTCAACCAGCAGACAATTTTTCCATTGATGGATGCGAGAATCTATCCAAGAAGCGCAAATGGGAATCGCCGCCACAAACCTGGAGCCGTGTGCTACGAACTTCTACTTCCCCTCGTCACACATTGAAAGCTACTAATCGATTGAATTTGTGGTATGTCTTAAATACAGCGGATGATATCAAGCGAGATAATCCCTTAACGGTGCCTTCAATGTCCGAGACGAGTTTGGATGAATTGGAATGGGCCCAGCTCACGCGAGATGGATCGCGCCCACCGCAAAAGAAATCTTTCACGGTCCGCTGCTATCCTCGTGGACTAGCTTCTCGTACAAGAACTACCGAAATTTTTAAAAGTGAGCAACCTGGAGAGAATCTCATGTCTGCTGATGAATGGAAGGTTCTACAAAACCATGCGAAGAACAAGAAGGTCACAATGGCATACCTGGCAAATGAAAGACGGAAATGCAACGATGCTGACAAGCAAAAATAGGATAATGATATCAACAGGGTGCAGAATCCGAAATTTCTCGGATACCTACAGAGGAACGTTGGAACAAGATGCGTGGATGTGACTCAAGTGTCACCTCACCTATAATTACAATGAACTATGGGGTACAGTAAGGGTCCAGGTATGTCCAATTCTAGGTTCGATGCTGTCTTTTCGTGTCTTCCAAATTATTTGACGTCACATAGAGTATTTGATTCTGCATCATTGCCAATCTACAGGCTTCAGGTGCTGGTGTGTCTTGTCTACGTCTACCTTCAAAGTGAGACTGCACACATGGGGTGGAGTATGTACTATTTGCAACTTTTTATCAACTACAGATGGTTTTTCATCGATGCAAATAATAGCATTGAATTCAGTTAACATTGAAAGCCCTAAATTCTTTCCAGTCATGTATTGTGATTGCTCTTAGGTGACTTGACCTGCAGACAACCTCACTTAATGCTTTAACAACTTGAAATGGCCCAGAAGTAGTGTAGTAGTAACATCTCATATCAATTCAATGTCTTCCAAAATCCAGAAGACTATAAGCTACAATGCTCATAATTTCTATTCGTAATTTTTACTCGTAATGATAGATAATTTGCATGGTGTGTGAGCACCTAGTGCCTCGTCCCGTAATATCTCAGGTGCCGGGTCCCTACGCCGGCTTGTTCCTAGGAATCCACCTCAGAATTCCGTGCCAAATGTTCTCTATCCAGGAGGAATATACGACTCGGAGTTTACAAACCTCATGGAGTAAGCAGACCTGATGGTTTATCGTTCCAATGCACGCAAGCATCGCATTTCCTGTTCTGTAAGGGATATGCAACGCTAAACCCGATCAAGCAAAGGGATCCGGACTCCACAATCAACGGGTCTTTAACTAATTGCGAAGCTCCAAGACCGAAATGCGGTGGTACAATGTGGTAGTTAGTACATAAAGACCTGGGGTTTCAATTTTCTGGAGATTCAAGTTCAACTATTTCCAGGTCACACCTGTTGTTTCAACAAGGGGAAACCCGTTGCTTCCACACAAAGATCTACACGATTTGATAAGCATACCTCACCAGATTCACCACAACGACACCCGATAAAGACGATTAGCATATTTAAACAGAATGGTTCTCGACCGCCTCCAGCAGTTGACCCACCAGGTCAAGGCGACAGCCCCGCCCCCTCATCCTTTCGATCCTCTATCAACTTCTGAGATCGATACAGCTGTTGCAATCATCCGCAAAGATACCGAGCATGGCTCACTCAACTTCAATGCTGTTACGCTATATGAGCCGCGCAAGGCTCAGATGATGGCATGGCTGGCAAACCCGGAAACGACCCCTCGCCCAGCTCGTTGCGCCGATGTGGTTGCGATCGCACCCGGTGGAAATGTCTATGATGGTGTGGTGGATTTGGATCAGAAAAAGGTCCTGGAGTGGAAGCATACACCAAATGTACAGCCTCTTATCACCATGGAGGATTTGCAGGAGGTTGAGTTTATCGCACGCAAAGATCCGAAGGTCATTGAACAATGTGGAATAATCGGTATTCCACCAGAGGACATGCACAAGGTGTATTGTGATCGTGAGTACTATGAGGTCATTATATCTGTGGGGCTCATGGTTTCTAACAATTTACAATAGCTTGGACTATTGGCTACGACGAAAGATTCGGCACCGGTGTGAGACTGCAGCAAGCTCTCATGTATTATCGCCCTCATATCGATGACTCCCAGTACACATATCCACTGGACTTTTGCCCCATCTTCAATGCCGAGACAAAAGAGATCATTCATATCGACGTGCCACCAGTACGGAGACCGTTGAGCAAAGCACTGCCTAACAACTACCTCCCAGAATCGATTGAGAAGGAAGGTGGATTCCGGACTGATATCAAACCAATCCACATCACCCAGCCTGAGGGTGTATCCTTCCAAGTGAAGAACCGCATTATTGAGTGGCAAAACTGGAATATCCATGTCGGTTTCAATTACCGAGAAGGCATTGTGCTCAACAATATCACATTCAATGATAAGGGAAATGTTCGACCCATTTTCTACCGACTTTCACTGGCGGAGATGGTTGTGCCATACGGTAATCCCGAGCACCCACATCAACGAAAGCATGCTTTTGACCTGGGCGAGTACGGTGGTGGTTATATGACGAATAGTCTGTCCCTTGGATGCGACTGCAAGGGTGCGATTCATTACATGGATGCAGCATTTGTGAACCGTGCAGGTGCATCTACGACAATTAAGAACGCCATTTGCATCCATGAAGAGGATGCAGGTATTCTCTTCAAACACACCGACTTCCGCGATGAGTCGATGGTCGTGACCCGAGGCCGAAAGTTGATTGTCTCCCATATCTTCACTGCAGCCAACTACGAGTACTGTGTCTACTGGATCTTCCATCAAGATGGTACCGTCCAGCTGGAGATTAAGCTTACCGGAATCTTGAACACATACTCGATGAACCCTGGCGAAGACACCAAGGGTTGGGGCACTGAGGTTTACCCAGGCGTCAATGCTCACAACCACCAGCATTTGTTCTGTCTGCGTGTTGACCCGAACATTGACGGCCCGAACAACACAGTCTTCCAGGTCGATGCTGTGCAAGGCCCTGGAGAGGTTGGCAGCGCGGAGAACAAGTATGGCAATGCCTTCTATGCGAAGAAGACCAAATACAATACTCCTCTCGAGTCCATGTCTGATTATAACGGAAACACGTCCCGTACCTGGGATATGGCGAACACAAACAAGCTCAACCCGTACAGCAAGAAGCCCGTCTCTTATAAGCTGGTGAGTCGCGATGTCCCACCGCTCCTTCCAAAGCCCGGTGGCCTGGTCTGGAAGCGAGCTGGATTCGCACGTCACGCAGTCCACGTTACCAAATGTAAGTAAAATACCATCCTCTCACCGTCCTCTTCCTGTCCTCAGATATTAATTTTCTCTAGATTCCGATGACGAAATTCACCCTGCCGGCCGCCACGTACCCCAGACTTCCGGAGAGCCTTCACATGGCTTGCCAGCTTGGATCGAGGCAGCAGGTCCAAACTGCTCGATTGACAACACTGATGTTGTTCTGTGGCACACGTTTGGTTTGACTCATTTCCCAGCACCTGAGGATTACCCTATCATGCCTGCCGAGCCGATGACACTTCTCTTGCGTCCTCGAAACTTCTTTGATCGGAACCCTGTCCTTGATGTTCCACCCAGCTATGCGCGATCTCCATCCCAAGTGGCTGCCGGAACGAATAACTGCGCATGCAAGAAAAATGACGGATCTAGTGTTTTGGTTTGAACTGTTATGGACATATGAGAACTTCTTCTTTTTATTGTTTCTTTACTACCTTTCAATGTCCTCTTAGCCCTGGATGACCTCCTTCACATTTTTCTTGGAAATTCAAATTCGATTATACATACTATCATTATAACTGATTTTCTGGGGCGACGTAGGTTATCGGAGTACAATCAAAGGTAGAGGTAGTATCAAGTAATTGAACGCTGCAGCTAAAATCCCATATCCTTCGCTAATTTCCAAATCATAATCATCACATTCTCATATTTCCTGACTTTTGTACCGAAGTCCACAAGCCTCATTTCCGGACGTGTCGCTGCAGAGACAACCGCTGCCGCGAGTTAGTGAAGAATGTCTTGACCAGAGATCGATAGATAGTTTTGCCCTCCACCGTATCGCTGGCAAGGCCAAACATCGCAAGGAGAACCAAAGTCAAGAAAAAGATCACTGCAAAACTAGCCCAGTAATCAATCTTCGTATATCCGCCCTTAACCCCCTGAAGCTCAGTGGAGAAGTAAGCAGTCATAAGACTGACAGGCAAAAACAGCATTGTTGCTTTGGCCAGTAGAATCGTGATCCGAGTTAGTTTCTCCACAGCTTGCGAGTCCTTCAAAGCGATCAAGTTGAAATTCTGCAAAGCTGTCAGTAGCGCTCTTGGCAAATAAATAGTTTCCGTAGGCTGAACTTCACTCACCAAAAATGTCAAAGATTCTTTCTCCAGTAGACACGTCTCAATTTCACTCAAGCAGTATAGATTGATACGATCGACGAGTCTTTCAAATCTTGCGACGGAAGCTGATGTCAAGATCACTCCGACTGAGGTATCTTTGGACTGTGGAGCGCTGCCGTTACTGATCATGCTCCCCTGTCTCATATCGGCAAATTCGATGTCCCCAAAGGTGGCTCCAAAGGATAGAGGGGCTGGATGATTTGAGCGAGCCTCATCACGAAGTAGACGTTGTCGTTGTAACACGCGTCGCATGATCAACTCATAGCTTTGATAAAGTCGCTTTAACACAGCCAGACGTCGGCCCAACCAGTGCAACTCGTTCACCAGGTCAACAATAGGACGATCAAGCATTTGGCTTCTCTATAAGTAAATTTAGTATAGTCCTGGGGGTAAAACAGCGTAGCCTAGTTGTGAGTCCTTACCAATTCCTCCAAAACAACACCATACTGATGTTGCCGTCTTGCAATAAGCCCATAGCTTGACACCCAATCATCAAAGATATAGTAGAAGAGTAAGCCCGCGCCATCTTCTTGCTTGATGTTCGCTTGATCCGGCCCAACTTCATTGAAATGGCGCACTCGAATAGTCACCAGTGAATCGCTTTCCGATACAGTTGAATGCTGCTTTGAGACACCAGAGAAAATAAATCGCACATTTCGGCGCACGATATCTAGGACCTTGACCTGATCTCCTTTCAACATGCCTCGTTGACGAGGAAATGGGTTCTCCTGCATCGAGATGACTGTGCCATCGTTACATAAGATGAGCCAGTTCCAAAGTCGTCTACCCTCAGGTAGGTCCTTTCCATTATCGTTGGTCTCTTTAGAGACCCCGGGTGTCACAAACAGCGTGTTATAACCAATGCAGGTATCTATGCCTTCGTTAGCGGACGATATTTTTTGAGAAATTGTTTGCAGGGGACTTGCATTTTGGACCATGATCCACAGAGGAAAAATGCCAGATCTGATTCGTGATTTGTGAAAATGTGAGATTCTTGAATAACGAGCCTGAGTTATCTTGTAGGGATTCATGCTCCGACATATGTTTCAACCGGAAGGCGTTCTCGACATCATCCAGTTCATGGCCAAGGTCCACTGGCAGATCTGAGTTTCGCGATCTCCGATTCTTTGGTTGCGCTGCTGGTTTTGGTGGCTGAACAACAGGCGCAGTACACATTAAGCCTTGTAATCGCTCTGAGACACCGTACAAGGAGGTCATCGCCTGTGGCGAGTCAGCTTGGGGAACATTTTCCAGCTACTGAGCCAGGTACTTTTGACTCACCTTGATAGATTCAGTTTGCTCTTCTGGCGCCCAGAGATGACTATTGGTAAATATCTGTTATTCATTTATCCTTATATGGGGTTCGGGTTATGCTTACATCCATCGGGTTCCAAAACAATTCGGTCGCTATTATAGGGAGCCTGTCATTAGTTCGCGATCGCATATCGATGGAATGGAGGCTCCAAGCTACATACCGGTTGACTCAATAAAGCTCTCATGTCATCTGTTTCTAGGTTGATTGCACAGTACGCATCCTCATTTCCAAAGTCCAGGACAAAGTTTCGGGTTTCAGGCTGTTCTAGTTGACGCATGTATGTTTTAAAATGGGTCAAATCGTCAATATCCTGGAAATGATGCTGCAAAGATCCATTTTCGGTTTTAAACCCAGTATAATAGTCCTGGGGATTCTGGGAGTCGCGTGAAATTGTCTCGGTCATGTTGAGGTTGTTTTCCCCGCGGGGGATAAGCAGGCAGCCAAGGTAAACACTGGCAGATAAACACGAGCAGCTTCAAGTTGAACACAAGACCAGAGCGAGATCGTGATCGGACAAGATCTCAGGTATGTGGAAACTGAATTAAAGAAACATTAAAATAGTTTCAGTTATAGCTGGGGCTGATATGCTATTATTATACGAGAAATTCCCCCCTCAAATGACCTGTAGCCGCTGACACCTGAAGCGAGTCACATTAAGCGCCCGAGATCAGCTGCTGCATCCCGTGTTTCGTGCATGATCATTGGACTTAGGACTGATCTGCATAATGTGTGTAAGCTTGTGCAAAGTCAGACTGAGAATTAGGCAGAAAGCTGGAAATTTTCAAAATTTTGTGATATCATATATGGTTGTTGTGAACTCCAAGTCACCCACGCCCATGTTAGCAATAGCGCCGCCCGGGCGTGGAATAGGAAGAATGCCCTATTATGGGCAAAACTAGGGCGTAGTCAGAGTCAGACTTCCAAGGTTAAAAGAGAATTGAAATGCCCAGGTGATAGAATGATGACTTGGAAATCATCACCCAGGTAAATGACAGAGTATTAATGGGAATCGTGGTAGACGCCCACTACTGTTGTCTGTTGTTCACCAGTTGACTATTCCCCAATACTGGTTATAGCCTATGTGGATTATTCTAGACGCCAACCATTTTTAATAGTGAATTATGTCAATAATTATGAATTAAGGATATTTCCAACTGATTTGTTTATCCTCTACGTTTGAATAATATTTAAACAGGATTATAGTGAGTGGTCAACTGGTCTCGTCATTATCTCAGCCAAGCTTTTGCGGTGACGTCGTCGAACCTCAGCTCCCGCTCATGAACATTGGAACTTGATCAGCTTCAACTCTCACCACCATTCATCCACCCACCATGGCCACGGCCGAAGCAAATGCTCTCGGCTACAATCTTCAAGTCGACTATGTCGTCCAATATAGCTTCGGCGATATAGGTGAGTGAAGATATGCCAAGAGGGTCTGTGTCCCAGTTGATTGAGCTCTTTCTGTGGGGAGTCTAGATCAACCCCAGGCGATTGAAAACCTGGAGAAGCTGCTGCGAGCCTTGAATGATGTGGGTCTGCAAACCGAAGTCCGACAAGGCGATGAGTCCTCCTTGCTCATCTTCGTGCGGGCTTCCAAGGGCCAGCTGAAGCGGGCGGTGTATCGATCACGGTGAGTGGGCATCCTGCACCCTGCAATCTGCGAGGGCGTTACTTGGCCGCAGACAGAGAAATTTCCTGTCGACGGATTTTTTTTCTCCTTGATATTTTAGATCTAAAATGATCTGCCAAGCTAATACCATGGTCCTAGAGTTCGCGACTGGCTGTATGGCATTCGAAACACTGAGCCCGAACCCGCCGATTCCATCGATCCCCACGCCGAGACGGAGGCCGAACGCCTGCGAGTGATCAACCACCTCATTACTCTCCCCACTCAAGAAGGTGGTGCTGGAATTACCCCCCAGCACGGAGAGTGGAAGAATGTCACGGCAGTCTTCCCCCTCCATGATGAGGAGACCAATAAACGATGGATGCGTGAATGGAGCCAGAAGACCTTCCTCTCAGAGGACGATTTGGACCAGATCAGAAATAAGTTTGGAGAAACTGTGTGTGCCAGGAGAATCAATAAATACAAATGACGGTTACTGACACAGTGAGTAGGTCGGCTTTTATTTCGCCTTTCTGCAGTCCTACTTTCGATTCCTCATCTTCCCGGCGGTATTCGGATTTGGCTGTTGGTTCCTGCTAGGAGGCTACTCAATTATCTATACGGTTGTGAATTCGCTATGGTGCATTATCTTTGTCGAATACTGGAAGCGACAAGAAGTCGATCTGGGCTGTCGTTGGCAAACCAAGGGCGTCTCGGCTGTGCAGACAAAGCGACGAGAGTTCAAACCTGAGAAGGAGGTTGTGGATGAGAGCACTGGGGAAGTACGAGGAGTCTTTCCAACAACCAAGCGCATGCAGAGACAGCTCTTGCAGATCCCCTTTGCGTTGCTGGCTGCAACTGCTCTGGGTGTGATTATCGCTACCTGCTTCGCGATCGAGATCTTTATCTCGGAGCTGTACAATGGACCTCTTAAGACATACCTGGTAGGTAACATCCGAGCTGCCTTTCGTGAGTTGTACAATCGCTGACCAAACAGGTTTTCATTCCCACGATTCTTGTATCCGCCTTGGTCCCAACGATGAGTGCTGTTCTCGTGTCAATTGCGACCAAGCTCAACGACTACGAGAACCACGAGACTAGCGATGGCTATGATGTGGCTCTGACCCAGAAGGTCTTTGTCATTAATTTCATGACTTCCTATCTCCCAGTTCTTCTTACAGCCTTTGTCTACGTCCCCTTCGCCAGCTGGATTGTTCCTCATTTGGACGTATTCCGCCTGACCGTCCGGCCATTTGTGTCCAAGGAACACTCCATTGCTAAGCGGTCAAACTTCCAAATCGACCCTGCACGACTGCGAAATCAAGTGATCTACTTCACCGTGACTGCCCAAATTGTGGGTTTTGCGATGGAGACGATTGTCCCATACATCAAGCAGCATGCTTTCCGTAAATACAAAGCGTTCAATAAGAAGCGCAATGGCCGGTCGGAGCGTAATGGCGACAAGGAATCACCGGAGAGACAGCCCGCTATTGTCTTCGATGACCCAGCTGAAGAGGTACAGTTCCTCACGCGGGTCCGCAATGAGATGGAGCTGTCTGAATACGAAGTGACCGAGGACCTGCGAGAAATGTGCATCCAGTTCGGATACTTGGCGCTCTTCTCTCCAGTGTGGCCGCTAGTCCCAGTTTCTTTCTTTGCTAACAACTGGATTGAACTTCGTTCGGATTTCTTCAAAATCTGCAACGAGTTCCGACGACCTACACCACTCCGCTCTGATACTATTGGTCCCTGGCTCGATACCCTGGGATTCCTGTCATGGACTGGCAGCATCACCAGTGCCGCGCTGGTTCACATGTTCAGTGGGAACCCACAGCAGGGACCGAATGGCGAACCCACCGATATCAAAGGCTGGGCCTTGCTATTATCGATCTTCTTATCAGAGCACCTGTACTTGGCTGTGAAGTATGTTGTGCAGACTGCTATGGGTAAGCTAGAGCCTCCAAACGCGCGTAAGGAACGGGCGGAGCGATACCTCCTGCGCAAGCGTTATCTCGAATCCACTCTTACCGTACCAACCGAAGCCGATTCGGCCGAGGACGATCCTTCTGGCCCACCAGGATTGTCGCGTGTTTCTCTTGAGAATGAAGCCCGTCGGTCTTCTATGCAAGAGACCGACCCGGCGGAGCGCTTTTGGATGCGTCAGCGAGGCTGGTCGGAGTCCGCCAAAGTTGGCGCCGGGATCATTCAGGCTCAGCCCATGGCGAGAAACACGAAGAAGCAGCAGTGAAGTGGCAAAGTGGCAATGAGTTGCGTGATGCTTAGTGGAGCATGCCTCGACATTATGAGTAGATGACTTGGACCATTTGATCATCTGACCGTTACAGCAACATTTGAATGTCTTTTTTTTGGATTTATTGTCTATTTCGTTAAATATTGGAATATACAGAAGGTGGCACTTGTGAGAATTTTGATGCGATTATGAATATGGAATGTGTCATTTACATTATACTTTTCATTATTGTGTGCTATTTCTCCTGTCTCTTTCAAGCTTAGCGCTGACGAAATTTATGCTTATGAACACAAACTCGGAGTCACGTCCAACCCTGGAATGGCTTATTATTTATTATTTATTATTGGCCACGTGTGACTTGAAGATTACTATCAAAGGTGCCTGAATTAGCGCCATCTCATGCATATCTTAATCCCTGCTAGTGTTGAATGGTGTTCGAACCAAAGCGTGGAAGTTGAAATACCTCAAGTTGACGCTCCCAGTGGCAACACACATGATTTGTGAAGCCATTAGGAATCTTTATCTTTATCGCCCCCGGAGCTCATTAATTACCCCGTAATCGGGGGAAATTAACTGGGTCAGCTGGGACTGGTCAAACGGAGTTCCAGCTATCTCCCCATGCCAAGGTCTTCGGTTGAGAATTTTGGCGCTAAACAAAGCTTCATGACCCCTGGCAACTCGTGCTTATGGTGCGCCACTAAGAGCTTGGACCCAATGACAATCGCTTTGTTGGAACCCCACGCGGTAGAAAGCTCACTGCCAAGAGACCAGAGGAAAGCGAAGTTTCATTCAGAGACTTATGTCGCACGTCGGCAAGCTACTCCGGACCTCCCAAGCTTCTTGGCAAGTCTTGATTCCTCCCCGGAAGTATGATTGAGACCCTGAATTGATGCAATTGATATTCACTGCGAACGTCAAATCTGAGAGATCTGTGGCGTTCAAGGTGCTTATCTCTGCAAAGAACTCAGCCGGGGTCTATCACACCATTATGCAGACTAATATGGGGAATCCTGGTTGATAACTTCGCCACCACTTTGGGAAACAAGTCCATGGTCCATCCTCCGTATTAGCTGGCCCGTACAACTCCGCAATACTTTTAGGCGAACGAATTGCTGGGGACTGAATTCATTCTTGTTCGGTGGTCCGCCGGGGGTCCGCAATATCTCGGCTGCACAGACCACGTAACATCTCTACACAGTGCGAAATCTCCATCGTGAACGGTTCCCCGAAATGACACGATAAGACAATATTTCCAACTAATTTTATTCGGCTGTTCATGGAACTACGATCAGGCTTGTGGCGTTCCTAGTACCGGAGGAAATGTGAATTCCCATTGGCCTCACCCGTGTGCTAAACGATGCTAGAAGCTCCAAATCGCGACCAAATGGCCACTAGTGCATTGCCATGATCCACCTCGATGAAAACGGGCGCACGCGGTTATCTCTTGAGGTGGCATGGGGTCTGATTCACCGAAATGTTGAGAATTGGTCGCTATAAACACCGCCAACCCCGTCCCCCGGTGGAACTGGTTCGGTCTGTCCATCCTCCTTTTTCTGTGTTTCGTAACAGGGAAAATCGGATCCTAGTGCAATTGGAATTTTCTTTTTTCATTATAGAAAGTTCACCTCACATCGAATTTGACAATGGCGGACGATGAGATTGCACCCCCCTACACCTCGGTGTGGTCGCCCGACACCAAAGAGGTCGTCCAGCGGGCTCCCGAGCGTGTCTATGGTCTCGCGGCTCGTTGCGACCCAACCGTCTCCTTTGAGGAGTACCGTCACTGGGCTAAGATCGAGCGTGAGGAGGAAGAGGAGATGAACCGGGTCTACATGGAAGAGCGTGGTACCCTGACTTTCGCCAAGGTTATCAAGAACCGTTTCTCCAAGGGTGTTCACCACGAGAACAAGAAGAAGGAGCAACGTGCGATTGCGGCTGCGGCTGCTCAGAGCTCAAGTGAAGGTGAAGATTCCGACAAGAAGGTTGCCGAGACCACAATCACCGCAGCTAGCTTGGATCCGGAGTGGAAGACTGCTGCCCGTGCTCTGCGCACAGCCAGTTGGGGAACTATTTTCTTCTTGATCACTACTGATATTCTGGGATGGTCTTCTTGCCCGTAAGTCGCTATTTGGGAGCCGCTCAGAATTCCAGATTCTAACAACCAATTCTAGATTCGTCTACGCAAGTCTCGGATATGGCCCGGCCACAGCTCTCTACATCATCTTCGGTATTGCCGCTGGTATCAGTGGCTGGATTCTCTGGACCGTCTTCTTGAACCTCGACTCATCCCGCTACCCCATGCTCAGCTTTGGCGATACCTACTTCCGCGTCTTCGGCCCCAATTGGCGCCACTTCATCAACATTACTCAGTCGCTCCAGCAGTTCATGTCAGTCGCCGTTCTCATTCTGGGTAACGCGACAACCCTGTCTCAGCTGGCCGACGAGAAGATCTGCTTCGTTGTGTGCATGATTATCTGCATGGTTGTCGGCATGTTCCTCGGAGGCATTCGCAGTTTGCAACGTCTGGGTTGGTTGACCAATGTCAGTGTTTGGATTAACATTGTCAGCTTTATCATCATGTATGTTTCTGGATTCTCGAACTTCACCGTCCTCCTTTCTCGCTTTTTGCTAATAATTTCCCTTTTCTTTTGCCAGTATGGTCTCCGCTGCTAACTACTTGCCCGACTACTCCGCTGTTACCTCGTCAACCCTGATCAAGGGTATCGAACCCATCAAGACCTTCGCTGGACCCCCGCCATCCGAGTACCAGCAGCAAGGTGCTGGCTTCGTCGGTCAATTCAATGGTGTCGATGAGCTTGTTTGTACGTGGAATGATTTTTTCTCGTGCATTGAAAGAAACTAACAAATCTTGCAGACTCTTACGGTGGTGCTATTCTCTTCGTTGCCTTCTTGGCTGAGATGCGTCACCCTATGGACTTCTGGAAGGGTATGATGATTGCTCAGGCTTTTATCTGTGTCGTCTACATCGTCTTCGGTGCTTTCGTAAGTTCTTGTTTCCCTCTCTTGCATAAGTAGATGTTTTCTGACTCATCACCTTCTACAGGTTTACCACTTCTGGGGCCAGTACTCCTCATCCTCCATCAACACCTCCGTCAACCCATACGGCCTCCAGCTCGCTGGTAATATTTTGAGTTTGATCGTCAGTTTCATTGCATGTGGTACGTCACCCTTCCCCATATCCAATCCAAGTAAATCCAAATCTAACCAGAAATAGTCCTTTACTTCAACGTCGGTATGAAGACCGTCTACCTCGAGGTTGGACAGGAGGTCTTCGGCTTCCCCGAAATTGCCAGTCGCAAGGGTCGCTACCTCTGGTACAGCCTGGGTCCCATTTACTGGATCCTCGCCTTCGTCGTTGCCGCCGCCGTGCCCAACTTCAACGGTATCGTCAGTCTGGTCGGTTCTCTGCTCATTCTGAACTTCACCTACACTCTCCCCGCCCTGCTCTACGTCGGATACCGCTGCCAGGTTGATGCCGCTCTTCCAGGTGAAGGGTACGACCCTGTCACTGGCCTCAGCACCCGTCACGACAGTGGTCTGAAGCGATGGGTTCGTGGATACAAGAAGAGCTGGATCGTCAACACTCTCTGTGTCTTCTACTTCCTTGGTGGTCTGGCCACATCCGGTATGGGTTCTTGGGCTGCTATTGAGGGTCTGATTTCCGTCTTCGGCCCTGGTGGTACCGTGGCGACTTCTTTCGGATGTGCGGTCCCTGTTTAAGGGTTCCGTTTATGTCCTGTGTGATTAATATATGCTGTAATATGTTGCGATGTTGACGTGATGGAGATGTCTTTTTATGTTTGGAATACCCGAAAGATGGATCTGTGCTTGGGCTTGGCCCTCTATGAAAATATACGCAGATCAGTTATAATGAATATGAATTCAAGATAATGTTTCACTCATAGTAACGAGCTCTGGTGATGTTAGTACCAGCTAGTACTAGTAATTTTGATTTCTGATTTCAAGTTCCTGTTTCAAGTCTCTTCTGCCAGTGCAGAGCCTTTTCCGATCAATGTGATGACCATAATGGGCATGTTCATTGCGGAGAACGCCGGTCCCCGTGGGGAAATTCTGGGGAAATCTTATCCCCAACTGCCGCAGGCTCCGAACTTCATCCATGCGAACACCGTCACCACTACTCCAACTTCATACATGAGAGCTTGACTGCAATGAAACTCACAAACTGATTGGAAAATCGACCAAGAATTGCATTCGTCCTAATTATTGGAATTGAGATATTGGAATGTTGAAATATTAGGGCGAAGTGGACTCGGACGGAATCTTCAGGACTATTACGTTTCAAAATTCCCAAAACAGATTGATGTCAAATGACCTGCTGATTCGTGATATGACTCAGGTACCACGGACACCTCTGTTCAGGAGTGAGACACGAACTGCATATTAATCGTATTTTTACTTTCCTTTCACAACTGATGCGAGTTATGCTCAGAATCCCAAGTCGTTCAATTACATATGACTCTGGTGATAATTCACTCCCAGAAGATCTGGACTCGATTGGGAAAACATTTAAACATTCTTTGAAATGTGGTTTGAGCTTCCTTCTCCTGAAGTACTCTCTCATGTCACCGATTCGTCGGATAATTTAGAGTTGCGTTTGTGCAGATTTCATGACAACATGATTCCAATTGGAGTTTAGCTTCAAGGTCCGAGTGTGAGGTTGGTTCTAGATCTTGATTAAACCGGAAGTCTCCGCTACTTGTAGTAGACATTACAAATGTCCTCCAAGGCTCGTTATGTTACACAACTTGAGCATTTGAACCCGATACTAGCTTGAAAATGATCTCGTAAAGATGGTGGTATCCGCGGGTTTCGCCGTGTTGGGCATGAAATATTACTTCATAGAAAGAGAGAATGTCATTTTCCAACGGCTTGGCAGATCTATAGTCTTGTTTTATTCAAAAAGTCTTGCTGTTTCCATGCAGTTCATCGGTTATTCTCGCCCACACCATCCGTGTCTAGGTGACTTGTAGCCTGTCCTATATCTACCAGAGAGGCATTCCTCCATTTCTCCCACTATCACTAGACCAAGATTGACCAGAAAAATAACGGATGGAGCAGCACCATTTCAGTACCAAGACAGCCGAAAGGCCCGTTCACGATGCCGAGCTGGGCGGACCCAGAGGTGATGGCTACCAAGCTCCAATTTTAGTTGTCCCCCATTCCAACCACGAAGAGTTGATTCACCAACAGTACCCCTTGGAGACAATCTCTTCGCTGAAACAAGAAAGGATCTCGGTAGTTGACGATGGTCCCAGATTCGCAAACTCAGCTCCACTTGGTCTATGTGCCTTTGCGCTGACCTCCTTCATGTCGAATTCTACCAATGTTTACATAACCAATGTGACATCGACTGGAATTAATATTGCGTTGCCACTGGCTTATGGTGGTTTGGTACAGCTCTTTGCTGGAATATGGTGAGTTCAGACCAATGGATCAAATACTGGTTCTTGTCATTAGCTGAACTAAAGTCGAATACCATAGGGAGATGATCGTTGGAAACACATTCGGAGCTACCTCGTTCTGTTCATATGGAGCATACTGGATAACATTTGGTATCATGTCTCTTCTTGAGAGCACGGATTTCAAGACTGCCCAAGATACCTGTGCTGCAGAAGAGTTAATGGGAGTGTTTATGATGGTATGTACGCTTTCAATCCTTCCATTTACGATACAATCTGATGAGCGAGTCATGATACAGGCCTGGTTTATCTTTACCACCCTCATGCTACTGTGCACATTAAAGTCCAGTCTAGCCATGTTTCTCTTGTTCTTCTTCTTGGACATGAACTACCTTATTCTTGGCGTCGCCCATCTTAAGTGCCACGCGGATGGGGAAATCCTCACGTCAATAAAAACGGTGGGTGGGATCTTTGGCTTACTTGCTGCGTTAACAGCATGGTATAATGCATTTGCTGGTGTTTTTGATACAGGAAGCGGATTCTTTACGGTCCCGTTGGGTCATTTTCCTTGGTCACCTGCAGTCCGAGCTCATCGAGCAAAGGTGAAGGCAATATGAAGACTGAGAGTCAACCGTGATGGACTCGGACTTACTGTGACCGCTAGGGGTAGAGGCCCCATATCAGATAAACGGTCTCCCGAGGTCGCATAAGCTCAAGCAGATCACTACAGCATCAATTAGAATTAAAAGCACACGAATCAATGATCATTCAAAGTTCAAATCTTCATACTACTACATGCAGATTGATGGCACTTGGTATTCCGAGTCATATTTGATGCCCAGGTGAGTTCCAAGATTAATTTAATTTACATCATGATGTCGAGGTCAGGTTTTTGTTTGTTGTTTATGACCACAGCTGTTTAAATTGTACTATACATCGACCCATTGTCGGGATTCTGCTGATTTGTAAAACGCATCAATGACCTTCAATATTCCGACATTGGTCATGAGATCACAACAGCCGTCAGCAGGGGGCTTAGAATCCCGAACTCTGGTGAACAATGTCTCCAACTGTTTTCGGTAGCAACTCGGGATATTTGAGGTTCCATGTGGGTGTTCTGTTGTCATTTTGGTCTCACCAGCTGGGAAATCCCCTCTGCCCTCACGCAGATACAGTTTTGCGACAGGGTAATCGGGAATGACATGCAACGATCCATTAGTTCCATAAACATCGATCGCCCATTCATTACACCACTCAGTTGGCTCCCAGGCAGTCATATCCAACACGATGGTTTTATTTGGATATTCCATGATGCCAGAGCAAACGTCCTCGTACAATAATGATCCCACTCCAAACTGACCACTCTCCACTGTCCCAGTGAAAATATCTGGAATCCAGCCCACGACAGGATGGGGTGGTCTTTGTGGCAGTTTTCGGATTGAGGAAACAACTCTGTCTGGCGCTCCAAAGAGATCTAGCACATTTTCCAGAGTATGACATCCTTCAGTTTGCATAATTCCACCGAGGTCTTCTGGAATAGATTGCCACAAATCCATACCAGCTCCTGAAGGACAACCTCCATGGAAGCGAGCAGTGGTAATATCACCCAAAGCGCCTTCTTGGATCACTTTGCGTGCAAACTGTAGCGATTCAGAATAATGTAATTCATATCCAAGCTCCACTGCAAGGCCAGGCCTCTTCTGCTGGATTTCTTCGGCTAGCTTGTAGAAGTCATCTGGAATAGCCGCTCCCGGCTTTTCGAGAAATAATCCTCTGAAGGGAGCTGGGTGATTTATCGCGAATCGAGCCCAACGAGGAACGTCTGGATCCAAGGAGTGTATCATCACAATATCGGGATTGGTGTCGAGTAGTCCCACCGGAGTGTCAAATCGCGTCAATTGTGGTAGTCTTTCACTTAATCCTTCTGCAATCTCTTTGTCTTCTTCATAGAATCCGGAAAACTCGAAGCCACCCATTTTCTCTAGGATCGCAAATCGATACATCACATGCGGATGTCGAGTCCCCAAGAAAGCAATTTTGAGCGACGCGACATTATCGCTTATCTTGCCTGCCTCATTTTCAAAAGTGAAAGATATTTTGCGAACATCCATGATAGCTGAGAGATGCGTGTCTGTGTGTGAGAAAATTGGTGTTTGTTGTACTAGTATCCTTGGGATCAATGTGCTGTCATCAATTAATCGGCACAACTTCTGACTTAAATATGCAAGTACTTGGAAGAAACTTTGAAATATCCAGAAACAGTTGCAAGCTCACAGGCATTCAAGAAGTTTCACGCGTAAATGCCCAGCTTTGGAGTCACAGTTGAGTGGTGCGCATACGAGGCCCATCCCGCGTAGACCCGGCCATCCCACGCAAGGCTCGCTTGATAAGGTCTGATGACCCACTCTGGACACTTTCCCCGCTGGACTGGGGAAGAGTATGACTTGATAGGACAGTTGGTAGGATAATACTCAGATATGATGGCAGTGAGGAGGTCAGGTCCATGCTCAGAAAGATATAATATCTTGTGAAGGGCGGAGGGGATCCGAGTCAAGCTCTCACTTTCAAGGCCATATAGGTGAATCCATATTCATGGAAATCTATATTAAAGTCGCTTTATTCCACAATGCAAGATCAACAAGATTTGACTAAGATGACTGAAGACGTTAAAGAAACTCCTGATAAGCCTGATGCGATGGTCGGGGACATGGAGGTATTCCAAGACATCCCAAAGGGATATCGCGTCGCTGGCTTCACCCTTCCCGCATACCGAGCACCAATAACACAATGTATCATCATCGCCTTTGTTCATCTTTTAGTTGTTGGAATGTTCAATGTTCTCTCTGCACTAGGAGGAGGAGGCCAAGTTGACCCAACCACGAGTAACAACGCAAACACCATCCTATACAGTTTGTTTTGTGCATTTGCCTTGGTCTCGGGGTCAGTATGCAACTTTCTGGGACCAAAGGTCACTCTTGCAACAGGTGGAATTGGATATTCTCTTCTCTCTGCCTCTTACTGGAGCTACAACAACAACTCGAACCAGGCATTTGTTTACTTTGGTGGTGCTATGTGTGGTGTGGCAGCTGCCTTTCTCTGGTGAGTTGTATTTTCTCTCCTTCTGTCTCTGCGTCTGTTATTCGATTTTTGCTAATCAGATGTTTTTTCTTAGGACCGCTGAGGGCTCGATGATTATGTCCCTTCCACTGGAGAAGGATAAAGGAAAATATGTCGGCATCTTCTACGGCTTGTCATTCTTCGGCACAGTAATCGGTGCCATCATCCCAACGGTCGAGAATTGGGGCGTCACAACAGCGGGTAGTGTGAATGACAGCACCTACATTGCCCTGTTTATATTGATGTTGATGGGAAGTGTTGTCGCATGCTTTGTGTCAAACCCATCAAAGGTAATTCGCGACGACGGATCTCGGGTCATTGTTCCTCGTCAGACAACCTTCGTGCAAGAGTTGAAGAACGTCGTCCTCAAAGTCAAACGAGAGCCATGGATCATCCTATTTTTCCCTTATAGCTTTGCCGGCTTATGGTACATTCCATACCAAAGCAATGACTTCAACTCATATTTCTTCAACCTACGCACTCGTGCCTTTGCCAGTCTTTGGTTTGACTTTGGTCAGTTCGTCATGGCTGTCACTCTTGGACTTTTGCTTGACTTTTCAAAGCTTGGTGGTCGACGCCGACGAGCGTTTTTTGGTTGGGGATTCCTCTTCTTTCTCATCAACGCAGTATTCATTGGAGGCGTATTTCCCGCTCGTGCCTCACATCGGGGTGTGGCCCCAGAGCATCTTCTAGACGTGCATGATGAAAAGGCTGCGGGTTATATTACGCTATACACATTCTACGGTGCTGTTGATGGAGCTTGGCAGACGTTTGCCTGGTGGATTATGGGAGCTCTCTCCAATGATCCCCTGGTTCTGTCTATATACTCTGCATTTTATAAGGTCTTTGGAGCAATGGGAGCTGCCATAGTCTTCAGTCTAGATGTTCGTGGAATCAGTTATCAGGCTATGTTTGGAAGCTATTGGGGTCTATTAGCTGGTTCTATGGTCTTTGTCTTGGTTTTGATCTACAAGCGAGTTGAGGATACACTTGAAGTGGGTAGCGTTCCCCAGTCTCATGGCATGGAAATGAAGGAGGAGGCAGCCTGAACACTCTAATTTATGAACGCTAGAAATGTCTAATATCTGTCTATTCAATTGATCATTTTTTCCTATTTTCAACGTTGAGTCATAAACTTTCCAAGAACATTCATTCAAGCTTGCATAGAGATGGTGACCTTGGAAGCGCTGTCACGGTAGACTTAGAGCTCTGACCATGTGGCTTCGGGTACCCCCACGCTTCCAGGTTTCATCTAATCTTATTAATTCCTGGGCGGGAGTTAAGACCCGTGAAATACAAGAGCAACTTGAGAGGAATTATGGGAAGCAGTCAATGCCGCAAGTTTGACTTCCGACTCCGTCGTATGCCGATATAACATTTACTAGTATTACTAGCTTACCCCGGATTTCATCACTGTCTCCATCACAGTACAGTAGCATGATCCATCAAAGCCGTCATGTACCGGAAACACTGAAAGGTGACTCCACTTAGTGCGTGGGATGCAGCCAAGTCAACTATTCCAAATCAGGGCACTTATCTGCATTTCTTGACTAAGTGGCTCCATTTTCGCTCGGCACAAGCGTCAACGTGGGATTGAGGAATTGAGATAACAGTAGCATCCATATGTATCATTCGTAGAGTTAAATGCACATGAACAAGTCTCTATCTGAACCATGTAGATGCAAGGATTGTCAGCAAGAATGTTATATGATAAGTGACTTTAGATAAATCCTGAAGGACGTTACATTCAGATATGAATTAGCGATTTGATTTGCTGTCATGAGCTTTCGATCAATCGTCCTAGTGTTCCATAGGCTTCCTGGAGTAGTTCCCATCGACATCCAATCAATGAATCTCTCACAGCACCTAATAGCTCACTAGTCTGCTGCGACGCAATGCCAATATCTTCATCGTTGCGTATAAGCATCAGCATGCGGACAAGATACTCTTCAGCAGTATATGAAATTTCCTTCTCCTGGCATGGATTCCTCCTTCCTTCCATAAAACCGTATGCCCACAATATAAGCGCTGCATGATAAAGAGACCAAGGCCGGAGGGAAAGATTATCCTGGGACGCATGATATGGCTTTCCAGTGAAAATTATCTCTTGAATGAGAAGCAAGCAGTGATATAGCGCCCTTTTGGCCTCTGGTCGCTCGCTCCAGGTCTGAACTCGGGCAGTAGCCCCTACCAGATCAGCCTCTGAGAGCATATTTCCTAAGAGGGATGGAGCGCCGGCAAGGATATGCATGTCGGTGATATCAGTGTATATTGCCACATATGCCATTCGATGGAGTGGTTTCGATGCCTCGAGTGCCAAGGATGAGCTTCGCGATACTAGACAAAATGACCATGTATCCATCGCTTTCTCCAGGGTATCCTTCCAGCTGTCAACTGTCGACTGTCGGGTACGATCTGGCAAAGCCCCTCCAACGCCCAGGGTGACCGAGTCCCTAGCCTTCAGGTGGGCGGTGACACTGAAAAGACCGTGTAAGAGGATCAGCCGCCCATACGCTGTACATTGTGGTGGTATCGGAGTACGGGCTATGAGCTTCTTCAAAACTGGAAGAAAGCCAGGCGGCTCTGGAGATTTCCGAATCAATCGATCCCATTCAAGCACGTCACCACATTCCCATAGATAATCCGGACATGGAAGTGGAAGGCGAACATCCTGCACAGATAGTACGCAGGTGTGGCCAAACATGAAGCTATGCTGTGCATCCATGACAAATCCAAAGAAGGCCGTGCGATTAGAAGACTGTATCTCTACCCATTGACGCCATGATAGCTCTAGATCATTCAGTCCTTGATATGAGGAGACATACGATACACCTCTCTTCATAAGCTATATCCATTGTTAGATGTCATGGACATATAGTCGTGACACTTCAAATGTTTCGAAGTATCCAGATTCAGGCCGAACACTTACTGTTATTATAGCACCATGGAATATATGCGACAGTTGGTGATGCTTTCTCGTAGAGAACATTTTCTCATGGGCTTGAATGAGCAGAAGTGTTTGAACGCACCACAGGGATGCCGGTGGTTCAAAGTCGGGACTCTGTAGTAGGTCAGTTAGCTAGGGGAGAATGGAAATAAGAGTTAGCTGTTCACGCACGTTAAAGATGATGTATCGCAATGAGTCATGAATCTGAACTGATGTTTGAAAGTGACCCTCTTCGCTGGATAGAGTAGACCCCAAGGTCACAATTGCCGCAATTAGTAACGGAGGAGCTTGGGTTGGATCCAACGTTGGTTGATGTAAGATTGGAAAATGGGGATGGTAATTTTGAAAGTAAAGGTCGAAGAAATGTGATAAACTCGAAGGTAGGAAGAATGGCGAAGTGAGTATATGCTGTGGAAGTGTATTCAGTGCTTCAAATAATCTTCCTTGAACAATACTCCATGGCGCGAAGGATGATGGATCTGAAGCCATAGGTAGGCGAATCCCCTGAGAGCCCATTGGGAATGACGGTGGGGACATATCCGATATCCCAGTTCGCGCCGGTGAGATAACATCGGACGACAAGGTCGCGTCGCCCGCGTTGAAGTTGGACATATCATCAAAAAGCCAATCGAAATCCAGTAGAGGATCGGGTGCACTGAATGAAGGATCCCAGAAAAGCGACGTGACATTGCTCCCTGCATTAGCATCCACCATGGGATGTAAAGAGCCTGGTAGACTGTTGTGGTCTATAGGAGGTGCAGTGCTTGGCGCGTTCAAATTATCTGGCTCATCATTGTGATTTTCATAGCTATTCGGCGAGACAGATGAATTTTGCATATCGGCCCGAGGAATGGAGTCCGAGTCAGAGGAACGAGCCTCTTGAGACGGCCGGCGTTCCTCTATTTGGCATACCTCGGATGGTACGATGCCCCCGGAATTTCGAAACCACATGCCTCTCTCATGGCGTTTTTGATGCCTTCGTAATAGATCATTGCGGACGAACCTTTTGGGGCAGTTCGGGCATTGATAGATCTGCTTAGGCCGATCTGTCAAGCGGTTATTTGCTGCGTGGGATGGGAGTCATGCGGGGGTATTGCTTACGGTTGAGACGATGTCGCGATAAGTGCTCTGGTCGAAGGAAGCCTTTCCCACAACCAGGTTCGGTACATTTGTAGTCCCGACCCATTGAGGATATTTGACTAGCCCTTTCGGAGTTGTAGCGCACCTGAGCAGGATATCCGACCACTTGTGTGTGTAACTGTGTGTAAAAGGGTGCGGAGGTTCGAGCGCCTCCGCACTTGGTCCCTTATCGCCGTGGACGTCGGCTACGGCTAAACGCTCGCTACACTGCCAAGCAGTAAGTGGACACTTGATTTCTAGTTGATCATTGTCTTTATTAGTGACGTTAAATGTATGGTAGTGATGATAGCAGAATTGCGACTACTATTTAGTTGTTGACAGAGGTACTCCAGTGCCGGGTAGCACCTTCAAGTTGGTCAAACCCAGTTACAACGGTGAAGCTTTGTTTACTTGATGTAGTCAAATACTAGTAGTTCATGAAGTATGTAAATCATTTGAATATGACATGTAAACAAGGAATCTCAATGCTATATGTACAGGACCACAGGACTTGCTGTGGTCGAACTAAGGTGGATATCTATCAAAACAAAATGCAGTTTCATCTCTCTACCGTGCCCTGCACCGAATCAAGGGGTTTCATACCCGAGAGACTTCATGCATCAAAGGTCATAGGGTAAGAGACCGTATGCAACAATCATGGAAACATTATCTCTTATGTAGATGGACTTCCGCATGTGAAGACACCCCGTACACTACCATCCTTGTAGTTTTGGATCTGTAAATAAAATGATTAGTACAAGAGATAATTAAAAGTGTTGGGTTGGAAAACTCACGATATCATAGATACTGGAGTAGGTACCAGCAACCAGGATGAGAAGGCCAATCACAAGAATGAAAGCGTTGACAATGGCCAACAGCAGGTTATCACGGTCCTTCCAGCTTCCCTTCTTGATAAGCATGAACCACATCAAGGCGGGGAAGTAGAATGTGAAGCCTGAGATGAAGAGAGCAGAAGAGATCGACAACAGATCATCGAAGAAGGGGATAACTTCCGCAATGACGAATGCAATGATAGTGGCAGCGCCGATGGTGATGAGCCAGGTAATCCAACCCATCTTGGTGTTAATGAATCGGATGGGGGAGTTGGCGAAGATACGGCCGTGAACCAGACGACCAAAAACAACGGTGTTAATGGATCCACTGATGAAGATAACAGGCAAAGCAACTCCATACGCGACACGGCCAAGCAAGTGGCCAGCGGAAGTCAACGCCGGGCTAGACACATCAGGGCCGACAAAAGCGTAGATCAGGGCGCCAGTAATAGTATACACAACAATCTCAGTGATACCAAGGACCCAGATGGACTTCTTAAAGTCACTAGGGGTATGCATCTCATCCATGAAGGAGAACTGGCACATCGCAAAGCTGTATGCGAAGACAATATTCGAGATGGCGATAAATGCTTCGGCGAAGTTAAGGTCGGCCTTTGGCCAGGCAGACCATGCAACACCACTCAGACCACCTGGAGAATTAGTCGCATCAACACCTGTGCCAATAATAGTAATACCGATCGCGATGATGATTGATGCGAAATCAACATAGCCAAGAATAGCGACCTCGGTAAAACTTGGAGGAATAGCCAAAAGGAACAGAATAATAGCAGATACCACAGCAAATACAATAGAGCAAATGGTGGATTCCGTGATGTTTTGCCAGGCGATCGTGCCGGTTAAACAGTGAGATCCAGTTAGGAAAATCAACTGGAGAGCCAACATGAAATTAATGAGCTCATAACCCCATCTTCCCCACATTAAGCGACCCGCGTCGGCATAATTGGCAACCTCGGGGAAGAGCAGCTTGACTTGACCGACAATATAACTGGTATAGATGGCAATCAAACCAACTCCGACAGAGCAGATGACACCCGCAACCATTCCTAATTTGGCGAATGTGGAAGGGATGGACAGACTACCCAGTGCGATGGCCTCGACGATAAGTACCACAGTGAGTCGCTTCCATCCGAGACGGCTGTACTTCTTAATACCGTGGTCATAGATCGCTTGCTCAGTGTCGGTCATTTCCCCCAGCATGGCGCCCTCGAAAGGTGGTGGGGAGGCGTAGGCCTTCTTCTCGTTGTCATGCTCGACGGACTTGCCGGAGTCATGACCATTGGAAATGTCGTCTTCGTAACCCATAATGACCGGAGGGCTTCGCGACACAGCCAAACGCGCGAGAACGGGATGATGGAGAGATGGGAGGTGGAGGGAGTGAACCAAATGGAAATACGACGGGCTACGGTAGAATATAAGAACTCCCCGGTGGATTTCTGGATGCGGCGTTATCAAAGGCCACGGATTGAATTTCGTTGACTAACGAAATTGCCCGCATCCTGACTTGGGTGTGGCCTCCAACACGTGGAGTACGACGCTGCTCCACTCTACGTGATCGTCCACCCAACAAAATGGCCGCTTTCAGGTTGGATCGGCCCACATGCAGCCCGTCGAGGCAACTCATCCTGTGCCCCGGAGCGCCCGGTGTTGATTAGACGATAAGAAAGTTTCGGTTCTTAGGTAAAAGAAATGTCACATTGGTCCCCATTGTACATAAGGTGGTTCTCAATGGAGCCCGTCATTATCCCCACGATTGTGGGGAGACAAGCAATAAAGGTCCGAATTAGCGTGCAAACCCACAAAAGATGGGGAAAAAAGTGAGGTCGCCAAAAAAAAACCGGATATCAGACAAGGCGACGACTTGCTTTTCTCAAAAAGAGCTAAGACGCCACCGGCGATCTTCAACCCGGTAGTTCAGCCGAACTGCGTCAGGGCTTAGGGGTCAAAGAAAGGGTGAAGAGAGAACCGGCTAATCAGAATCGCTGATTTCCAAGAATCTGGATGAGTCAGCAGTATAAGATTTCGGTCGATCCGGGTCACGTGACAGTGGCTTGATCTTTTTGCATTGTTTGCACAGTTTGCACTGTTTGTTTGATTATCCATATGCACTGGAACTTCCTCTTCTGTGGCTCATATCTATCTTCCAAGGTTTCTTTACATACAATCCCTGTGCCAATCTATGCTTGTCTCCACTACCTCGTATTACCCCCACAAGTCTGTTTGAGTCAAATTTCATTTCTTGCAGGATTTGAGGGGACTCGACGGTTTGGCCCCTAGGGGCCTAGGCAATTAATTGGGTTTGGGGAAAAGGCGGAGCGCCACCAACGCCATCAGGTTAGTCGACCGCGCCGCTCCGAATTAGCGCAATTGATGATCCCAATACGGTGATTCGCCCCTTGCTCCTTACTTGGAATCGTCTAGAGCACACCAAGATTCTTGGGGTAGTTCCCGCTATTATGGATTTGGAGATTTACTCCAGGCACAAAGTATCTCCAGCCAAGAAAATAAACTCAAAAAAAGAGCTTTCTACGAAACATGAGGTATTTAACACGACTTCAAAATGAATACCCGTGCAGTGTGCGGTCCAGGATGTTGGGGAATCCTGAACAAGATCTAGCCGGCATAGTGCAGCAATGCTGTCAGCTTTTCATTTCCACAAGAACCTGCTGTCGATAGCTTCAATGATTCAAGAATGCTGAGGGGCCAAGACGCGCCCATGCAACCGCTATGACATTTTGATCCTACTCATGTTTCCCGAGGCAGCGTTCATGTTGTATCCAGATATTCCAAGGTTTCATTGGCGGTCATCGCCGCGGTGCGGTAAACTGGGGGGTAATATACGCAAGCTCAAGTCCTACTCTTTCCGCGTTCCGCGCACTGCCATCTCCTACGCTAGTAATGGCGGTCGCTAGACAAAGCCCCAACTGGTGCGCGGCCCGCAGTCGGGTCTGAATGAGTGCCCTATGCACACCTCGCCCTCGATATGCGGGAACTGTACTGTCCAGATAGAAATGCGCCACTCCACCAGCAGAGGTCTCCATCAGCGCCATTACAGCTGTTCCCGCGATTGCGCCATCCACCAAACAAAGATACAACATGTCCTTTCGTTCAATCGCAAGTTGAGCAAGCATACGTAGCAGCTTCGGGGTGCGCCCCTTATCTTGAAACCCTACGGCGGATGCTTCCATAAACAGCTCCGTCTCATATGGTTCCGCTAGTCTCACCACTATGTTTCCAGGAAGATCATCTGATGAAGACTGCTCCGCCCATTTCTTGACATCACACCAATAAGTGCTCAGATCCCCCTTCTCGACGTACCCATTAGCGAGTAAGAATTCGGGGGTAGATGCCTGCGCAAATGGGCTCAGGTGAATTTCGGGCTTCAGCCCCAAGGGCATGTAGATCAGCTCCAGTTCTTTCAGATCCTTCTCCTGCAAGAGTTCGTCCTTTCCACATCCAACGGCGCGATTAAGCTTTCCTTCGAACTCTGGCAACGTTCTTATCGCAAGGCCTCCTTTGGGGGCTGGATGGATCATGATTTCTTTTTCTGGGTAGAGCTTGGCGCATATCTCGGCTTGGCGACGAATGTGTATTGCCTCTACTTCTTCGAAAACATGGGCCTTTTTTGGGTCGATGAAAATTTGTGGAGGCGACATGGCTCCGACCCTTGAAAATGTAGGTATTTGGAGGGTGTTGACTGCGCTCGTATAGAGGAAATTTTGCTTTCTGATTCAAGAGCGCTGAAATGTCCTGTTTGAAGATTCAACTTGAGTTCAATACATGCATGTGGAATTTTAGACAAGAGAGTATGTATGCCTATGAGTCATTAAGCCTTGATAAGCTGACGCTAAATAATTTAGGCCCGAAATGGCTCATGCTCGCATGACATCTTGACTGGGGCAGAACTCAGGATCCTGCGGTCAGACATTCCAACAATGTTTCAATTTCGAGTCGTGACCTTTCTCATCACCTAAACCATGTTCTTATCCATATCTTATCACCAGAATGGATCCCAGTCTCAGTCTTATCTGAGTTATCCGCAACATCCCCAATATCGGTTCCACTTGGTGGATCTACTCCGAATCTCTCAAACACTCCGTAATTGAACGCGCGACATATTCCACATTTCCAGGATTCAATCCTGCGATAGAGATTCGGGAGTTATCCGCCATATAGATATGATATTTGTCTTCGGAAACCGACCGAAATTAGCATCGGCGTTGGGGATTGATCCACGTTGGGACACATCAACTTACCACGTAATCGCAAGACCACATCCAACGACAGGCCCAAGAAACCAAACATGCCAGATTGCTGAATCAAATGATCCCAAGACCCGGGTGCCCCTGAGATTCATGAGAAAAAATACCTCAACTTTCTGGTCACCAGGCGAACTTACCAGAAGCAATCAAGTTGTCATATAAAGCAGCTCTCATCGCGCGAATCCGGCCACTCATCGTCTTCATATCTTGAAACCACTGCTCCCTCAATGAACTGTTACCGAGAACCTCACTTGCGATTTTGGCGCCAAATCCAGGAGGGTTAGACACTTCCGATCGCTGGAGCATCTCAAGCATGGACTGTAGGTTCACTGCGCCCTGTTCATCTTTCGTGCCTAATAAGAAGCACCCGACTCGCTCACCTATCCAGAAACTTCAGCATTTGACTCATTGCAATACCTAGCTCAGCTTAACTCACCATAAAGGCCCATATTCTTCGCAAAGGAAATACAGACGCCAGCCTCCATGTCCATTTCGCCCATGAAAAGACGGATCGGAAATGCGTCTTCATCATAGTCACCCGAGTTGAATCCAAGATACGCAGCATCAAACAGTGGGAATAGCTGTCGCGCTTTCATAAGCTGTGCAATCTCCCGCCATTGTTCCTTGGTGGGATCGCAGCCTGTCGGATTATGGGCGCATGCGTGCAGAATGACCACCGAGTTAGGCTCTGCTTGCTTCAACATATTATAGTAGGAGTCGATATCAAGACTCTTGGTTTCGTGGTCATAGTACTTGAAACTCTCACATGGGAAACCTAGTGACTTGAAGACTTGGTGATGATTTGACCAAGTTGGTTCAGGAATGTAGACTGTAGGTTGTTTATCTTGAGTCGCTCTCAACAGTAGTCCAGCCAAATGCAATGCGCCAGTTCCTGACAAGCTTTGACATGTTGCGATCTATGTGATAAAGTGGTCACTCGGTCAGTGCAGTTCAGCAGCTTTCAAATTCTGCACCTACCTGAGTCGCTCGCTTATCGAACAGTTCAGAGCCCAGCACTATCCTTGCCGTTCCATCCCTGAAGCTCTGTAGTCCCAAAATCGGGAGATATTCATGTTGTAAACCGCGTGTTAAGAGTGCCTTGCGCGCGAGATTGACAGATGGAAGAACCCATGGCTTTGCGTCGGCATCACGATATGTTCCTTGACCCAGGTTGACTTTCTGGGGGGATGAATCCGCCTGATATTTGGCAGTCAATGCAAATATAGCATCGGGGGGAATAAATTCAGATTTATTGAACCATGATGTTTTGGCGCTGGAACTATACGGGGCCTTGGCAGCCATTATGCGAATGTTATGGAATATGCCCTTGGAGATGAGACGTGGTGAAAGCATTTGAACAGCGTATTAGTACTATAGATATGAATCAAGGTTATGCTAGAAGGTTCACTTGAGAATCACCAGTTGGAGTCGATTTGTACTATTCTCGGTGCGATAAGCCGAACAAGCTTGATATACAACCGGGAGCGCATCCGTTCTACTCTCTCCTCACTCCAGCATTATACAGTGGGGATCAATTACAATAAAAATCAAATTGACATAGCGGAGTTGATCCTCTCTCATCCTATCAATTTATTACAATGAGCTCTTTCTAACAATTCCAGTGTTAGCATCGGGCGACCTACCCGATCACCCCGGCTCGACGGTCGGGAGGCCGACCCGAGACAATAGACTACGGCATAATCGAGCAGTTGCCGATGTACTCTCTCATCGTGGGATCATGACTAGTTACCCCTCATCATGGTGGGGAAACTTGTTGATCGGATGTCATGGCGAGAAATACTAATTAACGGGCCATTCGCTCACCTTTTCCCTCTCTCACATTCCTAGACACATCCCTCTAATTCTACAATCAACATGGGCTCTCACGCGACTGTCTCTCCTCAACCACATGTTCCCCCACGGGGAGTATGGTGCCCCGCGGTCACTTTCTTCGAGCATGAAACCGATTCATTAGATCTGGCCTCGCAAGCGCAATATTTTACCTACCTCTCTCGTACCGGTCTTGCAGGCTTGGTGATCCTGGGTACCAACTCCGAAGCATTCCTTCTTACTCGCGAAGAGCGATCCCAACTGATCGCGACCGCACGTACCGCCGTCGGACCTGACTTTCCCTTGATGGCCGGTGTCGGTGCACACTCAACAAAGCAAGTCCTAGAGCTTGCCAACGATGCCGCGACTGCTGGTGCCAATTACCTCCTCGTTCTTCCACCCGCATACTTTGGGAAGGCCACCAACATGAACGTGGTCAAGCGATTCTTCTCCGAGGTTGCGGCGAAGTCTCCCCTTCCTGTGGTTATGTATAACTTCCCGGGCGTGTGTAACGGTGTGGACATGGATTCGGAGACTATTGCTGCCGTTGTTCGTGAATCGGCAGCCGCAAGCCCAAGTGGTAAATCGAATGTCGTGGGTGTGAAGCTCACATGCGGCTCTGTTGGAAAGATCACACGTCTCGCTGCAACATTTTCGCCGGAGGAGTTCGCGACATACGGTGGACAGTCTGATTTCCTTATTGGAGGATTGGCGGCTGGTAGTGCTGGGTGTATTGCGGCATTTGCCAATGTCTTCCCTAAGACCGCGGCGCGCATCTATACACTTTACCAGAAGGGTCAGCTCGAGGAGGCCGTTCGGCTTCAGCGCAAGGCAGCTCTCGCCGAGAGCCCTATCAAGAGTGGTATTGGATCGACCAAGTATGCCGTTTCTCAGTACTCGGCTGCGCTGGCGGGTATCGCAGAGGCTGAATCTAAGCTCTTGCCTCGTCATCCATATGAGCCAGTTGGGGAAGCAGTGAAGAAGTCCGTTGCGGAGGTTATGGCAGAGGTTGGAGAGATTGAAAGAGGTCTGTAAATATCCAGTTGATGGTCAATAGAAATAAGTCAATTTGAAGTTGATATCAGTATACCAAGTCTGGGTTAGGATAGTAGCATGACATTCTAATTCATGGTTTTGATATTCAAGGTCCCCTTTCAAGGTGCCTGAATGTGACACAGTCAGTTATCTATCAGTGCACGTTCTACTACTTGTGCATCATGTTATCCTACTAGTCCCTATATAGTACACCACCGTGACCTGGTCACTAGTTTGCCAGTTGGCAGATATCCCGGCTGAGTACTTACCCGGAGTAATACTTATCCACCCATCGCCACATCACCAATCTACAACTTTCGAGCTTGAATTTTGATCATATGGGTTCGCTCTGCATTATCTTAGGCATCAATCATCCCACCAAGGGTCTCATGAGCTCGGGTCCTAACTTGCCGGCTAAATAAGATCATGATACTCTCCAAGCTGAGCCAAGTCGGTGGAATTTACTCCGAGTGGGGGGATCCCGATGGCGTTCTCGCTTAAAGCAACGAGATTAGGAATCATGTTGCGAATAACATGCATTAGGGGGTGTATAATGTACCAACAACCTGAACTTTGTGTTATGCTTGCTCATTTTTCTTCATAGCATTCTGCAGTATAATGTGAATAACCGAGGTTTTAAACATGGTGTCCACTTAAAGGTGGATTACTATTCAGAAATCCACGGTTCTTCAATCCTTTTTGTACCTTTTTTCTGTTCTAGAAAAATCTTTGCTGTTAAAGATTCAGAATGAGCCTCGGTAAGTGGGAACATGACCCATTTATGCCTTTTATCCTCTCCAATCATGGATTCTCATCCACATTATAATGGATCTTTTCACTCTCACTTTATTCCGTATATGTGATCGGGCCGATCGATGGGACCGAGACTCGGGAAAGTCCGACAAATTGTCGACAAATCTCTGATTTTAAACCAATTGAGATTTTCAATTTCCGAGTTACTTGGACCGAGAAGCTGACTAGATTATCGTCGTCCAACGAGATACCTGAAATGACCATTTGAGTGGGTTTTACTATCCTCGACTAGGCAAAGATGACCCCCTAAACAAGTAACTGCTCCGTTAATTCCCAAACAATTGCTCATACAAAATAAAAGATATTCGGTTTCACCTCGGCTCATTCCATATTGATTATAATTTTTTTTTTCTTTTCATGATTATTATTCATGATTTCTAACCCTGTTTCTGTTTTCTTTCTGTTGTATATTATTCCTTGAAGGAATAGATCAATACATTCTTTTTTTTAATTCTACATTTTTACAAGCCTCGATCCTCGGATTCAATCGAACTATTGAATCATAATCTCTTTCTCGGCAGATCATCGCCCTTCGAACTCTATTATTTCTTCATGGCAACGGAGGCGCCTGCCATGGAGGCCAAGGCCTCGTTAAACCTACCAAACAAGGTCCCCTACTGGCGTTTATTGACTGAGCCAGGTGTGGTCACCCAGGAGGTGGTTGACCATCCTTATGGAGGATCAGGAACAGAGGATGACCCCTATGTGGTACAATGGATGCCCAACGACTTTCGAAATCCGTTGCAGTTGAGTCTGAAGATGAAATGGTCCGTCACAATGGTCGCTGCCCTGGAGACCCTCGTCGTCGCTCTGGTCTCTTCAGCCTATACTGGTGGTATTGTTCAAATCGAGGAATCATTCGGAGTCACAACGGAAATCGCTACTCTTGGTGTCTCGCTCTATGTCCTTGGTTTCGCCTTGGGTCCTTTGATCTGGGCTCCGATGAGTGAAATGTTCGGTCGTCAATGTGTCTTCATCGGTACTTACTGTGGTCTGACTATCTTCTGTGCCGCCACGACCGGCGCTAAGAACATCGCCTCTCTCCTTATCTTCCGTTTCCTTTCCGGAGCATTTGGATCTTCCCCGTTCACAAACTCTGGTGGTGTCGTTGCTGATATGTTTGCTGCCCGCGAGCGTGGCCTGGCGCTATCTGCCTTTGCTCTGGCTCCTTTCCTCGGTCCCGTCATTGGACCTATCATCGGAAGTTTCATCGGTATGGACGTCGGCTGGAAGTGGGTTATGGGTGTGTTGACCATCCTGTGTGGTGTGATGTGGTTCATCGGCGCACTGTGCAAGCCGGAAACATACGCCCCCGTTCTTCTTCGTCAGCGCGCGGTCACTCTCTCGAAGCTTACTGGTATGGTCTATGTCAGCAAGCTGGACATCGACCAAGGACGACCAAACCTGAAGGACTCGCTGAAGATCTCTCTTTCCCGTCCGTTCGTTCTTCTCTTCAAGGAACCCATCGTCCTTCTCCTTTCGATCTACCTCGCTATCATCTACGGCACCCTTTACATGCTCTTCGGCGCCTACCCGATTGTCTATGAAGTTCACCGAGGATGGAACCAGGGTGTCGCCAGTCTTGCATTCTTGGGAGTCATGGTGGGCATGTTGGCCGCTATTGCCTACTCCATCCCTGAGAACACTCGCTACGGAAAACTCCTCCAGAAGAACGGCGGCTATGCACCTCCCGAGGCGCGTCTCGTCCCTTGTATGTTCGCCTCACTTGCCCTCCCCATCGGTCTCTTCTGGTTCGCATGGACCAATTCCCCATCTATCCACTGGATGGCCAGTGTGGCTGCCGGTGTTCCCTTCGGTTTCGGTATGGTCATGGTCTTCCTGTGTGTCTTCAACTACTTAATCGACGCCTACACTATCTTCGCTGCCTCAGTCCTTGCAGCCAACTCCTTGCTCCGTTCCATGTTCGGCTTCGCCTTCCCTCTTTTCACAACCTACATGTTCGACAACCTCGGAATCCACTGGGCTTCGTGTATCCCCGCTTTCCTCGCCCTGGCCTGTGTGCCTTTCCCCTTCATTCTTTACAAGAAGGGTCTCACTATCCGCAAATACTGCAAGTACTCCGCCCAATCTGAGGCTTTCGTTCAGAGTTTGCTTCAGAGTATGGCTGGCGCCAAGGAGGCACCGGCCTCTGAAGCAGGCCCATCTGAGGAGCCTATCTCCACTGTTCCTTCTCTCACCGAGACTGCGCTGAAGGAGGGTGAGGTTGATGTCCGCTCTCTCCAGCACTGTGCGACGCACACCTCTGCTCGCGGTTCTACCGAGATGCAGCGGGTTCCCACTTACGAGGCGAACCCCTATGATGTTGACCGCGTCAACACTCGTGAGTCTTTCAAATAGAGGCTGCGTCAAAAGTTCAGGTGATGATGAGGGCGGTTTTTTCCTTTATTTATTGATACCATTGCATGTATCCGGTGTTGCTTAGATTTGATTTCCTATAGATTTTACTACTACTGATGGTGATAATGTTAAATGATTATTTCTTACACTTGAAACCACTTGTTCCATCTCAATAATCTCATAGAAACCCTTCGGTGGAAATGCACGTGGAGAGGAAAATGGTAAATTGATCTCAATCTATCTCCGTAAATAATATAATGAAAGATAACATCATAAGCACTGCAGTAAGTCGTTATTTGAACCGATGCGTTATCTATCGCGTGCATAGTAGTTGCATCGCAATTGTATCCGTTAACGCCAAGCATGAGGGCAAAGCGTCAAGCCATTGCCAATTTAATAAAAGAAAAGATAAAACTTGGGTCTCAACCTTGGAAGGTGAAGTCGGATTTTCTCCAAGGAGGGGGGATGAGGCCGATCAATGAACTCCATTGGTAAGAGGAGCGTGTCCGTTGGTAAGAGGAGCATGTCCATTGGTCAACCCATTGGGCAAATTGTTTTTATGTCCATCAATGCCATTGATCTTAGCAAGAGGAATACCAGGCGGGATACCATCCACCGAAATACTACTCCGCTTACGAGGAGTAGCAGTCCAAACAGAGCCATCATCGAGTAATTGTTGACCCGCAGCCAGGGACTTAGAGGGCGCTTCACCCAGCCACTGAGCCTCGAGACGTTCGATATTTTGTTCAATTTCCCAGGCACGGCCACCTTCCACAAACATGGATTGTCCATTCAAAGATCCATCGACTAGCATGCTAGTTGCGATGGTGGAAACCTCCCGCGGTGTATTTGTTGGCAAGCTAGCTTGTTTCCACTGCTGCTCGACCTTCTTAATGGTTTCGGTTTCTGTCATCCAGGGACAAATTGTGTTGATGCGGATGTTGTGCTTGTATGGAGAGGAGATGTAGCTTCGAAGAGAGCGCATCAGGCCCACTACACCGTGCTTCGAGGCTTGGTAGACGAAAAGAGAGGGACTGTCTTTGAATCCGGCGGAGCAGGAAAATAGGAGAATTGAGCGGTCTACGCGGGGACCGCGGTTGTGGCGAAGATATACTGAGGCAATGCGGGCAACGTACATTGAGCCGATGAGGTTGACATCAAGTACTTTGTGGGTTGGTGTCTGGAGATTGATGTTAGTATTTCTGGATCTAGCAAAGGATTGGGTATAGTAGGGACTAGATGAAGATCTTACCTGACGAACAGTTTCCAATGTGAGTCCAAAATCGAACCAATTCCCGATTTCCACGATGCCAGCTGCAGAGACAACATGGTCAATGCGCTTGTAAGTATTGAAGGCCAAATCGAACAAGCTTAATACTGATTGGTAGTTGGTGACATCTGTTGACTGGAAGACTACTCTTGGGGGCTGGTTTGGTTCCTCTGACGAAAAATTTGCGAGAGACTTTCTTAGCAGACGCTCTCCTTCGATGTTGTCAAGGTCACCAAAGCAGACATTGGCACCATTTTCAAGACATTGTTGTACTAGACTTGCGCCAATTCCATTTGCGCCACCTATCAAGTGTTAATTGGGTATGCGGCAAGGGCATAAGGTATTCAGACACACCAGTAATGAGAACAATCTTATCCGAAAGGGACTCGGATGAAATCTGAGGGAGATACTGCGACATCTGGGGTGGGGTTAAGGTGGATTCGGATGCCGGCAATCAAGCCAAAGTGGGTCAGATCGATAGAGAGGTGAAGTGGTATTAGACTCAAGAAATGAGAAATTGAGGGAGACAGAAGCTGTGCGAGGGGGGCTTTATATACCCCAATTCAGAATGAGTCCAGAATCGTTGTACCAAAGCCCGAAACAGATACCTCAAGGGGCCTCGGAACCATACAGATACAGAACCGGTTGAGATGACGAAATGGCATCATTGGTCCCATCCACCTCCAAGTCATGAATCTAGCCCTTCGGAATCCGACGCGCTTCAAACAAAGAGACACGGTATCTCGGTTGACTGGCCCAAAAAGAACTAAAAAGAGCTCATGGAACCTAGTGTCTTCCTAGTGTGTTCCTTCGCCGTCTCAACCTGTCGTATTCTCAGTCTGTGCTGGTGCGCAAACCATCATGGCAGGTATTCCGACTCGTACACGAGCGTGGGGGGCCCCGCCGGACCACAGGGAGATCTCCATTGTGCGGGGAAGAAGAGAATGACGCTGATGTGCAGATGAAGCCCCAATATAGGCTCTGGGCTGTGCATCTGAGTGCATAGACCTTACCACCCACAGGCACGATCCATTCCTTCTTCAGTCTTGTGCGGGAGAAAACGGTCCCACCCGTGTCAAGGGGAGGAAATCAACCTTCCCTCTTGCTTCCGGGTCGTATGAAGAACGGCGGTGATCCGTTGGTTCTTCTCATTCATTGGTTGTTTCGAGGTCACTCTGGCCATTGAGCATGCTCGGATTCCTGTCCTCCGAGGCCATTTGAATCTAGTAGTATCTCACTGTAACGCTCAGGCACATCGGGTATAGCTTTGAAGCGTCGAAAGGTGGTGTAGATCCACAATTCTGTGGGCGCATGTGGAAATGGTGTTTTCTGGTTTTCATACTGTTATCAGGATGTCAAAACTGGTTTTCTGTTGGGACCACTTTTTTTTCGTGATCGTGTCCACTATTGATCATCCTGACACAGGTCTCCACCCCCAGACTGCGCAACATGCAGTAGTCGACTTGAGGTGAGGCACGATCGTACCACTGACACTTTGAAATTCTAAGAATAGGAGAAACGAGATACTAGTATTTATGGAAGATGGAGAGAATTGAATCGAATCAAAAAAGAACAATAGGATTTTGGGAACTTCTGTTCAATGTGCGCGCAAATCAACTTCATATCAACGCAAGATAAAACATTCAAAATAGATAAGAACGACATGCCAATGAAGATCGTTTACCCTTATGGGGATGCAGAAAATAGTCAAAAAAAAAGCAAAAACATCATCTACCTAAGCTTTATATGAGACAGGTTTCCCTCAAGAAGACGTCATTATCAGTACAAATCAACAGCTCAGACGATGGTATATACAGTAACTTGAAACAGAATCAAAGACAACCAAAGGAACCAAAGCGACCAAAGAGGCCACCAAATTAGCGTCGGGAGACACAGCAGAGAATACCAGACTTGCCCAGGAACCACATCGAACCGACGAAACGGAACAGAGACAAGCCAGCAGTGATCCACAGAATGGCAGAGAAGTAGTTCGCAGTTCGGACAGTGGAGGTGTTCTGTGTTGAAGAAGAGTCAGCGGATTTTTCTCTTTTTTTGGTTCTGCGATGTGAAGAATAAGGGAGTTGGGAGTAAAACTTACAGTCAGACAGAAACGCTTGACACCAGTGGCAGTAATGAGAAGCACAACGATCAAGTTGCTGAAAATCCAGAGAAGAACCAAGTTGGTACGGAAAGCCTTGTACGAGTCATCCATGGACTTCTCGTTCTTCTCTTCCGGCTCGACGAAGGGCGCCAGCGCACGCTTAACGGTAGCCTCAAACTGACTATCAATATCGGCCTGTGGTTTATCGACTTCCTCAATGAAATTCGATTTGTCGTCTTCTTTCTCCTTCTTCGTTTGAGCTTCTGGCAGTGCTTCACTCTTGTCGGAACCCTTTGTACCCCATGAGACATCGTGCCAGTTGCAGAAAGCGTAAACCATGAGAATGTTAATGGAGCAGGTCATTCCAGCGAAGTAAGCCCAAGAAGATGTAAACATGTGCCATGGATCCATGTACAGGAAACTGGCAAGGAAGTAGATACCGTAGGTAGATACCAAAGCGATCAAGACGATACCAGCACCAGAAGAACTGAAGAAGGTCTTCAGGAATTTACTGACACCCTGGCTGGTGTCGAAATCCAAAGTGCCACCCATGAAGGCGTTTGCGACCAAGTAGAATGAGCAGACCATGACATACGACTGAACAAATGCAAAGTACATGAAGGAGAGCGTGTAGGCAAGAGTAGAACTAAGAAATCAAGGTTAGCTAATTTTTCTGGAGAATGGCTATAGGATTGCTTACCCCTTAGGTCTGTTTCCAAGCGCCAGAATGAATTGGAGCATGAGGAAGAACACATAGCCGTATTTGATGAAGTTGTTGACGATAGGAGATGCATCGTTACCGAAGGGCCAGCCTTTCTCCTTGTTGGATGTACCGGGAGTTCCGACAAGATCCAGAATAACGGATGATGTTAACCAATAAGAGGCTATTCAAGAAACTGTTAGTTATATTTATACACCATTTGAGATAAGGAAAGGACATACCGAGTGAGAACCATGTCATGATAAGAGACACACAGTTGTACAGCATTTGAATGTGGAGGAAGAACAACCGAAGGATGTTGTGACCACTCTTGTAAACACGACTGAAGTGCATAATGGCGTACAGACTGGCAGCAAAGGAACCGTTCAACCAACGACGACGCTGACTGATAAATTCCGCAGTACCTTCAGGCACATCAGTTTCACCCTTCGCAGCCTTGACATAAGTCAAATGCCACTTGAATCCAGCCTTGGCAGCAAGTTCGAAACACAGAATACGATCTTCAGCAAGGAACATGTTCTTCTTGAAAATGTTCATACCCTCAATACCCTTCTTTCCGAGTTGTTTTGAGAGTGTGTGGTCACCGTGGAAGTACTGCTCAAGAGGACGACCCATAATAGCGCGGTAACGGTAAGCTGAGAAGGCACCGGGCAACACAGACACATATCCGAAGGCACTTTCAAGGGGTTTGTCGAGAATATTGGAAATCTTGTACTCGAAATTCTGTGCGGCAACAAGGGGGTTCATGAGATTCCTCCAACCCTTACCCAACATGGCGTGAATTTCACCACAAGAACCACCCAAGTTCTTATCGTTGTAGAAAGATTCCCATAGGTAGAGAAGAGACTTCTTTCCTGGCTTAGTACCAGCATCGAGAAGAATAACAACCTCGGGGTTCAAAATACGACAGAAACCGTTAAACAACCAACGATGGGAGTTAATCTTCTTGCTGTTCTTCTGCTTCAAGCAGAAAATCATTTGAACTGGGGGCATGTTGGTTGATTCATTGCCCTGGGGACGGATCAACTGCTGGCTGGCGGTAACGGAAAGCTGAGTGGTATATTCAAACTATAGAGTGGTATTAGTATATCCGTGATTTTACCGAAATTAGGATGAGAGGTTGCGATGAAGCCCATCTTCAGACCAAAATAACTTGGGTTTATACTTACAATGTGGGCAATGGTTTCACGTCCGTCAACGGATCGCTTCATAATACCATCTTGATAAATACCGACTGTGGCAAGCAAATCAAGTGTGTTCTTGTCGCAAGGGTCAATGCCGTCGAACACCAATGAAACGACAATCTTCTGCCAAGCTGGACCACCCTTATTCCAAAACTCAGACTTCTTCAATGTGACGATATCGCGAATGTTTTGCATGACACCGTGTAGCGTACGCGCAGTGAGGACTTTGTCTTCGTTGTAGTAGGTAATGGCGATCAGTAACTCGGTGTGTCGGTTGTACATCGCCGGTCGGAGGTTGTATCCATTGCGCAGGGTAAACTCGTCAGGGTCACAGGTGGCGGCGGTATCTGGCTCTCCTTATTAGCATAAAATGTGCGGGATGGAAACCATTTAATGGCTACTCACAGCGCAGATGCGAGAATTCTTCGGGGAAACCCTCTTCAGACTCCCGGTACTCTTTCTGGATAGCATTTTGAATCGCACTAGGCACTGGGTAGTCCACGCTCAGCACGGAACCTTGCACCAGTTTGATTTTTCGGGTGGCATATCGGCGAAGACCAGAGCTAGGGGCTTGTCGCTGTTGCCAGGCCTCGGATCCAGTCTCGGACATGGGAGAAGCAACTCGTGAGGGGCGGCCGTTGAAACCGCCCGCTGCAGGCTCCTGGTAAGCCCCATCAAAGACGGCGGGACCAGAATCTTGGAGGGTATAGCGTCGCAAGGAGTCGCTAGAGGCATATGGGTCGTCGAAGGGTCCATTGAATGGACTCGGTTGGTTGCGATACAGGAGGGATTGCTGACTCTCCGCTTGTTCGTTTTTTTCTTCTTCTCCGTATCCGTAGCTGTGTTCGTGCTGATCATTGCAAATGGCGGTTAGCATATGATTGCGCCCAATCTGTCTGTCATCTTGCATGAACGTTACCCACCTGGATATTATGCGAATACAAACTACTCTCGCTCGCCTGGGGCGAATGAGCAGAGTGCGGTGAATGGGGAGACATGGGGGAACCCATTTCGTCCAGCTCCCCAATAATCGGTCTTCCGAAAACGATTGGTGATCAGGGACTTGAAGGCTCGAATAAAGCCAACAATATTCAAAAAAGAATATATTTAGCAGGAAAGCTGGGGAAAGAAAGAAAAGGGAAGAAGGGGAAAAAAAGGGTACAATCGACAGGCGCTAGAACATTCAGGGTGAACAAAGCCAGATCTCCTGGAATAGCCAACCGCAGCCTTATGGAAATCGTTAAAAGGAGCGATGGATGGGTCCAGGGAAAGACTAATAAAAAAAAATATATCAAAGCGGATTAACGGTCGGGAACTCCGTCCTCAGGGTCGCCGCGGTCAGGGAAAATCTTGATGATGATCGTGCTGGCTAAAGATAGAGACCCAACTACCGATTATTTCTGGAAAGGAACGAAGGCTATGGCGAACAAGCATAGCCTGCAGGACGAAAAGATATTTTTGGTAGTAATTCCTGATTGGAGACACAGACGATGTGGACTGGTGGAAAGGGGACAAGAGTGGTGGAGGCGCCAGCGATGGTCCATATTCCCCTCTAATTATCCTTAATCATTCGCCATCTTTGGGAGGGCTCCACCATTGATGGATCCGCGTCCGAGACACACTGGCCATAGTACGTCTTCCCCCTGGCGCAGACCACTTCTTCCAGTGAGTGCCGCCACACCTTTGCCCATGGGTCAATGATTGGGGGTTCAAGTGGCTCATTCCGAATCCCCATTGCTGGGAAGACAATCTCCTCTGTACCGCGGACGGGAAAGCGATTATGGGTAACCGAGCTTGGCTTGTGGATAATTTCACTCGTCCAGAATGAGGTATTGAGCGGGGCAAACAGGCAACGCGTCCTCATATTGGAGGATACAGCCATGCCGGGATCCATCGTAGACTCCTCCCGATCTGCCTATTAAAAGTCATCCCTTTCTTTCTCCCAAGCAATGTTCCAGGGTCTGAAACCATCCTCTAACAATCCAGCTCCTTCAATATATTGCATATCCAAATGCAAGCAATTGTAACCTCGCGAAGCAAATGCCAAGCATTGTCGCACGCTCCCATGCTCTCACACATGCCGATGTGGCTGGGGTGACGCCGGGAAATAATGGGCGGCCTGAAGCGTGTGTCTTCCAGGGGTTGATTTGATGGTGTGGGGACTCCACTTAAAGGATCCACCATTGATGATATGATTGGGGAGGATGTGATCGTGAGAGCCTCTCGAGGCCCTTTTTTGAGCCTTTTTCGTGCTTTTTTCGGAGGCAAGTCATGTTTGTGTGTTGTCACGTGGGTGGTTGCCCTAGGCAGCCAAAGGAATGTTATGGATGACGTAAGGTCTATCTAGGACCAAAATCTATACAAGATCTCCATTTGGTACAATTGGAACCCCTAAAGAAGCATTTTACTCGGACCAAACCCCACTGGCAGGAATATCCATGGATTCCTACAGGTGTGTTCAGAAGTTAAGAGCTGAACAGAATCCCTGCCATCACACACACGCCCATGCATGTACACATCATCACTGATGTCTGAACTGGCCGCCTAAAGTGGGTCATATTTGTAGCTGAAGTAGCGGTAAATATATAACCCACTTCAACATTTGCATGCTTTAAACTTGGATTCGGGATCCCATGGTGACTTCAAGTTCAAGCTTAGGTTCCTCAAGTGCTAGTAGTAGGCTTAGGCACATATTGATGGAGCCTGGAGTAGCGGTACTGACAATTAAATGCTGACAGCTGCCCAGGTGGCTTGCCCACTGGCAGGTGGGACTCCAGGGCTATTTTGGGAACTTGAACCTGAACCTTGGAATGTCACGGTTCAACCATATTTTATTCAAACACCAGAGTTGGGCATTCAAATCTCAAAATATGTTTGCACCGTACGATCAGGTGGATGTCAATATCGATATTTCGTCTCAACCTTTTCACGGAATGGATCCCATCTGCACGGGCATCTGGGCAGGTGGCAGGAATCGAGATCGCCAGATCTTTACGTCGCACAGATCCATTAAAGTTGTATTCATAGATACCTGAATCTACGATCGTCATACCTCAAGATTCAATGGCATGTCTGGAGATCTACATGCGTATGTATTGATTTACATAACTTCAACGTCCGGAAGTTGTACAACATGCACATCATAATGTGCCTGCCATTGAAGGGTTTCATATCTCCGTGCCAGTAACTCTCCTGTGCACCTTCAAATTTTCAAATACTACTAGTAGTAGGTAGTAGCACTTGAGTAGACTCCGAGTCGGAGTTATCTTAATTCTTGCACCTGGAGTCAGTACCATGACCTCGCACGAGGTCCAGATTATCTAACATTTCAAGTTGAACAGTTCAACCTGGGAATGCCAGTGTTTGACATGACTCGGGATAGTAGATATAGTATATCTGTGCGTGCATCATGCCCAGGTGCCCACTGGTGATACACCAGTTGACTCACTGACATTGGAACTGGATTTGCCGGTAGATTTCGTAAACAACTCGAAGTGTATGCGTGATTGGTTCAAATGCTGCCAGTGAGTAGTAGAACTAAACTTCAATCGGATATCATCCGATATACCCCAATTTCAGATGAAAGGATCGGACTTCCTTGCGAGAGCCAGTCGGCCTTAGTAGAGACCAAACAATTTTCTGGCATGGTACCTACTCAGAGATAACATAGAAACTTGAACTTCTCAGTACCGCCAGTGTACATGAATTTATGTAATCCCTCGAAATGTTTATTTCAACTTTGACTACAAATTTCGCAAAATTACTCCCAGTACCACAACTTGAAATGTTTGAACTTAAACTATATCGAGTCAAGTCGGCTACTATCCGAGTCCTAGCCCGAGGTCATATGTAGCGGCTGAAGAACTTGAATGCTCTGCGGGGTGTCAACATTGAATAGTAATAGTATAATGATATAACTACTAACCCTGGAGGTGGTAGTATATGTGCCAGTGCCAGCAATATGTCTTCACTCAAGCCCACCTTTGATTCTCTCCCTCTTCTCTCAGAAGGCCCGCGTGGCAATGCATGGGGTCTATTCGGAGAACAAGATCAACTAGGGATGTTGAATCTCCTAACTCCGGCGAATACAGTCGCTGCAGCTGGCGAAATTGTTGAAGGGGTACGAGT
Source organism: Penicillium herquei (assembly GCA_039634405.1). NCBI lineage: Eukaryota > Fungi > Ascomycota > Eurotiomycetes > Eurotiales > Aspergillaceae > Penicillium > Penicillium herquei. The sequence continues at coordinate 2,816,503 of CP098390.1, forward strand.
GTCAACTGACTGGGCACTCGATAGTATGGCGAAACCATGTTTCGGGCGATCTGCCTTTCAGCATACTGTCAAGAACAAAGCACCTCGGGCAGTCAACGATGATATATTGACGTTCAACACTCAAAGTAGCTCTCAGTGGGATGACTTCCGACACTACGGGTCCAAAGAAGGTACATATTACAATGGATGCTCCTTGCAAGATATTCAAACATCTTCTCGGAACGGAATTGATGGTGAGTCAAGCACTTCAACCATTTTGAGCTTCATATAGTGTGATCTAAGAAATATAGTCTGGGCTGAAAACGGGGGTATTGTCGGACGTGGGGTACTCCTTGATTATGCAGCATGGGCCGAGGCCAAAGGCATTGCCGTGAATTGTTTCCAAACACAGTCCATTCCTGTTTATGTTCTCCAGGAAGTCGCCGCCAGCCAGAAAGTGTTCTGGAAACCGGGGGATATTTTATTCATTCGGACTGGGTGGACACGAGCATACGAGAGACTCTCAGCGACCGAATGTCAACAGTTGGCGGACTACAAGGCCCCACCGGTGATTGGAGTTGAATCATCGGAGGAGATGCTACGATGGATCTGGGATCATGACTTCTCTGCTGTAGCGGGTGATATGCCGAGTTTCGAAGCCTATCCTTGCCAGAATCCGGATTTCTTCTTACACGAGTGGCTCCTGGCGGGTTGGGGATTGCCGATCGGCGAACTCTTTGACCTTGAGCGGCTAAGTCAAGAATGTCGCCAGAGAGGCCGCTGGAGTTTCTTCTTCAGTAGTGTCCCCCTGAAGGTCAGTGAGAAACGATGCCATTTCTGGAGTCTTCAAGTGTACTAACACCTTTCATAGGTTCCTGGCGGCGTTGCAAGTCCTCCTAATGGAGTGGCAATATTCTAGGCATTATTAGGTGACTCGTTCACAAATTTATTTTCCTGATACATTTGAGATGAGTAATGAATCAGAGTTGAAGATTTGAGTTCCGTATAGTCCCAACTATCATCATGAAAGTTCAGTATCGGACCGACATGTAACTTTTGAGATCCTATAAGATAAGAGAAATTATGTGGAGAACATGAGGCATTACCCCGATAACCGCTTCCCCGCCTATTTTCTCTCCATCTTTCACTGCCAAAATGCTCCATGGGAAAGGTGTAATACGGTCGGAGGACCGGATCACTAAACGATCGATGGTAGCGTATGTGAGATCGCCCCCAGGTTGCAAGGGACGATGCTGATTCATGCAGGTGTAATCGGTGTCGCAATCGTAAGACACGTTGTGCTGGGAATCCACCTCAACCTTGTGCCGCGTGCGTGGATGTAGGTCAGATTTGTGTCTATTCAGAGGCCGAAAAGCGTGTCTCAATTACAGAAAGGTAGGTTTGTGACTGGATAGGAGCGTATTATGCCAACATACATACCTGACGATAATTGGCGGGAGCAGTTATTATCGCCATCTCCAATCGCAAGCTCGATCTCAAGGTACTCTCAATCTTGATCCCTCGCAAGACACTCACAAAGATGACAACCGAGCTCACATTGCATCATGGGCTAGTTGGAAAAAGCAGTCACTCAACTCCTTCAAGTCTCCCGTCCACAAATTCAACAACGACTCGCGAGTCAGAAGGCGAACCACCATCGGAACGTGATGACTGGTGGTATAAAGGAACAGACAACCTATTTTTGAATAGATCGGGTGAACACCGTATGTGATTTCGAAAGAATTCCCCCAAGAATGCAACTGATCTGGAATATAGACTTCGTTGGAGCATCATCAACTACTCATTTAGCAAAGCGCCTCAACCCCGGCTCGACGAACTTAGCATGGGATGTGCGCCCACTGTACGACGACCCATCATCATTAAGACGGCCCGTTGGAGATTTCTTGCCTCAATTACCACCATTTGAGTTTGCCAAGAGACTTTTCTCGATACAATATGCCTATATTGGCACGATTTTCTCGTTAATCCAACCTGCTCAATTTGAAGAGCGATTGGATTATGTCTATAACAAGCCCCATGACTTCTCTCATCGAGAATCATGTTTGGTGTACTGCCAGGCACTTCTCGTCATCGCCTTCGGATTGATGTACTCTGTGAACCAGTGGTCGGGAGACGATGGACCGCCAGGATTCAAATACTTCAAATATGCTTTGCGATTCCTAACTGATATCCACGAGGAAGGCTCAATATTCTTTGTGGAAGTGCTTTGCTATGTTGCGTACTACATGCAGAATCTCAACCGTCGCGATGCAGCGTTTCTCTATGTTGGTGATATTGTTCTTTTCTTTACGTGGCCGAAACAGCTGACGATTCTAGATTGGGCTTGCATTGCGCATGGCCATATCTCTTGGGCTTCACCAAGAGGTATCTGACCGGGATATCAGTGAAGCAGACCGAAATCGCCGAAGACGGGCTTGGTGGTCTGTCTATAGTCTGGATAGGTAATGAGAACAGCATGGTGGGTCAGAGTGCGTATAACTAACATGTCTATTGATAGGCTATTATCGGTCAAATCGGGAAATCCAATCACTATCCAAGACGAGGACATAGATATTATGTGGCCATCTACTTCAGTATGTCTATAACCTGGGCTTGGATTTCAAAATAGGAAATGTGTCTAACATTTTTGTTCTAGGATGGGACAACCGCTGAGCAATGGCCATCGATCGTGCTGACCAATTACACACAATTGTCTAGAATTCTAGGAAGAATTGGCGAAGGTGAGAGAAAATTATTTTATTCTGTCAATACTGCCATATCAGTCTAACTCGAACATAAACAGAGATTTATCGCAAGAAACCCCGATCAGGTTCGAACCTCATAATGTCTGTACAAAACATCTTGAATGACTTGTCGAGTTGGCTTCGACAAGCCCCTGATGGGCTCCGCATTGATTTCAGTACACTTGATACTCACGTAAATCGTGAGACGGTGTCCATTAACCTCCACTTTTACTCTTGTGTGAATATGACATCACGGCCGTTGGTATTTTACGTTATTCAACGGCGAATAGAGGCAGGGCTTCATGGCAGCACCGAGGATTGGAAAGAAGGTCTGGCTTCTAATACAGTTGCTGTGATCGATAGTTGCATTACATCTGCCCGGGCCACGACTTTGATCATGGACGCAGCTGCGAAACATAACCAGATAGGTATGAATTGTTGACTTTTCTTCAGCAACTTTCTGCTGCTTGGTATGAATCATTGAATTTCTGACACACAGTTTTGAAACAGCTACGTATGGCTATCTTGATGGTGAATACATTTTCTCCGCCGCCCTACTACTTGTCATGGTGAATGCCGCATTCCCACACAACGAAACAAATGCCCGTGCTATGGAGACAGCCCTCAGCTTACTTCGAAGTATGGCCGACCGAGGGAATACCTACTTGTCTTCCCGCCATTCATTGCTTTTGGAATTACGAGCTGCTATTGGGCCCACTACGTCTACGAGCGATGATGAGGTTGATACTTCAAATGACCCGATCACGCCCAATAGTACCCATGAAATGACTCCAGAATTGCATGAAAGTGGAGCGACCGCATCAATTCCGGCGGATATTTGGCAGGATCCACCTGATCTTCCTTCGCTCCAGGAAATTTCGTTCCAGTTTGATCCCAATGATGATTCGGCGCTTTGGGAGGGGGCTCTGAATCAGATTGATATTGATATGGATACCGATTGGATTGAAAGTGCACTTAGAAGATAAAGCACCTCAGTTTGAAAACAATAAAAACCGACTCGATGTATACCCGGATGTCATTATCTGTAAAATATCATTTCATTAAATTAAACGAAGTTGCATAGTACAAGATCTTCTCCTCTAGATTTGCTATCATACCGAGGATTTCGTCTTATCTTTGTTCCCCCTAAATCTTTGTGATTAACATGATTGACTAGATAAATTTCATGTTTCTTCCTAGATATCCTCGGCTTCATCCACTATCATCCCCTCATTCTCCACTATGTTATCATCGTATCTTCTCTCTCGATTAGAAATGCTCATCGGCCCGGTGATCCCGACGCGCCGGTCATCGGCCCGACACGTGACCTCCATACAATATCGGCGATAGTATGGCGGGGATTCATATCCACTGAGGGTGTCAGATGAAAGGAAGATTGATTGATAATTGACCTTAAGACCAGAAAGTGCCAGATTTGTTCTACCTGACTTCCTCCTCTACCCGACTAAAACCCTTGTTATATCTTCCTCATTCTTCTACCCGCCATGACTACCCCAGGGAAGATCACCATCTCTATCGACCGCGGTGGCACATTTACCGATGTTCATGCTATTGTGCCTGGTCGCTCAGATATTATTCTCAAGCTTCTCTCAGTAGACCCATCACATTATCAAGATGCTCCAACTGAGGGTATTCGCCAGATCCTAGAGCTCGTTACAGGGGAGCCACACCCCCGAGGTCAACCGCTGAAGCTGGACCGTATCGGTTGTTTGCGAATGGGTACCACAGTGGCGACAAATGCATTACTCGAACGCAAAGGAGCACGATCTGTACTTTTAACAACCAAGGGATTCCGCGATCTGCTTAAGATCGGTGATCAGTCACGTCCAGCCATCTTCGACCTTTCCATGGCGCGGCCAGGAGTATTGCCAGAGAGCGTGATCGAAGTTAATGAACGGGTTGTACCTTGTCATCCAAATGCGGACCCTGAATGCTTCTCTGGTGCTCGAACTGTGGAGGGTATCACAGGAGAGAAGTTTCGCGTAATCCAGGAATTGGATATCGACCAAGTACGATCAGACTTACAGCGACTCAAGGATCAGGGATATCAATCACTATCAGTGGCACTTGTTCATTCCTTCGCCTACCCAGATCATGAAAATCAGATTGGCGAAATTGCCGAGCAGATGGGATTCTCGGTGACGCTGTCTTCCAAGTTACAGCCCATGATTAAAATTGTGCCTCGTGGCATGTCTGCCGCAGCTGATGCATATCTTACACCCGTCATCAAAACCTATATCGACTCTATCTCCGCGAGCTTTGAAGGTGGACTAGAGAGCCAAGAACAATGCCGATTTGAGTTCATGCAGTCGGATGGTGGATTGGTAGATTTCCGCAAGTTCAGTGGGCTGAAAGCAATCCTTTCTGGCCCTGCAGCTGGAGTTGTAGGATTTGCCGCTACCAGCTGGGACCCTGTTGAGAAGATCCCAGTCATTGGATTCGATATGGGTGGTACATCTACCGATGTATCCAGATTCGATGGTCATCTGGAACACGTCTTTGGATCCAAGGTAGCAGGAGTCCTCATTCAGTCCCCTCAGCTTGATATCAACACGGTCGCTGCAGGCGGTGGCTCAATCCTCTCATGGAGAAACGGTCTTTTCTATGTTGGACCCGAATCAGCCAGTGCGCACCCCGGCCCAGCTTGTTACCGGAAGGGAGGACCTTTGACGGTTACAGATGCCAATCTGTTCCTCGGTCGTTTGCTTCCCGAATACTTTCCTCACATCTTTGGCCCGAATGAGGATCAGCCTCTGGATACCGAGATCACGATACAAAAGTTCAATGAACTGACTCAGAAGATTAACTTTGAGCGCCGAGAGCTATCTCAACCGGAGTACACTGCTGAAGAGGTTGCGCTTGGATTCCTCAAGGTGGCAGATGAATCGATGGCCCGTCCTATCCGGAATCTCACTGAGGCTCGAGGCTTCGAAACCGCTTCACACCATCTCGCCTGCTTCGGAGGAGCCGGTGGACAGCATGCATGTTCGGTCGCCGCTTCACTGGGAATCTCTCGTATCATCATCCACAAGTACTCCTCAGTTTTGTCCGCATACGGTCTGGCTCTCGCCGAAGTCGTCAAAGAATCTCAGGAACCAGTATCTTCCGACTATCTCTCCTCACACAGCACTCTCTTAGAACGCTTTGAGAATATGTCCAACGCCGCAACAGACGAGATGAAAACTCAAGGATTCCCATCCGACCAAGTGCATCACGAACAATACCTGAACATGCGATACGAAGGTTCAGACACTAGCCTAATGATCCTACGACCGGAAGGCTCAACGGACTTCCTGAGCGAGTTCCGCGACCGTCACCGTCGCGAGTTTAACTTCAACTCTGAAAGACCAGTTCTAGTTGATGATATTCGAGTTCGCACCATCGCCTCATCAAAGGTACGCACAGAGCGTAGCCCACTGGTTCAGCTGACGGATGCAACTATCAAAGATGTGACCACATCTCCAGCCAACACAACTGCTGCATACTTCGATGGATCCTCGAAGCGAATTGATACCCCTGTTTATCTACTTGATCAACTAGACAAGTACAGTCGCATTGCCGGACCCGCAGTGATCATTGATCAAACCCAGACAATTGTTGTTGCTCCGAATGCAGTCGCCCAATTGCTGGAGACATGTATTGTCATCGACCTCATTGACAAGCCTACCGCATCCCTTCCAAGCGCGCAGACTTCATCTGAAATTGATCCGATTCGTCTCAGTATCTTCGGTCACCGATTCATGTCTATTGCAGAACAAATGGGAAGAACATTGCAGAAAACCTCCGTTTCGACCAATATCAAGGAGCGACTGGATTTCTCCTGTGCCTTGTTTTCTCCCGACGGAGGGCTTGTCGCTAATGCTCCCCATGTTCCTGTGCATCTGGGATCAATGCAATTTGCCGTGCGCTACCAACACCAGAAATGGTTGGGTAACTTGAAAGATGGGGATGTGCTCGTTGCCAATCATCCTAGCTGTGGCGGTACTCATTTACCAGACATTACTGTGAGTAAAGTCATCCCGAACTTTTGGAACACTAAACTAATACCATATGTTAGGTTATTACACCCGTTTTCGATCGTCCAGGTGGAACGGAGATCATGTTCTACGTTGCATCGCGTGGCCATCACGCTGATATTGGTGGAATCCTCCCAGGATCAATGCCACCAAAGTCCACAGAACTTTGGCAAGAGGGTGCAGCTATCGAGGGAGACAAGATCGTCAGTAACGGCGTTCTAGACGAAGCCCGTCTGATCGAATTACTGGTTACCAAGCCCTCCCAGTACCCCGGATGCTCTGGCGCGAGATGTATCAGTGACAATCTCTCGGATCTCAAGGCCCAAATTGCGGCCAATACTCGTGGTATCGGATTGATTCAGACCCTTTTCACTGAGTATGGAGTCGGAACAGTGCAGAAGTACATGTATGCTATTCAAGCTACTGCTGAGACCGCCGTGCGGAATCTACTCAAGGGTCTGCATGAGAAGTTCGGTGGCAAACCTCTTGAGGCAATTGATTATATGGATGATGGTACTCCCATTCGATTGAAGGTTACAATCGATGGTGCGGACGGATCAGCTGTATTCGACTTTGCTGGAACCGGATCCGAGGTTTACGGTAGCTGGAACGCTCCAATTGCTATCACGCACTCTGCTATCATCTACTGCCTGCGCTGTATGATCAATGCGGATGTTCCACTTAACCAGGGTTGCTTGGCTCCGATTGATATCCAAGTACCGTCGCCTAGCATTTTATCGCCCACCAAGACTGCTGCTGTCGTTGGCGGAAACGTTGTCACTTCTCAGAGAATCACTGATGTGGTTTTCAAAGCGTTCCACGCTTGTGCCGCCTCGCAGGGTTGCTGTAACAACTTGACTTTCGGAACCAACCCCAAGCTTGACCCTGATACTGGCGCAGTGATTACCCCTGGATTTGGGTACTATGAGACGATTGCTGGAGGAAGTGGTGCCGGGCCAACTTGGAAGGGCGAATCTGGTGTTCAAGTCCACATGACGAACACTCGTATCACCGATCCGGAGATTCTCGAGAAACGTTATCCTACTCTGCTCCGCCAGTTTACGCTACGGGATGGCTCAGGTGGTCGGGGTAAGAACCCAGGTGGAGAGGGTGTGGTACGAGATATCGAGTTCCTTGCTCCTATGCAGTGCTCAATCCTATCGGAGCGACGTGTCCACAGGCCATACGGTTTGGAAGGTGGAGAGGACGCACAGCCTGGCTTGAACCATTGGATCACACGCGATGTGGAGACCGGAGAAGAGCGTCAGATTAATATTGGTGGCAAGAATACTGTGTCAGTGAAAACACATGATCGGGTGGTCATTATGACTGCCGGTGGTGGTGGATGGGGTCCTGTCGATGTGGCAGCATAAATCAATAGAACTAGGGAGAGACACACCTAGACTAAATGCATTACAGGTTAAGCCTTGGAGTTTTTAGATAAATGATGGTCATAATGAAACAGTTCGTAAAGATGAATTGATGTGATAGCGATACCGGTATGAATGATGCAAATGGGTAGATTGTCCAGTTGTAGATCAAAACGCCAGGCACAAATGCTGCAAATGATGAATGTAACTTGGGTTCTAGGTCTATGTAAGACAGGCCGAAAGTGAAATCTGAAAGCTAAGAATAGTAAGAACTTGGGTCTTATTCGATTACAATTCGACCCTCAATCCGAGGCGAGATGCCGGATGTCCATGGCGGCGTAAATTCGCCCTCGCCATCCATGGGATTGAGTCTCTCAGAGTCAAGACCGGCATGGCGCATCCACTTGCGAACTACCTGGCGTGCCAGCTGGAGACGACGTTCCTCATCTGCAGATGATCGGGCAGGCATTGTCACATAATTGATCACTGGCCTAGGCGAGGTAAGAAGACTGGGATCCTCATCCGAATCGGAGTCCATGGCATCGCTGCCGCTCCCATTACCTAAATCCGGGGCACCTTCTGCTGCGACTTCATCTGGAAAGCGTCCATAGTAATAAGCCTCACGGCCCGTCCTTTGCAAAGGTGGTCTTGGGGTAAATCGATGACTTGGTGCTTTTTCTGAGACTGGAGATGCAGCCGCAGACGGGGCCTTCAACCACCCTTCACTGTGTAAGTTTTGATGCACAGAGCCCCAGTGCCTGTTAAGACTTGGACTCCACCGGCCCCATTTACCCATAACCTTGAGACTCATAAAGTACTGGCGGAGGATTGTGCTAATCAGCACTCCGTTTTCTTCACATACCAACTCTTCTACTTCTCCCCCCTCGGACTTGACTAGCAACGAGGAGAAACCATCCTTTCCACGAGCCATGTAACCACGTGTAGCAAGAGTGTACTCGCGCTCCAGATCAATAGGCTGGCCACCAATACGAGCAAAAGTGATGCGAGCGCCCGGCGGAGCAGCCAATTTAAAACCGAATGATATGTTTGAAACTTGTGTGAACCGACCTTCAAGGGCAGGAAGGGTACTAACACCATTCTCAAGTGCGTCCAGCAATGCCTGCCCGCTAATCCGTAAAAGCACTACTGGGTCCTCGAAAGGGAAGCAGTTAAGCAAATCCTTCATGCGTAAAACACCAGGCGGATATATTTGGTCGCCGCGAATGGTACCACCCGCCATCATTGCACAATCGGCATCGTGGTAAAATCGCATCAAGTCACAAACAAAGTTTCCTAAATTTGATTCACGCTGTCGGACCGTAGAAAAGCGACCATCCAAAGGAATAACAGTATATCCAATGGGCTTCTCGAGCTTTGATTTGAGACTGGAGGTTAAACGGTCGACCAGTGCTAGGGCTCCAGCATCCTCAGGAATAGACCGAACAAGATCTCGCCTGGTGATATTGAAATCCCAGCCCGGGGCACCATTCTCCTTCCGGAAGGCTTCTAGGTAGCTTAATTGTTTAAAATCTGTGCCCGATCGAAGCACATGAACGCCATTGATAATAGAATGTGAGTAATAATGGTCATGACCACCGAGTATAATATCCACCAATCCTGGAGGAAGATTGGTTGCAAGCTTATTATCATTCGGTTCGCGTTGATGAGAGACAATGACTACCATTTCCGCACCCTGTTCCCGGAGTTTCGGAGCCAGCTCTTTGGCCGTTTGGGTTGCGGACTTGTAGATTAGATCAGGTGGGAGTGAATTGATCGTACCTAGCCTGATGATTTATTAGCATAAGATGAATAGCATATTGGACCATGGAAATCTCACCATTCTCTTTCGCCCAAGCCAATCACGCCGATCTTGATACCATTCGACGAGCTCAACATACATGTCGTCCCACAATTGGCGATCGGAACACCCTCTCCCAGAGCGGGATCGAGCACGTTTGCCAAGAGCCATGGAAAATGGCATTGGGCGGCGAGGTGGCGGAGTTGGGCCACTCCAAAGTCCAAATCATGATTCTGTACCATGTCAGCAGTGTCCACAGCCCACAGCACCAGCAATTTGGGGTACGCACACCCAAGCATGCCACGTCAGTCCCAATCTTATTCAGGAAGGGGACCATGTGTCTCCCCTTTGTAACGGAACTCTCCAGACTGGGGTTGAAGGCGTCGCCCGAGAAGAATGTAAGGACATCGGATTGGCCGGTAAATCGCGGGTCGGAGCGGTAATAGTTCACGAGGGACTGGAAGCGGGCGGCGCCTCCAATTGGTTCTGCAGATCCAGGCCTTGAATGAAAATAATAGTGAGTACAATTCGCGCAACTTCAGGAAGATGTCAGGGTTCATACTCGACGTGGTAAACATCGTTGTAGTGGATCAGCCGCAGATCTGGGGCGCCGATACGGTCCGAGGCATAGGTGACGGTCAGACCGTCGGACTGGAGGTTTGACATGAATGGTTAAGGATAGGTGAGGAGAATAGGAAAGAAAAGGGTATGAAGAGAAGGGAAAGAGAATAGAGGAGAAAGAGGGGGAAGGGGGAGTTGACAGAGGGGAATGGATCGAAGATAAGGAGCTTTGTTTACTTGGAAGCGAACCAGCTTCCAAGGATTAGGAAGGTGGGACAAAGGGCGGAGCTAATCTGGGGAAGCCGCCACTTGGAGTGCCTGGATGCCTTGGTGCCTTAATGCCTGAGAGAAAAGGAGGAAATCTCCATTGAATCATTGAGATGAAAGATATGTACATTGGAAAATGCAACTAGCGAACGCCTAGCGCCATGCAAAAGAGGTATCCCGAGAGGAGAGGTCGTAACAAAATTAAGAACAAAAAATTAAAAGGCGTCATAGACATCATGAATTCATAGCTTCTGCTCCGCTACTGTCCATCGGCGTCTCGATGGCGAGTCGCGATCATCTAAAGAGACTGCGCTGCCCCACAAGCCCCTCTGAGAACGAGTTCGATGGGGCAACTTCGTCGCCCATTCAGTTCGATCAACTGGACCTTCAGAAAACTTTGAGTCTCCACTGGTAGGGCGTTGATCTCCAAAGTTGGGAACCAGATCTTCTTCCGTCTCTTCGTCTTTCTCGATGGGGGAAGCAAGGGATCCCCAAAGGCCGGAAGGCGCTCGAGGCATATCCGATGTGGACGGTCGACGTGCGAGGGTCCATCCACGAGGGCTCATCCCATTTACAGAGACGGGTTCCATCGAGAAAGTACCCTGCAGAGGCTGGGGTCGGGAACTGCCGCGATTGCGGTAAGTGGGCACAGAGGGTTTTGATGATGACTGGGAAGCCGAGGGTGAGGCTAGGGTAGTCAGTTGAGAGGGGTTGACACCCGCTCGTAAGTGATCTGTAGATGCTACAAGCTGTAGGGCATATTCTTGCGAGATTTGTCGAGTGTTTTCCGAGGAAGCCTTTGATGTCTGATCGGGTTTTGGATCCGTCTTTGGTAGCCGTTGACGTGGCACGGCCAATGTGAGAGACGCAGTGCCAATATCCAGCAGGATAGAGTGACCGGCCACGGAGTTGATTAATGCATTGCAATCTGCACCATGGGTAACGAGAATGAGGACGGTCTGTTTTGGGCGGTCCTCGCTGGGTAGCGCACCCATGGCGACCGGGCTAGGGCTAAGGTCACTTGAGTTTGACCGATACCAGTTCATCATTCGCTTGAATCCCTCGGCAACCCGATCTTGCATAGAGCTCCATTCCTCACCATAGTCGCCGCCTGTGCCCCACATAGGTGTTCGCATGCTATCCCATTGGTAGTCGACTCTGGTACAGGCATCTCGTGCATGGGCGACATATCCTGATGGAATGGGGTCCGAACCAGAGACAGCATAATTAGGGGTTGGAGGCACATAGGAGCGGTTTATTACAGCCTCCAGATTGGTGTCTAGACGACTTAAGGCTGTCGGAGCTCCGCCGAGCGAAATGGGAGTTTGCGGGATGTCAACAGTACTAGCGCGCTGGCGCTGAACAGGTTGTCTTGGGGTTGAAGATAGACCTTGTTGCGGGGAGGAATAGTTGTCATCTTCACCAGGAGTGGTGGGATTAGAATGACTGCTCCAGCCACCTGGGAAGTGGCCTGACGGAGTCCTAGCCCCTTTAGTCCCTTCCCACGCCTGAGGAATTATTTCGCCTCGCCGAAGCAGCTCCGCCTTGGCGAAAGCGACCATACGATCCGAACTAGGCGGAGGAGTGATTTGGTCAAAATAGTCTGGAGACAGCCACTCCCCTAAAAACGCGTCGACGCGCACCAGAGGGCGTGGGTCGATATTCACGCCATCTCTGTGGAGAGGTTGGTGTTTATCTCCTGTGTCAGAGAGTTTTGTGGTTGCACCAAACTGACTGAGACCTGCACTAATGGCAATGGAGGTCTGGAGACATCGCAGGAATGGGGACGTGTGAACGATGACGTTGTACCGGTTATTTAGGTCCGAGCTTGCGGGGGTCTGACTCGTCTCGTCTTCCGATGTGACAGGCTCGGCCTGTTCTCCCTGGCTCTTCCCTATAAAATCCGGTGCCTGCAGTAGACTCGCTATGCGCATTCCCAGGGAACGGCACTGAAGCCATCCACTGTAACAAAGAGGAGGATCGTAGGGGGTGGGAGAGGTTAAGTGCCATTCTTTGTCAGCCGCATCGAGACGTGCGCCATGTCTAGTAGGAGGGAAAAATCAGCTAATATCATGAGAGACCTCAATAGCAAAAGCATACCTGACGATAAAAACTATGGGTTGAGAATCCATCGAGTCGTTGTTCCACTTCACGTTCGGAAGTGGAGAGGGGTATAGGAGGGGGAGTATAGGATGGGAAGAAGAGTGATCTCTTAGCACTCAAGCAACAGCCCAGAAGTACAAGAGATCATGTCAGGCAGAATGCCCAATCTATAGATTGAGCAAGCAATGAGGAAAGCCAGGAATGAAAGAAAAGAATGATAGAAAGAAAAAAAAAGCTCCACGTCGCCAAAGAAAAATATCCGCATGTGATGCTTATGTAAGGGGCATTGAGCCCCTCATCCATAATTTTCTTTCTATAGGGACTTCGGATCCTAAGGTGATACGTCTAAATTCATAGAAGCAATAGTATTTCTGAGGAAATTATATACACTATATTGCTTTTTATCGAGCACATCGTAGCTGCCAGTGACGCCATCCTGTCATCGGGACGATCCCGCGTTATTACAGCTTTATCTGATAAGCACTTGTAAGACTACTATAAACCTGCAGAAGATGATTTCACTAACTGTGCTAGATGAATTTGAGATAGAAGGTTGAAATCAGACTAGAGTATAACTCATGTAACTTGATATCACAATAGCACTGTAAAACAGAGTAAAAAAAAATATGTAACAAATATCCATGGATAAATGTGAATGTTTGTCTCCACTCCAGTGCTTATACCGGATAAACGATAACCGAATGACGTGCTCTAACTTTAAACTAAGAGTCATCTCATGATAGAAGTCAACTGGTATACCAATCTCATTGATCTACTTCAAGCTCACCGGTTTCATCTTCGAACCATGGAAGTTTGTCAGCATTTTGATTTATAATCACTCGAGGGCTGAGTTGAACTTCTTTATCTTCATCGTCAAGACTATAAATAAGAAATATCAACTTGAACTGTTTCAACTTGAAGTCACTTCGAAGTCGAACTCGGAATTCAAATCTCAAGTCAAACAGTAACCAATCACTCAATAACGTGATCATGTCTCAAAGCAAAACCAAAGCTGTCTTTTTTGACTTCATGGGAACCTGTCTGGATTGGCATTCCAGCGTGGTGAAATACATGCCTGCTTCAATCTCCACCGAAGAAGCATCCAAACTCGCCTTGAATTGGCGCAGGTTATACTTCCTCGAAAACGAGGGACGCTTTCGTCAAAATCTAGCCCCAGAAGACATCGACGTGACTTTGGCTCGTGTGCTAGAAACTGCTCTCTCAGAAGCGCCCGGTCACCCCCACCTCGAAGCTAGTGAGAAGAGACAGCTAGTGGACGCTTGGCACTCCCAAGCAGCCTGGCCCGAGGTTCCAAAGGCCATTCAAAGTCTTCGAGAGGACCTCAGCCTTGAGGTCTTCGTTCATGCTAATGGAACGACTCGTCTTCAGCTTGACTTGACCCGGTCATCGGGCCTGAAATTTGATATGCTATTTTCCAGCAAAATCTTGGGCCTATACAAACCAAATCTTGATGCTTATCGCAAAGCGTTGGAGTTAGTTCAGCGGAGTCCTGAAGAAGTCGTAATGGTCGCAGCACACGCGTATGATCTTCGCGCTGCCAAGGCACTTGGGATGAAAACGGTCTACATTCACAGATGGACTGACGATATTCATGAGGATATGGAACAGGTACGAGAGGAGTTTGATGTCTTTCTGGAAAGCATGGATGATCTACCCAATGTAATCAAGAACCTATGATTTGATTCATGAACCGAGGAAACTATACATGAAAATGAAACCTTTGAGCATATGGCATTATATAAGACCGATCGGTTTCAACCCGATTACTTGAGGGGCTAGATTTGAGACTACCTAATCTCTGTTTGGAAAGCAATACCAAAAAGCACCGCACCCCGAGTAGTAAAGAAGGCTAAGGCTAAAGGCTACCATTGGGCTATCAAACTTCAAGTTTTAGCGTTGGCCTCTCCTCTCCACATGTCCACTGTTTGCATCAGATAGACTTTCGGTCAAAGTGCCAAAGTCTGGGGAACTTACGCCGATGTCCACTCCCCCGCAGATCGGCGTCTCGCCGAAAGAGCCCTGCGCACCTATATGATCTTGTCATCCTGGAGAATGCGAGTCAAAAATATGAATGGTATGTGTCTTTCTATGATTAGAAATTCCAAACAATTCACAAATCCCGCTTACTTGGATAATTGAATCATTTCTACTCGTTGATCTTCCATCGCGATGACGGAACTGAAGCCAAAAGAGATCTTTATTGAAGATACTGTCGACAATGCTTCAAGTGAAAAGGGAGACAGACACAATGTCGATCTCATGATCCCGGAATATGACAAGAAACAAACGGCAAGAACTTTGTGGAAGATTGACTGGAGATTGGTTCCCTTGCTTACTGTGCTTTACTTGTGAGAAGCCTCGACGAGCTCTAATACTATGAACTCTGACAGATCTGTGATAGAGCATCTTTCTTAAATGTGACGAATCTTGGAAATGCCAAAATCGCTGGCATGGAATCGGATCTTGATCTCTACGGTAACAGATACAATGTCGCCCTATCTGTCTTCTTCGTGCCATATTCCCTTTTCGAGATCCCCAGCAACATCCTTCTCAAAATAATGAAGCCCTCACAGTGGATCGCAATCATGATGTTTATTTGGGGAGTTATCATGACCCTTACTGGAATAGTCAGCTCCTATGAAGGGCTTGTGGCAGCGCGATTTTTTCTCGGCCTGGCAGAAGCGGGTTTCTTTCCAGCCGCAGCCTATCTTCTCACTCTCTGGTAAGTCTGCAGTTCTGAAATAATTTTCAATACTGTGTTGACAAGTGCTATAGGTATAAAAGGTATGAGATCCAAAGCCGTATGGCTGTGTTCTACACTGCCTGTTCTTTCTCTGGAGCATTTGGCGGCCTACTTGCCTTCGCGATCGAAAAGATGGATGGCATCGGTGGTCTTGCCGGATGGAGATGGATTTTCATCATTGAGGGATTATTCCCCGTCGCTTGTTCCATCGCAGTATGGTTCTTCTTGCCTGATACGCCAGAAACTGCGCATTTCCTCACAGTGGAAGAAAAGGCATTTATAATCAATCGTTTAAGAGTCGAGACTGGGGCTGACAACACCGACAAAGTTGGATGGTCGTCTATCAAAGAGACCCTTATGGACTGGAAGATATACGCAATGACAGTGATTTACCAGGGAGTTAGTGTCGGCGTGTATGGATTCACAAGTGTTTTGCCCACCGTGGTTGAGGATATGGGTTATCACTCTGCCATTGCGCAATTGATGACAGTCCCGGTATTTTCCTTCGACTCAATTCCATATTCAAGAAGCCTATAAAGACTAACATGAAGACAGATATACATGAGTGCAGTCATATTTGTCTTGATCATCGCGTTATGGTCTGACCGCATACAAACACGCACACCTTTTATCATCGGATGCTACTGCGTGGCTATTGTCGGCTTCATTGCGGAGCTTGCTCTTCCACAGGACCGCCTATACGGAGTCACCTATCTATTCCTGTTCTTCATCGCAATTGGTATTTATGGGCCATTCGTGTGCATAATGTGTCTTTGCGCAAATAACCTGGCTCCCAGCTCTAGAAGAGCGGTCGGCCTCGCCCTCCTCGTCACTATCGGCAATTTTGGTGGATTTATAGGAAGCAATATCTTTCTCCAAAGCCAGGCTCCCAAGTATCCTGCTGGTTTTGGCACATGTCTTGGAATTCTCATCATCTCGACTGTTAGTACAATCGCTCTGCGTGTTGTACTACAAAGGGAAAATAAAAGGAGAGATGAGTTCATGATCGGCAAATCGCCTGAGGAGGTCAGAGCTCAGTACACTGATGCAGAATGGGTTGAACTTGGAGATAGGAGCCCCTTATTTCGACATACTCTATGATTCAAATTTTCTGAAGGCTGGAGGGTACCTGAATGCACTTCAACTGAAATTAATTTACTGACCTGTTTGATATCTGATGGATTTGTTTTATTTGAAAGTTACTATTAAGCCGAGAATGCACATACCGTCATTGTGTAGTAGCACGAATATTTTTGATGTAAACATTGAAGTAATTCAAGTTGAACTTGAAATCAATTTCAAGTCGAATTGATACATTGCTTGATCCAAGATAATATGCTGCGATCTGTCTTCTCCCTGATAGATGGTGCAATCCATGCTGATCCTAGAGCATAAATATGCAATTGTCCCCATTCGCAGACGATCTCATGTTGAATGTCCGCCTTTCTGCATAATGTAGCCCAGTCTTTCGCTTCCTGTAAAGCAAACTCACCCCCACCGACAAGAATAAGTTGAGGGTTAAGTCCTTTCAACTCTTCCGGTCGCCGATAAATTGGATTAACGTCTGGATCGTTGGGTGAAATTCCATTTAGCCACTTAATGGCAGAGTAAGGGGTAGTCGTATTTGCTCCGACAACATAATCCGTTTCCATGAAAGCATTTCCACCATCCCTTGGGTGTGTTGCCATGTCGATCCACGGAGATATGAGGATACTTCCTGCGGGTTGGGGAAGCCCAAGTGATTTACACTCGATAGCACTGAGGATGCAGCAGCCGCCTGAATTTCGATTAGCAACTTGAAATGTCATTTAAATCATCAAGTCACTCTTACCACCCGCCGAATCACCCATGAAAATTATGTTTGAGGGCGGGATGTTCTCCAATAGCAAATATTGATATGCTTTTAAGAAGGCGTCTCTTTGGGCCGGGTGCGATGCTTGATCGGTCAAAGCTAAAACGAAGATTCAAGTCAGATTCATTCCATTAGTAGATCAAGTGGTCGGGTCTTACGGTATTCCACACTAAAAAACACAATATCCAGGTCCTTTGATCTGGCACATCTCACCCAGCGCTCCATATAATCGAGATACATCTTCGCTTCTCCGCGAGCATATCCGCCGCCATGGGCATATAGTATGACGCATTGGGAATTGTTGGGGTTCGCCGAAATTTGTGAGAGCAACTGGGCTTTATTCCCCGGAATCAAGTATCCAACAAAGTTAGACTTGATAAGTTTGGCTCTCGACTCGGGGACCAGTCCGACCGGTAGACGATATACAAGATCGGGGAACGTGGTGGCACAAGACGAGAGATATGCCCGGTGAAGTTGAATGCGAAGGGACTGGTACATCGGCAAATGAGGCAGAAAAGCTCGTCTGAGAATAACAAAAGCAGATTGAACTACCCATGTGTACAAGAAGGAAATGGTTTTGAGAGGGTTGCGGAGAATGAGAAAAATCAAATTCATATTGGTTCTAGGATACTGACAGTGATCGTTGTTTGTGTTGCGGAGCTTATTGAGCATAAAGTCTAGAGAAATCTATACAATCACTGGAAAAGCTTCCATGCAGGATTAGCGAATGCGTCCGAGACTGATCTGTGCCATGGTGTTTCTTCGGCGCGGCGAAAATGAATGATTCCCCATCTGCCATCACTTACACCGAGACCGAGACCGAGGCTGACACCCCATTTCGGCACTCATTCCGAGATGCATGCAGATACCTTATCAATGTAAAAGATACCTCGAGGTTCAAAAAGTGGGGTAATTGCTGGGACGTGATGTCGTGATCATGATCTTAACCGACCAGCCAGATACGCCGAGCTACCTCTTGCTGAGGTAAGTGTTGAGATAACTTGAAAAGAACGCCAAATTGACACCGTCATTCAGCGAATACCAGCAAATTACCTTCCCTCTCAGGCTTCACAGATCTGAATTTTCCGTATCACTATGCTGTCCCAAACTCTGACAACAAAACCCGTCCATCCGGCGACTATCACGATCTCAGACTGCCCAAGTCACGATATCGTTGCGAAACAAGATGACGCCTGCGCCGTGCAACCAGAAGAAAGCTTCGACTATAAGATCCGGGAGACATTGATGGGTACAAAGCGAAAATTGAAAGTGATATTCATGGGAGCTGGATGCAGTGGGATAAACTTCGCCTCTCAGCTGCAGAAGCGAATGGAAAATATTGATCTCACCATCTATGAGAAGAATCATGATTTTGGTGGGACTTGGTTGGAGAACAAGTATCCAGGCTGTGCCTGCGATATTCCAAGTGTTTCATACCAATATACTTGGGCTCGCAAGCCAGACTGGTCGCAGTACTATTCTGGGGCTGCGGAAATTCATCAATATTTCAAGACAGTTGCTCTAGAAAACAACGTCCAGAAGTTTGTGAAATTCAATCATAAGATCGTCAAAGCAGAGTGGCTGGATGACGAAGGCAAATGGAAAGTGACAATCATGAAAGATGGAGATCCATCTAGCACTTTCGTCGATTATGCCGACTTCTTCATCAACGGAGGTGGATTCCTCAATTCCTGGAAATGGCCTGAAGTGAAAAACCTCCACACATTCAAGGGGCCGCTTCTTCACACGGCCAACTGGGATGAGACTGTGGAGCTGAAGGATAAAAAGGTCCTCGTCCTTGGTATTGGCAGCTCGGGTGTTCAGGTGGTTCCCGCGATCATCGATAGAATCTCCCAGTTATTCGTCGTCGCTCGTTCCGCTACCTGGATAACAGCTGGGTTTGCACCCAAGTATGCAGGTGAGAATGGCAAGAACTTCTCATACTCGGAAGAGACAAAGGAGCGCTTCAGGAATGACCCGGACTTCTATCTTGCCTACTGCAAGGCAGTGGAGTCGGAATTGAATCAACGATTTCGTATCGTCATCAATGAGTCCGAAGAAGCCACCAATGCTCGAGAGTACTCGACCAAGGAGATGAGCCGCAAGCTTGCTGGGCGAGAAGATCTTATCGATCACCTCATGCCAAAGAACTTTGGCATTGGTTGCCGCCGTCCAACTCCAGGGAATGGTTTCTTAGAATCACTTGTGAACCCCAAGACCACAACTTTCAAAGAAGAACTTGCTGAGATCACGCCAACTGGCTTCATTGCAGCTGATGGGTCTCATCACGAGTGTGATATTATAATCTGCGCTACTGGATTCGACACCTCGTTCCGTCCTCAATTCCCAATTCTTTGCAACGGTCGCAATGTGCAGGATGACTTCCTCGATCCGAACAATCCCGGATATCTAGGTGTCAATACTCCAGAAGTACCAAACTATTTCGTATTCTGTGGTCGTTATGGTCCCCTTGGTCATGGCTCTGTCTGTCCCATGGTCGAAGCCTTCACCAACTACGCGATCCAAGTGCTTGAAAAAGCGCAGGTTGAAGACATTAAGAAGATTCAAGTCAAGCGATCAGCTGCTGAGCAATTTTCAAAGCATGCGGATGAGTTTACCAAGCGGACAGCCTACAGTGGCCCATGTTCATCGTGGTTCAAGGCGGGTGACAAGAATCGAAAACCTGCTATCTGGCCTGGCTCGCGGATTCAATATCTCACCACGCTACAGAAGGTGAGATTCGAAGATTATGAGATTGAGTATCTCAGCGGGAATGCCTTCAACTTCTTGGGCAACGGGTTTCATGTACGAGAATATGATGGAAGCGATCTAACTTGGTATTATGGATTGATGGATGGGGAGGATAGACAACCAAAGAATCTCCCAGATGCTATATTCTAGAGTATTTCTATTAATTCAAGTTCTCACTTATTGAGCATCATGAATATCATTTCACTATCAGACTGGAGTGGAGCTGGAATCCCATAAGTATCAACTGCTAGTGACTGAGACTGGCCTGAGGAGCTATTGAGCAATGAGATTACATGTAGAGCAAATATGGGATGAAAAGCTATCCTAAATTCCTCAACAAGATGCCACATTTGACCACATGTCTCAAGCGCATCTTCCTCCGTCCACCTAGAGTCCAGTCAGAGAAATAAATATCAAAGATAGGAATATCGCATACCTGTAGGTTCACACCAGTAATGAATTTTGCATCTGGGCTTACTAGATAAGAAACTGCCCCAGCCACATCTTCTGGAGTACACATGCGGCCCAGGGGAATGGTAGATGCAAAGGCATCCAGATCAGACTGCTGCATACTGTTTGTCCTATTTGAGATTACAGATTAGTATTAAAGTAAAAAGAGTATGGAGAAGATCTTGCATACATAGAGGTGAGCCCAACAACTGGACAAACAGTGTTAAATCTGATTCCTCTTGAGCCGTACTCAATAGCCATGCCGTTACTTGCAACATTGACTGCGGCTTTACTAGCGGCATACCAAACGAGCCCTTGAATTCAAGTCAGCTAAAATACAAAGGAACAGTATGAGAGATGGAGGTACCTGGCCTGGGACGAATAGCGCTCGTAGACGCTATGCTCACAAAGACGCCGTCACCTTGTTGAAGAAAGTGAGGCACGATAACCGCGACAGAATTGAAAATAGACCTCACGTTGACATTCATAGTAAGATCAAAGTCGTGATCTGAAAGAGTCTCTGAGGGCTGCGTGTTGTAGCAAGCCCCTGCGTTGTTGACGACAATATGAAGTGCACCATAAGTGCTCAGCGTCTTCTCCAATAGGCTTTGCCATTGAGCTTTATCGGTGACATCGGTCTTCACATAAGTAGCTCCAAGCTTATCCGCAGCTGCCATGCCATTTGTCTCTGAGATATCTGCGATAACAACATTTGCTCCTTCGCTCATCAATTTTGTGGCGATTCCTAGTCCGTAGCCCGATCCTGCGCCGGTGACGATTGCTACTTTTCCTTGGAGACGTAAAGACATTTTTGTTCAATCCGTGATTTCTGAGAACAACCTTGGAAGGGGTGATGAGAATCCAAGATAATAAGATAATCTTCAGTCAGAGATTATATTAACTATCAATATTCGGTTAAGATTTTAAGTAACACGTTATACCTGGTACAGAATGCGGGGAAGAGGTGGAGAGGTATGACTGCCCAGGTGGCATCCCTGTTGTTATGCTCGGCGTTCGGTGTTCGGTACTATGTTCACATTGGAGTAACGAACAAGTCCTCCGCACTTTAATCCTTGGCCAGGAAGTTCGCTTGAATGGACAGACTTAAGTGCTCAAGTACTATATTGTCTTGATCGGACTAACTTGTAAGCATCTACACGTTGCACATTACACTTGCACATTTCCATGTCTATTCACATCCTCTCAGACAGCCATGTTCACATACCAGCTTGAGTACTCAGTCAGGAGTATTTACAGGCAACTGGGGACCTCGAGGATAAGCTGTAGGCTAGTTATGCCCTCCCCTCGAGTATTATACCGAGTAGTGAGAAAACTACGGTAGCCTGAGTAGTACAAGAGGTTATATTAACACTCCAAGATTTCTCAGGATACTAGCAGCAGCTTGAAGATCCAGACTCCGAGAATGAAAAGTTTGCTAACCGACTAGCTGTAACTACTATTTCCAAACAGATTCTGTAGCCAAGGATCTGGGAATGTATCGCCAAATGCGAATAGTGACTCGCTGGTGAAGAACGGTGCAAATGGGGCCGGGATTGACGAAAATGCAGCGGTGGACTGGTCGCCACAGTTCCAATCATTTGACTGCTGGTCGACTGATTTTGGAAGGTCGGATGTGATAGTATCCTCATCAAATCTTAAGCCTGCCTGCTTGACGACCCATTCAGAAACCCTGAATGTCCACTTTGCCATCTGCCAATTTTCCCCTGCTTCTTCGAAATAGGATAATAAAGCATTGATGCGTGCTTTGGCTGTATACCTGCGGGATGATTTTGATTCCAGATCTAGTGCGTATTCCATATGAAATGCTAGCAAGTTGCATGCACAGACAATCCTATCATTCGATTAGCTGTGAGATAGGATATTGCATATTGATAGACTCACAGTGAAGCAGGGGCATACTTAAGCACATCATGCTCAATAGCTCTGCTCATCAGTGTATCTAATTCAAAGACACAACCGGTCAACTGTGACTTACACCAGTCAATGCCTTCCTGATTTGAATTTTGTTTGAATTGTTTTCGAGCAGTTCGATAAAAGAAGCACTCTAGCCTATAGCTCAGAGCCAACAGAAATAAAACCCAAACATTATCGCTTGTCCATGAGCTGACGTGATTTGTTGAGAATTCAGCAGGAAGGTCATTTCGCCATGTAGACATCTCGTCTGCATAACGCCGAGCTCTTGCTTCAGTGATTGGAGATGTAAAATTTCTAGAGAAACGCAGAAACTTGCCACCTATGATAGGGAGGAGATTAGAGAGCCGCATGTCAAGCTCCCATGACTTGTATCACTCACCTAGCAAAGCCAACTTACAGTTGTGAGAAAAATATGCTTTATGGATGCTTGTTGTTGACCCGAGTAGTGACTTGACGTCTTCAGGAAGATCTTCATCTGGCCAATCCTTCTCTTGGGGTAGATAGATATCCACTTCTCTATCATCGACACAGCGACTGTTCGCGAACCCAGACAGATTGAATAAAACATCTCTTGCCTATTCAATAATTAGTAGGTTCTATTATTTTCGACCAGTAAACTTCACGGACATAGATCATCCACCAAATCCTAAGACACAAACGATATGTCTGTGGATCCAAGTCATCCGCCAAATTTTTGCGGTGTAGCCCCATCTGCGTCGCAATTCGAAAAGCATTATGAAGCCAAAATCTGAAGTCCTTGGTCGGTGCATAAGAGACTTGGAATGAGCTCAAAATACATGACCCTTGTAACAAAACCATTTGTCGCCGCTCACAACCAAAGTCATGGAGAAGCTGCGCCTTAGAGGAAAAGTCTCGCTGTGCCCCATTCCTATCGGAATATCCAGCAGCCTGAATGAGGTCATGAGAAGCGTATGGAATTACGTTCGCCAGAATTGCAAACAAAAGAAAATGAGAGATTTTGTTTTTGACAAAATCTTCATAGAAATGCATACGGTCCAATACTGGTGTATAGGGGTAAACATGCTTAAACCAAAGTTGAACTAGAGAGACACTGCAAAACAATAAGCTTGATTTCGTCAAATGGTGTTCATGATGTAGACTGACCATGCTGCCCTGGGTGGAGTCTTAAACACACCACGCGAGCATAAATAGTTGGCATCTGCAGGATCTAGATTGGAGAGCGCCCTTTGCTCAGCTGAAGCATGATACCGTGGTGACAAATCAAGCTGAATCAAGCGCCTCGTTTGGCGTCGCCCAAGTGCCTCCCCAAGAATGGAGACAGAGTTAAGATTGTCGAAATATTCCACGACTTCGTAGTTATGTGGCTCGTCTGAGATTCTAGCAGGTGATGGGATTGCGTCGTTTCCATCAGTCATTCGGTGAAGAGTTTGAACATGCGCATCTTCTTCTGAGACTGCATAATTTGGCACTGAGGTGTGTGAATTCCTTAGAGATTCTCCGGTAATATTCGAGGTAGGTGTTGTTATCGACTGATATGATAAAATTTCGGTCGCGGGCCCTTGGGGCTCATGGAACTGCGTCAGTTCATCGGGTATGGCTGGGGATCCAATGGTACCAAAGGAATCAGCAGCGTCAGTCTATTGTAGCAAATTAGTTTCGTCTGTGAGGAGTGAAGTGAGTCAAAACAAGCTTATAATAACAGGAAAACTTCAAAGTAATTCATGATCATTGGTGGGTATTTGACAAGAAACGCGAACATACCACAGGGACACGATTGGGACGCGTATTGCTGTTCTTGCGCCCGCGCGTGCTATTCAGGGGGTGGGTCTGGGGACGAGTGGACCCTCTCTTTGAGGCTCTTGGAGGGACCAGAGTACAATCTTGCACTACGTCCTTGGAGATGCATCTCGAGCACGGTGTACCATTCGTGGCCGCATCACATCGAACCTTTCGCTGATGGCAAGGGATGCATGCCGTCGGCCGTCTTTTGCGCGGATGCAGATCGGTCATTCTTTCCACAAACTGGTGGAGTCATGACAAGTTGGATTGTCGTCGGCGCAAAATTCAAGTACTTGCGAATTTCGGCAGCTTCAAGTGAGAAGACACGCATCTCCAAAGTGATTTGGTCTCCATTTACGCCGAGCGGGGGAAACACCGTCCAACCTCGGTGACTGCCCCGAGGTCATTGATGTCCCAGTGCCTAATGATCGGCTAACAGATGTAGTATGTGCTTTCATGATTTGCTCTCTGGTGCTTTACCCCGCATATGGACCGAGGTTTATTCTAAAAATGAATATTATCTAGTTCAACTGGAAGTTCATTGAGCTACGAAGTCCCTCAAGTTGCGACGACTCAACTTAACAATCGATATTTTGGTATGTTGCAAAGAGCATCCTTTACTGAGCCGAATGATTTGAAATCATTTGCACATT
This sequence comes from Penicillium herquei, assembly GCA_039634405.1. Lineage (NCBI taxonomy): Eukaryota > Fungi > Ascomycota > Eurotiomycetes > Eurotiales > Aspergillaceae > Penicillium > Penicillium herquei. The sequence continues at coordinate 2,841,528 of CP098390.1, forward strand.
CTAACATTTCCAAGACAGCATTGATGATTACTGGAGGCCTTAATCGTTATAACGGATCGCCTTCGTATTCCCAATCCCTACCAAAGCACACCAACAAACTCCATAATGGCTACTGGTGGCTCCCAGGCCAGCATACTGCCAGCTGGCACTATCGTCAAATCCCCTCTATCCATGAAAATACCAACAATTGATGTCGCATCATATGTCTTCTCCTCGGGGACAAAGGAAACAAGGGGTGCGCCCGTATATTTCAATGCGGACAGTCCCGCGACAAACTTCAGCCTTCAAGAGGCTGAGGTCTATGTCAAAAGGTTCGCCAAGGGGTTGCTTAAGCATGGACTCCGCAAAGGGGATAGGGTTCTCTTGTATTCCGGAAACAAGTTACTATTTCCAGTGGTTCTCTGGTCGGTTACTGCAGCAGGCTGTGTCTTCACTGGCATAGCTCCATCTGCGTCCGCAGGCGGTATGATTTCTCTAAACTCTTGTCTTTAGAATCACAAACTAACTTCATGGCTAGAATTGGCATATCAACTAAAGGATAGTGGAGCTAGTATCCTGCTGACTAGTCGCAATGGAATCCAAACAGCTTTAAAAGCAGCTGCGGAGGTGTCTCTACCTTCATCGCAGGTATTCGTCTTTGGTGATTCCAACGAGGACCTTGAAAACCTACCTGTGGGTCCATGGACAGACCTTTGGGTCACTCCAGAGGAGGCAGAGGCATGGAAGTGGCATCAGATCACCACATTCGAAGAAGCGAATGCAACAACTGCCGTTTTGAACTATTCCAGCGGAACGACCGGATTACCAAAAGGAGTTCAAATATCGCACTATAATCTCATCGCAAATTCGGAGCAGGTCCTGTTCAAGCGCAGTCACTTCTCAGACACTCCCGAGTCGAAGAGACGAAGAGAGAACTTAGCTCTCTCTGGCGAGAGATGGCTTACTCCTCTTCCAATGTATCACGCATACGGTCAAACATATTCTTGTCTTAGCGCTGCTCGATTGGGTGCAAAGATTTACATCATGATGGAGTTCTCGCTTGAGAGGTATCTTCTCTTTCTAGATATATACCGCATCACCTTCATGACATCCGTGCCAACAATTATGACGATGCTCGATAAGTACGAACACCCACGCAATTTCAATCTGAACGCAGTGGAGGTTGTCGTCACTGGTTCCGCGCCACTTGATGGAGACCTTGCCTCCAGAATCACACGGAAATATCTAAAACCCGGAGTCGTCGTCAAGCAAGGGTGGGGAATGACAGAGGCCACTTGCTCGGTGACATCCTTTGCTCCCGATGATTATGATGATGGGAGAAGTGTCGGATGGCTGAATCCGAACTCTGCTGCAAAGATAGTGCTAGTGGAGAAAGATGAGAGCCCTTCATCAGAAACTCCAGCGACTATTGGGGAGCTTTGGGTATCAGGACCTCAAATAATGCAAGGGTATTGGAAGAACGAGAAGGCCACGAGAGATACTGTCGTGCATAGCGATGGTCATCGATGGATTAGGACTGGCGATCTTGCATATATCGATAGTCGAGGGTATCTGTATATCGTTGATCGTCTTAAGGTGAGCCGAGTCTAAGGGATGAGGACATCGTCATACGAACGGAGCTGACGGGGATATAGGAACTTATCAAAGTGAAAGGCCTTCAAGTAGCACCAGCAGAATTGCAACTGGCACTTGTTGGTCATCCAGATATTGCAGATGCCGCCGTGGTTGGAGCGAAAATGTAAGCAAAATGACCCCTTAATACCCCCTTGTTCACTCTTCTGATGGTTTGATGTTTCAGTGGCGGAGAGGAATATCCCCGAGCATTTGTGGTGCGAAGAACAGAGACACTAGAGGAGGCAGAAGTATTCGACTTCATCAAGAATCGATTCGCTCGTCATAAGTGGTTAACAGGAGGGGTTTATTTTATTGACGCAATTCCACGGACTCCGAGTGGGAAGGTTCAGAAGAGATACTTGCCCACTGATGTGGCTGAGCGATCTTCAAAACTATAGATGATGCAATAGGGAGAGAATCAATCATGGTCATTCATCCAGTAGTGTGTCTAGGTATTGTTCTAACGTAAACTGTCCCATGTATATTTGTCAGGTGATCACCAAATGTAGATGGTGCCCAAGCACTGTTCACTCACCTCCTACCTCCTTCTACATCCTAAACAACCCGATAATCAGGGGTCCAAATTCTCTCTTCCCACCAATCGCAGTACTATTTTATGCGCGAATTTCATTCTGTGACGCTCGGTTCAATAGCCATGTCGGACCACACACGACCGGCAAGGTTTAGGTGCCCGACACCGAGTGCCCCGGGCCGTGGGTCAAGGTACGGCATCTCGGTGAGTGAAATTCGGTATCCTTCAGGGTTAAAACGGTGATTTAACGGACCGGTTCACGCAGATCCAAACCTTGTCTCGTCAAGAAAGTTCGAAGAAGGTTCCAAGAGAGTTACTATCCATGATGACGTACTTACATACTCGACTGTGACTATGACGCCTTCAACTTCTCAGTCTATACTACAAGTACAACTTTAATATGTTTCTGCTTCGAAAGGACGGTTCCCTTCGACGAAGCTACTATTTTCTCTGCACCGGAACACAAAATATTATGGGCAAAAATCGCCTCTCAGATTATTGAATGTTGATGATCTCGATGACCTCGTTGAAGTTCCTGTTCCATGTTTCAGTTCAGATTAAACTTGAACATCTCTTGGCACACGCGTGCTTCAACCACAAATCGGAGTAACTGTCGATCGCCACTGTGACCCCAACTTCTTGTTTGCCTCCCTGAGTCCCCTATTGGTTGAGGGATCCCTTCATTCGCTCCAATTGAGCGAATTCGGTCATTTTCTGGGGCGTCTGGGGTATCCCCGCTCTAACTCACGACTGATTGGGAAATTGACCTGTCTATCAACGCTATAGTATCCCCGGGGTTTCTCCCGCATGTGTGGCACCAGTAAGTGTCGTACTCAAGATAAGTACCATCCCCTCAATGACGCGTATGTATATAAATGCTACGGGCTGTCCAGGTGGCTCAGCATTTCTCTTCATCTACCAAGGTCAAGATTTCTTTGCATATCTTTTTGCTTGTTAAATTTGTCGCGAGTTAGCTTTGCGCTATGCTGAGTATTTTGAAGCCCCGCCAGCCATATTTTGGCTTACGCGGGGGATGGTTGACCTTTTGGGTCACTGTCGCCTGCGCTACTGATATGATGCTATTTGGTTATGATCAAGGTGTCTTTGGTAAATCTCCCATTTCATTACACACTTCATAATGAAGGCTAATGTCTCAATTTTCAGGTGGCGTTGTTGTTACCAAGGACTTCCTTGACACCCTCAATTTAAATAATAATGCCACACTTCTGGGAACCGTGACAGCAATTTACGACGTTGGTTGTCTATTCGGTGCTATCATCGCTATGATATGGGGAGAGAAATGGGGCCGAAAATTATCCATCATGTATGGAACTATCGTCATGTCCATTGGAGCTCTCCTTCAAATCACAGCATACAGTGTTCCTCAGATGATCGTTGGCCGCATCATTGCTGGTCTTGGAAACGGTATCAACACATCAACTGCTCCTGTATGGCAGGGTGAAACTAGCCAAGCCAAATGGAGAGGTCGTTTGATCGTTATTGAGCTGACTTTGAACATTGCTGGCTTTTCATTGTCCAACTGGATGACATTTGCATTCTCATTCCTTCCCGGACCTGTTGCATGGCGATTTCCCCTAGCCTTCCAGTTTATCTTCATCTTCATTCTCTTTGGCACAGTACCTTGGTTGCCTGAGTCTCCTCGATGGCTTATCGCCCATGATCGACCCGATGAGGCTCAAGTTATCATTGCCGATTTGGAGGACATGGATGTTAGTGACCCGTACGTGGTAACTCAATACACGGAGATTGTGGCTGCGGTACAATATGAGCGTCAGCATGCTGTCTCGTGGATGGATCTCCTACGTGGAAGGACCAAAGAGGGTGGTACATGTGCCATTCGTCGGATGATACTGGGTGCAGGCGCTCAGTTCATGCAACAGGCAGCAGGAATCAATGTAACAAGGTTGGTCACAAAGTTTTCAATGGCTCCGCATAGGAAAATGCTGACTTTAAATCTCAGTTATTATTTGCCTACCGTTTTAATGCAGTCTGTCGGACTGTCAGAAACACTGGCCCGACTGCTGGCAGCCTGTAACTCGGTCTCTTACCTTATCGCAGGCACGATTGGAGTAATGAACATCGAAAGATGGGGTCGCAGGAAATTATTCATGATTTGCGCCTTAGGTCAAGGTCTCTGTTATCTCCTCATCACAGTTCTTCTCCGTTTCAACGAGAAAGAAGGATATCCTCATTCGAAAGAGGTGGCATCTGCCTCCATAGCCTTCTTCTTCCTATACTACCTCTTCTTTGGAACTGGATTTCAAGGAATTCCGTGGCTTTTGCCCGTGGAGCTGAATTCACTCAGCATGCGTACTAAGGGAGCCGCACTGGGCACTGCGACAAATTGGGCAATCAATTTCATGGTCGTGGAAATCACACCAGTGGGCATTGAGAATCTCAAGTGGAGGTTCTATATCATTTGGACGGTTATGAATCTGGTTTTTGTACCAACGATTTATTTCTTCTACCCAGAGACCGCGAATCGCCAGTTGGAGGATATTGATCTATTCTTCCGGGAGAATGAGTCTTGGTTTGTCCACAACAACCCTGAGGCACTCTCCCTAGCGCGACCAGAGAGATATGCTGAGATTGAGGATGACTTGATTCAACGAAACAAATCGGTTTCGAACCCAAAGAAGGATATTGATGAGAAAGAGGAACATGTGGAAGTTGTCTAGAATCGTTTTACTTGATAATAGTGCAACATTCGCACCGGCTTGGAGTCATCTACCATATAGTATACTCCCGGGGTCATTCATGACGAGTCGAAACTTCAACTTGAACTAGCATCTCAAGCTATACATTATTATAACTCTAGAACAATCCAAAGCTCCAAGAATTCAACACTTTTTGCATATACCAATTCTTGATTTCACTTTCCATTTTAGTGCTCTAAGTCACCTGTGAGGACTTCAAGTTGTAAGCTAATCCGACGGCTCCGGTTCCGACGGAAGTTCAAGCTTATCGATCGACCCACTTTCCTGCATCATCTAGCATAGAAAAAGTACAGGAGCTTTAAGTTCTTCAATTTTCATGAATCTCTTTTCTTCTCTGTCGGTTGAAATATTTTGACTTCCATCATGATGGAAACAACAATGGATCCAATCCCCAGCCCGAATGGCGAAGACTCGACAAGTGACTCCGAAGTTCACTGGAACGAACTCCATAAACCTCCCACACATCATGATAGCGACCCCGAGGCTCTTACTCGCCTAGAGACATCGCAGTCACATATGTCACCCCCAGAATCACTGCCAAAGGAGATCATGTTCGTCAGTGTCGTGTGCATGGCACAGTTCATGACACAGTGCGGTCTCTGCATGTCTATTGCACCTGTCCATATCATCGGAGATAGTTTCGCCACCACAAACCCCGCGTCATTGAGTTGGTTTGCAGCCGCATACAGCTTGACTGTGGGGACTTTTATCCTGGTTGCTGGTAGATTGGGTGATGTTTATGGTCATCGTCGTCTTTTCATTATCGGCTTTAGCTGGTTCAGCCTTTGGTCTCTTCTGGCAGGATTCAGCGTCTATTCAAATGAAATATTCTTCGATTGTTGTCGTGCGCTTCAAGGAATCGGGCCTGCTATGCTTCTGCCCAATGCCATTGCAATTCTAGGCCGAACTTATCCACCTGGTCTGCGAAAAGAGATGATCTTCAGTTTATTCGGTGCCACCGCACCTGGTGGATTTATCGTGGGAGGTGTTTTTTCTTCCATGTTCGCTCAGCTTGTGTGGTGGCCATGGGGGTATTGGGTGCTCTCGATTGTCTGTGTTGTTCTGGCGGTACTGGGATGGCTCGTTATCCCGAGTACACCGACGCCGAAATTTGAAGATGATTTGCGCTTCTGGCAACGACTTGACTTGGTCGGAGGCGCAGCTGGTATCTCTGGTTTGGTCCTAATCAACTTTGCTTGGAACCAAGCTGCACTAGCAGGATGGAAAGAACCATATTGCTACGTCCTTCTCATTATTGGATTTATTTTTCTGGGTGCCTTTGCAATGGTGGAACGCAAAGCTGTGTGTCCATTACTACCTCGTTCAGTCTTCACTGGAGATCTCGCATGGGTCCTGGGTTGTATCGCAGCTGGTTGGTCCAGCTTCGGTATAATCATTTACTATTTTTACCAGTTCATGGAGGTGATCAAGGGTGATTCACCCTTACTAGCTACAGCCAAGTGGTCCGGTGCGGCTGCCAGTGGTGCAATCGCAGCACTCGTCACCGGATTCCTACTCGGTCGCCTGCCACCTAGTGTCATCATGTTCTGCGCAATGGTATTCTTCACGGCAGGATTATCAATTTTCGCCACTGTACCTGTCCACCAGACTTACTGGGCTCAGGCGTTTGTCGTCAGCTTGATCACCTCTTGGGGAATGTATGTCCACACCTGTCACGCGTCAGTGATTCATCATACGCTAACCATTTCGCTTTAGGGATATGTCCTTCCCATCTGGGACCCTTATTCTTAGTAACTCAATGCATCGCCACCATCAAGGGCTTGCGGCATCTCTAGTCGCCACGACTGTCAACTACTCTATCTCGCTTGGGCTCGGATTTGCGGGCACAGTGGAGACGCACGTCAACGATGGTGGTAACAATGTGCTGCGAGGTTATCGCGGAGCTCTCTACATGGGAATTGGACTTGCAGGACTGGGTTTATTCGTATCCATCTGCTTCATGTTCACCAGTTGGAGACGTTACCGCGCTGAGCGCCAAAAGTGATTTTACCAAGTTTCTCTTGGATTTGAAAATAGACACTACTAGACTATACCCGATAGACAAATAATAATATTATCCGTTGCTTTATCAACTTGAGCTATGATTACTTTTCATGTTCTAGAAAACGTCTCAGCTATAGCTGTCGAAGGTTTTCATGAATCAAGGGATATCAGAAACTGGAGAGTGTATGTCACAAGGCATGGGGAATACCCCTTGCGCATAACTACTGACATCAGATCAGTCCCTGATAAGCCATGCAGGTACCAAGAGCAGTCAATGTGCCTCCTGCAGGAACTTCCGTGCACTTTTTCTCCTGAGCTCGGAAGTAGATCGTTCATCTCTTGCCTTTCATGATTGGTGATTCAACCCTCCCTCTCTGATCTCCCCAAGATGATCATGATGCTGCCTTCAACTACCCCTCGCCTGAGTATACCCCTCATCGCACATCAGTGATGTAATGACCTGAGATAGCTATGAGCTGGCAGCAATATTTAAAGGCTATCTAGCCTGCAGAGAATAGAAGGTCATCAACCACGACATCAATACGACAACTGCCTATCTTCAATCAATCCAACCTTTGAAATCATTTGAACCATCTCAATCTTCAAAATGCGTTTCGGATATCTCATCGCTCTTTTTGTTGCTACTGCCGTCGCAGTTCCTCACAAGGTTGACAAGAAGGTAAGATAACTTGAATCCAATTCTCAAGTGTTTCGTACCATCAACATGGCCAACGACCTAACCGAACTTCAGGATCACCGGGATATGAATGATGCCATGACTACTAGCATGTCTATGTCCATGCCAATGAAGAGAACTGCTACACCAACTGCCAATGTCGAAGCAACACCAACCTCCATGAAGGCTGACAGCTCTATGCGAGCTGAGAAGCTGATGATGCCGTGAGCTACCATGACCTTTCTAGAGCAAATATTTCTTCTAACTCCGATCGTGCTTAGGTTTTAATTCACGGCTCCACGTTATGATCTTAGTCCTTCCGACGAGTGGACGGAGAATGCGCAACGAAGTTTGGAAGTTTTATGAGTGATTTTATGTCCTTATTTTGCTATAATGGGTGATAATGTGGTTGTTATGGTACTGAGATACGTGAAGTCTCATCATGCACTACTAGTACCGTGACTTAAACTTGAAACTCATCAGTCTTGAAATCGAATTTGCCTGCTATGCAAGCTGCACTCGCTGTAAAACCGCATTTTCATGTGTTAGTAGGATCTAAACAGTCTCGTGGTGTTCTGTCTGTGCCGCCTTCTCCTCGATCGTTGACGCAATAGCTTCAGACTTGGAAAGTCGCGTATGAGGAATACCGCGATGTCCTGGTTGATTGTATCCACTATTCCAAAATTAGCAATCAACAACTCAAGAATATTCGCAGCAGCTCATACAATATCATATCCATTTGGTCAATAGTCAGACCCTTTGTCTCGGGGAGCAAGCAATAAGACCAAACCGTTGCCATGATCAAGAACGTAGCAAAGAAAAACCAGGTTCCATATCCCCAGGCGTCAAACATATAAGGCAGGCCCTTGCTAATGGCGAACTGAGTAGCCCATTGCACAAGTGCAGCCCAGGTGCCAGTAAAATTCCGCAAAGCGCCCGGGAATATCTCAGCGGACACAATCCAGGGTACGCCGTTGAGACCGAAGGACCAGAATATAGCATAGATCATCACCATTCCAGTCGCCGCCTGACCTCCTCGGAAATTCGAAGAGGATAAAGAGTCACCAGCATCGAGAATTGCGGCAGGGTTTCCGATTTTCACGTAGGCGCCGACATACCATAAGCAACACGCGCAAGCAAAGGAGGATACGATCACTGGGCGGCGACGGCCGATCTTGTCCACGAACGCGAGATAGAATATGAGTGATGCGACTGCTTTGACTAACCCATAGATCCCTGTGTATAGTGTTGTGTTTTCGATTCCAATTGATTCAAACAGAGTCGGTGAGTAATAGTTGATGGCTACATAGAGGAGTCAGCGAGACGAGTGAAGAGAGGTCAGAGAGGCACTGGAATCATACCTGCAGCACCCGAGAAATTCTGCAGTGTAAAAGCACAGAAAACGAGGAACACGCGATTCCGCATGCCTTTACGTGAGAACTCATCTAGCGCTCCACGGAAAAAGGCCCACGATCCTGTCCCATACTTACTAGCTACGCTTGCCTCTTCATTCAATCGATTCTGAATGAGGTAGATGTCTTGCTGAATGTAGGGGTCTTCGATAGGCAGGTTCCGAATATACTCGAGAACCTTGTAAGCTTCCGAATTTCGATCTTTTCTCATGAGCCAGAGAGGAGATTCATGAATGAAGAATCCACCAATGAACAGAAGGCCTGCTGGAACGAGTTGAACTGCCATAGGTATTCTCCAGCTGATAGATGAATCAGTCGACATATGCATTGTGATTCCATAGTTGATCCAGAACCCGATCACAGATCCAATCTGATAGGCACATTCAAAGAACCCAGTTAGTATACCGCGAATAGATGGGATTGATAGCTCTGCGATATAGCTAGGGACTGAAGCCGTGATAGCACCACAGCCCAGTCCCGTCAGTACACGGCCAGCGTCTAGATCGAGTCAGTGGTGGCTATCAACTTTGGGTCTAGGAAAGAAATAACGCACAGATCAAGCCAAGCTGATGGGTCGCAGCCACCATCATCACTGCACCAATGATGAAAACCAACACGCTTATTTGGAGAGTCCATTTTCGGCCGAGACGTTCGGTGACTGTTCTCCAGCCATCATTAGTAGTGGGTCTCGTTCAAGTTGGTGTCACTAGGCAAGATATTTCGAAGGGCCTAGGCAGTTCAAATTGCAAGTCACTAACTGAAGAAGCAGAAAATCGCCCCGAAAAATGCTCCGGCTTGAAAGACCGAAGTGATATTACTGGAGATTGCGCTGCTATTGGAACTCGTGATATTGAAATCCTTTAGGAAGCTATCGCGGGCAATCGTGGTACCAATGAAGGCCGAATCATAGCCGAACCTGATCCATAGCTTGCATGTTAGTAACTAATAAATTTGAATACACTTGAAGACTCAGATCGAATATCGGGATTGAATAAATGAAAGGCATTGCCTCACAGCAAGGAACCCGTTGCAATCACTAGAGTCTCGAAGTATAGTCGCCAATTGTAAACTTCTCTTGGTGTCGGCCGATCCTCGACGGCCCGGAACCCCATGATGTCAAGTTCAATAGCCGATCAGATGCCGATCAGATTAAAAGTCTTGGAGATCTTTGAGTTCGCAGTGGCGCCACGCAGGATATTTGAATCCCCGAGTTCATCACCCCGCATTTTTACCCCAACATCTTCCGCTTTGTTCTCTCTGGTTTCTCGGCCGGTTGAGATGTAGTGTGTAGATGACCTCGGCCATGGGCCGTGAATAGTAACACACCCGAGTCATTCGGTTTCATGCTCCGTTTGATAGTCAAAATCGTATATGGAGTAGAGTACCTAATAATAGTTTCTGCTAAGGCTGCTCAATCCATGGATCGTATTTCGGGAAATAATTGGGCCATGTACTAGTTAAAGTGTCAACTGATTAACATTCACCGCCGAACGTGTATAAAAGAAGAAGCTTGAACGATTTAGAGCATTTCCCTTGGTCCTATTATCTCCAGACAAACGAAATTGTCATAATCGCAGACTAGCATTAATGAGATACGCACCTGTGACCAGTTGACCTGTCTATCAGTTCAACACACTCTGCGGAGAGAAGCCCGGCATTTGGATCGGCTACCCGAGCATTTGATTGGTGGAAAATCTCATTCCGAGCGGCTGTGAAGCTCTAGCCCTTGGAGGCTTATTGCCGATCAGCGTGTTCAGATGGGAGAGCTGTCTAGTCTAATGCAGGTGCATGAAGAATGATCGACCCCGAAATCGGCACGGGTATCAATTTCCAGAGTGGCCAGCCATGGTTGATATCCACATCGATCATTATCCGGTCGGCACATCTGCCAGTGGAGGCTCAAGGGATGTATTTAAACCAGAGGCAGGTCGCTTGCCGTACGGAGGCGAATAATAATTGAAGAACAACACGGCTTTGTCTGTTTCATAGAAGCTTAGAACCATATTTTCGAGCCTTTCAATATCATTCAACTTACTACAACTTCCATCGATAATCTTCATTCACCATGGCGAATATCAAGGCGCCAGAATGCCTCGACCTTTGTGTCACAACAGATGATTTCGAAGCCGCTGCAAAGGAGAAACTGTCCGAAAAGTCCTGGGTTTATGCATCCAGCAGCGCAGCATCGGGACTGTCACATCAATCCAACCTAGACGACTGGTCTCGCATTAACTTTCGTCCCCGTATTATGCGGAAGGTCAACACGTTAGACACATCACGGAACGTGCTTGGGAAGAAATCAAAGCTTCCATTCTTCATCACAGCCATGGGTACTTTGGGCAGTGCCCATCCAGGCGCTGAGCCATCACTTGTTCAAGGTGCGACTCGCAAGGGAATCAATGCAGTGATCAGCACAGCTACTTCCAAGTCCCTGGAGACGATCATGCAAGCTCATATCGACGAGCAACAAAAGGTCAGCAATCGCAGTCCTACACGGCTGGATTTCCAACTATATGTCCCACCCGACCGGAAGAAGGCGAAGGAATTGATCCAAAGGGTGAAGGCTGCTGGGTATCACAGTTTGTGGATCACCGTCGACTCGTCAACACAGGGCAAGAGAACTGCAGACCGTTATCTTCAAGCAAGAGAGAAGTTAGAGCAGGGTGGCCGTGAGATGGTGAGGGAAGCTGCAGCGGAGAATGATTTTGGACCTGCATTTGGTGGTCGACCCACAGCAGGATATTTGCATCCTGGTCTCACCTGGGAAGATTTATCATGGATTTCAGAGGAGTGGGGTGGGCCTGTGGTATTGAAAGGAATTCAATCAGTCGAGGACGTTAAATTAGCCGTGCAATACGGTATGCAGGGTGTTCTGCTGAGCAATCACGGAGGCCGACAGATTCATTCAGCACCTAGTGCGCTGATGACACTCTTGGAGATCCGCACTTATTACCCCGAGGCATTTGACAAGCTGGAAATTTTTGTGGATGGTGGACTTCGTGATGGAGCTGATGTTCTCAAGGCATTGTGTCTTGGAGCGACGGCTGTGGGAGTTGGCCGACCATACTTCTACGCACTCGCAGCGTATGGTACTGAAGGAGTGGAAAAATGTACCGACAGTAAGTGTCAAGTTCTTACTCCTGGCCATTTGCGAACTAATGAAGCTAACCTGTACAACAGTTCTCACGGAGGAGCTAGAAATTTGTATGAAAATGCTTGGGGTATCTTCTCTTGATCAGCTCCATCCCGACATGATCAATGCCAGCCCATTGCTCAATGACATGTGGCGCCCTGGTTCGTTTAAAGCGGGCAACTTGAGAGCTCATCTTTAAAATCGCATCCACTTCCTCCAGTGATATAGATTTTGCTGCTTGGGTATACATAATTGGTGATGTGCTTTGTTGGCACGTCGATTTGCATGTTTTAGATCGTTGATAGAGTGCTGTTAATCTGATAATTTTCAATCATTCCATTTAAATTGGGTATTCATTGTGCATATGCGAAGGTATCATGCGGGTAAAAAGAGAAAAAAGGCAAAAATAAATGGTTCTCGGCAAATCTGTACTCATTGCATTCCAACAGGTCGCGCCCCTGTCATGTGCAGCACGCGACCACCTCCCACTGCCGGCGCGCCCATTGCAGGTTTTGGCTTGACCCAGCCTGGAACACTGTTGTCCTCGCTCTCTCGCTTAAAGATGGTCTCCCAGACATTCGGAAATCCAGTTGGCAAGGCACCCCGCTGTCGAGCACCTGTGATAGCAAGTCGGGGAGTTTGATGAGTCAAGTAACCACGCATTAACCCTTGGGTGATGAGTGAGGAGAGTATAGATTCAATCTCTCCCATGAGTATCGCTGGCTGTTCTTGGACGATGCTCTCATCGGCATAAGGGTCTAATTCATACTCGTCATAATCGGGCTTGACAAAGGCATCCACAAGTTTACCCGGCATATTCTTGATGAATTGACCGCTCGCATCGAAAAAGCCAAGTGGTGCCAAATAGTCACCATATTTTCCCATCAGCTGGTTGTCACCATCGGAGCTGTTGACACTTTGCGGGTTCTCAAGTCCTGCATATTCACGGTCGATGGGTTCAGAGATAGTCTGTGATCCATATTGAGGTTTCACCGAGCTGTGGCTGGTACCATTTGGGACCAGGTTTTCAGAACGGGACTGAAGCCACTTCGTAGCAAACAGCACTTTCTGAAGATACAGATGGGGTGGGGTTGGAGAATCTGCCTTCCCATGGAAACCGCCATGAATGAAAACCTTGCGGCAGAAGGAACGCCAGACTAGGATTTCACACCTATTTCGAATGGTCAAAAGAATACCATTCTTGCCAAACCATCGAGATGTGGGTGAATCGAAAGAGAGATGTCGTCGGAACGCGAGGTAGTCACCCCTAATAATCAATTGACAAAGGGGTACAAAGTGCTCGGCTAGCGGCTGTCCCTCGGGTCTTTGAAGAAGAGTTTGGGATGGGAATCGGCCCATTATGATGTTGCATGGGATGAGATATGTGAGGATCAAGGTTCGTTGGCTGAGTGCCTGACGGTGGCATTGGTCATAAGCTGCCTGCAAAGCAATTCGGGCTGGGTGAAATAGGTTGTTCGAAAAAAGATAGCGGCCCAGGTAATAGAGATAGGTGACGCGCTGGGAAGCCGGGAAATGCATCAATGGGGGTGATTGGGCGCTGATGCTAGCAAACATTTGTTCTGCGTTGCGCAATTTTCCGCACTGGTAAAATCACCATCAGTAATGAACCATTGCAGAGATTTGAAATTATAAGGGAATCAAACCTGGAAAAGGAGCTTTAGGCATAAATTTGCCATTAAGTAAATACCAACTCGCTTCCCCTCGGGTTTTCCAAGTGACGCCGGGTTTCCGCTGCGGTCTGTCAAGCACTTGATGAATGCCTCACGCACCACGTTGGCGGATTGCTCCACGAGCGTCACTTTTTCCATGCTATCCTCCTGCTTCGGGCCACCTTCCATGCGCAAAATGTGTGCGATTAGTTCAGGGCGTCGGTCCAACCCCATCGCCAATTTCGCCATAACTTTCGAGAGGTAGAGAACGGTGGGGAGAACGATAACTCCGTGAGAGCTATCACCAAGGGCCAGTACACATTGACTAAATTCATAGGAAAGCATAGAGGTCAGTTCTGTTGCCCCCATTGACTCATTGATATAGCCTGAGATCTGGAGACCAACTTACTTCAGTAGTGCCCGGAGAAGCTTGTATGTTTCGAGAAGATTTTCGACATTAACGTCGCGCAAAAATGAGAAATAAAGTCTCATGAAGGTTGGGAAAGCCGACCAAGGCGATCCGCCCTTAGTACTGGGGACTAGGACCTCGCATCGTTGCTGGAGTTCGGTATCGCTTTGCGGACCGGGCTTGTATCGCAGGCGCAATTCCTCGACCATTCGGAGGTAGATGTCCGATAGAGGAGGCTCGATTTGAAGGTAATCCTGTAGCTTTGTGCCATCGCGATTCTTCACGAGCTCAGCAATGCTGACCAAGAACTGGTCCAAGACCGGGGTTTGAGGTGCCATCATGAGAGCCGTGAAAAGAATGAAAGGTTGGTCGCCGGTCAAGTAGAGAGTCGAATGTGGTGTCGCATGGTTATAAAGAACAGAAAAATTCAGATGCCGAGCTCTATCACTGGTCCTCAAGGACCTTCCCAGACACCTCGCGCGAATATAAGTTGAGTCCGACGACAGTGAATGGAAGCTGGAGAGTGAAAAGTGGCAGAACCGCGGACCTCCCTCACCGCCTGGCCTATGACATCGTGTCCCAATTAGGAAATATTTTAGACAACCTCTTGACCTCGAGCGATCATGATGTTATTTGAACACCCAATCAATCAGCTGCAGATCATGATCCTTGTCGTCGCTACTGACAGCTCTGCTACAATTTACACGCCAAAAGTGAAGCCCGGCACCATGATTATTAAAAACATTCGAATGGATAGTACCGTGACCCTCAGCCTGTCGACGACCTAGGTGAATTGCCCTGGATTTTAACTTGATATGTACTAGTACTAGTAACTATATGTATCTGGATATACCTACTCAAGTTGCTGGCTGGCTAGACTGGTAAAGTTGAAGCTATACCTCAGTCTTCTCAAGCTTACCTTCAAGTTCCTCTATCAGACGCTGTCCAGATGGTTCCAGTTCAACTTGAAGTCCTTCACCTGGGCACTTATCCTTCCAGATAGATACTATGTAATAACTATTACTATTAGTAGTACTGTCTTTAACTTCAAGTTAGCAACTTCGATCTCATTTCAAGGTTCTATTGGCGGCAACTTCCAAGGTTAATGTTGATTGTTGTTTGCTTCTACCTGCTCCTAGTGGGCTGCGTGATAAGAAGTTTGACTGTAAGGCAATTTCCTTTCAATGTTTGACACCTAAAGCTACTCTCTTTCTCCATCTCTCTCTCCCACTCTCCCTCCCACCCCTCACCTCAACCCACAACCTTAGAAGCATCGCTCAACATGGCACCTAATGTCGATCCTGCAGACAACAATCCACTACGCGTGGTCTTCCTGGCGGATTTCCTCCCTGCCGACCAAGCAAAGCTGATCGATCGAATCCAGACTTTAGCTGGACCTTCTCGTCGACTTGAATCATGGAAACCAGGGAGCCAAACCCTACGCACACCACTGAAGAAGTTTACGGACTATCACTGGCATGACTTCCCGGATACCAAAGCGCATATCTACGAAGTGGCAACACGTCTTCACCGCGCAGGTTGCCAAAAGTTCCTGGTCGCTGACCACTTGACTTGGCGTCAACTGACACTGAACTCTCGGTTCGGTGATTACCCACTTCTCTCGGTAGTGCTGGTGGTGATCAAGTCATCACCTAGTGGGAAACGCTCCTCTGGAAACTCATCCTTTTCTATCGTTGCTGAAAGGCGTACCATAGACAAAAATGCAGCAGCCACTGCCCTTCGCAATCCTTTCTTCTTCATGAGAGACACAACAATCCATCCTTCGCTTCCCATAGATACGCCGTCGATTCATGCGTACCCCCTTCTAGATGGGGATCAAGACATATTCACCCCCACCGATTTGGGCTTGACAGTGCGCGAACAATTCGAGACAGAAATCCAGTCGGCATTGCCAGGCTCTTTACCAGCGGAGTTGAAATCCTACATCGTTTCATATCTTGACCACAGAATGCCTTATCATGGTAGTTCCCTCCGTGACGAGGACAATAACTTGACCTTCGAACCTGATAAGGAGCCCATCACGATCTTTTTGACATTCCCAACCAGTCCCGCACAGTTTTCACGCCTAAGCTCTGTCATGTCACAGCAGATGAAGAAAATATTCGAAAAGATTATCTCGAGTCAGCCTCCATTTTCACGCGAACGCCAGGATGCCAGAGAGTCCATCCAGTCACTCATTCGTCGCTCTGATAGCTATCATTATGGTTATTTTGAGGACCCAGACAATGAAAGCGAGAGGCCCCTAGATTGCTTCAGTGTACAGCTAATTCAATGGCCTCATGAGCACCCTGCCAAGCGACGAGACATTCTTCATCATTTTCTTGAATTGCACTACGGGGCCCATTGGCATTATCTTTTCAAGTGTCCTTTTTCCTCTAGCGATGAGACTTTGTTGGACAACGCACAATTTGCGACTCTAGTGAAACTCGACAGCGAAAATCCCTGGCCAACTGCCTCCATAAGTGCGGCACGCAATACGTTTACTGGGATTGTACAAGATCAACTAAAACTCACTTTTGACTCGCGTCTCCTTTCGTCTCTGAAGCCAAAGAAGCCTTCCAACTACCAGATTTTGCACGAGTTTTTGAGTGATCCTGATCAGGGTTTCTATCACAACGCACCCCCTTGGGAACCTGTTCAAGATTTCGAGGTCGAGGAGTGGGATCCCAGATACGGACCTCATACACTTCCCATCTTCTATCTGACCAACAAATTCACGGAAGAGCAGGCAGACTCGCTTGAAGATGCCATTGGTCATGAAGGCGAAATTCTCCGAATTCCCTGTATGACTGGGTCCAAGATTCCCTCGACTGGAACCTTGCATGATATGTGGAACATATTCTGGCAGATCCAACAAATTTGGCAGAAAGAATCCCCCCGTGCAGACATCCCCCTTTTCTTTGCCGATGAGCAGAGTTTCATTGATGAAACCCTGATTGTGGTTGATCGGTGGCATCTCAAAGAGATGCACCTCTATCACAAATTGGACTTACTGAAACGGGTTGACAAGCCTCACATTAGGGGAATGGTCTACGGCCGGATTGTCGCTTTCAATGCTATTATGACCCACGGAGCTCTAGCATATGGGTACTGGCATAGGCCTGTAGTAGATAAGTTCCGGAAAGAAGTTGAGAACGGAGATCGAGTCGATGTTATCCACCGTTATCTCAGACCTGATTGGCCAGGACATGGAATCATTCCAGACGAGGAACGATGAGTGGGATCAATTTGATGCTCAGGTGGCAACAGTGCTATTTTCCTGTTAAGTATTTGTGTTTTATTTGTCGTTGTGTACTATTAGATTGAATTGTTGTATGTTAGCCACACGTGTACACGAATTTGAAGCAATTAATTGTCAAGTTCCATATCCCCAATAATGTGTATCTCTTCTATATTATTACCTCATTCCCCTCCACAGTCTGCCTTCCTGGTCAAACCTCAACTATGGAGCACTGAAGGATCTATCGAATTCTGAGGTCACACTGGCATTTATACACCTGAGAAGTCCTCCAACGTGCTTCCAAGGTTCCCCAGCGTTTCCACACGTACTTTACCCGAAAGAGATACAGCATTTTCCTAGTTTCTCTCAGTCAAAAATGACAATGCATATTTCGCTCAACATACCCCGATTCACTTCACTGATGAAAGTCAAGCTACCAAATTCCCATTTGGCTCTGGATATTGAGTATGGAATTCTCCCCGAGAAAGCTAGAATTGGATACGTCACCAAAGCTGCAGTTTCATAGTTCCAAGGTTGAAGGATGAACAAAGGGAACTTGGGGTGGATTCAGTATTGCGGCTCTGTGCAAATACCTAGTGATGCCCATAGCGCCAGGCTGGTTTGCACAAAATCGGCTTCAAATCTTGTGGGGAAAGGAAATCGAAGGACATACCAAGACGCTGATCCCGATTGATCACAGTAGCATAGTACGTAAAGTTTACAGGTGTATATTTTCCTGTGAGTATCCAGCCCAATAAGTCATCTTCTCCATAATATGATTCTTTTGAATTTTCTGGAGAAAGTCAGAGGCTCTCGCAATCTTAATGGGCGTGAACTATCCAATGTCCTGGTGGAAGCTGAGATAGCTGCAACGCTACCTTTTTGTGTCTACAAGTGGATTCGAAAGGGATGGAGTAAGAGATGGCGAACATTTTGATCTGAAAACTTGAGATCTCAGAATTACGAAAAGGTCGGTTTTCAAGCTGGGCACGTGCCTTGAGAATAATGCTTTGACCAAAAGAGGAAATACAATACAGTCACTTTCAGACTTCCTCACTTACAGGCTTCTTGACTTGTTTTCAATTCCCTCTCTTCATCCTCTGAGTTTCTCTTCTTCAGCATCGTCCCCAGCACCCATCTCTATCCTGCTGACACATTAACACCGCCTTCAATGTAATTCAGCTGTCAACCTTTACTGCCGGGACCGTGAAGCTATCGTCCGCACACTCGCCATCATCTCTCACCTCAAATATCACACTTTCAACCACAACCGCCAGCCATGACACACCCACCCTCCACGCCTCCTATGCCACTTCTGGTAGTTCCTCTCGCAGGCTTCACTAACACACAAGAGAAAACTCTCATCTCCAAAATCCGGTGCTTTCTCGGGACCTGGCACAAGGCTGAAATCTGGAAACCCAAACCCGAGAGCCTGCACGTACCAGTCCCGCCTAGATCAGACTATTTCCCTCCATGCAACCCAGACAGCAAAGCCCATATTCATGAGCTCGCCATCCTTCTTCATCGCTTGGGTCATTTTAAGTTCTTGATTGCGGACGGCTTGACCTTACGACAACTCACAGACGACTGTCGATGTGGTGAGGATGTGGCCCTTTCAGTGGTGCTCGTCAATATCAAGTCACCGCCCGAAAAGAGAAGCATTAAGAGCTACTTCCAATCTCTGAGCCCCCTTGTCTTTGCCGAACGGCGGATCATAGAAATCAAGAGTCATCATGACTGTTACTCTTACTCTGATGAAACATGGGAGGATGACACGGGATCATCTGAGGAAGGGAGTGGCAATGATACACCAGATGAAGATTCGAATGATGATGATGAAGTGTCATTTCAGGACGGCCTCATCATGTGTCATCCTAGAATTAGCATTGACATACCATCAAAATCCGCTCAACAAATTCTGGATGCTGATCGAGGACTATTCACCATACCCACTGTGCTTTCAACGGGACGTTGGAAATTCGAAAACGAGATCGCCTCTGCGCTACCAAATTCCCTACCCCAAGAGCTGAAAGCCGATATCGTGTCATACCTTGACCACAGAAATATTGTTAGCAAATCTTTCAGGGGTTGGGACACTGGGTGTTGGCCCGGTATGGTCAGTGACGAACACCCCATTGTGATTCTGTTAGCATTTCCAACAACTCCCTCACAATTCCAGCGTTTACGCAGTGCTATGGCCCAGTACATGAAGAAGATATTTGAACTAATCATGTCGACACACCCTCCGCTCTCAGAAAAGCACGAAAGCCTCAAATGGGCCATCCAATCGCTCATCAGACAGTCTCAATGTACCCCAAAAGTGATGGATCATGGTTCATCTTTCCCTCGGGAGGAAGAGGCAGACGATTTTTCTTACCGTCGAGAGGAAGAGTTACCTCTGGATCAATTCCATGTACGACTTGTTCCATGGCCATACAATCAGCCGGCCACGCGACGAGACCTGGAGTACCACTATCGTAGAGCGGGATTTGACGTTCGTCATTATCTTCTTCAATGCCCGTTCTCCACATCCAGCGATGAAGAGCTATTGGAGAATTCCGAATTCGCGACACTGCAGGGGCACGTCCCAAGAGCCATGGCAGCATACTTGGTAGGAAAAATGCCAAAGCAAGTTGTGCAAGCAGTTAGAAATTCCTTCGCTGGAATCGTGAGAAATGGGTTGCTAAGAACAATCCAATGGAGTGATCTGGAACCACTCAAATCAAAACAATTTCCCTGGTATCAGATCATTTCCAGAGAGATATTGAGTGATCCAGATCAGCCACTTTATGACAATCCACTCCCTTGGCAACCAATACGGGACCTACGGCTTGCCTTATCTGGTACCCGTTTTGCAGCCCTTCCGTTGTTTCATTTGACGAAACGTTTTTCCGATGAGGATATTGACAGCCTTGAGCATACCCTTTTGATTAGCTTTCAGGGTGTACCCCGAGAATGGAGACCCATGCACATCATCCACCTACCCTGGATCAAGACCGATGGTGCCCCCAGTCCATCAGATGGAACCTTACATGACATCTGGAACATTTTTTTGGAGGTTAACAGTGAAGATTCCAAAGCCTTTTTTCTTCCAATGTTCTTCATTGACGACCAAACCCGCCATGATGGGACATTGATAGCTGTCAGCGAATGGGAGACTTTCCAGCCAGACCACGATGATTTGCTGAGAGGTATTGAAAGGCCTCTCCTCAGAGGAATGCTCTACGGTCGTATCTTCGTTGACTCTGTGTGTTTCTTCAATCAAATCCTTCAGGAGGACTGGGGAGTGGATACGTTTGAGCGAGGGATCTTGGACGACCAAATCGATGTTATGCACCGGTACCTCCGGCCAGACTGGCCAGGCCATGGAATCATTCCAGATGAGGATTTTTAAAACCTTGGAAGAGGGAATTAGGGACACTGTATCGATTACTCAGTGTTAACTTGGCATATTACAAGCTCCGGGAGCTGATGTATCAATTAATCCAGGAATCTGCAATCAATATTATTCATTGCCCAGGCATACACAGATTCAACCCTTTAACCAACAGTCAACAACTGCTCAGTAAAACCACCAAATCCACGTGCCGTATCACGCAAATGAATCTCCAAAATCCAATGCCTCTTAAACCCATTCTTCCCCGGCTGATTCATAGTTTCATTATTCCCCTTAGTAATATAAAGCGTCGTCCGATCCTTAGGAATTCGCTCATGAGGAAAAGACCCAACCAGATGCCCCGCAATATCAGCCCCAAAATCAAATCCATATTCCCCCGCAATCCCACAGGCAATATCATAAAGTTCCTCACCCGACATATCAGGATTCTCATCAAATTTCCCCTTCACGATATCCCAAATCGGCTGCAATGAATCTCGGAGTTTGATCTTGTGCGGATCATTTCCGAGCACATATGTGCGCCCGAAATCAGCCTCCCAGGCCTCGAAGACCGGTCCTAGATCAACAACGAGAATATCATCCTCTTGGATAATGCGGTCTGGAGGATTATCGGAGAATGGACTGAGGGTGTTTGGTCCACTGCGAATAACTCGCTTGTGCCAGTGGGTTTTGATTCCGTAGCGATCGAATCCAAGCTGGTAGATCTCTTCGTTGAGTGTCTTTTCGCTGATTCCGGGGCGGACGAGATCCCGCTCTATCTCGATGAAGAGTTGCGCGGCTTTGTCTTGCGCGTCTTGGAGCTTGGCTGCGCGTTCGCTTTCGACTGTTACGTCTGCCATTGTGGTGACGATGGATGGATGGATGGTGAGATTGGGAAAGATGCAGAGGAGAATTCAGGTGGTGATGAAAGCACGAAAGCTGGGGTTGATTAGTTGCAATCAAGTTGGAGATTATTGGCTATTTATCTCGGCTTTCTTCCGAATCCACTGCATTTCACGATTATGTACCCCGCTATACTAGTAAGCCGGATGTTTGGTTCGGAAGTAGGCATGATTCCCGATGCCAGGATGATGTGTCACTATCTTACTCCTTAGACAAGCACTTTGATATTCAATACCCTTTCGAAACAAGCCGATTGTCGCCATTCCGATATTCTCAGAGCCTGTCGGATGCTCTTCGTCGGATGTCGTTCGGCTTATTAGGGAGAGTGGAGACTCGAAGATTGAAGCTTTAATCAGTGCCATCTCGTTTAGTCTAGCTCGTTTGGACATTTCAACCCTTGAAAGTCTTCGAGGCTTACGTATTCCGATCACATTTTATCGCACGGATAATGTCTACTAGAGTCTTCATGCATACCAGAGTAGGCCCCGGGGACAGCCTGGACATACATATCATAGGTAGTGAGAATGGGTTACAATTTAGATCCGTGGGCACAGCTCAAAGTCGGTAATGGGAAAGACGAACGATATCACGTAATAAAATGGAGTGGGTATTTCTTTTCGCAACAGTCAATGCTGTTGACAATAACTCATAGAGGTCTGGTATCGAGGGTGTCGGTGGAGAGTGCTCATGTATACACAACGACGCAGGAGAAGGCAACACGATGGAATCAAATGCTCAAAAAATGCAAAAATTCAGTAGGAGAGTGCTAGCACCCAAAGGAAAAAACACAAAGATCCCCCAAGCCTTCCAAATCTCCTCTAAAGAGCAGATAGAGAGAGTGAGAAAGATAAAAAAGAAAAGAAAACCAATGTAAGTAATGAATCAATCACAATGCGCCGGATTCGCCCCAAAAAGCGACCACTCAACTATACCAATCCGTCATATAGAGACAAGGCACTGACGATAGTTTCATCTCGCTTGCTGCCCTCCTTGAACTCATCAATATCAAGGCTGCCATTTTCATCTTTGTCCATCATGCGGAAAATCTTTCGTACGCGCTTCTCTGGCGTGTCCTCGTCTTCGGGCAGTTTCACCATAGAGCCCACCATCTTGTAGATCGCCTCCACAATGGCCAGCATCTCGTCATATGTAATTTTTCCGTCGCCGTCGATATCGTACAGTTGGAAAGCCCAATCCAATTTATCTTCCATCTTTCCGCGGGATGTCACCGAGAGGGCGCAGATGAACTCTTTGAAATCGATCATCCCGCTGTTATCCGAGTCGAATACCCGGAATACATAATTTGCGAATGAGGACGGATCGCCGAAGGGAAAGAATTGTCGGTAGATTTTTTGGAACTCCTCCTTAGTTAGAGTGCCGGACGGACAGTCCTTGAGGAAACCTGCAATAGCCGGGGGTGATCAGCAACCGCGGATATACAGGAACGCGCCGGAGTCAACATCTACACTCAAAAGCTTGAATGTGGACGATGTATGGGGCTTATTCTTTTCACGTACCTTTGTACCATTGCTGGAGCTCCTTCTTATCGAAATGAGTCGCCTTCTGCAGCTCCTCGAGCTGAGAGGGAGAAAGCTTCGACTGACTATGACGCCATTTGTTAGCCACCACACAAACAAAACACACACACTGAGGTCCACGACGAAGTCCGATATTATACAAGTTCATCCATTTGAAGTGGGGATTCTTCACTTGTTTCCGAACGTGGTCTGTCACAAGTTTCCCGGCACTCCGGAAGTCTGGACTTTGACGTGTGGGGAGAGTGCAGCGCGGATGCAGCCGCGGGGGGAGGCTTACGATTTGCCCATTGTGAGACACCCAAAAGTCCAAGGTTTGTAATCTCACGACAGTCTTAAGCGTAAGTCGCAGTAAAGAGGATCGGCAGGGCCACGCAGTGGCTTTGAAGAAAAGAAAGTTGAAGGGAAGACGCGGGGTAGAAGCCGTGGACGAGGGGAGATTGTGGCTGTGCTCGGAGTAGTCAAGGGAACACGCAATGCGGGAGCGGAATGGATGAGGATTAGGAACAGTTTGAATGTTTTGTCTGTATTTATGAATGAGATGATCTTTTCCCGTCAAAGGCGATCCATAAAAGAAAATGTGCGAAAGTAAAAGAAAGATTGGCAACAGTGGCGAGGAAGTCCAGACCATCCGGCGGCTTGGCATGACATGCCTCTTAAGTTGACGATTTGTGTACACGTTGAAGTTGACACGGCAAACTGATATCTGGACATTCTTGCGAACTTGAAGTCAATATCTTGCTAGTCCTACATCTGTTTACAGGAGAAATTCAATACTGAAACATAAAAGTGTTTACCGGATCCATTCAAGTTCCTATATATACAGTACTCCGCATCATTCCCGATCATTATGAGGGATATCTCCAAATAAAACAAAACACAGCAAGTAAGAAAAGAAGTATGAGGCGCGCAATTAAAGAACAATTCTATCTCTCCTCGCAAAACAATGCTTCCAGTGGGGGTTATTGACAAAAAGCATGAACGAAGAGTAGGAAAAGGGATAAAGGTAGAGGTTGCAGGGGAGTTTTGAGAGTATGGGAACAAAGCGCCAGAAGCAGGAATACCTGTCTAGCGATGAAAGAAAAGGGAGGTTGTAATATGTTAGAGACTAATCTACCTTGATGGATCCGTAGATACGCTGCACGAAAGCCCAGCTGGCAAAGAAGCCGATAGAGCCTAAATTGGAAGAGAAAAAAAAACATGTTAGTAAAGGACTCGACGTGGAAGGGGGCGGGATAAACAAACCAGTCAGAACGAAGACAAGGAAACCAATCATGGCAGAGTAACCAACGTATAGAACGGCTCCCGTCAGGCCACCAAAGCTCACTCGGGTCACCCAGAAGATCAAGGCGTTGACGAACACGTAGCCTCCAGTCATACCTGCTCCTGCAAAGGCGCGCCAATGCCAGCGGTAGTTCTCTGCACACAGCAGGAAGTAGACAAGAAGAATGGTAGTGGCGGCCGAGGTGATGATCATCAGACCATAGCACAAGAACAAGAAACCGAACATGTAGTAGATCTTGTTTGTCCAAAGGGAAGTCATGATAAAGTAGAGCTCAACGAAGATCGCACCGAAGGGCAGGATACCCGTCAGGAGGATAGAGGGAATAGTACGAAGACTGCCAGCCATAGGCGGCACTTGACGCGGAATCTGGTTGGTCTTAGTTGGTCCCTCAAAGGCCTGGATGGGAATTCGGCGATTAGTAAAAATCATAATTAAGAAGTAAATAATTGTCAGGTCTTACCTTCTGACGGAATCCAACCCAGCTACCCGCCACACTCAACGGAACACTAATGACGAACCAGATGAGGACCAGGGCCAACATGGTGCCGAAGGGAACGGCGCCGCTAGATCCCTTGGCCCAGACAAACAGGTTGAGTAGGAAGAAAAGGCCGAAGATGAAGCCGGGAAGCAGCAGAGGAGTCATGATAATGTTCCGCTTCCAAGCCTCTCCTCCAAAGGATTTGTAGACACGAGCTGATACGTATCCACCGATGGCACCAAAGATGGCAGAGATCATGAGAATCGCGGTAGCCAGGAAGCCTCGGTTGGCAGGAGAGAGGAGGCCAAGAAGGGCGAATGCTGTAAAATTTGATCAGTATACCAGTTACCATGTTTGTAGTTAAAGATGAGAGAATACATACCAACAGTAACACCGGTCATCATGAAAAGTTGAGCACCATTGCCCAGCAACACACTCAGTAAGAGCGGTGACTGGGGGCAACGAAAGACATCACCATGAACCAACTTCCAACCCGAGTCCTCCTGGATGCCATCCTCAACGGCTGCAGATGTACTATCCAGATCATCCAGGTTGATCGAGTCCAAACGGTTGTAACGAGCGATATCCTTCCTGAGGGCCCGAACCAGAATCATGCTGACCATTCCAACCAAGAAGACCACGAAGACAGCAGAGTTGATGAGAGAGAACCAATGGATCTTGGGGTCGTAAACATGGAGATACTTGTCCCATCGAGTAGCCCAGGCGGTGCTTGACTCCTTCCAATAAACACTGTATGTCCAAGTGACGGCAGTCTCACCTTCACCATCCTCGTTCAGGGTTAAAATACCCTTGTTACCGCAGTCTACCGATCCATCATCCAAGACTCTGGAATCCGGGTGGGACTCAGGCTGCACGAGAACACCAACCACACGAAGCTTGTCCTTTCCGCCGGCGTATCCGACACGGTGATAGTCAATGAGGATGTTGAAGTGGTTGTTCAGAACAGCCTGACCGCTCTCGTCCAGGTCTCCCAGAGAAAATCCGGGGCTGTAGAACTGGGTGTTGGTGTTTTCATCCTTGTTGAGTTGCGCTGCTGGCAATCCATCCACAAGCCAGTTGATGTTATATCCCTGAGAAATTCGGCGATTCACGAATTTGGCACTGCGGGCATCGAACTTCGCCTCTCCGCAGATGGATTTACATGTCTCATCCTGACCCATATGCAATTCCAATGGAGAAGTCTGAATTCGATCACCAAACAGAATACTGCCCAGGGATTCCCTCACATCTTTCGCACCACCTTCAGGTCGACAGAAGTGAAAGGCTGGATGGTAATAATCGTATGAGAACACCGAGTGAAGCTGGTCATCACGAGCGAGGGTAGGGGTTAAATGGTTGACATAAAGCGGGACACTTTGGCCCTGATCGTAGGAGGTTGGGGATACACCGGGAAGATAGAATGCGGAGGTTAACGAAGGAAGAACGAGAAGAGCCGAAGCTAGAACGGAATTCCGGTCGGTGAACCGCATTGTGAAGGGAAAGGATGTTAGATGGTAGCTCTCAAGGCAGCATGTATTTGATGAGAAAGCTTGTTGATGTTGTTGATTTATCTACTCCGAAGTAGTTTTGTTAATGGAGAAATGGGATTTGACCCAAAACTCCGCGATCTTAACGGGGTACAATTGAAGGCCCAAAAAGACGAGATTGAGGGGTCGAGACACTTCCAAGGTTGAAAGACGGGCCGTTTCTAAGCAACGAGGCTGAGAACAGGACAGAATGGCGATGACGATCATCGTGCTGATATATTCACGTGACACCCGACCCTGGATATCACGTGGCGATAAGGCTCGCAATCAAACCAAAAAAAATTTCCGCGGAAGCAGCCAGTTTAAGCTGGTGAACATCCATCATGGCTGCCACAGAGTCTGCGCCGTCGCGCACAGGAAGTCTATCAACACTTCTCGAGAGCCTTACATCATGCCTTACAAGCGCTGCGTCGTCCCTCCCATCATCCCACAAGGATGAGTCCTCCAATGTTTCTATTGAGCCTCCGAAAGATGGTATCTCTCTCCTCGATACGAAAAGCGAAATCCTCCTGTCATACCTTCAGAACCTTGTTTTCTTGATTATCTTTCAACTGCGACAAGCCTCTTCCAAGAAAGGTTCCAACGACTCTGAAGAGTCTGCAGGCGACTCAGTCCGAGACGAGGTTTCACGAAAGCTGACCGAGCTGCGCGTATTCCTTGACCGAGGTGTGCGCCCACTTGAAGGACGACTAAAGTACCAGATCGACAAAGTTATCAAGGCTGCCGAGGAGGCAGAGCGGTCGGAACGCCCCGCTCAACCAAAGAAATCTAAGGCTGAGGACGAGAGCGGTAGCGAGGAGGACAGTGAGGAGGATGAGGATGACATGGATGAAATGGCTTACCGCCCCAATGTCGCAGCCTTCTCAAAGGCGAAGGTGGAGGATCAGAAATCCGAAATCAAGGCCAGGCTGGACAAACGGGAAGCGCCAAGCGATGGTATTTACCGACCACCCAAGATCATGCCTACTGCCCTTCCTACCCTCGATAAACGAGAGCGTGAAGATCGTCGACCCCGCCGATCTAATGTCATCGACGAGTTCGTTAACGCTGAGATGTCGTCTGCACCTATGGCCGAACCCAGTATCGGTAGTACCATTGTCGCTGGTGGCCGAGAGACCAAGTCCAAGAAGGACCGGGAGTGGGAAGCCGATCGAAACCGATATGAAGAATCCAACTTTGTCCGTTTACCGAAAGAGACCAAGAAGGAAATGGCCAAGCGACGTGGACGCGATCGCCAAACATATGGCGGTGACGAATGGAAGGGTCTCACAGAAGGAGCCGATCGCATTGAGCGTCTCACCCGCAAGGGTAAGAGTGGAGGCGCTGCGTTGGACAAAAGCCGGAAGCGCAAGAACGAGGATGGACAGCGCGGCGATGGTGTTGGTGTTGGTGAGATCTTTGACAAGCGTCGCAAGAAGATCGATACCTGGAAGCGGTAGACGATGGTATCAATATGATTCCTGTTCTATCCTATTTTTTTTTTCTATTCTGTTTACTATTTGTGAGACTACCATCATCACCGGCGTTGGCCAGGGAAAAGACATTATGATTTTACTACCTCTGTTGAGCCTATTGGGCCTATTTGCAAATTCAGATGCATATATCCAAATCCATCAAGATTCACATATACTACCGGTTCCAACTTCTATTATTCCGAGTCTGTCTCCATAAGTCTATATGCAAGTCCTACTAACACTAGAGCTTTGGGGTATACTCAGCCCTGGAGCTGCCCATGATATGTATGGTTCGGGTAAAGATCGGCATCTCGGCATGCCGAGCTCAGCATGAGTCCCAGAAAGCCTTGCGATGAACATGTACAGCCCTAGAGGTAATATGTAAAAAGGTATGAGCCAATCTGAAACTACAATAGCTACCATCCTATAATGAGTGGTAATTGGGGCTATTTTTATCATAAAAGAGACAAAACAGGACCGATTAGTTCACATGTCAAGAGATGATGTCATGCTCTCAAGTTCTAGTACAACCTGCCATGATCCTTACAACTTCAGCGCTAGTTGACAACTTGAATACACTTGAATTTCCTACGATCCGATCACATCTTCCCTTCTACTACCTCCAGAGCTACTGTGAGTTTGAGGATCTACTTGAGCATGGACAAACCAGGTATTTCAGACCCCTTTATTACTCCCCAAATCAAAAACTGATATAGCTCGTCATCTGTAGTCGAAGAGATTCCGACGGTGATCCGTCTACTCACCCAATCAGTACCTTCATTACAGCAAAAAGCAATCGAGCGCTTCTTTACTAGAGATGCCGCATTCTACCATCCATTCTGTCGGGTTCCAAGCTTCAAAGGGAGCCGATGGTATGTTCTGAAGATTTTCCAATGGTACAAGATCATGTCGCCTCGCATAGAAATAGAGGTTCATTCAGTTGGTGAGTCGAAGAATTCTACTACTCATACAATGGTATATTGGTGTTGAAACTGATAAATCTCAGCATTTGACGAGCCAAACTTGAAATTATATGTTCACATGTCACAAATTTTCTCCATCTGGCTTGTGCCCTTTCATGTTGCACCAGTGACCTTGACAACGGTTCTGGATTTGACCACCGACTCGAGTCAGAGCGACTCAGACCAAACATTATACTACATTGAAAGACAAGAGGATCTTTATCAAACTTCGGAGTTTATTAAGTTTCTGCTGCCGCACGTTGGACACTGGGTGGTTTCTATCTGGCACTTGATGGCCACCTTTTTCTGCGTCCTTGGAACGATGCTTCTATGGCCTATGCTTTGGCTTGAAGAAAACGGATTTCTTCCTGGACGGGTTGCACAAGGCAATCTGGCGTATTCGTTGGATACAAGAATTGAGGAGATCAAAAAAGAGTAACTCACTCACTTTTTGTTCCATAATATCTTCTATAACCAGCCTTATGACAAGTTTACAAATGCATGTGTGGTCGTTAGTATTACCACGGTACTAGGTCTCTGGGTCATCTGCCAACACAAGAAGCCTTGGATGTTCTCAAGTGCTGCCATTTACATGTATGCCATAAACTACTAGTACAAGGGATCAATATAAATACCATGCGCATTTTATCTTGACTTAGTTCGTTCATTTAGAAGTAAAGAGGGTAAACTGAACATTGGTCTGAGGTTAGATAGTAAGTTCTGGTTGATTGTGATATCCATAGATGTTTCCAAGGTTTCAGACACTCAATTGAGCTGAGCATCTAGAGCTTCGTCGACCTTCACATGCATCAATTCGTCATTATCTCGTCGCACATCGAGTATGTCGTACTCTGTAACCTTATTTGACTTTGCGCTGCTCCTTCAACTCCTTGCGGAATGCCTCCTCCTGTTCAACAACCATCATAGGCAAAGCATGTCCAATGCCAAAGAAAACAAAAAGCGCCCACTTCCATCGGAAAGGATTAACAATCAGTACAAATGTGTACCAATACATGAGTTCTGCATATGTGAAGAAATCGAATGCATTCGTAGTTGAAAAACGCTTCATGAACCGCGTAAAGTCAATCCAGGTCTTCATCCTCTCTTCCGTCGGACGAGTCAATGGGTCACTCAAAAACATGATTAAGAACCGTGTATAGATTCCAATGTGCATGTTACCAACAGTACCGATGGCGTTAACGTAGGTGCTGTTGTTGGCACAGATATCTGGATACTGTGGTGGGAAGACTTGAAGGTACCAATTGGGCGGTCCATATGGCTCTTCAAATACCACATCGGGTAGGAAATTCAGTGATGGACGTTTGAAGCCAGTAGCCATAACAATCATATCACCCTCCACGAGTCGTTCCTTGCCCGGACCACCCTTAGGCACACCTTGCGCCCGGTGGTTGAACAAAACGCCATTCTCCTCCACTGAGACAATATCACCTCGCAACCAACGAGCCTTGCCGGCACGAATCTGGTCAAAAAGTTCCGAGTTTGCCATGGGAGTTTGGGTGAAGATTCCGTCTTTGGTTGGTGCAATATCTTGAAGGTCACGATAGAAGAATTTGCGTAGAAACCATTCAGGGATCCAGGAAAGGAAAGTCTCCTGACCGAATACGTTGAATGCAAGCAGTGACTGAACCAATACATTTCGCGGAATGATCCACTTGTCAGATCGCGACAAGACATCAATTTCGGCGGCGCCAGACTTGACGGCAAACTCCAGCGCTTCAATTGCACTGGCTCCGCCGCCAATTATCAAGATCTTCTTGCCCTTGGCATCTTTACCGTCGAGGTCGGATGAGTGGAAGATCTGACCCTTGAAGTTTTGCTGATCAGGCAGAGTAGGCACCTGTGGATCACCACAAACACCTACGGCTGTTAAGACGCCATCGAATAGGCCGTATTTCTCTTCGTCGTCATTTATAATCCACTGCCCCTTGTTGGTCTTTTTGACGGACGTAACGCGAGTGTCGAAGACCGTGCGTCGCTCGAGGTCGTATCGCTTCCATAGAGCAACAATCTGCTCTTTGATCTGTTGTTGACTTGGATAGGCGCTGTCGTAGTGGACTGAAGGGTGAAATCGATACATCAAACTATGCACCTGGAGTGCTGAGGTGGAATTGACTCTCTGAGAAGATGGTTAGCCATTGTCCTGCCATAGAATTCCGATAGGGATGTCAGATGAACTACATACACTCCATATTCCACCCAGTCCTTTCTCTTTCGATCTTGACTCAAAGAGTTGGACATCAAACCCATGACCCACACAATGAGCCGCGGAGGAGACTCCAGTTAAGCCGGCACCGATGACAGCGACTCTCTTCCGCGGAATATCCGATTTTCCAGTCGAGGGAGGAGGAGGAACGGGTGCAAAGACAAATCTGAGTATTTCCTGAAAAACTAGATAGATCGAGGTAAATGTTTCCACAAATGGATGTCTGATCAAAGCCAGAATGGGGGATTCGGATGCCGCCATAGTAATTATGGAGGTGATAGGTGATGGTTAGAAGGGAAAAGAGCAAAACAGTTTCAAACTCTGGCGTTACAGCCTCACATTTGTACTTTTTGACCTGTCATTTTCTGATACGTGACGTTATCAGTGGAGCAAACATGAACACAGCTTGTTCTCTTCATTTCCCATGTGAACTGTCTCTCGCTGGGTAAATGACATCATACAACGACATCGGACTCCACTGTACCTCATATCAAAACAAGCCATTGCGTGAGCTATACAGGGATGCCAGGTTAATTCTTGTTATGTCGAGTCTTACATTAAGAAAACATGACCCCTGGCTCCAAAGCTAATTGAGCATCTTCTCCTTACTTGAACTCATCCCGTTGATCTCCATGTCATCCACATGTACGGAGTGTCGCCCCACATATTATTTTCCCCGAATCCCCTATTAGAATCTAGACCCACAGCCCATTGCTATGTATTTCTATCCAAGATGCATTTACAGGTTCAATGAGCGATGTAGCGATTTTTAGGTGATATTGTTGCATAAGCTCGACTTGCACTAAAGGCTGAGTCCACCCCTGGAGGCGGACTCGGTACCTGGGAGTTTCCATACATCATTTTTAACCTTGGAAGGTTACGGGGTACATTTAATGTCAAGATCATGATATATACTTAGTAGTAGTAGTGCACATGTGTGCACATGTGCCAGTGAACCACTGATGTTCCCCTCATCCGATCTTTTCTATGATAATACCACTCTACATAGGCTCAAGCTATGACTCGGATTTACGAGTCACGGTAAATTCAAATTTTGTTCACATATTGACTCCAAATGTTCTAGATTTCCAGATGTCTTCTATCATGGTCACTCGAGCCGTGGAGCGAAGTCAGGCGCCCTACTGATTATTTAGCCAGCTTTGAAACAAATTAAATGATTTAGCTTTCAAGTTACTGCATGGCTCGTCTACTAGTATTCCGCACATACCACCGCTAGCCACTTGGAATGGACTCAGTGGGGCATTTCATTGCTGTCTAATCAATTGGCCTATCATGGGGGATGGAAATGCATAGAGTTTCTGCACGTACTTTGTGACTGTGCAAAAAGAGACTTGTATGCACCAAGAGGGTCTAGTTCAAATGTTGGAGGAGGTGTTTCTAATCGCCAAGATACAACCGGCACTGTCCTACAAATCCCCCTTTTCCCCGCCGGTAGTTGATTGATTGGAGTATCAGTTTACAGCATTTCCAAAGTTTTCAAATCTCCCCATTCTTTCTCAAGGCTCGGTTTGAAAATAGTACATATCTCAGCTTACAGCGATCAGCGGAGCTCCTATAACTTCCATGTCTGACCAGACACATTCGAATGCTCTTTTCTTAGGAATAACGTCAGTCTCCGGGAAGATCTTGACCATCCTTGTTGGCCTTGTGACCTTCTATGTCTTCAAAATAGCCAGAGATTATGCGAGATTGAAGCAGTTCAAAGGTCCCTCATGGACTGGCATTTCAAACTGGCCACACAGCATAGCATTCCTTCGAGGAAATTGCCACGAGTGGTACGCTGATATCAGCAATAAATATGGTGCGAGCTTGAATCCAGATATCCAGACATACGACCAGATCTAGATATCCTATTGTGCTTTGAGACTTCCCTCGCTTATCAAACTGACAGGCTCGAGCTAATTATTCCTGAGCTAGGCCCAATCGCCCGTGTTGCACCGAATATTCTGATCACGTCTTCACCCGATGTCTGGATGCACGTGAATACAAAGCCAGGATATAAGCGCTCGGACTGGTACTACAGAGCGACACGAATCGAGTATCGAAGAGACAATGTCTTCTCTCAGACAGATAATAAAAAACATGCAATGCGGCGAAGGCAGATGGCTCCAGGGGTAAGAATGACCATCTCTTTTGCTCTTTGAGTTACGTCCTGTTAAGTTCTTCTTGAATTTATTGATTTTGGAGGCTATACTGATGCCGAATACTGACTGAGGTTTGTATCAAAGTACTCTGGAAGAGAGAATCTGCATCTTGAAGAATCGATCGATGAGCAAGTCCAAGACTTACTAAATCTTATTCGATCCAAATATCTTTCGACTGATCGCCAAGTCATCCCTATGGATCTCGCAAAGAAAGTGCAATACCTCACTCTCGATGTTATAAGCAGCATTGGCCTTGGCAAGAAATTTGGGATGCTGAAAAGTGACAAAGATGTGGATAGCTATCTTGAATCGAGCGAGGAAGGATTAGCAATGGGAAATACTGCACTTGCGTTGGGATTCAGCTGGATTTCCCAGGCCCCATTTATTGGCAAGTTCATTTTGCCTTCACCTAAGGACAAAATTGGGTTCGGCAAGATGATGAACGCATGTTTCCGTATAGTTGACGAACGCGCAGGAGGTTCAATCGAAGGACGGTCGGATATGTTAGCTTCCTTCATGCGCCACGGCATCGCAGGCGATGATCTTAGAAGCGAAGCGTTAGAGCAGATCATTGCAGGATCTGATACCAGCGCTGGTGCTATTCGTGGGACATTACTTCACATATTGACGAATCCCCGTGTGTACTTCAAACTTCAACATGAAATTGACAATGCTGTGCGCCAAGGTCACGCACCCAGCGCAGGTGAGGGACTGGTTACCGCAGTCCAGGTTAAAAAGCTGCCCTATCTTCAAGCTGTCATCAGCGAGGCGCTGCGAATTTGGCCACCTGTTACGAATATCTTTTCACGAGATGTGCCAGAGGGTGGCGATACGGTCGTTGTGGGTGGTGAGAGCGTGTTTCTCCCTGGTGGTGTTTGCATTGGGTATTCTGCATATGCAATGCACCATAGTGAGGGGATATATGGCCCAGATGCAAAGGTATTCCGTCCTGAACGTTGGCTCGAGTCGGATTCAGCAAAGCTAGCTGAGATGGTTCGGGTTAATGGCCTTTCTTTTGGCTATGGTAATTTTCAATGCCTAGGCAAGCCCGTGGCTCAAATTGAGATTGGGAAGACAATATTTGAGGTTCGTACTCATGTTCCAATGCTTTCGTCAATCTGTTTCTGCATTTTACTAGTACAACATTTGAATGATCTAACATATGCTCTTTGTTAGCTCCTGCGCCATTTTGACTTGGCATTGATCAACCCAACGCATCCTTGGAAGATACGGAATTTGCTTGGGCTTTTCGCTATTTCAGATATGTGGGTACAAGTAATGGAGCGAGTATCATGTTCTTCTTGAGGGAGATTAATACTCCACGCACTAGTACAAGTTCAAGCTCTTACCATTGATCAATCGAAGAACGCGAATGCATGCCATTTGTATAATGACTCAAACTTGAGCCAGCAACTACCTAGTACTATCTAATCATTCAAAGCTCTCAAGCACTTGAGGGCTCTACTAACACATGTGCATCAACTTCAAACAAACTTGAAAAGAAAACAACCACTAGCATCAATACAATTTCCCACAAATTCCATCTTTCCCAAGCCCCAATTCCCTCTAACCCTTGTCCCTTTCTTCAAGATCCTCACACATGTTACTGCTGTCCCTCACAGGTTCGTAGGCTATAGTAGTCGAACTACCAGCTCAAACAGCCGAAGATCAATTATTTCTTCCAACTTGGAAATTCTCTCTACTTAAGCCATAGTGATCCTTCAATCTGGTTCCCGCGTCCCGAGCAAATGGAAGATCCCAGGAATGCTCAGGATGCGGTGCATGGAACACGATGCTTCCCTTTGTTGCGAACACTGCAGGTGGGTCAAAATGAACAGCCGAACCTCCGCGCTGAGATTTCTGGAACCCCATGATCTTCATCAGATCAAGAAATTCACTCCAATGCAGTTCTTTCCCACTAGGCCGTTGATTTGGCACAAAGAACAGAAGGTCTAGATTCTTATACTCTCGCTCTTTCACAGTAAACATCACGATTTCTTCCTGTACTGGCTCCGGCTGAGGAGCCTGAGCTTGCTCTGGTTGGGGCCTGGGCACACCCCTGGTTTTTACTTTCTGCCTCTTCGGCTTAGGCTCAAGCTTCTCTTTAGTTCTTATGGGCAAATCGATAGCTGTAGTCTGTGAATCTTCCATCTCATCAAGAGTTCGCTTGTTGCTAGGATCCTTAGCCTCAGGTGATGGCTCTTTCCAATCGGGGGTACGAATTCGATCTTCATCCAATTCTGGCCAGAACCCAGGAATTTCCTGACCAGCTATGGCGTCAATATCCTTTTTAAATGCCCCGAGCTTGCTATCATCACTTGACAGCTCATTCCAAAAATCTTCCAATGCCCTTTCGGCGGTTTGAAGGGTCTCAGTGAGTTTTTTGGTGTTGCGATTCGCAAATCGATGGATGGGATAATCAAAAGTGTTACCATCAGTGCATGCTACTAGTCTGTCAAGTGATCTCATTTTTGGCAGTATGAGCAGCATCTCATTCCTCATTAAAGGTTTATGGTGTCCATAGTACCTTAAATAATTAGGTTTTGCTTTCAGTCGGCCTTCGTCGTCTAGTTCCCATCCCCATCTGTAAACAGAAATCCAGGGGTGGAAACGCAAGAATTGCATTTGGCATACGCAGGCAAGTGCAAGATCAGAAATAGCCTCCAAAGTATACCGAGTTGCATATTCTTTGAGAAGTTGGCCCTCGGTCGTCAGCATATCCCGATCCAATTCTAGCAAGGGTTGTGACTGCATCGGATCTCGCGCGTGGTATAATACACTCCAATTCAGAGCTTTTGTAATTCTCCCTACAGGAGTCCCGTCTCCAAACTCCCCTCGTTTGAAACTGACCATGTACCGCGAGCCACCCTCGTCTTTCCAGTCTGGATATCGCGTCGGCAGCAGTGCCAACTGCGATTCATTACGCGTCCATGGTCTAATCCAGCTTCGCTCGCGAGTTTTTAGAGCACCAGTCGCGGCATGGATTACTGATCCCTCGAGTGCGTTAGACTCAGTTTCTAAGAGGGCATCACAATAGCTAATTGCCTCACACAGCCTTGCTGGTATACCTTGCTCCACAGAATTGTTGGCGATTTCATTTTCATATTTGTGGAGCAGATCTCTCAGTTCTTTGAATGATACGATGAGTCTATCCCAGGTCAGCAGGCTGGAGAAAGCATTGCTAACCACCATCATAGCCGATCGTTTCAAAAGCTCTTGGCGGTTTCGTTCTGGTGGAGCACTGCCATCCATCAGGTTCACATGCTCTGGTGCATGATTGTATACCTCATTCATTCGAGCTCCAAAATAATCAGGCTGGTTTCTTAATGCCTTAAGATGAGACACGGCGACATCTCGTCTTATTTGTAGCATTTCAATTGAGTCGTCGATATCTTGAATTCGACCGGGGTAGCGAAAAGTAAGCAAATCGTCTATACCTTTCGCGATGTGCTCGGGGTCTACCTGAAGTGGCTGTGCAGGATTCTCCGGCAAGGCGTCAAGAGTTGCTAGGTCGGTTTGTGCAACGTTTAAACAAATTTGTAGCAGGAAGGCGTACAAACGACGTTGGGCATCCAATAGAAGCATACCGCGACCACAGCCCCAGCCCTCACGATTTACTACAACTTCGTCATAGGGAACCAGTTTTCCATAGTCCTCAGGTGTTTTCATGCCGAAGAATTGCATGCCATGATCTGTGGTATACGGCATAAAAACCCCGTAGCCTCCTACCCAATCACCAACATATATCTGCGCCTCATCAACAATGGCAAAAGTATCCGGTGCATTATGGCTCCGACAATGGAGAAGCATTGCTAAGACAGCGGGGTTTTTGGATATCAGGTCATGGAGATTGACACAACTTGGCAGTAGGAAACTATAGTAAAGAGCATCTCCTTTCATCTTCTGGCCCTTTTCCATGACTCTTCTATAAGAGATAGCTTTATAACATTCGTAATGCTCCGTGGGCAAACGCGCACGCTCTTTTGCTTCATCTGATCTGACGGTGGCATCCCATGCCGTTTGAATGACATGCCGACGCTTTTGCTCATTTCTTTTCAGAAAACGGTTGACGATATCATTCCCAGAATGCATCATGATTTTTCGCAGCCGATGGTAGGATTCGAAAATCTCTTCCGCCTTGGAACTCCGTTCAGGTTCGAGATCCTCGGGAGTAGGGAAGAAACAAGGTATCTCTGCTTGGTCGAAGTCCATGCCCTCGCAAAGCTTATTGAAGTCGTAATCTTTGTCGGTTAAAAAGAGGGAAATTGCCAGTCTTTTCCTGGCTCGTGATGTTTCCACGGCTGGTACAGTAGAGTGGTCAAGGGGATCTCCAATATATTTCCAGAGCCAGGGTAGTACTCTATTCAGCTCTTCACTCCTCTTGAATGGAAATCCAATGGCATTGTATATCAGCTTGTCCGCTACGTCCAGAATTTTAGGCGCTCCTCTCTCCAGTTTTATACACCAGTTCATGAAATGGAGTACCGAGTCAGTATCCTCGTGGTCATATACAGGTTTCTTGTCGTCCACTGAAATGGCGTATCGTGATCTCATCTTGTGATCCAATTCCTGAATACTTCCAGGGACTTTGGAGTCTTTATCCAAACCGCGGGCGATGATATAACCCCTCAATTTGTTAAGTCGCTCGTTTTCCCATTCATCCTCGGAGTCATCATGATGGGAAGACATTTTCCACTCTTAGAGCTACTTCGAGGCCTGTTCAGGTTTCGTAATTCAAATGGTGCACGTGTATTGAGATCAGTTTATAAGATCCGATCAAGACTATAAATCAAAAGTCTGGGGGTGGAATGTTCAATTCAAGTTGGTATCAAGTCTGGAACTGTCGCAACTGATGCCGACAAGAAAGGCTCTAATCGGTTAAAGCTTTTGAAGAATCAAATTGAATGTGGGAAATCTTAGAGAAGCCAACTTGAGCGATGTTATCGGAGATACTTATAGGTGAGATAAAACATTTCAACTTGAACAAGAGCACTTGAGCCTTAAAGACCGAGCAGAGTCGTAAAAGACCCAATGGTGAATGTTCGTGATTGACTTGAAAGACGCCAGCGAACTTGAACCTTGGAAGCGTGCAATCCATCTATTTCTGGATTCCATCAATGGATCATGTAATAAGAACTTCAAAGGTTGAAAAATTGAAAGAAAACAACCTGGGCACTACCTCCTCGGTCTTCCTTTTACCAGCTGCCAAACGAAATCGGCCCCCTTTGTTTCGAGATAGGTTCGCTCTGAGTCCTCATCTTTTTATCTAGTACCAGCTTGATGGAGTGGGATTGTAATTGAAACTCCCAAAAGGAGTCCCAGTCTCTCTGCACATATCCCGATATTGAAGCCTGATTGCGCCGAGTCATATAATGAAAGCCCATCCGAACATTTTGAACGTTGTCCGTCCTGTTACAGAATGAAGTTAGCCCTGGAGGTTACATAGGATTACTAGGCTCGTTCCCTCAATCTTCAATCTCAACTGTAAATAGACCTCTTTCAACATTTAGATTCAATGTTTATGAATAATCCTTGCAAGCTCCAAGTTCATTCGGACAGTTTGAATGAGACTGGGCATTCATACCTGATCCCCACACGCACATTGCACCTGGGCAAAATCACAGGTCAATCAAACAGAGATACTCATACATTGAGTCTGAAAGGCTATTTAAAGAACACAAGGACGAGGGAACCTTGGGACCAGGAGAACTTCTGAGTTGACAATGGGCAGTGGAGACTCGGAATCTTTGAACAACTTCAAGTTGAACGTCCTAGCTTTATCAACTATCAATGGATTCCAAGGATCGAATCTATCAAAGTCTCACACGTGCATGTGCAGGCCGTCAGTGCACCTAATCAATGGAATCAAGACCCTCAAGCTTAAAACCACCAGTAATTTCGACTATGAACACTGATAGTGTGCCAGGTGGTCAGGGGTGTGGAAAAATGAATTCTCAAACTATCATTGAACATTTGAATATATCACGTCATCTAGCAACATTTGAACTCCAGGAGCCGCATCCATCAAGCTTCGCCCAAGGCGACCTACCAGCTCCACTGAATTCTATCTGAGTTTGATGTACAAAGGGTATCAGGAAGATCCACGAGCCTCCAGTCCCTGGCATTCAGGGCATGATCTAATGTACTGGAAGGGAAGAGAGAAAAAAAAAGAAAAGAAAAGGAAATGGGAAAAGATGAAAGAAACTGACGAAAATCAACGTCACAGCAAGTCGGACATAGCAGGAAGGCAAAGAGCGAGGGAACCTTCAAAGGGGAGGGGGACAGCAAGAGGAAAATGGGACAACATAACAAAGAGAAAGATGCAACTCGTAGCAGAACGTAAGGCAAGCCTTTGCGAAGGCTAAAGTCACCCAAAGTCAGGAACGGTACGTCCGTCAAGGTCGAGGTACATCATCACATTGGGTGATTAGCTTCGGTTTCGTGTCATGTAATCATTTATTGAAGAGCCAGCTCATGCGTTTGCCGGAAGCCTCCTGTGATTGCACACCTGCAACGTTGGCATTCGCTGGTGGGCCATCTGAGCCACCGCCTCCACGCAGGGGCTTTGCGATACGAGAGCCACCAAAGCTGAAGCTTCCAGTGCCGTCCATGGAAGAGAGACCGCGTGTAGAGCCTTGTTTGGCAGCTTCCAACCGCTCCTTCACAGCAGTGAGTTGAGCTTCGAATCTATATAGAAAGTTAGCAATAATGATAATAGAATAAGACAGGCTTTAAGTTAATGGGGAGCTCATACCGGTGGTTGGCCTGAGTCAACTTCTCTTGACTCTCCTGAAGTAAGTTCTCCAGACTGGTGATGCGCTCGTTTCGTGCAATCAACTTGCGCTCTGCGATAGCCACCTCCTTCTTCAGACTGCTGTTCTGCTCCACGAGCTGGCGCTGAACATGGGTCAATTGCTCCAGGTTACGTTCCAGGAATGCCATCTTCTTCTGCTGGGCGCGGTTGTTAGATGATCGAAGAACATTGTTGTACTGCTCTCGAGCATCGTCCAAGGAAATTTCGAGTTCCACCACACGCTCGCAGCGGTTCTGTAGATCACGCATGAGAGACTTCTTCATCGCATCAAATTCGGCAATTTGCTGGTGTAAGGTCTTGCTAGCAGCGCCGTTGGAAGAAGTCTGGGATTGTGTATCGACAAGCGATTGTCGCATCTTAGTCAACTCCTCATCCTTGCGAGTAATCTCGCTACGGAGCTCCTCCACGGCCGCAGTCTCGGTCTCCTTACGAGTGATGAAAGATTTCTCCAATCGTTCGCGGATTTCCTCGACGTCGCCTTCACCCAAGTTTCGGGTCAAAAGGTCTTCGTATTCCTGTTGAACCTCATTCAACTTCTTCTCCAGATCCACCCGGCGGCTGTCCTGCAGCTCGCTGAAGTCGCCCCGGTCGTTCATAGTCAACTCAGCCTGTCGGATAAATCCTTGTGTCTCCAACAGACTA
Source organism: Penicillium herquei (assembly GCA_039634405.1). Lineage (NCBI taxonomy): Eukaryota > Fungi > Ascomycota > Eurotiomycetes > Eurotiales > Aspergillaceae > Penicillium > Penicillium herquei. Next base: position 2,882,342 of record CP098390.1, read on the forward strand.
GCACGGAGTTCAAGGATATCATCAGGCGCGACTGTTTCACCAGCAGCGCTGACCTCGTGAAGAGAGTCAACACGTTGAATCAGATCCTGCAGCTTTCGCTCGTTGTCGGAGAAGACCTCGCCTCCCAGATCGAATCCAGCCATCATCTTAGCCATCTTCTCGGCCTTTTTCTTCTCCTTTTCGTCCAGTGCCGCCGTAGTCTCCTTGGCTCTCATACGAACGTCAAGGAGTTGCTGCTTCACCTCATCTAATTCACCTGTGAGTTCAGAATTGGCCTCCCGGAGACCATCCATGGTGATAGCAGCTTCCTTGCCCTCGTATGATACCTTCTCGAGCTGCATGCGCAGTTCATTGACTTCGGAGGTCAGGCGGTCGTTATCCTTACCCGAGCGTCCAGCGTTCTCCTTCATAGACTTTAGTTCTTCTCGAGCCTCGCGCAATCCACGCTCGAAATTAGCGATATGCGTTTCCTTCTCAGCAAGTTGATCTTGTAACTCATTCTCGCGACGAAGGAATTCCTCACGCTCGTCTTTCTCCAACACCAGGCTGGGAGTACTTGAGCGGTCCCCAAGGCGAGAGTCTGGACGGGGGGTTTCGGACCGAACGGTTTCTTGTAAGCGTGATGGGGTAGCCGGTCGAGGCGCACGGAATTCAGCTCTTGCGGCACTGACAGCTTCATTCCCGCGAGCGGGGGTCCATTGCTCCTTTGGCACATTGTCACCACCACGCCACACGTTGACTTCACTCTCCAAGGCTGAAATGTAGGTCTCGAATGTAGTCATTTGTGTCTGAGCCTTGCGTAGAAGTTGCTTCAGCTCCGCTGGACTCAACTCAGCATTGACCTTCGCCTTGTTCTTGATTGCCTTAGCTCGCACTCCGAATCTCAAAGTTGAGATTGTTTCTGCGTCGTTATAACTACTAGGCGAACAATTGATAATCAAGGTCGTGCGAGAGTTACCACCGAGGGACTCCTGCAGGATTCGAGTAAGTTTCGAGTCGCGGTATGGGATGTGAGTTGATTTGCCATCCGTGAGTGCGTTGATAACCATTCCAAGAGCACTCAAACTCTTGTTAATCTTCTTCGCTTCCTCCAGTGTCTGTCCACTGGCACCTGTCTTTCCAACCTTTTCACTACCAGCCAAATCGACCAAAAACAATTGACCACTCTTTGCTGATCCAGTTTCGACGTTTTTCTGGCTAACCGTGATGACGAAAATCGAGTGAGAACGAGACGATTCCTGGTTCATGTTGGTCGCAGCCACAGCTCGAGCGTTTCCACCCCGACGCATCACTTCGTAGACCTCCTGCACACTCGACACATAGACTTCCAATAATCCCTTAACATAGACACCGCGAGACTTCTCTTCATGGACCGGCAGATTGTCGTTATGCGGCACCAACAGATCGCGAATGCGCTCCATATAGATTTCCATATAGCTGACCCTCACAGTGTACTCAATATTACTCGGGCTGGTGAGGATACTGGCGAAAATCTGTTCGACAATACGGGGAATGATACCCTTTCCCTCATCATCATCAATATCGGAACCCATCATGGTGTACGACTTTCCAGCACCTGTCTGACCATATGCGAAGACCGTTCCGTTATATCCATTTAGAATATCATCGACAGTAGGTCGAATCGAGAAATCGAAAATATCGGCTTGCGCTGAGCCCATGGGGAACACTCGATCGAAGGTAAAGGACCCTGTGCCCTCTCGGGACTGCATATCTCAATTAGCATGTCACCCACTTGCCCTATCCATTGATCCCAACCTACACTGATAGCGCATGACTCCTCATTCTCAAAATCGACGATCGGCGTACCACCAGAGCTCAATTCAACCTTGTTCTGGGGACGGAATCGGGCAACCACTATACGCGTCAAACGTTAGCTGGGTGCTCATTTCGTCTGACAACCAATCTTATATGTACCCTTAATGGTGTTCGACCCCGCGGACCTGTTTCAAGTTAGTCACATGCCCACTTTCTCCAGATCAACATCAAGCACTCACGCCATATTTGCAGTTCACAAAGCGATTTAACGAAATCAACGAAGGCCCCGGGGAGGGGCAGACCTATGTCGAGGGGCTTTGCGTTATGTCACGGGGGTTTTTCTGCCTGGAGGGTCCAGGGTCAGGGGTTCCTCCACTAGCGCGGACAAATCACAAACGAAAGAAACCGAAGGGAAAAAAAAACAAATGAGAACACAACACACAAAGAACCCAGCACACCAGGTCGGGTTCAGGAGGGTGGGAAATAGAAAAGAGGTGTGAATGTGGATTTGTTGACACTCGCCCGTTTGGGTTCCTCGCCGACCGCCCCAGACCATGAGCACGGTGCCCGGTCAATATATGGCTTTTTATTGACTTTCGATCTTGAACTACAATATAAGTTGATTTTTCCCTCCACGACAAATAGCACAACTTTTTAGGATGAAAGGAATTATACTGCCAGAATACTAACATATAAATTTATTGAATATGTGCAACTCTCTCAATGGCTAATGCAAAATGCAAAGGAAAAACTATAAAACAATGGAGGAAATGACTGGTGCATTAGAACAACAGAAAGGGAGAAACAACTTGAAGAAGTCCTTGGTTGATAGTTAATGAAAGAGAAAGAACAGGGAAGATAAAAAAGCTAGACGAAAGCAACGCAAATCATGTAAACCAGGCGCCTAAACCCCACGCTGTGCAGATCAAATGTTGCACTTTGGTATATCCATCCCGGGACTTGCATTGGCCCCAACGTTGAACAAGCTTTTGAAGGATCAACGTAGTTGGCGGGGCCAACGCTGATAAAAAGAACGAGAGAAGAGGGAAAAGAACATAATTCAGAAAAAGCTGTGAGCACTTAGTCCTCCCAACTCTTCTCCACAGTCTCCCGAACACGCTTAATGTATTCTTTGCGGTTGTCCTTGTAAAGGTTGGAGGCTTCAACGTTCGCGGGCGAGGAAGTGTTAGGGTCGTTGAGTAGACTAATAATATTGGTAATAAGTTAGCTAATCATAATTCATTCTAAGAGATTCATGGAAAGTTCGGGTCGGATAGAGAGGGTGGCCAACTGACCTCTGGATACTAGTCAAAATAGCCGCCACATCGTATGTCGGGCTCCAGCGGTTTTGAAGAATGTCCAAGCAGAGTTCACCAGTCCCATACACATTGGGATGGAACATCTGGCTAATAAACTTGACACCAGGGGGTTTGTTGGGGTACTGCTCCTCAAAGTTCATGACCAGGCGAAAGGTACCATCCTCAAAAGGTGTGTCTGCGGGGCCAATGATGACAGCATTCCTAGTAAATCATCAGACGCATGAACTTCAATCACTGCGATAACATATTCATACCATGTCATAACATTGTCAGCAACGGGGGAGGCAGAAACACCGGCGGGGGGATCGGTTTGCATGCGCTATATTTGAAAAGCAGATAAGTTAGTGAGGGTTGTCATTAATGAAGATAAAGAATTCAAAGTGCATTCCGGAGGGGTAAGTGAGTGTCATAAGGAAAGGTCACATCAATATCAATTGAAACAGAGCTTCAAAAGAGAGATTACCACGATGCTGGAATTAAGCGCCAGCAAAGATGTATTTGAATCACCTATTGACATCACCCAACCACACCGAAAGAGAGCTGCTGAGAACGAACCTTAAAGTCTCGCATAAGACGACGGCGGGCAGAAGTCGACATGATATCGGATAATGAGATAGGGTGTTAAATGCAAAGAGAGGGCTGGAAATTGTGGAGTTGAGAAGGTGGAAATGGAGCTTTAGTGATGGCGGACTATGAGTTTCTTCCCCAAGCACGCGGGAGGAGGGGAACAAACTCGGATTAATTATACCAATGGAGAATATAACTTCATCAGGCAATCAATGTTTTTCCGTTATCTGCTCTTATGTCATATCATGTGATCTCTTACAGCCTCGGTCCAGGCGGTTAAAGGCGGCTGCGGGAACGGGTGTATCCCTCTCCATGTGTATTACTTCCAAGAGACGGGTTGGATCTCTCTTTCTTATTTTATCTTATCCATCTACCGTTGAGGCCCCTGCAGTTGAGAGACTTCTCTGGTTGTCGCCTTTAATTTATTCCTCAAATTTTCCTTTATACATTTAGCCATGATTCCCACGACAGGACTGTCTGTCCGCCTTTCGAAGCGGGTCGCCGTCCCCGCAATTCGCAACCAGAGGCAGTTCAGCTCCGCCCGTTCAATGCTAAGGGAAATCCAGGAGGCCTATATCTTGAGTGCTTCCCGTACTCCTACTGCTAAGGTTAGAAAGCATGGGAAATGGGTTTTATCTGAGTAATTAGCTGACACATTTTCCTCTACGTAGTTCAATGGATCCTTCGCCTCCGTCTCAGCGCCTGAACTAGGTGCCGTTGCTATCAAATCCGCTTTAAGCAAGTCGAATATCCCCATTGAGAAGATCAGCGATGTGTATATGGGAAATGTACTACAGGGATCCGTTGGCCAAGCACCTGCTCGTCAAGCATCGATCTTCGCAGGTCTGCCCGCCACGGTGGAAGCTCTGACTGTGAACAAGGTCTGTGCATCGGGATTAAAGGCAGTGGCTCTTGCAGCTCAGAATATTCAACTCGGCTTGGCTGAGGCACAAGTTGCAGGCGGCATGGAGAATATGACCAGAGTGCCATACTACATGCCACGTTCTAGTCAGTTACCTCCCTTTGGTGAAATCAAATTGGAGGATGGTCTGATCAAGGACGGCTTGTGGGATGTGTACAACCAGTTTCACATGGGTATCTGCGCAGAGCAAACAGCAAAGAAGTATGAAGTTTCAAGAGAAGACCAAGATCAGTATGCCATTCGTTCCTATGAGCGAGCTCAGCAGGCATGGAAGGAGAACCTGTTTGCGGAAGAGATTGCCCCTGTCACCGTCAAGAGCAAGAAAGGCGACATTGTTATTGAGAGAGACGAGGGCTTTGAAAATCTTCGTGCAGATAAGCTCAAGACCCTGAAGCCTGCCTTCCTGCGTGATGGCACAGGAACAGTTACTGCTGGAAACGCATCTACCATGAACGATGGTGCATCTGCTTTAGTTCTTTGCAACAAAGAACTTGCCCGCGAGTTTGGTGCCGGTGGACGTGCCTTGGCTCGCATTGTATCTACAGCCGATGCAGCCATTGACCCAGTTGACTTCCCTGTGGCCCCGGCCAAGGCTGTTCCGATCGCATTGGAACGGGCTGGTATTACTAAGGACCAGGTCGCTGTGTGGGAGTTCAACGAAGCTTTCGCTGCTGTGATCAAAGCCAATGAGAAGGTACGTCGAATTTATCCCCTTGATTTACATGAAATTTGAACGTGGAGCAAGAACTAACTTTATTGTGTGCAGATTCTTGGACTGGAAAATGCCAAGGTTAACATGCTGGGTGGTGCTATTTCTCTGGGCCATGCTCTGGGTAGCTCGGGATCCCGTATTCTGGTCACTCTCCTCCATCAGTTACAGCCTGGTGAGTATGGAGTGGCTGCTATCTGTAACGGTGGCGGTGCGGCTTCTGCAATGGTCGTGCAAAAGCTAGACCGTGTGGATTAAGCAGGCACAATTTAATGTGCTAATAATGATACCCTCTCTTACTACCAGCAGCACGCTGTACCTCAGGCCTGTAAATATACTACCAACTTGAACATCTGATTCTGAAATTGAATCAATATCTACTATTACTAGTGAATATCCGCATAGCGAAAGAAACTTGAACAGCTGAGAGAAGACAATTAGTAAAAATTTGAGATTACTAGCAGTACTGCGAACATTCTATAGATGTAGTAGTTCATGAGAGCGTGGAGGAGCAAACAGTGAAATCGAAAACAAAAAACGGCTGGAATGACACTAGTCCCAATCGGGTACCTATAACAATCATCGCGTCCGGATCCTCTTTACTTTCTTCTCGGCTTTCAATCCTTCTTACAACGCAAGATGCCTCAGGAATAAGGAATAAAGTCAAGATTTGGTACCAGACAAGAATAATTGACTTATCAAAATGCCCAAACCTGTGGCGTTGTCTCTTTTTCCTTCCTGCTTTGGGGCTGCCGACTGGTCACCGGATGGGGAGCTTGCCGTGGCTGGAGGTGATTCAGTTTACATTCTGGTGTGTCACAAATTTCAAATGACAAGAATTATCATGACTGACAATTTGAAAGACATGGAAAGCTAAGGCGCAAAACAACTCAACACAAAATGCATCTGAGAGCTGGCACATCACGCGCATTCTACGGGTCAATTTCTTCACATTTGCTGAGTGGCCGAATGTCCACCCGCAAAACCGGAATGACTTCTCAGTCGGTGTTGAACAGTCTCCAAGCAACGTTATTGGACTAGCCTGGTCACCACCGGGCTTAGCTAGGTACCGACGGAGCACCCTGGCCGTGTTAACCTCAAATTTGATCCTCTCATTATGGGAGCCCGTGGGTGCTAATGGAGAGTGGGTTCGAGTCTGTATCATCAACCATGCCCTTTATCCCAACCCCGAAGCTTTGCAGAAGCTGCATGGAGCCGATCTACAGAAAACAAATATTCGCTCCTTTCAATGGTGCCCACCTGCTCAGGTATCCCAAAATGCTGGGTCAAGGTCAAAGACCCCTGAAGACCGCTGGGGCGTGCAGTTGATGGCTGTGACAACTGATGCCAATGAAGTCGTTTTCCTACGAATCCATCGTCCAGCTGTGGTTCATCAGTCATCTCATGCATACATAGTGACCGAGCTGGCTACTCATTCGATGCATGGTACTGAGAAGCAGTTTCCGATGGCTTGTTCTGGATCTCTTCTCCAAAGTGCCCTCCAGTCAAAAGTGCGTCTCACGTCAATTTCTTGCGGTCCATGGCTACCACGGGAGGAACCATCTGATGGGTCTCTATTTTCGGCGACCTCAGTGGTTGCTGTTATTTATGGCACGGAGCTACGATTCGTACAGGCAACAGTTGGCTTGGTGGACACAGATCCTGATCACGAAGTCACTCCCCAATATGAAGCAATCATTGATTTGAAAGACCATCCATTGAATTGCTTGTCTGAGAAGTGGGCTCATCATCGAACAGTAGGGCCACTTAAATGGGTGCATATGGTAAGTGAAGAGAAATTGCAATAATTGGGATAATCTAGCTGATGGCGATCAATATCGCAGAGCCAGCATGAAAAAATCACACTCTCGATCGGCATTGTCGGTGGTGTGCTTACTCTCACCTGGCCCTCCTCCGCCCTCAATCTCAGTGAACCAGCCGGGGCTGGTATGGAAATCCAGGAATGGCCTTGTTCCTCTTTACCAACAGAAGAAGGGGACATGTTCCCCCGGCATATGGAGCCAGTGTCTAGTCAGTCATAAAATACGAACCATTTTTGTGGAGCACAACTAATTTCTATAGGTTTCTTCACCGCACACAACGTCCAAGATGATGTATACTCTCTCCATATGGGAACTGTCGGTGGCCTTGGGGCAGCTATCGACCTTGATAAATCCGGAAATCTCGAGACCTGGCGTGTTCCGCAGTGGATGGACTTCGTTCAAAGATATCGTGAAGAATATGATTTGGATCGTGATCTGAGAGGCTACAATCTCGCTCGCATTTGGGGGCTGGCTACATATCACGGCTTTACTGCCGTTGTTTTCACGATGCACCCAACCGATATGGTCGAATATCGCATGAACTCCGCTGAAGGAGCCTTCGTTGGGTTTATCGATGAAGCGACGGGGGACGTTGCTAACATGCATGCCTTGTTCATGCCATCAGCAGGTGATGACGGAGAAAACTCTGCTTGTGCCAAACGAGGCCAAGTCATTACATCAGTACTTTCCACCGTCGAGCGGGAGGGTGGGCTTAGCCCAGACAACTATAAGATGATCTACACTGCCGCATGTTGTGCCGTTACAGATGAACAAACGGAACAGATCCGACATCAAGCACGAGAATGGCTGGAGCGATTGGCAGAAAAGACAGGCGCTGATCTGACTGAAGAGATCTCAAAATGTGCCGATGGTTCTTCAATGATATCTGCCAAGTCAAGTGATCACTTGAATGGACCGGGTGGCTATTTGTTTGAGCGATGTGAGGTCTGCGATGCTGGCCTCATATGGGATTCACCCAAGGAGGTGCAGTGTCAGAACGGTCATCTTTTCGGTATGTGTTCTTAAATTGCACTTTCAACTTTCAACTTTGGCTTGATGCTTACTTCCTTACTTTCTATTTCTAGTACGCTGTGGACTCACCTTCCAGGCAATCCAAGAGCCCGGTGTTTCAAAATACTGCTCAATTTGCCAAGCTGAATACTTCGACGAAGACCTTCTTATTCGTATCCGAGATGGCCATGTTGACCCAGCATTTATGCACCTCTTCGACGCCTTTGACACGTGCATTTACTGCGATAAGAAATTCCAGGCTAGTATCCAGAATCGGTAATGGCCGAGAATGGACATCTAGTCAGCGGAGAATGGATGACAGTTTTTGGTCAAGATTTGATTTGGGTCTTATTTTTGGGGTGAAAATTTCTTTTGTTAGGTTAAGCCAAGTAGCTTTCCTGCAATGGGGTTCCATTCATCATCCCATCGTCGAGTACTCTCTTTTTGGGCACCTGCCCGAAGAGTTTCAAGCATTTTACTGTCGGCGAATAATTCGACCAGTTGTTTTGATAGCCCATCCGCACTGCCAAAACCCATACCATTCACACCCTCGGTAACCAGCTCCGGCCATGCCTTGAAACGGCTCCAGCCTACAACCGGCAGTCCAGCACCAAACATATCGACAACCTTCATGGGAAGGTCCACTCCACTACTGCTGGTGTGCAAACTCACTCCTAGCGATGCAGAAGCTAAGAGCTTTGCATAGTCTGACATGCTCAGCCATGCGGTGCGAATGGTTACCTTCTTAAGTTTGCCTGCACTGTGGAGGCTCGCAATTTTCTGGAGATACATCTCCTTTTGAGGGCCTTTCCCGGTGATAATAGCCAGGATCTCTGGGAGGTCGGGGTTTGAGGCTGCAAGTTTGGAATATTGCAGCAATGCATCAATAAGAACCGAGAAGTCCTCATCTGGGGTCCATGATGTCGAGCTAACCAATACCCGTGTGTTTCCTTTCTCTATGGATGAACTCATATCTTTTGCTTCGGGCAGCTGTTTTAAAAAGTCGATGCGCGCCGCAGGGTCTAGAATCGGGCTGAAGTGGCTGGCAGGGCGGTCATGCAGAGGCAAGATGGGAGCTTGCAGCTGGAAATCGCGCTGGAGGACCGAGCGCATCGCATCGGTGACACAGAAATGCGCGAATGCGTACTTGCAGAGCAATTTCTCATACGTTACAGACAGTCTGACGAGTGGATGTGTGGGGCCCAGTTTCAAGGCCAGAATGGAGTATCCGAAATTATGCCAATCGATAACAAGTCGTGTTTGTCGCAGGAAGCAAGACAGCGAGGCTACTGCTAGCGATGGAATTGAAGGAGGATTCTAGTTTCGTCAGCACATCCACCCCCCAATTTGTTGTAGAAATTGAAGATCTCTATCATCTCCGAGTCCTACCTGTACTAACAGCCAGCGCGATGGCGGGGCAGTGTATGCTAGACAACGCCATAGGCATACAACCTGAAACAACACCTTCAGGGGCCCATAAATAAGGAAAAGTAATTTATTCTTCGTTTGTAGAAATGCTGGAGGAGGTTGAATTGGAACAATTGAGATGTTTGGGTGGGAGATTAAGTCAGGATGAGGATCGGACTCTGCAGATTATAGACGTGAGATTAGCCATCAAGCTTACTTCCAAGGTTGGATGATTGATTCTTCCTCTTTTCTCTCTATCCCTTCCAGAAGTCGCATCATACCTGTGTATCCAATAATCACCACTTTTCCACCATTCTTTGCAATACTCAATGCATGGTATTGCATACGTGGACTGTGCCCAATGTCTCCTAGCACAAGGATCTGTACACTTGTCTTCGGACGCGATGAACCTTCCCCGGAGCTAGGAGGACGAGGATCATATTGCGATGGAAGCAACAAGATCAACACTGTCAGCAAACTGGAGACGCAGAATGCGACATTGATAATAGTGTCGAACATGACCAATATCAGCACATCTGTCCACTTTCAAGCTCTTTTAGCTGCAAGTGATGTGGACTCGTCATCCAAGTGGACTTGATTGTTGATTGCCGATCGCGATAAGCAATCACGTGGCTGAGATCCACGCCGTGGCAATCAAGTCATGAAGAACATTGACATTGACATATTCAGGTACTTGTCTACTTGAGTCAAGATCATTGAATCTCGTCTGTAAAGCTCACTCTATTCCGCGACAAACACACGAAATGCTGCGTGCACTGCCGACTATCTGTGACCGAGTTTGAGCTTCAGAACCCCCCCAGATCTTGGCGCCGAGCGGCCACCCCTACCTTACTTGCCACGACCTCCTTTTTCGATTTCGATCCCACATTCTCGAACAAGATCATGTCGACGGGGGCACCGCCTCCTGTTGCGGACTTTGCGCCTTCGTCTGCGTCCAGTGGCCACGTTAACAGCCATGGTCGTGGACGCGGTCACAATCGCTCCCGCTATGCACAACCGCCATCTTCCCTCTCCCTCGGGGGCGCCAATGTGAACGGATCGTACATACCTGAGAATTCAAGCGCTACAAATGGAAGCTACTCTTACAGCCATGCGTCGCAGCACTCTATTTCTCATACCCACACAAATTCCCTCTCTACGCCTCATAACCACAACCACGATCACGATCATGATCATGACCACGGCCACGGTCACACCCATACACACACACATACCCACAATCATAGCATCGCCTCAATTCATGGTGTGTCGCATAGCCATGATTTTAAGCCATCAGTAGAAGCCCATAGGGAAATTGGGCCCCAGAAACTGTGAGTGGATAGATATTTGCAGATCGTCTTTGGCAGAATGTAGGTTGACATGTACAAATTCTAGACATGAAATCCTAGCCGGTGCACTCATTTCTCTGCCATGGGTTGCGCTCTCCTGGTACCCTCGAAAGTGCGCAGAGGCTTGTCAAGCACCTAGCGCCGCGGCCAAAAACAGTATTTTAGGAATTGGACAGGCTGGACAGAAGGCTGGCATCCTAACCGCATTCACCCTGTTAATATTTGGAACCGTCCAAATTTTGCGCAAGACTCAAGCAGGGGGTTCGACCTCTTCCTTTAAGATGCCTGCACCGACCGCAAAGACCGCCCAGGCGGCTTTCTTGCAGGTGATGTCGGTTGGATTACCAATTTACGCTGCGATGAAAGTTGGAGGGTTTCTGGTTGCATTTGCCTTGCTTCTTGCAACAGCATCTGGAGTCCCGAACTTGGTGAAAGCAGAAAACCGCAGTTCAGTCTCCGAGAAATATAGCAAGAAACCTGCCACAATTGCGCTTTTGGCTGCGGCGGTCATATTGAGCTTCTTTGGACTGAACAAGCCATGGGATTCCTCCCCAGTACTGGGATATCTAGCATTGCTAACATCTATCTTTGTACTTTCTCCGCCATTGCCTTATCTCCGCCACCAGGGTCCTATCCCAGAGCCTGGTTTGGTTGCAGAATCGATATCCCAGGCTAAATCAGCGGCCATGAATCAGTCAGCTGTCCTGGTTACGTCGGATGCATCTCTAGCTCTGATCTCGGGAGCTTCTCTCTTCATCATGGGAATGCTTCTTTCCCAAGGACTTCCATTTGAATTCTCAGACCTGGCCTACATGTTAATCCCCTCGGGACTATTGGCGATTTCTTTGATGATGTCTTTCCCAGTCGGTGTTCGCACCCCCGACAAGTATGGATTAGCTGTCTGTACTGGGGCAGCTGCCCTACTCTGCTCTCCGCACATTCAAGATGATCTTATGCCTGTGTACGCAGCGCGCTGTATTCTGGCAGTCATCTCCTTCTTTGCCTCCAGGACGGATGATAGTAATCTCCGTTCGGATGCTCATTCTCATAACCACTCTCATCATAGTCACAGTCATAGCCATTCGCAAACGCCCGAGTCTACTAATCGGGTTACGAAATGGCTTATCCATCGCAGTGAAGCGTATCCCCTGCTTCACAGCATCCTGAAAGAAAAGGATTCCCGCAGTATTTTCTACTTTATGTGGTATGTCTCTAGTCATTTTTCCTAGTCAATGCTCTCTTTACTGACCACCATAGTCTTAACTTTACCTTCATGCTTGTCCAGCTGTCATATGGTTTCTTGACTGGATCGCTGGGACTGCTTAGTGACAGTATCCACATGTTTTTCGATTGTCTTGCCCTCGTGGTCGGGCTGTGTGCTGCTGTCATGAGCAAGTGGCCTCCCAATGCCCGTTTCCCATACGGATATGGAAAAGTGGACACATTGTCTGGCTTTGCTAATGGAATCTTTTTGATGTAAGTGCCTTGAAGGGTTTTCTGCTTATACCGTGAACGATGTCTAACAGCTAGCAGGATCATCAGCTTGGAGATTATCTATGAAGCCGTGGAGCGGTTATCATCGGGTAGTCAGATGAATCGGATCGGCGAGCTCTTGGCTGTGAGTGTTGCTGGCCTCCTTGTCAACCTGGTTGGCATTTTCAGCTTCGAGCACGGTCACCACCACCATGGGCATGACCATGGACATGATCACTCTCACGGAAACGAGAATATGCACGGTATCTTCTTGCACATTCTTGCCGACACACTTGGTTCTGTTGCTGTGGTCATCTCCACCATCCTTGTCCATTATTCAGGATGGGCTGGATATGATCCTCTGGCGTCATGTTTCATTGCTATCTTGATTTTTGCCTCCGCTGTGCCGCTGGTCAGCAGCACTGCCAAAACTTTGCTTTTAGCCTTGCCCGCCGATACAGAGTATAACGTGCGCGAAACTCTGGCTGGAGTCAGCACATTGCGTGGTGTTGTTGGATACACAGTACCTAAGTTCTGGCTTGATGACACAGGCTCGTCCTCTACAGCCCATGATCACTCTCACCGCCATGACGACCATGGGAGTTGCGGTCATGACCATGCCCACGATCATAGTCACCATGATCATAGTCATGAACATGAACACAAGCACGATCACGATCACGATCACAGCCATGACCATGCTCATGACCACGCGCACGAGAGCAAAGCTCAAAAAGTCTTTGGTGTGATTCATGTCATTGCCTCTCGTGGCTCTGATCTTGAGGATGTTCGTCAACGAACTGTTCAATATTTGCAAGATAAGGGAATGGACATTGCGGTCCAGGTGGAGCGTGATGGGGAAGGTCGCTGTTGGTGTGGAGGAGGGAACAAGAACCCTTGAGCCGATAGACCAAATGTACTATTCCTAGGCCGAGTTTTTGGCGAGCAAGAACAGGACCAAGCCTTGTGCCGCATTCATCTTATACATAAATCAACTTGTTTCATGTCATCACTGCAACTTGAAGATTCGTAGGAGCATATAATACCCAGTCGCAATCAATCAGATAGGCCACGGTATCACTGATACTAGTAGTTGGCCATCGAGTTGTGTTGTCCGTAATTTAGTACTAGTACTTAAGTACTGAAGTACCATCATCCATCACCCATGTTCCTCGCTCTCACACCCACTGCGCGTTTTCAATCCTGGTCAAGTTCTCCAAGTCAGCAAATTGGACAAAAGGAGAGAGGCTCAGCGCGCTATGAACAGATCACCAAGAATAAAGATGTCAGAGCCTTGGAGATGCCAAAAACAGAATATGCTCAATTCCCCGATTGGTCATCATCCCACGCGATAATGCGATCTCCGGTGGATCAAGTGGGACTACGGAGTTAACCCATTAAATGGGACCTGGAAGCGAGGCACGACCGCGGGAACGAAGGCGAAAACGAGAACGAGTCACTCTCCACCAATAACAACACACTAATCTAGACCTTGATATTGATACTCCACTAGGCGAGTGGGCCAGTGCCAGCCTATTCCTTGGCCAGGATTCTCCACGCTGACGAGGGGAGGAGAATATAAAGATGAAGACAGCTCATTTTTTCACGGGGGAGGATTCGTGTTCATTTCGCGACTATCCCTAGAATCTACGGTTCTTTTCACGCGCAGAACAGTCTAGGAATCTGGGAATACCATATCATATACAATTAATCGACTTTCGCACGTTTACGATACCTATCGCTACACGCTACGACCTCCTCCAAATTCCCTGGCGGCCTAACGCCAATTTCCTCATAAAATGAGTTACGCAACCTGTACACACGTCACACCAGCCTGTCCTGTATCGGCAACAACATACGGATACTATCCCAACCTCGGCGGTAATGCCTTCTTCACAGCTTTCTTTGGTGTGATAGGAGTGGTGCAGGTAGGGCTAGGAGTGTACTACCGAACATGGACATTCATGGTCGCGCTAGGAGTCGGAGCCTTTATGGAGATGGCAGGATACATTGGACGGATATTAATGCATTCGAATCCTTGGAATGAGGGCGCATTCAAATTACAGATTGTGTGTTTGGTTCTAGCGCCTACATTCATCGCTGCGGGTGTTTATTTAACCCTGAAACACATTGTCCTGAATCTAGGCCCTGAGCACTCGAAGCTGAATCCGAGACTTTTTACTTGGATTTTCATCAGTTGTGATATTGGTTCTTTGATTCTGCAGGCTGCTGGTGGTGGTGTCGCTGCTGCTGCAGGAAATACCAATCAGGCTTTGCTGAGAGCTGGTGATGATATTATCATTGCTGGTATTGCGTTCCAAGTGGTTACGATGTCGGTCTGTGGAATCTTAGGACTGAATTTCTTTTGGAATGTTGCGCGTCATGGAAATGGTTTGACTGGGGAGAAGAACCCAGAGAGTAATGACTCGACAATTCCTCCCAGTCGAATGCGCCTTATTATCATTGCGGAGATCTTTGCCTACTTCACTGTGTTGATTCGGTGTATTTATCGGTATGTCATACCCTACTGCTAATCACTCTAACTATCAATGGATTGGCTAACTTCTTCTTTAGTATTCCCGAGATGGCTGGCGGATGGGGTAGTGCATTGATGCAGAAGGAGAACGAGTTCTTGGTATTGGATGGAATGTAAGTCTCAAATTCATATCATGCTCTACTGAAAATGGCCGCTAACAATATTGATAGGATGATTGCTTTCGCCACATTGGCATACAGCCTCTTCCATCCAGGCCTGTTCATTCCTTCCATGCGTACTGGATACAAGAACAAAAACTAGATTCTTTCGTCATAGAACCATATATAGCATTTATTGGAAGTTATAATCAAGCTATTTATACATGTGCCACTCATCTTTCCTAAATAGTATGCTCGATACCACCTGGGCAACCTTGGAAGTGGAAATGGACTAGTACGCGCGGGTACCTTGGTGCTAAACCCCAGGACGAAACCTACTACCTAGTATGGACTCGGAACCCGAAACAACCTGAGAGTGACTTAATATCGGCTTCAAAGGTTACAATTGAGCAGGTTTGTAAGTCCTTTACAATTATTGGTATATAGGGGTTAGCCAGAAGAAAATGTGAATATAGAAATTTTGATATTGGGCTGGAAATACTAAAAATAAAGAGCAATGTCCCGAATGCGAAAAGTCCACAGCCCGTAAGAAACTCCACCCAGATTGCTGTAGGGATAAGAGGATATCGGTCATGAACGTTAGATACTTGCGCCCACATGAAATTCCCTCATATCGCCCGCTCTATCATGCAAACAAAGAGAGCAACACCGAGGAGTACGCAAAGAACTGAAGTCTCCCGGGGAAAGCCCCAGGAGAGAGAACCCGAAGAAAATGACCATCCATATGCACCGTGAAAAGAAAAAGAAACGAGATAGGTATGAAGAGCGAACAGTAAGACAAGTCAGCGCCATGATAGGAAAGAATCATCGTATCAGTCGTTTAATCCTCGCCCAGACTGTCACGGACACAGCGACGCACACGCTTCTTGAATTCGGCGGGGTCATCGCGCCACAGACGAGCGGCTTCAACGTTGGCAGGGCTTTCGTCGTTAGGGCTGGAGAGCATGGATATCACCGAAAGAAGGATTGTCTCGGGGGTTTGGACAGGCGACCAGCGCTCTGCGGCAGATTCATAACCATATTTATCCTCCTCGGGCGGGTGCAGAATCGAGATGCAGACATCACCGTTAGGGTAGACTATAGCAGGGACATGGTAAGTATAAATTCTCTCCAACCGTATAAGCCCCACAAGTTCACCAGCCATCTGGAAAATGTGGCACCCCACGTGGTCATGTGGCGATCACTTACTATTAGGGTGGAAGAGCGAAGACTCGAACTTCATCTTGGGAGGCATGTGAGGGTATTCGAGGGGGAATGTAAGGCGAGCACGGAAGAAACCACCTGCACGAATATTAGTATCATGGCATCTAATTTGAATTGCGTCAGTGCCTCAGGGCCTAGGCTGCCCGCTGAGACTCTTGTCCTGCCGCAAGTACAGTTGGACTAGGGGGGTCTATATATAGGAATGACCCGTACCTCCATAGAGCTTGACATCGTCGGAGATCATGAGCATAACTTCCCACTCAAAAATATTGTTGTCGACCAGGCCACAGCTGATGCCGGGAATGTCCTTATCGGATTGCATCTGGTGCAGCTGGCGGGTCAGCATGCGGCCAGCAGCAGTGGTCGCCATTTTGTGGAAAGGTGCAGAGTAGACAAAGAATTTGAAGGAAGACTGAAGATCAATGACTTCAGGATTCTGGCCTATATTTAGGGTGAAGTTTGTTGTGACTGTAAAGAGCGCATGGATGAGGGGAAGAGCATTCACTATGCGAGAAAAGACCTGAAAGCGGTGAACGGAAAGAGGGGGCCCCGTATAGGAGCGGCAGTTCGAAAATAGGGCGGTGTGGGTGGTGGCGGTGAACCAATTGATTATGTATTAAATAGTAAGCACACGGAACCTTCCTAGATTGGAAGGTCAGTTGCCACTCTATGGATTAGGGCAATCCATACTAGTTCATTGGATTGAATTCATTTATTTCTCATAGAGTTTATTTATCTGAAAAAATGTGAAAAGTAAATAAGCGAAGATAAAGAGAGTATATCAAATCCTGGATTGACCAGACCTGTCGCTAGACCAAAAAGCTTTACAAAAGCATATGCCGTATCTTCTCCTTTGCTAAGTAGCAGACTCCAATCCAACCTGACGTTGGAAAGTAATCTATTCCAGAGCAGGGGTGCCAGTAGAGCCATTGCCCTGACCAGAGTTCTTAGGCATCATAATGACCAGTTGGATACCAAGAATAATACCAGCCAAGAGACCCACGGCCATCTGCATTGCAAAGGTCTTGCCAAGGACCTTGACAAAACGAACCCGGCTAGCCCATTCAAATGTGCTCCAAGCCTCCATTAGACCGATCTTTCCACTGCCACCCAGAATTGCAGGCTGGACCTTACCACCAAAGGAGCGGTCAAAGGGCACAATAGTCTCCTCCTCCTCAGGCAGCATGGAAGCAGCAACACGAATGAAGATGACACGGACAGGGATGGTGAGAACCAGAGCAAGAATAGCAGGGAGGGTAGTGAAAGCCAAGAAACGGCAAAGATCCTGGATACTGTTGCTAGCACCAATGGGGCTAGTGAACACACTTGTACCAGCCAGCTTGGTGATCGCCAGGGGCAAGAAGAAAGCACCAGCAGCCAGAACATCCTCCAGAATAGCAGCAGGGGCAATCTTCACCCAGGAACGCCAGCTGGGAATACGCTGGTAGAAGCGCTTAGGGGAGGGTTCAGTGATGACAATGTGAACCCAGGCCATCTGCCATGTGCACAGGAGCACATTGACGATAGACTGCACAAAGAACTGACCCAGGAAAGACCCAGAGCTGATGGGAATAATAGCTGAAAGGAAACCACGGGCCATGTTCCAAGCCATAAACATACTGAAGCCACGGAAGCGCGACCAGAAGCCAGCACGGGAGCGGAGGTGCTTAACAGTGGTACGCAGCTTGCTGGTAATAGGCTTGGGGGATGGAGCTGCAGCAGGCTCAGGGTCGTTAGGGTCAAATGGCTTAGTAGGGTCGTCATTTCCATCGATCCGCACGTAGATATCTGGGTTGGGGTCCTCAACAGCCGCAAGAGTTGCCACAACCATGCCATATGTGTATTCAATCTAGTGTTGGTATTAGCATGAATGTTTTTAATTCAGTTTAAAATGGGGGCAAATTCACTAACCGATCCTACAATCACCGCAACAATGAGCATAGTCACCATAATGGAGGCAACAAGGCTGCCAGGAATCTGCTCATTCTCAGGTGTTTTGGGTTCCTTAAAGTGGGTCGAGGCAAGCTCGACACCACGGCGCACCAAATGTGCGCTGACTGAAGACATAGTATTGGCCACAAGATACACAAAGTGAACTCGGTGGAAGGAAATAAAAGAAAGACAGAGAGTTGGAATGAGGGGGATAAGCAGTGGGCGTTGCGGCGGTTATGAATGGGCGAGGCTGTGACAAAGCAAGGCAACAGCCAGGGTCTCCCCACTCTTCCGGTATCCACGCAGCCACGCTTTTACTTCACTCCTTCTACAAAACATGACTCGTTTGACCAAAGAAAACATGGATGATCTGATTGTTCTTTTTATTCTTAATCTCTGTTAAATTGTTATTTTTCCTCTTTTTTCACCATCTAAACCGTCTCCCAACATCACCCTGGTACCCTGGGACCTTAGGAAAACTCTTCCACACGAGCTGGTTTAAATATAGCTCCCCCCTTTAACTTCGGCGGTTTTTCTCTCCGATCCGACGATGATGCCTACCATTAGTACTGGCCCCTAGACCCTGATTGGGGCCAAGGGTCCTCAGTGCAGGACACTAAGGCACTGGGCTGCTCTGTGCAACCAATCCAGAATCGCACTTGTTTACGCCATCGTGAAAAATTTACGAGAGTTGGACCCTCGACCACGCTTTGAGCCTCAAAGTGGGGGGACCTACCCAAGCGAGGTCATCCGAATGGATCTGAATTGCTTCGGTCTGACTGAGTCTCCACTAAGTTGGACTAGTGAGAAAGTTTGCAACATCCCCAAAAAGAAGGTCAAGAAATCCTGTTATGCAGGTTCTCGCACTTGGAAGATGTGATAACTCTGCAATTGCAATAGCCCAACGTCACGAGCGCTATTGTTTATAGGTCCAACGTAGCAAATTTTCATTTTCTCACCTACTTGACAGACCCACCCCCAAATTAACGTCAGAGTCTTTGAGCTGTTACAGTCCAACAAAGGCCATTCGCCATCCTGAATTATTGGCAGTTCTTCATACTTTTTGCATATTAATCATGATAGAAACCCACACAAGCTAATTAAAACATCTGGACCACGGTCTAATTGACATCTCTATGTCTGTTTCTTATGTCTTATTGGACCCTCAACCCAGTATGTGGCTCCTTGAGCGTCTTGGCTTCAATTTCCACCGGCACATACAAATAAGCACTACTGATACTACCGAGGCCACTGATCCACTCTTATAACCACTATAGCCGAAAGATGGAACAATGCTGGTAATACAATGTGCTATTCATTATGCTTAAAGCAAAGACATCACATAACTCACCAAAGGCTAGAATTATCAGTGGTTCATTATCCTTTGGTAGCACCGTATAATGTCACAACTGCTTTGTTGAAATCCTCTTTTGTTGATAAACATTCCAGGGTTGAGTTTGATCCAGAGAGACTATCAATTGTGATGTTTCCCACGTTCAGGAGAGCTCTAATACTGGTAGTATTCAAATATTGATGAATACAACTTCAAGAGCTAGGTATGATTTATTATCACTCAAGCACTTGGGGACTAGCGGTGATTATAGGAGATCATTAAACCGTGGAACATTATTCATTGATCATGACCTAGAGGTCTAAGTATCTGTCCATATTAACATTGAACATAAGGTACCAAAGCAAGCAAGCAACATGATACTCAAGTTTTTCAGGCGAACATCTCTGTTCTCAAGTGACGAAACGTTTTTGACCACTTCATATCACCGTCACTGTCCACGCGCCCTTACATCCATTGTTTTCAGCCGTCCGACTCATCATTCTTATTGTTTGAGGCCAAAATGATGATCGCAATTGCTCAAAGATGTAAGTTCACCCTGGAGAGACAAAGAATCCGCAGAGAAGAGCTCACGAAATCGTCATCTCAACAAGGTCAACGATGGGTCCCGTGCCGACCGTCCCTAGTGAGACGACTCCCAATACAATTCCAACGGTCGCACTCTTCCAAGACTGCAAGTGGAAAGCCTCGAAAAGAAGTCCAATTGCTTAGCCAGGCTCCCCCATCTAGTCCAGCCGAATACATCCTGTTTGTGATCCAACATCAATCTAATAGTGGCACAGATCTGACTATAACTCTCATCTAGAACAACCGCCGATTCTATCATTAACTGGGCCCGACAGGGCTCCATGTACCCGTTGACTTTTGGACTTGCATGCTGCGCCGTGGAAATGATGCACATGGCGGGTCCACGCTACGACACCGATCGCCTGGGTCTTATGTTCCGAGCCTCACCCCGACAAGCAGATGTCATCATTGTTGCGGGGACTTTGACAAATAAGATGGCCCCTGCATTTCGCCAGGTCTATGACCAGATGCCCGAGCCACGTTATGTCATCAGCATGGGTAGTTGCGCAAATGGTGGTGGCTATTACCACTATAGCTACTCTGTTGTTCGAGGCTGCGATCGGATAGTTCCGGTGGATATCTACGTTCCTGGATGTGAGTTGTAAATGAAGATGTAATTTTCTGCATCAGTACTAATGCTATGTTCTTGCGACAGGTCCTCCAACCACTGAAGCATTGATCTATGGGGTCATGCTTATCCAGAAGAAGATTCGCAGAACTAAGGGATTGCGTATGTGGTATCGACGCTAAATGGACGATGGAGGTCTCATATCTGCGATGAAGCTCATTTCCCTATGCTGAGATGTTGATGCAGATTGACCAAATAATGCAGTCGTTCTAACCAGATTCATTTTGAGGTCAAAATCCAAACCCCAATTCATACTAATCCCGAGGTCTGAGTCCACAGGACACATTTAGGATAGGCCGAACACTCCCGACGTCTACTTAGCACACTCGAACTCGATGTCAAACGAAACTCCGAATCACTTTCATTAAATATAGGTAGCAGTATTCGCCCCAGGTACAACGTCATTAAATTCACATTCACATTTCCCATTGCCGTGTTCGTCATGCCACATTCTCAACAATTATTGATCATTAATATAGTCTCGCTTCAGCTCCTTGTCAAGTTGCTTTTGAGAGAGTTCAGGGAGCTCTCTATTTACAGAACAAGCAAAGCGGCCAATCCAAGAGCACCAAAGGCACCACTTCCGACAGTAGCCATTGGGTGAGCTCCCGCAGTGCTAGAGGAACCAGTGACGGTGCCGACGGTTGTCTCTGTGGTAAGGCTACCTCCAACACTAGTAGTGATCTTCTCTGTGGTCAAAGTCGCGGATTTGGTGACTGTGCCAGTACTTGTCTCAGTGGTAAGGGTGCCGGAGACACTGGTGGTAAACGTTTCTGTAGTCTTGGTA
The DNA here is from genome assembly GCA_039634405.1 of Penicillium herquei. Classification (NCBI taxonomy): domain Eukaryota; kingdom Fungi; phylum Ascomycota; class Eurotiomycetes; order Eurotiales; family Aspergillaceae; genus Penicillium; species Penicillium herquei. Next base: position 2,903,821 of record CP098390.1, read on the forward strand.
CCAGTGTTGCTGCTGGTAGAAGCGGGTACTCCCACAACCGTGGTTTCAGTAGTAAGAGTTCCAGAGACAGAGGTAGTGATAGTTTCGGTGCTTGAAGAAGAAGATTTGGTGCCAGTGGCAGAGTTGCTAGCAGGAATGGTGCTTGTCTCAGTAGTCATGGTTCCCGATGCCGAAGTCGTGAAAGTAACAGTGCTGGCACCAGAGGCAGACGCAGACGAAGACGCAGAGGCGATGACAGCTAAATTCATAGTGAGCTGAAGGTTTCTCAATATTTAATTCAATAAACTTTGACGTACAAGAACAGCTGCTTTGGGCTTCTGCGACAACTTGGGAAACATTGGCGCTGGGGCAAGCCTCGGTGGTGCAGTCACGAATACCAAAGATATAGTCCTGACTCTCACATAGACATGCTACATCCCCGGAGCTACATCCAAGCTCGGAGGCCTTGTCCTTCATGTTGGAGAGACATGTTTGCTAGATTCCGTAGTCAGCAAGAAGTCATGTCGTAGCGACTGGATAGAACATACAGCACAGTCCGCGGCAGAGACCGTGCCAACGGTGGCTATCATGGCCAAGGCAATGAGGAATGACTTCATGATTTCTAGTATTTTGAAAGAAAAATGTCTGGAAGGAAAAGATAAAAAGATAAGATATAGATCAGATGATAAGTCAAAGTCAAGGTAAAGAATCAAGGAGGCTCCTGGTGCGCCGCCAAGTCCTTTTATAATAAACAGGAGATGGAATATTGCGTCGGACAAACTATAGACTAGAATTCAATAGCTTATTCCATCGCTCTTATCTAGCTTTTCTTGTAAGACATACATGGCCACTCCACGCCGGACTTACGTATACACGGCACTGCATATCTGCTTTAGAACTGGGTTAGACCCATTGAACTTGACCTATATGGGCAAGGATCCTGACAAGGAAAGCAAAATAAAATTGCGGAGAGCGGTCAAAACTCACATTTTCAGGTGTGATGTAGCTGATCGGGGTCTACGTAGTACAGCGTGTCTGCATCACTGCCGGTGGTTCACTGTCCTGCATGAGTGATGCCCAACCCAACGTGGTTAGCAGGGAATTTGCTGTATCCAGCCACAGCTCTCGATACCAAGTTAGATGCCGTAATGCAATGATCAGATCAAAGGAGAGTTTGGTCTTTGTTAGTTCAAGTTGTGATATGGAATTAGGCAGGACGTAAATCTGGATTTAGAATAGATCGGCTATAAAGGATAGCTTTTTGGGGTTACAAGGTACACAAAACTGGGTATGGAGTAGCTATGATGCATAGGGTACAGATTGCATGAACCAATTCGTCCAGCCCATACTAAAATTCTTTCGTCATGGAGCTTTCCCCAGAAATATTGACCATTAAGATGAGGATTAGAGATTGGAAGCAGGAATATGGAGGATTTTTAGTCATCGGCTTAATTCTAGGTATGAAATAACAAGGAAATTCGGGTGGCGTTCGATTCAGCCCTAGGATTGGGACACAAATCTTGGAAGTGAACCCTGTATGTTGTGGCGCGACAGATCATATCGAGATCATGGCCCCGAGCGCACTAGTGAATTCCCCCGTCACCGCCACTATCCTCCGAAATTCAAACACTAGGACGCGTCGATATGATTTCAAGTTTGTTCGGATATTTCTTGAAAATTAGGAGCTGCAAAATAAAATGTAGGTCGTCTCATGCACATGTGCACGCCTTGTCAATGCCATAAAAGTGAAGACTGGGGCGCACGTTGCGTCGTAAGAAGACTCGGCTGGTTACAGTTGAGATGCAAATTTATGGGACGAAATGATCGTCATTTGAATGCCGCTCTCAAACTCATCCCTCCCATATCCATTAGAGATGAACTTGAGATCGACTTGATCCTCGTACGCGGTGCTACGTTCAAATACGAGATCTACAGTCACGTAGGCAGATGGTTGACCAGTTGGTCGCTTATTAATCATGCACCTGCATGCGTGGTTTGACAACATTCATCTTCGCACTTTCTCGGTATTCTGAGTAGCAAATCTCCATCTGAGAGATTTTGGTGGCAATTTTTAATTCAAATCAATACTGCGTCTTTGTGCTTCATTGGCTAGATAGCCCGATGTCGATAAGTGCCTATAGAGCTCCATACACAATTAGCATGAGGATGGACATATGGAGTAACATGGCTGGCGTGACAAAATTCTGGAGCCTATGCCCATGACTCACTACTAAAATTCATCGTATATTCTATGGTTCAATCTCAGCTAGCCACGCGTCATGTAATGCAGGTTCTGAGAGGCCAATGCGAACCCATGTGTTCGCGACTTGCAGCGAGGGGTTCCTTGCAAATGTCCAGCACTTGAGCCTTATTACATGCAGGGAAAACCATTTTCTGGTCCGGCCGAGATAATTTATCGCCGTTATCGACTTCTAGACTTTCAACCAGTGTATAGCCCAAGAGTTTGATGCAAGGGGCTGAGATAATGGTCTGACCCCAGTTCGAAGTAAGTTTTCGGCACTCTACGGAGTATACTACCTAGATCCGGATTCATCATTTAACAGTACGGTCTACGCGAAATACAGGAAGGAGTTCAGAGTATCTGGAAAGGTATTCGAAAGGATCAGCCAAGATACCAGGTGCCATGGTAATAATCTCACGAAAGAGATGCCCGATTTCACTAACAAGGTGATATGCTGAAGTAGTATAAAAGAAAAGAGTGCCTCTACTATGACGATATTCTGCATAAAACAACGAGAGAAAAAATAGTCCACGCTTTGCATCGCATATGATAGATAACAGATCAGATGATTGAGTACTCGGCCACGTACCAAGTCATGCATCCCGAGGTCAGTAGCATGATTGTATGCGACGTACGAAATCCTGGACTACTCTCCTCTCCAATCAAGGCAACACGTTACAGCAAAGCAACCCAAGTCTTGGAGTTATTTCAAATCTTTAGCTTCTAGATCTTAAAATTACTTCCAGGAAATCTCACTTGGTAATTCATGCAATCTGACTCAAGTATGAAATCAATCCTCCTGTGGGGTTTAAATATCGGCATCTAGTTCACCTAGAAATTCTCTCATAATGCAGTTTATCAAGTTGGTTAAGTTCTCATACCACTACACACACGATATTCCGATGAAAGGTTCAACTTGAACTTGAAGTTGTCATCTTCAAGTTCCAAGGTTGGAATGTCTAATAGTACTATTAGTTTGGTTTTCATTCATCTCAACTTCAAGTTGATCTTCGAGTCTTGAATATATTTCTTCAAGTTCACGACTCGTTGAAATTAACATCTGGGAGCGATTGGGTTTCACAACTTGAACAGAAGTAAATCCCTGGATGGTTTCCAAGGTTATTCAACTCTCAGTCGAAGTTCTATAAGTATTCCCTCTTGCAACAGTACTATTGATTAGGCACTAGTGCTGGTACTGGACACAGTCAAAACCTGCCCAGGTGGCCCATGCGTTCAAATGTGTAGCGTGGATTTCTTTTGTCAACTGGCGAAACCCCCGCTTATACAAAGTTCAAGTTGAATATAACACCATCTATGTCACGCGGTCACCACCGGCATGGTTCTGGTTATAAACTCCATCTCTAGACATTTTGGACCATCTTCAATGTTAGAGCCACGTTTAACACCGACGGGGCCTTACTGGTGGCAACAAATTATCCTTCAAGCCCAAGGAGACCGCCAAGTACCGTGAAGAAATACAGTGGCGTTGATTAAGGTTAAGTCAATTGACAAGCATCGGCAGAAAACACCTCAATGACAATTCAAGGGATTGAAGTGAACATTTGAAGCGGGGTGCGGCAATTGATGTTTGAACCACGGGCTTTCAACGCCCCATTAACCCCAGATGTTGAACGGTACTGTTCCGTATTCCGCACAGGCAGCGAGATTCAAAAGAGTGGACGAACCGCCTATTTACATTTGCAACGCGTCTTCTAGGCAGATAATTACTCTATCTATGATACCATAAGGCTAAATCCTACGGGGCGACATAGCCGAGCAACCTAGTATACGGGCTACTCCGTGTTTGAAGGGGATTTGCGCACATCCCGTGAAGATCGATCGAGGTCTTTCAATTTGATTGATTATCCCGTCTACCCCGCGACGGACCAGATATCAAAATGTCTGGGCACTCGTATTGCCTTTTTAGTCTGGATGTGGCTGAACATGGCTGGTCTTCAGATGTATTCAAGGTGTATTAATCAATCCGAAATGTACCATTGGGAAGAATCCAGGAATATAGTAATAGCAAATCACTTATGCCGAAGAGAATAATTATGGCATAACCTTGAAAATCTAAAATACGCTAACATTGAATAGTACAACCTTGAAAAGGGCTGCCTACTGGACTATGCCCTATGAGTGATCTGGGCCGATCAGTCCCCACTGTACTATCCATATCCATGGATGAGACAAAAAGGCTTGGGTCGTATCCCTAGAATAAGCACTGAGAACAAGGTTATTGTGAATTGAACTTACACAAGCCTTTCTTATTCCCCTCGTCTTTCATTAGTTTTATTTAACAGAAAAAAAGAAAGGAGAAGACCTCAAGACCAGTTAAAGTGACCCACTTAATATTTGAGCTTTTTCGTCGGATGTGAACCAGACCCACAGGTCAACTCCATCCAAACCACACTTGAGATGAAAAAATTTGATAATCCAACCCACCTTTAGGTTCCATTCCTATGGATGAACAGCAAAAATATTGACCGACGCAGGGGTCGAACCTGCAATCTCTTGATTCGTAGTCAAGCGCCTTGCCATTGGGCCAGCCGGCCTGGTTGTTGTCAAATTTGCCAACTTTGGCTTCATGAGCAGAAGAGGTTTGTAGGAGAAAAGTATCAGGTTAATCATGAATTCAAAACCTCATAGAGGTCATAGTAGAGACAGTAGATATACATATACAATATTCTATAAGCACAGGAAGAAATGAGAACAGAAGGAAATAATGCTTGCTATGCATGGATACTCCATAGAGTGAAAAAAGACCATAAAAAGAGAGTGAAAGACCCGCCAGCGCCGCGCCCAATATGCATAATTCGTTTTTTGTAAGAATGTTAAGCCGTTTAGACTTCTTCAACCTCCGAAACATAGATCTCTGGAAGAAGACCGGTCTTCTCAGAGTAAGTTCCAGCTTCCACCTGAATCTCCTTCGTATCGAGGTCGCGGCGCTCATCCCGCTTTTGGCAAAGACCTAACCGGAAAGCGACGGACATCGTCAGATGCCCGATGACGAAACCTAGCAGACAAGCGACCAAGCCAGCCAGGGCACCCAGTAAAGCGGGCAGAATAACTGGGCTGATCAATCGCAGGAAAGTATGATCACTCTTGTGGCCGTATGGGCGACGATGTGATCGGTGGGAATACGAAGCGGGAGCGAAGTACGGTGAGAAAATATATCCAACCGTGGAGTCGGTAACAGGCTTCGCAACAACACCCGTAGTCTCAGCAGATTCAACTGCTGCCTGGGTTTCTGAAATAGAAGAATCGGAATTCTGTTCCGATTTTGATTCCGAGTTGGTTGTAGACGTATCCTTGTTTTGTGTGGGTTTGAAGAGGTTCCCCATTTCCGTCTGCCAGAACTTCATGTGCCATTTGTTATTTTCCGGGGTTCCCTGGCTGGATTTTCCAGGCTCAATTCGAATTTTGGCAATGCGCAAACTTCCATCGGGGTGATCCAGCAAATCGAGTACCACGATGTTAGGGGTAACAGGGTCGCCTTGTCGATTAAGCAATTCCACGCGGACCCGCACAATAGTATTTGGGGCCCCCACTTCATGACTCGATAAGGGTCGGGCATCTAACGAGTAGTACATGTGGACTTGTTCTTCGATGTGTGTGCCGTCGTAGCGTGGTGCTTTCACATGCATTGATTTGGAAGGTGGGAAGACGCGATCGTTGTTGGCGTATAATGAGCCATCTTGCATGGACCAGTTGATGGACTATTGCGGGCATTGTTAGTTTTTGTTTAGTACTGGACGTACCCCTCATCTGGGGTTGTTTTTGTTGTGCTTTTTTTGGAGTATTCAAAAGTAATGACTTACCAGGTATGAGTCTTCTTGGGAACTGGGTTCTGTGGTAGGGAGATAGGCGAGGTGCACCTCGTGAGTGGCAGCGAGGGGGATCGCCGATGTGATCGCAGCAAATAAGCCGAGGGCCGACCAAGGGAACCGCATTGTGAATAAGAATGTGAGGGTATGAAGAGAGGACGTGAGTGAGTAGATGGAATAGAGAGAAACTGAAGGGGGAAAGTCCAGTAGTTAAGTGTCTAAGCCCAAGGCTACCAGAATCCGACCCCAAGTGTTAGATGTAGCAAGGCTCAAAGTGGATCTAAGTATTTTGGTATTTTAGAATTCTTTTATACGAATTAAATTGTTTTTTATAATTTTCACCTGAATCCACTTTGCTCTACTTTATTTTGGTGGATGATGATTCGCTCCGTAATTTGGATGCCTACACTCTACTCTACTCTCTCCCAAGGCTCACTCAGTCTCACCAAGGCGTGAGGAATTTTCTCATTTCCCCATTTCCTTATTCCCTCTTAGCGCCCTAAGGACCTAAGCTTTTCCCCTCCCCCTGCAAGCTGCGAGTTACTCCGAACACAGAAGGGTGATTGGTGCCGATGGAGACCAGGGTCCAGTGAACAGAATCACAGTTGGGTCATCGGGCCTTTCCTACCACTTGGACCGTGTTCATCCAGTCACTAGCATGCTTCTATTAGGAAAATTTGAATAATGACACGGATGATCTTTCCATCTACGACCTAGATGCTTGTGATACTGGTCCCTACATCTGCATCTGCTCCCCAGGTATTCCGAAGGCTACCGCCCCTTTTTCCCTTAATAACCATGATCGGCACGGCTGTGTTGAAGTGGAGTCACCCTGTCTCAGAGCCCTCAGAGGTTCAACGGTTCCATCCGAGACAGTGAAAATAAAGAAATCAGCTAAAGAGCTTCATTGGAAATTAATTTGCAATCAAGAACACTGATCATCGTGGGTTTCACCTGGCGCCTTATCATCGGGGCAAATGCAAAATCAGTCCTATTATCCGCTCTCGCAAAAGACCAGGGTTTAACGTTGCTTTGTTTTCCCACGCTATGGAGTTGGGCACTCAGATCGCTTCGATTAAGGATTTCCTTTCAATAGATCCAAGAATCCTTGCTCGGCTGGACATGTGGACATGGTCTTCCCATGATATCGGTAACGCTCATAAGGCATCTTTGTTCAATGTCACCTAAGAGTGCGCCACTCATTTTCGTATCACACAGCCAGGATTACTTTGTGTTTGCTCCGTATACCGAGTGACCCTATACCATGATGGGTTCCTGAATCGAAGGCGATCTTGATGCATCAAATCACGAAATCTATTCTTGGCTGAGAGAAAAGATCAGCGGTGGAGTCATTATTATCTTGCAGCCTCGAGCTAAAAACTTGAGCCACGGGAACTCCGATACCACTTGGTCTATGCTTGTTGATTCAGTTTCCACGCGAGATTTTATGCGTGAATTTATGCTGACCGGAGTTGATCCCATAAGTGGGTAAGAGGATATTGTGGATTGAAAAATAAATTAACAAACAATAAGTCAGCAAATAAGCAAATAAGCATGACTCGCGTCTAAATTTGGCCCTGCGATTGCCCGCCATTACTGATCTGGATGGAGTTTGCTCCTAGTAATCACTAGTAATCCTTCCAGTGTTGTCACAGCCCTGTAGCTTCAAGTTGGCTTACTGAATGTAGTATTCCCTGCGATTTTCAAGAACTTTTAATTTTTATTCAATCCATTCATCAATCATCCACCAGGTCATTTCAAAATTTAAAACAGGGTCCACGGGTATTAGACTAAATTGAGACACGGAATATCAACCACAAACCATCGATCCCACTATAGAAAAAAAAGGGTCTTGAACTGAATCAACCCCACAAAACAAACTCATGAATAGTACGGCGCTGTCTGCCAGAAATGGCACCGAGAAGCATTGGTGGTATCACGCATCGGCCGAATGGTGTGATTGCCAATATTAAGCAGGATGTTCTGGGAACCATATCGCTTGAAAGCCGGACCCAGTGATGATTTGGGGGCGCCGAACTGAGCGAAACTAGTGATGTAGTCCTGCACGGCCAGAGCAACGGTCTCGTTTTGAACCTCAAGCCCCGACAAATTCCCATCAACAGATGCCTGACCCTTATTGTAGAAGACGTATATCGCGTCTAGGCCATGGATTCCGGGCGGAACGGTGAATTCATAGGCAAATGTCTGGTTCCCATATGCCCAGTTGAGATACTCGAGATTGCACTGGATAGCGGACTCCGCGTTTGCGGTCGCTACCCGCGTGAAGGGACTGTTGTAGCCATAGCTACCATCGTATACCGGCGGGTATAGCAGATCGGTGATATAGCGTGTGACATTGGGCTTGATAAAGGGGTAAGATTTCTTCAGCAAAGTTGCGAGGTAGGAAGTACTGTTCCTACTATCTGGAGACGTGAACTCGACACCTTCATTGGAAGTGTGTCCGACCATGACAGTTAAGTTATGATCATATCCACCTTCGAGCAAGAGCTGGCCCGGTAGCTTCGGCACAAAGGTACCATCGACAACCGGGGTGTAGACGAACTCACCCCACGCAGACTTGGCCGCGATCTGATACGCGTTGGCTGCAATCAGTTTCTTCGATGGAAGCTTCCGTGCTTCGGCAATCGTGCTAACGTTCAGAAGCTTGAGGAATTGCTGCAGAGCTTGCTCTGGTTGTTTGTCGTCTGGTGTAGGAACCCATCCCGGGCTCTGCACTATCGCTTGCTGAAACGGCACTGACCCATTTTGGCCCCCATATGCGGTGATTTGATGCATGACGGAGCCGCCCCCAGCGGAAAGTCCCATCACTGTCACTTGATTACGATCTCCACCGAAGAGATGGATATTCTTAGAAATCCAATCCAAAGCGAAGCGTTGATCATGCAGTCCTGCATTTGCAGTTCCATTGGCCATGAGGCTGTGACCACCAAGCCAACCGAATGCACCAAGCTGACAGATCATTTAGTTAAATCCAAATATTTGATAGGAAGTCGAACTTACCCGATAATTTATCGAAACAAAGACGACCCCATCGCCGACAACAGTGCTCCGGTTCACCAGCCCCGAAGGATCTAACTGCGTCTTGTCGCCTTGCACAAACCCGCCCCCATCAATCCAAACTAGCACCGGAGCCAAAGACTTCCTTGAAGAAATCTTGCTACTGCGCGACCGGTTAAGTACCTTCTCGGGGACTACCACATCAAGGAAAAGACAATCCTCCGTTGTGCGTGGGTCTGGTTTCGTGGGCACATAAGGATAAGAAGAGATATTCGTCGATTGATTGAACTGTGTTCCCTCAAATACGCTCAGGAGAAACACAGGCTCAATATCCTGCACCCAGATTGGAACAGCCTGGGGACAAACACGTCCCACTGTGCCATTTTGGATCTTGGTGCGGTTTCGCGCTGGAGCAACAGGTGCTCGAAATCTTAAATCTCCTACTGGAGGTGCTGCATAGCGGATATTGCTGAAGTTGTACAAGCCTTGGGCACTCTGAATGATCTGTCAGTTTATTGGTGGTCAAGAATGTGTAAAGAGGTCCGGGAATGCTGACATTGAATGAGATTGCTTGGTGTAACTCGTAGCCGAGATCGACGATTGGGAGATTAGATGCCGAGCATGTTGACAGTGTACTTAAAAGTACAAGTGCTAATAACTTGATCATTGTATTGCTTTTTGCTTCTTTGTGATATCGATTTTATTTTCCCAGTAGGTTTAGTCTGTGTGCGACGCTTCTATATGAAAACGTCGAAGCACATCAACTCGTCCAGATGTCGCTCTCAGACCGCAAGGAAACACAGCGCATTTATGATAGAGTTAAAGCACAATGTTACATAGAATAAAACCTCAAAAATGAGGCGCTGATCTTTGATTTTCATTACTGCTACAGAATTATGCATGATTAACTCTTGACCTTGAGAAGCGGTCAATGGTCTTTTCTTTTACTGCATCCGGCGTGCACGTCCAGGTAAATGACATCAAGGATGGTACCCGAGCGATCGATATCCACTATCTCCAATTTTCTTTCCTAGTTTTAACGAATAGTTATGAATTATTCAAAGGAATTGCTCTAGAAAATAGAAGCGTGCAACTAGATTTGGTAGGTTCCAAGGTTGCCCTACTCGACGCGCTCATAGTTCGAAGTGGATCCCCCGATGATGTAGAAGAGCCTCAACAAAAAGGATTTGCAAGCAGCGAGTCTGACTACATATGTGCAGTGCTTCATATAATAATTGAATGAGCCTTGCTTCAATTCTTGAAAATTTAAATAGTCTGGAACTTGAGATTTCGCTCATCAGATCGAACATTTAAGCAGACGATTCAAATGCTTATGCCGCACTGACGCGACCTCGGTATCAATCCAAGCTCCAAGGGTTGACGCAATACTACCAATGATCAGCTATTGGATGGATCGCTTCATCTGTGCCCCATTTAATAAGGTAAGGGCCGACGCAGAGATGAGAATGTACCGCTCTGACTGCCCCGGGTGACTGTATGACTGCCAGTGGTTGAACTTGTTACATCAACTCCGAGTCTACGAAAGCATCTGATGCAACACCGTGGCATTCCATGTTTGCGATACATTGAATTGGGATTTTATATCCCACCCAATAAATCATGTTCCATGGGTATTTAATCGAATTTCCATGTCAATTCCTGGACGCTATGGAGTAGTCGCATCTGAAATTGTACCTGAATTTAGGTCGGTACATCGCCATGGTGTATCAAAATTCGCATCAGCAATCAACAATCATCCACCTCGCGAATCTTAAATTCAAACATTCCGTTCGAGGCGACTTCATGTTCATTTTGCAATTTATTAGCAGTCTCAACCCCAGCAGCTGGAACACGATACTCGAATCGTTTCCCCGGAGCTGGGACCGTGCCATCTGGTAAGGCATACGGAAAGGGGAGATATTCAGGAAGCAAGCCCAACTGAACAAGGACAGTTGCTTGATCCCACGCAATATGCTCATGATATAATCTATCTCCTCGGATATTCACTACCGAAGTGAAAGGAATACGAAGAGACTTTCCAGTTGGAGGGATACCAGGGACCCTAGAGAGCAGTTGTCAGTTATCTGTAGAGAGGTTCAGGGAGACTGAACAAGAAAACACTTACAGCCAATCCACTTGCTTCACATGCGTGAGACAGAAAATGAATTCATCGACGATCCGGTCGGTGCCGACCGTACGGCTGATTAGCTCGAGTGCCGTGTCATCAGGGTTGTTGAAAATGAAGTGATGAAGATAGAAGTGGCTTAAATTAGCACGACCAATGCCTCCTGTCATCTGACGGATTTCATATCAGTATTTCCTTGCTCTGATATCGGTATGAAAGCAGCAGCAGATATCTCTCAACTCACTGTTGGAACATGGTTTACGTATGGCTCTTGAACCATTGTGGCCATAGTCTTTTCAACCGACCGGTCGCCAAATTCGTAGTAGGTGTGCTCATCCCAGATCTTTTCAAGATCAAAGTAAGGACCGCCAATGATGCCTTTCAAGAAGTCGAGCGTACGTGTATGAGCCACACCTGCTGTTGATATTTTGAAGTCCGGATGACCAGGGACGATGAACCCTGCAGAGGCAATGTCTGGATAGATGTATACCTTCTGATGATCATTGCTGTCAAGATCCTCTCGCTTGGAGCTTGGTACATGTAGAAGCGTTCTGTGATCCGATTCACCCCAAGAATCAAAACGGACGATAGCATCCACACCATCACAGAGGAAACTCAAGGCGTTGTCTGGCAATTCGCCATAATCAGCCTTGGATCCGTATACTGTATGATTTCATTATCAGCAATCGAGCAAAATCTTCGTATTGACAAGAAGTAGGAACAGACCTATCAATCCAAAGTTATCCGAAGTGCACTGCGGAAGATCTAACAGGTGTTGCTTCGTTTGAGAGCTCAGCTCATGAATCGTCTGGGGGGTACTGTTTGCATCAAGAGTTATTTGACCGACTGCGAAGCCTTCTTCCGCCCATTTCTGGAGAGGTTCTGGGTCTAGAGTCTCATTCTTGTTTTGATATTCGGCAAAGCATGCCGGCCGGAGGATAAGTAGCCCTGGTCCACTGCCGAGGCGTGTAAGCGGAGGCTGGATCACTATGTAAGGGCCAAATGAGACCGGTTTAGCAGATGGTAATCCTGAAGTATCAGTCATTTTGCAATTATTTAAGTTGAACAGGAGCTTTTTCGAAGTAACTTCAAAATTGTGAGTAGTTGATAGAAAGAAAGTGTAGATAAGTGATCTGTAAGACAGAACTCTCCGTTACCCCACCTACGATGATGGGCCACGGCCCACTAGTGAGAGCGGAATAGTCGAACACAGTCTTTGTGAGCTTGAAGTAGTAGAATTTATTTTTATACATAATTATATTGATTATTATTAGAAGACAACAACCTGGGATAATCGCTCTACATAATCCTATACAATGGGTACACGTGACTCCGTGTTGACCGACTCCGCAGACTCCGCATAGCTTTCATCTTACCACACGCGTTGCCATCTCAAGATTGGGAAAATCCCCTGCGCGCGGCTTTGTCAAGTCATCCCAATTTATTCCATAATACAAATTGCATCATAAGGACCTTGGACAACTCCCTCCACCTCACACCTCTCGAAGCCCTCCGCCAGATGCGCAAGCTAGCTATTCCCGCAAGATGAATACGGTCATGCAATCCTCCCTCTCCGAGGTCGAGGCTAAAGTCAATGCGCTTCTCACGACTCTCACTACCTCCCCCACTGCTGCTGGAGCACCGGCTGCAGCAATCGCCCTACTCAACGCAGACGACAACCTCTCATCCTCCTTAAGAACACTCCGAAGACACCAAGAAAACTACGCCAAAATCCTCCAACTCCGCGCGGAAACACAAAGGCTAGAAGATCGAGTCAAATCAATTGTACGAGATGTCGAAGAGTTCGACAAGGAGATCCGCACAGCCTGCGGCGACGACGAAGAAAGCGACAGCGACCTTGATTCCAACGATGAAGACGAGACCGGCCGGAAATCATCTCGAAAAGAAATCGACTACAGACTTCTCCTTGATTTTGCGCGTCGCATCAGCAAGTACAACCACGAGGCCGCCGCAGATGCAGCGAACGGAGCTTCAGGTAAACAACCGGGGTCGCAACTACAGATACCAGACAAGGATATGACAATGACGGGCACGGGCACGGGCACGAATGGAGAGCCAAACACAGAGCAAGGTGCCGAGCCGGTATCATCGGTGACAAAGACCGCGACACAGTGGCTGGACGATTCTGCAAATGTTACGCGCGAAATTTACATGTTGCCATACCCGATGGAGGAACGGATACGAATGGGATTAATGGGCCAGGTTCAGCTCGCTGCGGGCAATGGCCCTGATAAGGAGGTGGAACGATTGATTCGTGAAGCTGAGGGACTTGGGGTTGCAGAACCTCCTGCGCCACCTCCACCTGTCGACACGAGACAAGAAGAAGCTGCCAATGCTGCAGCACAGGCTGCTTCGGCGGCTACTGGCGTGGTCCGACCACCGGCACCGGTCGCAGCACCTGCGCCAAAGCCGAAGCCTAAGGTTTCTCTTGATCTTGATCTGTATGACCCTGACGACGATGATTTTTAAGAATTTAGCGTGCAAAATGCGATTGTACATGATGATACCAGCTATGTCACCTAGCTCAGATGTTTCAAAATATTTTCAAAAGAATAAATACTTTCAAATAACAAGAGTCCTCTGGCATTGATTGGATGAAGCTAGGCTACACTTTGTGAACCCACGACTTAGCAGTCAACCCTCGTAGCTTCTTTCCATAGAAATAACATGGGATCGCAAAGAGACACCAGAGTGTGCAGAGCGCCATGTTGAGCATGATAGGTTTTACAAATCCACTCTCAGTACACCACACAGTAATAAACTTGCTAAACCCGTAACCCCAGAGGTTCTTGTTAACGGTGACTGCAACCATCACTGATCCAGCCACAGGCTTGTAGCTGTCGACAGCATAAGTGCTGACAATAGCTGGTAACGCAGCAACTTGAATACCAGCTGCAGTGTATCCGATGATCACAATAATCTGAAAATAAAATCAGTTTAGATCGCGTTTATGTAATTTCCATATTGTACTAGGGACACTTACGCGCCAATCCCATTTATACTCATAGCCAAAGGCGACGATGAAATTGCCAATGATCATAATCACGACATAGATGATCATAGTCGGGAGTCGCATTTCCGGCTCACGAATACCACCATTCTTCCTAGTAGCTCTCATGGAGAGCCAGTCTGATAGAGGTCCGTTAGTAGCCAGACCAATGAACGAGCCGATGAGAATGGCAAAATTGAAGAATCCGATAGTCTGGCTGTTGAAGTTATATGGAGGTTCTGCGAAAGCTTGACTTTGCGTTAGATTCAATGTCAAGAAGCAACTCGCTGACCAAGACACTACAAAGGCTGATAGTTCAACAATAGGGAAGGCAAGCAGCTTCCATGGAAGCCAGAAGCTGATGAGAACGTCCTTGAGTGTAGTTCCATCCATTTGCCATAGCTTGAACTGATGTTTCGCTGGGAATCCCTTGTGTAGATATGGATCTTGGTCATCGGAACTTTCGACCTCGGCCTTCTCCTTATGTGTCACTCCTACTGGCTTCTCGGGGTCCGAATCATCTGCAGTTGGTGGCGTATTCCGTTGTGTATCGGCGATCTCGTTCGGGTGCACTCGATGCCATTTTGTCTCCGGGAATAAGAAGATCAAAAGTATAAGCGACAGGCCTAATAGCCCGACGTTCAGCCAAAAGAAGCTGCGCCAGCCAATGTGTTCTGCCATAGGACCAGCGATAATCGGGCCAACGGTCAGAGATCCGAAGTAAAATGTGAAGTAAAGGGTATTGTAGGCGCCCCGATCGTTAAGGAACATGATGTCTGCAATTATCTGGGGCTGTGTGGTCTGCGATATAAACAGATGGGGTGAGTTTCCACTCAGGCGACGTTGATATTGCGACTCGGAATTAACCAAGGAGGGCTCACCTCGGCAGGACCTGCACCTATTCCATTCAGAACGCAGGCGCCCATATAACTAGCATAGCTAGGCGCTAATGCACGCCACACATTGCTTGCAAGACATATGAGAGTTGAAAGGATAAGGACCGGGCGGCGACCGAATAACGTTGAGAGAGGAATCCTGTGGATAGATGATGTTAGCTTTGATCTCATAGATATCACCTCATATCAGTCTTACCAGATGAAGTTACTGAAACCAAGGACCAGGATACAGACACCCGTAAATTGAACCACATCGGATAAACTCCTATTGAATGTTTTCTCCATTTCTGGAAACATCGGCGCTAGTGCAAGGGGTCCAAATCCCTGACTAAATGTCGTTAATGTTACGATGGTCATGGTGCTCATCTTCCAGAAGCGACTCCAGTTCTATCATAGAACAATCGATTAGTATTTGTCAAATTTTTCACTCGTAAGATATACATACTAGAGGATCATGAGGATCTTGTGAAGGCTGAGGTACCAACACGCGATCTGATTTAGACGAAGCTTTCACGAAATGGTGCGAGCCAACATCAGCCATGATCTCCGTACCAGGCAGGATAGTCTGGCCTATCTCCGCCTCGATCCTATAGCAATTGGTTAGTAGTTGCACAATAAGAATAATCCGGGCGCTCAAACTGATGGAGAACCTGATAATGAGACTTGTTAGCGATATACCCCTTGACAATTATCCGTGGGAATTTCCAGTTTCAGAGAGACTCACGCCTTCATTGTAGTTCATCTCCATGGTTGATAGTTGCGCCTACGAGGCACGACTGGAATGTGGAAATCCGGTGTATGATAGTCGAGTGGTGTCTGAAACCAATATTCGACGCGCAATAGTAAGTTCATTGATTTCTGGATGATCAGTTGCTTTTATGCCCCACATGTACAAGCTTTCATCGGAGTATTCAAGAGCGGAATTAAAGCGTGTCAGATTCATCATTGCCGAGACCAAAATCAGAGTTGCCGAAATAAGGCGTCACAAGGAGATCAAGACCGAGAAAAGACCATGGCTGGAAGCTTGGAAATCATAAAGGGACAAATAGAACCAGTTGGACATCAATTTCGCGAATTATTTGAGTTCGAATGGCTGAACGAGGCTTGATTGAGTCGTCAATTAATCAACTTGAGGGTTAGACATGGGATGATTAGGGCGGAACACCAATATCAACAACCCCAGATTCCACTTTGACCCCAGATTCTCCCCCGCATTGTCCATGTCAGCCGGACTTTATCACTCCAGGCTGATTTGATCTGGCCTTAAGCTTTACTGAGTCGCCTATCATTGCCACAAGATTTGGTACGGCAATTCCGCACGGCATTTTCCCGCAGTAATGACTAGTAGCCTATCAGACTGGCATAGTTGTGATCAGTGATGAAGGGGTGCGGAATTTGATCTCGTGATTGACATAGATGCGTGTGCCCCTTCCTGCTACTATCGATGTAGAAGTTATTCTAAAATGGGACCATCTCATTCAAATTATGAGGAACTTGAAGTCTCTCTATATGTAGGTATCATAATGACCACCCTGGATATTCACAACGCGTTTCCGACATAGTATTGTTTTATGGGGATCAGAACAAAATGCGACCAACTTTAGACTTGAACCAGCGTATGTACGAAGCATAGTAATCAAGCGGCCAAAGTGGTGGGCCCCGCGAGAATAAGTTCAATTCTCACTAGAATCAAAGCGCAATGTTTTGTAAGACGATGACTGCGTGAAACGAGCCCCAACCCCGATGGGTTGAACACTCATCGATTATTCCATGAACTCTGAAGATCCTGGACCACATAATCGGTTGACCAGCCAAGATCAGCTTCGATGCCACAAAGAAGGTCCACAATGATCTGGTGTTCTTTTGGGCTCTCTAGGCACTGTCCCACAGCCGATAGAAGCGCCGTCATGTGTACCCGAATCTCGCCATGTGGCCTCGCAAGAGCGATACCGCATACCTCACGACTACGAAAGTCCACTTCTTTAGTGACTTCTCTGTACCCTTGAAGGCGATCAAATGCCGTGCTAGGCGCGGTGAGGACATCGGGTGGTCGGTTCAACAGAAGAGCAATGCGCCCGAAGTGATAGTGTTGCATAGCAGCTGCGCAGGTCGGTAGGCTATAAAACACCTCTGGAAATGGCATCTGTGCGCCATCGGAATTTCCAGAGAGATCTCTGGGTTTCTCTATGCGAACACAGGGACGAAATGTCTCGGGAACACCCTCGAACCATGTCTGGAGTTCAAGGCAGAGGTCCAGCCAGGTATTTGTATCTTTCTCTGAGGTACCAGTTTGTATTTCGCCCGCTGCATTGGACGATGGTGAGCCTGCCCATTGAGCTATCTGGGACTGTTTGGTTTGAGCTCGGAAATCAATAACTTTCGAAAGAATCCATATCAGCCCATTGGCTGCTTGATCTTCTTGGCTCGAGTTGACAGGCGCTGTTGAGCTGATTTGAAATTTGTTTTGGTCATCAATAGATATTCCCGCCGCGCACCATAATGCCAAATCTTCTGGCTTAAGATAGGGTGCTGATCGACTGAGATACGACCCAAGATAATCATATCGAGCAAAATTCCAAAAGGATGCACGGATTCCATGCGAGAATGTAGTTGAGTGTATTTGAACCAGACTCAAAAGAGACTCGAATAATGATCCGATGCCTGACATGTGGCTGAGAGGGTTTATTAGCATGTCTGATGAGAGGTAACATTTTCGACAAACTTACTTGTGCCATTCATCGCCCTTGAGATCCAACAGTCTATATAATGTGAGAAGAGTCACGGTTGAAAGGATGTCCTCCGATTTTCGAATGAAAGTGCCATCATGAGAGTCTCGTGCTAGCTCTTGAGCGGACCTGGAACCGAGCCACCTGCTGAATATCTCGATGGGTGATTCTAGAGAAGCTGAGCTAGAGACAGCAGTATAGCCACCGGAGGTGTTATTGTTGAGATCAGAAACAGACATATAATAGTAGTTTGCTGACTTGCGAAACCAATCTGCATTTCCCGCATTTGGATATGCCTCTGTGATAGCTGGACTGGCGGGTATTCCGCCCCTCACTATAGGCTTTACGCCTTTGACTCGCCATAATTGTTTTGCCGCTAGTGAGGTGATGGCGTACTTCACAGATAGACAGTCGAGGGCTCTGATAGGAACATAGACCGTGAAAAATTTTCCTGCGTCAGATAAATCAAGCCTAGTAGTGTAAAAAAAAATCAGTTCTGGTCGAGCTTAGAAGTTCCAACGTCTTTGTGGTGACATACCAAGGGGCTATGTTTTCTGCAAAATGACGCGTGAGAAAGGCGATCTCATGCTCTGTGCCTGTTTTGATCTCGGAAAATAAGTCATGAAAATATTCTTTTTCACTTTGATGAGCCATGCTCTCTGAAGATGTAAGTTCGGGATAATCTGGCCTGGAGTTCGGATTTGGCGTGTAAGTATTTCCAGGTAAAGATGAGTAGTCCATGCTGATGAGTGGTGAGATAGAATCATGACGGGTGCTTCTCGAGGATCTTGAGCCAGCATTAGGATCCGGAAAATAGCTTTGTTCTGCAAGAAGCTGCGATCCGGATGATTGAGGATTAAAAAATTGATTTTGAGAGGTAACGAAGCTGAGTTGGCCCGAGGAACCTGTCTCTGCTATCGTTTGACCATCATGTGTTAAAATTGGTCTTGGTTCCTCATGACTCGAATCGGATATTGGCCCATGGCTTTCCTGTGCGTCTGACTCTGAGTGTGTCTGAGCGGTGTGTGATGGCTGGGCAGCATCTTCCGCCTAGGTTACATATCAGACATTGCTCAGATTTTAACGAAGAGAAAGACAAAAATACCTGTCTGGGTCGTAATGAACGGGTCGTGGAGTTAGCATCCTGATAAGGAGCATAGCGACGTCTGACGGTAGCTCCTTGATCAATGAACTTGCGGGTTTGGACATAGCCGGGGCATTCCGCCCCCGCAGTAGTACATCGTTGACAATGTGGGCGAGTCTCGTCGCACTAAGTCAAGTTAATTTAGTTTGCATCACCTGAGTTTAAGCGGAGTACGTACCTTTAAATGTTTCTTTTTGCATCGCTCGCAGGCTTTATTGGAAGGCACTCCCGGCATATTCGTGGGAAAACTCCGGAGCTTGTGACATTCGGTTGGGACGCTATTAAGTGAAGGAATGTCTTATTTGTTATAAATGTTTCATCTCAACAAAGCCAACGATATAGATTTACATCCTGAAAACATGGTGATTGTAGTGTCGAGAAGAGGATCCTCATCAAGGGATCATATTACGTAACCCGGCATAACGTCGGCTTTTATTCGGATCTGCCATCAAAGCAACATACTTGTACATAGTTCAACGAGTCTTAAAAGGTCCAGAAAGATCTCAATTGTATGGAAAGAATTGACAATAAACTGTATTCAAATTGACTTTTGATTTAAATAGGAGAACTTTGAGTGAAACCAACCCTCAAACATTGCTTTAGAGGCCATCCATCGAACTGAATAAGCAGGTACGGAGTATCATGATGTATAGAAAGTGTACATGTGGGCCGATGACAATGCCTTAGTTATGTAGATTGCTGCCCAGGTGGTCAACAATCTATGGGTGTCGTATGAGCTGCTACCGTGACAATTATTGCTGCACATGTGGGGCCTGCATAACCTTCAAATATCGAAACCCCAGGTGCCCCTATAGAAACACTTAGTGTTCGGATAGTATTCCCTTGTGCATATTGTGGGGTGACTTCAACTATACATAGCAAATCCAGATATCGGATAATTAAATCTCCCCAAGCTGAGCTTTTCAACATACATTGAAGACTTCTACTTGAGATTTGACCTTATTCTTGATCTGGAATGAAATAGTATTAGCTGAGATATGTAGTATTAGCTAGACCTAGAAGAACTTGAAGTTGAAGCGGGCTATATAAACCCGATAAGCTTGAGAGAGACAGATAAGACGCAATAACACAACCTTTGGAAACATTTAAGACCAAAACTTTATCTTTACCTATACGGTCGAATAGTTTAGATACATCTCAATATTTCAGTCTTCGAGATTACCAAACTTGAAGGAGTTCATAGTTAAAAATGTCGATTCGCAACTTGGCCGGAGATGCATGTATCTGCATGTAGCCGATATGTCAACAACCGAATTGTCTTACTACGGATGTCCCAACACCAACACCTAGTATTTCCCCTCTTCAAATTGACCTCGATGTAGTGTACAAAGGTTACATAGCGACGAGGACCGAGCTACTTCATGTTCTCCACTCCTTAAAAAGCCCACGAATCTCATCCCTTCCGGGCCGCTCGCGTTCCCCGCAGCTCGGACTTGCAAGGTTGTTGTTCATTTGCCAATCCTGCCCGATATCAACAAGGATCGGCACTCGGCCAGGAACCCGGGGGCGTTGTGATACATACCCTTAATTTTTGTCATCGCAAGTGCTTAGTCGACTTCTGTTGATTACGTCTTATGCACTTTGCAAGGGTTGGGGTACTCATTCTCGTCTCCAAATTGAAGGGCTGGAGATAACAAAGCGTGGGGTAAACAAATGCAGATAAATCAGGTCCGCATACAGGATTTCATGAAATATAGGACGGAATATAGTGATGTCACACTGTTAGTACAAGGCTTGCATCCGACTGGCACAGATTCCCGATACGACGTACCTTACTCTTGCAGTCTAGCCCAAGATGTGGTTAAATAGACCGTTCCTAAACTGGAGGATCAGCATGCCGATCGATGGGTATGGAATGCTTCCCCGCGGTTGGCCTCTAGGTAAATAAGGAGCTTGATCCCAGTCCAAGACGCGTGCTGATTTTATTTCAGACAGGAAATCGGACATATCGGACTAATCAGGTTTTGATTTGGGACTTGTTTACCTCCCTGCCTTGCATGATGGCGCCATTACTGCGCCCTTACACTGGAGGGCTTGGTACCATTGCGACACTCCTTGGTGTTTCATCGGTATTTCCGAGCTACTCTCTTGCAGCTGCAAGTAGCTTCGATGTGTTAGATTATGTTGACCCGCTAATTGGAACGGCAAATGGAGGTGTGTTGTTAGATGTATCGAGATTCATATCAAGTCAAAGCTAATGTACCATAGGACATGTGTTTGCTGGTGCAACCTTGCCATTTGGTAAGTGACTTACCTAGGATGATCGAAAACATGTCTAACAGAGGTTAGGTATGGCCAAGGCCGTTGCCGATACTGTGGGCGAAGATGAGGCAGGTTTCGCATATGATGATCCGACTGTCACGGGATTTTCTCATATGCACGACTCTGGAACCGGTGGTGTAAGTATCGCTAATGATTATGAGCGTTCATTTTTCTGATTACCCTTACAGTCTCCATCAATGGGAAACTTCCCCATCTTTGCTCAACCTGCCTGTCCCGGCGATAACATCAACCGATGCGTCTGGCAACAAAATGACCGAACTATAGCCTGGAAGCCAAATTCTGTAAAAGCCACTCCTGGTTATTTCTCCATTGCTCTGGAAAATGGAGTCACTGCTGAAATGACAACTACCAATCGATCGGCACTGTACAGATTCACTTTTGAGCAATCGTCGAATAGCTCATTGGGTCCTGTTATTCTGGTAGATCTGATGGATCTACCACAGTCCCGCACAAATGGCACTGCTGTTGTTGATCCAACAACTGGACGATTAAGTGGTAACGGAACATTCAACCCCAGTTTCGGTGTCGGAAGCTACGACCTACACTTCTGCGTTGATTTCAAGGGTGCTGCGCTACGCGACACTGGCGTCTGGACCAAGAATCGTGCCAACCTTAGCCAGGAATCCGTTTCAATGTGGGCGGATGGAGTCAACACACCAGCGACTTTGTCCGGAGGCACATTTGCAAGATTCCACCCTCCTGAAAACAATACTATTTTGGCTCGTGTCGGCGTGAGCTTCATGAGTGTTAGCCAAGCGTGTGAGAATGCGGAAAATGAACAGCCTAATTTCGACTTTGATGGAACAGTAACGGCGGCTGAAGAAGCTTGGAGGAAAAAGTTGAATGTGGTTTCCATTGATGCCGAGGGAGTTTCGACTGAACTCCAGACTGTTTTCTGGAGTGGAGCCTATCGCGCATTCATCAGTCCCCAGGACTATACTGGTGAGAATCCACTATGGGACAGTGACGAACCGTACTATGATAGTTATTACTGGTGAGGCTCCATTAGTATTTGTTTGCGCCGAAAGTTCCTATCTTGCTAACCATTCTTGCATCAGTATTTGGGACTCTTATCGCAGCATTCACCCTCTCTTGACCCTGGTGGACCCACTATCCCAGTCTCTCATGATGCGGAGTCTTGTTGACATCTACCGACATGAAGGCTACTTGCCTGACTGCCGCATGTCCCTCTGCAAGGGATATACCCAAGGAGGGTCAAATGCCGATGTGCTCATGGCAGATGCCTATTTGAAGAAGGTCATCGATATCGATTGGGCTACTGCTTATGAGGCTGTTGTCAAGGATGCCGAGGTGGAGCCGGCAAACTGGAATGTTGAAGGACGCGGTGGTCTCCACAGCTGGAAGGGCCTTGGATACATTCCGACCGATGACTACGACCCCTATGGAGTTGGTCTTCACACTCGCAGTGTTTCGCGAACGGTTGAGTATGCTTACAATGACTTTTGTATCGCCGAGATGGCGAAGGGATTGGGCCACTCTGCCGACCACGAAAAATACATAGGACGTTCCGGAAACTGGGTCAATATGTTCAAGGCTGATCAGAAGTCCAGTGTCAATGGAGTCATGACTAACTACACTGGATTTTTGCAGCCTCGCTATACCAACGGTACCTGGGGCTACCAAGACCCAGTCTTTTGCAGTCCTCTTATGAACTTCACTTCATGCTACCTGAGTGCCGATGGCCATGAGACATATGAAGGCAGCTCATGGCTTTACAGCTTGTAAGTGACAACCAAAAATCCTTTTCAGAGTGAAGGACACTTCTAACCTTTCTGTTTCGATTTATAGCTACGCTCCACATGACATGGGAGCATTGGTCGAAAGCCTTGGCGGCATGGAAATGTTCACGTCTCGACTACAATTCTTCCATGAATCTGGACTGCTCTATGTTGGTGACGAGCAGTCGTTCCTGACAGTTTACCAGTTCCATTATGGAGGGCGCCCTGCCTTGTCATCTCACTACAGTCACTCCTACATTCCATCCCAATTCAACACCAGTGTCTCAGGCCTCGCGGGCAATGACGACAGTGGAGCTATGGGATCATTCATTGTGCTGAGCATGATAGGTCTGTGGCCGGTCCCGGGACAGGATGTCTATCTTATTACTCCACCCTACTTCAAAGAGGTGAATGTTACAAACAGTCTGAACGGAAACGTTGCGACGATTCGAAACGTGAACTTTGATCCGACTTACGAGTCGATCTACATCCAAAGTGTGACATGGAATGGGAAGCCTTGGACAAAGAATTGGATCACTCATGACTTCTTTGCTGATGGTGGAGTTCTTGAGCTCGTATTGGGAAGTAAGGAAAGCGAGTGGGGAACTGGCATCGATGACCTTCCCCCTAGCATATCTGACTACCATACATGAAGTCATCCAGCATATACTGGAGGTTAAACTTTGAGTTCGCTTGGATTGTGCGCTAATAAGCATTTTGCGAAGTCTAAATATCACTTTCGTGCGAATATTCAAGTAGATATTCTTTGAGAAATACTACTACTCTTTTCAACTTGAACCTAGTCATCTCCCACTTAGGGACCAAATATTCCTTACATATCACGGGGTGAACCAATAATTTCTAATTTGATGTGCTTTTCATTTCAAATATAGGTGTCATTCATTCATATGGTCATCAAATTTATGATAGTACAACCTGCCAGTGTCTATTTCAAGCAGAAACAGAAGCCAACTTTGTAAAGCGAGGCGCAATGGCTCCTACAGTCCAGATGATTAATGGACTGAAGTGTACCAAATTGAGACACATATCCCAGAGCGGCATCTTTCCTAGGGAAGACTGGGACTCGGACTCGGGTGAGATGCAGACTGGTGGAGCTGGCGGGGGACCGACAGTGTAGCGGATCACGTCTTGGGCATCTCTCTCCCACGGCTTGAAATAACGATGCCCGCAATAGCAAGAATAATGTGAGTATTCATTCATAAAATTTCATGTTTGTGAATTCTTACCTCCAATGAGCTAGACCCATAGCAATATTCAAGCATCCTTCAATGAAAGCATCGGAGACATTTCTGTCCTCGTGCTTGGCATCGGCGATTAGTCGTCTCTTTGCATCATAGAATCCTGTTGCTTGCTCTTGAAGAAGAGCATAACCCTTCTGCATTGCCTCGTTGCAAGTGACGTTCTCATTCATCATCAATACCGGGATCAAATTCTCGATTTGATCATCGTTCTTTCTAAAGGTTAGTATGGTATACTTATCAGACAAAAGTCCAGATTTTCCACATACCACTTCTTTTCTGAATGAGAACATATCATTGGAGCTATCGAATAGATGTTAGACAATGTTAATACAAGTAAAATTGCAGGACTCACATATGCACAAAGTAGGAAGTGTGTCGCCACAAGTCCTTCATGGCCTGAGCTTCCATCTGTTCTTTCGTGACATCGATGCCGTAGACAAATCTGATCATCATTAAAATTAGCATAGAGATAGAATGATTTGATGGAGTTCCCCTACGGAATCGTGGCAGAAACGCAGTGTACTGCAGCGGTAGCTTCCCGGCGCTCCCAGTACTGTTCGGTAGATGGGGTTTCGTAGACCTCAAAAATGCTGTCCACATTATCCAGGCTTCCCACGTATCGTAACATCTCGTCGCAAAGCACTCGGCGACTCTCTTAATTTCAAATTAGTATTTCTTCTCATAGTTTGACTTGCTCGAGGTAAGAATTGACATAGTTACTCACCCATTGAGTTCACCTGGCAGATGTGGGTCCCAACTTCATCCCAGCAATGGAGCCCATTGCGGAGCTCAGTATCAAAGGAGGACAAGTCAGGGGGACTTCCTTCACCACACAGGAAGAACTTGAAGTACTGAAGACTAGCATCACGGTATTCGATAGCTGCAGACTTGTTGTACTTGAGAGTTCCACAGTCAAAAACTGACAAAGTCTATGTTAGTCATTCTGTCATGAAAAGGTGACACAAAGTACGCCAACACATACTGTCATCATAAACGAAATACTAGTGTTAGGTCAGTCTTTTGCTCTCAATGTCGCAGTAGGTTGTGAGACAGTCATACCCAGGCATAATATTTCGCTGCAGTACAAAGAACCTCAAAGGAGCAGTTTGGGTTCCAGACCGCAGCAAAAACAGCAAAATCCGCAGCTTTCAAGCCCTTGGCAGTGCGCTTATCAACGACCCACCTGTATAAAGTCAGAATTTTCAGTGAGTTTGCAGAGGTTCGAGTAGAGACTTACCTATCAATCCATGGGTTCAAAACTTCATCCCGTGCCTTCACATACTGAGGATGCATTTGAGGCTTCCACTCAGGGAACACCTTGTACATGCTTGGAATCGTGACATTCTGGCCCTTGAGTGACTCCCGAAGAGTTTTGTGTGTGGCATCCATGTTTGGATAAATTTCAAGGTTCTTTCGCTGGTATTTCAAGTTATTAATGATCGTAGAAACGACGACCTTTCCGAATCACCTCAATATGCCAACTTGAACGCGCTTCCGGTTCACGAGCGGACCAAGGTATTTATATGGGAAAGAATCCCTAGCGACTAAATCCCTGCGCTTCCTAAGCTTTTTATGGAGCTTTTAACCTTGGAAGTGGACATATCAAGGTATTGTTACCGCTCTTTTCCCGCGCTGAACGGATTATCTCAGAGTCACGAATGCCTTCAGCCCCGCAGGTCGGTATCGCCGATGAGTTTTTCCTCATGTGGAGATTGAGGAAGTGTGGATGCAGCTGAAAAATCATAATTCGGCATATTTCACTGCCCCAAGATGGGTGACCTAGTAAATAGTGTCAGAGATTCAGTGGGTTCCATCAGGCATTTAGACCCACATCTTGACAGGTAGATTTTCACATAACAATTACGAGAGATCGCCAAGAAGAACGTGGATCGACTATCACCAGGTCTGCATATGTCCATACATAATTCCTTTTATTGCAAGAATATTGAGAATCGGCCCGAAGGATTCTTCAACATCGACCGAGTCCGAGATTCACATGTTAATTAAAGTTTCTAGTCTCAGTCCACAAGGAACTTCGTGGCCAATATCGTGAGTGATCGATATGCATCATGCAGTGACACGTCACTGACAGATTTTAGCGCCGATCTTACATCCTAGAATACCTCGATGGATCTTGAAGACACGGCCCTACGCCGATTTCATTGATCGGCATCGGCGAAGTCAATATGTACTCTGTCGTCCGTATAGGAACCTGATAGGTATCTCTTCCTGCAACATCATCTTATCAGCATTAAGAATGTGATGGGTCAAATTAACGACACGAAATCTGCTCAAACTACTCCGTAAGCCATTGAAGTTTGTTGAGTGAGAAAATCTCAGCAAGCCTCACAAGTGGAGCCCTTACATAGCCCGCACCCTGATGAGGGTCATAGTGGGACATAAACACGGGAAAAATTGAGTAGATAGTTGCAATTGCCCCTCTATCGCCTGGGCAGCCACACCGCTGATGTCAAAAACTCAATAAGTTCGTATTGTAGATTGTATCCAGGGAGATGATTCCACGTAGTTTTTCTTCATTTTGTAGATTGGACATCGGAGGGTGCATACAGATGGCATTCAAAGCACCTCGCTCTTCTCACTTAGATGTGCTCATGAGAATCATGACAAGATTTCTCAAGTTCAAGTTTTTACATCTTGAGACGATCTCCTCTCTCTGTAAGGGGGTCTAGTAGCAGTTTTCCAAGTGCAGTTTTTGACTACTCAGTAAAAGAAAAGTGCCCGGGATCACCCTTATCTCGATTTCATCTTCAGCTCCGTGACCCACATTCCAAGCCTATCGACACCTTCATTTTGTGAGACTTACCAGTTGACATGTGCTGCCTGATCATGACATCCTTGGGCGTGCGCCTCACTATTTAACCTTTATTCTGAATGGCTTCGTTGAGTCTTCTTGCGCCTTGCGCTTTCATCCGAACTCTATTAGATCGGATCTACATTGAATTTTCAACTCATTTCACTCCCTTTTGAGATCTTTCGACTTGAATTTTTCCACTGTGATTCAAGTTTTCGTCTAAATATAAACCTTTGAATTCTTATCGCTCTCCCGGAAATCGTCCCTAAAGAACGTGAAGCTGCCAAGTAGACTTTTCCGAGCTATTGAAGGCACTTTACAGTTGGTAAATATGCCCTCTTAAAACCTTGGAATATCTTTACGTGACAGATCAAGTTCTCGAGAGAAGATCATTTCATTTCAAGGTTCCATTATTTTGACTGAACGCGATCTAGGGAATTTGAAGATTAACTATTAGATACTAATATACAGAAATTGTTCAATGTTCGAACAATCAGAGTCCAAGCATTCTCCGCATGCCCTTGTTTTCCACAACCCAGCCACCACCGAGTTTGAAAGATCCTGTTCCTTCAATTTTGCTATCCATCCGGCCCATAGCCATCTCCGTCAAAAATGGCCCAAGGTGATTGGTGGGGGAATGCATGGACTTGTAGAGATGCCTGACTCCAGGACCGAGGAGAAGCTCAGAAACCTTGTAGATCACTCCAAGGGCAGGGATATATGGCTTGATCGCATCATGAGCTGCTGGATCAACAAATGCAGGTCTGACACTATCGGCTCTGAAGCTGTTTGGATTTTTCTCCGATAATTCACCCAACAGTGTCTCGACCTCTCCCTTTGTTCTGGCAAAGATCGGTGAGAATCTCCCAGGGGTTTGTGTAGCTCCTTCACCAGAGACATGAATGAACCGGAATGGAGGTTGTTCGGGCTTCAGGGTAGAGAATGCAGTGGCGGCTGCCATTGCGTAGTCTTTGGTGATTTTGATGTATTGTCTATTTGATGTTAAAAGCTGAGGTCTGTTTTTGAAAAGATAAAAATGACTTACTCTGCGTTCACATTGTTTTGACTTGTTCCCAAGGCCCAGACACAGCCATCTGCGTCTCTCAGTTGGTCAAGCAACTCAGGTGGGTAGGATTCGAAATCTTTGTGATTGATGACATGGACTCGAGGATCCTTTGCATCTTCTGCCATCTGTACTGGCCTCCGGCTCAAGATTGAGATCTTTGAGACTGCGCTGTTCTTGAGCATAGAATCCAACACCGCAGAGCCAACCAGGCCTGTTGCTCCAGTGAGAATGAGATGCATCTTGGAGGACTAATGTAGAGAGATCGAGGCTGGAAAGAGATGGAAAATGATATTTGGATAAAATAAATCAGTACATGAGGCAATCTCCCGTATTTATAGACCAATTTTTCGGGTTCAAGTAAACGCCGTTGCTTAGGTCCGTGAAATGTCATCTTTTTGCCCTTGAATACGATAGATGGGATGATGACACCAGGCTAACCTGATACAGTATAGCTCACACAATATCCCCGAATATTATTGGTTGATATTCATATCCAGCCCCACTACCTGAATACTTCTTGTGTGCGCACGCATTTGGTTGCCTTAACATTTGGATCCAGGAGTTTCCGTGGTCTTCTGCTTCTAACATACTGACACGTTGGATTATAGATTCCGCTATAAATACTCCAAGATAAACTCAAAAAGATGTGATGTGATCAAAGTGGAAATTTGAAGTACGGCTGAACTCCGCGGGATATCCAAATGACAACCTTGGAAATTCAACTCAGTAGTCAGACACCTCGTGTCAGATCAACTCATAATGAAAATAATTAACATAGTGTGAGTCCTGTGGCTCATCTTGAAGGGTCATCATGCAATAGGAGAATGGCATTCCTGTCAGATGATACTAGACCTTCAGACCTTCTCTCGAGTGATTTCAGTCAACTGGTGACTGCCCCTTTCTAGACTTCTTCCAAGGTTGAGGGTTCGACTCACGCCCACAGCGACTTCTTTTTCAACAATCGAGATTTGAAGAGGGTTTCAGGGGACAAGTCATGCGACCGAAGCATGTTCCCATTTTGTGGTTTGAATGCCTTTAAATTCAATGAAATTCGAAAATTATAATAGAAACACCAGCTGGAGTAAAATTTATGAAATGACCCACAATCAGGGTCTTCATTGTTTCAAAGCTTGGCCCCCAATTTAGCCTTATCAATATCATATTTATCATCTCCAGGACTCTTTTCAGCATTCGCTACCATGGCTGCGCCTGGCATTGTACAGCGGTCTCTTCAGGACCCAGATTTGACAACGGAAACCAAGTTCTGGCCAGGTGGTGTTCCTTCTTTCATCAAATCCCCGACAGAAAACCTCACGGTCAAGCCCTGGGAGTTCACTCCGATTGTCAAGGGCTGGTACCGCTTTGTGCGGGAAAACTGGGACTCAACCGATGATGCAACGGATGATTCCAAAGCTCAACAACGTCGAGCCCTGATCGAAACTTGGGTCACCGCTGAGCAGCATTTCCGAGATGTATGTCTGATCCCCCTTCATTGATATGGGATGCTAATATAGGAAGCTAGTCATATACAAACAAGGCTTCAGACCCAGAGGAGCGATTCTCTGATGAGGTAATTAAAAAAAGAGTTTACCTACTTTCCCCTCCCTTTATGAGCGCACTACGAGTATCTCTTTTCTAACTCGTTGCAGGAGATCTCTAATTACGGAGGTTACTCTAACAAGAGTGGTGCACCATGGAACTTATATCTCACCGCAGACGCCCCAAGACCATCAGCTAATTGGGGTCTTTGGCTGAAAATTCTACTGATGTTCAATGATTACAACCGGAACTGGGGTCATATTGCTGAAGAAACATTTACAATCACACCGAGGGAGGATGAGCCTGTTACTATTGATAATATCAATCGGTATCGGGGTCTAGAGGCCACTGATTTCGGCATTTTGGCATTCAATAATGCCGGAGAGGCACTCTATGATCCTATTCTGCCCCATACAATCCTTGTGGATGATTTTGCATTGAATACCGGCCTGGTACTTGTTGTTCTTTCTTATGCTAATGGCAAGCCTCGTCAGGGTTACCGTATGCGGGCGCTCAGTTTCTTTGAAATATGGAGACTCATGACTGGTTTGGGAAAACGCTTGGAAGACTACATAGAACGATATGGTGATGACGTCAACCTAAATGATGCTCGGATTCCAAGTTGTATTGAGTTTGGATTTGAAGCGTAGGTTTGATGGCCTATATTTTTCTGGTTGTTGTACTGACAATGTGTTCTTTGACAGACTGGACATGACAAAACCGCTTTTGGAGATCTTGTTGGCTGAGTCAGAGGAGCAAGAGGTGGAGGATGAAGAAGTAGAGGAGGCATTCGCTGAGTTAGCTCCGGGCTACTTGGAAGCAGAGGCAGCAGGAGGTGGATTGGCGAAAGATTTTGATTTCTTTGGTTCAGGATTTCAAATTGACTGACATCTAACTATGCATGGCGGCTACATAGGCTGGTTCTGTTGTAAATAACATTTGAACAAAGACACCTGCTGTTTGACATGACCTCTAATCATTTCAGTTGCTCTCATTTCTAAATGGCAGCCTGAGTGTGGCTGTAGCCATCATCAACCATTTTCTTCACATCTGTTATTCCAATAGTCTTCTCCGGATCTTCCACACTGGTCGGCTTCTCTTCTACCTTCACTTGAGCAATTATAGTCGTCCTCGGTACGCCATCAACGCTACCCACTGCAACAGCCGTCTTTCTTCCCGATTCATCGAGAGTCCATTTCATCGGCCCGGCTGGAAACCTCTCCTCTTCTTTCCACTCCAAGCCATATTGAATATTGATATCCAAGTCGAGTGGCGTGCCCTGTTCCCAGGCAAACTCCCCACCGAATCTGATCGGAATATTCTTCGGATCAATATACTTTGTCAGTGTTGACATTGTTTCCTTTGGTGGCACAAAAACCAGCTTTGCCACCGTCCCGGGGTCTATCCATTTCTTCAAAATACTCCACATCCATCCAAAATACGACGGTGCATTGAGGATCTAAGAGTGTACTTTTAGTTCCAATTCTCACACCATGTATGAAAGGAGAATGAATAAAAGATTCCACATGAGACTCACAAAAACCCGATCAAGGATCTCCGGATACCCCGTCATCAGCAATTGCGTAATATCAGTGGTATAGTTCTTGACATCCCAAACCTGCTTCATTGTCACAGTCCTGATATCCACGAGGTATACTGCACCGGTGATTGGGACGTTAGGCCGAGGTCGGTCTTTCATTGCAGTACATAATGGGAATACAAATCGAGTGAGATAGTCGTGAGCGATACTGGCTCTCTGGGTCGCGGTTGCACTCGTACCCTTCCCCATTTCCGCCGCGCGGCTCTGCTCATATGTAGCAATAGTCGATTGATTAAGATGCTCAGAGTCAAACAAGCATATGGGGAGGCCTTCTTTTGATCGTCGGCCACTCCAATGAGGATACTGATTATTTCAGTTTCGTGTTGTGGAGGAGAGCTATATCATTGGGTGGGCCGTAGTTGGAGTACTCACGAGAAGTCGTGCCGCCTCAAACTCCGATACATCAATTTCGTTGTATCGGGACAAAATTTTATTATCAACATGTGTTTTTCTCGCTTGTTGGAACTGCTTCAGGGATCGATGGGGATCGTAACGCCCGGCGCGGAGATATCGCCTAGCTTAAGGTTAGATTGGCCTTCGGAGCATGCGAGAATACCGAGTTGAGCAGTAGGAGCATACAAGATACTTGTTTCATCGTTCAGTCCATACTGTTCATCATTTTCTGAGAGACCTGCTGGTCGGTCAAGAAGTCCTTCTTCACCACATAGTTTCTGGAAAGTCTCGAAGGCAGGGATGTGCTGCTCGGGCAAATTGGAGAATACCTCAGGATGGTCTCCCATTATAGGTAACCCAAGGAAGAGACAAAAGAGCAAAAGTGAATGAAATAGCAAAATACAGGACTTGATTCTATACTGGGAGGGGTTCTGCCAACATGATATACGTCGAATTGCCAGTGGCGGTCTAGACAGTCGCTGCAGCTGCCCACGCCCTAGCGAAAGACCACATGTGCAGTCTCAATATTAGCGAGGAGATTTGATACTAATTTAGCAATTTAATAAGCAATGAAAGATCATAGTAGATTTAATTGGCTACTATATCATGATGCTCCATGTAGGTGCATCACACACACATAACCGAATTGTTGATCATTAAAAGAACCCGGAGTTACCCGCAACACATCTGCCAATCCCAAAGCTGCAATCCATTCAAACTCCACAGAGCGATCATAGTAATTAACGAGATGATCAAAATTCCAAGCACCATCACTCGCCAGACATGGAAATCTGCTACACAATCCCCAAGGTTCTACAGTAAAGCTTTGCGCCTGCCCCAACAACTGGCGGGTTTCCGACAATCCCTCTGCTTGAATCTTCCTACATAACCCGAGATATAGGCCATTATCTGGCGGAATGAAATGAATTCACTGAAATACCGAGTGGAAGTTGCACGCCTGGTGCTGGACCACCAGAGCAAGTAAGCGATCATTTTGGACGGCTTCGTCAGTTAAACCGACCAAATCCAATAAGGCGTTATCGGCCACATAATTAAACAATTTTCATCATTTCTGGTGACTGGAAGCAGCAAACATCCTACCATGTCATGGTAGTTTGCTCTTACTTGGTCCTAGGTCTGTCCTGCAGTCTTTAGCTCACGTGTCAGTGGCCTTCATTTGTCTCCTCTATGGATGGTTTCTCTCTACATTAGAAGACCAAGACCTCTTCACCGACAGTCATACATGAGAAGAGCTAGAAAGCAATACTGATCAATAGCGACACCCCTTGACATTAAAGCTCCCCCAAAACGAAACGGCGCTGATCTGGGACTCGCGAGCAAGACGACTCTGTCGCTTTTTCACTCAGTTGCATCTTGACCGTTTTCTATCATGGCGACTCCTGTTAACAACACGGTGAATCCCACCGAGGAGTACAATTGGTACGAAGGACTACCACCACCGGCAGCTGATATAGTGAAAACACAGGCCACCAGCTTACCCTACAACGATTCCATCGTCTTGAAAAAACTACCGATCACCCTCTCAAACGCCGACGAATATGATGACTGGACAAAGATGGTTTGGGCAGCCCTAAATGAGGATAATCTGACAGATCTACTGGATATTAGCATAATTCGACCGAAGCGTACGGACGCCAAGGGACCGATTTGGTACCCACTCTCACTTCAAGTCGCCGAATGGCTGAAATCGAACATCTCAGAGGAGATCAACAAGCTCATTCACCAGACCCGCTCACGTATGGTATTTGCCGACGAGATCTTTCGGGCTATCTACGAGCATATGGGAGGGCTGGGCCTCTATGCGAACATGATGAAGTGGGACCAGTGGGAAAACATCAAGGTTACCGACTATAAATCGACACGGAAGTTCGTGGAGGAGGTCCGACTTGCGAGCAAAAAACTTGCCGAGAGTGGCATAGTGATCCCACCGTACGGTGTGCTAATGAAGGTTCTCAATGGTCTAGCTGTGCGCCACTTGCACATCAGCAAGCAGATATGCAAGAATATGACACGGGGCAAGATCGAACCCACCAGCCTGACGTTAGATACCTTGAATGTCATCATCAGAAGTATCCGGCAGGAACTCTTGATCGATGAAAGAAGGATACAGCTCATGAAGTCTGAGTGACACAAATGTCAAATACACCTGGGCAGGGTTGGATAACCAATGAAGGACACGGTTTGCTGTAAGTCTTGAATTACTATTCATATATTCATATACACCAGCTATCTGACAAACTTGAAGAACGTTTCTTTTATGAACAATGATCCGCATTTCCACTTGGATTTCCCCACCAAGTCGGGAATGGATGCTCGGATCCAGCCGCACCCATCACAGCGAATGACAGAATGAAAATGATAATCTGAGATCCACCATCCATCGCAGCTCCAATAAGGTAATTGTACTCGTTATAGATTCGCGGCATTCGTCGTCGAAGCCAAAACTGCGAGAAAACACCAACCGCAATAGATGACCAGATCCACGAAGTGTTGCCATAGTAGTTGGCTCCAGTGTAAAGTGCAATCATCGGGGTGTTGATTGGCCATTTACGCAGACGAGGGAAGGCCTTGTTCAGACCCCAGTGCATACATGGTAGTGCAAGACCGATGAGCAGAGCAAGAGGGACCATGTAGTACTGACCACTCAAGCTGTACATTCTCTTCGCCAACGCCCATGTGATCGCCTGTGAGTTCATGCTCTGTAGTGTCGATCCACTCCAGATGCTGTTTCCTTCGGCACTCAGGAGAATAGCTCTCTGGCTGCTGACGATGATGGTCATGACAACGTAGTTCAAGCCAGCGCCAAGAAGGGTGGCGTAGATTTGAGTGAAGAACATGACGCGGTGAGGAACTTTGGTATATTGTCCAACTTTGAGCCAGTTAGCTAGGTTGACTGCGAGCAGAATGACCTGGTGCGACCAGCTGGCGAAGTAAAGGTTTGCCAAGGGTCGACCAGGGTGGACGGCACCGGCAACCATTTTGGATAGTTGATTTGTCGAAACACCTGTACCGTAAAGTCCGTATAGAATGCAGGAAAACGGCGCAATAACTGCTCCCAAAAGAAGAGAGATGATGTATCCCCAGACAGGAAGGGTGGTCTCGCCCTTGGCTGTGACGATAATTCCAGCGACAAAGGCCAAGACAAACAGGATGATATACCACGACTGGGGGACCTCCTTATATTTGAGCATGCCCTGGTAATGAGGATCAGGCAGCTTTTTGGAGCGTGCGCCCTTCCACGCAACGATCATATCCTTGGTATAAAAAATCAAGACGTGGGAAATCAAGGCTCCAATAGCGAGGTTTTGAGTAAAGTATCCCCAAACGGTACTTGAGGTCAGCCACGGCAAGCCCGTTGCATCAAGCTTGGCCTCATCAACGATTCCATTACTGTCGAGAATGGAGGTTGTCGAAAATGTGCTTCCATTTGAAGCAAAAAGAGATGTCGACATGAATGGGAAGTCCTTGGCTCTCCAAGCGTTGCCGTACCATAAACCCAGCATAACAGGGTACCAGATAACATAGGCAATCCAAGTATTAACTTGTTGCTTGAAAGGAAGGGACAAATACAAACTCTGAATGTATTGCCAATCAAGACCAAAGTTCAGAAGTCCCATGCCCTCGTTAGAGGAGGCACCTCCGAAAACCTTTCCGAAAATGGTTCTAGTCTTAGATGGTGCGTTCATTGATGCAAGGCAGAAGACCGAGATACCACTTGTCCATGGAATGATGTAAGCAGGGAAGAATTCCCAAAAGGCAGACAGACCTAAAGCAATGCCGAATTTATTGAGACGCTTCTTGTTTGCCTCGCGGTCGAAGTGCAGATTCTGAAAGAGAACCACCTGTGGCAACGTTGACCAGTACACCATCTCAGCAGGATAAACGATCAGCGAACGCAATGCACCAGCCAAGACGAATCCACAAAGCGAGATTGAGAAGGTCGCCAGAACAGCAGTTGATGCGGAGATGCTTCGGTCGTAGAACAAGCGCTCAATAGCATACACCTCTACTCCTGCTAACCCGTTGTTACCGGATGAGGCAATCAGAGAGGCGACTACATGCTCTTTGATACCAAAGGGTTGACCAAAGTTGAGAAACTGGAGTGTCTTTCGGATCCAGGTTGTTTGGATTCTCTCTGGATTGGGAGTCAGACGTGCCCATGCCTCTCCGAAAACAAAGACCAGCACTGTTTAGTTTGTTAGAAATATGTTCCAAGGTTGATCACACTGTAGATGGAGCACAAACATTGCAAGAAGACGGTAGACACTGAGACTTCAACAGGCTTGAAGACGTAAAGCATAGTGATAACACTGGACAGGGCAGTAAATATAGTTCCTAGGACGATGGACCGAAAGGTGAATGATGGGTCGCCATCGTCTCTCGTTGAGATCAGGAATTTTGAAACATCAAGACCTGTTAAAACCCCGAATTAATGAATGGTTCAATTGTAGCATGTCAGTGAGCTACTGACCATTCCGAATCACAGGATGTCCTTTGACGTATTCCTCATGATCATCTCCTTGAAAACCAACACCCTCGTCATTAATATCCACCGAGTTGTCAGTCTTCTCATCTGCAGGAGCATCATTGGAATCCAGAGACTTTTCTGTCACAGTCCCCTTCTTCTCGTCAGACCCAAGATCTAGATCAATCTTGCGACTGATAGGCTCTTCGATTTCGCCAGCCATTTCAGAGAGCCTCCAGGAGTCAAAGGACTTGAACAAAAAGACTGCGAAAAAAAATTCATTTCCAGGAAAATATCCGGTCTAAATACTCCAGGCTAGTGTTGCATAAATTGCTCCCCAATCGCATCACTAGCCGAGATACATCGGAAACCGCATTTTCATGTCAAGCTAATGGTGCTATTTGCAACCTAAATGATGCGCGGAGCTCGAATGCAGTTAGACACGATGTCTTAGCGTAGACTATACGGAATTCCGTTGGACGCTAAATCCAAGGCGGACCGTATTCGCAAGCTAGATGGAAGCATTTTTCAAGGATCCAGACAATGCTTATACCATAGCGTGCAAAGAATTATCAAAGAGCAATTGCGCCATCGTAGCCATACATGCCGAACTAAAGCCAAGTTGCAGATGGACCAGTTAGACCCTGCCGCCCGCGCAACCAAGTGGGGACCATGAGCCGGTAAAATTGATCATTCGCTTAACAATAGCCGGTACGCTGCAATGTTGGGTAGTATTGACTCAGTTGTTGTTATTTTTCTGCGATGTCAAGTGATTCAATGGTCGGAATGAACCGTTCGCTATATGATTGGTGAAAGCAGTGTTATCTGGGGATCTGCGGTGACTTCAAGATAATGCATGTCCAACATAACACTGGACTCCACCTCTTCATTGTACAAGAAGCCCACAACCCCGTAAATCCCCGGCGGAAAATCTTCGGCATTCCTGGGGACTCGGTCCACTTCAAATAGATCAAATAGACTGCGTCGCTTGTTTCACGGCTTCTGGGCGGGATAAAGGGCGAGAAAACATTGGCTTCAAGTTGTTGGCCCCACCAAATTGACTCTGGCGAGTTCTCTTTTTTCTCTGCGATTGCGTGTTCGACTTAATTGACGAGGCTGATGGTCGGGATTAAGCTAGGGGCTATGACAGCTCGGCAAATTTGGCCCCTTGCCCCGCCATAATATACCGATGACTCGAGTGCTGTATTTTGCCCCTTCATAAATGAGGAGGTCAGAATAGACCATGCTATTTAATTTTGGGAGGCTGGTGGCGGGTGTTGGAACTAGTGGGACAGCACTGTTAGCGCTGCAAGGACCTATAGGATAGGCACGCCACCACCAGGAATGTAACGGCGATGTGAAGACTGTATGCACTGGTAAGGACAAGGTGGGGGTAATAATGAGGCGCTCGTTTGGTACACCGAATTGCGCGTTGGGGGAGAGGCAGCGTAGGACGTGTAATGCATGACAAGTATAGTATGAAGGAATTATTTCTTGTGGCTTCAGAGATTCTGCGTCTCTTCAACGGATGAAACCATGAGTTCTCAGGGAAATTCCCTGGGGCTGAGTGTTGTGAGGTGAAAGATGCAAAACAGGCAATGACTGGTAGAGCGACTCGGATGGCAAGCTATATTTCCAAAGAGTTGGATGTCCCCGACTGCATGAATAATCGAGAGCAAAGAATCACATGAATTCAACGTGATCTTCATAAAAGTACCAGCTAATAGGTGTTAATGAAAAGAGTATTTGTATAAACAAATCTATTACCACCGATACCCATTCAACTCATTCTTGACTACCCGCACGTCTATCTATAAGTCTATACAGAGCATGCTCAATATCCCACTCAAGCTTTCTAATGAACTTGTCACCATCAAGGTTCATTTGAGTGAAGAAGACCGCCGCTACACCACTCTCACGGTCAATCCACCAAATGAGATTAGGTAGACCTGACCAGGCGATACTGTTCTTTCGCCGGCGCCCATTTACATCCTCGGTGTTGACTACTCCACACAAGCAGTGCTGCATATCCATAAGAGATTTGCGATCGGCATCGAAGGAATGTGCCCAGGTTGTGGAGTGGGTATTGTCCGAGCCATCTCCAAGAAGGGATGCCCGCAGTCCAGCCACCGAGCCAGCACCTACCTGAGGACGGAACATCTCATCAACGGATTCTTTGCTAAGGAGCGGCCCTCCATCTGCTAACAGCGCAGCTAGCAGCTTGCTATAGTCATTGGCAGTGGAGTACAATCCAGCTCCGCCGAGGGCATCCCGACATTTGAAGAGCCAAGGCAATGATCCGACTTTAAGATTCTGGGAGCCTGCCCCTTGGGACCGCTCCGCTATCTCATGGAGATCCTTTTCAGTGGTACCGCGATTAGCCGGAAAGAACGTTGTGTTTTTTGCTCCCAGTGGCTGCCAGATGTACTTCTGCTGGTACTCATCGAGGTTCATGCCAGTCAGTCTCGCCACTGCCTCGCCCGCCCAGTCAAGCCCCGGTCCGTACGCCCAAGAAGTACCAGGCTGGAAGATAAGAGGTGTGAGGCTGCCCTCTATAGTCCCAGAGAACATATTCTCTTTCCGATCAGCCCAAGCCGAATACTGTTTCAGAAGAGGACTCCCTAGATCATAGCGGAAGCCCGAAGTGTGGGAAATCAATTGTCTGTCTCAGATGATTAGTCTCCAAGAAATTGTGAGGAGAGATAATTTTATCCGAGAACACTCACCTGAGAGTGATGGGGCCTTGGACATCCTCCATTATGGGGTTGCCCTTCGGTTTAACCAATGGCTCAGCACTGTATGGCCCTGAACTTCTGTTCTTGTCGTTGACTTCCACTCCAGACTCTTCTTCTTCTTCTCCCTCAAATCCAATCAGAACTTTCAAGTCCTTCAATTCTGGAAGCACATTGCGGATATCATCATCCAATCCAATCAGTCCCCTTTCGACGATTTGCATTACCGACACGGATGTAGTGAGCTTGGTTAGACTGGCAATCCATGAGATTGTATCCGCAGTCAAGACTGGTGACTCGCTGGTGTCAACTTTCTGATGACCAAATGATTTCCGGTAGATGTCATTGCCTGGATAAGAACCCATTCGTCAGCGCGGGCTCTTACTAGTATGCTTGATAGGTTGATAAAAATGCTTTACCATTTCTATCAATGGCTACGAATGTGGCACCATGAATGCT
The DNA here is from genome assembly GCA_039634405.1 of Penicillium herquei. Classification (NCBI taxonomy): domain Eukaryota; kingdom Fungi; phylum Ascomycota; class Eurotiomycetes; order Eurotiales; family Aspergillaceae; genus Penicillium; species Penicillium herquei. The sequence continues at coordinate 2,943,180 of CP098390.1, forward strand.
TCCTTTGATCGGATCAGTGAATTCAGCTAATGCGGCATCGATCTCAGCCATTTTGAAGACCACTTAAATTCAATATTTCGTGGATCTCCGTGAGTTGAAGCAGAAGATCTCGGAGGATGAATCGGTATGAAATAATCAAATAACTCTAGATACAGTCGGTATCACCTGATGATTGTTCTGGACATCAAGAGGGAAATTGAAGAAAAGAAACGAAAAGAAAACATTGGAAGCTGGTGTTTGAATCATGTCAGACTCGGATTGTGGACCATCTCCCACCATGCATCCCACTGGCGGGGAAATAGGGACTCGTCAACCCCACTTCTCCACAACTGGACAATTCACGTTTGCGGGGCATCGTGCATATGTGTGAGATCGATATCCATTTAGGATGAATTCAACTTGAAGTTTCAATGGTTACGAGCTCCAATGAGCTGCTCCGAAACCCGTTTGACTTGGGATCTCAGAGTCTGGTAAGCGGCTATTGACTGCATATCGCTCCCATGGTCAATCTCATTCATCATCTCTAAAAGTTTGAGACTGATATCAAGCACGCTCATCAATTTATTGTCAAAATGATACTCTGCCGTAGCGCTTGAAGGGAAATCATCGATGAGTTGTAGACATCTTGGGACCAGCTCTTGCTGAAAATAACTTTTGCAAGCCGTGATTTTCTCCAGGGAAGTGGGCATTGAACTCAAATCGGGTATCTTTGGAATGCCCCCTTGAGCGAACGATGGTACAGATTGATGTTCGGCCTTGCCAACATCCTGCTCAATCTTATTGCGAGCTCGAGGCTGATAGAGATCGATCGTGATGCCAGGATTAGAAATTTGGCTCTGCACGGTAGAGTCTTCGGTGAGACCATCACAAAGTACTTCAGACTTGTGCTCTAATCCGGCCTCTCGACATGATATGAAGTCCCAGCTTAGCGCTTTGCCATTATGAAGCATGTATATGCCGGCTGGATTACTCTTCCTCAGCCTCACTGCAGCCGCAGCTCGCAGATCGCCAATACTGATTATACCGTCCTCAATTTCACCCGCGTCAAAAAGAAGAGCGTGGAGATTTCCGATATACTGGGGGTGCTTTCGCAGCTTTCGTCTTATGTAAATGATTTCGGTCCTGGCTTCATCGGTGCCAGAGTGTGGGCCACCAGGTGCGAGTGTTCGGCGTCTGGATGGAGTATTTGTAGAAGCATCGCGTGTGGTTGGTTGGTTGGCATCTGCATTAAATTGTGTTGCTTTATCAACTTGAGCTTCACCATCACCATGATTTTCATGAGTTTCTGACAAAACGTCATGTAGCAATTTGGCCTCCGAAGAGCTCGATTCTGTCTCATATTCATCATCTTCAGGGACAGGCAGAGCAAAAAGCGCCAGTTCTTCCAGATGCCGCCCCACATGCTCTTCAAAATTCCCAGAGATAATATTGGATAAACAGAGTGGGCAATTTTGGGGGAAATCTGCGCTTTCTTTCCTGAAGTGCTGGCTTCTTATATGGAGAAACCATTCCCGTCGACTGTGGAACAATTGGCGAGGAACTGAGCATTTGGGATAGACACAAATATAGGGCAGCAAGTCATCAAAGATATGACTAACCCAATCCTTCAGACTTTTGATGGAGATCATCGAGTAACAGTAGGGACATTCAAATATTGTTTCTTGGCCTGAATCACTTGGAGCAATTGGGATGGGAGGAGGTGGTAGACATCCCTGGAGGTCATCCCCCATAGCATTTGCAACATCTCCTGGTGTAGGTCTCACTGTTTCTGCCAAATGAGACGATGCGTCGTCCATCCTCGATTCGAAAATTTGATCAAGACCCCGATCAAGCATGAGGTTCTGACGTCTACGATCCTGAAGACCACGTCGTCGTTGTGCATTTGCTAGCCCGAGCCGAGTCGTGATTTCTGCACTTGCATTCGGATACTTTTTCTTCACATGCTCCGTTTCAAATGACTCAGGGGAGGCTAAAGGTTCCAGATCTTGGTCCTGGATTTGGAAAAGGGCATCGATAGTAGCTTTCAGCCGGTCATATTCAGACTCTATCACTTGTTGTGCTGAGTGGTCATTTTCTTCCATAACCCAAGAGAAGGGATAGTCAGGCTCATCAAATGTTTCTGAGACGCCTTTAGAAGTTAATTGGGGGACAAGAGTCCTCATCGCCCCTTCCAGATCGAGCAAGTGAGAATTTATTCGTCGTTTGATATCTGGTAAGGTCTCCAATCGAGAATCTAGTGAAAGAGGCCCAGGTCTATGGACTCCAATGCTAGTGGTCCATCGATTGAAACGTTCCATTTCACTCATCAATTGCCTTGGTGAGCCTTTCGAGGTTGAAGAAGGAAGGTCGGCAACAAACAGGGGGGCCCAACGCTCGAGAAATGTGGTGCAAAAATGACTAACGCTTGGTGGTGCCTCTTTTTGATCACTGTCTGGCCCTGTTGAGAGTAGCACTGGCTGATTGAGACCTGAACTCACCGACAAAGCTGAATGCAGTGGATTTTTCTCTCCCTCGTTTGGTTTTCCTTCGATGCGCGGGTTTATATCAGAGTCGGGAAAACCGGAAAGCTCCAGGCTTTGGTTGATCTCATCACTCCGTTTTTCTTCTGGAGTACCCAAATTCTTTCTGAAGCTTCGGAGGATAGGATCATTTGAAGGGTCATACTGATTGAAATTCTGGTGGCGAATGAAGAATTCCCAGGTTTCACCTTCAGTATCAGGTGGGGTCTGTGAGGCCATAGGGGTAATCATGAGATCCTCATCATTCAAGTTCTTCTCGAAATGAGAACCGATTCCCCAAAGCTCGTCTGTTTTCATCATCCTTTCGGTATGGGAAAAATTTGGGATTTCTGGTATGATTTCTGGTGGGACTTCTGGAATTATTGAGCTTATTGAAGCCTCAGAGACAGAAGATGATATATCCAACTTGAAGCCTTCATCTTCCTCAATCGGATCCCTTGAAGCTTCGTAAGGACCTGGATCCATAGCCGGAATTCCCAAAAATGCTTCCTCCTCTTCTTGACGTCGTTGCGCTGCAAGGGATTTTTTTCTCTCTTCTTCGGGATAAATTTCGTTTTCCGAGTAGCTATCAAGAGACATTTCGCGAAGTCCATCCGCTATTGTTCCGGACAGGACCTGAGGTCCTGAAACATCTGATGAACCAATGGACTTTGAAACATCTGACTGTTGATCTTCATCTTCTAAGTATCCATCAAATGACAATCGAGAAAAATATAAAAGATGTTGAGCCATGTGCTGAGTCCAATCTTGGGGTATTGTATCCATGTTGGAATCCTCGGGGCAAAAGGGACATTTTGTGAATGTGACACTGGTTATACTGCTCTCGAAGCAGGCCTCAACCAAGTCTTCCAAATCGGTTTCCTCGAATTGGCCCTCATGTTCATCGCGCATATGTTGCTCAAATTTATCTTGCGCCTGGAATGATAATTTTGTCTCGTGGGTTGAATCTAAACAGGTCCAGCTCTGAGCGGTGTGTTCTTTTTCCATATGATAGAGCCAATCTTTCTTTGATCTGAACAGGGTGTTTGATGAATGGCAAGAGTCTAGAAGACAAATGTAAGGCATTATATCAGCCAAAATATGTTTTCTATTTGAATTTCTTATTAGCAACTAGTCCCAGGAAGACTTGATTGGATGTTTGTCACACATACACCCAGTTCTCTGGACTAAATTCTTTGACAGAGCAAACTATCAAGCAGTAAGAACATTCCCACTCTTTTAACCCGAATGGAATCTCAGGTGGCTGTGGAAGCTCCAATCCATCCGGGTCGGTATTCCGCTGTTGTTGATCGGTACCTACGGATGACTGAATTGAATGATGGATCGGAACACTGTTAATCTGTGCTGTCGTTGCTGTCATTACTGACCGTCCCAATTCAAGAATTGGATCCAGGGTAACGTGCTTTGTCTCTCTTGCTGTCGTAGACACTGGCATCGTGATACTGAAACTCGACGTCAGAGTTGACCTAGCCCGAGAAGCGGCTTGGACAGGTATTTTTGTTGGTTTTTTCGAGGAACGTGATTCTCTTTGAGCTTTCAGGTACGAGAAGTTTCGTCGGCGTAAACATATTGTCTCGACCAGCCGATCGCGTAGCTCCTCACTAGCACTACATCCCCTCAGGTAATGCTCGACAAGTCTGCTTATGCCGGCTTGGAATGTTGCCGTTAGGTTGACCCCATCAGCGTCATACTCGATGTGGTTTGCAATCTTCACGAGTCTATGAAGAATGCCCGATCGACGTACAGCTCTGGAGAAGCGGAAGAGTTGATCAAGGATGGCCTCGACAGACTCGGACTTTGGTCTTCCTATACCATCCTCTGTTGAGTCATGTAATGCCTTTATCCTGTCTATAATCCCCGTTAGTTTCGTTCTAATGAATTTGAATATGTGGACTCACAAAGCAAACCCGCGTTGAGATCTTCCAGAAGGTCTTCCATTGTGGATAGTAGCAAGGGAGCGTTTCTCAATCTCCAGTCCATCGATGCACGAGGAGATTCAAAGACATAGTTATTGAAGGTCCACAAGTTAAATCTGAACATTTGATTTTCAATTTCCTCTACCTGAAGCCCCGACGAGTCAGACGCAGAATCTTTCCATTCTTCAAATGTGTTCGCGGCCTCCCTGGCCCGAACCGCGATAGACATAGCTTCTGAATTCTGACAAGACACGAAAGGGAAAAATGCGTAGACTAGTTGTCGAGCATGGCAGGACTCGGAATAATGGCCATATGGTTGAAGTTACTCAACGGTACCACGACACAGTGCTGGAATGTCAGAAGCGCTTGAAGGTCGAAGTTGCTCGGCTTGTTTAGCCTCACTTTGGAGAAAGTTCAAGTTGTTAAACTGACACCCCCAATCGTCTCGATTTGCCCTAGTCCATCTCGTGTTCCCAATGGGGCTAGCCTGTTACCCCAAAGACTGTAAATTTACACCAATAACAGCCCGGGGCGTGTCAAATCTCGTATCTCTGTGTAAGAATTATTACCCGTTAAACCTCGGGCCTCTTTGGCACAAGGGGTATGGCCCGTTGAGGCCCCAAAACATAGTACTGGTATTTTTCCTATAATGAATTTCTACCAGCTCACTGTCCGTTGTTTTATTAGTATGATATAAAGTCTTTGATAAAGAGTAAGATTCAAGTGAGAGATAAGTGAAGTAAGATATTACTGAAGTTCTGGCCTTCGTAACACGGGGTGTCAATTTAACAAGCCCTCATGTGAAGCGGGGTTCATGCAGAGCTGACAAAGCTCAAGAAAGCTGACATTGGCGCCTTTTGCACTGGGAAATTCACCTTACTTAGCTTCACATCTATCGATAAGGCTACTTTGAGAATCGCGCAAACTCCTCATAACCGATAGCGACCTTAGGCCTCGGGTGATATGGCGACTTGAGTATAGAAATGGAAAATGGACCCCTCTCCCAGTCCCCAGGTTCAGTCTGTGGTGGCAGATGTCGCCGCTGGGCTGATTGAGGTCATCAACCTCAGTCGCCCGAAATCAGGGAGTCTCCATAGAAATCTGAAACTGTCTCTTGCTCAACTGATCGCCGAAATACGATCTCCGGGTGTTGTCCAAGCCTTGTCTCAACGTCGAGACCCGTTCAAAGCCGTCTTACAGAAAGTGGCATCTTCTTTGGAAGAAGTTTTGTCTAGCGATTATCTCAAAATTTGCTACCTCGACACTCTGGAGAAAGAAAACCTTATCTCGAGCTTTTCATTCTCTTTCTTCCGAGTCGGCTTCTGGGGCGGTGGTAGCAAAAACCTGTCTCCAACGGAGCGAATCGACGAGATCTTATGTCGACCCTTTCCTACACTTCACTTGTTCTGTGATCTCGTTCAAAGATGCAATGTACACAATATTGAGCTGGATGAGCTTTTGAATGAAGACAGCCATGTCAAGGAGCTTAATTCTCGAGTTCAGCGATGGAATTCGCTAGTGGATAAAATTTACGACAATACTGATGTCGAACATTCCGATCTCGGTGAAGCAGACATGCCGAGACCTCCAATGATGGAGAACGTCTTCCAGAGAGAGGATAGTGTGCACCATTTGTCACAGTCTCTGTACGAAGTTCTTCACCAGAACTGGCCATGCGACTCGGAGAACCATAATCACAACGGGCGACTGGGTCTTTGTATGGAAGCAAAGTTTTGCTTAGATCCTCAATGGACAGGCTCTCATCAGTCAAATGACAATTTCCTGATGCTGTTGACTGGGCCTGATATAATGCAAGAGTGTAGAGTCTGTGTAAACGGCTCTAGGTGAGTTGCTGGAGTGTACCTGTTGCGACCTTCCTTACTAATAGTATATTTGCCAGCTCGGACGACAATGCTGCCCCAGCGTGTCTCATAGACCATGATGATCAATCTCGAAGCGTCTGTCTGTATCTTGCGATGGATGGAGACAACCAACTGTGGAATAATCAGCGATCTGCTCGACCTGTTGAAATAATGATGGCTGGAGAGTTATATGTCGAGATGAGCTTGAGCAAGCTGTTGACTATTGTCAAACCAACATACTCAGCCAAGCGAGTAATGGGGGTAACCTTGGCCCGTTCCATTCTCCACCTTTTTGAAGGGCCCTGGCTAGATGGCTGTATGTCGATTGACGACATATACGTATACTGCAAAATCGAGAACGATCAACCATACCCAGTCTTTGACAAGGTCTTCGTCGCGACACGATTTGAGAATCAATTCAAAAAGAATCTCACTTCCTCGGGCAAATACAAGATTCACCCATTTCCCACCATTTTGGCTCTAGGCATCATTCTGATAGAGCTGGAATTGGGTGAAGAACTTCCAGATATCAAGAGTAACCCCGTCTTTGAATCAAAAAGAGGTCAACCGTTTTACCTCGCAAGGTACCTTCTGAAGGAATTTCAGAGACACTTCACTCTAGACTCTGGTCTCATCCGTGCTGTGAAGTTCTGTATTGATCGCGCATCATTTTCTCGCTTTGACACACTGGATTCAGAAACTCTTCTTTACAGCCAAGATTTTATCGACACTTACTATAACAATATTGTGCGTCCATTGGAACAGGACCTTGTCAAGGGAGCCCATTGGACCTGGGAGCAGGTGGATGATTTGCGACCGCCAAATACCGATACAGGTGTCTGTAAGGTCTTCACCTCGAAGACTTTTGAATTCTCGCAAACCACAGCAAGCGACTTAGCTAGCTTGCAATTCGCCTCCAGCAATACGCGACTAAGTGTCAACGGCCAGGGAACACATGACGTCATTTGCGGCAGTCGATGGTCTGCATCGCTCTCAACAAACAGCGCCAGGCTCATAGCACAGGAAGTTCCAATTCATTCTAAACCCACCCGGTCTGCAACATGTACGATTGAGCAAGAGCGTTCCTTCTTCTCCCAGCAGCGGGTCCTTTCAGCTGTTTCGGAAATCCAATTAAGTAGACCGGAGAGAAGGGAGGATTTCGAAATCGCCATTATTTGCGCTCTTCGGCTAGAGGCTAATGCCGTACACAATATTTTCGAGGAACATTGGGATATCGACAGCGTTTATGACTACGGGAAACAGCCAAATGATCCGAATTCTTACTCTACTGGTTCGATCGGTCGTCACCATGTGGTTCTCGCCCACCAACCCCGCATGGGAAAGGCCACAGCTGCCAAAGTTGCTGCTACATGCTCTATGAGCTTCCCCAATCTCAAGCTCATCCTTATAGTTGGTGTCTGCGGTGGTGTTCCTTTCCCGAGGACCAAGAAGGAGATTCTTTTGGGTGATGTAGTCATCAGCAAAGGCATCGTGCAGTATGATTTTGGTCGGCGGAATCACGATGGGTTCCGACCGAAGGCTACCATTGATGATCAACCCGGTCGACCCGATATAGAGATCTCTTCTCTTATAGCTAGACTGGAAACTAAGAGACATCAGTTGAGCCTCCGGGAAAATATAGCTGCCTATTTGGACGAATTGGATTGTGGTTCCGACACTCCCGATGATATCTACCCTGGGCACAAGCAGGACAAATTATTTGGCTCAGAATACGTCCACAAACATCAGGAATCTCATATTAAACCATGCATTCCGTGTCTGACTGGTGTTTGCAATTTGGCGATGGGCGCCACCTGCGAAGATCTCCAATGCGACCAGCAACAGCTAATCCCCCGAATCCGGCAGAACCAACGAAACAGGCCATATGTACACTTTGGATTGATAGCATCAGGAGACACAGTCCTAAAATCAGCACCAGAACGCGACAGGATTTCCAAGGACGCCAATGTAATAGCATTCGAGATGGAAGGGTCGGGAGTATGGGACACCATTCCTTGCATGATTATCAAGGGCGTATGTGACTATGCGGATAGCCACAAGAACAAACGCTGGCAAGAGTATGCAGCGATGACAGCAGCAGCAACAGCCAAAGCCCTTCTACGACATTGGGGTGTAAGCAACCAATCAAGAAATGTAATATAAGTTCTTTGTTGCTTATCAATTTCCAAGTTCAGCGAGCCCGCGTGATCATATTCCCTCGTAACTACATTCCATACCCGAACAGATCCGCGAGTAATGTACCTGTTAGCCAACCCCGCTTAACAGGATTGGCTGGCAAAGATGACCTGAACAGCACACAATAGCAATAATAGGAGGTGATCATTGGTATCCCCGCAAACTTAAGTCATGCCAGACTCAAATTGCTGCATTAGTTCCATGGCTCGGTGGAGCGGGAGCCAATAATCGTGCTCAATCGCATGCATTATGACCACAACATCCGCAGGTAGATTACGTCTACGAGTCACCATATGCACCTTACGATCACCATACGATCACCGCCCCGCCCGTATTGTGGGGTAGCATATAAATCCGGGGTCAATTCCTCTGTTTCAACCCTCAGATTTCTCCATCTCTACACATACACACAAGTACTACAATCAACTTCCGTTCACAATCATGGACAAGCACAATTCTCAATGGGTGTCGTTCCACATTCGGGACCACCTCAAGGACGGCGAAGTCACTGTCCAGAACACGGTCATCGAAGGGTATTTCTACCTTCCTTCCTGGTTGTAGGTTCGACGATGTGTATACTAACCATGGCATTTAGTGGTGAATTTTGGGACACCAACGGCCGCCGTCAGTCCCTCACTGAAGAGGAGATCGATGAGATCACCATCCCTGCCAATGGCATCGGCGAAATCAATGCCGGTGGTCGCCGAGGTAGCGAAGGCCGCCTTGATCTCTTCCATGGAAAGGATAAGATCTGCGAGCTGCACTGGGAGAACCGTGGTGGAGAATATGTCAACTTGGTCGAGACCATTGACAGCTCTAACAAGTATAGAGTCGAGTATGGGGGGTGGAGTTCGGGCGAGGGCCCCTTGGGACATGTTTATGTTGATATTACTGAGATAAAGAAATAGCGATAGATACCTCGAGGTAGAGGGAAAACAGTAGACACCCCTCCTCATTATACCAATGTTTAGTTAATGATTTCAATGTTACTTGTTTTGAATATGAAATGATTTCCAGTAACATCTTCTCTAATTTCCAGGGTTCAAAGGGAATCGTTGGTGCATTTCCTAAATTTAGAGACTGGGTGGTACGGTGTATCCACGATCTCATGTTCTGACTCAGAGTTGCATGTTTCAATCCCTCCGATCTCTATGAGCCCACTTTTCTGAAATAGGGGTCTTCTCAATACCAGAGTGAATTGCAGAGCTATCTTGCTACATCATCACACCACTTCTTGGTTGCCGGAAGTTCCATCTGCTGATGTTCTCACTCTCTTGTTCGGGGTGAGGGGGTTAGCCAAGCCACCAAAGCCAGGATCACCGAACAAAGAGTATCCCACCTCATCACCAGATAATGAATCGACCTGTCTCTTTCCATGCATGCCGACCTGCATTTCCAGTGGCGTTGACTGAAAATTGGGTGGACTCCGAGCGCTCATACCAGTTACTTGTAACTCATTCCACAACGAGGTTAACGGGGTGGCATTTTGGAACATATGCATTGCCAAGCTTTCATTGGTAACACTGTTAAAGCTCTCATATTGCTGAGCTGTAAAGTACTCGTCCATTGGTGGCGTGAGATCCAGACTAAAGTCGGGGAAGTCTTGGGTACTTGATCCGGGGTGGTGCGCGTGACCCGTTTCGCATTCTGTCCCGGACCATAGTCCGCTTCCAACATTGTTCACCAGGGATGAATAGTGATGGCCACTGGAAATCTCACTTAAGGCTGCATTGGGTAGCACAGTATTTGACGCTGTTGTGGAAATCCCCTCGAGTCCCTTACACGCGGTCTTCAGTTGTCGTTTTACCAATCGCCAGCGATGGTCTCGTAAAAGGGTATCATGATTGAAAAGTTCATGCAGTGTCGTGGCACATGACATAAATCGAGGTATAGATTCCTGCAGTATTTGCTGGTGGAGAAGCGAACCCCCATTGTATGCAAGGAGAACTTGCATGAGCGCACGCCCCACTGCATCAATACCTAGAATATAGGAATGCAAAAATGCGGCTGGGGCCGTCCGACTGGCTTTATCTGAGCTACATGCCGCCTGAACATGGGGAAATAGCGTTATCAATCCTTGTACAGCAGTTTCAAGCCCAGTAAGTGTCTCAGGTTCCAGGCCATTTGTCAAGGTAGGACTCCCCTCCAAGGCTGTCATCGATTTTCTTTCGGTATTATCGTCTTCACGAGTATCGTGGTGTGTGAGGCCCACTGGTTTAGGTCGTGGGAAGAGAACGTGAATTGAAATGGTGTGGTACATCACCAATAGCCAATGACCAGCAGGATTGTCCTGGGCATTTGTATTGACGCAGGCAACCATATCCTGGATAGCTTCGCGAGCATCTTTGCAGATCCCTGCCAAGCCTCGCTCACGATCTACCAAATCATTTAATCTTGCTAGAATTTCGTTCTGCCAAGAGACTGATATTGAACTCGAAGAAGAAGTACCAGTTCCAGATTTAGGATAGAGTGCGTAGAGATATGCCGCCAAAGAGCCTGTATGAGCAAGTAACCACACAGATTGCAACGAAGAAGTCTGAGCATTCTTTGTAATGATATTTCCAGTGATGCGATCAAGCTTTAGCAAAGCAGACTCGCCTTCGTTGGCAGGAGGAAGTTTCTGCATTAAGCGTGCCGGTAGTAAATCATTGAACTCGATATTCATTTGGATAAACGACCACACACAGAGACAAAACGTTTGCCACCAGAGACTTTGAATCATTTCAGCGTCCACTGCACCTCGGTCTACACCATTAATATGAGTTTGTTCCAAGATGGGTGCATGATGGATCTGATGCTTTAGCTGGGTAGTAATCCGACCAGCGTACGCAACACAGCAGACGGCCCTTCGTACCTGACCCCAGCATATTTGCCGCCAGCCGATCATGAATATGGCTTGAGCGATTGTGAGATCTGGTGCTGCAGGCTTCAATACTTGCAACTGTCTGATAGCCCAGTTCAGCAATCGATCCGCCTGTTCTCTAGAATCAGGATCCTTGGTGAACTCATGTGCATCCGCTAATAGCACCGCAACCAAGACTGGCTTCGCACTATTTGTGTGTAGGTCGCTGAGCAATAATGATTTCGATAGCAAAATGCACATCGGATGATGAGTGAACCACACGTCGATTAACTGAGCCAGCAGATGGCTGCTATACTCTGTCAAAGGACCAAGATCCACTGATGAGCTCGGCGATCTGGTGCCGGATGTCAAATTCGACGAGGTATTGATGTTTTCGGGTGCAGTTGATGCTAGTATCGGCTCATCGAACATGGCAGTGGTATTATCTTGCAGCATACAAGCCTGATAGTATCGCTCCCCAGAGCCAAAGAATGCATGAACACCAAGTCTGCTGAATTTCAAGACAATGGTCTCGATTAAATCCAAGGTGACGAGGGTCAAAAAGCCATGGTAATTCATCGCCCCATCAGCACTTGCAGTTTGTCCACTGCTACTGCTGCTAACACTGCTGCCGCTACCGACTGTCTGATTACCCTTGTCTGCCAACAAGGCGCGATTGAAACTGGCGATTCGTTTTTGGAACAAGTTGTCTTTTTTGCGTGGAGCCTCTCCGCCAAAATGCTCTCGATAGATGATATCCAGTTCAACAGCCACACACTGAGGCGATTCACTTTCCTCACCTCCATCATTTTTCTTCTGCTCATTCTCCGGCAACTCTTTTGGGGGAGTAGTCCAGTTGATTGGGTACTCATTAGCCCGATGCCGAGGGGAATTAGACGGTACATTTGAACGGGGTCGCCCTTTTGACCCTTCGAGGCCATACACGCACTCGAATCCACGAGTTTTGCAGCGAGCGCAGATTTGTTCTCCTGAACAGGCTATTTTGCGGGTCCGACAGTGGTTACAACTGCGCCGAAGCTCACTCCTCTTGCCCATGGTGCGTGTGAAGTGTTGTATTGGTTGAGAGTGCGGACGGCCGTGGAGGGGCACCAGGTATATAGCTTTCTTTGATTTTCACGGTCGCAATCACTTTTCATAGCTTGACAAGTGCGGTGTGGCATGCACGGTATACTCCAAATTTCGGTATCGAATGCGCGTTCGCCGGGGTGGGATCATGACTCGGGACTCGGAGGCGATCGCGAACTTTGATGAGCTGACCGGAGACGTACCCCGTATGGAAGGGAGCTTCTTGACACGCTGAACGAATTAGAAATCGAATAGCTTAAACTCAAAGCTGGAGTCAGTCATTCTAGGTAAGACGAGGCTGAACAAGACCCGAGTCATGCTCGGTGCTGGGCACGATGATGGGCATTAATCGTTCCTAATAGGGTAATACATGACTCGAATATTTGAATTGACGACAGTGATTGGAGAATTCATTAATGCCGTGGATGAATACACATAAGCGCTCTAACATTAGAAAAAAACCCGCATAAGAAAAAAGTAAACGTGTTACCAATACATGATCACGATCCTATCCAGGATCAGGTCGTTATGGTGATCACCTTGGCCCCAAGGGGGCTATTCTCACTCAACTTCAACCGATATTCACAAACGACTCGCTCGAACATCCACAGACCAACATCGCTTCGGCTAATCACATACCCCACCGCAGGATTCTCTGCCGTTCCTTCTTTGATCTTGTGCATACCGTCGCCGTCACCCTCGGTTAAGAGGCTAGGCCTGATGATCAGGTAGTCTGAGATAGCACGTTGGCTTACCGGCTGCTCAAGCTCCTTCATAATGAGTGTCTCCATCTCCTGCTTGTCCTTGTGGGGTTCTTTGAGCATCCAATGATAGAGAGGCATCATGGCGAACGGTAGATCCCGTTTCTTGTCGATACCCGTAGTGCTAATCACAACCAACTGCGGCTTTTTAGGTAGATCGCGTGCTGCCTCGAGAATGGTTCGTGTTGCAGAGGCACAGATTGTGGGGTCGACTAATGTCGGTCGGAGTGGATTGCTGAACGACATTTTACCACCAATTCCTGAGATGATCAGGTCAACGGGTTGCTCGTGGGGTCCGTAGAGTGCTTGTCGCACGACAGTGACATCGGTCACGTCCCCTTGCACGATTGTGAGGTGGTTCTGAAGAGTAGACTCAGATACTCCATGCTGTTGGCGAAGCATATCCTGGAGCTTTTGAGGGCTGCGGACCACTGAATAGGAAGAATTAGTTTATGTCAAGTGCCAGTGAGAGCCATGTGTCCATTTGGGCAGTAGATAATTAGAGAGGTACCTACACGCAGTGCAGTTATAACCAGCATTTAATGCGGGAGCTAAGCAGTGGATGGTACATCCTCCTGTGGCTCCAAAGAAGGCGAGAGTCGGGAGTGCGTTGGTTTCGTTCATTTTGTTATAAAGAATGATTGAGAGGATTACTTGAATTTATTTGAATGCCAGTGATGATAAAAGAGAATCAAATTGTTAGGAATTTCTTCCTTATATGTCTTTCTGGTCACTAGATAGTGGATGAAAAACCTCCGCGCCCGTCCGGAGTTCAAAAACGATCCGTTGATGAGCGGAGCATCCTGGATGATACTAGTGTCTATGGTGGGGGTAATATACAGAATTCATCAAGAACAAATAGCGACCCTAAATTCAGACGAATGGGAAATCATGACTCGTACTCTTTCACTTTCTCTGCTCATGAGATATTAGAGTAGTCAGTCTAAGTAGGTGAGCTATAAAGTAGATCTCCTAATTAACCTTGGAAGCTCATCTTTCTCGGTCTCTCTGAATTGAAATAAAATATGGTCCTCCTATTTTTCATCTTTCTTTTATTTCAAGTTCTTTCTTATCAAGCTGCCAGTGAGATCCAGCAAACAGCATGGAGGTGGTGTCCCTTCCAGGTTTGCCATCTATAAGGTTGTGTGAAGCTGACCTCGCTCTCATTCTTATGTCGAAGATTATATGATAATCCTTCCAGCCTGAAGTGATTTATCTATTTTAATGTTTACTCTCTTGTGAAATACTTCTCAGATGCACTTTCTTCCTTCAAACTATTCATCTTTCATGTCCATCTAAGTCATATGACATTGGTTTCCTCTTTTCAGTACGTACTCAACTTCCCACTTCCAAGTTCTTTTTCTAAACATCTCCTTTCCATTTCAAGCTTTTATCAACTGATATTGATAATGAGCGGACAAACAGCAAGTAGGTCAAAGTATTGACCTACGTTAACTTCAATTCTGATGCCTTCAAATCTTAGGATCGGAAATTTGCAACGAGCCAGATTTCAGGATATTTTCAATAAATAATCTCTGGATGGGCGTGTCTCACCAAGATCAACGAATCCCGACTTCGACCGAGACATGCAACTAGTACTAGGCTATCGCCGTGATATTGCTTAGCATTGGCTGAACGCATTCCCAGCATTTCAGGAATATCTGGTATCGTTAGAGCGTGACCACCAGGAGATCAAACAGAACCTCCAAAAGCTCGCAAAGCGACTGCATTACAGAAAATTCGAAAGATTCAGGACTTCTTCTTCACTAAGTACACGGATTAGTCTCGAGTTGCAATCCATACCCATGGGTATGTACATTGTGGTTTGAATCATTACATATACTCACTTCTAACTTATCCACAGACATAATGCACTCAATCTAGGTATTTTTTTCGCCCAACTTCCAAGGTTCAAGACCATGGTTGAGCATGATTTCCCCGGCATGTTTGATATTATGTTCTTCGAGCTAATACTTCCCTAGAAGGCGCCCATATCACAGCGGAAGGTATGGAATTTAGCGGAGCCTTGAGATCGCCACTAGACATTCTTGCCAAGGTTTCTGTGGTCATGGATGAATGTCAAGGAGTCGTCAGGTCAAAGATACTGACAGATGCATACGATGAGTTGATCTAAAGGGAATCATGCAGGTTTCTCGAAAAAGATAAGAGAGGTTCTCGACGCGGGGAAGAATGTCAGTTCTGGTTCAATTGGAGGCATACATATATTCTTGACTTCTTTAACAGGAGTACGGTGGTCTTAAATCGATACCTGGACCATTTATGACCATACTGAACCAACTTGGTGGTTGGTATGATGAGTTCACAGGGATTATGTGTTCAGTCCTTCGTGCCTAAAATGCCGATAGAACTCACCGATTATTTGTGGATGCTCCAGAAGTTGTTCGGCAACCAAACTACCCCAAGTCTCACTACAGTCGGGGCAAGGAAAGGGCTTTTGGACTGGATATCAACATTCAAAAAACAGTTAGAAACCTATATCATGGCAAAACCTTGAGCGAACGTCTGAAGCCTCTCGGTGTGATCTACAATGATATACTCACCGTCAATTCCTTCTGAGATATGAGACTCCTGTTGTCTTCGTTGTGATCACAAAGCCAGAGCAGAAAGTGGGCATCACAAAGCCAGAGCAGAAAGGGGGCCAAGTTGCATAACGACACACCAAAAATCATCGCAATGGCATAGGGTCAAGTTCCCGGCAGCCCCACACCACATCGGAGCTTCTCCTGTATGAGAGCGACGCTCTTACAACCTGCTTACACAGCCACTCTCCTAGAGGGACTACGACATTTTACCAAACTTTTGGCAACACTGCTAGACGCAGCCCCGGCAGCGCTCCAGAATCTCGCCCAAGTCATGGCGGAACTGACGATCGTGATGGGACTTGTGAGGGAATTGGCGAAGGAGGTCAAGGAGATCATGAGCGTCATGAAGGACATCATGAACATAATAATGCAAAATGCATAGCCTTTCTTCAACAGGAGTGCATCGAATTCGCAATACTTCCAAGCGTATCGCCAATCCGTGGCGACAAAAAAGAGAGCATAACCACGATCCGGCGACCAGTCAATCTCGCGTGCTCGCCAATTCGCTGGGCTGGAAATCCAGATCAGAGTGGAAATTTTCAGACGGATTTGGGCAATTTCGCTCTTACGAGCCGAGGCCTATATCTTGCAAGGAATGCCATCAGTATCACCACCCTCAATGAATATTCCTATATTTGGTAGCTGGGCAGCGAGTCTAAAAAGATTTATTCTTGACAACCCCCCTGCGCTTCCAAGTTGTTGAGACGAGGAATCAGCTACTGCCTGTGGGGATCATGCATCTCTCGAGTTCCAGAGTGCAAGCTCATCTAGTATGAATAAAAGGAGATAATTCTACTTCAAGTTCCAATCCGGATGTGATAGTAACTTGAATTCACTCTCTTCAAAATCTCAAAAGCACGACTCATAGGTATACATGTAATACCAGCACTTGAGTTGACGCTACCTAGCGTCATGAATTGATGACTACTGTATCAGTTATCCGCGAGTGAGACTACTCAGCTACTTCGGTCCGAGCCATTGAAAGAAGATCGTATATTGCTATTGTAAGTACGTCGGATGACTAGGTACTGAAGTTATATAATTCTAATAGACCACCCTGGATACATTTACAGTCCAAGGGCAGCCAGGATAGCCTCACCAACACCAGTAGCAGAAGCAGGGTTCTGGCCAGTGATCAAAGCGCCGCCAAGGCCAGCAACCTGGGAGACAACGACCTTAGGACCCCAAGGCTCATCGGCCTTAACGAACTTGCCAGACTTCTTCTCCAGCTCAGTCTCCAGCATAAAAGGCATAAAGGAAGAAAGCTGAACCTGGTCTTCCTCGAGGTTGGTGAATCCAGTCACCTCGGCACCAGCAATAAGAGGCTCGCCGGAGGGGGTGGTGGCATTAATAAGAACGGCAGGACCGTGGCAGACAGCGGCAACGGGCTTCTTGGCGACGGCAAAGGTCTGGATAAGAGAGAGGGAGATAGGGTCGCTAACAAGGTCGAACATGGCTGGACAACAATGTTAGTACAAGCTGGGCGATAGCTAGTTTATGACGTCATGAAGAGACTTACGTCCGTGACCACCGACGTAGAAGATGGCGTCGAACTCGCCGACACGAGGAACAATGTCAGAGAGCTTCTCGGTGTTGGTCCACAGAGCCTCCTGGTTCTTCAGGAAGTTTTGGGAGGAGGGGTCGGCAGCGAACATCTGCACGGAGCCGGGATCAAGGGGGGCAACACCACCCTTGGGCGAGGCAATGGTCAGGTTGGTCTTCTTAGAGAGCACATCGTAAGGGTGAGCGAACTCGGGCTGTTGATTTTATAGTTAGTCTCAAGTTTCAATGGCACCTCCTTTGTGTTTTGGCTCCTTTTTTCTCTCTTTTTTTTCCTTCCCGCGGGTGCTCCTAGCTGCTTATCGCACAGCTTAAGCTCCCCGCTATGGTGGGGTACGTACCAAGAACCAGCCGGTAGGACCCTTGCCAGGGATCTCATCATGAGAGGTAAGGACAACAAGAACGTTAGGAGCCATTGTGATGAATTGGTGTGAGGTTTGTGAAAGATGGAGGGGTTGGGTAGAATTCAAGTGTGACGGGGGAATCGAGGACCCACGATGAAACCCAATTGATTTCTAAACATTTCGAAACGGGCAGAAAAGAAGTTGCCGGAATCGCCGAATCAGTCACCATTCAGGACGACTATCAGCAGCTTATGATCTCATGATTCAAGTTTCAACCTTGTTTTTGTCAATCCTGTCGATCACTGATATGCCTAAATATTGGACTAAAATCATGAATCTCACCAGCTCTGTATCCCTAGAAATGCCAGTGAAGTTCATGCCAGTGGTCAATTAATTAAAAATCATTTCCGTTTGTTCTTATCAGCGGAAATCCTGTTTAAATTGAAATGTTTACTAGGAGTAGTAAAAATAACCTCAGTTTACCTTTTAAGACTAATACCTAGTGCCAGTAGGAAGTGTTTTCTCACCTGGCAGTCTTATATAACTTAAGCTTGGTCACGGTCTATCTTGGCTATTTTCAATCGAAGTCGCTACACAATAAATCAATTGATCCACATGGGCATCGGTGACTTCGAGTCACCTTGTCGACATGCCATTCAGTGAGCCATGGATAACAAACAGTATGGGTCTATGGAAATCACCTTCACTCAGACTTGCAATCAATTGATCCTGGTCGGATGTTTGGAAACATTGGGCTTCTTGACGACTCGGAGCTAAAAACCAATTAAACGAATTTAATGGTCCAAGGCTGTTGTTATAGATCTGGGCACATCCATGATCCCTGTAAGCTGATATAATACTAGACCAAATCTGGCTAGTCTGACTCTCTTATAGGTCAGGGATCTATATAATAATATCGACCACTTAACATTCAAACCTTGGAATATAGGATTCAAATTGTATGTTTTTTATAGATAGACGAACACTACAGCTAATATTCAGTGCTTTCTCTATCACTAGCAGTTCCCAGGTGCCATCACCACAAATTGTTACTCGGATGGGTATTCCAAGGTTGATGAATAAAAAAAGATTATCGGATTAAATTCGAGTCAGTAGTTCTTATTCTATTATCCTAATTTTAGGGTCAATGACTATGATTTTATTGATCTCATTCAGTGAGGTGCAAGTAGATAAAATGAGACCACTATATCGGACCAGTACAAGTTTGCTCTTGATCCGAGGTCTGTTTGTTTACTATATTGTAGGTAGGTGCCCAGGTGTAGAGAGCACACGGTCTTTCCTTCTCTACCACCGCCCACACTTGTACTTGCACTTACCTCAGTGTACCCTCGTGCCTTCCTAATCTTCGATTCTTTGAATCCTCGCTTGATCCATTTTTGATCCCACTCAGTCACAACACTCCTTTTCTACCATCCAAATCACCCGACTTCTCATACTCAGCTCACATCAGGTTAGTTGAAAGGGACTTGAAATTCATTCGGATGAATAACATTGGTGAAAAAAAAAACAGTATTGACAACTTGGAAAGCTCGGACTTTTCCAACTGTACTAGTGATCGTTCCACGCGACCCGACAAAAGCACCAAAGTCAACAACACGCGATCCTTAGCATGGCTTCCATAGCTTGCGAGATGCCCGTCCACTCCGCTACCACCATCAAATTACCGAATGGCCGGTTGGTATGCAATCGACACTGGCTTATCATCTGTCCGGACTGCGAGGTTGATTTGCGCTCCGACAAAGAGAATGAGGATATCGATATGACTGAACTTGAGAAGGGAAGGGCAAAATTCTATGATGGGTGTGATATGCCCCCATATCCTGCGGGTGAATTGCACGGAATCTGGCAAAGTGGGCAAACAAATGAGGAAAGAGAAAAAGATAGCTGCACGGTCGTTGTCCGTCCAGGACCTCCATTCGGAACTAAACTGAGGTTTGGTTACGGCAAAAAAGTGCCAGGCATCTATTTCCTTCAGGGAAAACATGAAACGCCTGCAAATCGCTTTCCAGATCAGATTGTTCGTAAGACATCTAGGCACCGATTCGTCAACCGATACGACGCTTCCCAGTTTTTGATCTATACCAGTGGTAGTTGGGAAGCACGAACGAGCTCGACAGGGGGGTGTGCCTTTGCTTTCAGATTTCCTACGAGGCCAACGGGGAAGTCTGGCTATGTGTCTTTTCCCATGGAGGTAGAAGGACCAGCGGGAAGCCGTGACCCTGCAGATCCCCTCAGAGTGGAACTTCGTGCGATGATTGCAGCTTTACGGTTTCGTGACTGGACTGAAGATGGGTTCAAGACTTTAATACTTGCGACAGACAACAACATCGTTGGCAGCTCTGTCACCAACAACCTTCCGGGCTGGCAAGCGCGGAATTGGAAAACACACTCGAAAAGACCAGTGATCCATCTGGATCTTTGGCAATGTTTTCTTGGGGAGATAGAACGATACCACGAGGCCGGACTTGCAGTCAAAATTTGGCATATTCCACCTTCTTCTAATGGGGGGATTCGCACTCACGCATATTGCGCTATGTCGAGCGACCCACCACAAAAATTTGGAGATATCATCCCGGAAGGAGTCGTTCGCGGATGGTAGTATCCTGTCTTCTTGAATCTTTGAAGCTCTTTACGACAGCGGTACATCATAGCCTCAGCATTTCTTTGTCGACCCTCACTTAAGAGATTACAATGGGAATTTTCAGTATTCGTCTCCGATACCTCCACGATAATTGATTGTCCATCCATCGGGCGATACTTACAATAGCCCGACTACGGTACAATGATTCAATGTATGGCATATTGATACATAGCACTTGAAATTCATAATTCCATTTCAGTCTCCCCGATTTGGTCTAACAAGGTAATCCATGCCATCGGAAACGCTCCGATTTCCTGCTATACTTGTATGGCATATCACAACTTGAATGTAAGCTGGTTCCCCCAGCGGTCCCACTCATTCTTCTCCACTCTGCAGCAGCAATCACAGTCACAAGCCCTATAGGGCTGAGACAGCTTTAGCTCAAACCTACCCTACAAAAACAGCACTGGAGACTTTTGAGTTGACTGGATAATGAACCTCATTGGGTGTCTAAATATGGGGTTGAAAGGTAACACAGGAGCATCACACTGGTATCAGCAGAAGTATCAGTGGGTCATACAAATCTCGCCCAATAAACCAAGGAGCATAACCGCCGAATTCAAGTGATCCTCTGTCCAATTTAATGATCACATCCCCTCCCTTTCTAAAGATGAATGCTAACAGAGTGATAGAGATATAAGAGCGTCTCATTCCCATTCCTAGGTGAGACCGCTACTCCATGAATCCTTTTACCTTCTCTCCATTCCCTTCAGTCTAAGACCAATCATTCCCTGACATAATGGGTCTCTTAAAGATTCTCCTCAAAGTTATCCTCGTTCCTATTGTCGTCGTCGCAGTCATAATTGCCGCCATTGTGATCTGTATAAAGATACACCGAGACCGAAAAAAGGAGGAGAAACAGGCGAAACAGGCTCAGCAGCAAAGAGCTTTCGAATTACCTCCCCAATCACAATGGGTTTATCCTGATCCTCAGGCTCTTCAGAGCCCGGTCCAGAAACCTGCCCCGGTTGCGTACCCCATATATGCGCCGAGTTATTTGGAAGCTGGTGTTGTTAGACAGCAATAGAGCAAGGTGAGTAATATCCACGGCTCATCATATGTTTTTACCATTGGTACTAATGCTTTGAATCTTTAGATTCCTCCACCTGGTCAACCTCCTCCAGGCCTGTGCGCCAGTTCTTGCAGCAAAGTGATGATGATTTCTGTGGCGTTTATTCTGCTTTCCCTTCCTCGGAGCGTGTTTCAATTCCTTCATCCATCCCCGATTGTCTACAATTAGTTCAATTCCTATTCCCTGGTTTTTTTTATCCAGAATTAAATTAAATCCAAAGCACTCACGCTCCCTTCCTCAAGTACTCCCCTATGAGTGACATCCAATAGTATCAATCCTCTCTGCCTAATTGTCATCCGAATCCCCATTACTCCAAGTTTCCCCCAACCCAACGTGAATACCACCTGCATGAAAGTGGGTCATCAGCCCTAAAAACGGGTCCAAAGTACTCCTTACACATAACAGCGAAAGTAATTGGATGAGACCTTGACAGGGTGTTAATTCTGTTGCCTGGCATCACCAACCGCCCTGAACGGCTGAACGGAGGATTCCTGTCAGGTCTGAGCTCATGTAGTGCAATCACAGTGCATGAGTGCAACCATGGTTATATTAAGACTGTGACTCAATATGAAACGGGATCTCGGCATATTCAAGTTTCTTATAATTCCGCTCTGTGTCTTTGAATCAACTCGGCATACTTACCAGTAGCGGTGTGATACTAAAAGTTCCGAGCCCTGGATGTGCTCGAGACGCCAGTGCATGACTCTTTCTCCACTCCGCCCTACAGGGCTGCAGGGACTAGTCGTAATAGGAATAGCTTTGCATGCTCAGCGCTAGTGTGAGGACCTTGGAGGACAGGACAGGCTTACAGCGCATACGTTGGCATGGTTTTCTGGATCGATCCCAGGGTCAAATAACCATATCATGGGATCGAAAGAGCTGTCTAATAGTACAAACTTGAAGTGATGACAGTGAATAACCTTGGAGGATACTTCAAATTAAGAAGCCTAGGCTACTAAGAAATTGCTTGATCGAGGCCAGCAAAGCCCCACAACTCTGCGCAGGAATTGGCCCAGCACTCAGTACAAAAGTACTGGCCCTCCGAATCTGAAGACTTGCGGTCTTACTAATGATTCCGAGGATGTGTGTGTGAATTGAGGAAAGGCTCGCACGAAGTTCCTACTAGTACCATGAGTGTTATTACTAGATGTGCCACTGACAGCGTGTCTACTAATACGAACCCCGGACTCGGAGAATCCGATACAAATTCCAGTGTTGGCTAACATACCAACTTACTCTGAGGGGGCAGGTAGATTATCTTAGGATGAATAGATTTAGGATAAAAATTTATAAGCCCATTAGGATATGTATTGGACGAATATAACTCATTAACATAACAAAAAACCTCACAAAAACACCGATGCACACTTTAGCTTTGCAAGGTAAAAACAGGTAGGAAAAAACCAAGAAAAAACATAAACATCAAGTCATGAGGATAACAGGAAAGAAAAAAACCAAAGAAAATATATTCCCGCCTTCACAATTTAAGCGACGACGTATTGATGAAGTTCAATTTTTTACCAAGGAAGCAATTTAAGCAGATCCAAGGTACTTGAGAACAGACTCACGCTCCTCAACAGGAAGCATAGAAAGAACCTGCTGAACACCACGGAGACCACCCTCCTTGTTTCCGATAAGGAGTTGAGCAACCTCAGAGGCAACACCCTCAGTACGGAGAGACTCAACCTTGGACTGGACGAGCTTCTTGTTCTCCTCGTACCAGGTGGCGACCTTGCGATCATCGTGCTCGACCTCGTTGTCGAGGAGACCGGTCCAGGAGTGCAGAGTGCGGAGGTGCACGGCACGAGGGGACTCGGTGGTGGAGTGGGTGGTTGTGCCGGAGGAGGGGATGGTACCGGCAGCACCGGTGGGGGTAGCCGGAGCAGGGGAGGCAGCGACCATGCGCTTAACGATGAGCTCCTCGCTCAAACGGCGGCGCAGACGCCAGTAGAAGAAGCGACGGGCGTTCTGCCACTGGAGAGGTTGACGGATGGTGTTCTTGGCTTGCATACGGCCGGCACGGTCGTGGAGATCGGCGAACTGGAGGGCAATCTGCAGGTAAACGGGCAGGAGTTGCTCCTCACGGGCAGCCATCTTGGTCTTGATCTCGGAGAGCTGGTCCTTGCTGAGAGACTGGTCATCCAGAGAACGACGGAGCTCACCGTAGGTGGCATCCAGACGGGCCATGGTATCCAGCTGCTTGTCGCGACGGTACTTGATGTTGACGATACCCTCGGGCTCAAGGACACCACCACGGGCATCCTCGTCGGCGTACATCTCCATCTGCTCGGGGTTGATGGTGGGGTCGACGACGACCCAAGATCCACCACGGAGCTCACCGAAGGGAGGAATGTACACGAAGACGGGCTGCTCGTACTTGACGAGGGCGTCGACGATGTAAGAACCGTACTTGAGGACCTCGTTGTACATATCACGCTGACCACCAGAGAAACCTCTCCAGTTGGCCAAGATCATGACGGGCAACTGCTCACCGTTGTTGAAGTCACGCAGAGCCTGGGCGGTCTTGAAGGCAGAGTTGGGGTACCAAACACCACCAGCCTCCTGGCTGATCATCTCCATGGAGTCGGGGTTAGCAGGGTCGGCAGGGGTGACGTTCTCGACAGCGCGAGTCTCGACAGCGATGACACCCATAGGGATACCACCGAGACGAGCACGACCAACGACAACAGTCTTGGCCCAACCGCCAAGAGCCTCCTCGAAGGAGTCCTTGTCGAAGAGACCGGGCAGGAAGCCCTCCTCCTCCTGCTTACCACCAATGAGCCAGCGGACATCGTAGGTCTGCTTGGCAGGGGGGAAGTAGCCGATGTCACGGTCCCAGTCGTCGGACCAGGCACGGATGGGGACGGGAGCACCCTTCTTGTCGGGAACGAAGGACATCCACTCAACAATCTTCTGAACACCCTCGAAGTCATCGTTGGCAGTCATGTGGGAAACACCGTTGTTGTACATGATCTGAGTACCACCAAGCTGCAAGTTGGAGGTGTAGACCTCACGACCCAGGAGCTTGTTGATAGCAGGAGCACCAGTCAGGATGATGGGCTGACCCTCAACCTGAATGGCACGCTGACCAAGACGGACCAGGTAAGCACCAATACCGACAGAGCGGCAGGTAACCAGGGTAATGGTGAAGATGTCCTCGTAAGCCTTGGAAGTGGCACCGGCAATAAGACCAGAGCCCTTCAGACACTCGACACCAAGACCGTCCTTGGCACCAATGATGGTGGTGATCTTGTGGCGCTCCTCACCCTCGTCAGTGATGAGCTCAGTGATGACCTCCTTCTGCTTGCTAGCATCGAAGCGCTTCTTAACCTCGGGGGTGAGGTAGAGGTACTTGAAGCCAGCCTCGGGTCTGGCAGCATCGTTCCAGGCAACAGAGAAGTAAGGAATCAGCTCATCGGCCATACCAATGCGAGCACCGGAGTTGGCAGACAGGTAGATACGGGGGATACCCAGCTTGCGAGCAAGCTCAGTACACTTGTGGAAGAACTTGTCTTCCTGAGGACCGAAGGAACCAATCTGGAAGGTGATATCGTTGGCAACGATGATGAAGCGACGACCACGGGGGTACTCGGGAGTACGGGCAGTGACGATCCATCCGACCATACCGTGGGTGTTGGTACCAGGCTCACGAGAGACCTCAACCAGGTTGTCGGTGTCATCAAGAACAAGCTCGCTGTAGTCGATGCACTCGCCAACGGGAGGACGCTGAGAGAGGAGGGATGGGATGGAGTCAACAGCCTTGGTCCAGCTGTTCTGGAAAGCCTGGCGGAACAGCTCGGGGAAATCGTAGACGTACTGAGTTCCCATAAGGTGAGCCTTGTAACGCTTGGGCTGCAGCCATTCCTTGGTAGGGTAAGGAGTAGAGACGGCACGCATGTGCATGGATCCAAGCTTGGTGGTGCCACCAATGCTCTGGAAGATCCACTCGCCCTTCTCAGACTTGCGCTCGATGTACAGCTCAACCTGGATGATGAATCCGTAGGTGTTGCTGATGATGACACGCAGAGGGTAAGGCATGCCGGTGGTGGGGTCAGTGCAGAGAATACGGATCTCAGCACCGGTGACACGGGTGCGCCACAGACGACGACCGAAGCGGTCGAGGAAGCCAGCCAGGGCCTGCTCAACATCAATGGGCTGCAGGTTGAAGACAGGAGAGAAGTTGATGAAGATGTGGTTAAGATCAGAGTTGTTGTTACCAATGATCTCCAAAGCATCCAGAATATCGTTCATCAGGCGATCAGCCTCCGAGATCAGGTACTCAGCAGTGGGGATGTCGTCACGGAGACGACCGGGACGGACGACAGCACGAACGAAGTAGCGCTTGTCAACAGCCTTGTCGTTCTCAGGACCCTTTCCAAGAGCCTCGTAAACGTGAATGTTACGGTTCTCAGTGAAGACGGGCTTGATCTTGAACTTGGACAGACGTCCCAGCTCCAGCTGGAAGGCCAGGGCGGGCTCGCTGTGACGGATACTGACATCCTCCTCATAGTGAGGTCCACGGAAAGTGAAGTAGCCGGGGTAGACACCCTGCTTGCCACAGATGAAGGTGACACGACGAATGCGGCGGGCAACCAACTCCTCCTTGACATCAGCCAGCAGCTTCTCCATCTGAGCAACAAGCTGAGCGTCATCGAGGTCCTCAATATCACGAATAGCGATGTTGCAGACACCGGTGAGCTCGCTGTCATGCTGGATGTTGAGAGTTCCGGTAGGACGGCGCTTGCCCTCCAGGTTGGCAATCAGACCGTTGCCGGTGGCAGCCTTGGGGCCACCAACACGGGGGAAGATCTCAAGAGCCTTGGGCAGGAACTCCTCAGCATCCTCCAGGTACTGGACAGGGATGATAACACCCTTGCGGACGGGGTCGCTGGAGGGGTCATTGATCATGTAAGACATATCACTAATGGAGTTGATACGCTTGAAGGGGCTGGGGCTCTCAGAGATGGGGGTACCGGGAGCGGAAGGCTGGGTGGAGGAGACGGAGCCGAACTCAGACTGGCCGAGCTTGCCGAGGGTGAAGTCCCAAGACAGGAAGGGAGTCTCGGTGGCGTGGTTGTAGTCAATGGCCTTGAGGGTGTAGGCACGGTAAGCACGGCGCACGTAAACCTCCAGGGCGGCAAGGGTAACCCAAGGGTCCTGGTGGACGAAGAAGCGAGGCAGCACATCGAAGACAGTGTACTTGGAGTCGACAACCTCCTTGAGGGCACCGAACTCGGGCTCACGGTGCTCCCAGCCGGTCTCACCGTAGCGGGACTCGACAACAGAAGAGCGCAGAATGTGCTCCATCTGGGACAGACGCTCCTCGAGGGAAGGCATGGCGCACTGGATCAGGACCTCACGGGCCTTGAGAGTAACCTTGGCAGCAGCACGAGCCTCGAGCTCAGTGAGCTTCTTGAGGACAGGCTTGAAGTACTTTCCAACGTTGCCAACCTCGGGCTGGTTGGGGCGGTACATGTCCAGGATGGCCAGGACCAGGTTGTTCTTGGAGCCAATGCGGCTGTGGGACAGAACAGTGGAAACAACCTTGGTGATCTCCTCCTTGTTCTCCTCACGCAGCTTGAGAATGACATCCTCATCACGCTTGGTGCCAGTAGAGAAGAGCTTCTCGACCTCGTAGTAGTGCTCAAGCAGGCTAATGAAGACGTTGTACTCGTTGATCTTCAGACCATCGAGGTACTTGTTGATGACCTGAGTCAGGGGCAGCAGAGTGGTGCGGAGGATCTCAGCATCACCAGCGTTGACGTTCTCCTCGATGAAACGAGCAGTGGTCTTCTGGAGCTGCTTGGCGGGGAACTCAGCCTGGCGAGCACGAGCCTTGTCAACAACGTTCTGCAGCTGAGCGTCCAGCTTCTGAGGCATACGGGAGTGCAGAGCGGAGGACTGAGCGTTCCACTCTCCGTAAGGAAGGTCAGGGTTGCGGAGAACCTCAACCAACTGCTTCAGGGTAGCGTTCATGATAACCTGGTTGTCGAAACCACGCAGGATGTTCTCGAGAATGCTGTACAGCAGGGTGAAGCGCTGAGGAGGCTTTGTACCCAGAACAACGGGCGAACCCATCTCAGGGAGCTGACCAGTGAAGGGGTGGGCGTGCTTGACACGGGTAGGGTCATCCAGAGCTAAGATACCGAGGATGTCACCAGCCTCGAGAGTAGCACCGGGCTGCTTGATGAGCTGCACAATACCATCCTCCTGAGCGATAAGGGGCATGTACATCTTCATGACCTCAACCTCAGCGTAAGGCTGGCCAGCACGAACGTGCTCACCGTTCTCAACAGTGAACTTGACCAGCTTACCGGGAGAGGGCGAGCGAAGCTGAGTGGGGTCGTTCTCCTGCTCCAGGAGGCAAGTCTTGCCGTCAACGCTGAGACGAGTGGCAGCAGGCTCCTCCTTCCAGTACACGTTGTGACTGCGGCCGTCCAGCAGAACCAGCAGACCACCGTCAGCAAGGGCACGGACACCAACAGAGCACTTGGAGCCATTGATGAACAAGTGGTAGCTGTCGGGACCAGCACGAGTAGCAGTGAACTTGTAGCGAAGACCCTCGTAGATGAAGTCGACAGGGAAAACAGTCTTCAGGACATCCTTGGAGGGGACCTGACCCTTCTCGAGACCACGGCGGTACTCCTCAATACCAGCCTCGCTGGCAAGGTGGGCCTTGGTGACAGCACCACACAGAGTAGCGACAATGGGATCGGGGCGCTCGGCAGTCAGCTTGTTGGAAATCAGCTGATCCAACCAACCGGTGGTGATGGTGTTGTCCTCGAAAGCAGGAGTCTCCAGCAACTTAATGAGGTACTCAACAGTGGTACGGAAATCACCACGAATGCTCAATTCCTTCAGGGCGACAACCATGTGCTTACGGGAGGCAGATCGGTTCTCACCGTAGGCGAAAATGTGACCGAACTGACTGTCGGAGAAACTGTGGATACCACCGGCAGTACCGACGGAGAAGTAACCCCAGACGTTGGAAGAAGAACGGAAGTTCAACTCGTGCATAGTACCGCTGGAAGGCTTGAAACCCTCACCAGGGTCCTCAGAGGTGATACGACAAGCGGTGGTGTGACCCTTGGGCTGGGGGCGGCGCTGAGTCTGGAAGCTCTCCTCGCTAGAGAAGTCAAAGTCGATCTCAGAGGAAGTGTTGGGGTCAACACCGTAGAGGAGACGAATGTCACGGATCTGGTGCAGAGGGATACCCATGGCAATCTGAAGCTGGGCAGCGGGCAAGTTGACACCGGAAACCATCTCAGTGGTAGGATGCTCGACCTGCAGACGGGGGTTCAACTCCAAGAAGTAGAACTTGTCATCGGAGTGGGAGTACAGGTACTCGACGGTACCAGCAGAGACGTAACCGACCAGACGACCCAAGCTGACAGCAGCCTTCTCCATAGCCTGGAAAGTAATGGGCTTGGCGATGGTGACAGGAGCCTCCTCAATAATCTTCTGGTGACGACGCTGAACGGAACAATCACGACCGAAGAGGGAGATGTTGTTTCCGTACTGATCAGCGAGCAGCTGCACCTCCAAATGACGGGCGTTTCCAGCCAGCTTCATAATGAAGATAGGCGAACCGGGAATCTCGTTCGCAGCCGCATTGTACAGGGAAACGAAGTCGTCCTCGCTCTCGACCTTTCGGATACCCTTACCACCACCACCTTCGGAGGCCTTGATCATAACGGGGAAACCGATCTGCTTGGCCTTCTCGAGACCCTCCTGGGGGGAGAATGTGCAACCCTTGGCGTAGATATCATCCTTCACAGTGACAATGCCATTGTCATCGACCTCAACATCGTCAACACCGGTTCCTGACCAGGGGATACAGGGAACACCGGCATGCTGTGCAACAATGGTGGAGGAAATCTTGTCACCCAGTGAGCGCATGGCGGACGCGGGAGGGCCAATGAAGATAATTCGCTTGGGAGAGGCCGCCAGCGACTCAGGTAACCGGGGGTTCTCAGAGGCGTGACCCCAACCAGCCCAGACAGCGTGAACATCCATACGCTCGGCCACATCGACAATCAACTCGACGTTGGCATAATTATTATTATTTGTACCTCCGGGCACCTCGACGTATTGATCGGCCATACGAATGTAGTCGGCGTTGGCGTGCAAATCTTCGGGGGTGGCCATAACAGTGAATTGAATGGCACGCTCATTGCCAAAGGTCTCGTAAGCCCATTTCCGTACTGAACGGATCTCCTTGACGGCGGCGATACCGTTGTTGGCGATCAGCACCTAGAAAAACCCCGCGATGGTTAGTATTTTGATCATGTAGTAATTTCCTCCTGTCCACCAGCGTCTTTTCATCTGAATCTCCTCCTTTTTCTTGTTCTCCATTGCCAATGCCCTCATGTTTTTGTTTATTTTGCTCCTCCTCTTCCAGTGTGTTTCCCCTCATTTTTTTCATCGCTTCCCATTTCCTCTCTCTTCTATGCAACCAATGATTCACACTTACCGAGCTGATAACGGAGTGACCTCCATGGTTGACAACAAAGTCCTTGACAGCGCTGGGAGGCGCTACCTCCACGTTGTTGCCACCGACGAAATGTGAAGGAATATCGGCGAGGGAGCTACCAGCGCCGTTGGCTGGAGAATTGCCGTTGGGAACACCCATGATGTGTATCGATCAATTAGATCGTTTCAACGCCCATAAAACGGGAGAAGAGGTGAAAGTAGAAAGGTGAAAAGTGTCGGGTATTAAACAGCACTGCTGCCGAGAGTTGAAAATAATGTACAATGGAAGGCAATTCCGGTGGCTAGTCGAGGGTAGGAGAGGGAAGGAAAACGAGAAAATCTAAGATTGATCAGTAGGAGAAATTAAGGAATCACGCCCTCTCTCTGGATCCTCTCTCTCTAATTTCCTTGCGAATCTCACGTTGCCGTCAGCAGTTCCTGGTGAGCCCAAAAGAAAAAAGGCGCAGGGGCCAAGACCAGCCGCAAGCGGAACTAGTTGAGATGGATGCAGGAGGGTTACAGAACAACGTACCGGAAACCACCACAAATCCGATATAATCAAGTTTATAGAATAAAAAAAAATTAATAAAAAAAAATTGGCCAAAATGTTCTTCAGGTCCAGAACGATGGAATGTATATGAAGTCGATTTTCCTAATACCCAAGAAAAAGGACCAAAAAAGTTGAGAAATGAAATTCTGCTTGGACCCCACCAAGGTCCATGGAGTGGATCCGGATGAAGAAGACAGAAGTACCGTTACATACAAGTTACTATGTAAAGGTACATTGGGGGATTCACTCAAATAATCCACTCGATGTGGAGGCCCCCAACCAGGTACACTGTTGACTGAGCTTTGTTGGGCGCTTCTTCCAACATTTTCTATCGGTTTCACCCAATCATCACCGTTTCTTCTTTATACAATCCAATCACACCCCCCTTTTCCATTTCCAGAATGGCCCTGGAATATTGACCCCACGGGATCCGGTGCGTCTCGAAGAACGATTCCCAAATTAAGTGGCTGAAGTCGGGGTCGTCGGGGTCATTCGGGACTAGTTCTTCATCGACCCTCCCAACGGCGAATATGTAACATCCCCGAATGTACCCAATGGTCCAAATCTACCAGGATCTTCGGGGATCAACAATCAGGATTCCGAGATGCCCGAGAGTTCAATATGCAGAGATAGGTCCTTCGGACTTCTCAAGTAGAATCACCACGGAGCACGGAATGCAGCCTCCGAGTTGATTAGCAGATCCCTCTCACGGCATATGTCAAGATACTATAACTGGATATCACCAACCCCCAAATTCGGCCCCCCAGCTGCAGAATGACGTTCATTTTTCAATAGCCCCAAAAAAAGTAAAAAATAAAAATAACTAAAAAATCAACAGGTTCGTATAAATCCTTCGGGGATTGGAATTGAGATTGAGATTGGGGCCTGAACAGGACATAGGTACTCCGTACCCCGAGTCCGTAGACTGCATAATCACGATAGTAAGCTATGCGACAGACCGCCTAACGTGACTCAGATAATACTACTTGTACTACAACAAGGAATGGATTGGACAGAACAATAATCGTGGGTATTATCAAACGCCGCGCGACTGCAAAATATGAAAAGAGGGGGGTTTGCTGAGACACAGCTTAGGACGCCCAGGAATCCATCCAGGACAATATCCCATAAATAGGCACAAGTGCTCCGTAAACAGGAATAGAGATGGGGGCTGATAGGGAAAAAGGGAAGCACAAGAGTGATGATGAATCACCTACTCCAGGGCCCCGAGGTAAAAGGGCTGTACAGGAATGCGCAGAAGGAGTAAGTCTAACAAGGCCCACCACCCAGGGAGGACCCTAGTAAGATGCATGCAAACATGTGATGCAAAAAAAGCAAAAGAAAAAAAAAAATCAGAAGATAACAAGTCACATATTTCCTTTGCCTTTCCTCGCAAGTAAAACAATAAAAACATGGAAATGGTATCACGGTCAAGAATCATACTCAACCAGTGGGACGAGGTCCTCTCCGCAAATCACATATCTTGTTGGAGGGGGGGGGAAATAGATGAAGACCCATCATGGTGGGGACTCGGGAAAAGTAAGACAATGCAATCTAAAAGGTCTCCCCCAGATCGTTCAATGGCTTCCGATCGGGCGGTGGCATGGGTCCCGGCCCGATACTGCTTTTAAAGCTTCGGGGGGTGGGGATGGCCGAAATACCACTAGTAGTGCGCTTCTTCAAGGTCGGAGTAGCCGAGACCGATGGCCGTCGGAGATCCTGGGGGACACGGGAGGTGGGAGTAGAAGGGTCTCGGTCTTCCTCAATGTTTGACATGCTACCAACCCCGAGCGTCTGCCCATTGTGGTTGCTCAAGGAGGAGCGGGGTCGTCGACTTTCGGTGGTAGGATTAGTTGAGTAATGACCCATCGGTGTTTTGGCGCCGTTTCGACTCTGTCGGCTTTCCGGTCGGACAGGCACACCCGAATGCACACTTTGACTGAATGAACTGCGACTAGAGTAACTGGTGCGACTGCTGGGGCGACTGTCTCCAGTACGTGCTCCGAACGACTGACGGCTCTGGGGAACATAGGAAGGGGTGCCTTCACTATCTCGTATCGATGACCCATAACTGCTGCCACTCAGTCGCTTGCGAGAGTTTCTTCGGACGGTGATGGTAGATGCGACTGGACTGTCCCCCACGACAGACCCGGAACGAGGGGAGCCACGAGACGAAGTATCTGAAGGCGCGGGCAGTCGTGACTTAGCAGACTGCACTCTCTCTTCGAGTTTCTGCATCTTTCCAATAAGACCTCGAATCTGGTAGAGAGAACCCGACTTGGGCAATCCCGAAGGGCGCGGGGCATTGTTCATTCTCGTCATGCTGCTGCGAGAGCTGATCGAAGGAGTATTGGACCGGGCACCATTGCTGTAGGCAAGAGACGAGGCTCGAGAATGTGTGGGTCGGGGCTGGGTTCTAGCATTGTGAAGAGTTCGAGAGTTGACTGGGTCTGGTCCTGCCACTCTTGTTCGGGGGAACGTAGGCGTAGCATTGATAGACTTCCGAAGGTTGGTCGAGGCCTCTGAGATTGGAGGCGATGGAGGAGTGGCAGTAGCTGTTGCCAATGACGATTTGGCAGGTGGCGTGGCAAAAACTGGAGAGGAAGTTGCTGTACCGGGCGACCGATCGAAAATTTCAAAGGTTTGCGGTGTGGAGGGGCTTCGGTAAAGAGGAGTTGGCTTGCGACGGCGATATCCATGTCCTTCCGCGTTTCGCAGTCTTTCCTGAACGATCTCAGCCTCGACCTTGAGATCGGAGAGCTCATCACGTAAACGCTGGTTATCGATTCGTAGACTCTCGCGCTCCAAGTCTCCAGTTCTCATTTCTTCTTCCAGAAGCACACCGCGCTCAATGGCCATGTTATACTTCGACTCCAGGTCCTCCAGGGACGAGGTGGTGTTCCGAGCTTGTCGTTCATAGTCATCGTTGGCAACTTCAATGTCGCGCAGCTTCAACTGAAGAGAGCGACTGGTCTCGCGCAAGGAAGTGATCTCCTTTTGCAGAGTGTTTTGGGCAGTGTTCGCTTCGGATTTAGACTGCTTGTACTTGGTCTGCGAACGAATGAGCCACTGCAGAGTAGAAAAAGAAAATGGAGTATATAGCCGCCACATACCTTCCACTCATCAACCTCGTATCGCAAAGTGTCCACTTTCTCTTTCAGCTGGCGCTCTCGCTTCTCTGAAGCTTCGATGTCTTTCTCCAGCTCGGCCTCCAGCTCCCGGCTGGAGACCTGAAAGTCCGAAAGCTCGGCCTCTAGCTGTTCATATTGAGATTTGTAGTGTGCAAGCTCATCTCTGTATGAACTGCTGGTGTGCTTTCTCTCAGAAGGCGACTCATCGGGGGCCGGCATCTTCCCGCGTCAAGATACCCGGCGACGGGTCGCAAAGACGTCCACGAGACCACGATTAGCGAATTCTTCTTTCAAACGATTGTTCTAGGAAGTGAAAAGCGCTTTCGGGCTTCAAGATCGGCTTTTTTGCAGTACCATGCGCTGGGTGGTGGTGAAGAGCCGTGGGTTGTTGATGCCCCTCGGCGAGGCGGTGACGCAGCTGAGATGGCTGAGACGGTCGACTTTGCACCCTCCACCGTAGAGAGGGTATGACGCGAAAGAGAGGAAGAGACCCAAGTGGCGAACACAGGAGGCCGAGGAAACTTACCCTATTATTTCCCTTTCTTTGGACCGAAACTCCCACGGTGGTGGGTGCTTTGAAGAGCGGAACTGGACTGATTAGATTGTTGATATTTAGGGGGGCACCGCGCTAACATCTGATCAGTCGCCATGGGACACACGTGTATTATGTCAGCCTATCGATCGGTCCCATGTGGAGCCCCGATCTCATTGGATGGCGGTGAAGTAGATCATTGTCATATATCACATACACAAATGACATGTCAAAGGGCATTGAAAGTATTAGTTTTTATTGTCTCTAATACGAGTCAGGGGGTTTTTGTGCAGATTGAAATGTTTGAAATTGAGATACAACCTGGAGCTTTGTGTGCTCAAAGGCTGTCAAAGATAGCAGTTGAGAGGACATCCGATGCACTACATAAAGCGGGAAGAAGCGAAATACTAACAAATGCCCACATGCAGGTGGTTGATCAGCCCTGGAGACTGCTGCTAATTCAAGTTTCAAGCAGGAAATATTCGCGTAAATATTTCATTGCCTGGTACCTCCAGTTTTCCAAGGTTATCCGTCATGTTTAGACCAGTAGATTAGCAACTTCCAAGGTTCAAATATTGAACAGATTGGTACCCAACTTGAGTTCATCGAGCTCCCAAAGTCGTCAACTGGTGAGCTGGGAATAAAAGTGGGCCTATGTACCACACGGACCTCGGGACCAACCATAGCACGGAATACCATCATCTTAAACACGCAGATGTCCGTAAAATTGTGCCGGTCCATGTACTAGTCGCAGGACTAACAATTCTCCCGCAAGCTGATGTCTTCTAGACCACCTAGGCACTGGCACTGATTTGAAACCCCCTGGGTACTATGTGCACATGGATGTGGTACTAGTAGGCTCTGCTTATCATGATGGGACCCACCACAACCAATTTCTAGTTGAACCTTGAAATATATACATCATGATCGACCTTCAAATTATTGGAAGCAAAAATCGACATCAATGCCCAGGTGGGACATTGATTGAATAGTACTACTTACACGAGTAGACACTGGCATCCATCTGGACTGGCGTTTACTATGTAATTAGGTACTCACATGTATGTACTGCCTCTAGAACCCGGAGATCGGATGGATAGCACATGTACACTCAACTTAAAGTGCTGATGCCCTCCAGGGCTGGAAGAAACTAAAGTATTATGCACACCATAAATTCTGTAGCCAAACTTGAGGATAAAGACTAAAAAATCAAGATGATTTGACTCAAAATAACTTAAACTGATGCCCTGAGGGCTTTTGGCTGGATTATCGTAGCATCCTACGGCGTCATACCTAACACAGCTACTCCCGAGGTCTGAGATCGGAAATTTTGATTTCTGTAGCCTGAGTGCTTATACGTATGTATGATTTAACTAACTTAGGGCTTGAATCATAATGACCCTACCCCAGTGAACTTCGATCAATTGCAGCTACACATATCAAGGACCTCGAGAATACCTTGACATTTCAAGTGCTGGGCCCTAACAATCCAAATGTCTTTGGCCCGGGCCGCTTTCCATACATATGGATATGGAATAACCATTTGCCGAGATCCCGACCGGCTCACCGCCCGCACCTCACCGCCCACATCGGCAATACTGCATATCCGGAGATGGAATTACCTTCCACCGGAGGCTCCCGATCGGCTTGACATCGGGCTAACATTAATCCGACCCCATGATTCCATTCCCACAATTGATCTGGGGTTCCCATATGCCCACGCACGACTGCCTGGAACTGGGAGCTGATCATCGTGATTGTTCCACGCACTTGTTTATCAACCATTTACTTCAGGCGGACAAGACTTTCACAAGTTTGTTTTCTTGAAGTGAGAGCGAGTCTTGTCTTCTTTCTTCCACCCCGCTGAACGTTCGTCTTACCCCTCTCCATCTTTGGCTTCGATATTGTGCGCCATCACCATGTCGGACCCAAACGACCTCAATTTGGACGCGCCAAGCGATCTTCAGGACATTCCTGATGCTTCGATGACACTTGTGCCTCCTCCTGCTGACACCTACCCTGACCGGTAAGTCCTCTCTCTGGAAAACAATATCTCTGTCGCGTCATGTCGCGTCACTAACCTCAGCTGCCTACGTTCTTCTAGAGAGACTCTTATGAATGCACTTCATGCTCACACCAAGGCTCATCATTACAATGTAGTCGTTAAGACTTCTAGTATGCCAACCTCGGACAAGCCTAACCGTACTGCAAAGGTTTGGTTGCGTTGTGACCGTGGCGGATCTTACCGTGCTCGCAATGGACTTACTGAGGAGACCCGCAAGCGTCGTCGCACCTCGCGTCTTATGGATTGTCCTTTCATGGTTCGAGCCGTTAAGCTTGCTACTGGTCAATGGAAGCTGGAAATTCTCTGCCCCAATCACAACCATGGCCCAAGTCTTGACAGACCCCGACAGCCTAGTCAGCCCAAGGTTCGCAAGGGCCAGCTGCACGCCGTTCCCTACGACTGGCCTCACGATGCCTCTTTGTCGACCTTCAATACAGCGCTTGTCATTGTTGATATGCAGCGTGACTGTAAGTCTCTATTTCTGGCAGGAAATGCCATATGTAAGAATATGACTAACATATGTATTAGTTTGTGAACCCGCCGGTTACATGGCATTCCAGGGCCATGATATCACTGCTGCTAGAGATCTGATTCCTAAGATTGCTCGTCTCTTGGACATGTTCCGTCGTGCTCAGTTCCCCGTCTACTTTACCCGTGAAGGTACATATTCCGTCTTTTCTGAAGGCTAGAACAACATTTACTAAATTTATTATGCTAGGCCACCGTCCCGACCTGTCCACCCTGTCTCGTCGTGAGATGTTCCGTTCTCACAATGGCTCGCAGTTGGGTATTGGTGACCAGGGCCCCCTTGGACGTCTTTTGGTTCGTGGCCAGCCTGGCTGGAATATCGTCGATGAGCTTCGCCCTCTTGAGAACGAGCCCATTATCGACAAGCCTGGTCGTGGTGCCTTTGCCCACACCGACTTCGAGCTTCTTCTCCGCAACAAGGGGATTAAGAACCTGGTCCTTGTCGGCGTCACTACCGACGTCTGTGTCTCTAGCACAATGCGTGAGGCTAACGACCGCGGTTTTGACTGCCTGATCCTCCACGACGGAACTGCCGCTGCCGACATCGCTCTGCACTCAAGCATCATTGAGTCTGTCAAGATGGAGGGTGGCATCTTCGGCTCGGTGTCCAACGTCGACACCCTGGTTCACGCCCTGGAGAGCTTTAAGATCGCCGCCGAGAAGAAGCTTGCCACTCAGGTGCCAAGCTAAGCGTCAATTTGCTTTTTCTTGAGCGGGTCAATTTGACCAGGAGTTGGGGATTCACTTCGGCGTTCCGGGTTCAATAGGTCTCATTTCCATTTCTACTTCATGATCCCAGATTGCGGGACTGCGTTCAAGCCTTGCATGGGGGGTCTCAGTGGATTTAGCGGGCACGGGATCTTTTGCTTTCCTTTTCCTTTTTTCTTTTTTCTTTCTCAGTGCCGCGGGATATCTTTCCCATTGTTATGCGGCCAGGTCCATTTTTCTTTTCCTTTCTTTTCTGGCGTTTAGTAGGGTGAGCTACTAACGTCTTCATTTTTCTGGACCTTGTTCTTTGTTTTTATTTTCTTTTCTTTTCTTCTACCATGTCACTCTTTGGAACTTCCCGGTAGTAGATAGAAAATTACACTTTTAAGTGTGTGCGTTATCCCTATGTAGGCTCTCCTCTCTGGGTATCATAAAATGCTCCCATACGCTTCTTATACATATCATGCCACTAGGTGAGTACCAATAACCACCCTAAGGGGACCCGACATTACGCTCACTCGTCAGCTCACCCAACAAGTCTATATTCACAAGTGTAAGATAAGCCCATGCAATCCATAAACGCCACGCTGTAAAGAAAGCCAAGCCCGGAAATCAATTAGAAACCTCTCACATCACCCTCACAGCCATTTCTTTCCTGCAGCTGTGACCTTCGATCGAAAGACTGGACTCCGGATTTCCATTCCCTGCTTATAAAACGGGCTCATGGCTGTCTTGACATAACTCTCGTAGATTTCATTCATGAACTGGCGCACAGCTTCCTCGGTCTGTGGAGAAGTTGGGTTCGCAGCGACAGAGCTAGAGGAGGTGCGGGTAGTGGATCCGGAGGCACCCAGGAGAGAAGATGAGCCAAGGCTGGTGTTGCCAGATGGGAGTTGTGGTGGTTGATGGAGGAGAAGGAACCGAGCACCGCTAGGAGTCAGGAATGCGGAGATGTATGCTGCGGCTGGAGGGTAGGTGTCGACATGCTTGAGGTACCTTTTGTTTGGATTATATTAGTGGGATGATTGATTGATTGGGACGGCCATTATATAATTGGGCTGGACAAGCCACAAGGTCCATAATA
Source organism: Penicillium herquei (assembly GCA_039634405.1). NCBI lineage: Eukaryota > Fungi > Ascomycota > Eurotiomycetes > Eurotiales > Aspergillaceae > Penicillium > Penicillium herquei. Next base: position 2,981,673 of record CP098390.1, read on the forward strand.
GTTCTGGGGAAGGGGCGCTTACATTCCACCATTTGTCCATTGCGCTTCCTCGACAATGTCCAGACTTGAATGGATGATGAACTGGTTCATGTACTGCGCGGTATCAGGGAAGCGGAATCGCGCAATGCCATCACCACCGCCCTTGGAGGTTCCAAAGGCAATGTTGAAAATAGGAGTGTCTGTCGGGGACAGGATGGTGAAGTAGTATGACATTTTGGTGGATTGTGATGTGGTTGAGGGGTGTAGTCTGGGGAAGAAGTTATCTGGATTGATAGGCGTAGTTGATAGACACCTGAGAGTTGAGGCAGAAATTTAGAGGATGACAAATCTCCAGGGGCCCGGGCTCGAGGGAGCATCCTGGCACATCTTATACTTGATATTCTATTCTGGACGACGAGTGTGTTTTCATTATTTTGCTCGATATGAATTTCAATGGTCAAAAGTAACCACTGGAGATTTCTACCTCAATTGTAGGTACAGCCTAGCAAAGAGGCTACCCAGGAAAGGCCCTCTCCATGCCAGCCCAGCTTCCTCAAGCCCCTCGAGATTCCGGCTTTTTTACTCATTCTCGACGCTTTTGCCAATCAAAATCCTCAAATGCTTTTCACCCGCCCTGGGAATGGGCCCACACTGACAGACAAGATATTTGCCAAAGACGGACGTGTGCTTCTATAAAAAGTTAGAAGCATTAACAACTTGAATATGGTTATACCAGAACATACCTCCCTCCTTGTGTATTTCCATCATATCCGGAATATACGACAGTCTGCGAAGTAAATTACCAAACCAATTTCTAGGTCAACAAGATTGATAAGTTTTTGCAAACAATGCCTGAACAGCTGGCGATTTTACATACCCATCAAACTGGCACTAGTGTGTTCTGCCTTGAGTCATGACAAGAAAATTCATGCTTGGATTTCCCGCCGCTCCAGCAAGTCATATGTTGGAGGTTTCATGATATCAAAGATGTCCCCCTGCCCGTCAAACCGGTGCGTGTCCCTTTTCCGTTGGCAATAATCCATTGCCTCATACCTCACAGTTTCCCAGTCAAGGACGCTCGTGCCTAAAGCCGTGTCATCGGACTGTAGCATTTCCAGTCCCTGCTGTATCCACGAGACACAATTCCATCCTGGCTGGCCATTTTGTACAGGGTTGGTCCGCATTATTTCGAGTAGGCGGGCTCTATTTGTGACCTTTCCAATGACAATACGAACCAGTAGCATGTTGGAGGCATTTCGACAATCGCTCTCCTGGTAAAAGAACTCGGAGCCGTGTTCCACACTTGGCTTCTCATTCGCGTGGTAGCGATTGCCTCTGTGTTCTCCTGGCTCTTTTTTGGGCCCTACGGTGAAAGCCCAATGGTACCTTGTTCCAATTGGATGTTAGTCTTCAACCTTTTTGTAGATGCTTTGATTGATGATCTCACGTGTCTTCTTTTCCTGGCATCTTGGGCTTGCCGGCTCTCACGTAAAGCGCGACATATAGTCGGTCTTTATTAGAAGGCATTGGGTATGATCGCTGCAAGTGTCGGGAAGAGCGAGTAGTTCACAATGGTGAGGGCCCTCGAGGACAGAGGTGTAGATTGCTGGGATCAGTTGATGGGAACTTGAAAGAGACGAAGATGAATGAAGCTTATGATCTGGAGTATGGAGAAAGAGAACTTGAAGTGAGGTGTTGTTTATCTACTAAGGAGGGTCACCTGACACGCCCACAAGTAATCTATAATATATTTTAGTATGAACGAAGTGTGATAAGCTTCAAATGTTTGCCCAAATTGAGTCGAAGACTGGCGATGCCTTGCAAGTTGGCAGCACTTAATCTATCAAACGGGATAGATAATACATAAAGACGCAGGCTCACCGCTCATCAATGGATACAACTAGGTAATAGTATGCAATGCACCTGCCCGCTTCACTTGCCATGTCGCGCGATAGATTGATGTATCAGATGCACATGTGCGTCCCCAAGGTCTAAGCGCTTTCTTAATCAAACCTTGGAACTTCAAGTTCCATCTACCCTACCTAGGCACGCTGTGCCTGTTCAAGTTTGAATGAACATTTGAATGTTTAGGACTCGGACCACGGCAGGTGGCACCACCAGTTGACTACTACTAGCAGTACTCGTACTCCAACCTTGGAAGGCTTCACGCTTTCCAAGGTCACTAGAAGTACAATCTCCGAGTCCGATTCTGTATAGTGATATATATTCAAGTTGTTAGGTACATTGATGGGTGTCAACTGGTAGTACCTACTACCTACTCACCTGGGCACATGCATGACTCGGACTTCAACTCAGGCTTCAAGTTGAACTACGTAGTTCGGATCTCTAGGAATAACTTGAAGCTAATTGAAATTGTGGGGAAATTATGCTATGGGTTGTCGTGACTCAGAAATCTCATTATGTACACTCATCAGCAAATTAGAGCTCTAGGGAGCTGGTCGTTCGTTATCCGTTATTCCATCACGCGAGTCCACTAAACAAACTTGCGCTTAACCTGCACCTTGACACAGCTGGGATTCTGTGGCTTGGCCTTGCCGTTTCCGAGCACCCAGTTGAGAGTGGTGTAGGTGTACCCGGAGAAATTGGTTTCGCAGATGTACCAGTTCTTCAAGATCTTGGCCTCGTCATCAGTGGGAGGAGTGACAGCGTCATTGTAGTAGCTGTAGATTGCCATCTCACTTGTCTTATCGAAGAAGACCTCCTGTTGTGTATAGCCAGGTTCAAACAGGGCCAATGCGACATTGGTGGATGGGTCGCTGTAGAAGCTCATAGGCTCAGACAAATCCTCATCTACACTTCTGTTAGTACCAATTCTATGAGAAAGATGGAAGATCAACACATACCTCCATTATAGGGCAGGTTCCAGATAAGAGTACCAGAGAGGCCTTCTCCCTTGATAGCGGGTTCTTCGCCCTTGGTGGTGTTCAGGTAGAACTCAGAGCCGGAAGTACCGGCCAAACAAATGGATTCGATCGCAGCGCCCGTGTGGCACGAAGCAAGCTCTTGACCATTATAGGACTTCTTGCCTGCGCCAGCAATAACCAAATAGAAAGGCTTGGACTGAACTGTTTGAGCAGTAACAGCTCCGAGTAAGAGGAAGGAAGACAGGGCAAGAAGGGACTTCATGGTGAATAAACTGGAGAGAAGATGAAGTTCGAAAGGGAGAAGATTTTCAGTGGTTCAAGTGTTGATGAATGGAATTCTGGGGTGTCCCTTGTGTCTTTATTTATACTTAAACAGCGTGCATACCCCGGGGCCGATTCGCCGGATACGACGTGCCTGCATGGACCCTGACCCTGATATTGACCAAATCCGTTGAGACATGCGTTCTCTAGCGCGGTTGACCAACTTCGAAAATTGAGAAGATCGTCGGCTTAGCTTCCCTGCTAGTGAATCTTCTTGCTACTATTACATCACAGTGATCGCACCTACTTGCATTTACGGTGTACAAACATCAACATGGAAATAAATGTTACAAGGACCAAATTAGATCAAGAAAGGGAGTGAGGATTGCCGAGCTATGAGAGGAACGCCACCGCACATCAAAGTCGGGACGGAGTTCCCGGGGAGCTGCAGAATGAAAGAGGCGAGAGCCGATATCTTGTGACCTTGAAAGATTCTCGCACGGGCCCCAATGTAAGCCTAAAGCCCGAAAGGCAAACTTCGAAGGTGGTCAGGTTCGCATACAATGACTGGAATAGGTGTGTATGTCTCATCTAGACAGAGAACTAAAACAGTAGTAGAATCTGAAAGAATCACTGAGTCCTTTTTTTTTTTTTTTTTAATATTGTTATTCTTGAATCAACCGAGGCAGTTGAGATTTGAAAATGAAATATGTGAGTCTCATGAGATGGTTCTCCCGGGCAACAATATTCACGATTACGTGATCCACATCCCCGCATCTTTGATCCACTATATGGAGTGAGCGGTGTGGAAGGGCAGTAAAGAGATATGGCTTATCGTACCTAAGCTTTCATTCTTCCGCTTATTTTGTCTTAAACCATAAGGTGAGAATTTTGTGTTGCTAGCAGGGCAGAGCCCAATCATCTATCAAAATGCCGCCACAATTTTCAACTGGGCTGAGTATGCCAAGCAAAAAGCCCGGGTCCAAGCCAGGAATCCCCCTCGGACAAAAGCGCAAGAAGAATATTTTCGACGACGAGTCGGATGATGAAGACAAGAAGAATGATAATGGTGCCGTCGAAGTATCTACTCTCGGGGGCTTAGATGCGCCTCAGCCCTCCTTCAAATCATCGAAAAGTGCCGGACCCCCGCCTAAGCGAAAGATGCAATTGGGTACTGGGAAACCGAGTGTCAAGCCACTGAACAAGAGCTCGATTTTCGCCGACGATGAGGATGAAGACGAAGAGAACGAAAAGGCGCGCCAAGGCGAAGTTCAATTCGGTTTAAACAAATCCAAGAATGCCGGATCAAATCCCAAAGATTTCACCAATCTTTCTGCGCTTCACAGCAGCAGGAAGCATGCGAAGGAAGCCGAGGAACTGGACCCAGCAATCTATTCATATGATGCAGTATATGATAGCTTGCACGCTAAGCCCGATAAATCTGCAACATCTACCAAGAGCGAAGTACCTCAATATATGGAGAACCTCCTACGAAGCGCCGAAATTCGCAAACGAGACCAGCTCCGTGCCCGAGACAGACAATTAGCCAAGGAACGCGAAGCAGAGGGTGACGAGTTTGCAGACAAAGAGACATTCGTTACGGGCGCATACAAGGCTCAACAGGCGGAGATGCGGAAGTTGGAGGAAGATGAGGCTCGGCGGGAGAAAGAGGAGGAAGAGCGACGGAAGCAGAATGGTGGGTCGGGCATGGTGGATTTCTACAGAGACATGCTTTCCAGGTCAGAGGCCAAGCATGACCAAGTGGTTAAGGCTACAGAAGAGGCAGCGAAACGAGTCAAAGAAGGTGTGGCTACTGAGGAACCTACAGCGGAATCCGATGAGAAGTCCGAAGCTCAGAAGGCCGCGGATCTCAATGCCCAAGGTGCTCGCATTGTTGTCAACGACGAAGGCCAGGTTGTGGATAAGCGTCAACTATTATCTGCAGGATTGAACGTGGCACCGAAGCCGAAGACAGCGCCTGCTGCTAAGCCTGTATCTCGTGGTCCTATTGGAAGACCAGTCGCAGCTGGCGGTCAATCTGGCCGTGGCGCTCAGCGTGCTCGCCAGACTGAGATGATTGCCCAGCAACTGGAGGAACGCGCCAGACAGGAGGAAGAAGCCGAAGCGGCTAAGCAAAAGGAACTGGCTGAAAAGAACCGTAGCCGCAAAACAACTGGAGATGTCTCCAGTGCAAAGGAGCGTTTCTTGGCCCGAAAGCGCGAGCGGGAAGAAGCCGCCGCGAAGGCAAAGGCGGCCTGATTCTCGTTTTGCTGAAAAGATCAGAGTCGAAGCTGCTATGTATACTTGCATTTTCAAACATTTGAAGCCTTCCAAGGAGTTTGGACTGTATATGGCGTTTTAGAGGGCACTTGTACTATTACACATCTTGTCTAAGTTGAATACTACGAAAAAATTATGATAATATTGTAATCATTCTATGTGCTAAGTTAACATAATTTTGGGTTGAAACGCATCCACGTCTTCTTCTAGGTAGAAATTGTAGACTGCTACTTTGGATGCTCACAATGCTTACACTTGGGCGTCCATAGATCACCTCCACCTCGAACGCCTTAATGAGTCCAGGGCTGGAGCGGAGACCCAAAGTAGTTTAGCGCGTAGTGAGTCAGGGGCTGAGTCAGCCAATGATGAGTCATCTCAGCCATTCATATAACGGAAAATGTCCTTTATCCGCCCCGATCGCCCTCGCTTGTCAGCCGCCCCACCCACAGTGAAGTCCAATTTTACAAACCCTATCGTCAGCGACCTGCTTCCATCCCCCTTCAACAAATCGATTATCCCAGTCCGTTCAACGCCAAAAATCATCCAAGATGGGTAAGGTTCACGGTTCTCTCGCCCGTGCCGGTAAGGTCAAGGCCGCCACTCCTAAGGTCAGTCTATCCAGCGAACATCGAACCTTTGCGCCACCGTGATCTTGAAATCACCGCCAGAGCGCCATCAGAACCCGCCATCCTAACGAAAATATCGATTTCAGGTTGAGCCCCAGGAGAAGAAGAAGAACCCCAAGGGTCGCGCCTACAAGCGTGTCCTGTACACCCGCCGTTTCGTCAACGTTACCATGACCGGTGGCAAGCGCAAGGTACATCCCGACTGATTCCATTTCAACCCACAACACTCGCACGAAACCCCATCTTCGAAAGCAACAAAAACTTTTGAATATCCATCAACCCGCATCACTCCGCGATATCAACCTACGCACACACCACATACGCAATACAGAACCAGGAATAGAAGGCTGACAAATGTTCACACAGATGAACCCCAACCCCGGCAACTAAGTTGGTGCATGTCGATAAAAGAAAAACCCGAGTCGTGGAGGGACGTCGAGATACTACGAACTTTTGAAAGATATATTCGCAAGACCCCGACACCAATACGGCCCCGTCGAAACGAAGGTTTACCAGATACGGCTGGCTACTTGTACGGATGATATCATGCTGCGTTTCATTTTTTGAATTTTCGGCAACGGATCGGTTTATTGAGGGGTGGAACATGGGAAATGGATGAATACCACATGGTGGCCTGAGGATGAAAAGTTCTGGATAGGAGTGAGCTGTACTTTTGTGCAGGCTGCGCTCAGGATCATCGCTTTCGACTCACTTACATAGGCTATTCCATGCATTGCATTTCCGATCCTGGAATCAAGTCCTTTTCTTCAACGTATGTGCTGTGTAGGCCTTCGCGGTTGATTTTTTCTACACATTTGTGTATGGACCAGTTCGGCATCAGAGGCAGACTTGGGGATTCTGGGCTTCCTGGGATATGGCTTTTGCTCTACTCTGTATGGAGCCAGATCTACTACAAGGGTCTCTTGATGCTTCGTAGTATCTACAAGAGGGTTCATTTTTTGAAGGCTTGTGGGCACATTGATGATTATTGGGATCTGTCTAGAGATAAGCTAGGCTTTCGATCGCTAATTACTTTAGTGCCCCTGGCACTTGTATTTGTGCTATGTACCTTTGGACCCTCTTCCAACTTAGTAGAAATTATAGTCTTTCATATCGTACACTAACCACTGGCAATGACATCTGGATAAACTCGGCTTTCTTGAGAGCCGTGTCCACGGGTCCACCTGGGCATGTCTTCATTTTACCAAATCATCTGCACGCCCAAATGCAGCAGCAGGATTCATGCATGTGTGATACATCTAGATGTGTTATCGGGCTTAGGATATCATCAGACAGGGACCCTGATAAAAGGCTGAGCTCATAACGACAACGAACCTTGGAATTCATCTCCCCGACACAGCATCCCCCAAACCACCTACACTAGCAACCGGAAACATGATTCAAGTGCCTTTCCTATGGTATCAATAACTAATGATCGACTGGCACCGAAGATCGGCTGAATTAAACAGGAGATCAACGGCTGGTCCCGACTCCTGAGCAGCATTCACAAATGCCTAATCCCGGTCCAAACAAATAGCTAGATCTGTGGAAATCACCCACATGTGCAGATTCACCCTGGAAGTATATGTCATGACATAACCGGTCACTAACACGATTGACTTAGCCTAGGGGTGAAATGTTGTGTGGTCCCGAGGTCGCACAGGGTCCAGCAGCCATGAAGGCCATGATCTCATGAGCGGGACCTTCGGAATCGGCATTTGCCCAAGTGCATTGTATTGGAGGAAATGACCTCACAACAGTCATTCCCATGGATCGTGGAGTTGAGTTGAGTTCAGCAGTTCGATGACTAAGGGCCACGACGCGGCCATATCGAGTATCTGGGGGAATTCCCCCGAACTATTCTTTGTGAGAAGTCTTTACGTCACCCAAGGAGCTCTTCTGGAACCACTACTCATCGTTCCCTATTGTTTTCAAACCCTCTGATTGTTACCCCACACTTGGAAATCATATGTGCACTCCTCCAATTTTACGTTGGAATAGCATTGCATGGAGGATTGAAGCCTCAATGAGTTCCTCCCTTTGTTCACAGGACATTGGGACAGAATGAATACCAATTGCTAATAAATGACTATAGTTCATGACACCAGACGAGCATACCTCAATTCAAGCTAGACCATCACCCCCTAGCTCTATACAAGCAAGTGACGAAACCTAAAGCTTATGTCCAGAAATCACCTGGTCAAAAGGCCCACCAAGCCCCTCCACCCTTGCCATACAGCATCATCGACTTTGAATCAATACTGGTACCGATGGACTCAACGCCAACAATTATTCAGTTGAACCGCTTGCAGCCCTTGGAAACAGCTACACGGAATCATGGCACGGAATGGCTCGCTGCCGAACGGTTCGAACCGCAGCGTACTCGATCCTGTCCTGTTTTACATTGAGCTAGGAGTACTGGCTATCTTCGGAAACCCCGAGCTAAACCATGATGCAATGGCGTGAAGAGAGTTCCATTTTAACTACTTATTGCCTCCAAATCTAGTTTGATTAATTTTATTTCTTTTTCTACCTCATGACAACTGACAACTGACAACTGAACTCAAACGACTTATGATTTTTTCAACTTAATTGTTTACGACTTTCTCTATCACGTATTACTATATCTTATATTATTCAATATCACACAATTCACCTAACTTGACAACATATCAATTACATCATGTCCGGCCCTATGAACACCGATGAAGTCGAGAAGGCTAGCCAGGGAAGCAGCTCCTGGTTTACGAAGAAGCTGAGCCGCAAGCTCTCTCACAGCCTTTCCAAAGACAGTGCCACCAAGGAAACGACTACGCAGGAGACTACCACTACTCAGGGTGGCAGCGAAGGTGGAATTGGCCAGCAAATGATGGACAAGGGCCAAGAAATGAAAACCGATCTTACATCCGGAAACTTTGGTAGCATTCAAGATGCTGCAGGAAAAGGAGAAAATATTAAAAATTCCGCTACTCAAGGCGATGTCCTGGGAGCTCTTGGAGAAACAGGATTGAAGAAGGAAAATATCAACAAGAAAAGCGTCGAAGGCGTCGGCGAACGTCTTTTTGGCCACAAGCCAAGTTTCAGTATTGGAGGCTTTGGACCGAATTATGATATCAAAAAGGGTCCCATTACCGATGGGGATCAGAGAGATACTGGCCAGGAACTTGTTGGGGCTACTGGAGAAGGCTCTGCCTCTGCTTCTGGTGCTGGCGCCACTACTATGAGCACCGGTGCCGGATTGCTTGGAGTTACTACATCTGGAACTGGCGCGTCCAAATCCGCTGATCCATCTGGTACTCAGAAATCTTACGCTAGCACTGTTGCTGGTACCAACACTCAAGGAACAACCCAGGCTTTGACTGGCAAACCAAGTGTAGCCGGTGGAGTCTGGGGCACCAATTCCATTGACCAGGAACTCGATAACCAGGCTCACATCAGCTCGGACGTGTTTGGTGACAAGAATGGTCTCCAGAACACCAGCAGTCACGCCTACACGACCCCCGGAATCGAGCAAAAGCTTGAGGAGAGAAGAAGATTGAGTACAGGTAAAATGGAACATGCAAAACCCAAGTCCTCGCATCACGGAGGAATCAGCCAGGCCGCAGCCGGCGGTGCTGCCGGTGGTGCAGCGTTCGGTGCCATTGGCGGAATGGGCAAGGGTGGCGCCAGCCAACAAGCCAGTACAGCCGGATCGACCAGCAAGGGAATGACCACTCAAGGCCGCATGCTCGGTGCCACCGGAGGAGGTATCACACAAGCTGTGGGCCAGAAGGGTGCCAGCAAAGGTGGTCTCGCTCAAGGAGGTCTTGGACAAGGTGCATTCGCTGGTGGCAAGACATCTTCTACTACTCGAACTGTTACCAACTTTAGCGGATCCAGCTACAAGGTCACTGTGCTTCAAGAAAAGGTTCAGTCTGTTTCTCAGAAGTGCAAGACCCAGCTTGGTGGCTCTGCTGGCGAGATTAGTCTGCGCAGTCCTACTGTCGATGCTTTCTTCGACTCAGTGGCTGCGGAGCGTCTTCGCTGGATGCCTCGTGATGGAAGCAGACTTGACTGTTGTCTCCGATGGGCTTCTAGACTGGCTTATGCAGTCGACAATCTCCGAGAATCAATCGGAGCATTTGCTCCTGGAGCAAATGAAGCAGCCAAGCTTATCTGGGGATTCGAGATCATGCTTCTAGAGGTGAGCCGTTCGGTGTGAAATAGATGATTCTAAGATACTAACCTGTCCGCCAGTCTGATATCGACAATACGGATCTATTCGAAAGCGTTTTCGGTAGATATGGTCGTGTCGCCGTGGGAATTCGCCTACTTCTGCAGTATGAAAGTGTGTACAAGCCCAACACTGAACTCCAACCCGAGGCTGCTGCAGTCTTTGCGGATCTTCTGGAGATGGTCTGTAGTACTACAATCAGCTGTGTTGAAGGAAGCAAAGCCAAGGAATCCGATCAACTCATCGGGTATAACGTGGACGCAGCCTTCGTCACATATGCTACTCGATACTCGACACACTGGAATGCCATCGTTGAATCTGCAACCTCAGCTGTCGTCAACCAGAGCACATTGATTTACTCTAGTGCCGAGCTGGGTAGTCTGCGCCAGTTCCTTGGTGTGCAGGACCGCCCCCTTCAGTTCATTTTGGACTCTCGCAGTCATTCCCTAGCTGAAGGCTCGTTTGAGTGGTTTAACAACACACTGTATGACTTCACCGTGGGCAAGACCCCAGTGATGATGATCAATGGTGGAGCTGGCTCTGGAAAGAGTGCTTTGGCACAGTGGACTGTGGATCGAATGCAGGAATCTTCTGAACACGAAGGCTGGAATGTGATTCCATACACCATCCGTGAGTAGAAAGAATTTTATATTTAACCATCGGAGATTTTGCTAACAGTTTCAGGTGCCGATATCCCTGTTGCAACTCTGCCTCTGCGCATCCTGAAAGGTATTTTGCATCAAATGCTAGACCATTGTGTCATCGAAAAGAGTATCCAGGAGGATATTCTCTTCCATGTCGCCAAGGCAGCGCAAAGTGCTCTTGATGGTGGCAGTGAGTCGGAGGTCGAAGAAAGCCTCTGGAAGGGTATTCGTACCGGTCTGGAGTCGGACATCCAGTACATGTTTGTAGTGGACGGTCTCGACCAGATTAAGGGTGGTGAGGCCGATGCCACTGCATTCATGGACCAATTCAGCGATGTGCTGGCTCAACAGAATGAGGGATCCAAGATGATCGTCTTCACTCGACCTCTGAAATCGAAAATGAGTTCCAGGACTATTCAACAGTTCGCGATGCAGCCATCTCAGACCAAGACTGACCTCCTGGCCTACGTCCAAAAGAAGCTCTCATCCGGATTCAGTTCTGACTCTACAAAGGGTAGCCAGCTCGAGACAGCAGTACATACTATTGTCAATCGCTCCCAGGGATCCTTTAGCTGGGCAGAAATGGCCGTTGAGTATGCTCGTCAGCAGCGAACTCTGGGTCAAGCCATCCAGTCTGTGCAAAGCCTACCCCAATCCATGTCTGAGCTGCTCGACTTCCACGTGAAGAACTTGGATCTAAGCCAGAACGAAGCAAAATACATCATGTCTTGGCTCGCTGCTTCTGAGAGACCCCTGCTCGTACAGGAGATCGAACAGCTCTTGGCTATTGATCCGATGACCTCGACTTTCAGCTCCCGCATCTCGCATACCAACAATGGTTGGAGCAAGGCATTGAGCCCAGTGGTCATGACCCGCGACGGTGTTGTGTCGTTTGCCCACACCTGTATCCGCGATCATGTCATCAAGAAGGCTAGAGCTTCTAGTACCAAGGCAGCGCTGAATCTCAAGGAGGCACACTATGACCTGCTTACAAGATGTCTCGCTTGGGTACAGATGTCTGTGCGAGAAGATGCCGAGATCTCTTTCAATAAGCTGAGCATGGAAGAGAGGAACCATCTCTTTGACAAGTATGTCATTCTTGAGTACACTGCTCGCTACTGGCTCTCCCATCTGCTCTCTTCGCCACTCGTTACGGATGATGGCGAGTTCTCATTCAATGAAAACTTCGTCAATCTACTCCCACAGACTGTTCTGTTTGCCCGTCTTGAGTTGACCTGCCGAGAGTCGCAATTTACCCGCTCCAGTGTGGTTGAGCTCTACCGACTGGCCACCGATATCCGTCGCCTGGTCTTTGGTGAGAAATCAATGGCACTGCTTCAGAGTCTTCTGCTTAGTGCTCGCGTCTCAAAGTACGCCCATGCTGGCCATGCTGATGAGCATTGCTATGAAGCATGGAAGCTCAGCCAAGAGCTCCTTGGTCAATCCGATACTATCACTCTCATCTGTGCTGAAATGATGACCCAGTCATTCACTGAGCAAGGCACAATGACCTCTCAGCAGGAGGATACTATGAAGTACCTGATCCTAACCGATTCCGAGATCACTGGAATAGAATTCAATCAGCGACTCAGGTACCTCGGAATGATTGTGGGGATCTATAAGTACCGCGATGACCACACCTCTGCGCTCACGATCTCCAAGCAGTTCTATCAACAAGTTCTGCAGAAGTATGGTACAAACTCGACACAATCTTCGCAGACCGCCGAATTCTTGACTACTCAGTTCTCTGCAACTGGCAGTGATGACCTGAGCCGCGACATCGCGCGAACCAAGTACGAAAATGTTGTTCGTACAATGGAAGTCACCGATGAGCGCCGCATCAAGTATACTTTGTATATGGCGCAGCTGTACGAGCAACAGGGCGAACGAGCTCAGGCTCAAGGTGTACTCTCAAGCCTGTGGGCTGGTCTCAACTCTCGCGATATTGACTCTGTCGATATGATGGACAAGAAGGCGAATGTTGCTCTTGTCTACTACCAGTTCCTGCGCCGCCAGGGCAGAAATGATGAGGCTGAGGTCATTATTCGTGAGCTTGTTGCTGACCTTGAGGTTACTGGTGTCCACTCTCAGGAGATGATGCAGCGTGTACAGATGCTTCGTGCTGAGACTCGTGAAATGCACATGTACAGTCTGGATCGCTCTCTGGCTATCCTGATGTGGCGCTACTACAAGGAAACCAATATGGAGTACTCTACCGACGCGGTTACCCTAGCCATGTCACTTGCTGAGGGCATGGCCAATACTGTCTCTATTGAAGATAGTAGATCGCTGTCTGGAAGAGACCGCAGATTGATGGTTGAGCTTCTGGATTCCATTACCTCATCATCCAGCAACCTCTCTGTGTCTACATTAATTTTGTGCCACAACCTTTCCAGCATCTACGTCCGCGAGGAAGACTGGGTCGAGGCTAGTGACTGCTCCAAGGCTGTTCTGCAGCATCTCTGGCCTACTGTAGAGCAGGGTGGCTCTCATAAGAAATTCAGTACTGAACTGGCTCCACCAATCGCTGACCTGGCTCTTGTCCTCGCGTATTGCCACTTCCGCAGATTGCATCTGGAACAGGCTACTATTGTCTATGAGAATGCCTTTGGATCGCTCCTCACCTCGGACCGAGTTCCTGTCCCCTCCGTTCTCGCTGTAGCGAAGGCTGTCGTTGAATTCTACGAGACTACATTCCAGTTCACCAAGGCACTGACTCTACTGCACTCAGTGAGCAACTTCTTGACTATCAGACTCGGCGAAACGCACAAGCACACTATCGAGAACCTGTATCTTGAGGCCGCACTTGCCAACCGTCTTGAAATGAGCCACGAGGCCAAGAGTACTTACCAGCGTATCTACAAGTGCACTACCCGTGACGGCAAGATTGCACCGGAGGGCTATGAAGCTGCCATTGCACTTGTGGGTCTTTACGAAAAGGAACTCCAGTGGGAGGCTGCTTTGGACGTCTATCGTCACCTGTGGCCTACACTTGTTGTTGAAGATAACATGCACACCTATGATCGCATCACCGTTGAAAGAATGCTCGAGAAGACCTACATGGGTTACATGTCTATTCTGACCACTCGCACCAAACTCAGCGACTTCTCTGAGCGATACAAGGTTGCCTCTGAGTACGTGACAAGCTGCCGCAATGTCTATGGTCCTACCCACCAAAAGACTCTCAGTGCAACTCTGCTCTTCGCTGAGCTGTGTGAGACAAGCGACCCACATACAGACCAAGCTATCAGTCTGTACAAGAAGCCTCTCCAGACAAGTGAATGGGTCCCAGTTTCCCAGTCTTCCAAGGGCCTGGACCAGATGACTGCTCCGCTGCCGATTACGCTGAAACACAAGCTCGCTCAGCTGTTTGTCCGCAAGCGTGATTCAACCAACGAAGCTCGATCCCTTTACACTGAAGAGTTCCAGCTGGCAAAGAAGACTCAGGGCTTCTTCTCTGTGACCACTCTTTCCTGGCTTCGTGAGCTAGCCCTCGCCCACTCCAGACAGGGTACCTCTACCTCCGTGCAGCAAGGCAATGCTCTCCTGCATACATACGTCACAGATGTGTTGCATGCCGGCGGAGAGACCAACATGATGATGAGCTGGGCTCGCAAGATCGCGGCCATCTACCTGGAATGTGGTTTCATCGATGGCGGAAACTCTGTCCTTGATGAGCTTCGCCAGCGTGTTGTCTACGGCTCTGATACCTCTGCACTCGCGCTCCATGACAGACGCGATGCCGTTTTCACAGCCGCGTTTGAAGAAGCCTTCGGTCGACGCGCAAGCTACGATCAGATCATGAGCGAGATGGCCCGCGAGATGCGTACTCACCAAGCCTTCACCAAGAATCTCTCTGGTCATGACTTCATCCCCACTCTCGTCTCCGGCGACAAACTGGCAAGTCTACAGACCGAGCAGAAGCGCACACGTGCTGCCAAAGAAACTCGCAGCAAGCTGTACGAGTACTTCTGCGCTACACTCTCTGCGACAGCTATTGCGGACCGTGATATCGTCAAGCAATTCTACGCCATCTGTCTTCGCCAGGTGCACACAGACAACTACAACATGGACATCCTCACCACAACGACCAGTTTAGTTCGCGATCTGTGCAATGCTGGTAGATTCAAGGATGCAAGTGACCTAACCGGTGTCCTTCATTCGTTCCTCCACCTAACAGATGGACTGAATACTTACGAGAGTATCATCACCGGCACAAAGCTCTGTCTATACCTCAGCGGACATCAAGCCACACGCTGTCAAAACGAAAAGCTCTTCACCGAGATGTCCGTGAAATCCAAGCTTCTCCTCCAAGAACTCCTTCTATCGTCTAAGAACATCGGTATCCAAATCGTGGATCTCCCCTTCCACGAACTAAACGACATCATCACCCTCCTGGGAGAATACGAAATGTTCGACGACCTCGAAGCAATCCTAACTCAACTCTGGACATCCCGAATCGTACAACGAACTTGGACCCCAGACGTAGTAGTATGGATCGGACGTCGACTCGTCGAAACCCGATTCTGTCGCGGCGCAATCGATTCCTCAATCCAACTCTGTCGCGATATCTGCTACAATCTGCGTCAAGTCTGGGGAAGTTACGATACAGTGACTCTAGAAATGACAAAACTACTTTCCGGCCTATTCACCGCATCTGGCGACCACACCTCAGCGGCGACATTGCACGAAGGTGTATTGCATGATCTGATGAGTGATGCGGACGCAACCACACATGCTGAGGCCGCGGATACTGCGTCGCAGCATATTGAGCTTATGAGACGTGCTCAGAGTCGCATGGGTAGCCAGCGCAGTGCGGCGAGAACATCTGCGCATGCGGATCTCGTGGCGCAGGTTACGGAGAAGTTTGGATTGAAGGATACGCAGTTGAAGGCGCATGGTGGAGAGACATTCGGTGTTTGGTCTAAGCCCAGAAGGTTTAGTATTGATATTGAGGATCTGGATGATCAGGGACAGATGCATCATAATCATCTGCGTGAGTCCAGTGGATCCGGTATGATGAGTACTTCTGGTGCGAGGAGGATTTCTGTGCAAGCTCTGTAACTTGCCAGTGGATTGGGATGTTTTGGCGGGATTTGAAAAGATCACGATGAATATGTCTTCAAATTGGAATTGTGCTATTTTTTGCTTTTGTCTTGTTGTCAACCAAATTGTCAGTCTACTATAGTTTGAGTTAATTGATGTCAGTCTATAAAATTCCTGTTTCAAGTCTACTGGTACCTAGAGATGAGTCGCATGCTGCGTAGTAGATCGGACTGAAGATTGTCTATGAGTCTCGAAATGTGCTTATATTGGCTTTGATACGACGAAGAGGCTCTGCGGACCTGGACATAGGGATAGTCTGCCCAGGTGCTCTGCATTAGCGTAGAATAAGGTGCTCGTGGCTCGAAAGCGAGATAACATTGAATGTTAGTAATATAATATGTAAGAATAAAGTGCAGGGCATAATAATAAACGTAATGTGCCCGTGATGATCATGATCATGCAAGACGTTGAAGCCACACATCCCTACAAAAAAGAACCAATATACCACATAAACTCCGGAAACCGCTCTTTCCTGGCTTTTATGTAACGCCACAGCGGAAATGCAGAAAGGAAGACCGTGTATTCATTCAGTTCATGCCGTCAGGGCAAAGCTTACACCCATCAAGCCCATACCAGCAATGGCAAATCCAATGCCCACGTTTCGGTGGTGAGTCAGTGTCAAGCCCTCACTCAACAGTTGTAAGGCGACAGAGGTCATAACACCAGCTGTAGCAGCGAACATGCCTCCGTAAACACCCCACGAGGGGCCGGTGGCATCTTTTCCAGTGTGTCCGGAGGTCCAAATCCAGAGGGCGGCAATACCAGCACCTGCAGGTTGACTGATTCCACCGAGTAGACTGGACCAAAACATGGCTTTCCATCGAGAGTTCAACGCCAGGTACAGGGGTAGTGCCATAGCGAAACCCTCGACGATGTTATGGATGAATAGAGCGAGGAATACGGTAAAACCGAGGGTCGGGTTAGCATGGTTGGTCGCGTATGTAATGAATCCCTCTGGAAGTTTGTGCAAAGCAATGGCAAGGGAGGTTTGAAGACCGATGGAGAGGAATGCGTTTTGCGGGACGTGGTGATGATGTGTGTTGTCAGTGGCAGATTTAGCTGCCGAGTTCATATCTTCATGGTGATGATGGTGGTTATGATGCGAGTTAGTATTGGAATGATGGCTATGTGTAGTGTCGTCTGTGTGATGATGTATTTGCGACGAGGAAGAAGACGCGGGTACACTGGCACTCGCAGATGCGCAATGAAGAGGATGCTGTGCAGATATCGCATCATAGTAACCTGTATCAGATGTGGCCATAACTGTATCCACGTTCGACTCCACACCAGGGTCCCGCTCCGAATCCAGATGCACTGAAATACTTTGATGCTGTGGGACTAGACTCGGTCGTACGACTTCATCCGTGCAGATTGACGGCGGTGGAGTAATTTTCGGAAGCACCTTAGTGCATTCCTGACCACATGTTTGCGAAACCCCATAGCAGGGTCCATTCTCGTCACAGATCTGCTTGGCCCCACCAACCAGTGCGCTTAGGCGGCGCGCGAGGATCGCGCGTAACGATTCCCGCTTGACCGTCTTGGAGCCGGAGCTTGTACGTTGCAGCACGGCTGGTGTAGATTTGAAGGCCTGAGGTTGCGATGGCCGCAAAAGAGGGGTCCTTTCTGTGTTACCATTCGCATGGGTATGGTCCGTATCCGTATGGATATCGTGCTCATGTCGTTGCGTTTCGCCACGCTCCGGATCTTGTTCCGGGGAGGCATGGCTGTGTGCGCAATCAACCACATGCGATGGGATGAAACGATGTATGAAGCTGGAGACAACTCGGATCACAATAACACCGGCGAGAAAGAGACCGATCAAAATATATGCTGACTGGGAGGGAGAGAAGCCGGCGCGAGCGAGGTAGTCCTGGGAGGTAGGAAGCATACTATACAAAGAGGTGAAGAGCTGCGACAAGTTAGCTACAACTGGAAGGGAATGCTTTGGACTGTTTGAGATATCGAGGCACGCACCATTACACCTGCACTGAGACATAGTGACGCCGACAGAAAGTTATTGCTGTTGGCGATCTGGAAGCTCTTATCGCGAGTTACCCGCCGCACTACCAGATCGGCGCAGATGACCGAGGATCCCAGGACACAAGCTGTGGTATAATCAGTATGAGTTTGATAGAAAAAAGTGTTGTGGATACATACCAATGCCGGAGACAATGCTCATCACCCAGCCCCGAAGATCGTTGCTGGCATCCATGGCGGGGGTAATGAGAGGAAAAGGACCTTGGGGTGATGTCAGGACTCGGGTCCAGTTCTGGTTGACCGCCCAACTTTAATCAACCTTGTTTTTCTTCTTCTTTTGATATTATTCTTGTTCACGATGACAGAGGATTCTCGATGACTCTCAAGGTGGATATTAAGGTCAAGAAGAGGGAAATCTGCATCCTTTTAGTCTAGGAGCATCCCATGCATTTGGCTCCCAAGGTCCTCTGGCCTACAACCCTAATTACCCCATTCGTGCAGCAGACAGGGAAGGCATCCCTAGGAATGCGAGGTTATACAGATCATCCATAGCGTCTACCAGGTTGATTCTGTGCTCTGATACAGTGATTTTGGACTTTCAGTCTGTTTTGAGAAAGAGAACTGAATCTATACTATATGAGACTAAACCCAATCTTACAGGAGTTACGGCGCACTTGGGCCAATAGGGCTGAAGAGATGGCAGATGACTCGCTATTCGAGTAATTGAAAATATCAAAGGCCTAATAGGTCCACTTCAGTTCCCAAAACATCAATAATTCGATTACTCTGAACTTGACGCCCTACACGTGCTACACTAAGCCACGGCGTTCATTGTGTCTGGCCTTCTACTCGCCCTTGCATTTCAAGACTTGATTATTCCATAGCTGGAGCCTGGAACAATCTGCCCGTCATATTTAGAGCCTACAAATTCCCTTGGAGAGTAGATTGGTGTACGGAATTTCATCTTGTCTGTAAGGCTTATGTACAGCCCTGGAGGGTATTCTAATCATACTGATCAAGTTAATTTTAAGTTGAGAGAACATCGTGTCAAAACTGAGCATGCTTATTGGAAACTCTATTTATACTGATCGATGAATAGAATAAACTATGAGCCGAGGGACTAAACAGAGCTACGATTTATACTAATAGTGACTAGGTGGTAGTGACTATAGAGTGTAGCAGATGACTATACAGATGACCTTAAGATACCATCCCACTATGCCATAGAAATAGAAAATAGATCAGTCTAGGCTTCAAGACGCTTAAAACTGATCATTTGATAAATATTAAAGATTCATCTGATTTTATAAATAACCAGCTGACTTGCAAGGTTAAATGCTCACCTGGTATATAGTACGAGTCAAGTGACCATGATTGGTTGAGTGGTTCCCCATATTGGATATCTTCTTATCCGTTTCCTTTTTTTTTCTTCCATCTCCAGGGTCGCCTTCAATCCCATTTGGACCTCATAACCATGTCCAAAGCTACCTTGGCTATCATCGCCGCCGCCAGTGCCGCCACTGGCGCTGGTGTCACTGCGATGTTCTACCCCAGACCAAAGGAGCAGCAACAACAAACACAGCAACTTCCACCCTCCGCCCCCGGAGTCGTGAAAGTCCCAGCAACAACCCCAACTCCTACCCTCGCAACCAAAGCCACCGGCCCTGTGAACCCTGCCGGAATTCTTCAGTATGGATTCCCAGGTCCCGTCGCCGACGAGCTCAGCTCCCTGCCTTACCACGGAGCGTACGATCGCCGAACCCGCAATCCCGCCTGGGTCGCCGAGCACATCACTCCCCAGTCCGTCGCAATGAAGAATGGTGACCGGAAACACAGCACTTTCTTCGAAGATACCTCCATCCCAGCGCTCTTCCGCGCTAAGCTGTCTGATTACTTCCGCTCCGGCTACGACCGTGGACACCAGGTTCCAGCTGCCGACGCCAAGTGGTCGCAAGATGCTATGAACGGTACATTCGCTTTGACGAATATGTGCCCGCAAGTCGGCGAGGGATTCAACCGTGACTACTGGGCGCACTTCGAGGACTTCTGTCGCAATCTCACACAGCGCTACCCATCTGTGCGAATTGTTACTGGACCCCTGTACCTGCCTCATCGGGATCCGGATGGAAAGTGGCGTGTGAACTACGAGGTTATTGGTAACCCACCCAATGTCGCTGTGCCAACGCACTTTTATAAGGTTATTTATGGCGAGGATGGATCCAACTCTCCTAATAGCAAGGTTGCGCTCGGTGCCTTTGTCTTGCCGAATGCACGCATCGCGAATGAGAAGAGCTTGTCGGACTTTGAGGTTCCCTTGGAGGTTCTGGAGCAAGCCTCCGGTTTGGAGTTTGCGGCTCAGTTGGACCCCAGCCGTCGTCGTCGCTTGTGCCAAGATGTGCGCTGCGAGATTACAGTTCGCGAGTTCAACAATACCAAGAAGAAGGTTGCTTAAGTTGCGATGAGAGAAAGTGGAAGTGTTGAGCCGGAGAGCTCTGTGTATACATATCAAGGACATGGTTATCGTTATAGCATGGTTCGGGCGTTTAGCCCTAGAGGGTAATTGTCATTGGGATATTTCAAATGTTATATCCCTTCAATCGAGACTTGTTAAGACTTTTTTGCTTCTTTTTCTTTTCTCCAGCATCAGCATTGGAAGGCTACTCCGCTCTTCGTAGCCACATTGCCGCCGCCTCCTGCGAATCCGGTTCCTTCTGAGCTGATCTCCACCAGACCTGGCTTGATGGCATCCTTATCCTTCTTCGACTTCTTCCTTCCGTTCTCTCCCTTCTCTCCACTGGATCGCTCTGTAAGGTCTGTTTCACACACATAACACAAGATTCGACCATGCGCTTCTTGTTCCTCCTTTGAAGCATGGGGATCGGGGGTATCATGCGGAGTCATAAACTTGGTCACACAAGGAGAGCAAATAACATGGCCACATGGTTTAGTAACTAGAAAGAAGGATTAGTATAGATCTGGTCCTGCCTAGTCGCATGTAAAACGTACGCATAGCTTTAAGCCCATTGCTAAGATTCTTCTTGCAACTCGGACAAATCCTAGCCGCGGTCCCATCCGCCGTCTTCTCCTCTGTGAAATGCACCTCAACCAACGACTTCAACGAGTAATTATGTTTATCTGTCTCCGTGGACCCAGGGCACATAGGAGCCAATTTGACGGTTTTGTTCGCCGCAATCTCATCCGCATCGGTATTCGGTGTCAACGATGGAACCCAGAACGAAGGAAGGGCAGATTTGCTTGACTCGGACTAGCATGAAGTTAGCACAGCGGAACAATACCAACAATGGCATTATATAGGTCGTAGAACAAACCTTCTCCTTCTTCAACTCCTCTTTCATCCTTTCATTCTCAGCCCTCCTAATCTCTTCCTCACCAAGCTCAAAAACCTTCGTCCGTTTCGCACTCGCCTCGGCACTTATACTTAACTCCGCATTCTCTTCAAGAGCTCTCCGTTTCTTCGCATTTGCACCTTCTAGCCCCATAGAAACGAGCTCAAAATCAGCAACTTCCTTCCGTCTAGCTTCCTCCAATCCACGCTTCTCGTCATCCGCAATGCGCTTCCGCGCCTCATCCCGTTCCCGCTCTAGCCGCTTGATCTCCTGCCTCTGAGCGAGGAGATCACTGATTGCGCATTCACGACAGAAGAGATCGCCTTTGGTGGCGCAGGCGACGACAGGACTGCGGGCGGGTTGAAGACACAGTTTGCAGGAGGCGAAGGGGAGGAATGAGTCTCGGCCTATGATGCTGCGCTTTGTACCCCAGCTGTTTCGGAGGAGGCTGCGTTCGTAGGAGGTGAAATGGGGGAGGGAGGTGTTGCGCTTTGAGTGCGCCATCTTGAATTTGTGTAATTTATTTTTCGAGAACCCGGTGTGGAGGAATGGAGGAGTTGGAATTGACTTGGTAGGTTGATGGAATATGAGATTGAGATTGAGAGCTGTCGAGGTGGATGGTTTGATTGGTCAAGGTGGATTTATGTGGGGAACTGAATTTGATATCTACTAAAGAAGCATCAAGAAACAGCTGATAATGACAATTGTCAGATTTCAAATTGATTAGCCCAAACTTCAAGTTCCCTTTGAGGGACCCTTTCCAGCGCTGCTGCGCTTGGATACACTTGATGGGCTACCGGGACCCTGAGACTTCTGGTACCCTGTACTCAGATCGGTCATGTAGCTTATTGATATCGCCTTGCATCCTCAACATATCAACCTCCATGCACGCTACATCCCCCTGCAACTTTTTCACATCTTTCTGAGACCTCAGAAGCTTCTCATTGGCCTCGCGAACATCCTTCTTGGTCTGTCGCAGTTCATTCTCTAAGCGGATTTTATCCATATCCGCACTCCCCTGCGCTTCCTCCTCTCTATCCTGCTCAATATCCTTTTTACCCTCTGGATGATGCCACTTATTCCATCCTGTGAGGATCAATTTCCACCATTTCTTCAAAAGTTCCCGAATTCCGGGAACAAGCAGCACTGGTCTGAGATCAGATGACGAAGATATGAATGTCAACAGGCCGAGATGGCTCTTCCACGAATTGGTGCGGATTCATTTCACTTCGGAGAAGAAGTCTAACTCTGCTCCTTAGCTGACGGAGGACTTGAAGGTTGACCATAAAGACTGAGTACAGCATCTCCAGTCACGTATATGTGTGGCACGTTCGAATCAAGACTAAGAGAGATAAATGGTGAACTTACCAGAAGCAATAAATAAAGCACAAGCTTCCAAAGTGCATCAAAACAAAGAACGGACATCTTGGCCGATGGAGAGTTGATCGTGTTGAGTCAGAGGAGGATGAAGAATAAAGAACAACAAACTGCCAGTGAGTCTGACAACATGTTTACCTACTAGTACTCTCACTTCCAAGGCTCCAAGGCCTGCTCGCTATCCCTCACTCATACTTCACTCATACTTTAGATATTTACCTACCTCACTTCAAAAATATCTGGGAATTCTTATATTTATTGCTATTAAAATTCATCAAGGTGCCATTAATTAGTCTAAAAAATGCTAAAGCAGAAAATATCTAATAGGTTCACCGTTCATTAAAAGCACACTAACACGGCCTGGCCTATACCTATAGAACTTGAACTCGCACCCGTGAACCCTGCTCTCAGACCATAGTAAAACCTCCTCATGGCAAGCTTGACATGAAGGAACGAAATCTTGCTTGGCAGGAATAGAAGCAAAATCCATAGGTTCTGACACTTAAACTCGAGACACTCCACCCGTAGTCTCGAATACATGTAAGCGGGACTGCCTTGTGCGTGGATGAATGGTTCCAGTAGGTCTAAACCAGTCTGATCCATCATAATGGTGAAGAATACTGCAAATTTCGCAAGCAAAGTATTCTGGGAGATCTTTCTCCAAGCGTGTCAAAATGGAGAAGTTATTTTGAGTGGAAGAGAAGGCGATTTGTCTCCGGGAAATCTCAAGCATGCGGTGATTGCATAAAGAAAGGCAAGTAAGATCAACAAATGGAGGAAAGTCCATGACTGACAATACAAGCTCTGGGGCAAGTCCATCGAGACTCGAAGTAACCATACTGCAGATCTCAGATCTGTAGTATGGAAGAGATGGTTGTCTTTTGGGGCGCATGAGGAACGATTCCAGAGAGGAGCAAGGCCGCGGCTGTCAAAGCTGAAGTTGCGAAGGACCTAGATAGAGATGTGTGAAAGTGTTCCAAGGTTCCAAGGTCAACTTAGAATATTTGAACATCCATGGATTAGACTCGGAGCAAAAAGGACTCGGAACACCTTTGAGTGACGGTAGTATACATTGTACTCCGAGTCCTAATAGCAATATAAGTGAGTTCAATGTTCCAGTACATTACCAGGTATATTGCCTTGCCAGCGAGTTCTCCAGGGCTGCTATATGATAGAGAGTGCCTATACAGGTCGCGGTACTCCTTTAGATACTACATTTATGAATCAGGCTGAGACAAGAATGAATCGTAGAAAAGCTTTTATCTAATAGGTACAACCGCCACGTATGAGTTTGATGCTTGCGTGGAAGGCCATGCAAGGGCTTGGATAAGATGCTGCAGATTCCAGGGAGACGCAGAGATAGATGGGAAAACGACAGGGGACAGAGACAGGATCTAGGAGGCATCCTAGATATGATGGAGAACGCATCGCACCAATGAATGCTTCCCAGAACAATGAAACAAGACAGATTTAAGAAACCGAGAGCGGGCTAGGAGCCGTCAAGAAAGAGCCCCAATGGAAACAGATCGCAAGAGTCGAAAAGGGGTATAATATTCGTAAAGCAACAATGAGAACAGGTGGAGGCTATACATTGATGGGTTTGGAGGGACATGGGAAAAAACAAAGGAGGGAGAGAGAGTAGGTAGGATACAGGGAAAAATCAAGCGCCGACGGCTTGCTGTCGTAAATTCTCAGAGGAGGGCGTATCGACGGCTCGTTCACTGAGTGAGGTGGTTGACGAGGTGGCTCTTTCATCACCGCCAGGTGCTGTCAGACGAGGACCAAAGATCACAGACCCAGAGCCAGAAGTGGGTCGACGGATTTCGTCTGTTTCGTCTGGCTCCGAATCCTTCTGATCTGGTGGAATTGAGGAAGAATGAGAATCAACAGCAGGTGCGTGCAGAGGTCCTCCAAAGGTTTCATGAGCATCCTTGAAGAAATCGATCACTGGTCCACCGTCACTGTGGATGCTGAGTCTTGTGGTAGTGCTTGCACTTCGAATAGACAGGGGTCGAACACGATCAGGTTGATTGTCCGAGATGACTGATTCAGGACTGCCAATAATCGTTGGCTCCGAAGCCCTGGGCTCGTCATGAGGAGTTGGCTTTCGAAGCTTGAGACGTTCCTCAGGAGGCATATTCTGCCATTCAGATCCAAAAGTGACAATAGAAGCCTTTTTACCATGAACAGTGAAATTGGGAGTCTTTCGGGACAGACCTTCCGCATCCTGGGGAGCTTGCTCATCATCGAGCGGCGGGATGCTAGAGACCGATCCGCGTTTCTTCTTGCTGTGAGAATGATGGCGAGGCATGTGAGGATGCGAGTCTCGAAGTGTGCGATGGAGACTCCGTCGTACACGGCTAGGTCTGTGATCACTTTGAGAGACCTCTGAAGATTCATCCACCTTGTTATCCGATTCTGACTCGAGAACATTGCTGGATGGTTTTCTTGGCGGGGGAGAGCCGCTCAAGTCCAATAAGCCATTCTCTCGCAGAAGTCGTTCCTCGCCTTCGTCGTAGCTGACTGGCGATGTGAGTTTGGACGCCCGAGAACCAAGACTGGCCCCATCGAACCTGCTGGCACGACTAAGAACAGATGACTCTCGCTCTAGCTGTGTTGTTGATCCATCCAAATGCTTGTCAGGAAGAGCAGCCATGGACAAGGGTCGGCCAATGCGAGCTGCATCGGATGAGCTGGTAGAAGCCGGAATACTGGGACGACGTGTCTCATCCATTGATGGTCGTTGAAGTCGACTCAGATCAGCAGTAGGTGGATTATGAACCTCAGCAGGCACCGCAGGTCCCGCAGATTGATCGTTGATATCATGGCTGGAGGTCGTCTGAACAATACTAGGGGCACCGCGAATGCTGGGCTCAGAGATGACTGACGGTCCTGAGATGGAGGCTATCCGTGCTGCATCTGATGATGTTGTCTGTTCAGCAACGGATCGGGCACGTCCTTCAACAAAACTCTCATCTTCTCCCAAATCCCGGAGGAGAACTTCACGGTAGCACTTGTTGCGCCAGATATCTTGTCTGGCCCATTTGAGCTTCGCCGCCATGCGGCCTGCGGCCATAATGACGTTTTCGCGAGCTCGGGGGTTGACTGGAGTCAATACCTGAAGGTGACGAGCATTTCGAAGCAATTCCTCGAGCTGTTTCTGTGTTACAAAAAGCTTCTCGTTCGTTTCGCGGATCTTCTGCCCCATCAGTTGTCTTCGAGCTGCAACAAACTCGGCAACAATATCAGTGGCAATGCTTGGCGAAGGTGGCTCCTCCCTGGGCGCTGACTCTTGAGAGTTGATCGAGGCAGTTTCTACTCGCTGGCTTGTACGATACCGCTGTCCCTCATAGTTTGTAGCAATCATACCCTTCGTCCGGACACCGGTGGTTCTGAAGGCGGCAGCATAGTTGAGTTTGGAAATCCAATCATTCATCTCGGATTCAGATGCCGCGAGGAAGACTTCCTCGAGGGAGTTGTGGCGAACAAAGCTGAACGCATGCTTGTGCTTTTTGTAGCTCGTGTCTAAGAGTGCAACGGCGTCATTCGTAGACATAATCGCATCAGGCTTGAATTCTGCAAGAGGGGGCCGGAACACAAGTGTGCCCTGTCGGTCATTCTTCGCGTAGCTATCATGCTGTGACATCAACGAGCGTACCCATGTGACATTGCGGAAGAAATAGAGCTGCGAGAAGGTGAGCACCGCACCCCATTCTGCCCATGGTGAGCGAGCTCTCTTCTTTTTCGGGTCCTTTCGCCAAAGTAAGCCCACCTTGGCGACCTTGATATCTACCAGACCCGGGTTTGAAACACCTGGGTTATCGAGACTCATCTGCATGAATGCATCGGGACGAGAACGGAGCGAGATAATCTGCAAAATGCCGGATTTTGTAAACGCTTGATGAAGATCTTCCATGTCTGGTGGGCCGGCGGTTCCGAAATGGTTGTAGGTATCATCCAGATCCATTACATCTTTCAAACTTGGACGCAACGACTGTGTCTTCCCATCTAATATCAACGTATAGGGGTCAACAGGTTCACGTCCTATGAGAGCCAGGTTCTCAGTACTGGTACTTTTGAACAAGGCTCGCCGGGGTTTAGCCAGATGACGGTCTCGTAGATTTGCGTCTTCCACGTGAATGAACGGGGTATAGGAGATGTTTTCGTAGAAGCACTCCAAGATGTCATCGGAGACACCCTCACCGCGAGTATTTTTGACATAGTCGCTCTTTTGCATCTTTCGCTTGTTGTTCTTGTTGAACACGTCGGTGTGGAGGATCAATATCGAGAATGCAATGAAATATGCTTGGTCTGTGTTTGCAAAGATCCCCGGATTGCATTCATGATATCGATCCGCAAATGCCTGCAGGAATCTGTCTATTTGCTGCGTTTCCTTGGGCAGTTCGACCATCATCAAAAGTTTCCGAATGGACATATCAATTGGATCTCCAAAGTAGGTAAATGATCTCATGTACTTCCGTAAAGCAACCTTATAAAACTCATCACCCGACTGGGACAACACACCGCCAATCATGCCACGGGGTATGCTTTCTTCTAGCTTTGTCAAATAGCTGGCCGGCGTATCACTCTCTTCCTTTTCTGGGACGGGCGGGAGATCGGGTTTTGAGATGGGTGTGGATGAGCCACCAAAGCCAGGTGACCCATTGCGAGGAATAGGAGGTTCTGAGTTTTGTCTGAGTCTCTGAGTAATGCTGAAAAGATCACCAAAGCTCTTGCGGCCGGTCGTAGATGTAGATGTGCGTCCTGACGATACGAGATATGGAACTGGAGACAAATCCTCCTGGTTTTCGGCCAAGGATCCCATAGTGGACGATCTCCCTCTAGCTTGGTGAGAAGGACTGGATCGTACCGATCGATTCGAGTCATGGCGTTGCAGCTGTGGCCGGCCACTCGTCATGGGCAGTCCTACAGACGACCGAGAAGGTGAAGGAAGCGGAGACACTTGATCCGGCTCTCCAGAACCATCTGATTTTGGGGTGTCTGCTGGTGGAAACTTGGGACCATTGAGAATTGACTGATTTGGTGGAGGTTTCGGAGGAAGAGGGAAAAGAGGGCTGCGATTCCGCTTCAAACGTGGTAGCCGGAATCCTCGCTTTGCCGACGAAGTCGATCCGAAGCCCTCGCGGGGAGAGTTGGTGCGAAACGTTGCCTGGTCACCGTAGCTCTGATCCGAACGAGATGATTCCGAGAAACGAGGGTCAGTCACCGAGGAGCGTTGTGACTCAATCGGCAGGTCACGACCACCACTGCGTAATGATGTTGTCGAGAGTCGCCCTGGTTGCTCCATGCTTGTTTGGAATGTCGAGAGACTGGAATCGGCCTGCGAATCCGTTGACCCTTGATTCTTCCGTGCTGGTCTCGTCTTCGGTTGGTCTGTTGAGTTTCGGGATAGCTCTTCCATCGAGTGCTTTCGTGACGAGGGCCGAAGCTTGAACTTGGACGGTTCTTTAGTGGGTTGGTCGAGCTCGTGGCTGGTGGGGGCAGTGGTAATGATCTTGGGAGCTGCAGTGTATGAGACAAGGAAATCGTTAGTCTATCAAGGCCGTCCATTCAACTACAACCTTCTTCCCCAGTATTTCGTTCAGACATCCACTTACGCGGCAAGGAGGGCACTGGTGGAGCATCCTGTTGGGCCTGGGCGTAGCTTTTCGACAGCTGCGGGTCAGATGCATGTCGTAACCTCATGAAGCTGAATCGGTTTCGTCGCAAGCTAGGTGTCTCTCCGGAAGAAGGACCCGCGGCATCAGAGTGATTCACCCCATGATATGGCAGGTCCCCCGGCACGTCAAGCCTCGATTCGTCAGCTCCATTCTGGGGTGAGTGATCTGGACCGCGGGGGGTTGACTCGGACAGTCTGGGCTCGGCCACGGGGGGAAGCGGACGTGACAGCTGTTCACTTCGACGAGACTGAGACTGGGGTTCTAATGTGCTGTGACGTTTGGAGCTGCCATCGGCGACCAGCCGTAGGCCTTTCCAATGCATAACTGCGAAGAACCGAGGCGACCAGACCCATGCGTGGTCGGTGCCTTGCAGTTTGCAGATGATCTAGGAGAATAAATTTCCCGATCCTGTCGAGTTCACGTTCATAAAAGGGCGAGGAAGGAGGTAAAAGGTTTAAGATATCGATATTGATGGTCTAGGAGAACATAGCGACATGGAGAGTGTTCCAGAACGCGGTGGGATTTCGGATTTCGGAGGTGGAGAGACCCGTCGTCAGCTTTGCAGAAAAAGGGGAACGCGCGGGCGGGAAGGGGGTTGCTCTGAACAATAGGAGCCACACCACCAAATATTTTGATGAAATGTCAATGTTGGTATTTTTTTCTTCTTATTAATTCTGTAGATTGATGAAGAGTTATCAGTATTGAAGAAGAAATGGAAGATGCGGAGGGGTAAAAAAAGAAGTCGAAGATTAAGAGTACACGAGAGTTGGGGGTCTCATTGGTTCTAGAACATATGGGGATCCTACTATTATTATGTCTAGATTTAATATAAAGAACTGGTGGGTTTAAATATAGTTGAGGTTACTCAATTTCTGTTCTAGATTTATTCCATCACATTCAATCTCAATTTACTAGTACAAAATATTATTCGTAGTAACAATGTGAGATCATCAAGTAGTTGACGTGCATAAGTACAGGTACTTTTGTTACTATTGCGGGCAATGTATGGATGCGACATATATTGAAGCGACTGCCGATAGAACTGCATTAATATGAGAAATGGAGTCTATAAGCATAAATTATACAATAGAATAGATTGATCTATTCTAATATAATATTCTATCCAGAATATCTACTTGTATCATAATAAATATTCAATGTTAGTACTCCCATTATGTCATATATGGTAGCCTCCAGGGCTGGTCCTTATCTACTATCTCTCCCCCATACTAATCATCGAGACCCATTGGTCCATACTACTACACTTCATCTCCCTCTTTCTGCACTTCCAAGGTTGCATAATCCCAGGCTTGAAGTGCTGTGGTCATTACTGCCCAGGTGGCATCCAATTCGTGATGCGTCTTTTACCTGTTCTCCTGCTTTATGGCTCCCTCATCCCATCCATTTCCGCCATTCCCGCTGCTTCCAGTATCGCCCCGGATCTTCAACCCCAACCCCAGCCCGGCCGCCTCCTTACGCACTCCGATCCACGCCGTCCCTGGACCCGACTTCGAGACTGGGTGATTGAATCTGTCTGGGGAACTGGGCGCTGCTCCTCTCACAAAAACACAGGTCCGCCACGCAATGTACGAGAGCGATATGAGAACGATGTAGTTCTCCGCTTTCACTTGCGTCATCCCGAAGAGGCAGAAGCACTGGCCGAGGCATCACAGGCCTTGGTCCTAGATATTTGGGATATTACGGCGCAATATGTCGATATACGTCTATCTGATGACATGGTGCGTCTACAAAACTTTACTTTTCAATTCCTCGCAGCTGGTCCGCGGGGTCGCAGCGCAACGATGAATTAACGGTTCGAGACAGGTCCCCTCCTTACTCGACTTGCTCCCTCCCTCGCTCCGCACGGCCCACACTCCCCTCATGGATGATCTGGTTGAAATGATCTATGCGACTTATCCGAGACAACACCTCACCAGCTGGAAGACAGAGCATGGATCTGCAGCCCGTGAGAAACCCTCGACCGTTGATGATGTCTTTTTCCGTGACTACCAGCCGCTTTCGGTTATCACTCAATGGATGCGATTAATGTCCTCCATGTTCTCCTCCCATGTCCGGTTTACGAGCATCGGACTCTCCCACGAAGGCCGGGAAATTCCGGCGCTACGACTGGGGAATGCGAAATTCCCCACCTCCGAACCGCGCAAGACAATCGTTATTATCGGTGGTCTCCATGCTCGAGAATGGATCAGCACTTCGACAGTGACTTATGTAGCTTATAGTATGATCACTCAATACGACCAGTCCCACACGGTTACTCATCTCCTAGATGAGTATGATTGGGTATTTGTTCCAACCCTGAACCCAGACGGTTATGTCTATTCGTGGGAGTCGGATCGCCTCTGGCGCAAGAACAGACAACCCACTGGTCTTCCATTTTGCCCAGGAGTTGACCTGGACCGCGCGTGGGATTTCGAATGGGATGGTGAATCCACCCGTTCTAACCCATGCTCAGAGAATTACGCTGGGTCGGAGCCCTTCGAGGCCCTGGAATCCTATCGACTTGCTCGATGGGCTATAAATCAGACAGAGAGTGGGCGTGCGAAAATTGTCGGATTCCTAGATCTCCACTCATATTCCCAGCAGATTCTGTATCCTTATTCTTACACTTGTTCCTCAGTGCCCCCGACTCTCGAAAGTCTTGAGGAGCTGGCCTTGGGTCTTGCTAAAGCTATCCGGCATTCATCTGGGGAGCCCTATGATGTGACCTCTGCCTGTGAGGGTGTTCTCACATCAGGCTCAGCGAATACCATCACCTCAGGTGGTAGTGCACTGGATTGGTTTTACCATCACCTCCATGCCAGATACTCTTACCAGATCAAATTGCGTGATCGTGGAAGCTACGGCTTCCTCTTGCCCTCAGAGCACATTGTCCCTACCGGCGAGGAGATTTTCCACGCTGTTCTGACATTTGGAAAATTCGTTTGGGGTGAAGAGATGCCATTTTCTAATACGGAGTTCGACTTTGAGACCACCAGTGATCAACAACCATTGGCCTAATCTGATCTACATGATAATTCTTTAACGATCTCTGCGACACTTTTTGGTTTCCTTATTTTATCGAAATGCTTTGATGACATGTTTGCATTTCCCACTGGGCGTCGGGTGTTAAATTCTCTTCAGGGTCTTAGCACACCTGGTACATATTGGCTTCTCAGCACACTGGACTAATCCCGATGTACGATGAACGTCAAACAAAATGACGAGATATGATTTGAGTTAGCATTTTTGAATAGCAGCAAAAAAAAGATTTGATACTTCTAAACTTATCAAACTACCATAGTGAAATCAATAGACAAGAAACCACCTTAACAAATCCCACCACCTATTACGCGGTTTTAAAGCTCACCGGTCCAGCCCAAACCCTCAACGCCTTTCCCCAAATTTGCAAGCAGACCACCATACAAGCCGCAGCTCCCAGAATCGCACACATGATTCCAAACTGTTTAATGGTCCCCATATCCTGCGCCCATTCCACCATAAAATAGGAAATAATAAAACCCCCAGTAGTTCTCCCAAAATTGACCCAAGCCGCAACCTCCCCACTCGCCTCAGGATACGAATCAAGTACATACGAGTTAACCGCCACAGTAACGATCATGATACCAAAGACATAAAGGCCCCAGCCTAGAGCTGCAAGCATGTAGTGATAGTGTCGTTCCAGCGCGAATCCGAGGAGAATCAATCCGGGTACCATGAATGGCATAGCAAACCAGATAGCATATAGGCGGGCTTCGGGTTCTAGTCTGTTATTGTGGTATTTCGTGTAGAGCCTCGTGATACTATCGTGCAGCCAGTGTCCTGTGATTTCACCTAGGATGACTGCTACCACCGGTGTGAAGTAGAAGAATCCTGTATAATTTCATTAATCGTCCATCTCTTCGAAATCCTCAGATATGAATAGACGATAAGGCTTTGTTTCACGTACCGATCTGCTTCGCACCAAACCCATACTTCGGCGCCAGGAATATCGACAACGTGGTATTAATACCAACAACCCAAGCAAACATAAGCAAGTAGAAGATGACGGTTAAGAAAACCACAGGCTTGCAAATAATAACCGCGGGCCGCATAACTGCATCCTTGAACGAGTTCTTAATATACCTTGTACGCATCTGCTGGATACCCAGCATACGGTGCCAGCGTGGAGCATTAGGAACGAGCTCTGGCTGGATGGTCTTGCGATCATGGTAGGTTTCCTCGGCGAACAGGATAATAGCTATAAGGCATAGACCTGTTTCAATGGCGTAGACACCGAATGCCCATTGCCAGATCTGGGTGTTTATTATAAATGCTCCGATCAGAGGACCCATGTAGGGGGATAGGACTATGAATCCGGACCAGATGTTGATTTTGCGGGCGTATTCGTGGAGGAAGAACATGTCTTTGATGAACATGAGACCACCCTGGGATTTGTTAGATTTTTCCACTAGTTCCAATGTGGGAGGGTGACTTACACCTTGAGCTACTGTTGAGAAGAAGCCGTTGAGAATACGGGCGGCCTGGATGATATTTTAGTTCTCAATCCTTGCAGTGTAGGCATATTATGTGGGTGATACCATGAATGACTCGAAGCTTTGCGCAGCAGCACACCATATTGCGGTTGCAAGTGCTAGCAATGTCCACCAGAATAGAATGGGATATCGGCCAAAGTAGGCAGATAAAGCGACGATGATAGGTCCAGCAGCTCCAAGCATGAATACGTTGCCGACTTGGGAGTGGTTAACAACATTGGGATCCATATTCCACTCTCTAGGAAGGAAAGCAAACTGGTTAGTATAATAATGATATTGTCGGCATAGTATGTTACTTACTCTCCTTGAGGTGTCAGTGTCACTGAGCCAGTTGCACTTCCGTAATCAGGTAAAAATGCAGTGCATGATATAACAATCAAGATGAGATTCTTGCGAAATTGTGACCAATTCAGTGGATCATTAGAAGAATCACTTGGCTGTGGAATCAGAATAGTTTTCCCATCTGCAGTTGTCTTCAAACCACGATCATGGGCAAGAGAGGCATCATTCAAGATGTATCCTTCTCTTTCCCCAATTTTCTCAAGGTCAATTCCATCATCGATCCTTTCAGGACTCAAGACACCATCCCGATGGACAATTTCAGGTTTCTCGATGTCCATAGTGGGAATAAGATGCTGTCTCCAGCTAGTTCAGAAGAGACCACAAATGTCCTGCAAGCCACAGAGAAACATTCAAATTGTATGAAACTCACTCAGGAGAAGCAAAATAGCACCAAATAACCAGAAATCCCAAATATACCCCTAACATCTTTAAGTAAATCCAGAACTGCAGGACATTGTGGACATCGGCAAAGCTCAAAGCATCAAAGCCGAAACCCACATTCGCGCCAGCTGACAACCGTCTTGATAATCCTTACGCCATTAGAAGAGAGTTTCGCGAACTCGTCCCTGCATCACGATTTGCCAATTCCAACCCAAGTCCCGTTCTCTGGTGGGCCTCTTCCCCGGGCTCAGCTTTAGTTTAGCATTGTGGGGGTGGGGAGGAGTGATTTCATGGTTCTGATTCGTGGTTCTCGAGTGTGGGGACTCCGCACGGCCCTGGGCGGATTTGTTGTCGCCGGTGATTACTTCCCTTCCTTCTCGCTTGTTGTGTCGATCTCGGTTTTGGTTGGGGTTCCGTGGGTGATTGTGAGGTGGGATATGGGAGGTGTGGGTTTGAGTGCCCGGTGGGTTTTTATGCGTGGTTGCGTTATCTTCAAGTTGTTTCAATGATCGACGATGTTGTGAGAGGATGGGGTGGCGAGGTTGGGCTGGATCTTATTTTGGAGGTATATCACTTCCTTTTCATTCAAGATTCATGCAAGGACTGATTTTGAGTATGGTTTAGATTAGCCGGAATTATGCGTGGTGTGTAGATCCAAGGGACGCTATCAGCCAGTACCTGGGATGGATGACCTGGTCATATGTGCCTGTCCTTAGGCCCTTAATTCAACTGCCAGTATTTGTTATAAGCCTTTAACAATCCAAGGCTCAGTATCACTGTGGATGACACGGTAGTTTTTCTCTGAAGTCTCCATAGAGAACAAAAGTATGGATCATCATGAAGGTTAAGCGGTGCTGGTAGACTTATAGCCCGAAGCAACTTTCTTTCCAAATGACCAAATGTTGTAGTATTAAATGCAGAACATGATGATAAGCTTACTAAATGAAGGTCAATCTCTGGTAAACGGTAAATATTGGATATCTCACGAGCGGAGGTAAGTCTTCACGAAATCTCCCCAAACAGCCGCTCGCTTATAGAGGTGAAAGCCAGGAGAATTGCCCTCTCTTAGTCCATCAATAGCATCCACAAGACTTCCTCCAAGTCCCTCTGCCTTAATTTCTGGAATAGTGTAGAGCAAAGTTTTGAAAGAAAAGAGCAATGCTTTGCTCTGAGGTAAGCGATGCAGACATTGCCTCTCAACACGGAGGCGCATCTATATTCAACATTTAGAATGAGCTCAGAAATAGATGGGGATAAAAATACCTTATCAATGTCAAAATCCTCTTGTGGAATTTCCTCGCCTTCATATAAGTGGTTGCCCGTTGCTCTGTATAGTTGATCATTTGATTGAATGGCCCACTAGAGAAGTGATCAGCATAGTTCATGTAT
Organism: Penicillium herquei; assembly: GCA_039634405.1. NCBI lineage: Eukaryota > Fungi > Ascomycota > Eurotiomycetes > Eurotiales > Aspergillaceae > Penicillium > Penicillium herquei. The sequence goes on from CP098390.1 coordinate 3,016,693, forward strand.
AGGACCTTGAAGAACTTACATTGGCGCGCTTCACAAACTTTCCCACCTTCAACTTCGCGAAGTATCGATCCATACTCTTCTCAAGCTTTTCCTTATAATGTGGCACCGGCTTATGGATATCCCTCAGTTTCAAGTTCAACTTCTTAGCTGTATCAAATCCATTCGGAAAACAAGTCACAAAGCCTTTGAGTTTGTAGCCATCACCATCTTCAGCTGGCAGCAAGAATAGGAAGTCATCCTCAACAAGGCCGCCGAGTAATTTTAATGCATCTTTCGGGTTATTCGGCGGCGAAAGCTGGACCTTCTCATTTGTAGGCAAGTTATAAAGATGCTCCGATTCCTTCTCACTAGATCTGAGTTGGAACATTCGAGGATACCGTGTTGGGAGGTAAGTGCCGACAAGCCAGGTATAGAATTCATCAACGGCTTCCTTCACCGACTCTTCTGCAGCAAGCACATTCTCCGGGTACTGTGCCATGATCTTTCTGCGCAATGTGATGCGGTCGAGGTAATTTTTGTCTATTTCGATTAACTCGCTGACTGTGCTTTCTTGGATACCTACAATCAACATGATACTGTTAGTAAGGGCTCTCATCTCTGCTACCTCTCATGGTCGGGGTTGACAGATACTCATTGTAAGGTTGTATTTCGGCTTGAAAGGCCGAATCCTGACTGGTTCCGCATTTCTCCATTCGAAATTTGGCAAAGGTTCAACAGTTGGATAGCAGTCTCGCTCTGTCGAACTCTCGAGAGAAACAGAATACAAGTCTGTTTTTCTTTGACTCTTGACGAAAAGGAATAGTACACAAGAAAGAGAGCTGAAACAGATAATTGCGGGTAAGGCTGGCCAGCGCAACAAAGCCTGAAAACATTCCATGGTAAAAGATGGAAGTGAGTAAATGAGAGAAAGAGATTTAAAACCATGAATGCATAGAAAGGACCGAGGGGGCTATTTAGCTTAATCTGAATAAAAGATCAGATGGTTCACCTCGCGATAAGGCGACGCCACAACTATGACAACGTATTTTCCGACCAAGCCGAATATCAGTAGACTATCCAATTTTATTCTAGATCTCTTATCCTGCATGAAGTGCTCATATTTCCACCCAATATTGGTAATATTCTGGCTGATCTTAGGTCGACCCCGCACAACCTTATCTTCAGGACTCCAAGTGCTCATTCAACCTGCCGTTTTGGGTTAGCGACCTTAGTCATTCATATTAAAATAACTTAGGGCTTGATAAAGGTTCAGTTACTTGGCCACAATGGATTCTTTGTGTGTGATATTCAGACTAAATGCGGAATAGACCATACTTTCTTAGTACTCCAACTCGTAACAACCACCTAGACAGTAGGCATCAAGCTAGACGCTCTGCTTCCAAAGACGACTCCAAGCCTCAGGCTTGATCAAAGTATCTCAAGTCCAAAGACCCCTCCGGAAACGAATATCAAGTCTCGAACTAAAATTACATGTGCCTTGACTCCGAGTTTGCGGCCTTCCGGATGAGGCTTGTACTGATCAGTGAGCATCCACACACCAAGAGTCCAACATTGAAGATTGAATGGGCCTAAAAATAGGATATGGAAGAATCTCTAGCAAAGAGACTCATTCGAGTGTCCGATACAGATACAGAAATTTTGGGATCATGGGAGACCTGTCCTGTGGCTATTTCTGGATCTATCAACAGAACCTTGGAATGATGATACTGACTTTGATTCTTAAAGCGAGAGCAAAGGCTTCCGCCGTCTATCTTGCGTTTGTATGAGACCTTAAGCCACTATACTAATGATAGAACCCCCTAAAATAGCATTTCAAGAGAGTTGAACATTACAGCTCAAAGCGATGTGTTCTCCAAGTTTAGAATCCCTTCACGAGTCTTTTATGAACTTGAAACGCGCCTTTCAAATCAGGTCTCTGATTCTTTATTAATAACATTTCTATCATGATTTCTAGCGATAATTTACCAAAATCAAGAAATTCTACTGAGGCATGGCCCTGAATTGAGATCACTATTTAACCCAAGGCGTCGCCGAAGGTAGACTACCTGCTGAAATTCATGATCAAGGACGACCTGAGAGTTCACTGTCCAGTTACTCAAGAATTCCTTACTACAAGTTCTAGCATTCACAGTACGTATAGCACACTCGAGTTGCTCAAACAGTTTCCCTCTATGTACTTTAGTGCAGACTACTGATTCAAATTTTATCTAGGCTGCATAGTTATAATCCACAATCATGGAGGAACTCCCAGACCTTGGTGAAACGGGTCTACTAGACTTCGATGACCTCCCAGGCATGGGTGAGCCGGGACCGGCTGAGGAACCAGCTGAGGAACCAGCTGCGGCACCGGCTGCACGGCCCAAAGTCTTTCGACCTGTTGGTCGACTACCAATGTATAATCTTTGGTCGCAAGATGAGTTACGTCTTGAAGGGGCCGATCAAAACGACGAGCGAATAGGTATCATCGACAATCTAGAACAGATGGAAATTGAAATGGACTTTCCCACAATGCGAACTGCAGTCATGAGTGACGAGTTGCTCGAACGAATCCTTCAAGCTGTGCGAGAAAATCGAATGCCCGGCACAACTATGTGTGCCAATCTCCTAAATGAAGATACCAGAGATGCGACATTTATCGCATTAAAAAAGGTTTGGCGACAATGGCGTAAAGGCCAACGGTGGAGAGGTCTTCAAAGGGAGGGATATGACCCCAAGCTGTATAAGAATATTGCAGGAACAGCTCCATACAAATCAATGAGGCTTATGTGGATTCTAAATGTCCAGGATAGACATAGTGTTATGCAGGAAACTCTAGTTTCATCCAGAGTAGGTGATCCTACTGGTACTGCTCCTCCTCTTCCTACTATTCCTCGCTCGCGTGTTCCTGCTCCCGCTGCTGAGCCCGAGCCTGATCCTCCTGTTGAGTCTGGTCCCCCTGCTGGATACGATACAGCTGGCATTGCATATGATCCCGCCTTTCCAATTGATCCTGCTCTCATGCTTCCTCCTGGCACTGCAGCGGCGGGTATTGGCATGCGTACTAGTACATTTTCTTACGAGAATGATGATTTGGTCTGGAATGCACCTTTAATGGTTGTAATTGCAGATGCCTTTGATCCCAAAGATGTCGTCTCGTATAGGTTTGAGAGCTGCAATCTCTCCGAGGTCATGGCCGAGGATAGGCCTAACTGGCCAGACTACCGAAAAGCGGACTTGGTGAGCTTTGATGACATGTGGCTAAACTGGAGGGGTCTTGAAATCTCAACCCTCACCAATCATCTGCTTCAACTTGGACATATGACGGAACAAGGAAGTCTGTGGTGGAGCTATAGACCTGCATCCCAATGGAGAGCTATGCTTTACGGTGAGACTGATCGGACGCAAATAACCAGTTCGGATTCATTCCGGGAAATTGTGCTCCGTACTTATGAAGAACGTTTCCCCTGGTATCATGGCAGAAGAGAGAGGAGTCGAGGTGGCATGCCAACTGGACCTCGCCCTTGTTTTACAATTTTTGTGGTACCGAACTCTCAAGGTAAGTCTGTCCATTGAATAACTTCGTGTGTCAAATTTCTAACGTGTGATAGAATTCCCTCAAGTTCAAGTTCTTCCTACCGCTGCAAGGCGTGGTAGACAGGCTGCGCAGGGGCCTGAAGGTACGGAGGAACCTGCTGCACCAAATGATCCATCGGCGGAGGCTTTTGACAACTTCATTACGATGCCAAGTAGTGGTAGCAGTCGAAATTCCGAGAAGCGGCGTTCCCGGCGTGCTACTAGTAGTCCCGAAGAGCCGCCTCAAAAGGAACGGAAACTCCGAAGGTCTCGGAGGCACAAGAAATAGATTTGGCTCTCATTGGTACTAGCGATAGATAGACTGTTTTAGGAGAGTGTTTAAGAGCGGGTGCAATGGTTTCAATGTAATTTCACATTGAAAGTACGGAGGTTGACGGAACATTTGGTGGAATCTTGGATCTATTTTTGTTTTAGTTTGAATTCATTTTATATCAATCAATTTCCAGATGTCTATTCAACGAAACAGACACAGCCTGCCCAGGTGAGATTTCAAGTGCGAACCCCCCTGGTACAAAAGGACCGATGTAGCGGATGGATTATCGAATCAACAGATATCTCACATTATAAACCCTTCGACTTTATCAGCGAGAAACTTTGTCACGTCTGCTCCGTATCTCCCTTGCCATATACTATTCAGAAGCTCAGTCGCATATAAGGTACTCCCAAATCCAGTAGCATTCCACAGACTATTCAGCTGTTCAATCACAAACTGGCGATCAGCCTCCAGCGAGCACTCTGTGCCCACGATGAAAAATGGCCAGATCAAAATATGTCCTCCGGGGGAACTGGCATTGAAGGTAGCCGTCTCTGCTAAGAAATTCTGCACTAGCATGGAAACATGCTCATCGGAAGCATTGCAGGCTCTAGCAAGATAAACGCTTGCTGCGCCATGGATGAGACCAGCTACTTTTAAGATCAGAGGAAAATTGGTTGGATTTGTTTCGAGAGAGCCGTATAGGAACTCCAGGTCCTTCCGCGTAACATTTTGGAAAGTTTCGATCGCTAGGCGCTCGGAAATGAGAGGAGCGGAGTATAGTGACATTCTAGAAGATACAGTAAGCTTTCTTTTCTTTGATTCGAAATGACAGGGATGGCATAGAGACGGACTTCCGATTTTGTTGAATGAGAAACTTTCCGACTGGGCTTTTTTCAATAATGACTTCGCCTCCTTGTGACTGGATAAAACTTTGAACCATTCTGAGAAGGATCTGGAAGTCTCTCGTTCGAGCGGTAATCATTTCTTCAATCAAAAGCAGGATCATAGTGGAGAGACTGGAGTATACAAGAGCGCTCTCTAAATGTCCACCATGTATTTGTTGCGTAAGACCTTTAATCGCCGCCATATGATACTTCGCTGCGTCCTTCTTCCATTGTGCATGTTTGATGGAAAGATGAGACATAGATGCTGCGAGTATTGAATTTCTCACCATGACATCGTGCTCTGACATGGGTAATATAAGATCATTGTAGCCATTGAAGAGGGTGTTGATAGCGATCATAGCTGGTGCAACATTTTGTGAAACTGCCTGGTGTTAGAAAATGCCTGCATGGAAATGGATGGTCTCATACAGTAGTTGAGTAGAAACCGAGATCTCCGATCCAAATGGTCCAGAACAACGGTAGGTAAGACGGTTGGCATTGATAAAGCATCTTCATTCTGGGTCTCCTCTTGCGCAGTCGATTCTACAGTTGGCTCTTGATTTGCGGCATAGGTGGAAGTTGGATCAGGGCTGCGCGAATGGATCCATATTAGCATGTGGACTCTAGATGACTTTTTCAAATGAGGATCATACCTGGAGTTTTTAATTGGGATCTTTTTCCCCGCCAGATTACCCCTTGATGCGACTCCATTATTGAATCGATAGCGGATACCCAGACCCGAACACTGAAGACCCTTCTTGACGCATTTTTGACACGGAGTCCCCCGATCGCAATTTATTCGCCGCTGGGAGCAGTTGTAACATCCTATCAAAATTCTTTGTTATGAAAATTATGACCAATGGATGAATCGCCGTGCGTCAGTACCTTTGACTCTTCTTGGCTTTCTCCTTGCGTTGTGCTCATCTGCCATGGAATGGCCCGGGCGCTTGAGTTCACCTCCACCCTCGGACGATTATATGAGTTCAGAAAATGAGATGTAGGAAGGTGGTAAGTTTTTCTCGTAAGCTGGTGAGAATAGGGAGGAAATATTTGATACTTGTTGTGGACTGAGTTCCAACTCCAAGTGAGGGGTTGTAGGTTATAGAGCCGCAATGCGGGGCTGGTACTATCAAGATTCAAGCCCCTTGGGAACCTTCAACTGGTGTAGAAACTAACCCTAGGTTCCATAATGGGATGAAATCAATGATTATTCGAGGATGAGCATTAAGCAAAACTTGAATTAAAGGGTAATTTCTTAAACTAGTAAAACCACATGGGCCTGCACAGATAAGAGAGCATCCAAGTCTGTCTGCAACAAGCTAGAAAAGCCACGACACAAACTTCCGATAAAACCAGTGAGATTGCGCATGCTTCTCAGCTTCAGCCTCCTTTCGAGCAACATAGGCAGCTTCCTCGCGATCAATTTCGTCCTTTCCAGTCCACAAATCAGCCTCCTCGGGCTTGACGCCCTTGCAGCCGGTCGCGAACTTGTACCCGAAGATCAAGATCAGATAGAGGGGAATGCCAAGGTAAGCTGTGATGAAGTTCTTGTAGTCAAAGTTGCCCCATTTCTTATTGTGCGTGAAAACATCATAGTTTTTGGTAAACGCAATAAGAATGCAAAAGGCCAAAGCACCATAGGAGCCTGCCACACCCAGAGGTGCAACATATGCCATGCTTTCCACGGGAACATTCTGTGCCTTTCGAGCTCGGACAAAGCAAATGTGAGTAACGAGGATTGAGATCCAGGTCAAGAGACCAAAGATCGTGACCAGGTTGACAAAGTACTTGAAGATGGTCTTTGCGTCGCTGGAGACGTTCATGTAGGCAAGCAATGCAAACATCGAGGAAATTGCTAAGGCAAAGACGGGAACACCACGTTTGTCAGTTCTTGCGAATATCTTTGGCGCTTTTCCCTCGCGAGCCAGGCCGTAGATCGTACGAGTAGCGATGTACAGATCGGAGTTCGCAGCTGAAAAGACGAAGAGGAGAATGCACGCATTCAGAATGTGAGATAGCACGGGAATCCCAGACAGCTCGATAGCGACGACAAATGGTGAAGCTGCAGCTGAGCTGCTGGCGCCCACGGCAAATGCGAGCTTCGGATCGTTGTATGGAACCAAGGTGCCGACGAGAAGAACGGAAAGGACGTAGAATACGAGAATTCGCCAGAAGGTCAGTTTGATCGCACGGGGGATGGTTCGCCGAGGATTCTGTGCCTCGCCAACCGTCACACCAACAAGCTCTGTTCCGAGGTAGGCAAAAGTGGCAGAGACCATGGTGGACCAAAAAGCTAGGAATCGCCCTGCATTTCCTTCTTCGATGTATGTGTTGAATGCCCCTGGCTTCTTCCAGTACCTAAAGCCCTTACGATCATGGTCCGGGCCTCCACCTAGCATAAGGATGAAGGAAAGAAGAATGATACCGAGGATCACAATGACCTTGAAGGAGGATAGCCAGAACTCGAATTCGCCAAAGAAGCGCACTCCAAAATAGTTTATGCAGACGATCAAGATCAGGAAGATAGTGATCCATACGCCGGCATTGACTTTTTCACTCGGAATCCAGTAAGATATGACCAGGGCGCCAGCAGTCAATTGGTTTGGTGATAAAATTATGTACTTGAACCAATATCTAAAATTCAGTCAGCGATTGATCTCTTGCACCAAGTCCATGATACATACGTCCAACCTAGCGTGAATCCGAGAGCCGGGTCGCAGAATCGCACGGCGTAACCTGTGAAACCAGATGGGAGGGGTAACCAGGCAGCCATTTCGCCGAGGGCACACATTACCAGGTACACGATGAATCCAACCCAGCCGTAGGCAATAAGTATGGCAGCAGGCTATCGAGGTTAGAACTTGGACACCAAGTAGGGAGCCACTAGAGGATACATACCCCTGCTCTGGAAAAAGAAAGTTAGCATATTCCTCTTTTGCACACAGGCAGCATTTGAAAACCTACTTTGCAAGTGCCTCGCCTGTTCCAATAATCAAACCAGTTCCAATTGCACCGCCAATGGCTATACACTGTCAGTCCTCTATCCACCCCTCTGTGCAGGTGTTACTCACCAATCATCGTGATGTGTCGAGCCTTCAAGGCTCTATGGAGATCAACATGGTTGGGGTCAGAAAGACCACCCTCTTCAGTAGTAATCACATCTTTCTCGCTGCCTTCAATCTTGCGCGGGTCATCCGATTCAAAAATCTGGGGCTTGATCTCTGCTGCCTCCATGACTACGCAGCACAAGGTCAAGGTAGAAGAAGAGACAACACTCGAGTGATAATATGAGGGAGGGAGGAATGATGACTAGGCACCGGTGCTAGTTGAATTAAGATAGATCTTTTCTCCTAGACCTCGGTATGATGCATGTGTCAGTCCTGAGAGGCTGGGTGAGGGGCTGCAGTGGGTTGGATAAAGGGAAGAAAGAGGGTCAGCACGACAAGGATGGGACAAGCTGCGCTTTAGAACCGCACACCACAAGTCACTGGCACTGGCACGTCCAAATTTTCTTCATATCAGAAAAGATAAGAGCAAGGCTCATTCGTAGATTTTAACTGTCATTTAATCATTCAGCAAGATAAGCTAAGTGGAGAGCCAAGGCATCTGAAATGCGGAGTAGATAGGATGGCAGATGGAACAGCGTTACAGTGCCTAACTAGGCCAAGAGATTTATGGCTTCCGGTTCTTAATAAGGTTCTAGTACTTCGTTTTAGCAGGTCATTTTCTCATAGTATATGCAGTCAGCTTGACTAAGCCCCAAGGCTATGCTGCCTCGCCCTAGAGGTGTATCACCTGTGCATACCCGTTGACATGTACACAAAGTGGCATCTGAACATTGCTACAGGTGGCAATGTCTGTACTGTATACCGTGCTCTTCACCGAAACTTCAACTTTCTTAGCCCCGATGTCTTTGACATTAAGAGGTGCCAATTGGTCCTGTTAGGGGAGCGCCCAGGCGCCAAGGTCTTGGAGGACAAAACCTATTCCCATTTGAACTATGGTTGTCTTGCGGGGAGCATCGATGCGGCTCGCTTTGCATCGGCAGTCGAATTTTTCCAGATGTTATATCTCCGAGGTTGGGGTCATGTCGATCTTCTCCCTGGTCGAGTAATTGTCAAAAGCAGGGCGTTATAGTTCGACTGTTGCCCACCTGGGCAGGTGTTGTTGATCCAGCATCATCTATACACTGCCCCTTCCCAGGTCAGCGCCACATACTCAATAGATAATGCCCAGTCAGCCTCACCAACCTTGTAGATAATGATATCCCATAATGATTCTTTCTTCCAAAGTTTGCTTCCAAACTCAAACTGAAGAGTAATTGGAATCTTGGGCAGTGGCTTGGCGGCCCGTTTGTGCCAAGATCTCCCGTGTTTATTGGCGCGGGCACTGTGGGGGCCTCACGCTGAAATGCCACCGCTCTTGGCAGGAAGCTGTATAGCTAAGTCGGATTTTGCTGGTACTTCCAGTATGCCTGTGATTCAATCTGAATTAGTGGGATTATTGTAAATCCGAGCTCAAAGCTTAGAGAAAGATTTGAAATTTCAAGTTCATCATGATGTTTATGCTTCCGTTGTACATGGAGGTACTAGGGGTCTCCTGTACTATATATGTCAACAGAAGGACTCGGAACATCAGAGTTTAATTGTACCCATGATTGAACGTTTTCTATACTCGTAGATTTTTGGCAAACCTGGTAAAATAAATTGAAGAAAACGCATCAAATTACAGTAAAATAAAAACAAAACGAGAGAAGATTGGTGAGTTGGTGAAGATGAAAATGAAAGTGAGTGAGATCAATGTGAATGTTCTGCCGGAAACTCCAGGCACCAGCAAGTTTAAATACCCCACTCACCGCCTGCCTGTTTTCACCTTCACCCTTTCCTCACCGCTTTGCCTACCGCCCTCCACCCAGGCAGAAATGCGTTTTTTGTCGCGGCTCTGCCGCAAATTAAAGATAGCTTCAGCTGTCCCCGCTCGACGTTCCCTCCCTTCCTTTGACACCGGTCAAAAGATGTCAAAGGAAACTTTGGCCGCGATTGAACATGAGTTCATCCTCAGTGGTCTGCGCCAAGGCTATCGTCATGATGGCCGAGGTGATAATGACTACCGAGAGCTGAAAGTCTCCTTCGGCCAAGACTACGGACATGTAAATCTTCAGCTGGGAAAAACCAGGTATGTCCCTACCTACACATGAAGAGAAAGCACATTCAGGGTCTAACACAGGTGTTTCAGCGTGATTGTTCGTATGTCAGCCACTGTTGGCAAGCCCCACCAAGATCGCCCTTTCGATGGTACCTTCAATATTCAGATGGAATTGACTCCCATGGGCAGTCCCGGTTGGGAAAGTGGCCGGTAAGGATTCATTTCCTGATTCTCACTTTGATGGAGCGTTACTAATATACGCTCTCTCTCATATAGCCCCAGCGAGTATGAATCTCAGGTTCTCCACGTACTTGACCGAGTCATCCGTCACTCCAACGCTCTCGATACCGAATCGCTGTGCATTGTTAAGGGTGTCAGCTGCTGGAACATCACCGCATACGTTCATGTTGTTGATTATGATGGAAACCTGACCGACGCTGCCTGCATGGCAATCATGACTTCCTTACAGCACTTCCGCCGTCCCGACTCCGAGTCGCGTGGTGGCGAAGCCATCATCTATGGACTTGAGGAACGAGTCCCAGTCCCTCTGAACATCACCCGCCAGCCTCTCTGCGTCTCCGTTATCTTTTTCAACGATGTCAAAAACCAGCTTCTTGATCCCACCTACAAGGAAGAGCTGGCCGCCGATGGAGAGTTTGTCATTGGCCTTGACGACAGTGGCCTTGTGTGCTTTTTCGAAAAAATGGCAGGCGCTGCTTCTCACCCAATGTCCACCCTTGACATGCTGACAGTCGCTGGTGAGAGAATCAAGGAGCACAATGCTAAGTTGCAGAAAGCACTGAAGGCCGATCTCGCCCAGCGTGCAGAACTTGGTATGACCAATGCGGCCAAGGCAGCGAATGACCGCTGATTCATGAGTCTTCCTTCAACCTAAGGGCTGCTTCAACGAAATCTTTCTGGCTCATTATCTTTTTTTTACTCGCCATTTCTTTTTATTACTATCTTTATTTTCAAGCCCTTTGGTGTTTTTGTAGGGGTCTCTGTACATAGTTCATACTTAGGATCGTCTGATCCAAAATTCCTGGACAGGTTTCCAGTTTAACTTAGGTCGAATTAAAATCAATATTCTTATTCATCTATGTTTCTCCTTTTCGTCCGTCGATCATCATTTGGTTGTTTTGAGATGTTGTAAGGCTGCAGGTGTCAATCTATCCCCGACTGCGGCAATGCCAAGCAACCATCTCTTATTAGAGCGCATATTAGTTGATGTCTATTGACTTTAAGTAGAATTAATGCTATGGAGGTCAATTGGAAATATTTCCATTGATCTTCACCCTAAAAAGGCCACTACGATCTCAACTAATTAGAGTTGGGGTCTTTTACCGCCCGAGAAAAAGCGGGACGATCACAACAGCTTTAGTTACTTGCTGCCTTCGCTAAGCCACCTCATTCTTGACTCGTCTTTTTTTTTTCTCACTCAACTCACCACCGTGTCGCTTTGAGTCTATTTACCGTAAATATCGAACCTTTGAACCCTCCTCTGATAGACCCTGTTGTGACGGTCCTCTTTGCCCTCGATCTCCGTCAGTTTCGATCTATGCCTCAGGGGCACTACCATTACTCTCAGTGAGGGTATTAGCTTCCCCTCCGCGGCAGCATGGCCGGTAGGCCTCCCGGATCGCATCCAGCGGCTGGCCACGATGACGACTTGCTCCTAGACTCTGGTCCAACGTATAACTCTGGCCAGCCCCCACCCGTGAACGACGAACATCTACTTGAACAATACAACATTGACGACTCCGAGCAGCCGTATGCAGCACAATCTCGCCCTTCCATATCCTACGATAGTTTTGTCGGCAGCCGCGCGCAGCAGGCTGGAGCCCATCAAGATGTCGCTCCTGGCCCGGCGCATGCGGCCACTCCCGGAGTTTACATGAACGATCCTTATGCCGACAATCCCATCGGCCGAACCTATTCCCAGACCTCCGGCCTTGATAACTACCAACGGTACTCCTTTGACGAACTTGAAGATTCCCACTCCGGCTATTATGATCTCGATGCGGATGAAGACCGGATCTCCAGCGCGCATCATGTACGAAAAGCGAACGAGCGGAACAGTATCATGGGGTTGGGAGGTGGAATTATGGGCAAGGCGAAATACATGTTTGGGATGGGGCCGCAGTACTCCGAGATGGATCTTCCATTAACGGAGGCTGGAGCCAGAAGAGCCGCAGTCGAAGGCTCTGGTGGAGCGGCAGCTGTACCCAAGACAAAAAAGAAGTTCAGCGCATCCGATCTGACATCGATCTTTGGACGACGAAAGGTTGACCCCGCAAGCCTGGGTCCTCGTATCATCCAAGTCAACAACCCCCCTGCGAACGCCGTGCACAAGTCTATCAGCAACCACGTATCGACTGCAAAGTACAACGTCATTACCTTTGTTCCCAAATTCCTCTTCGAGCAATTCTCCAAATACGCCAACCTTTTCTTCTTGCTCACGGCTGTTCTTCAACAAATTCCCAATGTTTCTCCGACGAGCAAATACACCACTATTGTTCCCTTGGCCATCGTGTTAACGGTTTCCGCGATCAAGGAATTGGTGGAAGATTACAAGCGGCGAATGTCAGATCGAGGGTTGAATTATTCCAAGACGCAGGTTCTTCGAGGCTCTTCTTTCCATGAAGCGAAATGGGTAGACGTTGTAGTCGGTGACATTGTTCGAGTCGAGTCCGAGCAGCCGTTTCCCGCTGATTTGGTTCTCATGGCTTCATCCGAACCCGAGGGATTGTGTTACATTGAGACAGCCAATTTGGATGGAGAGACCAATTTGAAGATCAAGCAGGCTATCCCCGAAACTGCTCATCTTGTGAGCCCCAGCGATCTGGGTCGCCTGGGTGGCCGAGTCCGATCTGAACAACCGAACAGCAGTCTGTACACCTACGAGGCTACGTTGACGATGAATGCGGGAGGTGGTGAGAAAGAATTACCTCTTGCCCCCGACCAGTTGCTTCTTCGTGGCGCAACTCTGCGTAATACGCCCTGGATTCATGGTATTGTTGTTTTCACTGGACACGAGACCAAATTGATGCGAAATGCCACAGCAACTCCCATCAAGCGTACGGCCGTCGAGCGCATGGTCAATATTCAGATTCTCATGCTGGTCGCCATTCTCGTTGCTCTCAGTGTTATCAGTTCGGTCGGCGACTTGGTTATCCGTAAAACCAAAGCGCATTCGCTCGTCTACCTTGATTATGGAGATGTCAACCTGGTCAAGCAGTTCTTCATGGATATCTTCACATACTGGGTTCTTTACTCCAACTTGGTCCCGATTTCTCTTTTCGTCACCATTGAAATCGTCAAGTACTTCCAGGCCTATCTTATCAATTCTGATTTGGACATCTATCACCCAGAGACCGATACTCCTGCGACATGTCGTACATCGTCTCTGGTTGAAGAGCTTGGGCAGATTGAGTATATTTTCTCGGACAAGACTGGAACATTGACTTGCAATCAAATGGAGTTCAAGCAATGTTCTATTGGTGGTATTCAATATGGAGACGACGTTTCGGAAGACCGACGTGTAACATCTGCTGAGGATGCTGAGTATGGTGTTTACGACTTGAAAACTCTTCGCCAGAACTTACAATCGCACCCTACCCAAGGTGTCATCCAGCAATTCCTCACTCTTTTGGCTACCTGTCACACAGTCATTCCTGAACGTAACGGAAGCGATCCAAATGAAATCAAGTACCAGGCAGCCTCCCCCGATGAGGGTGCTCTGGTGGACGGCGCTGCTTCTTTAGGATATCGCTTCACAAACCGCAAACCTCGATCCGTTCTGTTTGAAGCTGGCGGTCAAGAATTCGAGTACGAGCTCCTGGCTGTCTGCGAGTTTAACTCGACGCGAAAGCGAATGTCGACTATTTTCCGCTGCCCAGATGGCAAAGTTCGCATTTACTGTAAGGGTGCCGATACCGTCATTCTCGAGCGACTTCATCCAGACAACCCAACCGTTGAGGCAACTCTGCAGCACCTTGAAGAGTACGCTTCCGATGGTCTCCGTACTCTTTGTCTTGCGATGCGGGAGATTCCCGATGAAGAATTCCAACAATGGTGGCAAATTTTCGATAAGGCTGCTACTACTGTTGGCGGTAACCGTGCTGAAGAACTTGACAAGGCGGCTGAATTGATTGAAAAGGATTTCTATCTTCTTGGTGCCACCGCTATCGAGGATCGATTGCAGGATGGTGTGCCGGATACTATCCACACACTCCAGACTGCAGGAATCAAGATCTGGGTCTTGACTGGTGACCGTCAAGAGACTGCTATCAACATTGGAATGTCTTGTAAACTGATCTCTGAGGATATGACTCTCCTTATCATTAACGAAGAGTCAGCGGAAGCCACACGCGCCAATTTACAATCGAAATTGGATGCCGTCAGGAGTCAAGCGAATTCTGGCGATATTGAGACTCTGGCTTTGATTATTGACGGAAAGTCCTTGACATTCGCACTGGAGAAAGACATGGAAAAGCTGTTCCTGGATCTTGCTGTGGTATGCAAGGCAGTGGTTTGTTGGTAAGTGCAGCTGAAATCTCGATGTAAGCAAATTAACTAATGTGTATTTTCTAGCCGTGTTTCTCCCTTGCAGAAGGCCTTGGTCGTCAAGCTTGTTAAACGCCACCTCAAGTCTCTCCTTTTGGCTATCGGTGATGGTGCGAACGATGTATCCATGATTCAAGCAGCCCACGTCGGTGTGGGTATTAGCGGTATGGAAGGTCTTCAAGCTGCTCGATCTGCCGATGTGGCAATTGCGCAGTTCCGATTCCTCCGAAAGCTATTGTTGGTTCACGGAGCATGGAGTTATTCTCGAATCAGTCGTGTCATCTTGTACTCTTTCTACAAGAACATTACTCTGTACATGACACAGTTCTGGGTAAGTTTTGATGCCCCTCCCTGTCTATACCGACACAACATTCTAATACCTCTCTAGTATTCTTTCCAAAACGCCTTCTCTGGAGAAGTCATTTACGAATCATGGACCCTTTCATACTACAACGTGCTGTTTACCGTTCTTCCCCCCTTCGCCATGGGTATTTTTGATCAGTACATTTCCGCGCGACTTTTGGATCGATACCCCCAATTGTACCAGATGGGCCAGAAGGGACTCTTCTTCAAGAAACATAGTTTCTGGGCTTGGGTTCTCAACGGTTTCTTCCACTCCCTTCTTCTATACATTGCATCGGAGTTGATCTTCCTTTGGGATCTGCCCATGATGGATGGTCACACGGCCGGTCACTGGGTCTGGGGCGAGGCACTATACACTGCTGTGCTGGGTACCGTACTCGGAAAGGCAGCTTTGATCTCCAACATCTGGACGAAATACACATTCATCGCGATCCCCGGATCCATGTTGCTGTGGCTCATTTTCCTTCCAGCTTACGGTTACGCCGCTCCCGCTCTTAACTTCTCCGTTGAATACTACGGAACGATTCCCGTCCTCTTCAAGTCACCCATCTTCTACCTCATGGCATTTGTCTTGCCCGCACTGTGTCTTCTGCGTGACTTTGCTTGGAAGTATGCTAAGCGCATGTATTATCCACAGCATTACCACCACGTCCAGGAGATCCAGAAGTACAATGTCCAAGACTACCGACCCCGGATGGAACAGTTCCAAAAGGCTATTCGGAAGGTCCGACAGGTACAGCGCATGCGCAAGCAGCGTGGATACGCCTTCTCACAAGCTGATGATGGCGGTCAAATGCGTGTCTTGAATGCCTATGATACTACCCAGGGCCGTGGACGGTATGGTGAGATGGCTAGTTCAAGAAACCCGGCGTTATGATCGATCTGGCATTTGTTTTTGCTGCATTACGTCCCTTGTCATATGGTTTATGCATGATTGCCAATTGATTGGTGGCGCTGTATCTTTTGTATTTTTTTTTCTACCCTGATTTTCTCTCTGCTCTTCTTCCTCTGGCTTGAATCAATAGCCGGGCTATTGTGTTGGAGGAGGCTTGTGACATACTACTTTTGTTGATGATGTGTTTTTAGCTTTGACTATCTCAATTGGACATTGAGGTAAATTTCAATATTAAGATATCAAAATTCAGGACCAGTTATCTTGATGAGATTCGGAACTAGGAGATATCATTTAGAGATGATGGATATAGTCATTGGGCAAGATACTAGTAGAATCATGTCTTCAATTCTAGTATGGATAAGTTCCAATTATGCTGTAAATATGCCAGTAGTCAAGCCGAGCGCCAGGTCAAGTCCGAGGAAGATCAAATTTTATAAACATTTTGAAAGCCTTATTCATCACTTTGGTCATCGGAGTCACTGGTCAACATGCCATCATCAATCTCCATTTTCTTCATGACTGCATCTCCATTGCGCCCTTTCTTCTCCGCAGCAAACCAAGCCTCACGTCTTTTGGTCTCCCGCGCCTCCTTCCTTGCTTGACGCTGCACTTTATCTTGCTGTGCAGCCTCTTGCTTCTCATGTAGCTGGTTAATGTAATCTTGCAGCTGAGCAAGATCGGAACGCAACTGTACAACTTCCTCGGCAGAGGTATGACGGGATTTGTCATTAACTGCAGCCTTCTTCTTCAGCAAATCAATTTCAGATTCCAGCTCCGCGACTCGGTCATCTTGACCGGCGTCAACCATAGGATCCGAGACGGCAGGAGTGGTCATAACAACACGAGGACCATCAGTTCCTGACTGACGGAATGCAGCAAGCTCTGCAAGACCCTCTTCAATCATGGAGTCGGGAAATGATGCATGAGTAAGGGCGGAGGTAAATTGCGATGGTTGCCGAGATTGAGGACGCGAGGAGGAAAGCAAATGAGTGTGGAAAGAGTAAGCTGCGGGAACGGCTCCAGGTGCATGAGCTGGGTCGGAGAGCGCACCATCGTGTCTAGGCTTGACAATGGTGTGAGTGGTGCGGTTCAATTCCTGCGAGGAAGTTGTAATTCCATTTGGCTGCAGGACAACCAAGTTGGTTACAGGGTGGGTATAATCGGCAACGGTGGTTGCGAACTTGCGGCGAGCGACAGTCCACGATAGAACCTTGCCGCTCTCGTGTGCGGAAAACAGGGTCGCGCCATCGTATGAAAGCGAGAGGGCGTGCACTGCGCCCGACTCTGCAGATGGAGGGAGCCATCGGTCCTCGGCGGACACTTGGGCTGGGGTTGATTGTAAAGAGGCATCGTGAAGAGCATGCTGTGTCGAACTACGGTAAAACTCAATTGACTGCACACTTCCATCTTCGTATCCGACGTATCCAGCGCGGTCTACGGGATCCAATGTCACAGAGGTTGCCGAGGCAGGAAGTAGATAGGTTCGAAGGACACGTCCGGTGTGATAATCCCACACAATGGCGGTGTTATCCTTTGCTGTTGAGACAGCAATGTTGTTTCGGCCATTGCTGTGTCCTACAGCCAACGAGGTAATGGCAGCACGGTGATTGGAGAAAGTACGGATGGGAGAGTTAGGTGGCTGTCGGTCTTGGGTTTGAGCGGGCTTAGAGAATGAAAGGATGCCGGGAATGGACCAGACGTGTACACTAGCATCTGCAGAGCCCGAAAGAATGAAGTTGGAGGTGGGGTCGACGACGAGCGATGTGACGGGTTGAAGATGGGAAGCGGTGGTAGCCACTTGACGACCTGTACATGTCTGAAACACGGGGTGCAGGATTAGCTTCAAAGTCACAGTATGATAGATCCAAAGTGGGAACACAAAAAAAGATAAGCAGAAATAAGCGTGAATTGACCAGTCATACCTCCCATAGAATCAACCTGCCGCCCTCGGTACCTAGTACTAGAACGTCTCCATATTTGGTGCCCGCGACAGCAATGCTGCGGATCCGCTCTGGAAATGGGATCAAAGCTTCTTGGTTTCCCTTTTCCCGACTGTAGACATGAACTACAGCCTTGTCTGCCTGAGCAGTGAAAATATGCGACGGGGTCACAGCCAAGCAATTGGGAGTGGTAGAGCTCTTCTTGAAAGTGGAGCGGATCTGAGGCGAAGGCTGGAATTCATGCACGCAAATCCCGACATCCCTGAGAGTGGCGGTCGGAGTTTTAGCGGATGACAGCGTCGCCGCTATGAATGATTCGGAAAGCATGGAGAATGGAGCACTTGCATGAAATATGGGAGAAGGGATCATTCTTCCCAGCGCAACTTTTTTTTCCCTGATACGATTGATAAGAGATGTTTGCACTCTGTTTGCATCCAGTTACCGCCTACCGGAAATATACTCCTTCTCCACCTTGGAACACGATGTATACTAAAGAGATGTGATCAGTCGGAAACTTTGCTTCCAACCTCCGATCGGATGTGACCCGCTGCATTTACTCTAATTTGGGCTCATCCCATAGGACAATCGAATTAATGTTAAGATCTATCATATGGTTCAGCAGGCCATGTGTCGCGACGGGCGGGTCCTTCCATTAGACCTGTCAATCCGCTTAAGATGACGAGGCTGGTGGAATGCTGAAGCGAAATGAAAGGAACTGTACAGGTTGATCTATCAAATTGCCACGACTACGATGGCTTGTTCCAGCAAATTCTGACAGTGATGAAAGCCCCAAAAATTGACAGCACCAAAAAAAGCAAGCGATTAAGCATGACGAAGCATTTTTATCAATTTATATTCCAAGTTTCAGACTGCTGCCAGGCATGATTGACTCCGATGCAAGGGGTTGTAAGACCCCATGAAGGGGGCTCTCCCATTGCTATTGCAACGAGACACTACAACCAATGAAGACCCGTCTGGGCACAGTACTGTACACCCTTTGGTCGATCCTATTGCCCTTCCCAAGGACTCTGATTCGCTCATCCCCCTCTCTGCATCCCATTTGTCTCATTCCTTGTATCCACCAATATGCCGAACTATGACGAAGTTAGGCGACAGATGGGGCCTATCCACGTTGACAGGGTCTTGCAGGACATGGATAACAATCCAGGGCCAATCATGGTCCTTCGCCGAGATGAATCTCATCCTGTTCGGGAATGCAAGGACGACACAACATCCATTCTTAAGCACTTAAGTGTTATTAGGTTGGCCCGTGCCTACAGAGGAGCTGAGCTCGTTTCGTTCCAGAGGAAGTCAAAAACCTTGAAGGGGGAACAACTTCCATCTTTACATACTCGAGGTTCCCCATGGCAGGACACTGACTTCCTTTCCTTGTCAAGGGATACGAAGCCTTGTATGCCCTGGTGACCCTATCAACCTTGGATGAGTCGAGAGAGACTAGTGTCATTCTCATTGTATAAGGACATATTATACCCCTGCAGTCGGGTGAAGCTTCCATTGCTGAATGTGAAAGTATTCTTGCTCACTTCAGTTTTGCTCTCTAACCACCATCGCGGGTAACTGCAGTGCGACCGCATTTTGACTTTCGATAAATTTCAATTACGACCAGGAGTGCTTCTCACCAAAAGGGACGCACCATGTCCACCATGGACTGTGGTGCCTCCAAAAGGCCCAACAATGCATGCTTCCCGGCCCCAATTCAAACACACATCAAAAGCCAGGATTCTTATTCGTCTGCGCTAAGCCACGATACCATGGCAATTCCTGAACCCATACCGTCACCACGCCGATGGTCTCCTACATATCAGCCCCGGAGAAGGAGCAGGCAATTTCCGACATTGTCATTCGTGCCGTCCCCAACATTACCACGCGCAGAGACTCATGAATACTCAACATCATCGCTATCCAGGAGGCCTGCGAGTCGAGGACCATCCTGTATCTCACCTTTTCGATCTGTACGCAAAATGAAGGAACCATTTCAGTTGATGCTTCCCACGTCACCAGCATCATGTGACAATGGACCTACATTTCGTCCAAAATCGAGCAGAGAGTCAAAACCGCTACCCAACGGCCGTACACTACGAACGTGGCGCTCCGACCAAAACCTTACATGCACTAGCATGTCTGCGTTTGGCCTCTTACCTAGTCCGCCGATGTCAGAGTCAAGGCCTGCTAGCGCGGGGGCTGATTCGTCATCATCGTATTTTGAGAGTAAAAATGATGTCAAGGAGGAGGATATCGGGGTTGCAAAATCCGACCATCAGAGCGAGACATCGGAGGAGCCGAATGACCCTGTGGGAATAGCGGAGAGCATTGAGACAGACGACAGAATCAACTACACGGCGTACCGCCCTCCCGGGTGGAAGAACGAACCACGCAAACCATCCCCTGAACAAAGATGGACAGAAGTGACCAATGTCCACGAAGCACATTCGAATCTTGTCCGGCAATGCGATGCAAATGAGACAAAACACACCGCCACGGATCGCGACGAACACGCTAGATCAATTTCTTCTCCTCCATCTATCCCCGGTTCCAACCTGTTTCCGGGAAGCTCCCCGAGACCGCAACGGCCAAGGACAGCGACTGTCTCAAGCGAAGCCAGTTGGATACCTAGTAACCTGGCATATTGTGAGACATGGCTGAAGGGTGTTCCCTTCGACCCCATGACGGGGAAGGATGAAAACGTCAAGGAATCCAACCGAAGGAAAGTTCAGATTGTTGAACAAGATCCTCCAGTTCCAAAAGTAGACTTCATCCCCGGCATGAAGACCCTAGACGAACCTTTGGTAAGTTCCATCCTCGCCCGCATGAGATATTCACCATCGCAATGCTAATAGCACTACTACAGAGATTTGCTGTGGCAAGCAAGCCTAAGAACAAGCCAAGGCTAGTTGAAATTGCTCGACAATCATCTCCAGCAATGCCTCCACCACCCTCCCTGATGCCGCATCCTCTTCCAATGACGCCAGATCATCGACACGAGGAAGTGTCTGCTTTTAGTCCAGATACACCACTGGACATGTCCGACAGTGGTTATGATACAAGAACTTCCGGATACTCCCTCGAAAGTTATGATGATGCCAAAGATGACGATGCATTCACCGATCCAGGTTCATTGACTTCGGACAGTGTAACATCAACCGTCGTTGGCGAACGGCCTGAAACCGCGCAGGGAGAGCGCTATAGATCACCCCAGCCGGAAATTCGCTCTGGGAGCGTCAGCCCCGAAGTCAGATTACCCATCAATCACGGCCCCAGTCAGAAGTCCAATCACTCCGACAAGGAGGAATCCGAGGAGTCAACACCATGGGATGATGCAAAACATGAGTGGACTCTCGACGATCATGAATGGACGCTGGACGAACTGGAACACTCCGTTAAGGATTTCCCCCGACACATGCTTCGACTCACATCACCTGCGATCTTGCATGTCCGTAAAAGCGATGACCGAGATTTCTTACGGCCATTCCGCACTATTTTTCCCGATGTCACAGAGAACCTACTTGACTGTCTCTGTGCAGCACTCATTGCACGCAACTATCTCCTTTCCTTATCCACCATTCACCGCCACAAACCCTCATTACTGGCGCGCAATGACATCTACGGCATCGACGCCATTCCAACCAAGGCTTACAGCACCCTTGGTATCCAACTTCCATCCGGGTCTCCCGGTCGCATTAAGGACCGAGTCCTTGGCTCTCGCAGTGCAGATCTTCGTCGTGATGTCGAAAGAATCATCGATAATCTACTCTTCGCTATCTGTGGACGTTCCGACGAAACTCTGAAATCTGCCATTGAAGTTTTAGCTCAGGTGCTAGAAGTTAAAGCACCATGACACCCTCGCTCTACTATATTTGATTTCCTTGCATTCTCTCTTTCGCCCTATCCTTTCCTTCCAACCTTCACTCTCTGTCTACTTTCCTATTTCAAACCATCCACCCTCGCTCGCCTCTCATTTTCCTGCACCTATTAATTCTCTTTGCTGGATTGACTCCACTCTATATCGACTCATCGTCACCTCCACTCGCTGCAATTCCTTACCTGTCACTTTTTCATCTTCATACCCTGCATTGCGCTCCGCCCTACGGGCCTGTCTTTCAAATTCTTGTCAATCATGTACAATCTAGTGATGAGATCATCGTAAAGCATAATCGATAATAAACTTGCTACAAACAGTTCAAAATGTTCATTGATAATATAAACTACTAGTAGTAGTGCCTTGACTCCTTCACTGGCATCCAGACCGTTGATTGTAATCATCTTTAAATGTTCAAATGTTACTATGTAGTACTCAGAACCAACTCTATTCAAGTTGGTCTGAATATATTCACCTGGGCAGCAGGTGATAGTAGTAGTGTATGGTCTCAAACCACCACACAAGTTCTTCTGAGCAACTCAGAGCTGGAACAATGACGCAGCAGGGACACATGAACCACCCATTTGATCTTCCAGATATTCAAACTGATAGTATTTCCTGCTTGTAGTAGTTCATCCATGGATGGCCTCGGTGTGGAACTGGACACTGCTTAGTCATTCCAGTTTCCCGCGGGAATATTCTCAACTTATCTCTCCACTGCAGATAGCGTGCTACCTCTCTTCTCCAACTTCACATTTCCCCCATTTCCCCCTCAAAAAGCACAATGGCCACACCAACACGTAGCCTACGGCATCTCTCGTCCATCCGGACATCCATCACACCAGTAACAACCACCACATCCCTCGGTTACCGCAACTATGCCACTACAGAGACCGGCTCCGCCACGAACACACCGGGAATAACCCGACGCCGCAAGACGACCTTCCAAGACAAACTCAATGCCGGGCCCTCATTCTCAGACTTTGTCTCCGGCGGCGAAGACAACGCACCACTCGATCCCGCCGACGCATACGCCCTGAAAACCGCCATGGTCGGACCCGCAGGTCGTAAGAAGGAAATGACTCGACTCCCTTCCTGGCTCAAGACGCCTATCCCGGATTCCAAGAACTACCAGCGTCTCAAGAAAGATCTCCGTGGATTAAACCTACACACTGTTTGCGAGGAGGCGCGGTGTCCGAATATCTCCGATTGCTGGGGCGGTGGTGATAAGGCTGCTGCTACTGCAACCATCATGTTAATGGGTGACACATGTACTCGTGGTTGTCGATTCTGTAGTGTGAAGACGAACCGGAATCCTGCTCCGCTTGATCCGCATGAGCCGGAGAATACGGCTGAGGCGATTTCTCGATGGGGACTTGGTTATGTTGTTTTAACCAGTGTTGATCGAGATGATCTGGCGGATGGAGGTGCTCGTCATTTTGCGGATACGGTTATCAAGATTAAGTCTAAGGCGCCGCATATCCTTGTCGAGTGTCTTACTGGTGATTACCGTGGAGATCTGGAGATGGCGAAGCTGGTTGCGCGATCTGGATTGGATGTGTATGCGCATAACGTTGAGACTGTTGAGGCCTTGACACCTTATGTTCGTGATCGTCGTGCTACTTTCCAGCAGTCTATT
Organism: Penicillium herquei; assembly: GCA_039634405.1. Classification (NCBI taxonomy): domain Eukaryota; kingdom Fungi; phylum Ascomycota; class Eurotiomycetes; order Eurotiales; family Aspergillaceae; genus Penicillium; species Penicillium herquei. The sequence goes on from CP098390.1 coordinate 3,039,831, forward strand.
AGTGTGCTTAAGGCTGCTAAGGAGGCGAAGCCTGATCTTATTACCAAGACTAGTCTGATGCTGGGTCTTGGTGAGACTGATGAACAGCTGTGGGATGCGCTGCGTCAGCTTCGCGCTGTTAATGTTGATGTCGTGACCTTTGGTCAGTACATGCGTCCTACTAAGCGTCATATGGCTGTTGAGGAGTATGTGACTCCGGATCGATTTGAGGCTTGGCGCCAGCGTGCTCTGGATATGGGCTTCTTGTACTGTGCTTCTGGACCTTTGGTTCGTAGTAGTTACAAGGCTGGTGAGGCATTCATTGAGAATGTATTGAAGAAGCGTCGCAATGGTGGCACTCCTGGAACTGTGGAGGGTACTGTCAATGAGACTGTTGTACAGGCTGACGAGGCTACTCGTTAGGTTTGTCTTTGGGCTCTGGCTGGCTTCTTCTTTCTCTTTGTCATTTTTCAACAATATAATCTGCATGGCCTTATAGACCCTTTCGTCTTTGATATCGAATATGGTTCATGGTCATTCAACTCGGCGCTTATTGCATTCTGGATTTGCTTCGGTTTGGAGTTGGAATTTGTTTTCATCTTGTCTCTTTCAATATTTCGTTTCAACATACGGTCAAAATGTTTTGTATCACCATTCTCCTGTACATTCTTACTGGCAAGATTGCATAGATTCGAGTTTCTTTTACATTAGTCAATAAAATGAAATCAATCTACAAAAACAAATCCGCTTAGGCCTTGAAGGGACTCAATGTTCATTCTCATATATTCTCGTGTATTGTCAATTGACTACGTGTTGCCGGAAACCCAGCTAAACTACACGGCAGACGAGTCTCAACTCCATCCTATAGCACCAGCATCTACGCCGAGAGAAAGACACATCATGCCGGCTTAAGCTATATACCGAACTGCAAAGCGACCCAATTGGCGTGTCCCTTAGTACTCCTGATAGAATCAGAGAACTCACATCTGCCGTATAATAGAGCACGGGCAAAGAAAAGACGTGACATGAAATGGGTATTGTGATCCAAAAGAAAAAGGTTCAGTACTGCAAATAAGTACTCATTGGGCCTTTTCAGAAAGTTCAACGATATCCTCCTTCTCCAAACCAAACAGATGGAGGATATCGACCAGACTCTCCCCGTTAATACGGGTCGGCGCCTCAAGTTGAACCTTAGGCTTAGCGCGCCAGGCGACACCAAGGCCGGCCTCATGAAGCATGAGGAGATCATTAGCCCCGTCGCCGACAGCCAGTGTCTGAGAAAGGGGGATATTGTTCTCCGCAGCGATGGACTTAAGCAGGGTGCGCTTCATCTCAGCGTTGATAATGGGCTTGTTCTCGACCAGTTTACCGGTGAGTGTTTGGGTTTCCGGGTCGATTTCGAGCTAGATACCAGATTAGACTACGTAAACTAGAGATAATAATATGTCAATTGGGGGTGTCAGGGTAAAATGGTTTCTTACGTGGTTTGCGACCGCATAATCCAGTCCGAGTTGGCCGGCAAGCCACTCGGCCAAGGGCTGGAATCCACCGCTCAGAACGGCCATCTTGAATCCGAGGACCTTCAGAGCGGCGCAAAGCTCGCGCGCGCCCTTGGCGATGGTGATGACGGACTTGAGCTTGTCGAAGACATCGGCTGGGACGCCCTTCAGAAGACCGACACGCTCCTTTAGCGATGCGGAGAAGTCCAGTTCGCCGTTCATCGCACGCTCGGTAATTTCCTATATATAGTCTTAGCCATCAATGCGATACAATTTATCCTGGTTCAAGGTAGAAAGTGATAACACACCGAAACCTCCTTCTCCACTCCAATGAACTTGGCAATCTCATCGATAACCTCGTTCTCGATAAGGGTGCTGTCCATATCAAACACAGCGAGACGCTTGTGTCGACGGAAGACACTCTCCTTCTGCAGAACAACCTCAACGTTCCACTCGCGCTCGAAGCGCCAGATACTCTCATGCTTGCGCAGATCATCGAAGGAGAGGTACTCCGGGTCTGGGGGCGGGGAGAAAGTAACCTCCACGACGCGGGGGTGAGCATCGCGATCCAGACAACGGTGTGAGGTGTTCATGCGCTGGTAAGGTGTAGGCAGAGACTCGAGAGTCTGTAAGAAGTTGGTCAGGCACAACTGCGACACGTAAGGGCCATAGATGTGGTCCAGAGGTTCCGGCTCCGGAACAGGCGGTTCGCGAGGAATCTTCTCCAGATCATTTGTAGGAGCTGAGCCCTCGGGGACGCGAGGCGAGGGGAGCTTATCGCCTGAGGTGTTGGCATCGGGGTGGAAATGCGGGTGGACGGGGTTGGAGGATTTGTAGAAGATAGTTGCGACGATGCGCGGGGTACCGGTTGCGAGCTGGTTGGTGTGGTGGTTGAAGATGCTGTGGATCACACCGCTGTCGTGGACTCGCTCGGGGTCTGGGTGGATAGGGTCGGCGATTGTGAGGCTCTCGTCGAGTTGGGAGCCAAGCACTTCGCCGATGGTCTGGTTGATTGCTGGTGGGGGCTTGTATTGTTGATGGTCTTGGATGAATGAGCTACTGCGCATTTGGCCTAGCGAGGGTCGCTGGCGGGAGGCGTTTGGATCGGCCATGGCCTTTCTGCGGAGTATATTTAGGAGAAAAGGATGTGGTTGTCGGACAAGAGGTTGAAGATGCTTCATTAAAAAAAATACTGGGAAATGCTGATCGTCACGTGGGGTAATTTCCAGGCATGCGTCATTAATTGCGAAGTCGGCGATGAGTAGACATGGAATGGTTCCTGGGAGGATTTGAGTGTAATTTGTTATCTGATAAATATTTAGATTTATGATCTACTTGAAACCCCAAGGTCTCTTGGCCGTTGAAGCATTTGAGCCATGTGGGTATGAGTCTCTTAAGGTGGGATGTCGATCGCAATAGGAACGGAAGTGATTTAACGCGGATGTCTAACAGTGCAGGGTATAATGTAGTCCATGAAATCCTGGCCCCCGACTGTATCATGAATTAAACCTTGACATAAATCACTTGAATTCTATCAATGACAAGACATAGGACCCAGCTTTAAATATCAATGTTTGAAAAATGGTCTGTTATCAGCAATTTTCCATCTCAAGTGTTGTTAAGGCATTTGGGTTAGGGTTGGACGCATGCACGTGAGAGATCGAACAACAACTCCACCAAGATGCGTCTCAACATTGGCAATTAAAAAAGATTAAATGTATAAAATTTACTAAAGAGCGAATTTTTCAATAAAGTCATGTGGATTTATGAAGTAGACGAAATAAAGCTTTTGTGTCTATCATATGTAAGTCATTATCGTGGCTCAATGGCCTGGGGTCAGGGGAAACCGACTCCTCCAGGTCTATGTACATCGGGGAGGAGCGGGAATATTTTGATCATGAATGTGCGTCAGTCTTTCAAGAGCTGAGTTGCACCGCTGAAACGAAATTGTAATGGGAAAAATAAGAGAGTAACGCCAAAGAGGTATCATCCAAACGCCGAGGAAGTATGCGGAAGAGTACGCAAAGCACAAAACGCTCATTGAGCGGCAGAGAGCTGAGCGTGCAATGCCGATGTCAAGGCTTCTTCCTGGCGCTTGCGTTCCATCTCCATCAGGTATTGAGCATACTTGGAGCGAGGGTTGTGGATACCACACTCAGTCTTCTGCTGACCCTTCCAGCGACCGGAGCGCTCATCCTCGTTGTCGGCAACGGGCTGAGTAGAGTGCCAGTCACCAACACTCTTGTAACCACGGTCAAGGAGCTCATTGTAAGGGACGTTGTTATCGCGGATGTATTGCTTGACCTGGTCGAAGGACCAGTTGGCCATGGGGTTGATCTTGATAAGACCAGCCTCATCAACTTCGATGACGTCGAGGTCACCTCGCTTGCCACCTTGGCTGCGGCGGCGACCAGTCAGAACAGCGTGGACATTGAGCTCGCGGTAGGCACGCTGGGCAGGCTCAACCTTGGCAACCCAGTCATAGAGTTGGTCATCAGCCTCCCAAAGGCGGGAACCATACTTGGACTCGAACTCAGCAGGAGTATCAGTACCAGCAGGCTTGTACACATGGACATTGTTCAAAGGATAACGCTTGCGGACCCGGTCGACCAGGCTGAGGGTCTCAGAAAAGTGATGCATAGTGTCCAGGAAGATGAGGTCCACCATCTGGGGGCGGGGTACATCCAGCTTGGAGAGCATATCCAGGGTGGCCAGGCCAGTCAAGCCAAAGGCTGTGGTCTGGAAGAGATGAGGGAGTGATGTAATGCACCATCTCAAGATATCTTTATAGAAGGTCATCAGTCAGAATTGATCCATTGAAACATGGGGGTAGTGTTGGCTAATAGCGGGGTTGGTATACTACATACCTTGGGGCTCGAGGAACTGCAACTGGCGGTTCAAGAACTGCAGATGGGGCTTTGTGAAGACAATCTCTGGGATGTATTCTTCACTTGAGCCACCACTGACATAACCAGATTCGGTGTTGTCTCGAGACTCGACGCACTCCATATCGGAGTTGTACTGGGGGATTTGGGCCGGCATTGTGTAAGAGTATGCACGGAGGATGGGTTGGATATGTTAAAATGTTAAAGAAAGGCAGATAATTGCTTTTTTGAAGAGATCTGAATGTTCAAATGATGTTTTTTGTATGACAAAGCCACTGGGAATGGATCTTTGGAGGTAATTGGGAGAAAGTAGAGGCAAGGACCAGCACGAACAGCAAGAATATAAGGCAGAGCAGGGGCAATGATGTGCCTGGGTATCCCGAATGCCGGCTTCACTCATAGATGGTGCAATTGTCCTGGTCTGTGATTGGTGGAAGCCTGCTGAGAAAATTGCGATTGTCTCCACTTCTCTTGAACCTGAGCACGCAATATCTGCGCTCTTGGTCATTCTGGATGTCCGTATCCCATACTGAAAGAGAGCCCTTGCTCGAACCTCCTTCTCGTGCTTTCCAGGTTTCAGGCATCACTCTCTAATCCGGTTAGAGTTGATTCTGATGCTGATTAATTCATCTCCGAGGGGAAATCGGACGGAGATAGAAGAGCATTTTCCGTATACAATGCCGGTCATACCTCCCGAGGGGCTGACCAATCCATATTTATGAGCCCCATTTCTCAGGGTCTTACGTGCTAGTCTTTAGGTTAGCTAGATTTCTAGAAAAGAGATCGAAATTACCTTGTTACCCTTTCTCCAAGCACGCCATGATCTGCGATGGTGTCATTCTGAGGTGTGGAGTGGCGGGTCCTTGCTTTCTCCGGACTTTGTCTTGTGCCTTCAATGGTGTGCATTCCTCAATGATGGAGGTTTCTGCCAGGCGGTGAACACCAGAGCTCTGTTGATTATGTCATCTCCGATGACGCCGGGATCCACATCTGCAGGTGTAGAATTCAGATTGCAGGTGTCAGCCTAGCTGGATGACAAATTCAACATTTGAAATATTGTAAATGTCATCTCAATAATCTACATCATTAAGGATGTTGTTGGAGTGACTCCGAGTCAGCTCGGGGTCTTCAGTGTTCCCGCGCGCGACCCGGACATCTGGAGGTCTCTGCGACCGTGGCTGCTATGATGATGGCAGTGGCGGCCTTGACCTACTACATAAGCTCACTACTATATACATCCACATTCGGGAGAGCATTTGAGGTGACACCGTGACAGAGGTCTGGAACCCTATTAATCTCAAATTTTCAAGCCTCGAGTCATGAGCACACATGGGAACCATTTAGTAGTGATTTATCAGTAGATAGAAGGAAAGTTAGGAATGTCTGTGGACAGCCGATCAATCCATACCACCAAGTGCGATTGATAGCCTCACATGCAGGTACCAACGCTTCAGCCTTGTCCAAATGTCCGCATGAGCAAGTATTATGTAGAACCTAGTGGTACCTAATTGATACTATTTAGGGCTCAAAATTACATATCGTAACGTTAATCCCACACAACTGGAAGTATGGATTCTTTTGAAGGTTCTAAATAATGTTTTGGTACTGATATGCGGAACCCGACCAGTGGTAGTTCTAGTAGTAATATCGCAAATGCCCATGGATAACCTTCGAACTTCAATTGACGACGATATAGAGGAAATGCTATGAGCACTTCAGCTGAGATCTCGGGACTTCAATCATCCATATTGCAGAGCTAGACTAATTGGAACTTGATAGATCCAAATGGGATACGTGTAGGTCCACGGATGTGAGCTTACCCCCATCGGAAAATACCCACCAGTGGGTATTCTCCGACAAGCTAGTATGAACATTGAACTATTTAAGGATTAAGCCACAACATTCAAATGTTATGATTGTTTCTTTTGAATCTCATTAGGTACTTCCAGCTGAAAGGATTCAAATGATAAGTAAGTTTCAACTCAATTTGAGGATGATTTTCCTTCAAGTTTCATCTAATATGAGCTCTAGGACTAGCCATGTCTTGCGCCTTAGTATACCGCGGCATCGCTCGCCCAAGAACATCACTTTTCACATCCAAGACCCCAGCTCTGTAAGTATGAAATTACCAAATTATTTGGAGCATCCAATCTAACAGGGCATAGAAGATACCTCTCAACCCAAACTATACACCCCGAATCTCCCAAGGACCGACTTGCCGCTCAGCGGCTCCGCCGTCCGGTATCTCCCCATCTGAGCGTATACAAATGGAACTACGTCAACTCGTCCTCCGCATTACATAGAATCACCGGCCTCCTATTATCTGGAAGCTTATATGGGTTCGCAACACTGTATCTATTCGCTCCAACCTTAGGACTCCACCTCGACTCGGCAACCATCGTCGAAGCATTCGGCTCTTTGCCTCTCGCAGTCAAGACGGCGATTAAATTCGGTCTTACTGTGCCCTTCACGTATCACGCATTCAATGGTGTTAAACATTTGGTATGGGATACTGGTCGCCTTTTGGGGAAGCAGCAAAGTGGGAGGGCTACATGGATTGTGTTGATTTGTTCGATGAGTGCTTCATTGGGATTGGCGTTATATAAACCCGGCGAGAAGACTGATAAAAGCCAGTAGAATTTTGATGCTTGTTCGATTATCAATAATTTCTGACGAGATCAATTGATAACCCGCTCATGTTGATCTCTTTAGCATTTGATGTATTTGAGCCATGGAATCCTTGGCGATTTCACCAGTCTCGGACAGTGATTTTTGGAGAACGAGTCGGGCGAAGATACAGAGATCAGGTGCATGATATGTAATCCCTGCGCGATAGATCTCTTGTTGGGCCAACGTTGATTGTAGTTGCTTCCATAGACTCATCCATCGCGACAGTGCCCTTTCGATTTGTTGTTTCGTGGAGGATAAATCGCAGAGACTGGATCTTACTCCGAAGACGATCGGTTGAAATGCTGGGAAAGGTTATGGCTGAGAATTATACTTGGCTTTTTTGGTGGAGACTTACCAGAAACAACAATGAATAGAGCGAATATGTTGAGATGTTTGAATCTGGGATCGTCGATCCCCTTCCAGTCATCCGATAATAGTTCTTGGATGAATTCGTTCAACGGCGGAGGTCTTGGATAATTTCTCTCGTTCTGTGCCCATGCCTCCCATTCCATATGATCTCGAATATCAATTCCCCTTTCTTCAGCGGGAAGATCAAAGCAGAACTCGGATGGTGTAAAGTGAGGAGGACTATTGAAAAACATAATATTGTGACAATCTAGCATGGTTATAGATGCCATCAATCTTGATATTATTAGCCTTACTCAGACACACAAAGATCAAGCAACCAACCTGATACGAGCTTCATTCTCCAAGAATTGCGCATGATCGAGTGGAATGCTGGGGTTATGCCACTGATTTCGAACTTTGGTTAGAGATGTCGCCCGAGCGATCGAAACCAAAGCAGGGTATCGTTGGATTCGAACTCGACGACGAGAATCTGGCTTCGGACTGGCCAACTGCATCAACATTATGAGGATTGCAGCTTGGATATTTTCCGTCTCGATTTGACTCAAACCATCGAACCTGAGATCTTGAGTATACACAAGTTGTAGCAAGACCGGGTCCTCGAAAATGACAAATTCAACTAGGTCAGCATATATAACGGCTTGCGACTTGGCTTCATCGGAGTGGCCGCATGACGCGCCTAGCAGAAAGATTGCCAATAATAATGGCGTCGACGTAGATCCAAGAACGAATGATGATTTCAGAACGATGCGGGATCTAGGTCTGACAGTCTTTTCAAAATATGCATCAACGAAATCACCAACATTTTCTTCTGTAAAGAATGAGTGGAGATGACCAAGGTCAAGATTAAACTGATTGTGATTATGAGTAAAACTTGCTGTGGACAGACACTCGATCATTCTGTTAGCTGCGAGCTGTCGTTGTTCAGAGTCATTCAATCCTTCGGGCAATGGTGAGTCGCTCGATGAATTTTGATTTGGGATTGGGCCAAAGAAGAAAGCCCAAGATTCCTCGAAGAAGAGATCATTGGTGTCAGCTTCGACTTCGAGGCTCGGAAGCGTAAGATCTACACCCACATTGTGCTCATTAGACTCCGTGGTCGACAACAATGTAAGAGCTTGGTTCACGTCTCCCGGGCTCTGGTTAGTTGGCGCAGAATAATTTAAGAGAAATGGAACAGATAGATTCCCAGATCTCTGTGCGGAGACGCGTCTGTTTTGACCTCGAGTTGACACGCGCGAACCGGTGCGCAAGGGGTTTGACGGGTCACTTTCGCGATTTAAAAGGCGTTGATAGGTACAGGAAAGACCTTGATCCACACAAGAAATACACGGTGTATTTCGATCACAGGTGCTTTTGTGTTTAGCACAAGCGTCGCATGCAGTCCGGTGACGTCCTGCTGGACTGGGTTCTGGTAAGGTACCAACCAAGGTGCATGTCTTATAGTGTCGTCTCAGTGCATCTCTACTCGGTGTTAGGATGTTTTTCTCAGGTAAAATGATGACTTTTCCTACCTTCTAGAATATCTGCGACCACAAAACTCGCATTGTGCTTGTGCTTGTGAGCTGTCTAAATAATGTCAGCCTCTCCCGTTGGTCCGGTCCCGCTCATGGAGTCATGGTATATCATACGTGATGACGTCTCGTGCCGTTTGAGATGAGTTCGGCTAGAGAACCTCTGCTGACAGAGAGTGCATTGGTAGCCTGGACTCGGCATTTCCCAGGTTCTTTGTGAGTCATGACCATGCTGTTCGTAAGAAGGGGCGAGGTAGAGATAGACATCGCGGGCTTGATCTCACCGCCATCAACCCATAGTCACACTATGTATTATTGAAGTTGAAATATTCAAAATTTGAGTAGTCTAAGATACGATATAGAAGTGAGAATAATCATAGCTTTAGCCTTATAGACTAAACTGGAAATATTAATTGGAATAGTAAAGCTAAGTAAACAGTCTCTTGAATGGTCTACTGAGATGAAGCCTTATGAGCTGAACAATAATCAAACATGAATCATCTTAGGTGATCAATATTTCAGAACTTACACCAGTCTCGCTTCGCCTCGCTTTACCCACTTCTACCTGCTATCGTTCATCATTCCTCTGAGATCAGCCATATCTATAACCCCTGCCTACGAACAACGTGAACCATTCCCAAAAATGAGATACGACTACACCGAGTGGGGACTCTTCACCGACCATGACCTAGATGAAGACCCCCCGGTCTTGGAAGAGATACAAATTGTTCGGGAATTTGTTGAGCGCTACGGCACTTCCGACCCTATTCCAGCAAATGATGCCGCTCGTAAGCTCATGTCGCTTGTCAACGAAGACCGCCTGATAGAGGAGCGCGAGGATGGAATCGTGGAAAAGGGCAACCGCATTTCCTATCTCTTGTGGGATGTTGGTATCGACATTCCGCGCTCCCAAATTCCCATTCTCAAGCTAGTAGAGGCTATTCGCGCGCTTCCTGAGTTGGAGAGAACCGAGGAGCAGATCCGTGCTGGTCGTTTTGAGGATCAATTGAAAGCCTGGAAATCGCTGGAGAAATTTGAATTCGTTTGGAATTCGATCAGTAAATGTGAGTTTCTTCATCCCCCAAAGATCAAAAGCCATTGGAAAAATCAATTATCATGCACTAGATATGGCGTATGCTGACTCTTCAATAATAGTCCGGTGGCCTGGGACCTGGCATGGCTTTTATGGGTTGTATCCATTTGACGCGTTGGATGGGTACCACGGTGCCCAGGCTTTTTATGCTCGCCATCTTGCTACCTATCCTCGCAAATGCAAAAAACGTTCCCGTGAATTAGCCACGGCATTTCGGGTTATCGTATACGCATTAGAGCAGGATCCATGGAACTACGCAAACCCACGCCGCATCCGTGTCCCCACTGATCATATACAAATGCTGAACGTGAGTGAAACTGGAAGTTAATATTGTACTCCGGATGATTTACTAATGCAATCTAGAGTGATGTGCTCTACATGGCTCCCTTTCTTGAAGTCTCTGGACAGGTTATCTTCAGATTCATAGGAAAGTATGATCTGTCGGTACTTGGACAGCTGACGTTGCCTGGGTGTAACCTGTGGCAGGGAGATTCCTTATTCTCTATGGAGAGATGGGAATTTTGGAAAACCCGGCTGCGATGGATAAGTGAGCAGGATGAATTGATGGAAAGAACGCGAGACACTGCCCGGAAGATTGTTCTTATTATGCAAGAGATTGATCAACAAGGCCAAATTGAAGGGATCAATCCAGTAGGTCAGGTCGGTACTTGGACAGCTGAAGTTGCCTGGGTGTAACCTGTGGCAGGGAGATTCCTCATTCTCTATGGAGAGATGGGAATTTTGGAAAACCCGGCTGCGATGGATAAGTGAGCAGGATGAATTGATGGAAAGAACGCGAGACAATGCCCGGAAGATTGTTCTTATTATGCAAGAGATTGAGCAACAGGGCTAAATTGAAGGGATCAGTCCAGTAGGTCAGGTTTAGGAATGAAATGCGATTCTATTTTACTAGGTAGTATCACGATATGATATTGGTCAGTAGAGCAAGAAAATCCACAGGACTGGCCACAGCCTTGAATACTGCATCCTCCTCCACAAGCAAAGAGACCACAGTTATTTAATGGGTTGTTCCAGTCGCATCCACCAAAAAGCTTGCAGCTTTCAATACCGCAGCCACTAGCAAGTCTTGGCTGGACTTCCAGTTGACCAGGAAATAGAGGGAACACTGACTTTCGTTGACACAGAGCTTGTGGCTTGAGGTTGGACAGTAACAACGTGAGAACTCCCAGGGAACACAGGCTCCGGGGTTGCGCTGCCTGATGGAACCGGGGAGAAGGGAGCCTCATTGCCCGGAAGAGTGATGATTGAGGATTGCGGCATGAAGCTTTGAAGTGGGTAAAACGTAGTAGGTGTTGCATCAGCTCCGACAACAACGGGCCAGAAGGGGATAACATCGGTGACCAGTGGTTTTACACTGATATTGGTAGTTTTTGTGCCGGTAGAGGTGCCTGATCGTGTCCATACCGAGCTAACCATGGGCGCAAACTGAATAGTTGTTTCAGAGCCAAGAGGAAACGGAGGTAGAATCAATGTGCATGGTGGAATGCATTGAATCTGCGGATCTCTGCTATTCCAGATGTCTGGAGGAACGAAGACCTCACCGGAGCTTTCACCACCACCCTGAATACAGGCACCTTCAGGACAATACCCATGGCTACAAACGAAATTGCAAAGTTCATAGTCCTCGAGCCCTTGAACAGGAGAACCTTGATTGGTTTGGTAGGCGGGGCCTGTATCAGACCACCCTGAGCAGTACAGGTGCATGCATGCATTGGGCAGAAGCCGTAGTTGCAGCCAAAGCTACAAAGACCCGTAAGTGCCCCAGACCCACTACCTGCAACACATGCAGGAGGTGCGAAGTCAGAGACATTAGGAATAACCAGAGGAACCTGCTCAGTTCCGCAAGCTGAGCTTGGGCAATATCCGAGATCACAATCGAAAGCGCAAAGACCAGAGTAACTTGCATCTTCGCCGGCAATGGGGTATCCATGCACGCCTGTAGAATCCGGAGCCTTCACTGGCTTACCCATCTGACGACAGGTACATGCTGACACTGGGCAATAGCCATAGGAGCAAGAAAAGCCGCAGAGGTCATCGAATTTGCGTACACCGGTCCCGTTAATGCACACCTGTTCCGAGAGGGACAACGGTGGCTCGGCCGAAACAGAAGTGGGAGAAACTGCACTCCCAACCCAAGCATTAAATAGCCCATCCGTACAAGCGTTCGAGATGGCTCTGCCTTTTACCTGAGCAAGCGGACTTCCATTGCGGGAGATAGTGACGACAACGTCTCCAGTGCCCGTGAAAGGAACGCTGCCATGATAAATTCCAACCTGTCCATCCGGAACCCAGGTCCGGTCCTGGTGTAGAAGGTTAGTACCTTTCTTTGGATACAAGTAGTACGGTGTAAATATTGCTTACCATGAGCCATCCTGCACTGCACCACCGATGGAGACACTTACGTCTGCATGTTCCACTAGAAGGGCAGAGTAGAAAACCCGATCCTGTACGATTTGGCTCGGAGGGAATTCCACCTGCAGCTGGCTGGCAGTGTTTCCAGTTGTTCCACCATCGCAGGATGAACCAGGGGAGAGGCGGTACCAGGTAACGAGATGCTCTTCTGTCACTTCAGCCGTGCCTCCCGTATACAAATCGATCAAAAAGGGCAGAGAGGTTCTCCAACCATCGTGGGGCATGTCTTTGGCAAAGTTACTGGGCGCTTTGCCAATTTGGAAGGCCTCCATTGCATAATCGTAGAGCGGTCCAATGTAGTGAGACTCCCCATAGTCATTCCCTAAGAATATTAATAGAGTGAGGATCAGGTATAGGGTTGGATGAACCCACAAGAAATAATCTCCACAAAGTCCGGCTGGTTGTAAAGAACCTGTACCCAGCGATCGTACCACAGATCATCACCTCTCCATAGCCAATTTTTGTCATAGCCTGGCAGATTCGTGAAGAACCAAGGCGATACAGCCATCATATATGGCTTTCCACCGGATTCATTCAGAAACTGGTAATACGAGGCATCGGTGTATGTGTCCATATCTTGTGGGCCCCAAGGCCAAGCCGCCCAACTGAAGAGACCATCAGCCACGCCATTACCCAGCTTCAGGGCAAGCTTGGCACCCAGAGATGACCAATCAGGTATGAAAAAGACGTTGTATTTCTCCTTTAGATCAATCCAATCGTCTGCGTGACTAGGTCCCTCAAATGTTGAGACAAGATACTGGCCTTGATGCAGGTAATATGCAGGCAGGGCCGTGTATTTCTTCAAGAGAGTTGCCACATCATCTGGATGCCAGGGGCCATTGCCAGCGTAGTCGAAGGAGAAGAAAAGCGAGAATTTCTGATCGGAGGCAACTTCGAAAGCGGTCTCTAGAATTCGAGGGGCTCTAGAGTCAGCGCCCATATTCAGTGCGAACGCATTAATATGAGCATCCTTCGCTGCTTGGATATCAGTTGTCCAGTCGGCGGTGGTGTAGTTCTCGGCGTTCATCAGCTATATTATCTGTTAATTTCTCGTCGTAGAATTTCTTGTGAGAAGGGATAGGAACTATGACATACCATGAAGTGTGCAAACACAGCTGCGGCCTGTGCGTGGCTGAGACATAGAAGGGCCAGTGCCAGCAAATGTGAAATTCCCATATTGAGCTGCAGCTGTAAGAGAGATTGATTGAAGAAGAGAAAGCTAGATCAGGAAGAACGATGAGTAGGTGTGAAGTGGACAGAGGATGATGAATTGTGAGATGGAAGTGGAGATGAGGAGAGAAACGAGGAATGAAGAGGGGAAGAAGTGGAAGAAAGAGAGAATTTGAAGAAAACCTGAGATAACTATATCAAGGTAAAAGTAAGAGATGGAAGCAAAGGGAGGAGGGAAAAAGTAGAGAAGGGAAGTGAGCAAAGAAGGTATTTGATTAGTGTACCTAATAGTAAAAGGGAGCACGAGATAGATATGTGAGGGTGAAAGTCAGAGATAGCAATAGACGTAGAAGAAATTGAAGGAACGAAGAAAGAATTTAATTGACTTGCCTCAGGAGTAAAGAAAGGAGGTATAAGAAGGAGGCTTTTGATAAGGTCCTGTAAGTTTAAGAAGGAAGTGAGCAGAAAGTAAGAGAAAAGTGAAGAGGAAGTAAGAAAAAAGTGAAGGGTAGAAGGAAAGGAAGGTGAGAGGACAGTAAAGAGAATCGGTGATTAAAGAATATACCTGATGGAAGTTCTCGATGGAAGGATAATAAGGAGTTCTAACTAAGGAAGAGAAGTTTGGTAGAGGCTTTTAGAGATGTTTGATGCTCGTAGGAGAAGGATATGCTTGATCAAGGCGTTCCGAGCTCAGAGGTATCTCATGGGAGTCTTAATAACAGAGTATTCAGTAGAGGAAAAGATGGAAGAAATAAGGATACAGAGGAAGATTTTGAAGAAAGAACTAGCAACATTTGAATGAACTGAGCACATCCCACTTGGCATAGGTGGGATGCTTGGAAAGAAGATTCAAGTGAGCTGTGAGCGGCGTATTGATATCCGAGTCTATAGTACCCATTCATTCTCAAGGCAAAGTGTAAAAACGGGTCACGATTCTTTGGGAACTAGGAGCTCTTCACTATGCATGCTGGAGCTTCCAAGGTTGAGATAGTACGCGTATTTATTTTAATTGATTACACTAATTTTGGTAGCGATACTGAAAACTACCAATGGAGACCTACTGATTTAACTGTGGATAGCGATGATTGAAGAAAGGAATACAAATATCAGCACGGGGCTGGATTCATGTATGAGATATGGAGAACCATTCGGGAATTCGAGACATTTGAAGTTATTTAACTGGAATCGTAGTAAATAGTAGAAACAAACAAGCTCTAGTTGCCCAACTTGATTACACCATTATGATGAGGCTGGAAGAACCCAAGTAGTGACCGACTCACTCGGGATATCTCCTGACCACTCCTCTCCACTCTCAGTACTGAGAGTCAAATAGATATCGTTGTCGAACTTATTCTCAATAACAACAGAGCGAGTTCCATCTGGGTTCAATGAAGCCACGGACTGAATGCCATCGCCACCAGAGTAAGTATAGCTACCCGATCCATTTAAGATAGTAGCACCGGTAGGAATAAACTTGCTGAACTGGGCAATCATGTAGTAAGCTGTCTCAAAGGTGTAGCTTCCATCGTCGTTCACAACCACCAGTCCGGTGCATGTAGCACATCCACCTTCAGAAAGATGCGGGCCATCGCTGGAGTTGGTGCCAAGGGTCCATGCTGTCACGCCGGCAGCCCAGTTCTGCAGGGGTCCCATTGTAAAGTCGGCTGCTTGGTACCAGTCTCCAGATGAAGGGGTCCAGCACTCGGTCATATATTGGCTCACGTCGGGGTTTGAGTCGTGGAATGTGCTGAGAACGGTCCAGTCGACATCAGTAGCATAGCAGTGCCAGGCGACCGAGTCGACATATTCACCGGCGTCGTCGATGACGGTTTGAGGGTATGAAGTGACATCTGGAATATGATATTAGTACCAACCCACAAACCAATGAAATAGAACTAGAATTATTTACCTGTGTTATGGTCGTATGCCCACACTTTGGTGTTGAGGTTGGCATCGGCAAGAGCGGGGCCGATGTAGTTCTGAATCAACTGCGCGGACTCATCTGCATAGACGTACATGGTCGGATATCCCGCCTGACTGTTCAAAGGCTCATTTTGAATTGTGATCGCGTCGATTGATACTCCGAGGTCTTGGTATGCCTGGATGTACTTGACAAAGTATTGTGCAAATTCACTGGCATACCCCGTTTCTCCAAAGTCACCGCTCAGGTACCCATCATTTAGATTGTTGTTTGTTGTATCGCCCTCAATGACGCCATTAAGTTTCATCCAGCCGGGTGCACTCCAAGGTGAGCCGAAAATAGTCAGGTCGGATTGAAGAGACTTCATGGAGGCCAGCATATTAGCCATGGCAGTTCCACGGTCTCCGAGGGCGAAGCCCGACAGCGATGTATCCACGGAGCCACTATTGTCATCATATGTGTAAACTGGATCACCAGAGAGATCTGAGGCTCCGATAGTGTGTCTCATCAAAGCGAAGTTCGCACCAGAATCGGTCAGAAGGTCATTGAGCAGATCTTGGAGGTTGGAGTCAGATAGAGTATTAAAAGACTCCACTGTCGCGTCGGTGACTGCAGCGCCGAAGCCAACTATTGTCTGCTTGTACCCGGAGCTTGTGTCATCGATACTCAGTTTCCAGGTTGAACTTGACCCGGGGTCTCCTGCTCCCTGAACTGGAGCTGTGATCGAGGAGAGTTTGTAGGTTCCGGCCGAGTTGGAAGAATAAGCAGAGGCAGATGCTCTTTTCTCCAAGGCATAGCTACCAGCAGCAAAGCCTAGTAAAGCTACTGTAGTACGCATAATGGGATGAAATACGCTGGAAGACTTGATTGTATTGATCGGAAGGTGTTTGTTTCAGTACTTCCAGGAATAGGGGGAATCAAGTCCGATCTTATAGAGTTCATGGGTCTCACACCATGTCCCTGAAAAGTACGGAGTATAGCGATCATAAGGATCGATATAATCTCCATTTGGAGTCAGATTCAGTAAGAGATCCATGGTGTATCCCCCAATAATAGAAGAGTGTCAGCAATTAGTGCACTAGTGGATCGTTTCAAATGCTACATTAGGCGGGGCGGATGCTTGATTCTCATCCTGAAGGTCCTGCAATAGGGCGCCTAGAACACTTCAGTCTGCATTTCTCCACCTTTGATGCACCAATTTGGAATTTTAAATGGCTTTCAAGGTCAAATGCGACACCGTCAGAGCTAGAGAAGTACGGAGTACGAGAGAAAAGTGGTGGGGGGTTCGGCATTAACTTGCCGTGTACCTGGAGCACATGAACCGTCCCAATCCGGAGGTCAAAATGACATGGGCTGCATCCCCGATATAGCCATTATTATTGATTCCAAGTTTATTGTTATGAACAAATCAATAGTTGACATCTCCGAGCCTTCCGGACTTCGGGTTTTTCCTTAAACGTGGCAGGATACGACCATGTCATAGACTCTCGGCTTGTACTTCTAACCCCGAGTGGGTCAGTCCATTGTAACATTCTTCACCTTCAAAGGGTAAAGATGTGCAATTTGAGAATGACCACGCTTGTTTCCCGTTCCTCGTGTCTGAAAACATATTTTCAGCTCAGGTACTGTACCTGAAATGTGGGGAGAATTGTCGTCATATTGCTATAGAGTAGAGGCTCGTCTGATATCAACACGCTGGGTCCATGGGTGGAAAGCGGGACTTGCCTAGCCCGTAACCTTGGAGCATGCCCCCGGACCCACGTCAACCATGCCCAGGTGCCTAAGTGCCTAGGTGGTCAACGCCTAGCTCCGGGCATGCTCCGCCCACCCGCAGCCCTCAACCTTGGAAGTCCTGGCACCCTGGACCTTCTGAGGTCCCGAGGTCAGGAGCATGAGCATTCTGACTAATCTCTCTCCTTTCTCGCCCGCGGACTCATTCCTGTCTACTTTACAGACATACTCCAAGTGATAAGTTCACAACATTCATCAATTCTTAATATAACTGATCTGCCTACTCAAAATCAAAAAGATCTTCCAACACACGCGTGTATCCAGGCACTGGCACATTGTCGCTCATTTCATCACACTAATCTCGGGATATGTGGACCCTGACTATGCCTTCGTTACATCTTCAAACCAGTCATATATCTGCTGGTTCAAAAATGTCATAGCACCAATATGGCAATGATGGCCAGCTGCATCCGCATCAGTGAGAACAACATACGTTGCTTTGTCGCCAAGGGCATCTGCCACTTGTTTGGGCTGTTCACTCAAAAACATGTCCTCGGCAGCCTCACCGACCCAGACTGGACACTGGACCGTATCAATCACACCCTCCAAGCTCATTGGCTTCGTCATCTGAATCCAATCATATGGTGAGTCTGTCTGGTAATTCCACAGACCCTGCTCTATTACCCAATGGATTGCCGTAGGCAGCGACTTCTGATTGATCACATCGCGTAGCTCTTGATCTACTTTTCCTCGCTCGCCTTGATCAAGAAGCGCCTGAACTGATGGAGACAGACCCTTTTTAACAAACGCCACAACGGCAGCATGGAAATCCCAAACCCCATCAAAAGCCACGACGGCTGCTAATCTGTGCTCGAAGGCAGCGGCGCGGACAGCAAAATACCCGCCTAGGCTCTCCCCCATCAGCCCGATGCGCGAGTTATCCACATCTGTACGCTGGATCAAATAGTCGACGATGGGCGTCACTACCTTCTCCCAGTCATGGATGAACCCCTTCTTCTGTTGTCGGAGCACGGTGGGTTGTCCGGGCCCTTCGTATGTGATAGCGTTGTATCCGCGCTCGATTCCTGCAAATCCAACATGGTGTAGCAGCTCCTCCATTGACCCGTCAAAGCCAGTTCCAGCTATAATGGTCGGTTTTCGTGCTGCTGGGTCTCCAGCTCCAGGAAAGAAGATTCCCAGAACGTCGAATCCATGCCCGGTGGGTATCTTCACCCTTTGACCCGGTCGGTCCATGAGTTTGAGTGCTTTGTCAAAGGCGGCTGCCTGCTTGTCCCAGGCCTGATCAATGCGAGGATTCGACGGGGTCCCGTGGAGGTAGAATTCACAGGCACGGTAATAAGTTGCCGCACGGAACCAAGCATCGCGGGCTGAGACGCGGTGACGAACGGAATCAATTGCCTCAGCCTGAGATTCAATACGTTGCGCAAGGTTGTGAAAGCCTGTGTACCAGGTCTCAAAGTCGTCGTTTTTCAGCTTCCCAGCAACTTCAAGGATTTCGGCGATATCAGAGCCACCATAGCGTGCTGCAGAAAGATGCCGAAGTATCTCAAAGCTATAGCCTTCGTCTTGCAGAATCTGAAACATGATGTATGGTGTGTCGGGAAGATGATGGTATTCTTATGAAGTGAAATAAACAAAAAATTGATGTCTTGGTTTCTAGATCTATACCTAAGGAAATCAGTCTTCTTATATACAACAGTCTTCCTACTTGGAAATCCTCCACCGGAGATGCTATATTGCAAGTTTACACAGGCTACATCATTGTACTGTCTAACGTCGATGCTAGCCCCACCTAACTTGATCCTTCAATTCTCCATCCGTTGCATATCGCGAGGGTCGGTCTCTCCGTGGATACATCGGACTCTCCATGGCCCCGGGGGCCTCATTTCAGATTCCGGGACCCAGTTAGTTCAAACGTTGCCATCTGTTTACAAAAAGGTGTACGTGGATCCTGTATCGCGCAGGAATATGGGGCACTTCCACTGACAGGCTACATATGTATGTATATGCATCTCCTGTGGATTGTATGTGACGTGTTGAAGTGCCTATTCCCCCTTCTCGGATATCCGGAAATGACCACTCCTGTCAATGAATGATCGAGGCTGAAGCTAGCAAGCCAACTAAACTCAACTAATCATCATTTCAGCTACTGGAATCTATAAGTACATCGGAAATATGGACTTTGATGAGGAGGAGATATACTGAATAGTTGTTGCTAGGACGGCAGTGACGAAAGAGGAGACGAGTGCGATGCCCCATAGTATGCGTGGCTTGCAAAAATCGATCCTATCAATAATTCCAGATTTTCCATGCACATGAGCACTGACAGAATTTGAAATGTCCCTCTTTCAAGTTTCTTGGCTATCTGCAATATGGAAGCATGTAGAAATCATCTCCTCTAGGATCATCCCAATACCGCTGACACATATCATACAACCGAGCAGCAAGTTCGAAGCCCGACTGATCCAAGTACTGCATCATTTCCAAAGTCCAATTAAATCGGGTCCGATCCTGCTTATGACTAAACACTCGCGACGCAATTATCACCGAAAACATGCCATAGTATATGGCCCAAGGATTCATGCCCTCTTGCGTGCAGTATGGCATGCATCGGACTGCTTTGGTAATATAGGACACGGAAAGCCGGTTTGCGACCTGTCGAGGGGACTCACGCTCAGCGCGCAAAACTTTTGGTATAGTCTCGGTCTCTGCTAGAACATAGGCATGGTGAACAAGTGGGTAAACCAGAGAACATGATGACCAAATAAAGATGTGCATGTTGGCTTTGCCGACCGAGGAAAATTCGTAGGCGGGACCGAAAAGGTCATCTGTACGAGGGATTTTCGTTGGTATGCCTCCATATTCGTACGTAGTAGGCTCTGTATCGGCGTCTCTGCCACTCATCTGAGTATAAAATTCTAGATTTCTTCGTTCAAGTGCCAAACAATCTTCCAGCAGTGATTTACGGACCCGTGGGTCACGAGACAGATGAGGATTATTGACGGCAGCAGCAAGAATCGATAAATCTGTCAGGAGCTGGATTGATTCATACATCAATCCTTCGCCGGGCTCCTTCAGTAATTGAATCATTGGTTCGGAAAGATACATGAATCCCGATAGAGCCTGTAGAGCGGGTAAGTTTTATCATTTTCGATCAAAAAGACTTTCCAACATTGTTAACCTACCAGTCTGAACTTTTGAAGTTGGCCATAGATCATGCCTATGAGAGCGGAGTCATCCTCGCGAGCCTGATATAGTTTCGAGATAGCGATCAAGCCATCAATATGCAGGAATGGTTGGTTGAGCGAGTCGGGACAGTAATGAGCCTAGGTTTCTGTAAGTGTTTGATTTTGATTGTATAGGGAAATTATGCTGACCCCAATCTGTCCGAAGAGTGTGCATGTGTAAACAAGATCGGCATTGTAAGCCTTGCGACTGATCGCCTTCGACATCTCGTATATTCCCTGACTATAAAGTCGGATCCCATATTTCAGAAGAGCCTTGTCTTTGTGAATCTTGCCAAGAAAGATACACGAGAGAGCAGAGCTGGCTGTCTGGAGCATCAGTCCTTTCTGGGGCAGGGTATGGATACCCGATAAAATGGAATATGAAGGATCCAGCAAAAAATCCGGTTTAGCTTCACGTGGGAAATAATCTTCAAGAAAAGATGAGAAGAGCTGGAGACTGATCGCAGAACCGGATGCAACCCCCTGAACTAATGTTGATGCCTGTGATGGCAGTGGTCGCCGTCTTTCATCATGATATTGGGAAACACAGGAGCTGTGCATATTTTGGCTCGGGTTCATATCTTTCTTCGATTTGGATCGTTGTATTGTCTGCTTAGTCTGGTCGCGAAAGACGAGCTCCCATTGATCTCTGTATCCATGGCACTCCTGGCCCATGCGAACACATTGTCCACAATGAGGCTCCTTTTTGTCGCACTATCCAAGATTGTAAATCAACCACAATCATCCTTTGCTGGAATAGTCGCCAGAGGAAAATAGATGTAAATTGACACTTACACGTCGCTTAACAGCCCGGCAGTTCCCGCAGCTTGTAGAGGGTTTTCTAGCGGATGTAGTAGAGCGCATCGTCTGTGGAGTTTCTTCTTGCTGTATAAAGGGAGGTGCTTGAGCCTCACGGGTAAGGCTTGGATATGATGTGAGCGTAAGATCCAAAGATGGCGGCAGCGCTGGGTAACGAAGGCATTGGGACTTGAAGCCAAGAGCCTAGTTGAGCCCCTCAAGTTCTAGCTATTTTTATTGGCGGGCGCCGATCATGCGTGGAGCATTCGACTCATCCCTGAATCCCTGATTTTGGGCCGCGGGGCCAAATACGGGCAGAAGCCTCCAAATACCACCATTATGAAGACCGTGTTGAAAGTATTGAACGAAGGGTATTTTGCCAGTGGAGTTGGCCCCGGGTGTCTCCTGTAGCTCGCATCTCGGTGGCCTCCCCTTTCCTTCCTGTTCTCAAGCCACAGCCGCCCGTAGTTCCTCCACTCTAACAGAACGGGTGGGGATTCCCCGAAAAGGAATAATTGGATCGTTGCTTGGTCGATACTCATGCTTTCGTGAAAACCGGATTGAATATCTCGAGTCCCTTTGCGAACGCATGAGAAGCACCCTGAAATATCTGTTAGCTTTGCTTTTGTGTGCTATTAATAAAACTCCGCACCTAGTTCACCAAGGTTTGTGTGATGATGTAAAGATCTACACTCTCCAGTTCTTTAGGGCCGGGCCAGACCCTTTTTTGTGTGCACGAGGCATCGGACTGAGTACCGATAGCCTGTGGCAGTTCATCTCTTCATCTCTCACCTGCCCGCGTTTGATCCCAGGATGAGCCCTGTATGATGTGTTAGTGGAGTGTCCAAAAATAGAAGAGCCACGGAGAGGATTCAGAATGAGTAGACTCGGAGTTACGCTAATGGTAATATCCGCTTGGATCTGCTTGGAGAATCAAAGGAGAGAACATTTGAAAGATAACCTGGATATTGCCTTCAGCCCCGGGGGTGAACATGGCCCCGGGGTTCAAGTCGCATTAGAATTCGCCAACGCGTCATGACAATTTTGCAATCTTCTCGCTGCGTCATGATGCAGCAGACTCATCGGAGCGGAAATAGCCCATAGGCCGTGATGAGGCTCTAAGTTCCGAAAATGAGCGATTTCTAGACATTCGACATGGATGCTCGCATAGTCCATTTTCTTTCGTAAAGGGTCATCGCATATGGAATTCACTATTTCTCTTTGGCCGGGAAGCCGACTTCAGTTATTGGTACAAATATAAGGTCCAGGTCATGGGGAGGACCTGAAGACAGCCAGCCAACTGGTATGGGCTCGACCGAACTCGCTTTTCGGATATCAAAGTTTTCGACTAAGCGTGCTGTGACTCGTCGTATCTCTGCCAGTGCCAGACTGCGTCCCACACAGCTTCTGGATCCGTATAAAAATGATAGCATGCATAGTGGCGATGAAGCGCCTCCTAACTGGTTGATCTTTGGCATCGAGGGGTTCGATCGATCTATCCATCTTTCCGGTCGGAACTGTTCCGCATCGGCGCCCCATAGATGCTTCGCCCGATTAATTGCTCGTGGGACAATAGCAATGTAGGTGCCAGCCTGAACCAAACGGCCATTAATATAGGTGTCGGAGACGGCCTTGCGCATTGTCATAGCGAATGTTGGGTATAGCCGAGAGGTCTCATAACAGACTGCGCTAAGTAGCGGTAGGCTTTCGTAGTCACACTCCTTGAACACCTTGTCACTAGATGAAGATCTGGCTATTTGTAACTCCTTTCTTAACGAGTCTTGGATTTCCGGATTGTCTGCTAGGCAATACAAGGTCCAGGATAAGATACTTGCAGTGCTCTCGAATCTGTATGATAGTGAGCTGAGTATAGTAGTATGGACTTAAGGGTTAACCCACCCAGCAGATAATGTAGTGATAGTTTGAGGGATAACTTCACTTTCTGTGAAGTCGCCTGAGCAGGCTATCTGGGGGGTTGGGATGTCTTGATCTGTCGCTGTTGATGATTTCAGTGTAGCAAGCTTCTCTGGAATCAGTTGCTCGAGATATTTGCGAAGCTCTTCATATGCCAGCTCCATTTGAGAATCAGTCTTTGATGGGAACATGTTAATGAGCCAAGGGGGAGCACAATTATGCCACATGAAGTGAGATCTTTTTTGATCGCCCAAAGAAAACAAAGTCTGGAAAATCTTGAAGATATGCTGATTCTGACCCAAGATACCATGGAAATCATGCCCAAGGGCGATAATACCCATGACGTCTAGGGATATCAATCTCGAAAATTGGCCAACATTGACCTTTGTAGCCTTTGAGGTCTTTTCGCCGTTCTCGTATACTGTGCACTTTTCCGACACATGCTGTACAATCTGAGAGGCCTTAGAAGATAGGACCGGTTTTAGCCTCTCGACTTGTCGCTGGTTGAAAGCTTGAAGAAATGACTTCCTGCTCTGCTTATGCTTCTCCGATTCTTGAACAACAATGCCATCACCGAAGAAACGAACGCCATATCGGCGGAACCCACTCGTCTTCTGAAATTGGTAGGAGCGATTGGTGAGTACGTCCGAGAGACTTTCGACGCTGGTAGGTACCAGGTATTCAGATCCAAATAATCCAAAGAAATGAAGCAAGCCATCGTTTGGCATGGTATTCACCCAGTGGGTAATGCGATTTCCCAGTGGCTGGTCGAAGATAGCAGATGAGTTCTGGAAAAAGAAACTCTCGCTCTGCGGATGACATAAGGATTTGTTTTGACACAGAATACGCTTCAAATCTCTGGGTCACACACCTTGGGTCCTGGTAGGTCTTTAAAGGGACTGAAACATGGTCGGCCGTAGGTTCTCCACGCGACATCCAGCACACAATAGAGAATACACACAGCACATAGCCACGTTGCTAGTGACCACAGTGATTCCAAGCGTAATCCACAAACACGAGATCCAAACCACGCGAAGGCTGACCAAGTGGTAAATTTAACGGAGGCATGAATCTTTGGGGCCATGATTTCAATTGATCGGCAGAAACGGAAGATTAATGGAGGCGATGGGACTAAGCGATATATTTTGGTAATAGAGGACTCGGAGAAGGCTGTACATGTGCTGACTTAAAGACTGAAAGAATTGGATTTCTTGCGTTCACCGACCGACATATATACCCAGATAATTGATCCCAGGGTGTTCTCATTGCTCAACTTTGAATTCGACTAAATATGCGAAATCGGAGCGTGTCGGGAACCTTGAAAGGGCGAGGAGGGGAAGTTGTCAACGCGTACAGGGAGCTAAATACTAGCCTGAAATACGTGCTATCTATGAAACAAGACCACGTGTTCTCCCAGTATCTATGACTGGTGGCTAGATCTAAGCGACCCATAATGAATATGCAACTTTCCGCGGTTCAGAAATGACAAAGAAGTAAGCTTCACTCACCGATAGACCGTCGGGGTGGATGAGATGAATCTCCCCGGCCGATATACCAATTGACCAGTTGATACCTGACCAGTTGACGCACATTATAAATAAACAGCCTATACTAACCCAAATAGGAAATATTGATGCTGCATACG
This sequence comes from Penicillium herquei, assembly GCA_039634405.1. Classification (NCBI taxonomy): domain Eukaryota; kingdom Fungi; phylum Ascomycota; class Eurotiomycetes; order Eurotiales; family Aspergillaceae; genus Penicillium; species Penicillium herquei. Next base: position 3,064,697 of record CP098390.1, read on the forward strand.
TCACAGTAGAGTGGGTCTGGCTGGAATAGCCAATGTTGATCCCCGGATTTAACGTAAGAGGGTCTAAAAGCCCCCGGGGCCCATAGTACATGTATCTCGATGCAAAATGGGGCACGATTAATAGTTGAAGGGACAGTTGCTGGGTCCAGCCAAGCGGACCAGCCGCATCTTAATATGCACAATCCTTGGACTCCGTGGCCCCGGGGACACTTGGGCGTTAAGCGAATGCTACTAGTCAGTCCGAGAAAGCGAATTTGGGACTTGTAATTGCAAGTTCTCTTTATACTAATGACATGTGCACCCTGAATTTCAATAGCCTCAATAACCATCACTGATCAAGTGCACATCATATCCATCATTATCTCAGTACCCGGTACCTCAAAGCTCATACACTATGGGCGGGATTCCGTGGACCTCAAAGGCATGCAAACACTGTAAAAGCAGTAAAGTCAAGGTCAGTACCATCTGATAATAGGGGAAGCACCACACTAATCACATCATCAGTGTGACTTACAAGACCCGCAATGTGGACGATGTGTCAGAAAAGGCTTACAATGCCCGGGATACGAAGATAGACCTTTTATCGTCAAAACCTTTAAACCAGCAGACTTAAAAGAGATTTCAAGAAAGCGTGCCGCCAGGAGAGCTATGACTCGAATGCGACCGACCAAGATTTCCCAGACTATTAACCCTGGCCCGGCGAAATGTGTACAGATATCTTCAACTTACATCAATGTCTGGTTTCCAATGGACACTCCACAGATATCCGGCATTGATATGTGGTTTGGGAAAAACACTTGGTATCGGATCTTCACTCATATTCAGCAAATCCCAGACAAGTCTCAAATGCTCGAAAGGGCCATTATTGCAATCTCATTGGTTTGTCTCGGGAAGTTGAATCATGATGAGATTCTGGTAGAGCAAGGGGTATGGTGGTACAATTCATCCATTCGACACTTGTTGCAAATGATCCAACGCAATCATTTGAGCGAGGAGATTATCTTTGCTACTGTCATATTCCAGATGCTTGAGGTAACCGCTCCTAAGTCGCTTCATTCTTGTTTTCAATTAACACATCTTTCAGGTTTGGTATTCACCGTATGGTATGGGAGCGTTTGTCGCACATATAAACGGCACAAATGCCTGTATCAAGAAACTCACAGGAGCTCAAGCCTCAACGCCTGTCATGAAACTACTGGCTCGCGACCAACGAAGGCTTTCAATTGTTTGTCCTTCATCCTTCCTCGGGAGCTGCCAAAATTCGAACATGACTAATTATATTTCATTCTAGATGACTTTAACTTTGGCAGATGACATGAAATATCTAGCTCAAGATGGCCAACCTTCCAAGGACGACACTCCCCTTGACGAGTTATTCCATTTTCTAGCTCCCGTTGCAAATCTCGTATTTGAATCAAATACAATCGAGAGCTCCAACTTGCAAGCAGCTAAGAGGATTTTATCTGCGACACATGATTATAGAGAAGAGATACTCTCCTGGTATGCCCGAAGAAAAGATATCATCGGGCTTCCTTATCACTCGCCAAGCCAATCCCTGACGACTGACCAAACCACTTCCAGTCATCTATTTGGCACGCCTTATTCTTTCCCCAACTTTGAAAGTGCAGCTTTACATGTGATCTACTGGACGGCATTGATCCTTATCGAAGAATTAATTTATAAGACACGGACGATCATTTCACCAAGCCCCGATTGTCAGAAGCCCACAGACCATGCGGCACAATCTATTGGCCACGCAATGTCCGAGTTTTATGCCGATGAGATATGTCGTTCTGTGCCATATTGCCTTTCCGGTGCGTCGGGTGCCTGGGGTATGGGTACGTTGATAGGCTGTTTTAGTCAAATCGTCAGACCGTATATTGCCCTTCGCCGAAAGGAAAAGCTCGGTTACTGTATAGAGATTTACCAAATTGCTGTTAATCATGGCATGGGACTAGCGACGGCTATTTTGGATTATGTGTTGGGCATGTGGGAAAGCCATAGTCCACCGAAAGTCGCTTTTCCCGAGGTCAAAGAGCAAAGCGGCAACATTTGAAGTCAGTGCCAGTGAGCACTAGTGCGCAGGTTACCGCATAAATTGATTCGTACATAAATGATAATATCACGACTTTCATGAATTGAGTTCTTGTTATATGGTGGCCTACTAGTTTTTTTGTTGCCTGAATAGTTACATATCACTCTTTAACTGATCAAGTATTTTAAAATAAAGATGCCTAGCATTGATGGACTTATTTAAGGCCAGAAAATCCCAGCATCAGTCGGGACTCATCCACCAGCTTCAAATATTCTCTTCTGACATCAAAATGGACTTCAGAATCGAACGTATAGATGAAGAGGACCTTCCATTCCTTGGAAAATTCATCCACTCTGCCAAGCTAGCGCTGAGTATCAACCGCCTCATTTATCTCAACTGGCCCAATGAAGAACTCCAGAGCGCGCAGTACTTGAGAGCCGTCACTATGGGATTCCATAATACCTCGGCGGAATGTTTCAAGGCAATCGACAATGTCACTGGAGAGATAGTCGGATATATCAACATAACTGCCAAGTCAAAGGAAGCAGAAAATCTCTCAGACAAGAGCCCAGATCCAAAGGCGCCTATTCCGGACGGACTGAACCCACCTCTTCTTGCTGAGGTTGATAACGCTGTGAGCGAGGTCGCCAAAGAGACTGATGGGCTGGAGCGATTTGGTAAGACTCGGACTTCAACTTGAATGTTCGCTGATGAGCTTCCAATGCTAACTCGTATAGCCATCACCTACATGTGTGTCAAGCCGACTGCACAGAGAAATGGAGTTGGTTCCAAATTAGTCCAGCTTGGTATTGATCGAGCCAAAGCTGGTGGTGTTCCGCTTACTGTCTGCGCCGAGGCGCCTTCTATCCCCTTCTTTACTTCGCTTGGATTTGTGGAAACGAGACATGTCGATATTGATCTCCGGAAATATGCACCTGATAATAGTGGCTTTGGAATATTCCGTCTTGCTGGTATGATTTGGCGTCCTGAGTAGCTAGATATGGGAACTTGTCTACATGCTTTGCGAGTTATTGGAAATTGAAGAGATTAGTGATTTCGGAATTCATTGATGCAGTTCTTCTATGACAAACAGCTCCTCACTACAAGTAGACTTGGACATCCCATATATCACTGACACGACCTCACGATTATCGAATAGTGAACCCCCCATCAACTCGAATATCTGCACCATTAATCATCCCACTGGAATCCTGACAAAGAAACAGTACAGCATCCGCAACCTCCTCAGGCAACGCAAACTTCCCAGTAGGGATAGTCTTCAGAAAAGCCTCTCTAACCGATTCCTCACCCCACGCCTTCTTCCCCAGCGCCGTCCACGCAACAGTCGGAGACACAGAATTCGACGTAATCCCGCGACCTGCCCACTCAGACGCCATACTCCTCGTCAAACCCAGCAGCCCAGCCTTCGAGGCACAGTACGCACCATGTCGATGTAGGGCGGCATGAGCAGCCTGCGAAGAAATATTCACGATCCTCCCAGGCGGAGGCGGGCTAGTGGATGATTCCGCAACCTTCGAAGCAGCGAAATACAGTCGGGCAAAGGCTTGGGAGCACAGCATTGGTCCGAAGATATTCGTTGTGAGGTGTTTCATCGTCTCTTCTGGGGGTGTGATCTCCATGTCACTTAGAGATACATATCCGGCGGTGTTGATCAGGATACTTGGGAATGCTCGCTCGGCGAGAGATGACGATGTAGGTGTTACTGTATCTTTTTGGAGAGCGTCGAATACGGATTGGACGGATTCTGGTGAAGTGATATCACATTCATAAGCGCGGATGTCATCGAGGTCTTTACTACCATGGCCGTAACCTGTTTCGAGTAGTTGGTCGCGGCGTGAAGCTTCGAATGGGGCGTATAGGATTGCTAGACGGGCTCCTTGTTGTCGTAGCTTTTGTCCTATACACGTTCCAATTCCTCCTATTGAAGATAGCGGGTGTTAATGCATGTTTTAGGATCTCAGTGGTTATCCCTACCTAGACCTCCGGGTAGAATGGCTAGTCGACGTGCGAATGCCATGTCGATCACGCAATAGGTGACAGTAACAACACTAATTGTGACCGGAATGAGAGTTCAGAAAATGTTCTATGCTCTATGAATAACATTGAAATTAACCGGTTCTTGGGTTACCACGTTCAACCCCTCACATGTTCAGTGCGGAGGCATCGACGGGTTTGGCAGTGATCGTTCCATGTGACGTCAGTGTATTTGCATCTCGACAGATTCATGAAGAGAGAAATACATTTGCATAATGCTATGGTGCTATCCAAGGCTTCTAAGGTCCGGAATAACACTGTATGTATTGGATATAGATCGCATTTGCTCATTAGAATTCTGGGGTCTTTCTGTGTCTGGGGTATTCGGTAAGAAAGGCTGATATGGCGGAATCGGGAGCGATGTAGGTAGCGACGGGTCGGCCGATCTATTAAGAATCGATCGCGCGAGAAACACGTACATTGCAACATGATAGCGCAAATACAAGTGAGTTCCGATCTTCTACAAATGGCATAGATGGGTGTGATGTCTTGGATGTCGTTGTCGCTTTTGGGCCATTGCTACGCAACTGGGACCGAATTTACTTGGGCAGTCCGTCCCAGATGCCAACTACGTAGAACCTACAGTAGCACAACACTACGGACTATAGCTTGCTGTCTGCTAAGGTCGAGTCCTGTCTCCAAATGAGGGTCGTCCTGGGCGCAATTGGTAGGGGAGCCAACATACGGCGTCAGACAATCGTTCATGTCGCACGCTCAGGCCTCCGTTAGGGGTATGGATGGATGGCATCGTGGCAAACACCTCCGCCCAATATCCCAGTAGCGGAACACGAAGCATGACACAGATTGCAGGTTCAAAGGTCCCAGAAGACCCATGCCGAAGTCACGAAACAGCACCCGCAGCAGCAAGCCGTATCTACGCAAGCAAGTTAGCAGCATCTGTCCCAGACATAGCCTGAGAACGGAGACACCAAAGGAGAAGAGAAGAAGTCAAGCATGCATGTCCTTTCGCTGGTATTGTCCAGATCAAGTTCTAACGGTAATGTCTCAGAACGAGACTTCGCTAAGCAAAGTCTCGAACACCCGCCATGCGTGCTGCACTGCCCCAGAGGGCATACTTACCATCCTTTCCACCACAAGGCCGCTAAGCGGTCCATTTTATCCATCGATTTTGATCGTTGTCATCGCTTCTCGTTCCAACTTCCTCACTTTCAAAATTCAAACCGCCATCTGCTCAGACGAGATAGGGCCTTTCGTTTCCCGCTTGATCGAGCCATCGCTTTGGGAGGACGAGTCAGTTTCGAGATGCTGGAACCAATCATCCTGGGACTTGCGCCACCACTCGGCCAGTGCAAGAATAGTGACACCGCCCATGATGACGATCGCATAATTGAAAAGACTTGAATCCTTGTCGATCTCGCTGTTCGCATACTCCGGAGCACAGAGAATCGAAAACGCAAAGCCATTCCACATGAAGGTGATGATAGCTGCGGCCACGCCGAATTTTCCCAAATTCCAGATGCCTGGCTGGAAGGACTTGCGAGTGACGAAAGTGCGACCGAGACCAACAAGACCATAAGCTGCAATCGATCCTGCCGCCGAAGTGGAGATCAGACTGGAGAAGGCAACCTGGGATGCGAGCTGGGTGCACAGCAATAGTGCAGCAATAGTCGAGATAAAAATCACTGCGTTGTGAGGCTGCTTCGACTTGGACACGCGAGCTAGCACGTGGCTGAAGGGGAAGATTCCATCACGTGCGACAGCGAATACCAGACGGGATGCAGCCACCAGCGAGATGGAGGTATTGAGAATGGCACCAATCATAGAGATAATCGTCATGACCACATGGGCGTGCGGGCCCAGTGCCAACGCGTACATGTTGATGAAGGGCTGGGGAGCACTGGTGTCGTAGAAGACATCGATCGATGGCATGCAGAAGAGGAACAGGATAATAATTGGGAAACCACAGACAGCCGAGGCAACAGTCGCCCAGAAGACACCCTTCGCGGCGGCCTTCTTAGCTGAAACGGTCTCCTCTGCAACATGGCCCGATGCATCCTCACCGACCAAACAGCTAGCAGTCAAATACCAAGATAGAGCCCAGTTCAGACTAGGCGCGGTATCTCCACCGTTGTAAGTCGACGTGAACACATACTCAGCAGACTGGAAACCATAAGTCTGTGAAACGCCAATCGGAAGCCAGATGAAGTTGAGCAACATATCAATGATGATGACGATGACACCAGCACGGAAAACCCAGGAATACATTCGCGAGGGCAGGAAGTTCAAAGACGTCGCAATTCCCAAGAAGACCAGTGAAAATGCCCAAGCGATAGCTCGTGCACGCACATCAGAGGTGTCGTAAGGGAAGCTTGTATCCGGATTGAACACCACTACCTCTGACACGAGGTAATTTGCCACACCAAAGGAATCCGAGGCCAGAAAAGCTGTCCAAGCAACCAGTGTCCATGCCGCGACCAGGAACGAGACGAAGCGCCCGATACGTCCCCCGCCCCACGATCGGAATGCCCAGTAGTAGATCGAGCCGGCGGCGGGGTAGCTGGAACAGGCTTCGGCGAGACAAGCAGCGGTGATGATCGAGAGAATACTACCGGATACCCAAGAGCTCCACCTATAACGACGATTGTCAGATTCACTTCATGAGGCCGATGCGGGATTCCAAAGCACTTACATGGCAGCAGGGCCACCTGCACTGATAGCAATGTAAAACAGCACCCGAATTCCTCCTATGCAGTACAGAGCCGAGAAGGAACACGCGAAGTTGTCGAAGCTGCCCCATCCTCGGGCCAGGACTGCACGATAACCGAGTTGCAGTAGCTCACGATCATCTTCATTGTCGGCTACAACGCTGCGGTTTTCGTCATCCCGAGGCTCTTGAGCAATCTGGCCTGCATCAGAAACAGCAGGGGCATTGAGAGACATAATTGCAGCGATAATTCGACTGGATGGGAGTTGGAAGAATCAAGGTTTGCTCGTTTGGCGGAAGATTTTTTTGGCGTCGCGACATCACGTAATCACTAAGAGGGCGATCTATTCCCTCAACAATATTTGGAGCCATGGATCGTTTAATGAGAGGCTGAACTATAAAATGAAAATGAAAAACATCCGTGGATGAGACTTGAAAGTGTCAGGACGATGATTAAGGAGAGGAGAGAACTACGAGCACAGTGGCTTGGATGTGATATGCCTGGCCCTTGCACCCTTGCATACCCGCTTACGCCTGGAATTCAACCATCTTGAGAAGTGATCAACTGCAATGAAATCAATTTATCGGAGTATCAGATGGCGTGTATAATTTCTCCTAATCAAAGAGGATAGCAATCTTCAAATGAATGAGTCTGGAAAATTGGGTTTGAAACGGTCGGCATCCACATCAGTGATCACCTTGATGTCTACATCCTGGTCAGACAGACTCCTGAGTCCGTCTCGTCGAGAAACTCATCGTTCGAGTCGAGGCATTTGATCCATCCAGAGCGGGATTATGCCCTGGATTTGCAACAAACTTCGCCTGAAGGGCAGAGCGAATCTCACCCTTGCTCTTGTCCACCCACGCAGGATATCCCTCTTGACTCAATGGGAACAGAACAAGATTCTCGGCGCGTGTCATAAAGTCCGCTACATCTGGAGGGGGTGTAGCCGTGATAATATCGAGCTCCTGCGCAATCTGGCGACAGTATGTTGTAAGAGGAAGATCATTCACATCTTGACCGAATGGGTTCTCGATCTCGCTACCAATTGTGAGCAGTCCGATGATGATATATGCGGCAACTGAGTAATATGGTCAACAGCACTCTCCTCAATGACAAAAAATAAAGGGCCTACCCATAGATGCCGGTATGGTAATCCAATGCAGGAATTGATATAGTTGAAATGGCAGTAGCATAACATAGATCCAAGCTATCTGGGAAATGGCGATACTATATGCAGCAGGTAAAGGAGTGTCCAGCACCCGCTCGGTTCCAGTCAATATCTCATTGAAAGTATTCAACAATGTCACTACGTGACGCAGTCAGTATTGAGAAAACTTTTCATGCAATGCTGTTCCAAACTTACTAGATTGTCCTTGAAATTGAGCCAGCGAGAGCGTGTTATTCTTTATGCATGCATCGATGTAGGAAGAGAGATGAACGAGAATCTCAAGTGGAAGATGTCCCAACGGCTTCTTGGCTCGCTTAACCAGCTTTCGTGGATTCGACCGAGCAAAGGACAGCCCCAGATCCTCTCCTAGAGACTTCCATATCGTTCTCGCATGGGGTGTCACAACATCGTGGTCGTGGGCATCAAGGGCGAAAGTATCGAGATGGCCCAGTAGGCCTGCGAGGTCCTCGTACGCGACATCGGGTTCAAACCGGAGCTTATGTTTTAGTGCGACGGCAAACGCAAGGATCAGATTCATCGCAGATCTATTCATGGTGATTATCCAGCTGTCTTGCTTTTGGCACATTGAACCTACAGTTTTCTTAAGAGATCCACTTTCCCATCTTCTCCCTCTCGCTCAGCAAAATGTACCCATATCAACCGAGCTAGATTGCGTGAAGTCTGAATAAGCGATGCCCAGTATTTGCGTCCATCGGCCCATCTGTGATGTGTCAGTCTATAATTATCATCTCTCGGATATTTTCAGATGAGAGGACATCACCTTTCGTACGCAGTTGATCCACGGAACGACAATGAAAAAGCCACGACAAACCCCAGAACGGTGAGTAGGATGTTATTGATACCAACTAGGACGATGGAGGGAAGGGATCAATACATGTGGGACATCTGGATCAAATGCTTCATCAACTGAAGACTCACGACTATGCCAGAAATGCGAAATGCAGGTAATAAGAGTAGCCCAACTCCCTACAACCAATAGTGGGATGATCATCTGCGGCATAATACTCCCCTGGATTCGCATGACGATTGGCCATTTTGAATGTTGTGTCATGTTGCGGGGTCCGTGCTAGTTATACCGATACACGTCAGCCATCAACCACATATACCGGCTATCCCCAGGGTTCGCTTACAAAATATCTCGCAAGCTCACTCATGACTGGCCGATGAAATTGTGACTCTCGTGAATCTGCTAAATTTTCAAGAAAACTGGGTCGTCGTGAAGGTCGATCGATGAAGTCTCGTTCCTTCGGACTGGGTGGGGTTCGATTCATCTTTTCATGAGGGTATATACTTGCTGGAACTGGAATCGGAACATGCGCGTCGATTATATCTGGCGAGCGAGCGTCTGTGACTGGAGATAGCCCGTCATCCGACATGATGAGCTGAGAATAGCAGATATAAGTCAAGTGGACAAGAGCGTCACGGTGTAGTAGGACTGTCAGTGAAGCGGGACAGCCAAAATCTGAGTAAGTAGAAATACGTGAAGAGAAGAGTTGATGTTCCTCTGCGAGGAGGATTTAAATCTTCAAATTGGAGATTAGCATGAGGGGACATACCAACCAGGATCTCTGATCTCTGATCTGCAGTCAGCTGGACATTATAGACTAGACTGTATGAAATGGGGGAGATCGTCAGCCAAGTGGAACTACAACGCCACTTACCCTCTTGAGCAGCCGCTGCAGCCACTTAAATTCAGAATTAACGTTCGCACGGTCTAAGTGGTTGTAATTTTCCATAGGATGCATAGACACTATTCCTTGATATTTTCATGATTTGTGAATTCATATTGGGTAGTAGTGATCGTGTGTAGGTAGTCGATCGCGAGTCAAAGCACAAGCTAAACTGCTCCAACTAGACTCAATCCTCCAAGGGTCCAAAATCAGAGCTTTGGTTGAATGCCCAAAGTTTTCCATAGATTGTCCAACACAATGTTTCCACCCGATGACAGTCTACTAGCTGGTCCTTGGGGACCGGGGTCATTGAAAGCCGAGACCTCACGCCAACGTCCCTCAGTATCGCAAACCTCTAGAATAGTGCCAGCTTGGTATTTCTCGGTCTCAACAACAAGCGCCATCATTGCACGAGCCAGTTCTTCCGGAGGGAGAATCGTATCCTTTCGGGGATCGTAGGTAATGGACGTTAGAGGATGGCTCATCACTAGAGGTGTCGCGGTCAACCTAATATAATACCGTCAGTTTCAATTAATGAGATATTGTAAGGTGTATACTGACCCAGGGGCAACACCGACAACTCTGATTCCACATGCCTTTTGCATGGGAGCCAAAGAGCGGACAAATCCATTAATCCCATGCTTGCTCGCCGCGTATATAGGCCTTACAAAACCTGGAAGTTGTCCCGAAATACTAGAGACATGGACTACAGTACCGCTGATACCGCTGAATGCACCGTTTCTCTTTTGATCATCCAGCCAGCGGGCAATAGCCAACCGAGTCATTTTGATCGGATGCACAAGGTTGATATCGAGGATTTTATAGCGGTCATCTGTGTCACAACCCTCCCAGAATGAATTCGAGGAAACTTCGGATACTCCTGCTCCGGGTACCACGATAGATGCACCCTTACCGAACTGAGCGAGACATACGTCGAATGTTCTCTCAAGCTGAGACCAGACTCTCACGTCAGTCTTAAGGAAGACCGCCCGGCCGTGGCTGTCATTTGTCGTTTTGTGGGATTCGATCCAACTTTGCGCGGAGGAATGTAGAGCAAGGTCGACGATCAAAACATTAACGCCGACTTCGACAAGAAGCTTGGCAAAGGCAAGGTTGATCCCGGATCCACCACCGGTTACGATCGCAGACTGGCCTTTGAGTGCCGCTATTCCGGAAGTCATTGTCTGTGTATTGGTTCGATATGTCGTTTAGTCAAGCCCTGGAGATGGATAGCTATCGACTAGTTCCCTCCGAGTTGAATTAGATAAAATTGATCAAGGTCAGACGGAGATTGGTATGGAGAATCGCTTGCTTATCAGACTGACAGTGAAGGCGTTCTGGGTCTTATATACCCCATAATCCATTAACTTGAACCCCGCTCCACTGGGGGCCTAAATCGCCCAACATGGCCCTTGTTATTATTACGGACATAGGTAGATAGTACAGGTATGTAAGTGGGCTCACCTGGACCTGGGAGCCTTGTTGGATGACTACCGGGAAGACTCGGGTAGCAGCATAGCGAGCTACCCGACTATCCCCTAAGTGAGGCGGCCTCACCCCTGTCCATTGTAATCCTCGCTGAGGAGGTGTAACCTACCAGCGATTAATCTCAATAATCCAAAACACCTAGCTACCTAGGTCACTACTTTGATATGATACTACTCGAACCCCCTCGTCTAACAGTTATAGCAGCAGGTACGGCGCATGATAGCGGCCCCCCGGGACAAAATCCTGATTGGATATTTCATGTAGATCACCGCCCGATATACTACCTGATATCTGTGATCAGGCTGTTCTATTGAGGGTTCTAGTACACCGATTTCCTAATGGGTCACGGTGTGAATGGTAGTGTCGATCCGATGTATAGTAATTTGGTTGAAGAGAACTGTTCAATGTTTATGATATCCTATGCTTTAATTAAAGGATTTAGAGAATTTGATGTAGGTTGAGGGATACTAGTTTGAAATTCTTAAAATTACTAGTTAGTAACTTGAATGTTTTACAGAAGATGCGAGTGCACATGTGTATTGTATTTAGGGAAAGGAGAAACATTGAAAGAATGTGGCGTTCCTTGAACTATGTTTGAATGTTTGAATATGAAATTTGTTGGGGTTCAAAATGTTATCAATTAAAGAGGGCCCGATATACCCTACCTAACCTACAAGATTATAATATCATGATCGCAAAGTTTTTCTAAATAAAGTACTCAGGTATCTAAGCCAATTGAAGCGCGGGCGCATCACTGAACGCCCTAAATTTGAGGACTCCGAGTCCTGACTCCTGAGAGATGATCACTTCAAGTTCCTGATCCACCAAGGTGGACCTGCATCTGGAGACCCACAGTATTCGTAAGAGGGGAACCACTTGGAGTGTAGTTTGACACTAAGCGCAGTAGATCAACACTAGTGCCCGATACACCAATTATTACCCCAGAAAACTACTGGGATTAACGCCACGAGCGGTTTCAATGCAAACTAATGCATGTCTGGCACAGCGAACTGTATCCAGATAGCCCCTCGGTTCAAATTTAGTGTGAATGCAGTGATTAATTCGGGGTTGGGGCTGCGGACGCACTGTGGACTCGGACTGTTTCCGGAGATTTGTTTCCTAGTCTAGCAGGGAAAGCTGCTTGTATAAGAGAGATAAAGTACCGCAAGGAAATTGGGATCTAGATATCTCATTTCAATTCCAATTCCAATTTCAATTTAGATCCGGATCTAGTATCAAGATGGGAAGACCACGTCATTTCGATGGAGTCGAGAGCTCAGAGCAATTGGCTTTCATTGATGAGCTACAGGCGCTTGGACTGAGTAACTCTATTAATCTACCCGAAGTAAGTCTGAAGGGGTTATTCACATCACGAAGGTACTCTTGCTAATGATACAAGCTTGTCGTGGTAGGTGACCAAAGTGCGGGCAAGAGCTCAGTGCTCCAAGCTATCACGGAGGTCTCTTTTCCAGTAAAGGATGGAACCTGCACACGGTTTCCAATCCAGATCTCCTTTCGTCAGAGCTCGACTGCAAAGAAATTTCCTGTCAAGGCTACTGTTGTGCCGGGTAAACAATGTGAGAACGATGGAGAATTGCTAGCTCGGATCAAGGAATTCGCAGTTGAGAAGGAGGAGTTGACTCCTGAATCCATTAAAGAGATTATTGAGAAGGTGTGTTGAACAACAAAAATTATTGAATATATGCTGATTGTTGGGAAACTCAGGCGACAGAATGTATCTTTGGCGAGCATCAGCCTGGGAAGAGGGTGAGCTTGAGCGATGCGACACTTCGCATTGAGCGGTCGGGTCCCGATGAGATGCATTGGACTATTATCGATCTTCCTGGTCTCATTCGAGGTGACAAGAAGAAAAAGGAGCCTGTCGTAAAAGGTAAGAAGGTTGACGCGTTGGATGATAAGTCAATGCAGATGAATGCGGCTGTCGCATCGGAGCTGGCGCGTGGATATTTAGCGAACGAGCGGAACATCGTCTTGTAGGTGGCCAGGCATCACAACTTCTACTGAGTCCATGCTGACATCAAATAGAGTGGTCATTGATGATGTGGATGTGGAGCGTCTCCGTATCTTCGAGCTGATGGAGGAGATTCCAGGCTTGGAAAAGCGATGCATTGGTGTTTTGAATAAATGTGATCGTAAACAAGAAGGGTCGGATGAATGGGTAGGTCCTTGTCTTGGATAAAATTCCATGGAATATACTAATCTTACTAGATGGTCAAACTTCTTCAGAATGACCTTTCCACAGTTCCTCATTTCGACCACGGATGGTTCGGACTGCGAAGCCGAGTCCCCAACGAAGCCCACCTAACCGATGCCGAGCGAGACGATCGTGAACGTGACGAATTCAAGAAGAAAGACTGGCAGGATGTCGCAAAAGACCGCACAGGCATCCATGCGCTGGTTAAATATGTCGACAAAGAACGTCGGTCGCAGATCCAGTCTGGCATTCCACACATTGTATCCGAGATCCGGGAAAAGCTCAAGGAGTGCGAGTCAGATCTGAGCCGAATGGGCGAAGCTCGCGATGACCCAAAATCGCAAAGATATTTTGTTTTCCAGTTCTGCAATGAGATGCAGCGTATGGCAGAGGCAACACTTCGGGGTCAGTACCAGGATGTGCCTTCCAAAGATCCACGAATCCTGCTTCGATATGAAGTACGACGCCGTCTGGATAAATTCTTCGATGAAATGAGGGATGGAGACAACATGCCCTTTCCGTTCACAGACTATGAAGAGGACCTCAATTCACTCATTTCTCAGAGCAAAGATCCAAGGGCTTGGGATGAGATGGTCAGGAATCATACTGGCCTCTACGGTGAAATATACAGAGAGGCAAAGATCAGCGAAGGGCGCAGTCTTCCTGGCACTGTACACCCTGATGTGGAGGAGAAGATCTTTCGGAAGTTGTCTGTCTACTGGGAGGAGATTGCGCGACGATTTGTCGAAGACGTGAAAGCTCTGGTTAAGAACTGCTATGATGTCTTGATCCGCATTGCCATTCCTAATAGCAAAGTGCGACTCGAACTAACTCGCGTCATGAGCAAGGAAACAGAAGAGTGGCACCGAGATATAGACCTAACTCTTTCTGATCTAGTGCAGGACAACCAAGCTAGACCACTGGTAACACGCAACCCACGATTGCCGACGGACACAGTGGTTGCGGATCGGATTCGAGGAGAGATCCTTCTTGGGAAAAGGGAGTCGGCTAAAAAGGAGCCTGTCGACAGGCATGGCTCCGAGCCTGAAAATGGAAATGTCGAGCAGGAGGTCTCCAAGAATCATGGTGATGACACTCGGTTCATCTCCACCATTCTCAACCAAGTGCTCTTTGTGCGGGCTAGATTGGAGTCGTACTATAAGATTGCGCTGTATCGCTTCATCGATAATGTAGCCATGCAAGTTGTGGAGCGACACATTCTGGGACCGAGATGTCCCATCCTCGCTGTATCCGTCAAGTCCTTTGCGAGGTTAGATGATGAAGAGTTGAACGCCATAGCTGGCGAAGACGAGTCCGATGTGAGGATGCGAGCAAGGCTCGAGAGGCAGCGATCTCGGTATATCAAGGCGCTCGAGAAATGGGAAAGATTAAGAGTGCTTTAGATATCGCTATATGGATGTGGAATGAAAGTTTGTTTCGATCTAGATATTTTCCAGCTCGATGTGACATGCCAGAGCTCCATGTCTGGTCAAGTTCTGGAGTTTTCGAGGTTTTGGCTGATATTCCAAATTGTCTGGATATGCCGGAGAATAGCGCCCAGGTATTAGAGTCTTCTATCTTCTACTACACTGAGTTAAGCACTTCAGGTTACTGCATGTGGAGAACTTTTGAGTCCTCCGGGCCTCTTCAGCTTTCCATCTACGTCATATACGAGGCAATGCGACAAGCTCATTCGCTTCCAAGCAGAGAGATTACTACTACCAGAGTCAAAGGATATTTGTGAGAAATTGAAATAAAGCACTTTGAATGGATTGGTATCATCGAATGGGTATCATAGAATGGGTATCATAAAAATGAAAAAGAACAAGCGCGAAGAATCAATGGGTATCATAAAGATGCAAAATAAAGAACAGAAAGAACCAATGTAAATCACTCGAGGTGTCTCAGTAAAGCGTCAGCGGTTTTATTGATTGCTGATAGTTCGCCAGCTCGAAATGTTGTCTTGAGGGCTGAGAATCTGTTTCCACGAGTGTATCCCTCAGTGGCATAGAGCTCACTGCAGTTGCCAATAAAATATAGTATGGCTGGCTCAAAAGAGATGTAGAGGTAGAATTTTCAATCCATTGGTACATCGAATACTGATACCGCGATTGAAGAGTGTGAAAAAGAAGTGGACAAAGAAAGGGTGAAAATTTGATCTCCCCTCTTTAGTCAGAAGCCTTCTATGTCGAGATCAAGGACTTGAAGATTGTATGGGATCCAGGAATGGTTGGTTTGAAAGGACTGAGAATCTTAGATCCAAGGTCCCGATTTGAGGGTGCAGTGGAACTCAGTTGCAAGGAGTTCATCAATTGGCATCGTTCAAAGTGGATTGTGAGGACAGGCGTGACGGCAGCCGCGAGTCATACGACCAAGAGTCCGGCAGCTTGAATAGTCTGAGTTTTTGGCCTGGAATTTCGAAGACCGATGTGAAGTTTGAGGACTGATGTGTCTGGAAGTGAAGCTCTGATAGTAAAGAACTCATTACATGAAATGTTTTGAGATCGGTAACTGCAGGCCCAATGTGGGAGTAGACAAGGTCAGATGTCGCGGCAAGGAGCTTACCGACTGACATGGTTCGGGATGGACTGTAAGCACGAACATAAAGATAGTCGTGACTCATATGACAGAGGCTCCGCCAGTTTGAATGGTAGTATGGAATTTTGGAGTTCAAAAATGGAAGTGAGATTCAAGGACTTATGCGACCGTAGTAGACGCTCCGTTGCTATAGAGCTCATTGCTTGGAATGCTTTGAGATCAGCGGTTTCAATGCTGATGAGGTAGGAGAGAAGGAGGAACTTCAAATCTTTGGAGCTCAACAGCTTGGATTGTTTGTGATGGTGAAGTTCAAATGTCAATATGACGATAATAAAGAAGAAGCTCCACCACATAAGCCTCAGGTTTCAATGCGATAAGAAGAGCACAGTTTCACCGCATCAAAATTCGGGTGCCAGTTTGATAATAAGAAGCCTTATCGCATAAGCTTCAAAGAACAATGTGAGGCGACAATAAGAGAGAAAAATCTTTGCCGCATAAGCTTCAGGCGTCAATGTGATGATAAGAAGCTTTACCGCCGGAGCTTTACCGCCGAAGCTTTGACGGCCAGCTTGAAGTAGAGAGAAGCTCCGCTGGGTAAACGATGTGATAATAAGGAAGAAGCCTCACCACATAGGTTTCAGGTACCAGTTTGATGATAAGGGAGAAGCTTTACCGCATAAGCTTCAAGTGTCAATGCGAGAAGAAGAGAGATGATTCACCGCATAGACCTCAAGTGCCTATCTGGTTCAAAATTAAAGAAGGAGCGTGACTGGATAAGCTTCAAAGATGATAATGAGAAAGAAGCTTTACCGCATAAGCTTCAGGTGCCAGTGTTGTAATAAAGAAAAGGCTTCACCGCCGGAGCTTTTGAGGGCCATTGAAGACCAATGTGAGAATAACGAAGAAGCCTAGGTTCCAGAATGTTGATAAGGGAGAAGCTTTACCGCATGAGCTTCAAGGAACAATGTGAGTTGATAATAAGAAGGAAGCTTCACCTCTGAAATTCGAGGACCAATTTGATAAGGAAGAAGCTTTACCGCCGAAGCCTTAAGGACACCAAGGCTTCAAGGGCCAATTTGATAAAACCAGGGAAGATGTTTCACCGTATAAACTTCAAATGCCAGTGTGATGATAAGAAAGAAGTTTTACCGAAAAGACTTCGGAGGCCAGTGTGATAGAAAGGAAGCGTCGCCAAATAAACTTCAGATGCCAATGTAATAGAAAGAGACAGGCTTCGCCGGATAAGCTTCAAGGACCAATATGAGTCAGGAATAATAGGGAGGAAGCCCCACTGTATAAGTTTCAAGGGCCAAGGTGGTGATAGGAAGCTTTAGCGCGTAAGCCTCAGGTGCCAATTTGATAAAAAGGAAGCTCCGCTGTATGAACTTCAGATGCCAATGTGATAATGAGTAAGAAGTTTTACCGCGTAAACTTCAGGTGCCAATATGAGTCAATAAGAAGGAAAAAGCTTCACCGTATGAACTTTGAGGGCCAATGAGGACCAATGTGATAATAAGGGGGAAGCTTCGCATATGAGCTTCAGGTGCCAATTCGATAGATAAGAAGCGTCGCCAAATAAACTTCGGGTGCCAATTTGATAAAAAGGAAGCGTCGACAAATAAATTTCAGATGCCAGGGTGATAGTGAGAGTGAAGCTTTACCGCGTAAACTTCAGGTGCCAATTTGATAAAAGGGAGCTTCACCACATATGAGCTTCAAGGACCAATGTGACAGTAAGGGGTGAGCAACTCCGAAAAAGCCCAAGAGCTTTTATTGATTGTGGGGTGGTCCTGAAAGTAAGATACCAATGAGAGATATCCAAACTGGAGGTAAGAGCTCGACGCAGGCTTTGATATATAATTCCGGCTCAACAGGACAATGGAACATAGGGGGTCAATCGGCGGCAGGGTTGATGTATTGCGGTTCATCAGGACCAAGAACTGACATGGCGGGTCAGTGGGTCAATTGGCGGTGATGTGATGATTCTGGTTCATCAGGACCATGTGTTGACTGGAGTTGGGAGCTCGACATAAGCTGCTGGGTGATTCCGGTTCACCAAGACCAAGACGACCGATGTGACGGGTCGGTGGTAGAAAGGGTTGACGTATTGCGGTTCGCCAGGACCAAGATAACCGATGTGGCGGGTCGGTGATATAAAGGATGTCGAGCAGGCTTATGGGGAGCCCCAGAAACCAGTGGCAGAGTACACGTTGATAGGTGTCTCATCTGCCGCATACGAGGGCGTTGGTGAGCCGCGGTCGCTCATGAGACTAGACTCTCGTGCTGAATCCGAAGGGCTTGAAGGGCCGCTCTGGTGCATGAAGAGCTCGGTCTCGTTCGCAATGTGCCCGAGATAGTCAACAGTTCCGGGAGCCATGGGCTCATCCTCCATGACGGTCTGGGTCGTAGGCGTCTCGGAAGCAGTTGTGGCGGTCTCGGTCACCGCAGGCACGGTCGCCGCAAGAGGGAGGGGTGCAGGCTGGGCTGGTTGCGCCGTCGCTGTCATCGCTGCATTCGCTGGCAAATGCAGGATTGGATGATCTGGGTTCTCAGCGGCCAACAGATCATAGGCGTACTGGGGTAGCTGGTCCCCTTTGATATCAGATTAGCTTCATTCATTTTTCTTTCATTGAATGCCCTAAGTCATATCACTTACGGTTTGAACACCGGTTCGCAGCATCCCCATAGCCGCAGGCAATGCAACTCCCCTTGTAGGCAATTTCGCCGTCGTATACCAACACGGCGCAGGAGGTAAAGGCACAGCGGTTGTTCCGGCACCGAATGCACTCCTGGCCAGGCGGGGCATCAGTTCCCGCCTGCTGCGCAAACGCGGCGTATCCTGGCCGGTTGGGCAGACTGTGGCGTGGGTTCGACCGGCAGTGAGCCCGGTTACGGTATCTCCAGTTCACATTTCTGTGAACCGGAGCCTGCAACAGGGCCAAAGCGTGGTCGCTGGTCCAGCCACTTGTGTCTGGGTTTCCCCATTCCGTCAGGCCCCGGCTGCGAGCTTCATCGGCTAGAAAGATATATTAGTATGGCTTTGATATTAGAAGTGGGTAGATGGGTAGAGTCATTTGGATATACATACCGTCTAACCATCTCTCGGTATCACCCCCTACATCGCGGGGCATACCCGGCTGCCAGTGGTGGGTAGCTAGTGACGGGTCAGTAAGGCAATTGCATGGACGTCATGAGTGATCTTCATCTTAGAATACTCTGGAAAACGCGTGAAAGCGTTTTTTATTTGCTTGAGTAGAGGCGAGAAGGCTTTGGGACTTACACATCTTTGTTTTCTTTCAGAAAACGCGTTTTTGGTGTGCGGTGGGTTGGCAGGATCCAGAGAACGCGGTTTCTGTTGTGGGAAAGAAAGAAGAAAGGTTGGAAGTGAAAGAAGTAAACACTTAAATGACCGCCTGTTTGATTTCGCACAATGAGCGTGATCGAAGTCACGGGTTCCAGGCAGACCATGATCAAACTCATATCGATAAGACATATCAAAAGTGAATAGACCCCACCAATCTTTCAAGATGTCAGTGACTCCAGATGAGCTCTGGTATCAGAGCATAAGCTTCCTAATTCAAGCTATTTCCAGCAATATAAGACGATAGCAAGCACTTTGGAAAGGTGAGTATTAAGGATTGATATCAGTCATATTTGAGTAAACTACCTATAGTATGCAGGGTAAAAATGCGATGCAAGTCTTCATCGCAGCCAATAGCCCCAATTGATAGCCTCATAAAGTGGCTTAGCATCCCTGAGCAGTGATCCATTTGAGGGTTCCAGCTGTGGAGCCTCAACAGGGAAAACCTTCTTAGGAATAGAAGGCGCCTTCAAACTGCGCAAAGGGAGTAAAGTCTTAAAGTGGATTTTTGGATCGAAGCTGATAAGAATCAATGCCTTGTGGTCTACTGGTAGACCAGAGCATTGTATGGAATAGATAAGTGAGCGTTCGTCTGAGATAACGCGGACCCTGTTAATGCGTGAATCCGGACAAAGGATTCGATGGAGTTCTGTGGGAGAGTCTTCGGGCGGCCACATGTAGACACCACGAGACATGAAGCGCTCTTCTGAGCCTTCAAGGGGGGTTCCGTCCTCATTATATTGAGTGGGACCCAAAAGTAGACCCTGATGACCTTCATCTCCCTCTTCATCGATAGGGCTTTTGCGCTTTCGGGAGACAGTACGAAGTCGGAGTCGGTCTTGTGATCGGAAGCCGTTGGTTGCTGGATCGTTGACGAGGTCAATAAATGTGGATGCGGCGAGGTTATAGGTGCGGTGTTTAGTTCGTGCTGCGATGAACTCTTGTCGCAGTGTTTGGTCATGGGTGGGCTCATATTCGGCATGATAGTCGCGACGTAGCCGCTTTGCTGGTCGGTGTCTATTGGCGGGGTGGCGGGTTATTGTTGGGATTTCGTCCAGATCATCCTCTTGTGCGAAAGGTAGACAGTCCAAGTCACTGCTCCCTTCGTCATATTTGGCGAAAACCTCTTCTGGCAGTGGGAGGGACTGGGTATAATATGTTCGATGATTTTCACTCTTCCCGGCAGGCCATTCTCGACGACACTCTAGGATAACGGGTTTCCCAGTCACTTCATCAGTGCGTATGGACAAATCAGTCCACATCTCATTAATAGGACCCTCGCAATGCTCGCGGCGCCACATAGTTCCATCCTGCTGGCGGCCATCCTGACGAGGTGCATAGCAGAACCAGCGATAGAATGAAGAGTATACTTGGGCATCACCGCTGGTAGCTTGGCTCGAGACTGCATAAAGATGCTCCTTATACATTTCGAAGCATAGCGACTGGCCAAGATCTCCATCTACTATTCGGTCAAGGGAGAACCTAGTATCCCTTGTTTCAGGGGAGGTTATATCCGCCCCATGGATAGCCCAGACTCCGTCTGAGCCGCCCATGGCAGTAAACACACCGTACCAAAGATAGGACCGGGAGTGCCGGACAAACATTGGGGCTGACGCAGGCACAGTCCTCTGAAGAACCAGGCGTCCCTTTTTTGAGTTAGTTGGACGCACAGACATGTCAATCGCCAGTAGCATGTCATCTTGTTCACTGAATTCCCTAACTCGGAACACAAGGATTCCATCTGCATATTGCAGCAAAGATACCCGATCGACTGCATCGGGGCCTGAATGTAAGCGACGAAGAAGGTCAAGTAAGTTGAGGACACGTTCTTGTTTGCCTGCGGCATGAACATTGAGCAGTCGAATTTCGTGGCCTGCTCTGTAACATAGGAATCCTTGGTTGTATAGGAAATCAGCCCCATAGGCTAGGACTGAAACAGAATAAGGAGCTGCAGTTGCGACCGCCTCATGAATGTCAAACCGATGCCCAACAGCCTTGCGATAAGTGTAGCCAGCCCCATTTGCCAAGGCCTTTTGCCCCTCTTTACTGTAAAGGAGAACGTTCTGTGCAGAGTCAGCTTCGGCCCCCAGGGATAGCGATGGGAGGGGGTGTGGGGGTTATTCCCGCTACTTACCTCCACAGTCTTTCTGGCCACCAGGTCGCTGTTCGTTAAGTCATGAAGAGCATGGTTGGTTCGACTTAAGTTAATATAATCGCGGTCGTCCAGCGATTTAGCGATTTGGTAAAAAATATCAAAGGGGAGAGAGTCCAAGTTCGTAGTTGCGGACATGGCTCTGAGTGGAGTCAATTAATGTGAAGAACGGTGTAGCGGGGAAAAGATATTAAGAAGAACAATCCATGTTCGAGGGAGCGAAGAGAAGTGAAATAATTAAAGATCCCAGATGGGGATCAATTGTTATTGGTGATGAGAGAAAAAGAAAGGAGTGTTTCTTCCCGGGCCAGCGAGATTTTATGAGCCTCCTCTCCCTGTCTGGTCCGTATGAGGCTCTCAGGTTAAGAGAGAAGAGCGGAGACACACACTCGGCGCGGCTGAGCCTCAAAGTGAGAAAATTAAAAGAAAAAAAACAATGAATACAGTGATCGGCAAGATTCCCGCAGTCACGCAATTACGCTCAGACTGAAACCTTGGAATTAGTTAGCGAGGTCAAATAGAATCCCTGTAAATACTAGTTTGTCTTACTGTTTAGAGTAAATTATTGTTTGTTTCGCCTGCAGCTGGCCCTTTTGAGGCGTTATTGAGCCTCAACTGGTCCATCCCCGAGTTTTAATTGGACTAAAGAAACAATTTATCTACCTAAGGGGCTCAAAAAATGTGGACCTGGGACTCTATAATCTACCTTTATTATTATTTATTTTTTTTCTTGCTTATCAATTCTTCCCCTCTCGGTTCATCTCTCGGGGGATGTTGGGTTTCCATGAGGCTCTTGTCCGTCGTGTTCGAAATTGCAACCACCCGACTTCTTTCCACCAAGCGCATGATATGAATTAAATGGACTTATTCTCCATGGCCCATGTGAGGTCCCCCATGGTTCGTGTGATACTTGCCATTTCAACTGTGTTTCCCGGTTTATCCAACGCTGTGACCCCGTTTAGACCAAAATTCAAGTTTGGATGACGCGGTGTTACGAGGAATTTCCCCGCATCGCGCACGTAGCCTTGTTGGAAGCATATATTCAAAAGAAGATGCTCCGACAGCTCCACACCGCGCAACAAACTTGGACGTGTACTCCGTAGTCCGTAGGCCGGACTGCGAACTGCGAACTGGCCCGCGGGCTCCGCGCATACGAGGCTTACGTGATGCTCTATTTTTGGTCGATCCGAGTTCGGAGCTCACGTGGACAGAACAAACATCATCACATGGTTTGGTTCAATAGTTTGAGTAGTTTGTTCAGTTTGGTCAGTTTGACTACTTTGCATGGTTTGCACTGTTTGTGTGTGTTTGTCTGTTTTGTCTGTTTTGCCCTGCTGATGTCACGCCAAGACCTCGGGACTCGGAGACACCGCAAAAACATTGTTGCCTTGCAGTAATCCCATAGGGCTGAACTTCCCGCACTTCCTTGCGGTTCCTGGTCTTCCCATGGTATAGAACATAAAATTGAAAATAAGAGCCGTGGTACATTCCCGTTTCGATCTTTTTGCCTCTTGCTTTGAATTTATGCGCCCCCTTCTATACACTTTATCCCTCCGGCAAGAGTTGCCGTTGGTTTCAAACTTCGTTAGCCCCGAGGATCTTTGTGCCCCACTAATCAGCTAAGCCGATACTTCTGATAAAAAAAAACTTCCTCCGAGAATCCCACTTTCTTTCATATCTGTAGATAGTTGGCTTCTTCTCTCTTGGCACTTTCATCCAACTCTTTATCATAATGCATCATCATCCACCACATGGTCCCCCGGGATGGGCAGGACACCATCACCCACCGCCTCCTCATGGCCATTGGTCCGGTCCCCCTCCTCCAGGCCCTCAGCAATATCCTCACCAGGGACCACCACCCTATTATGGACAACAACCGCCGCAGGGTTACCCCCCTCATGGTCCGTACGGAGGGCCACCTCAGCCACCAAGGCCATATTCATCTCATGCACCTTCGCCGCAACCACCGCAACCGTACCATACACCGAGTCCTCAACCGCCGCAGAATTATAGACCAGTCTCTCAGCCCTATGGCCAAGCCCCACAATATCCGCCGCAGTATCCTGCGCCTCAGCAAAATTTAAGCTCATCTCGCAATGGTAGGATTTTATGATACAGTAATATTGACCATCTAGTTACAGTATACTAACTGATTTACCTAGAACCGGCACGAGCTCCCTCTCCCAATGTGCCACCAACGCCTCCTCAGAGTATGCAGCACTTTGGACAGGGCGCCCCGTCTAATTACCATTTCCAGTACTCAGCTTGTACCGGACGCCGTAAGGCTCTTTTGATCGGCATCAACTATTTCGGCCAAGAAAATGCCTTGCGCGGCTGTATCAACGATGTAACTAACATGTCCAGCTTCTTGAATGAGAAGTTCGGATATCGCCGGGAAGACATGGTCATTCTCACCGATGACCAAAAGAACCCAATGAGCATCCCAAACAAGCAAAATATTATTCGTGCCATGCAATGGCTCGTCAAGGATGCTCAGCCTCACGATTCATTGTTTATTCACTACTCCGGTCACGGTGGTCGCACCCCTGACTTGGACGGCGACGAGGATGATGGATATGACGATGTGATTTATCCCGTTGACTATAAAACTGCTGGTCATATTGTCGACGATGACATGCACGATATGATGGTCCGCCCCTTGCGACCGGGTGTTCGATTGACGGCCATCTTCGACTCTTGTCACTCGGGAACCGCCTTGGATCTGCCATACATCTACTCAACCCAGGGTGTGCTTAAGGAACCCAATCTCGCAAAGGAAGCCGCCCAGGATTTGTTTAGCGCCATCAGCTCTTATGGACAGGGAGACTTGTCCGGCATGGCCAACACGGCTATTGGATTTTTCAAGAAGGCCGCCAACGGTGGTCAAGCGCGTCAGCGTACCATCCAGACCAAGACGTCACCAGCCGATGTGGTTATGTTTTCCGGCTCCAAAGACACGCAGACATCGTAAGTGGCATGCGGGGAAAGACAACCCTTAATTTCACCTTAGTTCATTTTGACTAACCCCTTTTTTTCTCCCTACAGGGCGGATACCTTCCAAGATGGACAGGCGCGTGGAGCTCTCAGTTGGGCGTTCATCAAATCCCTTCAGCAGTGGCCCCAACAATCTTATCTCCAGTTGTTAAACACGATTCGATCGGAACTGGAAGGCAAATATACCCAAAAGCCGCAACTCAGCTGCAGCCACCCTCTTGGTAAGTTCAAGATCTGCCGTGTAACCACGACTACGGGAATGGCACTAACTTGAAGATCCACAGATGTCAATTTACGCTTTGTTATGTAAATAGTTTCAAAGAAATGAGAAACGATGTCATGGCCCTCGCATTTTTTCCTATTTCTCCCATTTCTCCCACTTTTGTTTTTCGGTCATCTCTCTTCCGAAGGAGTTCCGCCCCTTAGTGGCGACAATCATTTCCTCCTGAAGGTCTGAGAGAACACCCCTCTCGTCCTTTGCCATGGAATATTGGGGAGGATCCTTCTGTGCGGGGAGTGCATAGTGGATAGTTGAAATTACCATTTATGAATGGTCAACGATTCAGAGCCCCTCCACGGACCTCGTGTGTACTCCGATGTGATGCTGTGGTTTGTTAGTTGGCCCCATCATAGGCCCCCACCGCGGACTCGCATCTTCGAACGCTGGAGAACAACCCTTGACGCCGAACCCTTCTTTCTTCCCCTTCCATGTTAAACATTTCCAGCTATTCAATTCGTCACGCATCAAATCAATACTATTTATGTCTTCTCTTTCATAATCTTACTTCGTATCAACCATCCCAACTCTCCGCGCAATTTTTTCCCCCCTGAGATTCCGCGATCCAATGAAATTTCCACGGCAGAAGATCCCAGATCCGCTTTTTCTGGTGCAATGACCCACGGTCCACTGCTTTCCCCGACACCTTGAGCACGGAGTTTGGAATTAGCACGGTTACGATACCTTGTCACCAAGGTTCTTCAATTTTTTACCTTTTTTTTTTTCTAGGTAAACCAGACATCAATGGATCTTGGTACTCTCGGTACATTCGTACCATCGAAGTTAAACGCCGAGGAGGCTTTGCTCTCTGCCGCGTCACCGAAAGCTACTTACGCCAGACCCGGGATGTGTCAGATTCCAAGACAATTGTGGACATGGGATGATCTGATATGGGTCCTCCGCTTACACTAAGCTGTGAGTGGATAAGTCAAAAAGCGAAAGAAAAAAAGTACTCAAAAAACTACGTAGGAAAAAAAATACCAAAAAAAAGGACGGATTCATCTTCCCCGAACAAAGAACACATAACCCGTCTGATCTTCCATATAATGTTCTATTATAGGTATATTTCTTTTCGTCACAATTATGCCATCTACGTAATCCCTCCACAGGATTCGCATTCATCTCTATATGGGACCTAAAAAAGAGATGAAACATAAAATTACAGTCATCTATGTGTTACACGGACCGGCGCCTCGTAGCTTGGGAACTAAAATGCTCAATGTCTTTGATCCACTTTTGGTCTTTTTCCCAATTAAGATCCATAGGTTTTTTTTTAATGCGAATTGTCTTTTTCTTCTCGCTATTTCTATTCCTATTTGTTTAGTGCTTTCTCCATAGTTCCCTTTTTTATTGGTTTCTTTCCCCTTCTATCCCGTTTTTTTCTTAGCTTCCTCTCTCTCCCATTTTCCCCCTTCTATACTAAATCTCATATCTTCTTCCCCCCCTGTTCTCCTACATTACACTCGTCACATAATTCTCGGATCGAATCTAAGAGAACCATGTGGGCATCGTCAGCCACAAACAGCTCTTACTCCTCGAGTGTCTCATCCTCCGATCCTCATCTTCCTTATCAACAGCCGCAGCCCACTTCGACTCTGTCCTTAGGCTCTCAACACCCCCGCCGTACCCCCATGGCTCCAAAATACCCTCGTTTTTACACTACTCCCATGGATGAGGCCACAGACTCTACACCAATTCAAGTCTACGGTCTCGAGCAACGTCCTCCTTCCATCATTGAGAAGCCCAAGCTTCTGCACCGTGTCTCACATGCCCTCGATGATATCAAGGAAGATCTCGCCTACAACATGGCCGACCCGGATAGCACTGCCGCCAAGTTCAAGCGTCGTTCCACCTTCTTGCTGGATGGTAGCCTAGTTCCCAATGCCTACCGCCCAGAAACGGCTAGTCCTCGTCCTTCAACTGCTCGCCCTATGTCAGTCATCTCCGTGGAACCCCGATCTTCGCGTGGTCTGAGCCAACGTCTATCACGCCGACTTTCGATCTTTGGTGGCCGTTCAAAGGTTGCAGAACGCCCTCACACCGCTAGCATCTCTACACCAAACCTTATTGGCACTTCGACTCTTACTTCGGATCGTCAGGCCAACTACATTTAATATGGCAACTTCAAATCTTCTATATTGATCTTGAGTTTCGCATTCAAATTCATTATCAATATCTTTTTTTATCTCATGGGGAGAGAATGGACTGAATCGGGACCATCCGGTTCTTGTGGATCCCCATGGCATGATTGAAATGAAACTGGGCTATCGTTCGGGCCGAGGGAAAAATGGTCCCAAAGTGAACCAAATCGAACTATCATGAAATCAACCTCTTCCTTGAAGGAATGAGAACCTCAAAAAACAGCCGATGCGATCGGCGGCAAACTGCTTGCAGTGACGATCATTCAATACAGTCCTTGAGACATACACATGCAATCCGCACATGGGAAATAGCGGCCCTGGAGTCATTCGATCATTTTTATTTAATCTCGGGCGGAGTTTTTTTCTGTTTTCTTTTTCTTGTCATTTATATCCATTGGAGTGGGGTTTTCTTGTTTTTTTCCTCCACATTTCATTTTTGGTACATTTACATCTGGATAATTCGCAGCTAATGATTGTGTCTGTTTTCACTGGGAAGACATTGTATTTACTTCTTTTTTCTTCTTTTTCTTTACATGTGACATCTGCGCATAGCTTGGAGTTTGGGAATCGAAACCTTACATTCTTAATCTTGGTTCTAAGATCCTCTACTCGTAGTTCAAGATCCACATCAACACTATGTGTTGACATCAACCCAATCGGCAAATAATTCGATCTCACTATGCATAATATTGCATAATCCTCATGGTAGTCCCTGATACTATTCCTCAAAAAGTGCCACGATCGGGTTTTCTGGCATCATCATGCATGTCTCAGAAATCGGACGTCGAAAAAGAGCGCCACATGCACTGCCAGCCACCTAAGCATTGCGGGTGGATCGACGTGCGTCAGCAAACGCCTCGTCCTAAAAAAAGCACTAAGACACAAAAGAAAAAAAAATTCTTATCTACCCGGTCGCGTGAGGGGAAATGACACTAGTACCAATTCATTTCCCTTGATAGATACTCCCGAGGTCAATTGCTTGATTCTTGGTCAGTGCCAGGTTACTATGCACATTGACTAGGAAGTATCAGGCTAGTGATATCTGGAATTGAACTAGTCCATCCTCGCTTATACAGACTACATGAATAGTATGCATATACCCCATCCATTCAACTAATAACATTTCGGTCCACTTGCAGTAGCTCCTTCGGGCCTGAACTTCCGTACCCGACGTACATGTATACCTACCATGTGCATGAATAACGCCACCTGGCACTTGGTTTTCGGTACTGGAGGTGTATGACTAAAATCCTGCAAACGTTCACTAGCTTGACCACTATGCATAAACTCCATTGTTTGTTTGTGTGGGAGACTTCGCCATTATCAAAATGTTCAATCAATCTTCAAATGTTTTCGGCAATCCTACCTAGTATGTACGGGGACACTAGTGACTAAGGATATACGGAGTAAACTTCTACATTAAGTAATCTCAAGCTATGCATTCCGAATGAAACAGATCCTGTCAATTCTATAAAGCGAGTCGATCAACTCTAAACCATACTCCATCTCATCCGCTAGCATCTCCACAGCCTTGGACCATCTCCACTCAACGCAGCATCATTGGGTTAGTCGAATAGGCGGCTACATTATTCTCTTGTGTGCAATCAAACCATCTTCGTTCGTCGAAATATCGTACCCGTCACTCGCATCTTTGAACCGAGGCTGGGAGTGGAGGTAGTACTCGTCAAATGTCCACTCATTTGAAACGATTTTTGTGGGGACGGGTGTCACTTCTATCCATGGATCATGAGAATCGTAATGGTGGAAGAAGTATCCACGGGGTGGAATTTTAAGGTGTGGTATTTTGATTTGTGATGTATCATACGGTGCTTTTGTGCCAAGGTGCCTTGCGTGATGATGCGGTCAATCGCGCGTACGCTACTAGTAGAGCCCTGAGGCTTTTTTTGTAGCCGCTTACGTCGATCGGATGATGCGGTCAGATCTGCTAGTATTACGAAATACATAATACATGTTCCGATTTCCAAGGTTATAGAATATCAAACTTACAACCTGCGTCAATTGATGGCCAGATTCATGGATGTTTCTTGGACTGGAAGTCGGGACTGCGATCAGTCCAAACTTAGTATGTTCATCCGACATATAGAGTCCACCTGGGCACGTACGCATATGTTGAACCGGCCTCAGCCTGGAGCCTGAGCTCCAGGGCTTACTACTACAGCTGGTAGTCCTCGAGGCGGTCAACCTCTCACATTATGTACAGAGTAAAACTTGAATGTACATCAGCCTTCAACCTTGGAAGTTGCACAATATTTAGCGTACGAAATCTTCCAGATGTCCTAATCTATTAGAAATAGATGCGCAGCTTGCCTTACAAGACATTTGGCGCGAGATATCTTCGCATGCTGAGTTTTAACAGCTCAGCTCAAGTGCTTGGAGTGCTGGCTTACACAGGCAGATATGCATTGAGACTCGGACTTACCTACACATCGAAGTTTGTGGCAGTAGTACTAGTAGCTTCATTGGGCACTTTTTAAGCGGGTAGTATACTATGTATGTACATATGTACATCTGGATCCATTATGTAGTCCTCAAATTTTATATCTAGAACTTCCATTGATCCAGGTGTTTACGCAGAAATTTATAAATTCCTTCTTGTATATACGAATCAACATATAGCTTTCGATTCTTAAAAAAATATATCATCAATCCACATATATCAGATGAAACAAAACGTTCCCGAGGTCAGATCAATAATGAACAATCGGATTGGTCGCAAAATCCGCATGAACGCGATACTTTAGCAGATTTTTCTGAACAATCTCATCCTTTCGCTTTTCAATCTCCTCAACATCCCAGTTAGCTGTGAGCCATCTACCCGACAGATAATTCCGATCTCCACTGGATACCCACACAGCCAGGCCTCCAACAAGTTCGGGCTTATCAAGCAAAACCTCTGCAAGGTATGGCACGCTTTGTCCCATGGCCGTTGCCAAGATACCCGGATCCAGGCTTACTGCCGTGATGGCAGGATGTTCGGCGGCGACATACGCCATCAGCTTTGTAACAGCCATCTTGGACATTGAGTAGGCGCCCATTCCCGGTGCAGTTCCCATCGATGCTTGGGAAGTAAGAGCGATGATTGTTGTTGGGTCGGATGGTGTAGGTCCGGTTTCTTTCAGGAAGGCCTTGGTAACGATGAAAGTTCCCTTAATATTAACTTCCTAAAATGTTATTAGATGCTAGCTCATGCCCTAGCGAGTTTTGAGGATAATACTCTGTACTCACATGGCATCGCCACCATGAATCTAGATCCGATTCCACAGTGCTGGTGAGAGGGGCAAGATTGGCAGCATTATTGATCAGAACGTGGGGAACCCCCACTTGGGCCACGATAGATTTGAAAGCATCGTTGACGGCTGTTTCTTCGGTCACGTCGAGCGCAAATCGGAGAACTTTGATGACGGGGTTGATTTCGTTGACGATGTTCTTGGTCTCGTTGAGTCCTTGGGCAGAACGGCCGATGAGAACAATGGCGGCAGCGCCGGCTTGGGCAAAGGAGGTCGCGAAACTCTATCAAATGGTTAGAGGAGAGCCTTGAATTCGAGGAGTGACTTATGATGGCCTCTTACTAGACGTCCTAGTCCTTGACTAGCACCAGTGATCACGATGACTTTTTCCTTCTGGGATAAGTCAGAACGCGTGGGATCGATGGCAGGGTAGAGGGATCGGTAGTTGTTTGTAGTGAAGGCGATAGCTTTGGTGCCGGCGTCAACATCCATCTCAGCCATGATGCAGGATAATGGAAAGGGGTTTTGATTGACTGGGGGTTATGGAAAATGGACCAGGTAGTATGAAGGGGAAATGTATGAAGAGGAAAGTGGGAATTCCGCAGATAGGGTTTGGTCTTATATAGGTATGCGGGAATTTCTTTTTTTTCTGGCTAGACCCAAGGGACATGTCAGCAGGACTTGCTCTTGTATAGTCCTGATTGAGAGATTCGAGTTAGGGTTACGGTAGTTGTGGGGTCCGGATTGACCCTTCAGGGTAACAACCTCAGATTGTGCCCAGTTGTACAGGAAGTATGAACATTTGGATCCGTCTACGAACCACTCATAATGCCAGTAGGCCTGAAATAGTAGCATAGCATGAATTTCCAACAGCCCATCTTAACATCAAATTGGATTATGATGAAAATGTTGAATTCTCAGTTGATTAGCTTACCCCTCACCCTCAAGTTTGTGCCAAGGTTTCGCAAAGCCCTAAGTCCCCCTATTTGCCACCATTCTACTAGATAGTATCAGCATCCTTGATCCAATACGAACTATCATGGGTCCTTGATGGGTGTACAGTTTTAACTCTTTAGGCACCTTCAACAGATCTAGGAATTATCTACGCGAGTCGGGTATGAGAACCCTGGCGATTTGGGATATTCTAGATCAGTTCAAAACCTCGAAAGTCCGGAGTAAGGCAGGGTTTGAACTTGAAGTAAGTGTGCCCAGGTGTGGGGTCAATCTTCAATAACTCAGCACAGTCAGCACTACAGATTTAGGGACGCCCATATGTTTACAAGTCACTGATCAATTCAAGTTCAAGTTGCTTCGACTTTCCACATTTCTGCAGCTCCGAGTCTCAAGTGATAAGCATATTTCGAGGACCTCTATTTACTGATCCGTGGCATAAGGAAGATTTCAAATCAACTTGTTGGATTCAAGACTAAATTATTGCAGATGCTAAATGGTATTTCGATTCATAAGGCCATGTTGGAAACTGCCCACAAACCTAAAGTACCATCACAACATTTGAAGAAACTTGCTGAAATTCTCTTCCAGATTTGCTTTTCAGTGTCTAATTCTACTGTAAGTTCCCTCGTTAGCACACTTATTTAATCGCCAGTTGTCATGTAATAACCTTTCGTTTTGACAACAGCGTGGCACAGCGAGCACCTTCTTCCCAATGTACTCTGCCGGGTCAACAGGACGCCATAAGCATGTGTTGGCATAGGTACCCCCGTCATTCTCAATCTCCATTAAGTTGAGTTGAAATACATCGGGATGGACATCGTACTCCGGGACGAAATGGTCGAATGTTACACCATAGTAGCCAATTTCTCGGGTCCTTTTAATCAACATCAATTAGCTGGATTTTCCTATTATGATATCAACATGAACTTACTCCCCAGGGGAATTTTGCTCCATCCAGCCCAAGTATTCATTCCGAATGACCATATCGCCAGGGATATCTGGACGCATTTCTCGTCCATACAGAGTTCGAAACGTCAACTGTGCTAATTCTGGGCCTACCCGCTGTGAATATGTTCGTTTCCCGCCTTCCACGTTCCAAATATGCGGGAAAAGCCTTTCGATGGCGATGGCAGGGCCTTCAACGTGAATCCTGAGCGAGTGATTAGGATATGGATGGTGCTGGACACAGGTGGAGCAACTTGAAGGCGGGATAAAGAGTGGAAGCCCAATTGTTGGGGCTAGAGTCTGAGCGACCTGACCAGCCTCGTGAGATTGAGTCATGTCTCCAGGTAGCCAATTCACAAAATGAGTAACTGTGAGAGTTTCTTCGCGGAGTGTTAACAAAGGCAAAATTTGTTTGGGGAAGAAAATTTAAAAGAGAAGAAGGTAGACCTCGGGAAGTGAGGTCCATGGTGATATCTACTCAAAAAGGATAGCATCTGGAGAAAGGCAGGAAACAGTCAAATGTTCAAGTTCCAACCTTGGAAGGTTAACTTCAAGTTGAAGCAATCCGCCTTTCCTGTACTTGTCTCTCTAGTGCCTCTGGGTAGGAGGTCTAATTTATCTGCTTCTAAAACACACTCCCCTCAAATATTATCACCGTAACGGTACCAGCTGAATGTGAAACGAGCGCGTGATCTCTGAGACACAAGGGACGCCAATGCTTTATCTGGCCGTTTTGGGTTGAACCTCAAGTTCAGAAGACTGAACACCCGCTACCCTCCCCCGAAATTACCGAAATGAAGTCTTTTACGAAGTCGTTCAACTTGTATGGATGCACATGTGTAGAGCCATGGGACAGTTGAGTGAGATTTTATATCAAATCCCGTTCAGGGCTCTACGTAGTATACCATCAGCATGACATCACCCTCTCAATGGCCCTAATATTCCTCGGGTTATAGCTTTAAGACTTTTGAACTCGATTATAATCCGATCCACGAGTGAATCAATCCGTTTACACAAAATGGCAGCTTCTCCAACATCTCATGTCAGCTCAGCAGGATACGAATCGGAGATCAATGATTCTTCCACCGAGGACCTCTCACCAGAACCCATTGATCCCATTCTACTCGACGAGGAAGAAAACGCATTAGAAGGAGGCGAAGCAGATAACATCGTCGCCTCGCCAACTCAATCTCGCATCCCGGGTCTTGGCTACAACGCCATCAAAACATATAATGGCCAACTCTATTCCGGGATGGCGATTGGTGGCTCTCATACCTGGAACTATGATCCAGGTGTATGGAAAGAGACAAAAAATGAACCGGATCTCTGGAGTATTGACTATCAGACGAATAAACGACGCGCTCGTAACGCGCCGAAGGGAAGTGGTGCACCTATTGGCACGGAATATCATTGGTTAATTGTGGGACATCAAGTGAGTCAATAACCGTGGCGGATCAGAAAAGCCGAAATACATCTGCATATTCAGATTTCTGTGTTTTCTGCAATGGGATGAGTGTTTCGAATGAATAGACAGAGGCTAACACGATGCAGCATGTGCGAAAAGTCGACCCAAATACCTACGAGACCCATCTTACAGGATCCAAGTATAAACTGGCGCATAAATCAGTTTCAACCGGATCCTGGTCCATACCCACCGTGCAAGGGCAACGAGAGCGCGAGCTGGAATTATTGGAGGATGCACAGCGGCGGGTTCGTGGGTTGCCGCCTGTACTGGCTAGTGAGAAGATTAGAGTGGAACACCTTGAGCAGGGACAACAACGGCTGGATACGATGTTTGGTAAAGTTAAGGGTCCGCCAAGTCCCCCGCAGGAGAGTTTTGAACCAAGGAAAAAGAGGCGAGTTTAGAGTACTCGGAATGGAGTAGCATGTGAAGAATTCTTTGGTGGTCAGGATGGCAGAATGCAGCTGCATGCGTGGGCTGAGGGGATTGTGGCTGAGAGTTATTTTCATACAGGGCTGTGTAGCTCAAGGCAGCAAACAATGTGCTTACTATTGTGACTGCATGTGCAGGATGTAGTAGCATTTATGCAAGTCTGTAATTAACTCACATTACCAAGAATTTCAAGCACTTTGAGGGCTTGTATCTGGACTCGATGAGAATGCAACTAGTTCCAACCCCTTCAGGGCTCATTATTCTGGAGTAACTAGTATATGCAGCTATGCGCACTATGACTCTGTAAGTGAACGACGATCTACTAGCATCCGGCCGACTAAGCTTACTCCGAGTGTCAATCAATCCTCTATTTCTGGACAAGGGTCATTCTGAGCAGTAAAAATTCCTTGTATTCAATGTTCCAAATAAATGTGGTATAAGGTGCTATAACGAACGCACAGCCAATCAAACGCCATGGAAACAACGCCCAGCATAAAGATATGAAAGGCAAACGATTCTGGGTAGCTGATTCAGGATGAAGCGAGCCCAGATTCTTTCATCCCAAAGTCAACCCCATAGAACTCATCCCATGATCGACGCCAAACAAAGAAAATAAATATAGAGCATTCAAAGCCTGCTGTGCTCGTATCGGGAATCGGGGATGCAAACGCTGATTCGTTTCGCAGTTGTATCGTGTATTTCTCCCCCTTCTCCCCGCACGGGGAACCGGCCCCTCATCACTTTCTGCGCCTCCAAGTCCCAATTATAGGGTCACACTCTCTAGGTCACGCATCACAATCCCCATCTGCG
Organism: Penicillium herquei; assembly: GCA_039634405.1. Lineage (NCBI taxonomy): Eukaryota > Fungi > Ascomycota > Eurotiomycetes > Eurotiales > Aspergillaceae > Penicillium > Penicillium herquei. Next base: position 3,099,332 of record CP098390.1, read on the forward strand.
CCCGCTTGGCTGCCTCTGCCACAAGATTAAAGTCCTGGAGGAATGGGGCGGTTGCCGTAGGTCCCCCAAGTCCATTAATCTGATGCGGGTATAGATCCGCGGCGGGTTGAGCACCGGGGGCGGTTTCCGATCGCTGGATGCTACCTGGGTTGATTCCCTGCGCAACTGGTAATCCTGATGTGGAAGCGTTGAAAACCTGAGATAAAGGCTGTTGACCCTGAGACATGGCAGGCGCAGCGCCGACGGACGTAGACTGTAGAGAAGCGGCCAAAGTTTGGTCTTGTTTTGAAGGGAGAGTGAATGGATTCGGCGGTTGGGGTACTGCACTGGCTAAAGTGGAGGAAGGTGTAAGAGAGGCCATGGTGGTTGCAAGGGAAGACGAAGATGGGGTCTGAGTAGAAGTTGAGTGTGTTGGATCCATGTTGCGGATGGGATGAATAAATCCTTTATGCCAAGGAGAACTCGAGGAGTAGGATGACGATGGGGCCGTAAGATCACCGAGTCCGTGAAGATCTTCAAGATGGAGCCGCGGAGGACAAATGAGTGGACTGATGCAGCCCCACGGACGACGGGAATGGTATGAGGGATCAGGATGGAATGATGGTAGAAGGAAGAATGGGAGAGGGAAAGATGAGAAATCCCATTAGAGAATGACAGAGCTGAGAATCTAGGAGAAAGAGAATCTGGCGTGATGGTTTTCTCCAAAGATCTCCCGGAGGGGCCGATGATTAACCGCGTAATTACCGTGTATCTCCACTTTCTCTCCACACCTTTAGCATTCAGAAGGTGGCAAATTACCGTATGTAATTACAATAATGCCTCGGCCGGGGCATGTGTACGAAGTATGGAAGAACGATTAACACTCGGTTGCCAAATAGTCATTTCTATTGGACGCCACCGAAAGTGAATCCTTCAAGTTCGCGGATTATATGCATTAATGGGCTTATCGAATCTCGTTTAGACTAGTGTCTACTAGCTCAGATTGACACTTGAGACTAATGGTGGGTGAGTACGGACTGCAACGTATAGGGAACTCATCCCTGCTCTTATGAGCTCGCTATAATTATACTGTATCTGTATGAATGTTTACGCAACAGAAAACCCCTAGTATATACTATCCCAACTATATTGCCGATCTACCCCTGGCACTTTGTATGTATCATTTGGAGAAGAGTCCCGGTCCCTTTGTGCCTTAGACCTCAGGCATCACACCGATAAGCCCGATAAAACCCATTTTTTTCCCTTTCGCATGAGGGGCTCAAAAATCAATTGCCATGGCTGACGACGATTTTGAGACTGGTGATCTTTTCCAGGATCCTGAGGGGTACTACCCTCCAGAGGAGCAGCCCACATTCGCCGAGCACCAAATGTTATCAGGACAAACAGTGCGCGTGCGTCTTGTGGGCAGTCACCCGCTCTATGTATGACCCCTCCCCCGCTTATGGGACATAAAATTCTTAATTGCCGCCACTACAAGAGACTAACAGACCTATGATTGGTATTAGGGTAATCTGCTTTGGAACGCCGGACGAACCAGCGCACACTATATCGAAGAGCGAGCCGATACCCTCATTCGCGACAAGGATGTTCTGGAGATCGGCGCTGCAGCGGGCGTCCCAAGTATTGTCAGTGCAATTATGGGAGCTCGTACCACCGTGATGACCGATTACCCGGACGTAGATCTGGTGCAGAATATGCAATACAATGCCGATCTGGCAGCCGACAAGATCCAGTCACAATCCAAGCTGCATGTGGAGGGCTACAAATGGGGCAGCACTGTTGAGCCACTGCTGGCACATATCCCCTCCACTGGTGATGAGAAGCCTGCCAGCTTTGATGTCCTCATCATGGCTGATGTTGTCTACGCCTGGCGCGAGCATGGAAATCTGATCAAGACGATGCAGATGGCGCTCAAGAAGGACCCCAGTGCTGTCGCTTTGGTCATCTTCACACCCTATCAGCCGTGGTTGTTACCACAGACTGAGAAGTTCTTCCCTCTTGCAGAGTCAAGTGGCTTTACAGTGACCAAGATCTTTGAGAAGCTTATGGGTGATGTTTTGTTTGAAGACGACCCCGGTGTAAGCAGCACTAACCCCGAGTTCGAAATCCACAGTTTGCTGATACGATTCATTATAGGATGAGAAACTTCGAAGGACCGTTTTTGGATACGAACTCCGTTGGGCTCCGGATCAGTTGGAGAGCAATGCTTAAAATTTGAAGTGATACCATCAAGTGCTGGCATTTTGCACCAAATATACCTACTAGTAATACTACTAGTAGTATACTATTGATCGCCGGACATTTTCATAATGAGCGTCTATGCAATGAACATCAAAACAAAAGTGAACAATTGGAACAAATTTATACCAAACAGTGTTTTTGTCAAATAAAAATATAGTTTTATCCTTGTATACAGTAATAATTGAAGAATAAATATGTCGAATCCATCGGGCAGTCTTAGTCTTATTCATAGATCTTAAGGCTGTCCCGCACAGTCACATGGCTCAACCCCGCGGAAAAAAAAGTTCGCCGCAACAAGACACACGACGCCCAACATGCCGGTAAATTGAGCCCTTAATATACCGATAGACAGTATATATTGACTGGATTTCCCTTAATAGCTCGTCATCCTTACCGGATACCCTTGCTCCGGCCTGAGCTACCGCGCAAATCAACTTGCCTCGCTTCTCGAGAAAGCACAAGATGAGCTCTTCGCAGCCACAGAGACAGCGTCTCCCGTCTCTCTAAAGTCCCGCTTTAAGATCCATATCGTCCCCTCGCACGATGAATCATACCGACGAATTGTATATGACCATGCGCGCACAGAGAAGGAGGCTCGTGGTGTGGCGTACGCCCGCGCAAAGCGCAACCTCACACGAGACAATATCGTGATTCTCGATGGAATGAATTATATCAAGGGATGGAGATACCAGCTCTGGTGTGAGGCTAAAGCCGCTGGAACCACATGCTGCGTGGTATGTTTTTGTACTTTTCTGCTGATGTTGTTGGATAGTCAACTAATTCGACACAGGTTCATGTGGGAACACCGATCGACCAGTGTGTCGCGAACAACGATGCTCGACTCCAGCGTCAAGCTACTCAAGAGGAGGGCGATCAGAAAGAGCAGACTGAACCTCCAGCGGAGGAATCCAAATCCGCAACTCAGGATACCGAAGAAGCGTATCCCCCAGAGCTTCTCAACAATCTCATCTTCCGCTACGAAGAGCCCAGCACCCACAGCCGCTGGGATAGACCCCTATTCACAGTCCCCTGGGCCGACGAAACACCCCCAATCGCAGATATCTTCCACGCCATCACAGGCATAGTCCTTCCATCCGCCCAAGCCCCAGCCGTAACCATCATGTCAGATCTCACTTCCTCGCTCGGCGCGACAAACCTTTCCTCTGCCGCCAGTGTCACCACAACACGCACATCCTTTACCCGTGGCGGCAGTGCAAGTGGCGGTCCTTCGCGACCTCGTATCGTCCAACACCAAGCTACCGTACAGGCCGCAGCAACAGACCACTCCGCGCTGTACGATATGGAGAAACGCACATCTGCAATCGTGACTGCCATCCGTTCTTTCACACAGAATACACCTTCTGCAGAGGTGGCAATTGCGCAAAGCAAGGATGCGAATGGAATCTCGATTACTGTCCCCGATGCTTCGATCCCCGTCTTTATTCCGGCTCATGTCGCTACGACTGGTACTACGGATGAACTTGCGGGTGCAGGTGGCATTCTTGCGCTGCCGCGCTTGCAGCGTTTCAGGAGACAGTGGATTAGTTTGAATCGCTCGTATATTGGACGTGGACATGGGGCTGCGCAGGGTGCGTTGACGGCGGATCAGATTGGAGATGCGTTTGTGAGATTCTTGAATTCGAATTTCGGGGGCGCAGAGGATGATTCGTAGGAAACAAAATTGGGAGGTTATATCTGCATGGATACTCACTTGCGTGAAAATGGCCTCCGTTGAAGTCAGTGTTGATAGAATTGCATAGAGCGGAGTGTATGTAATTATGATTTATGAGACAAAATTACGACTTTGCATTCATCGCAATTGAGCTTACTTAGATTTGATAGATTAGAGACATTTACATGCTCGAGATGTTGACGACCATTTAATCTAGTCTAGAATTAAAGGGGAAGTGATTTAGGTAAAGTAATAGATTGAACTAAAATCAAAGACAAAATGATAAAAACAATGCGATCTCTCCAATACAAATGCAAAGGCCTTCTGCCTAACAACTCTCCCCGTTTTCTGTTTCTTTTCTTTTTTTTTTGGTGATATGAGAAGCATGAATCCAGTCCATACCTCAAACCTCATCCATCACATTCCAGTGATAGTGAGTCTTGACTCAGCAAGACCAAAGGTCATTTGCATGAGCCGTCTGGAGATCCAAAGGAAAAGAGTCACTAGAGTGCCCGGCTCTAGATCATAATCCTGACATGGATCCCCGAAAGCCTTCCGGCATAACATGGAGCCAAAGCTCCGAAGCCGGTAAGATTTTTTGTTTTGCAATACTAGATAGTATGCATGATTCCCATCGGAATCCATCTGAATTTGTCGATCCGGCAAACAAAAAAGCAGCGCGAAAAGTCCACGCAAATCAGTCCGGCCGGAAAAGAAGAGCAAAGGAAAGAAGAACAAAGATCCATCCTCCGCGGAAGTTTGATAAACACTAATTCTCAAGGTCACTGTACTCCAGTTTCGATGCGAGTTGGAAGGCAAAATGAAACAGATTTACAGTTCCCATCTAACAAAAGAACGCTCTTCACGCGGGAAGTCCATTGGGAACTTGGGAAATCACTTGGCTGGCTTCAATCTGTCGGTAGTTCAGGCCCAGTGTGAATAGCTCCTGGAGACTGGCGTTGACCTTCTCGTGCATCGAGGTGTCCTGGGGGTTGATCTTGCCGAGTTCCTCGAGGAGGCGCGAGCGACACTTGTAGTAGTTGTGCTCGGCGGTGCGGAGACGCTGGCCGTGTTGAGCGGTGGACTGAACGGTCTTGACAGGTCCGGTCTGAGAGTGGATGGAGCGGGTTCGCTTCATGGTTGGGGCCGGGGTGGGACCCGTGACACTTCTTCTCTTGCGGCCAGTGGCAGTGGGGGACTCCTTCTTCTTGGGGGGAATGGGGGCAGATGGGGAAGTCTCTGGGGAGCTGTGGCGCTCGGAGGAGACGTAGTCGTGGACACGACGCATGTGGTCGTACAGGTTCCATCTACGAGGGAATCCATATCCGGGCACGGATCGCTCACATCCTTCCCACAGGCAGAGGTGGGGGTTGTCTCCATGGCCATGTAGTCCGTGGGCTTCACGTTCGTGACGGAAGAGGCATGCGTTGGAGGAGAAGCGGAGTTGGTTACCAACACAGGCTGGGACCTTGCAGCGGTAGGGCTTCAGGTGAGAGTCCAGGTACTTGCTGTAAGTGGGAAAATCGGTTAGCTTTTGATTCGGATTTTTGGAATGTGTGAGTGGAAGGGGAACTTGCTGGTAAGCGCATTTTTGCGTGGTGGGTGGGTGGTTGCATGGCTTCTCTCCATTGGCAAAGGGGCAGTAGTATTTTCCATCACTGTGAGTGGGAAGGGAGTAGTAGTGGTGCTCGCGTGGGTTGCGGCCTTCACTTCCATCCTTGGATCTTTGGCGGGCTGGCTCTCTCATGGGCAGAGGGGGGAAGAAATCCTGCTCAACCTTGATATCGGGCTGAGAAGCACCAGGAAGGGCTGTCCGACGGGATTGCTTGGATGGTCTGATGGTCCTGTAGAAAGGGGAAAGAGAATGATTAGAACTTGACCTGGGAGGTTTACTTTTGTTTTACGTTTCTGTGAACTTGACCTACCTGTTAGGGTCCTGCTCGCTGAGAGGAGTAGAAGTGTTGGGGAACAAGGGCTCCGCTGGGTTAATCCCGTGGTTGGTAATGGGCGATGTGGAGGTGAACTCTCCCAGAATGGAATCATCTGCGGCCAAGAAAGAAGGAAATCCAGAGTGTGAACATGAAGAAGTAATGGGAATGTCATTGCTGGCTTCAGTCAGAGGCGGCGAGACTGGCACAGTCTGGAAAAGACTTGACGACAGTTGATCCAGGGTGGTTCCGGGGTATTGGCCATCAGCCATCATAACACTCCATGATTCATGGCTGGTCATGTAATGACCCTCATCAGTGTGGGGGCTGTGTGCGACAGACAGAGCATCATCCGGTGTGCCTGTCTGTACGCCGCAGACATCATTATCCATGGAAGAAAGGTCAACAAATGAGTAGAAATCCCGGGGCAATTCATTATGATCATGCAGGTCTGAGACTGCTGGGAAGTCCACGCCTGTGTACATCACATCATTTGGTCCGACCGTGGGGGTCATCAGCTGCTGAGACAGCGAAAAAGAAAGCATTTGCACCTGGGGAGAATCCTTGGAAGAAATGGCCTGATCGAGAGAATCTGAAGTGTTTATGCTCCAGTCCTTCATGTCCTGGGGGTTTCCATGGCTTGTGGCAATACTTGAGCAAAGAGAAGAGCTGTCATGGCACGACATTTCATCATCCTGGAGTGTTCTTGAGGCCATACTTGACATTCCGTGAACCATGGTGTGTCTGGGTTGAGAAAGGGAAACTCGGTCGGAGTCTGTGCTGGTCCTTGGAGACATTGTGTGTGTGTATGTGTGTGTGTGAAGTCACTGTAAGAAAAGAAGCATCATCAAGTCAGTAATCTACACGGTCAAATCTATCAAGATTGCAGTATATAGAAAAGAAATCTGAGAGAAAAAGAAAGACATGAAGAGCAAGGAAAACGTGTAAAGTCCATGGTCCTGAAGAGAAGTTGTAAAACCTATATGGATATTAGCTTCGACATCTCGTTGCAGAGCACAAGTGTCTGGACGCACCAAATTTACGATCAGATAAGAATAATTCCATGGATTGGTCGGAAGGTCCTAGGATAAATCTTGGTGTTTTTGTCGAGAGTGAAGTCCAGGGAGTAAGTCGAAGCCTATGGCCAATCTTGTTGTTTGATGTGCAGGAGCCAGGGATATTGATGGCCAGGAAGCTACTAGTCGAGTCATGCAGCAGAAATGGGAATCCAGATGGTAAAACGGTCAAAGAAGGACAAGCCGGCAAGGGGATTGCGTAGCCAGGTTCCATAAATCAGTGTGGCCTTGGTAAGATGTTGAAAGAAAAAAAAGATCATTCCATGTGGAGTGAGCAACATTAAGCTCAAGAGTCCTGGGAGAGTATCATTCTGTAGAAGTGGATCCATATTGGTTGAGAGAAAGTAGTCCATGGTCAAGTCATTCCAGGGTTTGTTCATTATTTGTTCCAGAGGTATAGGTATCAACAGGTATAAAATCCAGGTAAGGTTCGCCAAGGTAAGTTAGGTATCCAGGGAGTTAAGTAAATCCACAATCCGCTTCACACCAGGCTTGGAGGAAGGGAAGTCCAGGGCAAAAGAGATCCAGGTAGTAAAAAGGTAAAAAGTCCACGGAAGTTTTCGAATGAGTGTGCAACATAAAACAACACTCAGATAGGCCTGGGAACTGGCGACCGGCGCCAGAGACATTCCATGTGAGAAAAGATACATTAATCTTTTTGGGAGCTGCCAGAGGCAGAGAAACCAGTTAAGGTCAGATCAAGTAGGGCACTTGAGGAATCCATGGTATCCTGGGAGTTTGGATTGCAACACTAAGGAATAGTATGCAATTGTCGAAATCCGGTAGACAGGTTGGCGATGGTACAGGTCCAGTAGATCGAACAAATGAAAGCGCATAGGAACGACAAAGAAAGCAGAAGCAGAGAAAAAAGCAAAACGAAATGCAAAGAAATTGTGATGGGGACTACCTGATGTGTTTCGGTTGGCGCGAAGTTATAGACAGACTAAAAAGAAGCCTGGGAAACAACAAAGCAAATCCTGTCCAGGGAAATGTGGCAGTGGAAAAAAAATCCTGTGGGCAGATATAACCAGGGAGATTTTTGGTGTGTAGCAGAAAGAGGCCTCCAATGGTCCTGAGACTGGTTGATGGCAAAGTATAAAGGGGGTATAGTAAAAAAGGGGTATAGTATGAAGGGGAGTAGTGCAAATTGGTCAAAATCAAACCAAGTCGGTGGATAATAGTTGGGTATCCAAGTTTTCCGTGTGAGGAAGGAAGAAGAAAGGGAGTTAGGCACAGAAGTGGGATCAGCAGCCTTTTTAGTACTTGGGGGGAAAGAGGGGAGTCCTCGCAGAAAGGAGAAAAATCACACACAGACACCGGTCTTCGGAGTGGGGTGGGGCCAAGTCAAACATGGCGTGTGCCAGACTCGCAGCATGCAGCGTGCAGTTGAGGTGTTGGCACCAGCAAGAGCCAGTGGTGAAGACTGGCGGTGATAGTATCTGCAGACTTGGTTTGCAAGTGGTTGGTCCCGAGTGGCTCAAGCGAGATGTATGTTGTAGCGGTGAGACGAGGACAACATCTGGGTCCCTTGGCAATGTACGTATGTGATCATGATTGGTGGCCCCATCCGGGCTTACGCTGCATGATGATGTCCTAGATGAGCGATCGGCAGGATCTCCGCGCGTGGACAGAGGATGTGTTTGGAGGAGAATCGTCCACGTCGGAGGGTTACGGAATCATCATCATCACAGCTGAGGGGGAAATATGCAAAGCCCCGTCAGAATGACAAGGATGAAACTACTGAGTTACAGGGACTACGCAGGTCCAACCAGGTCCAACAGGAGAAGAGGAACAGCACACGCAAGATTGTAAAACAGGTATCATCATAATTTTCTATTTAACTGGATACCCGGAGGAGCGGGCCGGGGCGAGAAGACCCACGTTGGGTAGCAATGCAGCGTTGGGCGTTGATTTTTGCTTTGATTTTTTCTTTTTCAGTGGACCTGTCGACTGGAGTCAGTGACTGAATTTCCGAATATCGCCAAATATTTCAGAACAATTAAAAATAAAAACAATTTTTGAGACAATATCAGATATAAGAAAGATGGATAAAGTTTGTCGTTCAGCAATCCGAAGATTTCAGGTGAACTATGCTTTGGATAAATTGATTCATCAGAAGACTCAAAGGTTCGAGGATTCCGGTGGTCACCGGAGTGAGGGCACGGATCCTCGCAAACAAATAAAAAAAATAATAAAAAAAAAGGCAAAAATAATGCTGAAAAGCAAACACGGCTTACCTGTGGATCTGGTGAGTTGTCGCGGGTTGTCGTAAAAGGGGGTTTGTGCTATATCATTTCTTCACATAAGCAAAGAAGAGAAGAGAAGGGAGGAAAAGAGAAATCGTCATTTTGTGCGGTGGGTCATGTGACCTTGTTTGTACGCTTTGCACAATTCGCACTGTTTGCACTGTTTGCATCATTTACCTTGTTTGTCTCGCCTTCCTATTTAGGAATAATGTCGATATCGAGTTCCCCACAAGATCCACTATCGATTGACTCAATCGTGAATAAGTTTTACTATTGAAACTCACCGTCTCTTGAAAATGAATTGGACGGGTGGTCAACTACACCGACATTCGCGCCCCGGTGGACTATCCAAGAATCAAAAACAGAAGTTTGCCAAATCTCGACTGACCCGTAACAAGACGCCGGGTGAGACCATCGAGTTTAATGGGTTCCCCAATCTCCCATTTTCGCAACGAGACAAACGAGATACCGCGGAAGCAAATCAGTCAGTGACGCAAAGATAGACTTGTGACAAATCTATATCGATTATTCTTCTGTGGTATTGCTTGACTAGCTCTGCCGTTGTGCTAACCGGCGGTGACTGAGATTTAGGACTGGCAATTCTTCTGCATCTCAAGCCGCAAAAGATTTCTCAAGCTCCACTGCAGAACCAGGTTCATTGAAGCGGTGTCTTTTACAGCAATCTGACTGGGCTGCGGTTTCTGTGACTCGCCCTCTGAACATCAATTTCACCTCAGCGACGGAATCTGCGCGATTCGGAAAACGACGTAAGCTAACGGAGATTGACCGAGAACGCCTCTCGATTCGGCATGGAGATCAGAGTTTGCTGCAGGGCCATCAGTTCCGCAAAAATGCCGCAGGAACTGTTGAGCGAGAGTCCGATCTGGGTCACATTCAAGTGCGCATCGACGGCCACCTTGCCGGTTCCAATTTTGGTGAAACCCAAACACCAACAACTCATCCGTCGTCACATTCAATGTTATTAGATAATGAAAATGAGAATGCTATTTCATCGTTTTCGTCCAGTCTACCAGCTCACCGGGGGACCTCTCAGAGACTTGCTTCCCGGCGCCTTTCACTAGCCCCGAGCCGTACACCACTGCGTCTTCAGGAGCCAAGAAACACGGCCGGGACTTCCGTGGCGGAGTATTCAGATGACTGTCTATCCCAGATTGCAGACTCAGGCGTCAGCTCTACTAATCATTACCCGTCATATACCCAGTTGGAACGAGATCATGCATCATTGGCAAGCATCCCCCATCTTTCAACAGGCTCACCATTAGCAAGACCTCGTCGTTTTACTATTGATGATCAATTCCTTGCAGAGCAACTTCAACACAATCCAAATTCGGGATACCGTTCACAGGAGCAATATGAACCATCTGATAGTCCTGAAGAAAGATCTACTTCGCTTCCACTAATTCCTACCGATGCATCATTCGAGGAAACCTCCAGCTGGCTTGCACATCAAGAACGGATTTCAAGCGCCAGAAATATTCAGAACAGTCGTAGCGGCAATTATAAAAGTCCAGTTGTCCAAGCGGATCCTCACACAATGCCGACGAGTCCATCCTTGGTTGCCGACGAAAATGGTCATGTATCCGGTTCCAGCGAAGACTTTTGGGCTGATCCTTGACTTCAGAACTCGGGGTGAAGGGACAATTCATGAAACACCATGTACGCGTACTACCCACGGATTATTTTATATTAGACTTCACATCTACATTCTCATTTTGAAAAATTCCGGTTCTTCAACATATCATAATTGCCGTAACTTCAAGTTAACAGAACATTTGAACTGGCCATTCTCATAACAAGACTGATCTGATATGAAAGTAAATATGAAAAGACACACTAGTATTTGTTTATGATTCATTGAGGGGTACCTATTCAGTATTCTTCGTTGCAATTACAGTATGATTTCAGCCAATGGTTTTACCAGCCCTGGATTACTATGACCTTTCCTCTCAAGTACTCAAACCTCGATAGTTCATGCTCGAGCAGGTAAATTCCATCGCAATATATCTTCCTCGATCGTCTTGGACATGATCGTAATCAAAGCTAAAGGATGGCCATATATGAACACACAGGGCGTTTCAAGCTTGAATTTCAATGTTAGGTTTTCAACGCGGCTCTCGCTGGCACCCACGGGCTTACTTCAAATAACCTGGCTGAGCTTCAAGTGCATGCAAACTCACTAGTAGCAATTACGTCCATCCATCGCAGGCGTAACTACTAACATTCAATTATGTACTATACGCGCATCTGGGAACGAGCATGAAATAACTTGACATGTTCAAGTTGTTCCGGGCCATTTCCAAGGTTTACATAGCTTTGAAATTTCAAGTTGAAGTTAAAATTGTATATTTGCATAGTATATTCCACTGTTGACCTTCCGCGTCATACTAAGAATTGATCTTGAATGATCAAATGATGTAGCCTCGTGTCTCAAGAGGCCACATACTCCGAGAATCTCCCGGATACATTCAATTTCCGTTTCTCTAACATAATATCCATTCCAATAATACCACACTGTACCACTCGACTCCATCAACATTGGTTCCTCAAGTCAATTGGTGATCCTGTCACGTGCTGATAGAGAGATACATATCTCTCCCCGGACCCCGATCCGGCTCCACTCCAGCTCTCACATCAGCCAACTCCAAGGCTTCAACTTGAGCCTTCAATTGACCCATTCATTCAAGAAGTTGAACATTACATGGGCACTGGTCCCAGCACCAAAATGCTGTACCTCAGATTCCTGCCTCTATTAGCTTCCCTCACAACAACCACACTCTCCCTCTCCATCAAACCCGACACCCAAGTCCCCGATGACGAAGACACCACCCAACTGCCACTGGTAATCTGGCACGGCCTAGGCGATAACTACGAGCGCGACGGCCTGAACAAAGTAGCCGAGCTCGCGAAAACCGCGAACCCAGGTACATACGTACACATAATCCGACTCGCAGACACAGGAAACAGCGACCGACAAGCCACATTCTTCGGCAATGTCTCAGAGCAATTAGAACTTGTCTGCGAACAATTAGCCGCCGATCCAATCCTCAGCACGGCACCGGGAATCAACGCGATGGGATTCTCACAGGGCGGACAATTCCTGCGCGGATACATCGAGCGCTGTAATAAGCCACCGGTACATAACCTCGTTACATTCGGCAGTCAACATAACGGGATCAGCGAGTTCCAATCCTGTGGGCTGGGCGACTGGTTCTGCAATGCAGCGGAGAGTCTACTACGTTCGGGGACGTGGGTGGAGTTCGTCCAGGCGCATGTTGTACCCGCTCAGTATTTCCGCGATTCGAATGATCTAGCTCCGTATTTGGAGCATAGTAACTTCCTGGCGGATATTAATAATGAGCGCGAGGACAAGAAGACGGAGTATAAGAAGAGGCTTTCTACGTTGAATTTGTTCGTTATGTATATGTTTGGGAATGATACCGTCGCTGTTCCTAAGGAGAGTGCGCATTTTGCGGATGTGAATGGTACCGATGGCAAGGTTACGCCTTTGAAGGAGAGGAATATTTACTTGGAGGATTGGGTGGGCTTGAAGGCTTTGGATGATCAGGATAGGTTGGATTTCCGCACTCTTCCTGGGGAGCATATGCAGATTGAGCAGGATGTGTTGGAGAAAACCTTTAAGGAGTTCTTCAGCGCGACGCAGAATGATGCTCTAGAGAAATTTGTTGCCCGGCTGGGAGAGAATGTTGAGTCTGTACCTGCGCGTCTAGTTGCCCAGCCAGCTGTTTGAGCTTGTTTAGTAGATTATCATCGGCTCTATCTTTATTGAACTGATTTTATGCATTCGCTTCTTATTATGTCTCTGTGTACTGGCGTTGAATTATGATATCCTGAGCGTATTTACATCATAAATTTGATCCATTTGTGTAAAACTGCCATCCTCGAGATTCAGGCATTGTTTGATGTGCCTCGCAAATCTGTAAAAGTTGAGACTACCAGTAGTATCAATGACTTCAACGTTTGAACCTTGAAAGGGTTCGACTGTTACTCCTGTGCCATATTACACCCGTGTCCGAGTCCACGGGTGTTACCCATCATGCACTCTATTTCTGTTAATTGTACTACTTCAGAGTTCGGATACTACAGCATGATTTGAACAGAAGTACATGACCAGGAACCGATCCTCGATCTGTTTCTAGCACCATCTATTTTGCGTCTACCAACAACGTAGCTAGATACAGTACCCACAGCGAAACATTCGCTGATAGCATCCAAAAAAACAAAGACGAGAAAGGAAAGGAAACGAAAACCGGACGCGGGTGGGTAAAAAAATAAACATATGCAGAAAGAAATAGAATAAAAGGACGGAAGATCAGGTAAACCGAAGAGATAAACGAGAAGGAAGTAGAAAGCTGATACAAGAGAACGTAGAGGCAAAGACCGGGCCTGTAGGATAGGATCGACGACCCATGTGTCCTGATAGTGCAGGAGATCTAACACCATTGAGAGGAGTCAGATCAGGCATGATAAAGGTGAGAGACCGGATTATAAACATGTACAATTCTGGCCCGAGAAAAGAGAAAAAGGAAAAAAAGGGCAAGTGAGAATGAGATATCAAAGAACCAAGTTATCGGAACTGAATGTACAAGGCGCAGGCGCCAAAGGGTAAAATGCAATTGGAAATTAATAAGGAGGACGTCCAATGCCGCCGTTGACTTGTCGTCGGCTTGAGACTGACCTGCCCAGTGGTGTTTTGGACGCAGTAGATGGACGGTCACCATTGGCCAGTGCGCTGTTTTCAGGGGCCAAGAAACCATCTAGAAGCTTTTTCAACTCGTCTCGCTGGGTACTGTCCAAGGCAGCCTCGCCATTTGCATCATGGTATGCATCAGAGGAAGCAGCGGCAAGGCTGTGGCTGCTACGGCTCTTGTGGCGGTTCAAGGACTTGTTGCGAGCGTGTGGTTGACCTGGGGCTGATTTAGAATCAGGGGCTGTTGATGGTCGTTCAGTAAGTAAGGAGCGTTGAGAGTCGTTAGGGAAACCACCAGGGATGGATAGATTGGTGGGAATAGGAGGAACTGGTGGAATTTCCTCGGAGGTCGAGAAATCCAGATTGATAGGTTGGTCAATTGTGATCTTGTCGCCTGTAAGAGCAACGGCCGAGGCGGATGGCCGGGGGGTTTCTGATCCATCTGCATCGTGGTGCCGGATAGATGTTCCATCAGGGTCCATCTCAGAAGCAGAATAGTGGTCAGTTACCATGCTTTCGCTCCCAGAGGAAATGCTGATATTTGATGCGTCAACATGGCCTCGGAGTGGGCTGAGCTTGCGAGATTGACTGTCGTTATTGATCGAGAGTACGCGTCGCAAGTCCATCACACGGACTGGAGACCCTCTGTTGGAACTGTGATCTGGTGTCCGTGAAGCATCGGGAATACTCGACCGTCGGTTCTTGTTCGTAGCAGAGCCAGCAGGGGAGGTGTTTGCATTGCCGTTTGCAGTCCCGTTACGCGGCAAAGTGCCTCCACGAGAACCGCTGAGAGAAAGTGTTTTGACACTTTCCTTCTCGACGGCAGCTAGGCATGCCTCTCGAGACCACGAAGACAACATTTGTTCCCGCACAGACGATGGAAGGCCGTCTTCCAAATGTGGTTGAGATGACGGAGGCTGATTCAACACAGGGAAATTGAAGCCCTGAGCCGGTGATGTTGGAGGGCTTTGGGGTGGCGACGAGATTGTTTTACAGTAAGATTCATCAATTCCATTCACAAGCGTCTCAACATTTCGGAAAGATGTCAAATCGTCCGATGAAACAGAATCATCGTGGATAGCCTTCTCACCATTGACAGCAAGGTCATTGATACTGAGATCAGAAGAATCTGTCATTGGAGGTCGGGTATTATACAGCCACTGTCCCTTGCTCTGTCTTCTCTCAACCTCATTACGTATCTCGACACCAGCCTGTGTTGATTCAAGGTTGAATTTCTCTGACACAGCAAGAAGATAGCTATGAACGAGGTGTGCAACATTGATTCGGGCCCTGGATGAGCCTAGGTCAACCGATGTGTACATACTCTCCTGTAGCTTTAAGACCATAGGAAGGCCGAACTGAACCGCGTTGACACCAAGGTGGCCGACAAGGCATTCTAGGAGGAGCTGCAACAGCTGGATTTCAGACTCATCTGAAGCAGCTTCAAGGGCAGAGTCGTAAATGGCCAGATGCAGTAATCGGAGGAACGTAGATTGCGCAGCCAAAGCGATGATCTCTCTTTGATTCCCTGGCGCTGAAGTACTTCGTCGACTCGGCTTGTCAATAGACTCAGACTCGCGCTTCGAAGAAGGCTTGACATACTTCATGGAGTCGTTTCGCACCTTGAGATCGTCCTTGGTTGTCTCAAGGCGGAGCCAGGTCCACAATGCGTTGGCGTATGCGTAACGAACATCGCGGTCAGAATCTCGGAGAAGACCCTGGGTTCCTTCCCAAACATGAATCCCAACGGGATTTCTAGATTCGGAATCCGAGGTCGGTTTTCTCTGGCTCGCTACGATGAAGATGGCCCTGACAGCTCTGAGAGCTGTGACCTTCACAGCGGCGTGCGAATATGTCTCTCCTTGAGCCTTTTCCCCAGTAGGGTCTGTCAGAGACTGAGTAGGAGCAATGGGAGAGGCGGTGGATTCATGGACAGTGGCCAGGGTGGATTGGGCAGCACTATCCTGGTTGAGGCTTGGTTTGAATCGCCGCAAAATAGCCCTGGTCATGTCTGCCACCTGATCGGCATAGTAGATATGTGTAGCCAAATTTCCAATGCATTGTTCAAGAAGAGTGAGCAAGGCCTTTCGCTGCTCAGAAATGACTATCGGGCTGTCGGGTCGAAGGTCTGTCTTCTTTTCCGTCTCATTATCTTCCTGTGGAGATAGAATCCTGGAGGCATAGTGGATAAGCCCTAGAAGAATATCCATAACGCTCAAGCCGATCATGTTGACCGAAGATTTAAGAAGCCAATTGACCACAGAAAGAATGGTGCATGACGAGTCAAGGGCCTTCTCTTTCGGGTTCGTTTCCAGCAAGATATCCATGGCTGTCATCAAAATCACGAATCGAACTTGAACAGGACACCAGTTCGCAATCAGCTCAATTAGAGAAGTAGCCCAGTTTCCACGCTGGCTTTGTGTGGCTGACTGGTCAATCTGTGGGAAATGCTTTTTCGAAATAAATCGCAGAATAATAGAAGCTGCAATTCGTGTTTGACCACGGTTGCTTCCGGAAACAATGATCTTCTCCAGGCAGCGCAGCGCCAATAGCCGAGCATCCATCTCAGCCTTACGATCAACGTCTGCTGCTGTTCCACCTGCTAGTGCGGGATCGGCCTCGACCGTATCTACCGTATGCACTGTTGTAACACTCATTCTCCTAGGTCGGGCGGCATCATGGTCACCCTCCTGGACCTCACGAAGTCTGGCATTCAGCGGAATAATCACATCCTCATCTGGTGAGTAAAGATTCTCTAGAATGACGGGCAAAATGATATTCAGAGCGTTGCCTCCATCAGCGGCAACACTGTCGGATACGACAATGCTTCGGATAGCATGCAATCCTGCCATTCTCCATCGGATCGATATCGGGGGACTGACTTTGGCGGGCGAGTACAACTCGTTGGACGGGTCGGCGAAGCTTGCGTAGAGACGAACGACTTCTCGGTATTTGTGAGCGATTCCTTGTTCAGCCGCAATGGTCGCGATATCCTGGTGGTGACAGAAAGTTTCGAAAGTGGCAATCGAGTCCTCGACCATGGAAATTTCGTTCGATCGTAAGACAGTGTCGATGATGGTTAGGACAGAACGCGCGTAGATAGGAAGGTCGCGAGGAACTTTTTCGATGAGCGCGGTCAGGATATGAAGCGCAACCTGGACGTTGCTGGAAGTCAATGTTAGCTGCCTGTTCTCCTGAATTGTTTGTCTCGTTGGAATCTGCATCGGTCCCATTCAACTTACCCCAATCGGCGACGCCAAACATCTTTGGCCACCCTCTTCTCCAGAAAAGCGCCAACCTTGGTCAGCTTACTGCGCCGTGTACTCGCATAATAGAGAAGGTATGAGAGTTCACTCGGGTTTGGCTTGACCTCCGCAACACCCTTTTGATATCGGGGGTAGCATTTTAACGTCAGGACCTGATGCTTTGGCCGACATGACTGGCGTACTGACTCCATAGCGCTAACGATGTCTGAGGTACCTCCCGAGAGAGGTTCGTAAGCAGGTGTAAGACGAGGTTCGAAGCCGACGATTCAGCCAAGACGAGTAACGAGAGGTATCCGTGTCTCCGTCAGACGGCCATAGGAGAGGGGTGTCGTCAATGGGGGTTTGTCGTTCAGAGCCACGTTAGACGGGAACGGCTGTCCGATGAGGTAGTTGGCGGCCGATCACCACCAGGGGGTGGGGCTAATCCTGTGAAGTCAGAACCAAGGAAATCAGAGATTCTCCAAAATTGTTATCGATAAAAGATCAGAATGGACCTGGTTTTGTAAGAGATCGAGGAGATTTCAAGAATGAAGTGGAGGGAAGATCCGTGTCCGGGAAATAAAAGAAAAGAAGGTTGGGAAGAGCCCTGAGTCTCGGATTACGGCAAAAGGTAAAAAAGCAAGGACGCACGATGGTGTCAGATCCACGTACACGATACATCAAATCATTATGTTTAGCTTGAAAAGTCTCTATGGATCTTAAATTATTCTTGTCTGGAATGTATTTGATTCGTGGGGTATCAATTGCAACACTGAGAAAGTGACCAGACGAATGCGGTGCTTATATGGAGTCCACGTAAACACCCAGTACATTAGAGGTACTAGTCACGGTTTTATCCATTCACAACTACGCTTTGTCCTTCGCAACCCCGCAACATCTTCCAAGGAACCATATCCAAGGGTCCCGCGATTTTGCCCTTGAGGATAACAGGAACGCTGGATTTGGGGCGAACCTGGCACATGTGGTCGTTCGATCGACAAACTGCCGGCCGATCTCAAACCAATACCTCGGTCGCACATGAAGCACCTTTCCCCGCAATTCTGATCTTTTAGACTGAAGGAGATGCCGAGTAGCTGGTTGACAGAATGATTGACTGCTGTTATGCTCGAGTGGTGCTTCTTGGCAGAGGATTTTCGCGAGGGGCGTGACGGGAAAGGTGGTGGATAGGAATTCAGACAATGGGAACGTCATAGTTCAACCTGTGCTCTCAAGTCTTGGATCCATTTGGCTCTTGCGGTTCTGCGGGATCTGCGTCCTCGGTTTCGGCAGGTGCTGCATCTCCAGGTACATTGACCCCTGCCAATCCCTCGATCACCTGAGGCAGGATGATATCACGGCGGAAGTTCTCCTCTTGTAACAGGCGAAGGGCGCGTAAGGTTGGGCCGGGGTGTGTGAGGAACTGAGAATACTCGGGAGTCTTCCAGTAAGAGTAGAGGTATGCGAGATATGCCGCGAAAGCCTGGGCATCGGGGGAAGAGGCAGAATCAGGGTCATCGTCGTCGGCGCGGGAGATACCCAGGAGGTTTGGGTAAGTGACCGCAAGGTGGGAAAGGTAGTAAGGATTGGCAAGCGATGAAACAAACTCCAGCTCGAGAGTGAACCGGGGATTCGTCAAGGCCGGAGCTGGCGGCTGTGCAGCGGACTCCATACTGGTGATTGGGTTGGGGGAGAGTTGATGGTCGCGCGTAGAAGGAGGAAGGGAAGCTCTGCCAAGCCTCAGTTCAGTGATACTGCATACACCAGTTGACAGCTTCCACTTGACATTCAACCTACTATGTACGATAAGTATAGATTCCAAGTCTGCGTATGGATTCTCACAACTTAAGAAGTGTACTGGTTTTATTTACGCAAAATGTTATAATGCTAATATTGTAGTACTCAACTGGCACGCAATGGTTCTAGGTAGTTCAAACTCATTGTCCGAGTCCTCGGTGTCCCATAGTAGATACTACCTTACTGCCCAGGTATATATGAACAGCCATAAAATCATGCTAAAATACCTTACAGTAGTACTAAGGTGTCCACCTTTCTACCATAGGTATGTATTGTACTGGTAAAATCAGCCTGAGGTGATTTTCAGGGTGTTTTCACGTCTGACATGGACAGGACTCGGAATGGAGATAACGGTTGAATCTCGGACTCGGAAATGTGGCTTGACGGAATCGATGGAATCGGACATCTGTGGATATAGATCTTTGGCCCCCGCTCACCTCGCAGCCCTTTGGCCCCAAGAATTACGCAGCTTTCTAGCGGTGAAGTGACGATATGCTTTATCTAGTAACCATGAAGTGTGATTTACTAGGTACAGTAGTACTTTTAATAGTATCTGATGTACAAATTTATACTACTACTGGGAGTACTTACTAGTAGTACTTACTAGTAGTAACTTGAATCAATTCAACCTTGGAACAAAATGAAGGTTATGTCATGGCTGGAAGATTCTTCAAATGTTGCTGCCTTCGCACATACGAGTTAACCTTGGAAGTGTAGTAAATATTGCGGTGGCGCATAACCGTTGCATAAAAATTTTCAACGCTGTACCAAGCTTTTGCCGAGGCCAGTTCAAGGTTTAAACATTGGCACTTAAGCTATCAACTGGTCCTACCTACAGTCATACTACATAATACAGTGTTGTAGTCAATTTCAATAGAATCGATTGAATTCAGATGAACCCTAGGCTATAAATAGCTCGAATATTCGAACTTCCTTCGAATGTCTAATGTCGATCACATACTCCGTATCGGCTCAACGCTTGTGGCGCAATGTGATATCTGTGTTAGTGCCCACTAGCATCATAGACTCGGACGAATTCCACCTCGTACTCTGACAAGGCTCCAGGTTTCAAATGTTTGCACATTCTAAGGTTGTGCACTCGTGCTATGTGAGCGGCTAAAAACCGGGAGATTATAATTCCGCAATTGAATTTCGGGCCGATCAGGGGAAATTGGAAGCCTTTGATTTGTCTGATATTCAGCCCTATAGAAGGTTGGATCTCAAGGTTTTACACCATTTGCAATGTATTTGACTGAATCCATGGAATCATGGGGATCTCGGAATTGTGGCTCGTACTTTCCACTAGCGAAATTGCATGCACTCTCATCATTCAGCCCCTTTTCTATTCTGTGTTGTCCCTTGTGGCGCAAGCTTGGTGACGCGTACTGTTGTGATCCTCTTCTGGGGCTAGTACGTACCTATGGATATCTCCTACTAGTTCTTGGCGCTGACGTACTCTTTCTACGTGATTTTTGAAGTATATATAAACCCACGTGGAGAAGGGGTGAATTGGTTCCATAATTTGCTCTCAGCTCAATACAGCCTGTCCGCATCTGCACCTGCATCTTCTTTTACTTCATTCCTACATACAAATCTCCGCAAAAATGGGTCTTTGCCTCTCTTGCTGCTGTGACGACGGTCCAGGCTTCGGTCCCGGCCCGGGCTTCGGTCCTGGTCCTGGTCCTGATCCTGGATTTGGAGGCCCCGGCGGCCCTGGTTTCGGTGGCCCTGGCGGTCCTGGCGGTCCTGGTGGCCCCGGCGGCCCTCCAGGGCCCGGAGGACCCGGAGGGCCTGGCGGGTGGTAGAGAGATGAACTTGAATCCTCGCTACAGTGGTGGACCTATCGAAGATCGACCTCTGACCTCATCAGCGTCGATTTGAAGCCAAAAAGCCTTCAACTTGTCATTTCGCAGGACAAGAATGAACGATTTGTCCCTATGGAATTCTGCCAATCGTCTCTGGTTTAACCGGATAATTGAGACTTTTCTCTTCACGCCATATACCCTTGGTTTCCTCAGCCTGCCTCTATTTGGTCCTTTCTTTTACTCCACTGCTTCTGTGGGAAACCCCCAATTTCCATACGAACGCCTTACTTCATACCTTATTCGATAACCACGACCTCTTCCTCTTCCTTTTACCACGATGTCCGCCAACCTTCTCATACCGCTATGCTATTATATACACTTTTCAATCACCCTTTGGAAGTTGGCTGTGATACGGCACCTATTTGCTTTTTTGGCTGAACCCAATCCTCGAAAAGACTGCTCAGCATACCGAATTGTGACCGATGCCTTTTTTATATCAACGCAATCTTCTTTATACCCACCAATTTTGTCTTGTTTTTTCTTATAGAGGGATAGAGAAGCAGAAATTTGCTTATGTCGATATTTCACAAAATTGGGCAATCAAATCCGAGTGTTACTATTTTGAAATCATCCATGGATACAATCTTCTTTTCCATAGTATCTTGAAACATATTCTTCATACCTACTGTGGTCCATTTTTAAGCCTCCCGGGCCACAGCAAGTATGTAATCTGTAAAATGCACTTGAATATTTGAGTGAATCACTGGCAACATCATTGAACCATCATGATCAATTAAACTTGAACTTGGACCTACACCTGGGCATTAAATTCAACTTGAAGTTCCACATGCACATGTGTGTAGATGTCTGGTGAGATAAAGTATTCCGAGTCTGAAGCAGTAATCAACCACACATGTGCATGTATGTCAGGGTGCACAGGTGAACTTCTTGCCAGTGAATGATTCCAACGTTGATAGTCAATTTTCAATTAAGCTGACTAAATGTCTTGTATCTAATTTCACAGTTTATTTTGCAATGATTGAAAATTGGATGGAATTCCGAACTGATCTCAAGGTTGTGATTATCAAGATGATCTACATCCGCGGATCTACAAGATTACGCAAATGGTGGAACCACAGGCCCTCTCGTGTACAGATCCCCAAATCACTGCCACTGGCAAAGCTGAGATTCAGACCTTTGTTTTCCAGTCTGAGGCACCTGTCAATGGGCATCGTGTGTTCTCAAAGTTTAGAAGGTTCCAAAGTGATTAAATGCTACGTGGGTGGAGGGTGTTAGATGGATGATATTCAAATGTTAGATTAAATTTCGGGCCAACATGCTTTCGGTAGCTATCTTCAATGTATACTAGTATATCCTTGTAATCTCCGAATCATTCAGTTTCATGTCAAGCCTCCCATGAGGATTTGACTCTGAGGTAGTATGTAGTGAATAGAAGACACAGAGGGGACCTCAGAACAAAGTACCGTAGGAATGCGGGGCAACCTTGGAAGCACTCCAGAATCCAGGCCATTCTGGGATTGATTGTGATCATTCTACCAGGACAATAAAGTTGGTGAAACTTGATTGAATACAATTTTACATGTAATTATCACAGAAATATTATTTCGACCAATTCAAGTTCAAGTTCATTTGTCCAAAAATAATACTAGAAATATTAGCAAAATATCGATGGATGAATTCGACGAATTCTAAGAAAACTCTTCAGTCAAACAAAGACCTGCACACAAGTTTCATAGATTAACCTTAAATTCTAAGACTCAAAGTGGTTTAACCTCCGCATGTTGATCCTATCATTTGGACCCACAAGATTGTGTTTCATGCTGAAGGATGAGATCAAGCAACGGGTATCCGGCGGCGTTGGCTGAATGGGGAAACTGGAAAACCTGCAAGTGATGTAAATTCATATTGATCTACATTGACGCTTACTGCAGAAAGTATCGATGATGCAAGGCAAGGGCATTATAAAACGAGGCCCATTTCAATGTTTCTGAAGACATCCGGGACATTCCTTTCTGAAAGTAATACAGAATCACTCAAATCTAGTCCAAGATGATGCTCTCACTTGGCATTTTGGCGTGGACATCTATCCTCCCTCTTGCTGCTGCTCAGTTTCAGTGCAGCTTGCCGGCAGGCGATATCTGTGCTTATGAAAATGCTACAACCTATCAGGCAACTGGTGCCCCGAATTGCACGACCAGTGGCGTCCAGAAGTTTGTGAATAAGCTAGCAGGAAATAGGACAAGATTGACTGTTGCCTATGCTTTCTACATTGACAACAATGCCACTCTTGATGAGTTCACAGACTATGTCAATGCCTCCACCTTTACACCCATTGACAGCAGCACGCCTGTATGCGCATTTCGCGTGGATGGCAAAAACGCAGAGGGTGCTAGCTGGGGACTAGGTGCCCTTCTTCCAACCCACTTCAACGGAAGTCTGATGTATGTTGGTGCCTTCAGAACTCTTGAATATGAATCTGACAATTTCTAGGATGGCTGCCCCTGATGTCGGAATATCCTGGGGTGTCGCTAGTGCTGGTCTGAGATACGCTTTCGCTACGTTCGCTTCCAACTCCGGACATGATGAGCCCGACCATGTGTCAGGCTGGGAAAAACATAACGGATTGATTGATTGGAGCCACCGTGCGCTACATTTGTCCACGGTGACTGCCAAGGCTATCGTTAAAGCTTGGTATGAAGTGGAGACAAAATATAGCTATATTACTGGATGCTCTGGAGGAGGACGACAAGTCCTGAAGTCTATTCAGACCTACCCTGATGACTATGACGGTGCGATGGCTGGTGCACCGACATGGTGGTTGACTCACCAGGAGTTTTACAATAGCAGACAAACTGTCTTGGGTGGCTCAAATGATGCAAACTCCCCAATCCCATCGTCTCTTTATTCCGTCATTGAGGAAGAGGTCATTCGCCAATGTGATCCTCAGGATGGCTTGACCGACCGGGTTGTCTCGAATCCCCAGGGCTGTTTCTTCAATGCCGCCGCATTGGCATGCAGTAGCACACAAACATCTGACTGTCTCACTCCTCCTCAGCTTAAGACACTTCACAAGATTTACAGCGAATGGACATCCTTTGATGGTGATATTGTCTACCCCGGGGCATGGCTGGGTAGCGAAGGTACCTGGGACACTTCATTCGACAGCGATCTGCCTCTCGGATCGTGGTATATCAAGAATGTTCTCGGGTTCAAGAACTTCACGTCTAAGGATCTGACCTATGAACTCATTGAAGAAGCGGACTCTCTTAATCCTGCTCAAGGCAATGCAGACAACTTTGATCTTTCGCCGTTCTTTGAGAAAGGTGGAAAGCTTTTCCACTGGCATGGAATGTCAGACTCGATTGTCTCTCCCGGGTCAAGCGTGTACTACCATGACCAGGCTGAATACATTGCTCAGGAGAAGGGCATTAACATGACTGATAGCTACCTTCTTTACTTGATTCCCGGCCTCGAGTGAGTGATAATCCTTTCATTCAAGAGACATAAATTGCTGATAAATAAATAGACACTGCACCGGAACGTCGGATTGTATGGAGGCATTGTGGTACCTGGCTGGTCCATACCAGGCCGGTAACTTCTTCAACTTTACCCCTGCGAACGTTGTTGACAATTACCCACATGACTCTTTCCTTGCACTTATGAGCTGGGTTGAGGGTGGCCACGCGCCGGCATATATGGTCACAACAAATTTCGAAAATAACACAGACCCAACAACACTGCTGCACAACCGAAAGATTTGCCCGTAAGTTACTCCATTGCCACCTCGGTCTGGATTTTCATTTGATGCTAATCATATATGCGTGGGTGGGTAGATACCCGCAGCAGGCTAACTGGACTCGCTCTGGTGTGTCAATTCATGAGGATTACTGGCACTGCATCTATATCTAGGTAGATATGGGTACTACGAGTTGGAACTTAGTGTTACTATGTACTATGGAGCAAGTGTGAAGGTATCCGTGGACCGTATCACACGTCCGAGTCTTGTCTAGATCCAGATGTCTACGGCTCCAAATCAGATTGATTGATTTTCACCAATTTCTACTGCATCTATCCACGAATCTAAAGTCGAAACATACAACCTTCAAACCTTGGAATTGCGTAGACGTTATATACACTGAAAAATGAATTCAGAAGGTTGAGAGATTTGAAGGCATACCCAGAACATTCTCAAACCATTGGTCATTCCCCAAATCCATAGACTGCATCCATACCATGTCATCTAGATCAGGGATATGATTACCACCTTGACCTTCACTCTGACATGACCTGTTATCACCATTCTGCATTTGAGATAGATTCCAGCGATATTCAGCCCAAACACGACATCTGGATAAAAGCTTAGATAGATATCCCAGGAAATGATCACTGCACTGAAGTTCCGGCTCCTTGCTACAAATATCCAGCTTGTTCAGCATGGAATCCATGGTCGTTATGAGGTTAACTCTATTTCGCACCGCCTGGACATTCCAATCTGGATCATCGAGTGTTGAAAGATATTTCAAGAGTGTGATACTCAGAATCATCTGTGACCAAAAATGGAATGGCTGACCAACGAGCTTTGAGGAAGGAATTTCATAAAAGTTACCCAGCCAGGATTTGATGTTCTCGACGGACTGCCATAAACAGTCGAGGCGTTCGAATCCTAGTAGAATCCCACCGTCACCCTTTCTTCCAGCTAGATCCAGAGGAGGCGCATCTTGAGTGACTGAATACGCTAGCTGATTGATGTATAATTCGACATATTGCGCATGAGTATTGAGGATATCTATAGGTTAAGCCCGGGACCCACCATTAGCCATCTTGGAGCAGAGGCAAATCATAGCATTGTTCGCACGAAAACGACTTACCAATCTGTTGGAGATCTGCACAAAATGAAGATTTCAACTCATGTAGCTGCCTTCGTAAAGTCTTCAGATATAATATGCGAGGGACTGATGCACCAGAAGCCATTCCCGTGTGAGTGTAATTTGTCTCATCGTGCTGTCGAACGTCGCTGGCTTTCTGCTTCAACAGTTGCAAGCGTACTTGAGCGACAAACAGTTCATCGGCCGCGCATGCCTTGGTTATTGTGATAAATTGAAGGGCCTCTTCCATCTGTGAGGTCCAGCGTAGAGCATCCTGACGCCCTAAATGTGATGAAATACTACAAAGCCATTTATCAGTATGAATCTCCCATGGGTTGAGCAGAGTGAACAAGGCGGTCGGAAGGTAAGGAGGGCCAGACGCACTTTGAGCTCAAAAGGAAACATGCAAGCACTGCGCGCTGTCTTTCCAATAAGTCATAGGGTGTTTCATCACGGGGGATGTGACCCTCTTCATCCCGCCCTTGAGTAATAGTCATCATGATTTGTGCATCTGGTGAGGATGATTTAAATAACCGCAGATCGTATATCATTGAGATCGCAAGCATCATGAGACGGGAGACCAGATCTGCCCTACCAAGAAAGGCGTCGGTACTCCACGCGAGATAAGTTAGTAGTCCGAGAAGTAGGTCAATATTTGACTCGACTTTCATCAAAGCAGATGTGAACAGATGACGCTTCAATTCTTCAGATTGAATCAACCTTTCCTGTGTCGAGAAAGTGGTAACAGTGTGAATGGCTTGCAGTAAAAATGGCCTGTTTTGACGTAGATACCAGCTTGTCATATCTGGGGTGAGGTTGAGAAAAGGGAAAGATGGCAGCATGCGAGATCGGAAGAAATTGAGTCGCTCATCTGGCTGATTTGCCAGTGGAAAAGAGGGCGATAGAGAATAAGGATTAGACACAAATAGTGAATTCGAATTTGGCGAAATTGTGTTTATTTGTTTCGTCGGAAATGAAGGGCCATGATTGAAACCCATATTAGTGCTTGAGGGAGTTACCAGAACGCTATTAGAATAAGAGGTGGCTGACGAAATGCTGTCTCCGTGGAGGGATGGAGTCTGCAGGATGTTGATTGAAGACAAAGAGCCCCCTGGTGTACCGACAAAAGCTGTCATTGCAGAAAGCAAACTTTCCATCTTGTCTTCTAGACGAGCGATGCGCGTATCGGACACATCGGCTGGGGTTGTTGGTGTATTGCGCTTGCGAACTGACTCCGTTGCTTCGCACCTTTTTCCGAGGCGAATACATCTAAGGAAAGAAAATGAGCTGAACGTCAAATATCATCAGGTCTTCCATATCAACAACCTTTCACAAGTCTCGTTATTCCCAGAGCGCACGCATCGGCACTTCGCCTTATAGCAAGGTGTGCAAGCCTGGCCATAGGTGCTGGTTGAGCTGGTGGTTGGCTTCGATCTCTCCATAACCATATTGGTAATTGCTAGGGTAGGGTATGCCCTGGTTCTGGATGCTCAGGATATAGCAGTATCAGTAGATAGTAGGTGCCCAGGCGGGAAGGGGGCTGTAGTAGAAGAGATACATCATGATCCAGAATGACTTTGTTTGCTTATGGGAACGGAGCGGGGCGGGTTTGCTGATCATCTTATGGCTCCATACATGTAATTACGTAAATTTCACATATTAATGTCCTGAATTGTGGTGTAATTATGACTCCGTTACATCATATAAAACCCGCCGGCCCTGGTCAGGGATCTACGGATTTGCCTCTCCGAACTCCGTTCATGAGACCATCAACTTCATGCTGTGTACCCATATTGGCTATATCTATTTATCGACGAAATTTCAAGTTGGCGAGAACAAGCAACCCGTGGCCACTTATTCTAAGGTTCCGCGCCCTTGAAAACGGACATCAACCGGACATCAACGCCGGGCGGACTTCGGTTCTGAATACCGAGCAGATTCCGTCCTTGATGCAGCTTGCTCCAGAGCCCATGGATCCTTTGGGCGTCATTCAATTGTCATGGCAATACTTATCCATATAACCCTTCTTGAGTCTCGGGATTTTGCTTTTGCTTCTTGTTCACCCAGCGTGTCTAATTGGTGCCTCATTCTGCTTCATTATCATTTTCTATAGAGATGGTACCGACAAATCAGGCGGCTTGGATCCCAGCCAAAAAGGCCCTGCCGTTTAAAGTCGGCGACGCACCCTATAGCCGACCTGACTCGGGTCAGGTTGTAGTCAAGAACAAAGCGGTCGCAATTAATCCTTTCGACTGGGTGTTGCAGTATATCGGCCCGGCGCTGGCCGGTTATATCAACTATCCCTTCATCTTCGGCACTGATGTTGCTGGTGAAGTCGTTGAGATCGGCCCGGGTGTGGATAGGTTTCATGTGGGTGATCGAGTTTGTGGAAGTGCTGCGGCCATTGCGAAAGAGGTCAATCGCCCAGCCGAGGGAGCTTTCCAGCTCTATACAGTAATGCGTCAGAACATGTTGGCACCCATTCCACCTAACATCACCGATGAACAAGCCTGTGTTCTAGGTCTCGGCCTCGGTACCGCGGCATACGGCCTCTTCCACCCCAATTATCTTGCTCTCGACATGCCTAAGATCCCGGCACCCACAAAAGTCGTGGGCAAGTCAGGCAAGCCGCGCGCTGTCATCATCACAGGCGGCGCTTCAAGTGTTGGTAGCAATGCTGTACAGCTTGCTGTAGCCGCGGGCTACCAAGTCCTGTCCACATCATCCCCTAAAAACTTTGACTATGTCAAGAGTTTGGGCGCCACCCACGTTTTTGACTACAATAGCAAAACCTTAGCCAAAGACCTCCTTCGCGCTTTGAAAGGCCGGGAGCTTGTCGGTGCCTACACCATTGGCGATGGTTCTGTCAAGGCATGCACCAAGGTTATGAGAAAACATGATCCCAACCTCACCCGAAAATTCATCGCCGTGGCCGGAGCCATCATCCCTCCTGAGAAGCTCACAACATTTGTTGGCAAGGGCACTTACTTGATGGCCATGATGGGTGGCATGATAAAATCGGCAGGGACGCGCATGAGAACTGGAGTCGAAGCAAAATTCATCCTTGTCGACGGCCTAGCTGACCCTGATAGTGTCGTCTCCCATATCTATGAGGATTTCCTGCCACAGGCACTCGAACAGGGCCAATTTGTACCGGCTCCCCCTCCGCATGTTGTTGGTAACGGACTGGACAAGATTCAGGACGCTCTCCATCTCCAGAGAAAGGGTGTTTCGGGAAAGAAACTTGTCGTGACGCTTTAACTTGGCAAGGGACGATATTTCTCAACCTTTCAACGATGGATTTTAATCAGGGCGAGATTGAACTTGAAGGATATGCATCGATTATATAGCTGTTGGCAATATACCCTTTTACCGCGACTTCCATGAAAGCCTTCAAGTTTATGTAAAGCTACAAGGATTACATAGAAACCTTACATGTGCACTAAATAACTGAAAGTTTGAAGCGGCATCCTCTGATTTCAAATATCAGACGCAAATTGAGACGCACATGACGTTCACAGTGTATGTAGGACTCGGACCTCGGAGGTCAGCAGCCATGCCGCACCCCAGGCTGCAATCCTACGAGAAATCTAGGGAAAAGAGCTAAGATGAATCATTTCAATGAATCAGTGCCTGCATAACATTTGAATTCAATTGGGAATTCCCGGGTAGGATTCGGAAAGCTGACCTTGAATTATGTCATTTACATACTACCGAACAAACTTCCGCCTAGGGATGCAGTGAGACTATGAAAAATGAGATAGTATTAAATGTTCTGTAAGCTGTTTGACCCAAGGGAATGATACCATTAGTACAGTGGGGTAGTTCATTGCACAAAGATATAGTACAACACCCAGTTGACTCTGAAGTAGCATAAGAAATGAAAGAAGTGAAAAAGGCTACCATGGCGGTAGGAATGCGACCGCATAATTGTAGAAGAGAATGAAAAGAGTCATTCCCAGTCAGTGGCTCATCAAGAAATCTAATGTCCACCAATCACTGCAGAGCCCTTCTCATCGTTCCTGGGAGACTTGCTAGAGAGTATGGGAAGATCTTCGGCCTTGACCTTCCGAATGTCTCTCCATCCAAGTCCCGGGCAAACCAAAATGACGACGATACTGACAGCAATGCCGAGGTACATGACCTTGTCGACACTTTTAGCGTATGCGGCCAGTACGGCAGTTAATTCGGAGCCAGATACCAGGGAACGGATGGAGCGGACTCCAGCATTGACTATGGTGTCTGGAGAGAGGCTAATCTGCGAGGCGCGTTTTTCAAGCTCCGAGCGTAGGCTATTATCGAAAATGGCGTTTGCAGCAATTAGAGATGTAGCACCACCAATATTTTGCCAGAAAATTATAATGGCCATGGCGAGGGAAATCTGCTCTGGATTCACAAGACTTTGTATGGCGACGTAGGGCTAAATGGAATATGTATATCAGGTAATGTGCTTATTGTTTGGCAAGGATTGAACTTACCGCCGCAGTAGTACAACCGCTTCCGACACCGTAGAGAACTTGGTACCCGATCCATTTTGATGATGGAGTCGTAGGGCTCAATAGGGATAAGAGTCCGTAGCCAATAGCTGATATGGCACCGCCGGCGAAAAGGAATGGGAGGTAGTAGCCCAAAACGGAAACTGCTCAGTGTTGGCGAAGGTCAGTGGACAAGATGATTCAAATACGGGAGGCCCAAAGGTGATGTTAGGAAATACTTACTCAAGGTGCCTGAGATCATGGTAAAGATAACAATACCGAGGGTGATTGGCAGCATATGAACACCACTCATCAGGGGTGTGTCATTACCAATCGACTGGAAATAAATTGCAATATAAAAATCAGCCACAAGAATACTGGACAAGCTGAAGAACATTGTCGCGGCAGCGGACCAAATAACTCGGTGTCTGAGTATGGCGAGTGGCACCATAGCATCGTCCCCTTGATGCCACTCCCAGACAAGGAACGCAACAAACGTAGCAGCTCCACCAATTATCAAGCCAATAACAACTGAACTGTCCCAGGCATACTGGTTACCACCAAACTGGAGGCCCAAGAGGAACATGACCACGGCTGGGCAAACAAGCGCGAATCCAATGAGATCGAGCTCCTTGACGACTGAGCCAAGAATCTGCATAGGGGGATCCTTTGGTTTCGGCTCAGGAATCGTATTGAATAGAAGGAATCCACCGACGGCAGCGCCTAAGGGAAGGTTGATGTAAAAGCCTAACGAAAGAAATGTTAGTGTATTGGAGGTCTTCAATATAGAGAAAATGGAACAACGTACACCACCGCCAGGACACATTCGTAGTAAAAGCCCCTCCAATAATAGGACCGGTCGCAAGGCCAAGCTGGCCCATGCCCATGTTAAGACCCATGAAAAGTGCTTGCTTTTGCACTGGGAGGATCGCGGAAATGGTTGTCACTGCGCCGTTAGATACTCCAGCAGAACCCATACCCGCAATTACGCGGCCAGCGATGAACATGGCCGATGACTGAGCTGCTCCGCAGATAGCAGATCCGATCTCAAAGACAACGAAGAAGACAAGAAACGTCCACTATATATTGAGCTTGTGAGCATTTACTTTTCATGTAATCACGACGTATGAGGAGTGATATGAATCAACACATACCTTAATAGAGAATCGACTATAGATCTTGCCACTCAAGGGCTGCAATGCTGCACTTCCGAGCTGGTAGCCACCGCCATACCTGCGGAAATGGATCAGTATCTCGCAAATAAACAACCAACGGGGTTGATCTAGACACAAGATACCAACTTACCAACCGACATCCACTAAGGAATTAAACTCAGAGGTAATGGACGGACTCGCAGTAGAAATGACAGCAAGGTCAAGGAAAAATAGGAAATAGGCCAGAGTAACTGATATCAGGATAAATGTAACTGCCAGGCCAGAAGGGTATTGCCGTTTGGCCTCTGCGCCATCACTAGAAGCGCTTAACTCGGCGCCATCCCGCGTTTCTAACTGTTTGTTCTGCCAAGTCTGAGATGAGTCTACAGGAGGCTCTTCCAGACGTGAAGCATTTGTCTCGGCCATTGTAAGGAGCTCGATTTGACTGATGAGTGTTGAGGACTTGTGGTGGTAATAAGATACTGTGATAACTACCGGATAATGATGAGAGTGTCATAGAGTTGCATTTATTGTACCTAAGTGATCTTCATTACAAATTCACTCAAATCATCTAGTTTAGACGTTGGTTTTGGAGTGAAACGGACTTCAAGTTGAATTCCGAAATCCAAATCCGCTTCTTTTTACCTGGATCTGTACGGATTTGGACCGGATTGAAGGAACGGAGTCTTCTTTTACTATCCGAGGTCAATCAGGGGATTTTTAGTTTCACTCATACCAAATTTAGGCCGTAGTTCAGTAGGTTGCAGGCTGTCTTCAAAATCCGAAGCTTTTCACCGTCTAAGCCCAAGCTTCCTAGCTTTCTGCAGCATTATATGCCTAGAAAATGGTGCCGAGAGTGGCTTTTTTTCCTGGATGTGGCTTTTTCTAAGGGTTAGTCTCAAAATACTAGCATTGTTGTATGGAGGAGAAATGATAGATAATGAAGGCGTTGGTCTCATTGGCGACTATCGCAACCTGCTAATCATATAGGGTCACGGAGTCCTCTATCACACGACAAGAAATTATTGTTCAAGTTTGAGCCATACAACATGGCCAGGCTCATCATTGTCGACATGTGCGTTGAGAAATTATATTTTTTTGGACCTTTCTGGGACAAATGTGTGCACATTCTGCATGGAAGGGCGCTGTCCGGTACAACGTTGATCCATCCTCTGAACTGGTCAGTTGGCTGGGCACACTTGACCTAGGCTCCGGGGTTTGCCCCTGGCTGAATCCCATGAAACTAGCCCATTCGCCTGCTGCGCCAACCCGGTCATCTATCCCCATAGTAGCAGATATGCAATCCTCGATTCTGTCGCCATTGAGCTCCATTATGCCCGGCCGCTGAGCCAAGCTCGGAAAGGCCCCCAATCGCTGTATACGGACGTCACGTCTGGGCCAGACTGAGAGGGGAATGGCGCGTCGGCGAACACAAAACGAAACGAATATCCAAGTGGGATCAAATGACGCGATACTGGGCCCTGAATATTTACGCGCTTGTTCCGCCCCCCATGGAGGCAAAGAATGCGTGAGAGGCCGAGGCTGGGATCTGCGCGCCTCCTCTCCTGTTCGGCGCGTTCCGCTGCGGGCGCCATCCCGCCCAAACTCCGGTGCCTGCTTTACAACTTCACAAGACTTTTAAATTGTTCGGGCAAGATAGCGTGAAAAATTAAACAAAAGCTGTATTATTTCACGCTCACAACCAATCCCCAAGGCCCCCGAATTAAGTGCGATAGTGCTGACAGGCGGAGATGCAAACTCCGCAGGTCCGGACGCAGCAAACCTTCGAAGTCGAATACCAAAAGAGCAATGAGTCAGCCATTGAACAACCTTAACTTGGTGGAAAGAGGATTGACAACGAATTTTGCGGCTTGGTCTGAGCCTTGAGTGGATCAGTCTGCATAAATTATGCGGTAGCAGTTGATGACGCTGACGGAGAACACATGCTTGTACTAAAAGAAGAGGACAACACCAAATCTTTGAACATAGAATATTCCAATAAACACGATTTTGAAAAAACAAAACAGCTTCAATGGCAACCAACAACGAAGCGGCGTCGAGTAGTGGCGACCTCCAAGCCCACCTGGACGTCGCCATTGTTGGAGGCGGCGTCATTGGTGTCATGACGGCACTGGGCCTGTTGCGCCGAGGATTTAGAGTTACTATCTATGAGCGCGCTTCTACATGGCCGGAGGTAGGAGCTGCTTTTGCCTTCACATCCATTGCACGAGAGTGCATGAAACGCCTGGACCCGCGCGTACTTGAGTCTCTTGCTCGAGTTGCCCAAAGAAGTCCCCATGACAAAGTTCGTTACTGGGATGGCTTTCGCCCTCAAACTAAAGAGGCTGCTATGCGAACAGAATCACTCTTATTTGAAACCTTGGAAAAGAATATGGCCTACTGGGCTTGTCTACGGGGTCACTTCCTGCTAGACATGGTTGCCCAGCTTCCCGACGGCGTGTTGAAGTTCGACAAACGACTTGTAGGCTACGATGACAACGAGGCAAATACGAATGTGATTTTGCGGTTTGCGGACGGAAGCACCGCACATGCCGACCTTGGTTTGTCTCTCGTGGAACGCATAGCTTACGCCAATAGATGCAATATTGGTATTTGTTGCTTACAACTTTGAATAGTAATCGCGTGCGATGGTATTCATTCAACTGCCCGCAAGATCTTCTTGGGAGCGGACCATCCGGCTGCAAATGCTCAGTACTCCCAAAAGGCCATGTACCGTGCCATGGTGTCCATGCAAAGCGCAATCAATGCACTAGGCATCGAAAAGGCTCATGTGCAAACTGGGCATATGGGACCCGATGCCCATATCGTGTCTTTCCCGGTTTGTGCACAAAAATCCTGGCGATATATTACCCAGCTAATTGAATCTTTAGGTGAACAACGGACAGACTTACAATGTTTTTGTCTTCCTCCACGATCGAGAGAAGTGGAATCACGGGCATACCATGACTGTCGCCAGCTCCCGCAATGAAGTCGTGGAGGCACTGCAGGGCTGGGGCCCGCATATCAAAGAACTTGTTGATCATTTTCCTGAAACCTTGAGCAAATATGCCATTTTCGACCAGGCTGACAACCCACTTCCATCATACGCTTCCGGTCGTGTGTGCCTGGCCGGTGACGCAGCGCATGCGAGCAGCCCATTCCATGGCGCAGGTGCCTGTATGGGTGTTGAAGATGCTCTGGCCCTGGTCGAACTTTTAGCATGTGTCGACGCTGGGCCTAGAACCATGAGAAAGCGTAACATCGAGATAGCATTGCGGTCATATAGCGCTGTGCGAATCGAGCGCAGCCAATGGTTGGTCAAGAGCTCTCGGGAGATGGGGGACGTGTATGAGTGGCGATATCCTGCATCCGGAGATGATGGCGGGAAATGCAAGGCTGAATTCGAGAAGCGTTCGCAGGTCATTTGGAATTTTGATGTGGACGGCATGGTTCATAATGCAAAGAAGATCTACTATTCTCAGGTTGAGATGTAAGGGCTTTTGGGTCACAGTCAAGCAACATTGAAGGTTAGTACTACTAGTATGTACCTTTTTGTGTTCCCGAGCTCTAAGTTTCAGGGCATTCATGCCCAGGTGTACATATGAGTCAAGGGCTTGAGGGGGTTGAACGTTCAAATGTTCTTCGATTTGGTCAACTGGTTGTTAAATTACTCCATAACCTGGGAAGACTGCACATGTTCCCTCTGTCAGAACTCCGACTCGGACTTGGAGTGAAAACCTTGGAACTTCCCGAGGTCAACATTGAAGTTGAAATGCCGGCCTTCTTCAAGTTATATATCACTTGCATGATGCACAAGTCGTAGAATCATATATGCCACGGGCAGCTGGTATCCATAGAAGTCTCAATATTGAGGTGTTCACAATGAATCATGTATGTCCAGGTGTTAAACCACTTATACTTAGTGCTGCTAGATGGCATTTTGATTGATTGCTTCCAAGTTAACTAGCACTTGAGAGTATGTGAAGGTGTCACCAGTTGACCAGTTGGCCAAGGCGGTGGAATTCCGCCCGGCATAATATTAATCCGGATCCGAACTGGTCACTTGGCAAGCTTGGCACATCATTTCAACAACATCCCCACTACAACATGAGCCTTCATGAGAACTGGGTACGGCCAAGGAAACTACCTGGACAGCCAATGTGAAGAACCTCAACGACAAAAAAAGCTTACCACGACTTGATTACGATTCCACTGCGCAAGTTCCTAATGAAAACATCTGCTATGCTGGACATCAGGATTCAGGAGTCATACGGAGTTTCGGACTACTCAGGGCCCAGCCAGGGAGTCCGAAAGTCCGTCAGGTAAAAAGCTACCGGGATGCTAACGATTTAAAGCTTACAGACCAGTCAATTGAGATCCAGACCATCCACAGGGACTTTCGTACGATGCAGAGAGTCTGCCTGTCGGAATAGTCGCGCAATATCCGAGGGCGCCGGATGAGAGCTTTCAATCAAGAAAATACGGGTTCATATCTCAGCATCACCATTTATCCCATTGTCATATTTACCTGTATCATGAGCTAGACCAATTCACCATACTCTTCAACAGAATTACTTTTTTTAGCAAATCCTTGTCGAACTTTTCTTTTTTTTCCCTTTCGTTCTTTTTTTATCAGAAGGTCTCTTTTATTCCAGGGTCTGGTACAGTCAATCACAATGACAACTAAAACACCAACAGGCGACCCAGAGAGATCCCTCAGCGAAGATAACATTTTCCTCTTCGGCCCACATGTCGGCGTTTTAACAAGTCAGTCAATGGATAAGCTGGTCCAACCAATTTCCCAAAGTCCCCAGAGAGAATGGATTCTGGACACAGTGGCCGGCCTACCGGAATACTATGAACAGCTCACAGCCAGGATACCCAAGTTGTCTCACGATGTTGATGGCTTACAGTCACTGGCTGAACTCGACTCTTGGATTCGACACGGAGCAAACAGCACGTCGAAAGATGATACAAACTTACCCAGTATAATTGTCGGCCCGCTTGTGGTATTGATACAACTCACTCAATATTGGCGATACCTGGAGCAGCAAAATGCCAACAACACGCATGTAACAGACTTGCAGGCAGATTTGGTCACACAGCATCAAAGCCAGGCGGGTGCCAAAACCGAGATACTGGGCTTTTGTGCAGGCTTATTGGCTGCTATTGCCGTGGCCAGCGCCAGGAATCGACATGAGTTCCAGGAGTATGGCGCTGTTGCGGTGCGATTGGCAATGCTCATTGGAGGTTTGATCGATGCTCAAGAAGCGTGGGACATGGGCTCTGGCAAGGGCAGTTCAGCATCATATGCAATTGCCTGGCGTGGAGAAAAGCAAGAAGATAAAATGACACGAATCATCGAAAACCTGTCAACCGATGCCTACATTGCTGTCCGCTATGACGAGGCTCGTGCCACAGTGACAGCTTCAGATACTATCGCTCCTCTCCTTCTCAAAAGACTACGCGCTGCTGGCATCACAGCAGCTGAGGTCGGTATCAAGGGCCAGATTCATAGCCCTAATGCGGACAGGAAAGCCCAAACAAATATGCTCGTAGATTTGTGCAATTCCTTACCTGGTCTACAGTACGCTGATGCGGGTAACCTTGCGCTCACAACCTACGACAACCAAGGCGAGGGAAAACCATTATTGCCTGGACGAGGAGGCCTGAGCGAGATGGTTCTGCGCTCCATCTTGGTACAGCAGTGCCAATGGTACGACACTTTCTCGGCCGTGATGGAGGGCCATCAAGAGCCTACTGTCGTGACATTTGGTCTAGAGCGCTGCGTACCTCCCACCCTGATGCGACGTCTCGGGACTCGACAGGTCTTTTTTGAAGACTTACCAAAGTACCCTGCGCAGCCTTCCAGCTGGTTGTATAGCGTCCCAAGCGGACAACAGCAGAACCAGGAACAACGACCAAGAAGTGATGTTGGAGTCATTCAGCCAGCTGCAGAGCTTGATGAAGAGGCAATTGCCATTATTGGTATGTCAGTCAAGACTGCAGGGGCAGACGATTTGGCTGAATTTTCGGAGATGCTTAAAACGGGCAAATCACAGCATATTCTAATCACTAGGGATCGGCTAATGCACGACATGCTATTCCGTGAGTCTGCTGACAGGGACCCGAAGCGGAAATATTATGGCTGTTTTTTCCGCGATGGCGACGCCTTTGACCACAAGTTCTTCAAAAAGAGCCCTCGTGAGGCCGCTGCCATGGACCCTCAGAGCCGCATTGTCCTCCAAGCAGCATATCAGGCGGTTGAGCAATCAGGCTACTTTGCTGAGAGCACTACTGGTCATACACCGGATGGACGTGATAAGGCTCATGTCGGCGTTTATCTAGGTTCCTGCGGAGTAGACTACGAGCATAACATCTCTTGCCATGAGCCTAACGCCTTCACAGCCACGGGAGCTCTCAAAAGCTTTATCACCGGTCGAGTTTCACATCTTTTTGGCTGGACTGGTCCATGTATGACGTTCAATACAGCGTGTTCTTCTTCAACCGTGGCCATTCACACAGCATGTCGAAACCTGTTATCCGGG
Organism: Penicillium herquei; assembly: GCA_039634405.1. Classification (NCBI taxonomy): domain Eukaryota; kingdom Fungi; phylum Ascomycota; class Eurotiomycetes; order Eurotiales; family Aspergillaceae; genus Penicillium; species Penicillium herquei. Next base: position 3,137,131 of record CP098390.1, read on the forward strand.
GAATGCACATCAGCGTTGGCTGGAGGTTCCAACACAGTGACCAACATGAATTGGTTCCAGAATCTCGCTGCTGGTTCCTTCGTTAGCCCTACTGGTCAGTGTAAGCCATTCGATGACAATGCAGACGGGTACTGCCGTGCCGAAGGCGCTGCATTTGTCTTCCTCAAAAAATTGTCGGACGCAAAGCGAGACGGCAACCCAGTTATCGCGACAATTGCCAGCAGTGCCGTCTACCAGAATCAGAATTGCACACCTTTGTTCGTGCCTAACTCGCCTTCTCTGTCTCATCTTTTCACAGACGTGATGCGTAAGGCCAAGGTGACTGCTAACGATGTGTCACTCGTCGAGGCTCATGGTACTGGGACCCTGGTCGGAGATCCAGCAGAGTATGAGAGTATTCTCGCGGCTCTGGGTGGCCCTATACGTAAGAAGAAGCTGCCAATTGGATCTGTTAAGGGTCACATTGGCCACACTGAGGGTGCCTCCGGTGCTATTGCACTTGTCAAGATCATCATGATGATGCGCGGCAGCTTTGTTCCGCCCCAGGCAAGCTTTACAAAGATGAACAGCAAGATTGTAGTCAAGCCTAACGACAATCTGGAGGTGGTAACAAAGCTACAGTCGTGGGATGAGCCACATAAGATAGCCCTGCTCAACAACTATGGTGCTTGCGGGTCCAACGCGAGCATGATCATCACCGAACCAGACAGGGCCCTATCCCAGCCGATCGCAAGCTTACTGTCGAGAGAAACCGGGCAAAAGTTTCCCTTCTGGATTCCTGGTTTTGATGCCAGAGCCATTGCTGCATACTGCGCCAAGCTTGGCTTGTGGCTACGGTCATCCCCCAAGGAGCCGGAGTTGGCCGATCTCTCATTCAATATCAACAGGCAATCCAACCGTAGCCTGAGCCAGGCACTTATATTTAGCTGCTCCTCACTGTCTGAGTTATATGAGATACTAGACCAGGCAGCTGAAGTTACTTCCAAGAAAGGCCTCGCTGTCAATGCGGGCATCGAAACAGCAAAGGCCGAGAGACCCATCATCCTATGCTTCGGCGGCCAGGTTTCGCGATTTGTCGGACTAAATCGCAAATTGTTCGATTGGGTCGCCATTCTGCGGAAACACCTCGACGATGTCAACAATGTCGTCTTGTCGCAGGGCCTCGACAGTATTTACCCAGACATCTTTACACGCCAGCCGATTGAAGATACAGTCAAGCTGCAGACTATTCTGTTTTCCATGCAATACGCATGCGCCAAATGCTGGATAGACTGCGGTCTTGAGGCTAAGATTGAAGCCGTCGTGGGTCACAGCTTCGGAGAGATCACGGCGCTTTGTATTGCCGGTGTTCTCAGTCTCGAGGACACAGTTAGGCTGGTAGCGGCGCGCAGCAAGTTGGTTCGCGATAACTGGGGTACTGATTCGGGTGCTATGATGGCCATCACGGCCGATGAGATGTTAGTCCGCGAGCTACTCGTTGAGGCAAACCAGGAGTCAAATGGCCCCGCCAGTATCGCGTGCTACAATGGCCCGCGTAGCTTCACGCTTGCTGGGTCGACTGAATCTATCAAAAGAGTGCACCGGATTATATCTTCGAACTCGAACTTCGGTTCTATTAAGAGCAAGCTGCTGAACGTAACCAATGCATTCCACTCAGCTCTCGTTGATAATATTAGCGAAGGCCTTGAGGAGATCGGGAAAACGATAACCTTCCACAAGTCGATGATTCCATTGGAACGGGCCACTGAAGTCTCATTTGACTCAGACAATATAGATGCTTCATTTGTATACCAGCATATGCGTCAGCCTGTTTTCTTCAATCACGCCATCCAAAGATTGGCCAAGCGATACCAGAAAGCTATCTTTCTCGAAGCGGGCTCCAGTTCGACTATTACAGTTATGGCAGACCGTGCTATTGCTCAAAGCCAAGCTTCGTCTCCAGATGCGCACTATTTCCAGGCGTTTTCAATCATCAATGACACAGGCTTGAATGGGCTAACGGATGCCACGACATCTCTGTGGAAACAGGGCCTGCAGGTCTCTTTCTGGCCCCATCATGCTGTTCAGACACTCGAGCACGAGCATCTCCTCCTGCCGCCATATCAGTTTGATACAGCTCCACGTCACTGGCTTCCAATGAAATCACCGCTAGATGAAGTCAAAAAAGCGGCTGCCGCGCTGGTAGCGGCTAATGGTGCGGGTATGGCTCAGATCCAAGAAATCGGCCTTCATCAAGACCCCAGGACACAGAACTTGTGGGACTTTATCGGATTTCAGGACGGAAAGAAAGAAAAGGCACGCTTCCGTATCAATACCGAGTCAGACAAGTACAACAGCTTTGTCTTGGGTCATGTCATTGCGCAAACTGCACCGATTTGCCCAGGCACCCTTGAGTGCGATATTGTTATCGAAGCTCTCTACACCCTTGAGTCCAAATGGAAGACTGGGGGTTGGGGACCTGTGGTTCGGGACATGATTAATCATTCGCCGATATGCAAAGATCCGTCACGAACTGTTTACCTCGACCTGACGCCCTCAAACAAGGAGCGTACTCAATGGACCTTCCAAATATTCAGTGTTGTGACTCAAAGTAATGATCAAATACCTGATATTCATGCCGAGGCTAGCGTTGAACTTTGTGCATCCACAGATGCTGCCTATGTTCGCGAATTTGCCAACTTTGAACGACTCGTCAGCCACAAACGATGCACCGACGTGCTAGGTCTCAATCTCGATGAGTCTGGCGTTGAGGTACTCCAGGGCCGCAATGTGTACCGAGCATTCAGTCCAATTGTTGACTATGGCGAAATTTACCGCGGCGTTCGTTACGTTGTGGGTCGTGACGATGAATGTGCTGGATACGTCCAATTACCTAAATCTCAGCGTGGGGATACTTGGCTTGATGTACCTTTGAGCGATAGCTTCAGCCAGGTTGGTGGGCTCTGGGTGAACTTGATGACTGACCTTCCTCCGGGAGACATGTACATCGCAACGGGTTGTCAGCTGTCTATGCGTTCGCCATCTGCCTCGAGTCGTGCCGACACGGATGTGTGGCATGTATATGCGCGCCACTCTCGCCAGGGTGACAAGGTTTTCATGACAGACCTTTTTGTGTTTGATGCAACAACTGGCCAGCTGATCGAAATTATGATTGGTGTACAGTACGGTCGGGTTGCAAAGGCATCGATGAGCAAGATGCTTGCCCGGATGACAAAGGATGAATCTGTGCTCCGAATCAAAGTACCTATTTCCCAGCCTGTTAAGTCAGTGACCGCTGCTCAGCCAGTTTCTGCGGTGCCAAATCCCGCACATGATGTGAAAGAGACGACAAAAACAAAATCCGCGACTCAAAATGCCAGGACCAATGCAAAGAAAGAGAAGAAGAAAGACAAGGCTCCGTCAGGCTGGCGGGACATCACCGAGGAGGTGCGCAGCCTCGTGGCCACCGTTTCAGGCATCGAGGCCGACGAGTTGGAGCTTGATGGCGAAATGGCTGACTATGGCATTGATTCTCTGATGGGAATGGAGCTGGCCAAGGAGGTAGAGACAGCTTTCAAGTGTACTCTGGACCAGAATGAACAGATGGAGGCTACAAGCCTTCGTAAGTTTGTCGCGTGCGTTTCCAACGCTCTGTTTGGATCTAATCAGAGACCCCCTGCCACAGCTGGCGAGGAAAGTGATGAAGACGGCCAGAGTGACGACTCTTCCGTTGAGGATTCTGCTGCTAGTGACCAAGAGGCCCTGTCCAGCGGAGAGTCTTCGGCTACCGGAATCTTCACTCCTCAAGACGAGGTATTGCCTCTCAAAGCTGTGCCTATTCACAAGTCTGCTGATCTTGCAGCCATGGCGCCTCCAGTTGAAAGTCGCCTATCGCTATCGGCCGCCGATGTGCTTGAAGCTTTTGGTGAAGTCAAACTGGGCACAGACGAGCTCATGCACAAGTACGGTGTTCATCTGACTGAAAAAGTTATGCTGGCTGGCAGCAATCGCCTTTGCGCTGCACTCGTTGTGGAAGCCTTCGATGAATTAAAGTCGCCACTCCGTACGGCCGCTCCTGGCCAAGTCATTGACCGTGTCGCTTTTCTCCCCCAGCATACCCGCCTGATGCAGTGGGTCTATCAATTCCTTGAGCGTGATGCCCGCCTGATTGATGTGGATGTTTCAACTGGACGCATAACACGCACTCATATCACGGCCCCACGAAAAACAAGTCATGCAATCTTGAAAGAACTCTTGACTTCCAGTCCTGACTTTGCGGTGCCAAACAGGCTTACTCACTACGCGGGAAAGCAGCTTGCGGGTGTGTTGAGCGGATCAACCGATGGGATTCGCGTACTATTTGGCAGTCCCGAAGGCCGAGAGCTGACAGCCGCTATGTATTGCGAGCATACTTTTAACTGCATGAGCTACGTCCAGATGCGTGAAGTTACGAGAATTTTGGCTGAGCGTATCCACAACAGCGGCAAGTTCTCTGGAGAGACATTGAAGGTGCTTGAGATGGGAGCTGGCACAGGTGGCACCACACTCGTTATGGCACCCTTAATGGAATCACTTGCCGCAATGGGCATTGTCTCCGTTGAATACACATTTACGGATATTTCACCATCCATGGTCGCTAACGCGCGTCGTAGATTGGGTAAAAAGTATCCGTTTATGCGTTTCGCTGTGCACGACATCGAGAAGGCGCCCGCTGATGAACTCAATGGTCAGCATATTGTTCTGGCTAGCAATGCTATCCACGCCACTCACAATTTGGGGGTCTCGCTATCAAATATACACCAGGCCCTACGCCCTGACGGCTTCCTTATGATACTGGAGATGACGGAAGTTGTCCCCTTCGTTGACCTCGTCTTTGGCTTGCTGGAAGGCTGGTGGCTGTTTGATGACGGGCGAAACCACGCCGTTGTACCTGCAGAACACTGGGAGCGTGAACTACACACTGCAGGCTTTGGACATGTTGATTGGACCGATGGTAGCCTACGTGACAATGCGTTCCAAAAGGTCATTATAGCGCTCAAGTCGGGGGCTCAGGGTCCGCGACTACCAAAACCAGTTGCCCTTCCAGAGCCCATTCCAGAGCTCAATCCGGCAAATATCCAGACTCGTACGGCAGAGGCAGAGAGGCTCGTAGCCACATACTCCAAAGGCTGGGCTACGCCCAAGCTCCGTTTCCTTGACTCCAAAAAAGAGAACACTCAGCTGGAACAAAATGATAAGACTCGACCACGCAAGATGAAACTTGATGCTGTCGTCCTGGTGACGGGAGCCACAGGAAGCTTGGGCTCACATCTTGTTCAAAAGCTAGCTGAGGACCCCAATGTTGCGCGAGTGGTATGCCTTAACCGTCGCAGCAGCAGCAGTGAGGTCGAGAAAAGACAACAAGAAGCCTTTTCCGCCCGTGGCATCAAACTCGTTCCTAGTGCTCGTGCCAAACTCCACATCCTTGAGACTGATACCTCGAAAGAGCAACTGGGTCTTTCGCCACTCGATTATTCGTGGCTTGTCGAAAATGTCACTGACATTGTCCATAATGCTTGGCCCATGAGTGGCACACGGCCCGTTAGTGCGTTTGAGCCGCAGCTCTGGGCTATGCGCAACCTGCTGGATTTGGCTCGTGATATAGCCTCCCGAGATGGTGACCCTCGTAGCCGCGTGGGCTTCCAGTTTGTCTCATCTATTGGAGTCGTAAGCTTCGCTGGTAAATCACGAGTTCTTGAGCGCCGTGTGCCACTATCTGCGACTCTTCCCAGCGGTTACGGCGAAGCGAAGTGGGTATGTGAGCGCATGCTCGATGAAACCCTGCATAAGTTCCCGCGTCTTTTCAGGGCAATGGTGGTGCGCCCCGGTCAAATTTCAGGATCATCCACGAGTGGCTTCTGGAACCCCGTCGAGCACTTCGCTTTCTTAGTCAAATCAGCACAGTCACTACGTGCATGGCCCGACCTGGATGGTGTGCTGCAGTGGATTCCTGTGGATTATTGCGCCGGCATCATGATCGATCTTTTGAAAATTGGAATGCGCAACCAAGCACCTGAGGCTTATCCTGTTTATCACATTGACAACCCGGTTGGCCAGCAATGGAAGAACATGTCACCCGTGCTGGCTGATGCACTAGATATTCCGCCTCGGGCCGTTGTTCCCTTCAAAAGCTGGATATCGATGGTCCGCCGATCTCCCATGCCTCTCGAGACAGAGAACCCAGCTGCTCGTCTGATCGACTTCCTTGATGACCACTTCGAGCGCATGTCATGCGGCGGTCTGGTACTAGATACGAGTCAGGCGCAAGAGCATTCTCAAACTATGGCTAGTGTGGGCCCTGTGAGTCCTGAAGTGGCCCGGCTCTACGTGGCTTCCTGGAAGAAGATGGGTTATCTGAACTGAAGCCTTGAAGAGGAGTCTATTTCTGTCTTTCTGTTTTCGTGTGTTCAATGCTTGTTTTCTGCTCCTCCCAAGAATAGACTGGCTCTTTCATACTACGTTCAACATATGGTTCTTGGTGCATTTGAAGTTGTACTTTCATTTCTTTTATGAGTCGAACCTTGGAAAAATCATTGATCTCTTCTTAGCGACCGTAAAATGTCTTATCACTCGTGGAATCTTCTACTATACACACATGCATTCTCACCGTGACGTTTCTTGGATTCTATAAACTTGCCCAGGTGAACAGCATCTAAAAATATATTTGAAACATTGGAGTGCGAATCAAGTAATCCATCCGAGTCAGACAAACATTCAAGTTCAAAAATACTATCAGACTTCAAGTTCAAATGTTTTGGAAATCTATTCAAACATATTCCACCTGCACCGCCTAGCCGGAAATTCTGGTTTTTTATTACACTTAAAATACCAGTGTGGAATTTATTACTAGTATCTGATGAGTATCATATCGTATGTATCACCAAACTACTTGCTTACAAGAAATTTGTATTTACTGTAATAAATTACATACTGTTTTATATTTCAAGCTGTTTGGGAAAATAATCTGTGTTTTATAACTAACTATTTGAAATCTATAACGGTTGTGGAACGGTTGTGGGACGGTTGTAATAAATAACGGTATGAAACTTGTTTAAAATCTAAGATGTTAACTTTTGAAAACGTTTATTTTTTAAACTGATTCTATAACTATATAATTTTTAAAATAGTAAGTATTTTAATACTATATAAAATAAATTACTAGATTAGAACTAATTGTAAATATTATCTATTATAAAACTATATTATATTTAATCTAGTTAATATATTAATACTATTGTTACGGACCCTATGTAGACACTTACAGGGATGAGCTTAGCTAGTCACGGGAGTACCCGGGTTACGTAGCCCGTAACCCGGTTATCCCCTAAGTCACCTGACCTCACCCCCTACCTCTGTAATCCTCGATGAGGAAGGATACCCTTCCTCAGCGATTAATCTCTATAACCCAATACACCTACCTAGCTACCTAGGTCATTACTCTGATATCATTCGACTCAAACCCCTTCACCGAAGAGGTTCTAACAACTATTAGATTTTTTTGATTATATTAAAACTAATAATAAATATTATCTATTATAAAACTATATAATTTATAAAATAATTTAAATTTTTTAACTATATTAATATAGTATAAAGTAATATTTTATTTTAAAATAGTTTACTTTTTTTTAAAAAAAAAAAAAAAAATAGAAAAAAAAAGATAGAAAAAAAATAAAGTCACGTGATTATAAGAGAAAAATATTACGTGATTTATAATAACTAAGGAAATTTGAAAACTAATCACGTGATTATTTATAATTTTTATTATCTTAAAGTGGTACACTTATTTATCTTATAGGTTTAAAAAAATATATATATTAAAAAAAATAGATAGATAGTCTAGTTGTATGACGTAAGAGTGTAGTCATAATTATATAAGCCTAAGTTCGAATCCTGTGTAGAGCAAATAGCTTACTAAGGTTATAGAGATATATATATCACAACATATAAGTGAGAAAAAAAAAAAAACATCACGTGATGTAAACAAATAATTTTTTTTATTTTTTTTTTTTAAAAAAAAAACTAGCTTATTGAACAAGCTTACAACCAGCCTACAACCATTATAATCTCACAACCATTATAATTCTACAACCATCCCACAACCATTATAATTTCACAACCATTATAATTTTACAACCACTAGATAACTATACCAATAGTAGAACTATTATAGATTTATTACAGTTACTATCTTACTACTATTATATATTTTTCCCAGTAGTCTTGTAGGTAACTTTTCTTTATGATAATAGAAATTTAATTATTCCCATACTATCTACTAATGGTAATAAAAAACCAGGATTTCCGGCTAGGATGTAGTAAGAAAAAAAAAAAAAAAAAAAAAAAAACATCACGTGATGTAAACAAACTAATAATTTCTTTTTTTTTTTTTTAAAAAAAAAACTAGCTCATAGAACGAGCTTACAACCAACCCACAACCATTATAATCTCACAACCATTATAATTCTACAACCATTCCACAACCATTATAATTTCACAACCATTATAATTTTATAACCACTAGATAACTATACCAATAGTAGAACTATTATAGATTTATTACAGTTACTATCTTACTACTATTATATATTTTTCCCAGTAGTCTTGTAGGTAACTTTGTATTATGATTCTGGAAATTTAATCATTCCCCTATTACTATAAAACGGTAATAAAAAACCAGGATTTCCGGCTAGGCGTGACACTAATTGATGTGTATTGTTGATTGTATAAATGAGACGGATGGGCTCAAATGTTTTATACACCCGGCACAACATTCATCCGAGCGCCAACTGGTCGGCGTGCTGATCATTTCAGCAGGACTCCCTTCAACGTTTTGATTTCTCCCACCTTGTGGATTATGAACATTTGAGTGCAGGCAAACGTGCAGTACTAATTATCCACCCGATGGATTCAAGTTACTATGACTTCTCTTCTCCGCCACATCAGGACTTGAATCATGCATGTCTCGCCTATGCAGATGGCGGACGGTTGACTCCGCTATCCAATCGGAGTTCCCAAGGTGAACATTGGCGGCCATAGTAAGCGCAGGAACTGAAATTTGAGCCACCGGACTTCCAAGGACAGAAAACTTGATTAAACACCCTCGGACTTGAAAACTCCGGTTTTCAAGCAACTTCAAATGTTGAATCAACACGGCGGAACGGATACTATGTTGCCTCGGTGTGCTAGTGCCGGGGCATGCAGTTATGCATGTGTCATACTCTCATACATACTCTCACGAACATGAAGCATCGACTTATTAGAAAGCCATGATTTGCTGGCTGAGCTAATTATGTGTGACTTTGTTTCTCCTAGCATTCGCATCCATTCTCTAGGTATACAGATTCAACCTGCTATTGCTTGTCCTAAACATGGTTCGCAGGCTGTCTGGATCATTGACCATCAGTATTCTAGCCAATATTGCAGCGACATTGGCATGTGATGTCAATCTTCAGGCGTTATTCGAGCCTTATATGTCTCCAGGCACCTTAATTGCTGAGCCCAATGACGCCAACTTCTCTGATGTGGCTTCGCCACGATGGTCTGAATGGGATCCCCCTACATGGACCGGTGCGATCAAGCCCGAAACGGTGCAGGATCTCCAGAATATTGTAAGTCGAACACTTGAATGAAACTAAGGGATCCGCTGACATGAGCTGTACCAAAAGGTTCGAATTGCTTCGGCACACAACATATCATTTATGGCAACCAACGGCGGTCATGGTACTAGCATCATCTATGGTACTGTGACAGGTGTTGACATCAACCTTGAGAATTTCGACACCGTCAAGCTTGATCTTGAAAAGAACCGTTTGATTGTTGGAGCCGGCGTCAAGCTTGGCAATATTACTGAGCCATTGTACAATGCTGGCAAGGCCGTTCGTAAGAACACTCATTTCCTTTCGCTCCGTTTTTGTTTACCAGCTCTTTGGTTGACAATATGATGTAGCACGTGGCAACAGCCCTTGTGTTGGCATGATCGGTGCAACAGTTGGAGGCGGAATCGGCTTCGAAACTGGTCTGTATGGCCTCAGTATCGATGCGCTCGAGTCAGTCCGGCTGGTAACGGCAAGAGGTGACCTCATTACTGTCTCAGACAAGCAGCATCCAGACCTCATGTGGGCAATACGTGGCGCAGGAGCCAATTTCGGTATCATCACAGAAGCGACGTTCAGGATGTCTGATCAACCCAATAACGGAAACGCTGTGGTTGGCAGCTTTGTCTACAATTCGTCTCGAACTCTTGCTGTCTTTGAAGAATTACAAGCACTCGATGATATTTTGCCAGCTGAGCTAGGAGTTCAATTGGGTATTTCGTATGATCGAACAACCAATGAAACGCTGCTTACAGTGGACATGAAGCACTTTGGCACTTGGGAGACTTTCCAGCCGCATTGGAATACTGCAATTAGGCTAGGATACACCAGTGCCAATGTTCAGAATGTGACACTGGTTGAGCTTTTCGCCAATTTGGATGGACCCTGCCAGAGCGGTGTTTATATCAACGGCGGAACCGCTGGCCTCGGCCGAACCGACCCCCAGACAATGCAAGAGGTGTTTGAAGAAATGACAACTTTTTATGAGGATTATCCTGGATACGAGGGTGAAACACTATTTCAGAGATATGCCAATAACAAGACACTCGAGACCCCTCTTTCCACCGCGGTGTACCCGTGGAGAGACACCAAGACATTTTGGTAAGTACAAAGTCATATCCTGCTAGGATTCTGAAGCTATCTAAGACCTGACTGGAATGGATAAAATAGGCTTCATGAAAATATCTACACAGACCCTGCTCTGGAAGAACCGTCTATTCAGCTGCTGCTTTCACTCCGAGAAAAGCTCCAAGCAACTAGCGGCTTCTCAGAGCCTCACATCTACGTCAACTATGCGTATGGCGATGAAGGTCCTGAAGGTTGGTGGGGAGAAGCGAATCTGGCCAAGCTTAGGAAGCTCAAGGCCAAATGGGACCCGAAGAATCTCTTTGGCCATGGCACCCCGATATTTCCGTAAAAACTTGGAACTCAGCAGACAATCAAGTTCATGTGTATAGTCTTGATTTTCCATAGCCCAATCAAAAAGTGTTACAGGTCAGGGCTCCCATACCATTGACTCAAAGTGTATTTGTAGAAGGAATCCAGTGATCAAACATTGAAATTCGATGTCCTAGTCAGCCACTGGCATTCGAGTTTTGGGTGAATATGTACGGTCCCTTAAGATTGATCATACTATTAATATGGTAAGTCCAACTTAGCACTACTGCACTGGAAATCATTCAACAACCTTGGAATAGCAATAAACTGAAATATGGAATGCAATGACATCACATGATTTCCGCCAAGCCTTGCTGGATTGGATCCCTCCGCTCCGTCCCTCTCCGCCCCACCAGGGCGGACGCTTGGCTTCCGCTATTTGGTCAACCAGTTGACTCACCCAGGTGCCACAACCATGCTCCTACTAGTACAGGTACGTTTGATAGAATGGGACACAATGTTTACTTAATGGTGACAGTTTCAAGTTGTCATGTCCTAAATTACCCCCGATGTATTTAAACAATTTGAAACTCAAAACGTCTACAGATCACGGAAAAGTCATTTCGTGCACTAGAAGTTTAGCCGGCCACTCTCACCCTAACATGATTTTTAATGTTCCATGTTATTGCCTCAATTGACAAGAGGATAGGAAGATGGAAAAAGTCCAGAAAAAAAAACAAGAAATCAAAGGAAGTAGTAACGCCGTTAATACAAAACACGAAAGAATCTTGGAAAATAAACACAGTCTACGCCGCGGTGGCTACCTCAAAGTGTGCACTCTTGCTAACGACATCAAGTGCCAGAGCGGCCAGCGAGACACTCTGGAGAATGCTGAAGATTGATATGTCACAGGCGGCCTGCAGTACTAGCATGTTCCTCAATTCGACAGCCACGAGTGAGTCAACCCCGTACACCGAGGGCGGCTTATCGAGAGCAATCTCGTCGACAGGAATCATGAAGATGTCAGCGAGCTTGGCGGCAATGGCCTCACCGACATGACCTGCCGCCGCATCAGGCGATTCTGCTGTTCTCAATTTCGCGGAAAGCGGCTCTGAGTCCGGATCATTACCGCCTTGGCCGGCTTGCGCAAGGGATGCGGCAGGCTTCCGATACCTCAAGGGGATAAAACGGGCGTCACGGCCCATCTGAGACTCGCTTGTTGGGTCCCAGTGTGATCCTGGACCTGAGTTGAGACCCAGGAGGACTTGGGGCCGACTGAAGGGGTGGAGTACGGCTGTGGCCAGAGCTCGTAAGACAGAGTCCTCGGCAATTCTTAATGACTGACCGACCTTGCGAAGACGATCCGACACGGTACGCGACTCAGCGACGTATCCAACATCCTTGATGACTCCCATGTCAAGGGATACACCTGGTAGACCGGAAGAACAGCGCCAATGGGCTAGAGCGTCTTGGTACGAGCCGCCCGCCGCGTAGCTAGCTTGACTGGCCCAGCCGAGGATGGCCGAGAGCGAAGAAAGCATCACGAAGAAGTCAAGCGACCCGCGCTGGGAGAATTGTTTGTGCAGATTCCAAGTTCCGGTCACCTTGGGCTGAATGGCCGCCTGCCAGTCGTCTATATTCATTTGCTCAAGGATCGAGTCCTGAAGCACCATAGCGCCTTGGATAACACCCCGGATAGGTGGGAACTTCAAGCCTTTCTCACAATTAACCAGTGCTTTTGCCAGGTCTTCTTGTTTAGATACGTCGCAGCTAATAGCTGCAACTTTGGCCCCGGCCTCGCGCAACTGAGCGACAAAGGTACCACTGTCATGCTTCCCGGCACTTCGTGAGAGTAGAATGATGTTTCGAGCTCCATGGTTCACCATCCAATTTGTAAGCGATTTTCCAAGGCCGCCAACACCTCCTACTAGCAAGTAAGATGCATCAGGCTTTAGTTTTGGGGTTGCTGGGCGCGGTAGAACCTTAGCCTGCTCCTCTGGCTCAGTTGACAACACCAACTTGCCGAGGTGCTTTCCTGTCTGCATAAGACGGAAGGCTTTATCAACCTGTCTCATAGGGTAAACAGTAACCGGGTGAACGGGCTTAATGACACTTTGCTCTGCAAGACGGGCTAAGTCGTTGAGAACGCGGTGCACCTTAGGCCCACGCTGGCGCAATAGTGTCATCATATCTAGCGATGTGAAGGAAACAGAGCGCGAAAATGTAGCCATCTCCAATAGATTGTTCTGCTCAATATCCCGCTTGCCAATCTCGATGAAGTTCCCGAACGGTGCGAGTACCTCGAAGCTGGCCTGAAGTAGCGAGCCTCCGAGTGAATTCAGGACCGCATCAACACCTCGTCCGGCCGTGGCAGCCAAAACCGCCTGAGCGAAGGAAGCATCACGACTATTGAAGATACGCTCGGGAGTAATGCCGTATTCGCGTATGAGCAGGTCTCGCTTTTCTGGGGACCCAACTGTCACGTATACTTCGGCGCCCAGATAGTCCTTAGCTAACATTACCGCTGCTTGCCCGACACCCCCGGCTGCAGCGTGGATAAGTACTGACTGGCCCGGACCAAGGCGTGCCACCTCAACTAGGGCGACGTAAGCCGTGGTAAAGATCATAGGCAGCGATGCAGCATCGCTGAAACTCATTCCCTGAGGTATATGGGTAACCCCATACCAAGTCACCCGAGCACGAGTGCTGAATGGGCCAAGTAGTAGAGCCATGACCTTATCGCCGATTGAAAATCCTTGCGCAGCAGCTTCACTGCCAAGACGAGTGATAGCTCCCGCGCACTCAAGACCCATGACGCGCTCTTGTAGTTGTCCCATGGCCACCATAACATCACGAAAGTTGAGGCCATATGCTCGGGGCTCGATTTCCACCATATCGTCAGCCAGAGCCATGTCGGCTCCGTTGTCATCGCCGAATGCGAGTGTATCCAAAAGACCGGGAATCCCAACCTCTAAGCGTAGCGGGCGCTTTGACTGAAATAGAGCTGCCTCGGAAATGGAATCCGGAGAAGCCCAGTCAGGTACCTCCGGCTCCAATAGTGCGTCCCATGCTACATCCTTGCATATTCTTGGGATTAGAACCAAGCCATCACGCACAGCGAACTCGCTATCGAAAGGTGCCGGAAGATCAGAAGCGGCGAGACGGGATTTGAGTACTTGTACAATTGCCGCGATATCCACCTCAGATCTGTCTTGTGTAGATACTCGAGGATCAAGATCGAGTGTCAAGAAATGACGTCCAAGATACTCAGTACGAAGGACGCGAACAAAACCAGAAGCCAACGCCGAGTCTGGGTCCGTATACTCGACCGCACCACCACGAGTGATCCACAGCAGGCCCTTACAGCCTGAAGCCAGGGTTTTGATAGCCCGGAGGTTCTCGGCGTTCAGGCTAGTCAGTACGGGCTTCTCAAGTTCGCCCAAAAATACACAGAGCTTGGAGTTGTGTGTCTCGCCTGTGAGGCCCGGAGACTCCAGAGACACTACCTCCGGAAGATGGCTACTCCCAACGGCCTGAGCTATTGATTTACGCAGGCTCTCAAGCCAGCTAGGCCGAGGCGGTGCCTTGTCACTAACAACAATGAAGACATTGGCAGAGTCTAATACGGGGGTAGGACTGACCGCTGTTGTCAAAATATTGCTGATACCGTACAAGTCACTCTCGGCTTTGACATTTACATCGCGAAGGTCAATTTCGACACCGGTGAAGCCCGCGCCCTTGAGAACTCTGTCCCACATATCAATTGACAACGACGGACTCGAATGACGCTCAGATTCCTCGCTCAGCCACCACCCAGGTAGCAAGCCGAAGATAAATTGCAAGTCAATTTGATCCCGCGTGGTCTCCATGAGCAGGAGCGATGCTCCAGGCTTCACCAAGCTACGGACGTTTTTCATGGTACGAGCCATGCTCTTGGTTGCGTGCAACACCTGACATGCCACGACAATGTCATAGCTGGCCAGTTCGAAACCCTGAGCTTCGGGACTTTGCTCGATGTCTAGCCGGTCAAACTTCAACAGATTTCCCCAGGCCGCAAACTCGGTCCTGGCAGCCTCAAAAAAGCCAGAAGATATATCTGTAAAGTGCCAGCTTTCGCACCGTGAGCCGCCATCTTCTTCAGTGCCAAATGTTCTGAAGGCATGTCTTGTGGCAGCCCCTGTTCCAGCCCCGATCTCGAGGATACGCGCTCGCGGGTTTTTGTGCAAGACTGCACCTAAGAGCGATCTCAACTGCGCAAAAGCTGGCTCAAGCCTATAGGCGTTGGCATAGTACTTATATAACAGTCGATCCTCCATCATGACTTCGAGAGGAGCCCTCTCTCCGCGCAGCATGGGCAGGATCAGTGGTCCCAGTTGACATATCAGCTCCCCATCAACGCTCTGTTTTGTGGCAAGGTCGAAGTATTGCTGGCGTACCGCATGGGAATCGTTTTTCCAGGTATCGCTATTGGAACTCCAGCGACGCGAGTCTGCGATGCTCACTGTGTCTTTCATCCATTTATAGAATTTGACATGATGAGTCGCGAGGTTGGAAACATCTTTCTCAGTTAGCGATTGGAGTGCATCGTGACTAAAGTAGACACACACGCGTCTCAGCACGGTCTGAACCTCGATACTCCGGCAATCTGTGCCTGCATCTTGATCATGGAGCGTGTTGAGCCTCTTGTCAATAGCTTCCTGTGAGCCCGGCAATTTTAACGAGAGGCCAAGATCAGGAGCCCATTGAACGTTGGCGCATAGCTCCTTGGTCCATGGTTCCTTGTCCTCTCCCACTGCGTTACGACCCAGAGACTGACAGACAAGGCCCTTCATCTCAAGCACAGGTTGAACACCACTGTTTGCGTTCTCTTTATCCAAGACGCTGATACAGGCCTCATAGCTTTGCGCATCGTGATGTGGCATTCTGACATTGCAGGTGAAACCGTGGCCAGGAGTGCTGGTGATGCTGCTGGACACCCACAGCTTCCGGATTGATCGTGGTACCCGGGCACTATTGTCACTACCCGACTCTGCATCAGGAACTGCCGCATACGAAGAGAGCACAATAGAGTCTAACGTTGTTGGATGGAGCACGCTTTGAGGGAGCCTGCCCTTATCCTTTGAAGATGAAGTATCGGCGACCTTGATGGTGACGACGCAACGTGGTTCCTTCCCTCTGCCATCTTGTAAAATGCTGGTCGTGTTTTGGAATATCGGCCCATGATTAAGGCCCTTTGCTCGGAGACTGGAGAACATATCTTGGGGATCGATGCGTCGGGTGTAGCCTGACTCATCCAGGAAGGAGGCTGTGCTTCCATTCATTTGAGCGGCAATGCTGTCAGTCTTCGTTGCGTTGGTCGACAGCTTGACTTTAATGAGACCTCTGGCGTGCTCTGTCCATTCGCTGTCTGTGGTCACCGACCAAATTTCGAACTGCTTCCAACCACGGGCGCCAATACTCTGATCTGAAACATGTCTAAGTACTGTTCGCACCTCCACGCCATCATCGGTGTTGGCTATCACTAGAGCTTGGTGGATCTCCACATCGCGCAGGTTAAAGCCTGATAATTCAGTCGTATCAGTACCCGTACTTGTCAAAGCTGTGTGCATCTTCATTGCTTCAATGGCCAGACACACAAACCCTGCACCGGGATACAGAATATTGCCCTGAACGACATGATCCCTTAGCCAAGATGCCTCTGAAAGTTTTATGATGTTCCTCCAAGAGGCTGCGTCTGGATTTGTCCCCGGGACCAACGCCCCAAGAAGGTCATGAGGCGCTTGGCTTCTGTGACGATATGCCTGACTGCGTCGCGACTCATTCCAGTGCCTCTTTTGGTGATCCCATGGGTATGAGGGCAGGTCGGTCAGTACTTTGGGTTTGGCCGTTCCATTGACGCCCCATGGGAAGCTCATTCTGACCAAATTGGCCAGTTGGCCCTTGCCGAGGAGATTGATACCCGCTGTGAGCATGCAATCGCGAGCATCTTCTTTTCGAACTAAGCAGCCAAGGTAAGGTACTGTGATGCTTTTGAATTCGGGCTCCGACAAAATCTCCATTATCGGACCACCGAGCGCTGTGTGTGGCCCGACCTCAAGGATCACATCGACATTGCTGAGGCCTGACCCACCCGAGTTACCACCAAGGACCATATCTGTCAATGCCTCAACGAACCGCACGGGCTGCAAAAGGCTGCGTACCCAGTGTTCAGGATCGGCAAGTACCTCAGCACGGGTCACTCGGCCACCAGTAACGGGAGAGGAGAAGATTATTTTGTCTATAGTTCCTTTCTCAGTTGCATCTGGAATAGAATCCTTCAATGCCTCACGATATTGCTCTGCCCAGGGCGCTCCGTCTGGAATTTCTGCTTTATCTAGGCTGTCGCTCCATCCTTGACTCTCGAGCCCATTAGCGTCGTGAGCCAGTACAGAGCGAAGAGCTTTTCGGTATGGCTCGGCAATAGGTTGCATGTGGTGAGAGTGATACCCGGTCTCGACCTTGAGGCGGCGAGCGAAGACTCCGCCTGCGGTAGCAAGCTTTTCTATTTGCTGTACAGCTGCTTTGTCTCCAGCAATGGTGGTACTGCTGGGGCTATTGATACAAGCGACCACCGCCTTCCCGATGTTCTTGACCTTCTCCAAATACTCCTCAGCAGCCTCTTTGCCGACTCCCACGGCAATCATTGCACCATCTGGGCCACCTAGTGAGCCTCGAAGCGTCTTATCTGCGGCCATGGCTGCTCTGTGATATGCGACAGCCATAGCCTGGCGCGGAGTCAATGCTCCTACTGCATAAGCCGCCGCAATTTCTCCAGACGAGTGGCTCGTCACAGCCGAGGGGAAAATACCCCATGACTTCAGCAGCCGAACCAGTGCAATTTGCACCGCAACGCAAATAGGGATGCTGAGGCCTGTATTGTTGACGCGCGTAGTCGCTGCATCCTTCACCAGCTCCTCAGTGAGAGACCAATCCGCTCCAATTGTGCGCAGATGCCGGTCGGATTCGTACAGTGACGATCGAAACACGGGGTACGTGTCAATGAGTTCGCGGGCCATGGCATGCCATTGTGCTCCTTGGCCTGTAAACACCATTCCGATCCGGGCTGTTGTATCTGAGAGTCTCACGGGCTTGAAATGTGGTGCTTCCAGGCTCTCGATGACTTGGTCCAGGTCGTTCGAGTACTTTACTGCATGTGCCGACACCCACCCAAACCGCGACCGGTGCTGTGTGAGAGTCCATGTCAAATCTCGCATTAATGTATCTATCTTGTCGGCTGTCATTCCAGGGTCCCGCAGCTTGCACTTCAACAGGTACTCCTTGGTGTTGAACACCATACGCTGGCAAGCTTGCTCATCGCGCCCAGAGAATATGAGCACCTTGCTTTCTGTATTAGTCTCGCCGTAAATGGGGTAATGGGTGCTGTCGCTTAGCCTTGAATTCAATGATGATACTAATGATCGAACACTCTCGACAATGACATGACTGTTGGTTCCACCGTAGCCAAAGTTGTTGACGGAAGCACGCCAGGGCCTGTCATTCGCTGCTGGCCATGGCTCCAGTTCTGAAGCCACCTTGAGACACCACTGGTCTAGTTGCAACTTAGGGTTTGGTTTTTCAAAGTTGACACTTGGTGGAATTTGGCCCTTCTCCATGGACAGAATCACCTTAATAAGGCCGGCTAATCCCGATGCTGCCTCGGTGTGGCCGATGTTGGTCTTTATAGAGCCAATGCGGAGCGGGTCTATTCGGCCCTGTGCGAAAACAGCGCCAATGGATCGCGCCTCAATAGGATCACCCGTAGGTGTTCCTGTACCATGTGCTTCAAAGTATTGCGTGTCGTGGGGGTCAAGGCCAGCTCGACGGTAACATTCTCGGATCAGCGCCTCCTGTGCAGACTGTGAAGGCGAGGTAATCGTCTCGGTTTTTCCGTCCTGATTTAGATAGCTCTCCCGGATCACAGCTCGAACTGGATCGCCCGCTGTCAGGGCATCCTTAAGCCGTTTAATGACAATTGTGGCCACACCTTCTCCGCGGCCATACCCGTTGGCTCGTGAATCGAAGGCGTATGACTTACCATCGGGTGACAGCATTCCCAAAGATGAAAATACTTTAAACATGTCTGGGGATAACATCAGGTTGCATCCGCTCACAATGGACATATCGGATTCGCCGGTGCGTAGTCCAAGGACGGCTTGGTGCAAAGCAACGAGGGCTGTGGAACAGCCTGTGTCTACTGTCATGCTGGCACCTTTAAAATCAAAGAAATGAGATATGCGATTTGATGACATTGCTGACAGGGTGCCGATGGGCAAGAACCGTGGCAACTTGTCCTCATCTCTGATCAATCCCTCGTGGTAGTCGTGCGTGAATACGCCGGCATAAACGGATGTGTTAGACCCTGCGATTTGGGGAATGGTAAGGCCGGCTGTATATTTTCGGTTAGCGATCGATTGCCATAAAGGGTTACTAGAAGCCACCTGAATTTACCATTTTCTAAAGCCTCGTATACAGACTCAAGTTGAAATCTAAATTGGGGATCTAGGGCCTGAAAAGAGAAGAAAAGAAGAAAAGTTCAGTTAAATCATGCATACTCAGATCCCATACATGATAGACACTTACTGCTGCAGTCTCAGCTGAAAAGTTGAAAAATGCGGCATCAAAAAGGCCAACATCTCGGTCTAAAAAGTGAGCGCCTTTGACATGGGTCTAGGTTGTGTTAGCCATGTCACGTTCAATTTGGCTGCCCTCTTCCAGCTAACTGAACTCACCGTGCTTAATTTCTCACTATCAGGGTGGTAAACTGCCTTGAGATTGAACCGCGAGGATGGTATCTCAGACCAGGCGTTTCGACCCTCGGCCAGCATATCCCAAAGCTTCTCGGGACTGCTTGCATCTCCTGCGAATTGGCAGCTTAAGCCAATAATGGCGATAGGCTCGGTCGCCCATTCTTCGTTGATATTACCCATCTTTTTTGTTTGGTATGCAGAATTGAACTGGAAAGACTCTGTTCCAGTTGATGGGATAAATCGATGATTCCAGTACGCAAGAAAGCAGTTTTTCAAATGAGCATAGTTTAAGGACTTGGGAATAGGGAACTGCACCGATTCCAATCGCAATTGAGCAACAAATCATGCTTCGTACGAACTTGAATGCTTTTTTCTCCAATAGTAATAGCTCAATTTGGAGTTTGCTTGGCGAGAAAGTGTAGTGCTTGGAAGACACTGAACAATACTCCGGGCTCCGGGAGTGAGCTTCGGACATTGATGTGTACACTTTTTTTGCACGAAATGTCGAGACATCTTTAATCCACTGTATAAGCTTAGCGCTGCGGGAGCCCCCGTGAGTTATTGGAGTCAAGCGTGAAGGGCTCGGCCTCCCGCTCTAGCTGCGGGCATGCGGCTTCCAATCGGCCTGTAAACAGGAACTCCGGCTGACTCCACACTTATGGATTGCTGCAACTCCGGCTTACTCCTGCTCCAACTCCGGGTTCGGACCCTTGGGATTAGGACGAAGGACAGCTCGCAGGATATCATGATGCTTTAATTCGCGTATCAATGGTTGCTGAAACAAAGTACATGGTGTCGAAGATATTCTGCCTCAAATCGCCGCCCCCAAAACAACCATCACGGAAGCCCGGCCCTATAATTTTCCGACTGTTATTGATTGTTCATCAACTGGCCAATCTTCAATTGCATAATTGATTCCAAGGTTAGTTGAATCATGACGCCAAAAAAAAATGTGTATGCGGATATTTCCTTCAAATGTTCAATCTCTGCAGCCTAGCTATACGCTTCCTCCAATAGGAACTTAATATGCCGGCTTGAAACTAGGAATTAAAATTTTAACGGAGGTTTAAGTTCCAGCACTTGAAGTGTTTCGAGCACTCTATATTACTAATACGGTACTTCCATCATATATGTACTGCGCTGGGTGCCAGTGGAGTTTTATATCAACATTCATCATTTTATCCTATTTGCTTCATAAATCAAAAAAGTTGGATCTATAGGCCTGTATCATCGCTCGATTTATGTACAAAAAGCTTCAGGGTGAAGACTCGGAGACTCCGCAAGCGGGGCCGAAGTAGAAGATATAGATTGGACAACCTTGGACCTCTGAGCCCTGGAGGTGCTTCAATTTGCTTCAACTGATTTGCTAGATCTTTTGTAGTATGTATGCCACTGGCACTGACAGTGTGCGCTGGGCTTCACACATGCAAGAAAAAAAAAAAAAAAAAAAAAAAAAAAAAAAAAAAAAAATCTGGGCATTGTGGGCAAAACCACATCGAAATCAATGTAGCTGCCCACACATGCAGGCGGATGATCATCAAAAATCCGTTTAAGCCCGCCGCGGCCATATTTCTTCCATTGAGGTCGGCTTGGCTTTGTTCAAGTGACGCAGATCATTGACATGATGTTGATGAGAAGGGTGGCATCTTCCAAATTAGTATCCTAAGCACACTATGTTGGAATTTCCTAACCAAATCCCACCTTTGCCATCTGGAATTTGGTCTGATCACGCTTCTTGTCCCTGCAAATGATGCCGTTATCCATAGGTATCATGCACCATTCTCTAATAGTCCGGCTGAAGAGCAAAAAGTACAGATCAATGGCCATGGATTGCTATTGCGGCGCCATATCACATTGGCTACTTCTCTTTGATCGGTGCAAGTCTTGGTGCGATCACATATGTGATGGACATTTTCCCAAAATATACTGATGCACTAGTTTTTGTTATTTTTGAAAACCGAGTGAAGATTAACAGCCTGAGTCAGCTTCTCAGAAAGTATGTATAAAGGTGTGTCCACTAATCCATGGATGTCTCAGATGATCGTTATCTGATGGCCTGATATTAATTCTCGATTTGCCGTCTCAGTTACTCTCCCCACGCCCCCTCATCCTCGCTAACACGCTCCACCTTCACCACCAGTTGATCTCCTAAACAGTAGTCTGACGTCCAATTAATAGCGCACACCTGAAGAGCCTGGGATTCTTCACTCGCAGGGCAAACCTAATGCCCACGGATATCGCAACGACCCACTTCTCCTTTAGTGAGTTCCCCCGGATCCAGGCCCGGATCGGCCGTAGGATCGGTGTTAGCGAGATCCTGAGTGATATTGCCGACTGGTCGGCAGAAAGACAGCGGGAATGTTGATGAAGTTTTCAGCTAGATACGTGAAAATCCGATCTCCCACAAGCGATTGGTCTGTGTGCCATCATCCAGCAGTCATTTCCACATTTCAAAGTGGAGGTACGGATCTTTAGCTCATCCATCAGCACTTGTGAATGAAATGCCAAGTTCAGGTCCCAAAATACCCACAGATTGCCAAGACCCCTCACGCTAAGGTATAATAGGCATATGTTGATGCCGATCCCATGATTCCATCGCTTCGATCGTCAAAAATATCCATGGAAATCTTGATCATATCATCACTGCTCTACCATTATGCTAAATTTGCAGTCTGTACCAACAAAAGGACTTCAGCTTCTGATGCTATCACCCCAATTCTTATGATCATATGCATTGTGGCTAACAGAACTCTTGGCAGTCCATAGACCCGGTCCGGTGTTATTGGCTAGGCCTGGCGGATACGGGAAACCCCTGCATCAGCTTATTCGCGATATGCCGAAGTCAAGATCGGAACCCCGCGAAAGTTTCTTAGATCATAATAGCCATTATGCATGTCTCGGATGAACCGGGTTGAGGGTTGATTCTTGAAATTGCCCTGCAGAGTTCCAGGACTCCAGGGCTATACATGACCTGCTCTTCTCTTTCGGCACCATGACCACCGGCTGGTATGTGCTCTCCAGGGGTCCAAGTCACCTCACAAGTTGCCGTGAGTAATCACAGCTTTCATCAGGACCCTTTTTTAAGGAGCCAATCATTTGCAATAAAAAATTCTTCCACCCTCCCTTATGCATCAGAGCTAGACTAGACATGCATTTGAACTAGACTGGATTCGACACGCCCGGTGCTAATTCTTCACCAAAATCCCCGAATCTGCATCGCCACTTTCGTGTCTGGGCAACACGCTAGCGTCACATGGCCTTCCGATGCAAGAAATATCACACAACAAATGGATGGAATACCAGGCCCTGAACGGAGAAGATTCTCAACTGTAGTTAGTATAACCGATAGATTTCTTGGCTACCCGTGCCTGACCCCGATGTATGTATTAAAAGACGGAATATTCATGCAGCCCAATGCACTTATTATCACTCTTTTCTTGGCTGTCAGCTCTGATTCGCGAATTGTGTGAATCATTCATTGAGTCCCCTCCCTCCTGCATTTTTAGTTTGCCTTGTAAGCATCAACTCGCCTCGGGGCTAAAATTTCTCGTATAGACCTCGCAAAATGAATTGCCTCCCCGAGGGATAAATAGCAAGGTCCGACATCATGATCTGGGCAGTTCACATCAATTGAATATTCTATTCTACAAGAGTCAGCCGTAGACCTTGCAGAACTGCGACTGCTTTCTACCTGCTGGTACTGCCAACGCAGTAGTTCCCAAGTGTTCTCTAGGTCATATCTTGCGACTCGCAGCCGACCTTTTCTTCTATACCCCCTTCTCAAGTACTCCCAGTCCTGGAGTCGAAAAAATGAGACTATATCATTCCATTCCGTTGTTGACATCGTTCATCATGTCCTCAGTGTCAACGACGTCTGCGGCTACCATTGCAGCAAACATTTTGGTCATTGCTAGAGACTCCTCATCAGCAAATGTTGCAAGCTTCGGCCTCAATGGTTATGGAATCCCATACACCACTTTGATCGTTCCACAAGACGGTGCCGATTTACCCGAGCTTGAGAGTGACTCTGGAGGCAACTTTGGTGGTATTGTTGTTGCGTCCGGAATCAGCTATGAGTATGACTCTGGCTGGGCAAGTGGTCTGACCACTGACCAGTGGAACCAGTTGTATGCCTACCAACTCGAGTATGGTGTTCGAATGGTCCAATATGATGTTTATCCTGGTTCAGACTATGGAACTCAGATTCTTTCCGGCACGGATGGCTGTTGTGACACTGGCGTCGAACAAGATATCTCTTTCACAGACGTCAGCGACTTTTCCACTGCTGGGCTAAAGGCAGGTGCTGGTGTCAGCACTGAAGGGCTGTGGCACTACTCTTCCACGATCCTGAATACCAGCAACACTAAGGAAATTGCATCCTTTGCTGCCAATTCGGTCATTACGACCGACACCACTGCTGCTGTCATTAACAACTTTGATGGTCGCGAGCAGATGGTATTCCACATGTCCTTAGATCCTACATGGAGCTCTACCTCAGCATACCTGCAGCACGCTTGGATCACCTGGATGACTCGTGGTCTTCATGCTGGATGGCGTCGCGTTAATCTCAATACCCAGATTGATGATATGATGCTGACCACCAACATCTACGAGCCCAGTGGTACAACCTTCCGCATCACTACTGATGATATGGATGCAATCCGTGACTGGATTCCAACAATCAATGCCAAGATGAACGATGGTAGCTCTTACTGGCCTGAGGTTGGTTTCAACGGTAACGGAAATATCGATTTCTCTTCGAACTTCGATGATGGTTGGGGTATTTGCAGTGGTGGCGGTGTCTACCCCTCAGCAGCTGCTACCACCCCAGCTGAATGGATGAAGCCTCTTGGAACTGGCACTAACCGATGGCCCACCACTCCCACTACCTATGAATGGACTACTGATTGCACCTCCCGAGATGATCTCTTGATATGGTGGCAAGACAACCTCAACAGCTTCGGTCACCTCTCTCACACCTTTACCCACGAAGCTCAGGATAACGCCACATACGCCGATATCTACAAGGAGATCAGTTTCAACCAAGCCTGGTTGAAGCAGGTTGGAATTGACCAAGCCGAGCATTTCACCGCCAACGGAATCATCCCTCCCGCTATTACTGGCCTGCACAATGGTGATGCTCTTCAGGCTTGGTACGATAACGGTATCACAAACTGCGTCGGTGATAACACTCGCTCTGCTTTGCTCAATGCAGAGAATGCGATGTGGCCCTACTGGACCGTGACTTCCACCGATGGCTTTGATGGCATGCAAGTGAACCCTCGTTGGTCGACTCGTATCTACTACGACTGTTGCACCCCCTCCTGCACTTTGGATGAGTGGATCAACACGTCGACTGGTAGTGGTACCTTCGATGACCTTCTTGAAGCTGAGAAGGATGATACTATGCGTCATCTGTTTGGCCTCTATCACGACCCTTACATGTTCCACCAAGCCAACTTGCGCAATAGCGATACGGATCCCATTACAGTTAATGGAGTTTCTGGTCAATACTCTCTATTCCAAGCTTGGGTTGAGGTTGCAGTTCAGGAGTTCGTGCGTCTCGTTGACTGGCCTCTTGTCACTATCAAGCATGCCGATGTAAGTTCCCATGCCCTTTTCATGAAAGTCATTTGATGTCTGTTGCTAACTTTTTCTCTAGATGTCTGCTGGCTTCAAGGCTCGTTACACCCGCGATGCATGTGGATATGCTGTCAGCTATAGTACACAGAACGAGAAGATTACTGGGGTGACTGTCTCAGCTACGGGTAATACCTGCAGCGAGCCTATCCCAGTGACATTCCCTGTTGCCCCAACTGATACTCAGGGATTCACGACTGAACAGCTGGGCAGTGATCCTCTGACAGTCTGGGTCGAGTTGTCAGGGTCTCCTGTTTCCTTCACTCTGTCTACACCTATTGCCTTGTAAATTCCGCGTCTTTGACTTGATACGAGGGTCATTTGTATGCGCTTGTTTTTGATGACAGCTTAATACATGAGCTCCTCGTTGAATTGTTTTCATTTTCCTGTTTGAATCCTGGAAATCGCAAGTAGTAGCTGCCCATGGGGCTCGATGTTCTCAATGTATTTGTCCGATGTTGAATGAGAGAAATATTTTCATAATTTCCAAATTTTCCACAATAGTTTTACCTCCAAGGTTCAAGTTCTTCTTTCCTTATGATCAAGTAGCAATATCAAAATTCGCCAACTGGCCAGGTGGAGCCAAAAGATGGCAGTGTGCATTTCCTAGAATGGATATTTATGCGTCCTGGTTTCCTAAAAGGGAAATTGAAGCGATGTATCACGGGCGTGTGTATGCAGAGTGAAGTACTTTGCAGTCAACGCGGATCTATAAAGATATGATCTCATTTCCCCGCATAGAGATACAGTTCTGTTTACCTTGATCTCATTATTTCTTTATCCCGCGTCAAAAATCAACAAGATCAGTATGTCAACAGAATCAACGAACCTTACCTCCGAGCTGTCACCCAACATCGGCCTTCATATAGATCCAGCTCATAATATTTGGCTTGACAACGCATTGCCAAGTGTCGAAGACATCCACAGTGGTACCGGTCTTCAGGACGGTGAGGTGACTGTGGCCATCAAGTCAACAGGGATTTGCGGGTATGATCATTCCACACCATATGAACATTACATACTGGCGACTAACAAGATTTTCACTCTTCATCAGCTCCGATATTCATTTCTGGAAGCATGGCGGGATCGGCCCATGGCAGGTGACTGAACCACACATCTTAGGCCACGAATCTGCTGGCGTGGTGATAGCCGTGCATCCAACCGTTACCAACCTCGCCGTCGGAGACAAAGTCGCCATTGAACCACACATAATTTGCGGCAAATGTGAGCCATGCCTGATAGGTCGCTATAATGGATGCAAGGATTTACTGTTTCGGTCGAGTCCGCCCTCTCACGGTCTATTGCGCCGATACGTGAATCATCCCGCGGTATGGTGTCATAAGATCGGCGACTTGTCTTTTGATCAGGGTGCTCTTCTTGAGCCGTTGAGTGTAGCTCTCACTGCGGCGACTCGATCGGGACTCAAGATTAGTGACCCTGTGCTTATTTGCGGTGCTGGACCTATTGGCCTCATTACACTCCATGTGTGCAAGGCTGCAGGGGCGTATCCGGTTGTTATTTCCGATATCGATGAGTCGCGACTCGCTTTTGCGAAGACCATCATGCCTCAAGTTACTACCCATAAGGTCACCCGGGACGAGACACCAGAACAGTTTGCAGAAGCCGTTGCAAAATATTTGGGTGATGTTGAGATCTCGTTAGCTTTGGAATGCACTGGCGTTCAAAGTTCCGTCTGCAATGCCATTCAGACTGTTAAATTTGGTGGAAAGGTATTTGTCATTGGAGTTGGAAAGGAGAAGATGGAGATTCCTTTTATGCGATGCAGTGCCAATGAGGTTGATCTGCAGTTCCAACAACGCTACGTTAATATGTGGCCGAGGGCTATCCGAGTCTTGCAGAGTGGTATGGTTGACCTTGATGGAATTATTACGCATACTTTCAGTCTTGAGAATGCGATCGAGGCGTTCGAGACGGTTGCTAATCCGAAGAGTGGATCAATCAAAGTCCTCATTAAATCCTAGACTTTGAGTTGATTGCGCTCTTGGTTCATTGGATATTGCCTGGGACGGGTTATCATAGATAGCCAGTCATTCACTCACTTTTCTGGAATTTTGAGGACAAAAAATGTGCTTGGCTGAATAGTTTCGCCGTCCACGCTGCTTTTCCACTCCACGGATTACTTGCAATCCATTCTTTCTACCCCCTGCATTCCCCAACATTCAATCCCAAAATGCATAGATTCAATCCTTTCTGGCACTAGAGGGTCTTGGATCTCGTGATATCAGAATTACCAATCGGAGCAAAGAGCTAGGGTGTATACTGTCACGCGACTGAGGTAGAGATAAGAAAGGCGCTTAGTCCAGTAAGGACCCATGGATCGGGCTGCTTTTTGCCCTTCGACCTGAAGGTCATTCCCCCTTATCTTGTCGCCCCTTTTATTTGTTGACTTGAGCTAAGTATAAAATTTGAAAGGAAAAGTTCAACTTTAAACTCATAGCTTTAAGTCCCAACATCTATATTTACGAGGCGGCCCATGGATCAGATTCTATGGCATGTTTAGCCAGGGCTATTCCCATCGCTCCCAGTGAGTCATCTTTCCCTTTTTCTCAAATGAAAGTAGATCTGTCAGGTGATTCCATCGGCTTTGATGAGAATGTTATTAGAAGCGGTAATGCTATTTCTGCGCCGACGGGGTCGGTTCCCGAAACATAGTTGTGGCCGTGGCTGGGTCACCCCGACCAGACTAATACCATCCGAGTAATAGAATCCTATGAAGGTTTTCTTTCACCAATCCTGAGTCACCGCCATGTCGCTTTCAATTCTTCACATACCTCTCTCAGGCTCGCTATCTGCCCAAATGCCCAATCCTCCAACACCGGAGGTGCAGGATCTTTATCTTTGAATTCGGTTTCATGTGAAATTTGGAGGGATCTGCGTGAATAGATAAGTCAATGGGCTCTGATATCTCATGTCCAGTGGGAATTATCATATAGTGTATGGAGCTCCACCACCGTCCCTGGTGTACCTCGAGGATATTTGTAGCTCTTTCAAGAAGCCAATAGTATGGATCATGACCGACGATTCCGTGTTGCGTTCAAGCTAGTGACAAAATCAATTTCTTCGTCATCATATGATCATAAGTTCCACTCAATAAAACGCCTCCCGGTTGATTCTCCACTTCTCCAGGCGGTTGTAAACTGGGGATTGTTGTGCTGGCCAGCTCCATCTGAGCAACTTCACAGCTCGGGGGTGGGACGGGTGGACGACCGAACCGGGGTCGGATCGACGTGGAGTTCTAGATCAAACATGAAAGATAATGGTGCTAGCAGGCGAGGATCTTATTCGTTGCTCTCATTGCCACAAAAAACGCCCCTCTCACGACAATCCTGGGGTTATCGATAGCTCTGCAGCCACTCGGCCCGGTTGGGAAATGGACAACCGATCACCTGATCGGTCCCGAGGTATATCGCCCGTCGATAATGGCCACCTGATTGTGATGTACTCCCCAGATTGTTCCTGGTCTCGGGTGTGGAGGACTGTATCACCGTGAAAGAAGGGCGGATAAGGTGTTGGATCCGTGGATTCCGTCCACGGGCGTGAGGCTGGTCGAGATGGTTATCTATATAGAGAAGCAGATATCTTGGACTTGAAGAAAGATAACAACACCTTGAACTCCCAAAACAAACATTGGAAGCTTCAAGAATTCCTTAGTTCACTCGACTTGATTTATCTGAATTAAGATATCAATCTTACAATCACAATCAATATGTCCTTCTTGAGGAATTTCTTTGGTACCACGCCCATGCCGGCGAAGGAGGAGAAGACCCCTGTCCGCGCTCTCCCTGCTTCCTGGTACACATCGCAAGATATGTATGAGCTCGAACGACGATCCATCTTCTCTCGCAAGTGGCTTCTCACTACACACAAGCACCGTGTCTCCAACCCCGGCGATTCTGTTGGATACGATGCTGCCGGCTTCGAGTTCATCATTCTGAAGGATCACCAAGGAAACATCAGCGCCGTTCACAGTGATGACTTGACTCCTATTCACATGCACATCGACCGCAACGGCTTTATCTGGGTCAACCTTGATGCCGCCGAGACCCCCGAAGTAGCCTGGAACGACGATTTCGAAGGCGTCGACGAGCAGCCCCGGTTCGATCACTACAATTTTGAGGAATACAACTTCGATCACACCTGGGATATGGAAGGCGAATTTAACTGGAAGATTCTGGCCGATAACTACAACGAGTGCTACCACTGCCAAGTAGCGCACCCGGATATCCCCACAATCGCCGATCTGAACTCCTACTACGTCAAGACCAAGGACGGCCACATTCAGCACTATGGAGCGCAGCGCGACGACCAGATCGCGCAGGGATTCCGAATCGCCACGACATACTTCTGGCCCAATGCCTCTTTCAACATTAGCCCCAACTTCTTCTTCATGCAGCGGTTTACCCCGACCAGCCCAACCAAGTGCACTATGCGCTACGAGGTCTACCGACACAAGGATGCTACTGACGAGGCATTCAACCTTATCAGCGATATGTACAAGCGCATCATGTCCGAGGACAAGTACCTCTGCATCCTTTCCCAGAAGAATCTCAATGCCGGTGTCTTTGTCAACGGTGAGCTCCACCCTGAGATGGAGATGGGTCCACTTCACTTCCAGAAGACGGTGCGCGATGTGGTGAAAGAGCATCATCAGAAGGAGAAAGAGGCTGGCCATGAGATTTGGCCTGCTGCTGAGCGCTCTCATAAGACTACTTCTGCATCTCTTCGCACGGCCATTGAACACTGGACGGCGGAGAAGAATGAGTTGAAGGATTCATTGCAAAACAACCTTCCATCTGTTATCATTGTGTAAATCTTGGTGATTGAGATGGGCAAGCGGGCTGGGCTAATTATGAAATAATGTTCAAATTGGGTTTCTTTTGTTCATCGTTAATTTACTAGATGATGACTCCTTAGGTAGATTGATTTATAACAACTTATATACTATGGCTCATGACAATCCTGAATATTTCTTTGCGCACTACCCCCGTTTCATTGCTTAGGCCCTACCGTGACCATGTCTCACACATCACAGCGTTACTCTAACCTCAAATTATTGAGCATACATATAAGTATTATCGGTCCCTATGTAAACTCGTATGCTCAAGGGCTGGTATTCCAACCAGTTGGCATGTTAGGTGCATGTGGGGCCTACTCTGCAGGCAGTGCCAGGCACTCCGCTCAATCCCCGGGGATCTACAGCTGCCCTCGGGAACTGTAGATTGATCTTTAACAGAATTTATGATCATAATCCCTCAGCTGAGATTCCTAAGAAATAAAGGTAGTGGAAATGAGCAATATGGACCTCTGATCTCGGAAATGTGAGATATCCTAAGGCTGCTTGAATTTTTATGATCAAGAGTGCTGAAATGAACGAGCTCGGTTGCTGGGGTATTGCAGACGGGGACGGTGGAAACAATTACTACCTACTAGTCCACGAGTGTAGTAGTGTGGCCATCATACACTAGGAATCCAGATGACGCGTCATATGCCGTAAGCTCTACTGCCAGTGCGAGGGGAAGTTGCATTGAACCTTGTAATCTTGCATTTTATTATTTCCCAAACAATTCTTTCCATGTTCACAGAATGGTACGGAGTGCAAATGATAATTTTTAATTAAAGGCACACCTATAAGAGCCATAACCCAAGTGCAATTATCTCACGATGGACGTGTAAGTATCTATCAGAAGCCAGACAAAAAGCGTCTTTTAATAAGTTCCTAGCCTTGTGTCATTGATCAACTTTGTCGCTTTGAATTCGAAATTCTTGATTAGCTGCACATTCGCAGGCATTATAGCAATGCTCATCCCACAAGTCCGACGTCCAATCATTTGGCTTTATCACAGGGTAGCCAGGTATCATCGGGAAAATCCGGTTCAATACCTTATCATTCAATTCGCCGTCGTGTATGTGACGGTGAGAGTTCTACTTCACCTCAACATCCTCTCGAATCCACCCCGGGTCGTCTACACGATGATCAATGCAAAGAACGGGACAAAAACTCGCATAACTCCCGACGAGTATAATATGTACTCATCTAAAATGAGTCGAGAAAGTGGATTATCCGGTCCTGAGTGGGCCAGGGCACAGGCTGAGGCGGTTGCAGCATACTGGGCTGAGAAGAGATTCAACGAAGAGCTCAAGAGGGCGGGCTACCCGATCACAACAAGCACAGATACAGCGATGGCAACATCCGTTCTATGATACTAGTAGCCAATGGAAAAGGCAATTTTCAAATTGTTACATATGATTCAACATTTGAACGGACAGATATACATTTCTCCCATTTAACAGTCTTAAATATTAGAATATCCAGATTTCATCATTCAACATTGAAATGCTTATCTATCCACTAATCTCCTATGCTCAAGCACAATTAAAGTTACACATGTGTTCAAATGTTCACTTCGTAACTGGGCATGTGCCTGTGTAATTGCATTCAAATGTTCAAGTTTCCAGTGATTTTCTTTTCTGTTGCCAGCCCTGGAGGTGGCCTATGGTCCTTGCTTGCATGACACCCCGATATATCAATCAAGCCTTCAGTCGATGATCTCTTCATGTCTTCCCTGCCTTTCAAGCAGAGAATTGAGATTATCAATGGAAATCAATGTGTTTGGATGCTTATGCCCTGGTGTCTTCTCTGTTGCCTGGATAGCATGCCGATACATCGCTTCGGCCTCGTCGGACTTGCCCTGTTTTTCAAGAGTAAAAGCGAGATTGTTGATACTGTTTAATGTTTCTGGGTGCTCAGGCCCTAATATTTTCTCTCTCGCCTGGAGGGCACGCTGAAATATTGCTTCAGCCTCTTTGAACTTGCTCTGTTTTTCAAGAGTAAAAGCGAGATTGTTGATACTGTTTAATGTTTCTGGGTGCTCAGGCCCTAATATTTTCTCTCTCGCCTGGAGGGCATGCCGATGCATTGCTTCGGCCTCTTTGAACTTTCTCTGTTTTGTAAGAGTAAAAGCGAGGTTATTGATACTGGTTAACGTTCCCGGGTGCTCAGGCCCTAATATTTTCTCTCTCGCCTGGAGGGCATGCCGATACATCGCTTCGGCCTCGTCGGACTTGCCCTGTTGTTCAAGAGCAATAGCGAGGTTGTTGATACTGGCTAACGTTTCTGGGTGCTCAGGCCCTAATATTTTCTCTATCGCCTGGAGGGCACGCTGATGCATTGCTTCAGCCTCTTTGAACTTGCCCTGTTGTTCAAGAGCAACAGCGAGGTTATTGATACTGGCTAACGTTTCTGGGTGCTCAGGCCCTAAGAGTTTCTCTTTTTCTTGGAGGGCACGCCGATGCATTGCTTCAGCCTCTTCGAGCTTGCCATTACTTTCAAGGACAATACCAAGGGTGTTGATATCGGCTAAGGTATCTCGATTTTCATGTCCTAGGGCTTTCTCTCTTGCCTGGAGACCTCGCCGACAAAACACCTCGGCATCATTGTATTTTCCCAACTTAAGGTAGGCCCGTCCCATGTTCAAAAGGAGATCTGGCTCATCTGGCAAATCAACATCCGAACGTGTGGTTGAGACAATGCTTTCCGCGTGCGGGAGGTAACTCATCCACATTGCCTGGTTCCGATGTCTTGGTCTTGGAAACTCATCATTGACCCATTCAAGAACTTCTGTTGCATATTCCTGTAAACTGTTCTCATGTCTCATCCAGGCCCGCATAGCTAGTCGTACCAGGCGGTGCACATCATAGACAGGGACGTCTTTATGCGATGTGATCAATTTATATGCCCGAAGTAAGCCAATCGCTTCCAGAACATTCAACTCATCCTCATCATGGGGAATCAGCGCGAGCGGGATTTCTTTTTCTCCAAGAAGACAAAGGGACCTCATATAATCAGCTGCAAGAACGTTATCTCGTTCTATATTCTTGAATGAAATCAACCAAGTTGTCGAAACCGCGTTTCCGACCTGTTCATAGCGGTATTGGTCTTCAAAGTCACAGCTCATCAACCTTGCCTGAGTCTTATTTGATTGATAAAATCGCAGATAGTCAGGGACTGAGATTTGTGTTTGCACCATATACGCAGCTGCTTGCTTGATGGCCAGGGGAAGATCAACCAGAAAATCTAACAATTTATCCATACTGGCATGATCGGAGTCTTGAGATCCGAGTAGTTTTTGCACAAGTTGAGTAGACTCCGCTCGAGTCATCCCAGACAAAGAAACTGTATTTTTGGATGATATGTCTGATTGTTGGACCACCTGTTGGTTTCTTGTTGTCAAGAGGATGGAGCCTTTCAAGCTGAAGGGAAGGTAATTCGAGATTGATGCCTTGCCAAATAGCTTGGGGTCATCGGCATTGTCGATAATCAGGAGCCATTTTCCTGTTTCGTCCTGACTGAGAGCATTTTTAACCAGTGTTTTCACATCATTCTGGCCATTCTCAATGCCGTCGACCTTAAGCCTCGTTCCGATTTCACGGTATGCCTTTTCGAAGCTGCCGACATCCACTGCGGGGACCCAAAACACGGAGCAACGCGCCCGAAGGCGGTAAGCCAACTCGAGAGCAACTTGTGTTTTGCCGGTTCCCCCAAGACCCAGAACAGCTGTCCGTTGGCATGTTTCGTTGTCTTCAGTGGGGTCAATCTGCTTGCAAAGCTGATCCACGATGGATTCTCGTCCAGTAAAGTCACGATTACGTCCGAATGGGACCATCCACTGATATTCAGAGAACCCTGTTCGTCTGTGAGCAAAAATATTCACATGCCAAGCATAATATTTGAGATCGCACTGTTATGCACACACCTGAATTTCGTTGCTGAATTAAGTCTTTACTGCTCCTCGCCATTTTGGCAATCTCCTCCTTAACAAGAAGGAATGAGCGGTCGTTGGGGCTTTCAAATTTGTTCAACGCAAAATGGTCACACTGTAAGGGAAACCTTTCGCAGCCTGGAATGCACGCAGAGGGCTCCTCAACAACCTACTATTGTGAGCAAAACTCCTTGGGCTTGAGGTGTGAGCTACTCACCATGCCTTTGAAATATCCTCGGATACCAACTTTGTGTCCGTAATCGGTCTTAAAGAGCTCATAGAAGCATGATGTTGGTATGGCCAATTTCTCACGGATCTTACAGAAGTACTGCAACCGATCCCTAAGCACAGAGTTGTCGTAAGTCAGGTCCTGGAGAATCTCCCCATGCGAGTCGGCGCCAGTCATAGACCAAGCTGCGATACTAGCATATACCTGCATTTTTGACCCACGAAATGGTGAACCGAGGAAGATCAAGCCAACAGTGACCTTGGGCAGATAGTCATAGTCATCACTCTTGTCTGCGAATAACAGTGCCTGTTCGAGGTGAAATTAGCTAAATATGCCAGAACATTTAAGTGGCCCGCGAGGATTTTCCTATCGATTTCTCGGGGTACTCACAGTCTGAATAACATTGCCACCGAGGCTGTGTCCTACAAATATTATCGGGCGTTGACTGTCAATGCCCTTGCGAAACTGATGTATACTATGCACCAGTTCCTCGCCGCAAGCCTGAAGTCGTGTCTTTGGAGCATCCGCATGCCATCTGGAATGGTAGTTATAGACTATGATCCGCGACCGTGGTATAACACTGGGCAGCATGTTCGAATCCTTGAGCCAGTTGACGTGATTCTCCGATCTTCCTTCCCGGTCTTTCCAGGTCCATGACCAGTCAACATTTGCACCAAGGCCATGAACTGCAATTACACTGCCGATAGAAGTTACCCACTGTACATGCTTGGAACCATCTGAACCTTGGAATACTTACTCGACTTCTATGTCGCTTTCATCAGGGGCCGAGTATAGAACTTCAAGAGGCGGTCGGTTGCGAGTCAACTGACTTGTTCAGTTATTCGGGGATCACTTCAAGGTCCGTTATCTTGACTTACCCCTCTCTTCTGCGATCTCTCCTCCCGAGTTGTTGAACTGCGTAAGTTTTTCAAGGCTCGTCTCATGACGGAGTATGTGACAAGGCCGGAAATCTGCACTCAAGTGCTGTAAATATGCCGAATATTCGGGCTCGACGTGATACCATGTAAGACACCTGGGCAGAGAGGGGAACGTCAGATAGCGGCCACTCTTCGCGACTAGCCCCCACTGCCAGTGGCAGCCAACGATCTTCCTTTGTCAGAATACAATAGATTACTAGTCTGGTATTCGTATGACGGATTCCACCGCAGGTGAAGGCTTGGAAAGCGGTCAACTCCAGGGCTGAATTTCTAAATTGGAGTTCGTCCCCAACTTCACCCGGGCGCTACATCTATCATGATGTGGATACCATCTGACCTCCAGTCAGGCGGGGATGCGGATCGCGCCGCGATTTGAACTTCAGGAATCAGAGTCAACTTGAGTGGATACCTGCCCTCCATTATCGAATGAGGTTGCCCATGCTTGATCCTGCATATGACTTGTCATAACACAGCCTCTGGCAGAGAAAACCTAGGCAATCCACAGTAAGCACTAGTAAATAAAACTAGCTCAGACCAAGTCTTCAAAAGTTCTAAGCGCCAGCAGTCTCGAATTGTCACGATATTATCGTTTCCAATTTTAAACACGAGATTGGAGTGAAAAGGGCGTGTCTGCCCAGGTGACGTGGCGGTAGGATTCAGCTTACGATAATAATGATACGGACCACTCCGTGCACCTGTGCATACTCCTTCCCTTGGGATATCATTGGATCAAGCTAATCACGCTGCTGTTGGTAGCTCCTTGTTCTCCCGTTTATTATGAGCCTCAACATCAGCTTGGTTCCCTAGTGATGTCGAGGCACGAAATTCTTTCCAGGGTCTGGGTCGAGTATCGCTCACTCAACTTGAAGGTCACAGTCCTGCAGTGCCAGTGAGGATGTCAGATACTATATCCCCAGCGTCAGAGACACACCCAGCCACTGCCAGTGTGCCATTTGGCCTTGATGCTTTCGCGGAACTCATTGGAGCTGCTGCCTTTTGGGATTTACTCCCAGCCACATATCGAACAAAGACAGATGATATCGTCTCTCCCTGTTGTGAAAATTTGAACTCGCTACTTGATCGTGAGCTCCTAGTCCATCGGGTCAATGCTATTCACTCCTGGTTATGGATGTGCGGTAGCCCAATGCCTCCCCGCGCGATGTATAAACAGATGGCTCTCTCGCGTACGATTGTTCTGACAGAGGATATGGATATGCATCTAGTGTGGTTGGGCAACCGGATGTTTGTTAAGCCTCTTCCACTATATCTCCTTCATCCAGACTTCTGGTATAAGCACAATGCCTCCTTTCTGACATCCGGGCGTCATTTTCGTATTGACCCATCCACGACTCAGAGCATATCAAGTGTCGCAACTGTCAACGAGTCGATATCGCCTAGAGATAGAGTTGCCTGTGTGCGCGGCTTTCTTTTCACCTACACGGCGCTTATTTCCCATCAATCTGATTTCAACTTCGCTCAACGGCAGGGTCTACTCCCCCCGGATATGACATGGGAACAGTGGCGAAAGTTTTCAACTGAATTCCTATCGCAACACTGCTTTTCTGCAATAAACCCGCGATTTTGGTATGGTGAGCTGCGCTTAAATCGTATCAACGCGGCATATTCTTTGTCCCGGGGTCGAATATTCCGTGCCTATTCAATATTTCGTGCCTACTCACGAGTTGGTGCGGCGGCGACATATGAGGAGCTCATACGCAATAACTTTGCTGCTCTGGCCACGATTCTGGCGTACTCTATTATCGTTTTGACGGCTATGCAGACTGGGCTCTCAACGGACCGATTGAAGAATGACCAGACTTTTGTTAATGCCAGTTATGGGTTCGCTGTGTTCAGTATTATTGCTCCATTGATTGGAGCAGTGATCCTTCTGCTAGGAATACTCTGCCTCATATTGAATAATTGGAGGGCAACAAACAAATATGAGACTACAAGATTCAATGCTATGGGGCTAGATCTCTCCCAAATACAGAAGCCTCTCGACAAAGAGACTAGGAGGTAGTATCATATGAAACTCAAATGAACCTGAGGCCATTTGATATCGGTGTTTTCAACAATTTACTATGATACACATGCACATGTGTATGGGAAGTGGTAAATATCTGTCGCGCATTGATGGGGTTCCATTGCTTTACCATGATCACTATGTCAGTATCACTACACTCAAGGGGTTACAACTACTAGCTAGCTGAATTGAGAGTTTATTCCTGTTTTTCTCTTTTCGGATTTCCAATAACTAGTAAAGCCAACAGAAAGTAATCACTGGCACATACTATCACAAAAATGGATGGATCGTAGGAAATAGTAACGGTCGGAGCTTGGAACCACTTCAAGTTTCTGCTCTCCGAAATATACCACACATGCCAGTGGCATACTATCTTCCATCATCATGAGCATCCTCCATCCTTCAACTTGAAGTTTCCAGAAGAAGGACCCTATGATCCCAACCAATATGATGAACTTCAGGATTTCATGAGGAATGATTCAAAAATGCGATAACTTCATTGGAGGAAATGCGAGAACTTGCAACTTCAGCCGCAGGAGGGATGATCGGGCGGGGTCTTGTTCAGCACCTGGGCACGCTGCACAGCCACGTCATTTGATCAAGAGTACTCCTGGTGAGATTCTCTTCTTGAGCTTCCCCGGTATGACAACAGCAAGATTTGAATGCAATCATTGCACGATATTTCAGGCTCATGGCCCTTATTCTTTCGCAAAACAGATCGTCAGGCCCTGACCCCACTCAAAACCTTACGAATGCGCTCGAGAACTTCCGCAACGCTTTAACAAATGACGAGAAGCGACAGTTTCAAGGGAACACGACCAAGCCCGACGCTGCGAGCGTCATTGACTTCGTCAAACATGTTGACAACATAAATAATCGGACGATGACCCAGTGTGTCTCTATGCGGCTATGTACCTTTCTCTCGGCGGCACAACAGTTTACCGGGGTGGTGGACACCTTCATCAGCGCAAACCCCACAATTGCGGCCCTCATATGGGGCGGTCTAAAGACCGCGATCTTGGTAGCAAGCAATGTGTCGTCTTATTTCGAGAAAGTGACGAGGATGATTATGGATATTGGCAGATCCTGTCCGACGTTTCAGCAGTTTGGGCAGCTTTACCCAGGATGTGTGGGCCTTCAAGGGGCCCTGTGCGATTATTATGCTGTCATCATCAATCTATGTGTCAAATTGATACAAGTGTCGCATCGAAGCTCAACCACGCAAACCCTTTTGTCGATCATCACCCCATTTGAATCCGAGTTCCAGCCTTTCCTAGACGAGCTCAAAAAAGAGGTGGAACAGGTAAAACAACACATATCACTCGCATCAAAACAAGCGAGCCAAGAAGAGAATAGGTTGTCGGAGTTTGAAAGACAGAAAAACTCATCTTTTCGGGCATCAGCACTGAAATTCTTCAAGGTTTCGGAAAGGGAGCAGGCAGAGGCAGAGGAATGGCGGATGCACCAAATGAAACGGGAGATTGGATCGTTGAAAACGAGTATTCGAGATAATCTTTCGCAAGTAAAACATGTTGCTCCGTGGCGAAGAGCTCTCAAACAACGTATTGGGGGCACAGCCGAGTGGCTGCAAACCGATCCCGCCTTTATACAGTGGAAAGAAAGTTCTGGTGTGGCAATGTTATGGTGCTCAGGGACTATGGGTGTGGGGAAGACAGTCCTCATGTCTAATGCTGTTTTTCAGCTCCATGATCAACGCCAGTCAGATGTCATATCATACTTCTTCTGTCGCGCGGAAGACAGCGAGTCCCTACTAGCGAGAAACATCTTCGGTAGTGTGGTGAGTCAACTTCTGCATACCAAAATTGAGGAATCACTCTACTTCGATCTAGTCTCCCTTGCGAGACGCACCCAAGACCTAAGGACCGATGAGGCCATACAACTCTTGTTGTCTCAGATGGATTCTGACAAGACATACTACGTGATTCTTGATGGCTTGGACGAATGTGATAGTTCCCAAATTCAAGCGGTTGCTCGAGGACTGGGTCAACTATGCAAACAATCACATTTAAAGCTAAAGATCCTCTGTGGAGGGCGACCTGGACTTGAGAAAGAGCTTTTCATGATTGCAAAGCCTACTCATAGAATCTCAATTGAAAAAGCCATGGTCAATCCGGACATAAAACGCTATCTTGAAGTTGCTCTGGAGAAGTACCTGGAAGAAGGGCGATTAACCCTTGAGGACGATTCCCTGAAAAAGAAAATACTTGACGCTTTACAGGCGGGGTCTGATGGGATGTAAGTATGACCTTTTCTTTGTCGTATTTTGTAGTACTCATTTCTTTTAGGTTCCTGTGGGCAAGTCTTTGCCTTGAAGAGATATGTGAGCAGAACAGTGATTGGGATATTTTAGAAGCTCTTGAGCATCTCCCACGAGGGCTTGCGGAAATTTTCAACCAACGGCTGAACCGCATCCATAATGGTAAACTTTCAAACCAAGCGGTAAAGGTCCTGCAATATTGTGGAGTGGTCAAACGGCCTTTAACAACCGAGGAATACAGGGAGGCATTAAGCATCCTGCCTGGGCAGAAGACCTTGGATACCAAGAAGCTACCACACAGCATGGAAAAAGTGATAAGGGCTTGCTATGGGTTGACTTTTATCGATGAAGAGGAGCTTACTGTTCACTATGCCCACCACAGCATCAAGACACACCTCTTTATCGCAGAGCATAACAGATCTTCACAGTACAACTTCAATTGTGTCGATGTCCATTTTGGCCACATGTGCATGACATACCTTAACTTCACAAATTTCAAAGGTCAGGTCCTCAAGTTTCAAAAGGGATCTGCTGCTCCAGTGGACCCCATTCAGATTGGAACATCCTCACTCTTTGGCTTTACCAGCCCAGTGCATAGTATTGCTAAGAGACTGACGGAAGGGAGAGAGAAGACACCAAAGATGACCATAGGAGAGATGGAAAGATTGACGCTTCAAAACTTGAAAGGGCCTGGCATCCCGCAACATGGTATTGAGTTTCAACTTCAGAAATTTGCATTCCTCAAATATGCCAGAGAATCTTGGTTCATCCACATGAAGAATTTGGATCTTGTTGAAGATCATGGAGGTGATGCCTGGAGAATGCTCCGTCGCTGCATTAAAAGTGATGATATTCCTTCAATTAAGCCATGGAATCTCCCCATAGACGATCCCCTTGACAAAGGCTATAGCAAACAATTGGTTTCTTGGATCATAGACAATGGTCACGTTCCATTACTGAAGTCTTTTGGAGAGCAACACCGCTACTTTTCTTCAGAGGAACTGTTTATACTTTTGGATGGAGTCGAGAAATGCGATCTCTATCGTTTCACAGATGTCATTCTGTCCACAAATTTTGGTATTACTCCAGTTCTCAAAAGGCTGCTAGATCATGTCTTCGATGCAGGATGCGAGCGCTCCATCGATATGGTGCTTACATGGGTTACCACCCACCATGAGACCAGTCTGTTCAATGAGTCACTCCTGTCGGCAGTCATATATAATCGTCTTGATGTCATCGATGTTTTGATCTCGTCTGGGGCGGACTTAAATGGAACCAATGCCAAACATGGGGTATTGAGGGAAAACTGCGAATACACCCCTCTATATCTTGCAGCATACTACGGCCATGCTCAAGCAGCAGAGAGATTACTGAAGAACGGTGCAGATGTCAATCTCCTTTCACGGGTCGATAAAAAGTCGTTTTCAGGCTGGGACGCCGACTCGGATGAACGCCTAGATTATTTCAAGAGGATGACCCCACTCCATGCAGCAATAGTGAACCAACATTACATGGTCGTTGATATACTCCTAGCGGCTGGTGCAGACGCTTATGCTGATTCAATCG
The DNA here is from genome assembly GCA_039634405.1 of Penicillium herquei. Classification (NCBI taxonomy): domain Eukaryota; kingdom Fungi; phylum Ascomycota; class Eurotiomycetes; order Eurotiales; family Aspergillaceae; genus Penicillium; species Penicillium herquei. The sequence continues at coordinate 3,178,362 of CP098390.1, forward strand.
GTTTGGTCAAAAATGATGTGAGGTATTCAAACATTCCGAGTGTGCTCTCTGGTCCAAGACCACTCGATATAGCCGCAGGAAACCACGATTGTGACATGATTTCAAAGCTCTTGCCGACTGTTAAAAATGTGAATGCCATTCCCAAGGCGCCCCTTGAAGATGGCCAGGCAGCCCTCCATTATGCTGTGCAGAATAACCCGCTGGGAATTCTCCACACAGCCAGAAAAGACTACCCTCATATGGCTGGAAGCCGCGACAGGCTCCAGGCTGTGCGTCTTTTACTTGAACATGGCGCAAATATTAACCTTGCCTCGAGGGCAGGGTTGACCCCGTTTCACATAGCTACAAAGGAGGGCAGCCTTGATGTCATGGCTTTACTTCTAGACCAAGGGGCAGATATCAATCATCTTGCTGCTACGTTTGGAACTCCCCTTCACCTGGCTGCGGAGTTTGGTCGACTCGAGGCTACGGAGTTTCTCTTGACGCACGGTGCATCAGTCAATATCCGCTCAAGGGGCGGGGAAACCGCACTCCAAATTGCTAGACGGTGTGTTCATTCGTCAATAGTGAAGCTATTGTTCATTGCTGGTGCTGAAGACTGAGGTATTCAATATTTCAATGAGATCAAAACTTGCGGACGCTTCTGCCCCTCGCAAGCTCGATGAAGTAACAACTTGAATACTTGGTCATAAGCCCAGCTCATGGGATTTTCTCTGATGCACATGCGTATTCAAACCTTTGCCAGTAGTTTCTATAGGCAACTAAGTTTCTTCAAAATCCCAGGTGGTTTCAAGCTCAACTCCACGTCACCTACTTCGTACTTCAAGGTTGTAGCAGTGCGCCTTGGCATGATAGGGTAGTAAAAATAAATGAACTAAAGAATCGGCGAGTAGTAACTTGCTGATTCAAAATGTGTTGTCTTAGCCCTCCAAGTTTTAATCAAGAATAAAACATTTGAATGATCGACACAGGATATCTGCATTGGGTTTCAAGGTCCGAGGAGTGGAACTTCAGGGATTCTTGCAGATTCCCTTTCCCCACGCCCCACGTTGAATCTGGGTGATAAGCAGGGAAAATTAAAGGCTTGGCTTGTTGCAAGTCTTCGCCAATCCTGCATAAGCGAGTTATACCACTTGTAATAATCGTAAAATTAAGTGGCACTGCCTGCTGGCTGAGATCACGTCCAATGATCATGCTTAAAGTAATAACATGTTCCAAGGTTAGTAGGTCGGGCTTCGGCGGAGTATCCGTAAAGATACACAGTGAGGACTTCAGTATTGTTCAATTGTCAGCGATAATCTCCACATACTAGGCTTCAGAATTCAAAGGGGGAACGTAATGTTTTATGGGACTATGGGGTGGTGATATGGATTTAAGTAGAGTGATGTGCCCATCTTGGCCGATCATAATATCTCTGGTCTTCAATTGCTAGGGACATTAGCAGAAATCAATTCTCTTTGCTTTGTCCAAAAGCCATTCTTCTATATTCGTTACAAACATTATAAGCAACAAGTCGTCATTATTGACCAGGGTCATTATGTGGCTCCTCAAGACATGGCTTTGGGCTACACTAGCCAGCGCCACTTTGGTGTCCGGTGCGTCCTATCCCAAGCAGCAGGGTCACGCTGGCAAGAAACGAAACGTGGACGCGCACTTGGGTACTTTCCTGCATAACCGAATCAGTCCCAATTACTCCGAGCTTTATATCGCCGAAGCAGACGGATCGAACGAGAAGCTCCTCCTCGGGTCTAACACCGTTTATGATTTCCGAGCAAGTTGGTCACCAGATGCAAGTTATGTTTATTTCACCTCGGAGCGCAGAGGAGACGGCCAGGCGGATGTATACCGTGTGGCAATCAATGGTACAAGCACAGCGGGAGCAACAGTGGAGTCAATTGCCTTGTCTCCTGGCGTTGATGACTCTAGCTCGATCTCCCCTGACGGCAAGACACTGGCGTTCACAACCACTAGATACAACCAGACAAGCCAGATTATGTTGATGAACTTAGAGACTGGCTCCACGAAGAATTTGTCTCTCGTTCCTGACATATCGGGAGCTGCGAGCAATGCCGATCCGAATGGCTACTTCAAGCCGACCTGGTCTCCCGATGGGGAATGGATTGTCTTCTCATCGGATCGCAACACGCCTTGGCGTGGACATAGTGACGGCTCAGGCTGGGAGCACACACAGGAACTCTCTCTTTACACCGTTCGTCCTAATGGCAGTGACTTCCGCCATGTCTCCTCTCGATCCAACTACACCCAAGGCTCGCCTAAATTTTCACCTGATGGGAAGCGCGTGGTCTTCTATGAAATGCTGACGGAAGACACTTACAATGCCCGTCTTGAGCCTGAGCTACTTGAAGGGGCTTATCTCAATACTAGCATTGTCTCCATCGACTTTGCTACTGGGGGCGACCGTATCGTCCATGCCATTGGAGACGGGACTAAGATCAGTCCCTCGTTCGTGACTAATGATGTGAGTTTTGTGAATGATCTCCTCAGTTTCTCCAATTTTACAATCAGACTAACTTGCAATTAGGTGATCGGCTATGTGATGAAAGAGTCAGCCAGCAATGGTATCTACTACGCTTCGATCTCTGGCAAAAACTATACGCAATATCAGACAATTCCCATGAACACAATGACACCTGCAATTCGCTCGCCAGCATGGTCTCCCGACGGAAAGTACGTCATCTTCGAGAAGCAAGGCCCAACAGGAGGTAGCACACCGACATCCAAGACACAGTATTCGGAGCTCTGGAGCTTTGACCCTGACTGGGACTACCGCTTCACCGATGTTTTCCCGGCGGGAGCGAGATCAGGATGCCCATTGATGGCCATGTCCCAGCAGATGGAAGGTCCCGCAGACACCAACCTCATGCGACTCTCGATGAACGGCACTGACCAGGTCACTCTCTTTGAGCCAAAAGAGGATATGATCAACCCCTCCATCGCAGAGGGTTACAATGCACGCGCGTACCAGGCTAACTGGGGACCCAACGATACCAATATTACCTTCGGCTTCGGTGCATACTTTGTCGCTCGCTCGACCAATCCCGGCTTTATCTACAGTATTAACGCCGATGGCTCGGACCTGACCCTTCTTGCTGGTAATAACATCACCAATTACGGTTTCCCATCCTTTAATCATGATGGCTCCAAGGTCGTCTTCCGCACTTGGCCTGGTACTGCCGATAACGGTACTACAGTCGGCTCCATTGGGTTGGCTCTCTACGATGTCAACACTCATACTTTGACACAGTTGACTACTGAGTGGGACAACTTGCCATCCTTTTCTCCAGATGGGAAGAAGGTGCTTTTCACACGCCGTACCAACTGGAACAATATTGGGGATAACTACGACATCTTTACTATGGATCTGGATGGCAATGACCTTGTTCAGGTTACCCAATCCATAGCTAGTGATGCTCACGCTGTGTGGACTCGCGATGGTCGCATCCTTTACAGCACTGCTATGTTCGGGTTCCAGCAAGAAGCGCCATTGTATGACGATTCTATGCAACCGTACGCTATTATCATGGTCATGGACGGTGATGGTAATAACAAGACTCCCCTTACTAACAGTTTGTGGGAGGATGCTATGCCCATGTATGTGCCTGCACATATCTTGGCGTCAACTTGTTATCATTAGATGGAGGGCCTTGCAGGTGGCTTTTGTCAAGCTAGGAGTTGTCTGTGTGCAGCAATCTCGCCGGTCTTCGTCAACTTGGGAATTTTATGAACGCCATTTTGTCAGAATGAATACACATGTTTAACAAATGAATGCCTTATCATGATTATTTGATTCTAGGAATGAATTTCAGACCTCTTAGCAGCCTGTATCTTTCCTCTGGCTTACAGTGTTTGCTACTGAATAGGTTCATCCTATCTCTACCCAGACCCCGAAATTGACCCTTTTCTCATGATGAATGTGATCTCAGATATAAAGTCCCGCAATCCCCTAAATAGACTCCAATCTACCCCGCCCTTGATATTCCGCCCCCAAAGCCAAGGCTGACATGACCGGGGTACGGCGACCGAAGATTCTGAGACTCCAGCAAAAGCCTTATAAGACATGGATATCTCTTAAATAGAGAATACAAGTACCTTGAGAGCAAACATATAGCCCAAACCCCAGCCTAAATTCAAACTACGTGACCATAATGCCGCGGCAAAATCCCCAGCCTCCACCAACCTCCGAGAGTAGTTCCCACAAGGGAAACTGTCATTGCGGGGCCGTACGATTCAGCATCACACTTTCTCCACCCTTGGCCGAATACCCTGTGAACAGTTGCAACTGTTCAATTTGTTCTAAGAATGGTTATCTTTTGGTTTACCCAAATACACAGGATATGAAACTCGAAAGTGGTGAGGAAGTGTTGAAAGAATACCGCTTTGCAAGCCGCTACGTTCGCCACCAGTTTTGTGGAGAGTGTGGGAGCAGTTGTTTCATCAAACTTCCAGATGACCCTGTTGCACCATTCATTGCTGTTAATGTAGGTTGGTTATACTCTTAAGATTGTCTGGACAAATTTAGACTTACCCTGTCTAGGTGCGTATGTTGGAAGACTTCGATCCTGACAGCCTGACGCTAAGAAAACCGGATGGTCGGTCATTCGAACCTGCTTATGAGCCTCAAAAGTAGTTAAGATAAATTAGAATGAGGGAGATTTCTGTCATGGATGGAAATGAGCTTCAGGCGTCAGGTGCATAATGTGTGTAGAGGGCATCGGGATGGGCGGCGGTCCAGATTTCTACCATCTACAGAGGTCGAGTTTGTAGTACAACCAACAGTCTCAAAAACGGGCTGTGAACTTGAAGAATCATATTCTTTCTACAAGGAGAACTGCTTTCGACTTCTGCATTGTATTGTAGTAGTAGTAGAGCCTCGTTACCTTACACGTACCATAGCCTATTCTCGTTCCTATTGTTCGGCTGTCCTTGAAACGCCTTTGTCCTTACAACGGTGTTCCGTCAACTTTTCCTACCAAAGCTAACGCTAACATCATCAAAGAGTATTACACCTTATATTTCTTTCACGGGTATTGCGGTACTCCAATCTATGCATTCACGGTGAGTTAATATCAAAATAAAGTTCACTCGGTCATACAGCAAATAACGACGCGCAAGCAATGCAGATCTAGCAGAATGAATGTCTCAATTTCGACCGTCAATGTAACTAAAGTCCAGAAGCCTTGGCTAGCACCGGTCTCGGAATATAATACAGAGTGGAATAGGCTCACGGGACGATCACTCTGAGCCCCACTATCATCACGGACTAGCATGGGTCTAAATTCCCCGATTAGGGGGAAGCTTGCGAGCTGTTTGATCTGATATCCCAGATCCCCACATACAATACCGGGATATAGCTCAGTCCCGATATCCCCCACAACTGGAACCTTGAAGTTGGAAGCTTTGTTCGCATTAAGATCCACATCAAAGTTAGTATGCGTCATTTGTGCATTACTATGCATATTTGTATGTGAATAATTGTCAGCTAGTTTATTGAGCTTTGTACTCCAGACGCCCCGGAATTGAAGGGAAAGGTAGACCTCTAATTTCTTCCATATCTGAATTCATTACAAATATTCATCTAATACTATATCTATTTCTAATAGATTCGGAGAGAATCGCTTCGGCAGACTCGGAGCCCACAACGGGAACCAAAGAAGAAAAGATCATTCCTGCTGACCGTTGATCTGCTTGACAAAATTTCCAGGCACAGTGGGTCGGCTCTATTATCCACTCTGGGTCTTGGGTCTGATCAGGGACTCGGGACTTCTGTGCCCAAGTGGATACAGTGCCTGTTGTCGTCATCTTGAGGATATCAAATAGGAGTGCGCAATCATATTGCCAACATATTTACTTACGCCCATCTATCCAATAAGGTCCAGGAACTCTGTCCAAATATCGGTTCTAAGACCCAAAACTAGCACTTGAACCTTCCAAGGTTGGGCGCAGTGTTCAGGCTTTAGACTACGCTTAGTTCAAGTCAAGCTTGGAAGTGAAATGCGACTGGTGGACATTCTCTACTCGCATGCAGGAACCAATTTATGCAGACCAGGTATGCAGCACGTATGCCGGTGGGACTCTTTTCCACTGATTAAAATTTCGGGGTTCAATTGACGACTTTGGAGTAGGCACTAGCCAATCTTGTAAGCATTACCAAGCTCTTACTAGAATCCCAATATCTTGCTTTGATGTGGATTCTCAATCCACTAGGTTCGTCATTGCAAAACAAATCACTGGACCCCAAGGCATCATCATACCGAGAATTCGCGTGTGGAGTCCGCTGTGTGAGAAAGATCAATTACCCGCCGGCAGTAGCTTGGTGGGATCGGATGAAATACTGCATCGAGGGTCCGCTGATATACAGAACAAGCATCAGAATGAGACCCCGCAGCGGCCCATATTAGTGCGTATTCCGTGCAGACATAGTATGTAATTAGGTGGACTATTGACGAATCCTAGAAGTTCCACACTTGGACCTGCCGATCCTTCCTGCTGCCGCCAATATGTGGGTTCTGTATCGGGGAACGGTCCAAATGCTAGCTTCTTGATTGATGTGAGACACAATTAGAGATCAGCTTTCAGAGGTCTCTGGAAAGAGGGGTATAATGGAAAACCTTGGAAGCGAAGCAACAGTCGAGGCATACCAAAGGCCCTTTCGCCATGATCCGCGATAACTAGTATGAGGTCAAAGGGTATTTAACCACTTCACCCCTCGCACAATTATCGGTTCTTCAGTCTTGTTCCTCTTTCTTTATCTCTCGAGTCCTTCGCCAAGCAAGTGATATTAGTCACTTGACCGGATATAATGCTCTTTGGTTCTCTCCTTCCCACCCTGCTGGGTGCCATGTTGGCATCTACAGCACAGGCTAAAGTACCAACCAGCAGCCTGACCTGCGATCCCTCATCTCTCAACACGACAAGATTCAACTATGTCAACGACATCGCCAATCAAACCGTGCATCAAATTGCGAAGAAATTCAATCGTGGAGTCTGTGACATCGGCCGCGCGAATCTGAGTCAGTTCCACCTTATCAACCCTATCTCAACCCAGTCACTAACGACATCTAGTGGTCGATGTATCTGTGGTGCCTAACGTTGGCCAAACCATCATTATCCCTGGCGAAGTCTGTAACCCAGACTGGACATCATGCATCATTTGGGGACCCGGCACGAACGAATGCTTAGTCGGAGGTCCGCGCTTATACTACACCTTGAACGGAGACACAATGTGGAAGATTGCCGGACGTCTAAACATGACTCTTGATGCAGTCCGTTGTGGCGGTGATAGTTGCGATACGGCGAAGACTACAAACTGCACCGACGGTATTTGCCCTGGTGGTGGTGGTGCCGAGTATACCGCGAACGAGACGATTGCTGCGGGCCAATTCATCAAGATCCCGATGTGTCATCCCAGCACTTGTGATATCGAGCCGTATACTTTCAGCCAGGGTGTTTATAAGGATCTTGCGGACAGATATGGTTCGACGGTTGGACAGATTCAGATGCTGAGTCCGACGTACAACTACAGCTATATCGCTAATGAGGGTGGGACGTATCCTCCTATTGGGCTGGCGAAGAACTGCCGACTTCTGTCATCTAATTATACTGTTTTGAGTTGATTGGAAGATAATACTATCAGTACTATTGTCAGTATTACTGCTGGATCATTTCTAATTTCTTCTCGCCGATTTGACACTAATAGCGGTGTGGGTTTATGAATTCAAGTTCCAATTGTGACTGAGGCTATATCATAGAGAGTAAGTGCATAAAAGCTTGAAAGAACTCAACTTGAAATGGTGGAGCTTGAAGACCTGGAAAGAGGATAATTCTTCAAGTCGCTACATTAGCAGTTCAAATCAATTGAAATGCTTAATTACTTTTAGGCCAATGCCCAGGTAGCCAGTGTACATTATCTCTCTTGGAGTCCTGTTATAGTAGAGATGCTGCATACATAGGCGATCTGGGTACTAATCAAGGCACAGTGATTTCATTGGTTAGCAAATAAACGCGCTATCTATCTTCTCTAGGAATCTGACCAGGTCGAGAACCTAGTTCACTCTGTATGTTTCGGGCCTTTCTAGAATAATAGCATAAGAATACGCTGGACCAGCCCTGGAGACTAACCAGGCAGATGATTGCGTACATCAACGCATGCTGCTTTAAAACAGGATTGAAGGTCACTATGTGCTGATATGACACCATCAACGCCCCTCCAGGGCTCGGATAAAGGTTTAGACGTCTTTGACACAGCATGACTACATACTCTTTGATAAGCCTTTGTGAGACATGCTGGGTGGTTATTCGAATCCATGTGCTAGAGATGAAAAAGGCCAGCCAGTTTAAAAATAGCTTATGTTTCACAGAATCCAACCTTGGAAATGGGTCAGCTGGATGACCACGAGTGCAATGGAATTGAAGCAGATCAGTGCAATTACGTGTTTGCCATGCGGTTAAAGAAGATTCGGTGTAGAAGATAGTCAGGGAGAACAGCTTGCGAATTTGACTAGTAAGGATGCAAATTGCCGCTATTCGTTGTCAACGCATGCTGCATGTACTCCGTCCATCGGATCGGCGATCTGGCCCCAGGAAATTATAATAGTAACAAGACATTATCGAACCATGGCACCAGAACGCCACCTCGCATAAGACAACCGAGACACGAGTAGAACAAAGTCATGGTTTCAATAGTTCGATATCTGGACCCCCTTCAAAAAGTATATCAGCGTGCTTCCCCATTATTTGAGGGTATGCGACAAGATGAGATGTCCAATTTGACGGAGTCGTCATCCTTCCTCCGGGGGTCACCACAACGGGAGCCAACGGGAGCTGGGGTTCGGCCTGAAAGTGGATCAGATTGCTGTCATCGCCCGGGAATCTCGGGGGACCGTGCGGATCGCATCATCAGGGGTAAGCAGACATCAAGGCAGATGAATACTTTGCTTTTTTCAAGACATCACAGGCAAAGATTGGATGGTTAGGTCACTGATAAGGAGAAGTGAAAGACAAGGACGAGTCAAAAGGACCATCATGCATATGGATCCTAACTAAACCAGCCACTAATACCCACATTCCCGCATCCCATGACATCAACCGGGGGATAAGAATGCGAACGTCATTCCAATTGGGGGCTAGAATAAAAGAAATGAAAGAATTCGAAGGGGATATATGTCTTTGAATCTGAATTGAAATTAACAAAGACTTGGTGAGATGTTCCAAGGAGGATCATTGGAGAGATGGAGTCAGAAGAAAAGAAAGAAGTGGGGGAAAGCGGTGACGATCATGTGCCCCTTATTACACCAAACTTCTGCAGGGACAATTGCAATTCACACTTAGTATCAATTTAGAAGGGGAAAAATAGAGGAATAAAAAAAAAAGAAGTAGATAGAAATAAAATAGACATTTCATTCTATAGTCTAAACATTTCTTAAATTGCCACTCAGTCGATGTGCCATTTCCTCGGTTATCGTAGATGGCGATCTTTACAACTTTACGTACGCCGTGATCCCGTGTCCCTTTTTTTACCCCCGACACAGCTTCTTCCTCTTTCACGTTTCATCTTCTATCACAAAGTCCACGTACTCCTGCACTCGTGCGACACTTGTTCCTCCTATTGACAAACACTATTTCCTCCACTTCTTGTTTCATCTAACCATGAATGCCCCTCCAGCGCTCGGGTATCCGCCCGGCGTGTCGCTGGCAACAGGTGCGTAATTACATTGGCAGTCTAAGTGGACTCTGAAACCCCCTGATAATCTTGATTTCGTGTCCCTTGTCCCTGTTGGGCGGGTGTTCAAACACTTATATCAACGACATTTCCCTGCTTGGCTTGCTTTCTGATTGCTTCCCCCCCCTTTCACTTGGCCTGGAAACTGATGACCAACGTGTTGTGAAACAGGAAACCAAAACTCTCCAACCGCTGCTAGTTTTGGCTCCAATAATCCCTTCAGAAACCGTGCTCTGTCCCCTGCTACAACTGCATCAGGTGCAAGCGCTCGCCCAGAACGCCCCCGATCAACCAATCCGTTCTTAGACGACACAGACGCTCTATCGCCGCAATCTGCCCCTGGGATGTCTACGGGCGGCACCATGTTCTCACCAACTGAACGCTCTGACGCGACCAGTCACACACGGGATCTTTTTGTATGTGCTACAGCCGACCGGAATGTTCAAATTGCAGAGTCTAACTAGAATGGCAGGAGAACCTTTCTATCAAACCCACCGCCACAGTGGCAGCAGTTCCCGCACCTGCCCCCGGATCTCAATCAAACGGTCGCGCACCATTCCCTGACGCCCGTAACCAGGCCACTCGCTCTCGTCCTCAGGACCGCTCATCTGGACGACGTGAATCCAAACCCAAGGATCCCCTCAACATCTTCGCAGACCCACCCAGCCTATCCAAGGCATCCACCATGGGTCCCTCTGGCAAATCCTCCTCTCGCCGACCCCGTCGAAACTCAGAGTCTTCTGTTATGGACCGTGCATCAAAACTGTTTGACGATGAGGATGAGAAGCGCCGACGAGAGCGACGCCGTGAACGTGAGCGTCGGGGAGATAAGCCCCGTTCTTCTCGCAAGGACCGTCGATTGGATATTATTGATAAGTTGGATGTTACAAGCATCTACGGCACTGGCAGTACGTGCTCCCTTTACGAAACTCCCTTGCCCAATTTCAACACTCTTTACAAGACTGCATACTAACTCAATACTCCAGTGTTCCACCATGATGGTCCGTTCGATGCATGCAACCCCCACCGCAATCGTAAGGGCGTGCGCACTGCGCCCATGCAGGCTTTCCCTAAAAACTCAACCAACATGGCTTTGGGTGGATCAGGCCCCAACAATTCCAACATCGATCTGAACCAATTCCACGGCCGATCAGCCGAAGGTTACAACGACTTCAACACAGGTCTTTCACGCAATCAGGAAACTGTCAGCTTCGACGCCAAAGCCAATTTGGATCCTGTTCATGGTTCTGAGAGTATGGGTCTTGGTACAAGTACCTTCCTGGATGGTGCTCCCGCCAGTCGGTCTGCTATTGCACGTCATGAGGTCGAGGCTGAGAACCAACTGAACGCAAACGGTGGTCTTCAGCGCAAGAAGAGTTTGGCACAGCGTCTTCGCGGGCGAAGCGGTACTGGCCGAGTTGCCCCCGGTCGAGTTGGATCCCCTCTAGAGCCAACTCTGTCTCCTCCACAGCAAGGCTCAAGCCACTCAGCGACATCCCGTGGCACTGAGCGGAATCCATTCTTCCAGGACTACGATGAGGAGTGGGACAAGAAGGGATCACGCATTGCGGAAGCGCGTCTGGAGAGCGGCGGTCGATACCGATCATCTAGTAGCCCCAAGCAGCCCACTGGTTTGGAGCGCAAGAGCACCAACGAGCGGGCCTATGAAGATCAGCAGAAACTCAACGCCGGTGGTGGTGGCTTTTTGAACCGAATGAAGAGCTTGCGCAAGCCGCGCCCGGAGCGTCGCACTAGCGATTAAGGCTGTGGATGATTTTTGAAACTAGATTATGGGAACTGGGGAACTTTCTGAAACACGGAGACGATCGCGTCATTGATCCTGCGACAGACTCAAGTCCACTAGCGATCCTCCCATTGATTCCGCTTATCCCTTTTGACCATGACTCATGGGGACTGATGATTTTCTTTGTGTAATACCCAACATTGAGCGCCGCCAGCATTTGGTGCTCGACATGGCGTTGATCTCACGGAGTAGGTTGATTGATATTGCTTTTTCATCTTCATGTTTTGGCCTTCTTTTTATCTTTCGTTCTTCTCTTTTCTGGGTGTTTCATTTTTCTCCGGGGCAGTATGAAACAAGCCCGTTTTTTCAGCGTGATCATGATTGAGCCTCGCTATTCTTGTATTCTATTGGATAAGCCTTTTGCGAAGAAAATCTATTCTTTAAGTTCCAAATTAGGACTATGCCATAGTATTGTGTAGAGATCAAATTGTATTGGATAGGATCAGACGCCGTTGCGCATCACTTCGCGCTGAGCCTCACTGAGTCACCAAGGCCACCTATAGCATACCTATACCATCCCCTGGTAGATTCTATTCCTGTACATTTAATACAGAATAACCAACTACTGAGGCTTTATTTGAATTGCTATGATTAACTGGTATCTGTGCAATGAGGCTGTGTCAAAGAAAATAACCAACCCAACCTTGGAATATCAGTTCTAAGCGCCGTATACCATTCCTTTATTCTTAATCAATGAGGTATAATATCAACCTTCCCGATGACTTCAAGAAAGTTTCTTTATTATATCAGTTTGACACTTAGTCTATACAGCAATCCTCCCTCAAGAACCAATGCCTTGCGAGGCAGGCTCCGTTATCAAACTTATTCTATCCGGTGCTGCCTGCTATAATACCTCCATGAACTTAGGCAGTTGTATCTGTACTTCCAGAGACACAATATCTACCTTGTATCATGACACTCTGTGTAACTTGCCGTCATTTTTAGTCTAACTCAAGACGCATGTGCTTTATTGCTCGTTCTCCAGTGTATATGGCAGCGCCTGGGGCTTTGCTATGGGTCTAGTAACATTGTATCTAAAAGTAGTGTACAAAGGCAAAGGATAAGGCGAGTCTATGATCTGTACTTAATACGTGTGCCGCCGCCTTGTTTCTATTATTGAATTATGCGCTTGCTCCATAGGAGACCCTTCTCCAGGACGTGTTTAGTTGTTTGATATCAGCGGCTCGAAGAAGTTGAAGCCCAACCTCGGGGTACTTAAGGAGTATGCTTCACCCAGTTCGATCAGACTGCTAATCATTACATCTCACTGAACTTGGAATCATCTCATCACGCATGCTCTGAGTCTGATCGAATCTGGCTCTTCATCTCAATCACCTAGCTGCTAGTATTCCAGCCTTGAAGCTTGGAACTTCCTCAACACTTCATCAGTCTATCATCAACTTCTGTCTATCATATTCCACCACCCTATTACTCCTCAAAGTATATCAAATCGCATCATTTCTTCCTAAGTTGAAGCCATCAACATGTCCCAACGAACCCCATCGATCTCCATCTCAGAGTCACCTCCACGAGGAATATCCAACCCCGTCCTAAAGGTCTTCAAACTCACCCGTCTTTCCGAAGATGACCTCTGCGAACCTCTGTTCGTAAGAACCGACCCAATGACCGGAGACGGCACCCTGCACAGGATAGTCAAAGGGAAAAGGGATCGCAGCACCGGTCTTTGGACTCTGAGACATACAGCCTCAGTAACGCCCGATCCACAGGTATGGGCAACATGCTCTAAGTTTGAGATCGGATGCACGACACCTTCGTACCACCTCTCATGGAATGCTGTTCTCGATCGTCTGGCTAAAAGTAACGAACTGGGCGATCTTCAGGGTTTCAAAGGACCACCACCTCCTTTGAATAGAAGTTATACAGGCTTGAGGTATGATCCTGAACCTACGGTCATGGAAACTGCGATGTCGCTGTCGAATAATCATTTGATTCGGGAATTGGATAGCTGTGGGATGCTCTTTGCCAATCAATATGACCCAAGGTTGACAGGCAGTGCCTAGGAGTCATGTAGACTGGAATGGGTGTGAACAGTGATGTGCTTGATGTGAATGCAGTAGGGAGTTGAGATGTGCATCTGGTTTTTTTGTCGCTTTTTCCCCTGGTTCTTGTCTCTTGGGTAGTAGTATATGTAGGAGATTGCAAGATTTATCGTTCAATTGAGTCTTCATGCCATATCATTCCTTAAATTAGAACATAGCTGCAACTTGAAGTGTATTCCAACGTGAAGGCATAGGTACCACCGCCGGTCTATTTTTACTACTACTAGAATTACAGTAAAACATGGTTAAATAATTTTGAGCGTTAATTTCATTGGTCCTCATATTCTAACAATAAACGCCGGCACACCGTATGCAAACAATATGGTATTTAACTTGAAAAGAAATCGCAGACAACATCTCCATAAGTCGCCGTTTACCGCGCCACAGACGCCGCCCGGGGCAGATGTGGGTTGGGTACGGCGATACCAGCACGACGCTTGGATTGTGGCTTGGGGCGAGCAAGTGTGTACCTGTAGGGTATGGTTAGTATTTTGGATCGATAGGAAGGAGTTAGGGAGACATACTTGGCAAATGCACGCGACAGTGCTTTCTTGCAGCTGACCTTCTGGCTGCCGACAAACGACTCAACAGTGACCGCAATAGCACGGTCGATGTCCTGAGAGGAACAGTACTCTGATAGACGCATCTTACAGAATGACTCGGCAATACGCATAATGGCTTCAAGATGACGGACCTAGTAAAGAAAGTTAGTAAGTTGCAACAAAATAGAATGCTGGGTAGAGAGATCTTACAGTAATAGGATAAGCACCAGTGGCCAAGGACTCGCGACGCATGTCCGCGAACAGGCGGGCAATCTTGTCCTGGTCAATCTGGTACAGCTTCGGGTGGCATCGCTCACGAGCATAGAGGATGTACTTCCGCATAAGCTCTTGTGGGATCTCGCCCTCCTTCTCATCCTCGGACTTCTTGAGCTCGGCAGCACGCTGATCAATCTCCTCTTGTGTAGGAGGCAGTCGCTGGCCCTCATGATCGATACGGTAACCCTCCTCATCAATAAGGTGGCCATCAGCGTCGACCAAGTCGTTGTTGTCGTTACGCAAGGGCCGGGCGGGGTTGGCACGGTGGTGAGACTCGATAACAAAGTTGGCCAAGCGCTCATCTTCAGCAGGCTCAACCAAGTCACGGACAACACAAAGAATATCGAAACGAGACAAAATGGGCTCGGTCAATTCGACGTTCTGTGAGAAAGGCTTGGTAGCATTGTACCGGCCACCTGTAGGGTTGGCAGCCGCAACAACAGCACAACGGGCTTGCAATGTAGTCACAATACCAGCCTTAGAAATGGAGATAGTCTGCTGTTCCATGGCTTCGTGGATGGATGTTCGGTCTTGGTCGTTCATCTTGTCGAACTCATCAATCAAACAAGTACCACGATCAGCCAACACAAGGGCACCTCCTTCCAAAGTCCACTCGCTGGTAAGCGGGTCACGACGAACGCTGGCAGTCAAACCGACTGCACTAGCACCTTGACCAGTAGCGAATACGGCTCGGTGTGCAGTCTTCTCCACGTACTTCAGAATCTGAGACTTGGCAGTACCAGGGTCACCAAGCAGTAGGACGTTGATATCACCACGAATCGACATCTTTCCTTGGGCCTGCTTACTAACACCACCAAAGAGTGAAAGGGCGACGGCAGTCTTGACATCTTGGTGTCCGTAGATACTGGGAGCGATGGAGCGAACGATACGATCAACGATGTCAGGTTCGCGGGAGAGAGCGCGGATCTCACGCTCATCCTCCTCGGTAAGGTGGAAACCAGCCAGCTGGTCGTGAGCCTTCACCACATGGTTGGCTTCGATGATGGTAGCAAAAACGGGGAAACCGTTCTTGTTGTTCAACTGAGCATCGTAGCTGTTTCGGTAGATACCAGTGATTTCAATCTCATCACCAGGCTTGGCAGTATCGATCAGATCAGCCAACAAGACGACCTCACGCTGACGAGGCAGACGACCTGCGGGCACGGTGCCAGGAGACTCTTGAAGAGTCAATTTTTGATAGTTGCGGTAGACAGTCTTCTCAGAGTTGACAGTGAAAGGACCACGAGACTGGCAGTTCTGACAGAAAGAAATCTTCACTTCGGAGCTGGCCTCCTGCTGGAAAGGACCCAGGGTAATACCACACTTCTGGCAAAGGAACATGACATACTTCAACTGGGGGAAAACACCAGTACGGCGGGTGACCACACCACTGACGCGGACCAGACAGTTCAGGTGAGACTGACGCAGCTGACGAAGTGTGTAGATGATGGGCACATCGGTAATGCGCACATGAATCTCATTGTGAATGTCGTGGTATTGTGGGTAGTGGAAGAGAGTGACGTCAAGAGCGACCTGGTCAAAGACCTTCAGGATCTCAGTGGGCTCGTTGGCAAGGAAATATGACAGTGCTGCTTTGGTCTCACTGAGATGGGCGTAGGAAACCTCCAGGGAAGCTGAGTTGACCTCACCAAGGGTCTTAATTCGGTTACCGTACACCGACTGACCAGTGGGATCGATAAACTCTGTCAAAAAGGCCTTGAACTCGCGGTAAATGGACCGAAGAACTTGAGGCTGAGTAACCCATTCAGTAATATTGGCGGCCTTGACATCAGCCAGTTCCTCCAGTGACAGTTCTTCCATACCCTCGTCAGCCATGTCGATATCTTCACGGTCTTCATCATAGTGGTGTCGTCGACGTCGGGGCTGGCGGGCCAAATCCATCTCAAGATCATCATCATCTTGTAAGAAAGCAGCCGGCATACGGCGGCGGCGGGCCAGTTCACGATCTCTTTGGTTCAATCGGGCATCCAACTGTCGGCGAGCTGCAGCATCGAGTTCATCGTGGTCGCCATCGTCATCAATGTATGCCTCATTCTCATATTGATCTTGTCCATCGTGGTAATCGCGCTCAAAATTGTCGCCGAACAGATCAATTCCGTCCTCATCTTCTGCCAACTCATCAACATCGTCAATATCAGGTACAAGTTCAGCCTCCTCATCGTCCTCATCATCCTCGTCAAATGGCATTGGGGGAGGAGATGATCCGAGGGCGGTAGCTATTTACATTGTCAGTATCAACAACCAGCCTCATGATTTTTTTTCCTCGCTCGGAAGTTTTCACATACGACTGGAGGGAGGCAATGGTGCGGGGGATGACATGTCATCAGGCTCTCTGTCGCGCTTGCGAGTGTTTGACCGCGGACCGCGGTTTGCGGCTTGTTCACTGGGTCGAAGAGGACTAAGAATGCGTTAGCTGGATTGTCCTGCTAGAAGCGAAAAAATTCGTGCGCGGACTCACTTCATCTTGATTGTGTGTGTAGCTCAAAGAGCAGGTCTTTTTGAAAAAATAGTATGGGAGATTAATTAAGAAAAAGGTGGAAATGGTAAAAAAGGGTGGGGGGGATATTGCTGCAAGACCTTGACAGCGTGGGTGATAAGTTGATAGAAAGGGAGGAAAGGGCGGGGAGCTCGGAGAACAGGAGTTGACAAGTAAATTGATCTCGACGCGTGATTTTGCGCGACGCGTTTTCAATTTTGCCTGTTTGGGAAGTCACGTGTATCACCCCTCGAGCTGTATGCAAAACTGGGTGATGATGGCTCGGGTCTGGGATCAAGGTGAATGAATTGGATTTGAGGGATCACCTTTTGATTGTCTGGTCATTTTAATCAAACAAATTAGTCGATCTCCTGCAGGGAATGAGTTGTCGTGTGGTCGAGTGAATGGTCGTGGTGTGGTAACCCAGTGCAAACAATACAAACACAAGGCGCGTGTCATTCGCCGCATCATCGTCTTGTCAAGGACATCTTGGTCTTGCCATCACAGTTTCACCCCTCCAATATTATCGATTGATCTCAGAAAGGTATCGGACTTTTCTGGAAATATTGCGCCCTCCTTCGGTCTATTCCACACCAACCCAAAGTCAACAAACAGTTTTTGCGACAGCTTCAGACCCGACCATACAACCCGAGACCTTTCATCGTGAAGCGACGGCGCAGAGAAGCTCTGCTCGCAAACCACGATTCTACTTCACTGTCGCGTCCCAAGAATTCCTCTCGCCTGAAACCACCGAAGTCTCCGGCGCCAACCTACACCTGCGAAGCGAGAATCCCTCATTCCTGTCAGATAATCGGCAATCTCGAATTAAAGGATATCAACTCCGCGGAAGAAATACGATACACTTGACAATCCTACTTTGAATGAGCTACTGCTCTCTCTAGGTGTTATTTTGTCTTGGGAATTTGAAGAATCGCCCCATCCAGCCCTCATTCACTTCCCGACACAACTCAGGATTGTGAGGTGACCTTAATCGACTCAGCCATTACGACATCATTTGACTCCGAAAATATTCAGCCATTGCCGCATCATTATGGACCAATCCGCCTCTATTCAGCCCAAGGTCGAGAGTGGCCGCCGTGACAGCTTTGGATCACAGAACTCCCAGACTGCCAAAGAGTACGTCACATTGACCGGGCTCATATCATCTCAAGGTACTAACTTACGGACAGATTCATTGAGGACCAGATTCGTCTTGAAGCGGATGCGCGCGAGGCCCTTCCTTACGTGAGTCTCGAACAAGCATCTTGCGTTCTTTGTCGCGCCTATACTAATACAATCTAGTCCTTCGAGACCTGCACTTACGCTCTTGGCCCATTGCGCCAGGTTCTTTTTGCCTGCCTGACCTGCAACCCGCCTCCCGTGAATGAGAATGAGGAGTATAAGACTGCAGCAGTCTGCTATTCTTGCTCCATCGCCTGTCATGGTGAACATATTCTAGTGGAGCTCTTTAACAAGCGCAACTTTGTTTGTGACTGTGGAACTACTCGCATGCCCACTACATCGCCTTGCACGCTGCGTGAAGATCCCAAGACTGGCCGTAAGGGCGTCCACTCTCAGGAAGCTGCCAAGAACAACAAGTACAACCAAAACTTCCAGAATCGATTCTGTGGCTGTTCCGAGAAATACGACCCCAACCAGGAGAAGGGTATCATGTTCCAATGCATGGGCCTTGGATCCGTTGAATCCGGCGGTTGTGGTGAGGACTGGTGGCACCCAGAGTGTCTTATTGGCCTTCCAAGAGACTGGCACAAGAACCTCGCTGCTGAGGAGAAAAAAGCCATTTTTGGCGGTGGTGATGCTGCTGGTGACGATGATGAAGATGACGAAACTCCACTGCCTCCTGGGTTCCCCGCTGAGGATGATTTTGAGCACCTCATCTGCTTCAAGTGCATCAATTCAAACCCATGGATTAAGCGTTATGCCGGAACCAATGGATTCCTACCACCAGTTTACCAGAGCGGTGGCTTAAAGACTTCAGCTGTCAAGCCTGAGGAACCAGAAAACCCAAAGAAGCGCAAGGCAGAGGATGATGACGAGCCATCTACCGAGGAACCAACTGCGAAGCGCACGAAAGAAGAATCACCCAAGGAAGATTCCACCTCGAATCTCGCATCTATTCCCGAAGAGCAACCTACTACAAAGCAAGAGCCTGAAGAGACCAAACCCAAGACTGAACCTGAATCCGAACCCACTCTTCAACCAAAACACACTTTCCTTCCAACACCCTCTCCATCAGAATCCTTCTCCCTTTTCCTCCAGGAGAACTTCTTCGACAATTTCTGCCGCTGTGCAGAGTGCTACCCCAATCTAGTTCCTTACCCACAACTCCGCGAAGAAGAAGACACATACGAGCCACCTCTCTCCGACGATGGAGATGGCGCAGGTAGCACGGGTACAGGCAGCATCCTTGAACGAGGTGAGGCAGCTCTCAGCAACGTTGATCGCGTCAAGGCTATTGAAGGTGCAATGATCTACAACCACCTTCGCGACAAAGTGAAGGACTTCCTGCGTCCCTTCGCCGAGTCCGGAACTGCTGTTAGCGCTGATGATGTGAAGGGCTACTTTGAAAGACTGCGCGGTGATGAAAATGGAATCAAGGATGCAGCTAGTCGGGCTGAGGCCCAGGGTGGCGGTGATTCCGAGGAGGACAATCGACGTGAGCAGAATGGTAAGTTTATAAGTTATCGTGATAGGTGACGAGTTGCTAATCATTATGCTAGGCTACTGAACATGTCATTGAGAGCTGTGGTTCGAGGAACTCCCCGGGGATTGAGCGATCTTTTTGCGTTTTCCCCTTTTTTAATTTCTAATTTCAAATATTTCTATTTTTATTCTCATGAGGGACTGGTTTATGAATATGGGATACTGGGATGGTGGATAGGTAGGGTTTCAAGGCGCATAGTAACTTCAATACTAATGCAATTTCATCAAATTTGTACATTTCAATTCATCTCCAAGAGGTATCTGTAAAAGCCCAAAATGACTTTCCAACGCCGATGCCATGACCCAAGATCGTAAATTTTAAAAAGAAAATAAATGGTAACAGCTCACTTAGAAGTTCAAGCGTGCATGCAAAACCAGGTGTATAGACAACTTGAAAGAATAGGGTAACATTGTAATTTGTCACCCATCACAAAGCGATGTAGATCATTCTTTCAAACGCTTCGAAGCTCGCATCAACGAATCATCAGGTAATCCACTCCGTTTCGTACCAGGCAGACTTCCCGTCCGAATATCATTATCATCCTGCGTGACTCGGCGATGAGGATATTTACTCTCAATCCCTTCAAAGCAGTTCCCGCTGACGGGTCCTCCATTTGCGAAATATGGATGCTCTAATGCCTCTTGCGCTGTGATCCGTTTCGTAGGATCATACTCCAGCATTCGAGATAGCAGATCAAATCCATCTGCACCTGGCGTACCGATACTCGACGAAGCAGAGTATCCACCATTCTTCAAACAGCCCTGGTACCATGCTTCGAGATTTGGTCCACGATGGTAATGCGCTGGTTGTCGGTGCAGCACGAGAGACTGGAGCTGAGTATATTCAGGCATGGAGACGAGACCGGGCCATGATTCTTTACGAGGAAGACCGAGGATCTCAACGATCTTCATCATTTGGTTTCGTTGGAATGGTACAGTCTTCTTGCTGTCCATTTTTGCTTCTTCGCCTTTGAATATTGGGCGGAGGGAGAGTAGTTCTGCGAAGATACATCCTACTGCCCACATGTCGACGGCGGGTGTGTAGTGCCTGCTTCCGAGGAGAAGTTCGGGAGCTCGGTACCATATTGTGACGACGACTTTGTCGCCGGAGAAGAGGGAGTTGAGAGGTTTATAGAATAGTCGTGCGAGACCCAGATCGCCGATTCGGATTGCGCCGCTGGATGTAACAAGAATGTTGGCCGGTTTAAGATCACGATGTAGGACCCAGTTTGTGTGTAGGTATAGGAGGCCGTTGAGGAGTTGGAAGAGAATAGATCGGACCATGGGGGATGAGATGGCATGTCGTTGTGGTTGGGTGTGGTGGTGGATGATTTGTAGTAAGTCGTGCTCTGTATATTCAAAGACCATGAAGATACATTTATCTTCTAGGATGATTTCCTCTAATTGGACAACATTGGCGTGGGATAGTTCGGTACAGAGGGACATTTCTCGAATGGCGGATTGTGAGAGACCTGTATATTGAATCGATTCTCCCTCCTTGTCCGGCTTGAACCTGGTTACCACAGTTTGTCAGACATGACCATATCTTGGCGTTTTAGTCTGTTTGCTTCACATACTTCTTTATGGCAAACTCCCCCTTTTGGCCATTTTTGCCAATCGCCTTATACACCCGTCCATATGTTCCACTGCTGATGAATCCGACAATATGATATCGATCTCGCACACGAACTTTACTCGTATAGGCGCCGGGTCTCCGTGACGAATCGAGAGCTTCTAAAATCAGGCATCAGGCCCAGTTAGCCTATTGCACGGATCACCACGGTATTGCGGGGAAAGAAGGTATCGGGGACAAATCAACGGATGCAGTGCGTCTTTAGGAAACCCCAGCCAGGTATAATGAAGATCGCCAACCAGAGATATATGCCATTCCTTCTCTTTCTCACGGAGAGAGCCCAGAATACAACCACCGTGAAATGAAACAAACAAAACACAAAAAGCCCACGCAGAGACGGATCAACCGTCTCTCAACATGCAGGGATCGATAGGAAAGAAATTACCCCGGGGATAGAAGCCTCCAACGGAATTTAGGAATGGAAAGCCTTTTCCAAACATGATGCAAATGACAGGAGAAGCCGAGCCAGATTCAGATCAGAGCACTTTGAACAGGAACCCTTGGAAAAGAAAAGAGAGACACAGATGCGGAAGCGCAGGTCATGCGGGTCATGCGGCAAGGCAAGAATCCAAGAACTTGAATATATAATTACCGTCGACAGTGGCCTGCAAGCTCCGTTTCAAGTTCTGACCAACCGTCCTTGTTCGGGCAGAGAGCGAACCGGATGAAGGAGGGTTTGTCAGGCTCATTGGAGCGTTACCTGGCCATATGGAAGCACCAGCGACTTCGGAGTACACGGGGAGTTTGGAGACAATCGGGGATCGGAGGCCGGAAGGAGTTAGTCAGCGGTGGGAATCAGCGGTGACGATGGTGGATTCGAGTGGTTTGAGATGATCGTTTTCTGCGGAGGTCCGATTGCGCTGTCTAGGAGGTTATTGGAGGTTATGGGGCGGTGCCATTGTGGTTGGGGGGAATTCGCGGAGTTGCGGGTATAAAGCGGATTAGATCAGCAGATGAATATCAACCTGGAAGTGCTATTTACTACCTAGGTACTCTTAGTATACTATTTACTGAGTCAAGTCTGAGCTTGAATATAGTTAATGATACATATGGATTTAGAATACAACATGAAACAAGGATGGAACATATGATATTATGCAAGTGCTATACCCTGAAGGATCCCTTCAAGTGTGAAGTGCGGAATATGTACCCGGTACATGTGCATGGCTCCACCACATCTACCCATGGTTGCCAATCGATCTCATATGATAACATGACCTCGGGGCTCGGATGAATAGTCTAGATGGCATCTATTAATAAGTATTAGTCAAACTTGAAGCTAAGTCAACACTTAAGGCCTCCATATCTACATCTATATAACTTGAACTTGAACAATGTCTTAGTTGTACTGACCCACCAGTTGATATATATTCGGAGTATCTAGGAGTAGGACCTCCGTCGGAAATGCGGACTATCAAAGCCTCGGTTCGTACTAGTAAAGGTAATAGGATAAGGATTTAAGCTCCAAGTTCAAATTATCAAGTTCAAGTTCAAATGTTCTTTATAAAGTTGACATCCTAATTTATATTTGAAAATAGGGCTGTAGTTCGTCAAATGATGTTAACGTTGTTTCTCTAGTAACTGGTAGTAGTGATGCCCTAGTATATATGTAATAGCCCGTAGTTTAGTATATACCTGGAACCTCCCCTAGTACTATCATAGTACTACAATTCAAGTTCAGGATGCTGCACAACTTCATCTCGGAACTTCCGAGCTGTTACGCGGAAATATTGAGGGATATTCTAGCACTAAACCAGAGACCCATCACGGTGGTCCTCATGTTACCAAATAGTTAGATTTTCAATCCTCAAGGCAGCGGCATTTATAGGGGTAGCCCGGATGTGATACTACCATGTTTCTCTTGCCAGAACCTCTTGATCCTGGTTCAAGGATGAAATTCGTAATCATCAATGTTCTGGATCAGATCCATGGATCAGGCTAATCTCATGCGCGTGAGTCTAGTTTCCGGCCTCTCCCGTCGATCTATCTATTATCTGCTAGTATCTCTATAATGTGAGCATCCATGTCTAGTGCGGGGTATTATTGTATGCTCATAGTGGACCACCACCTTGCATGGGAAAAGTGATTCATTCAGCCCTGTATTGATCATCACCTTATGTAGTAATTTCACCAGATCGGGTCATCAGCGCTAGGATGATTGGGGTAAACTGTTTCTCGACCCCATTACACCGTAGGCACCGGTTTTTGTTGTTACGGTGGGGAAAAGTGGAGACGAGGCTAACTGACGTCGTGAAAAGAGACACCGTCTCTCTCAACGCTCCCGGCCCTCATTATTTTTTTAATTTCTTTCCTTTCTGTCCCCTTTCTTTTTTTTCTTTTCTACTTCTCTTCAATTGTCATCCAATATCCATTAGAATCCCTGTGGTGTGGTACCGTGTCTTGGCTTTGGTGCTGGGATCGACCCGAAGCAGATCACGGATCGACTCTGGGGAGTGCTTTAAATAAGCCACTTCACCGCGACTGGTTGACCTGTTCCGATCAGGGGCCTCAGTGCCACCCCTTAACCTCCAAAGGGTTCCGTCTACTGCGTTATTTTTTCCCTCCTCGCCCTTTAAACCTTCTTCCCCCCTCTCCTATCCCGTGGGCGCATCCCGTCATGGTCCGGTTACCACTCCCGCAGCGACTGAGCTCGCATCTGTCCACACGAAGCGCCAGTTCTACCCCAGGTCAAAGCAGAAGCACAAGTCCAATGAGGTCACCCACAGATCCGAAACCTCTGCTACTCAAAGTGACCGTGATTCGGGTAAGGCAAAGCCAATTCCATCCACTAGGCAGCTGCCAAAACCACCACGGTGTCCCCTTTAAGAGGAGAGAGCAAGCGAGATAACGATTGAACGACACAAACCAAATTGAGACCTCATGGCTAACCTGCGCGTGCTATGCGCTTGCATTATAGGGACGAAACTTGGCAGCAAAAGATCGAGGTGGCACAAGTGATCCGGTAGGTGGATGTGGTGGGCTGTGCTGGCCATTAAATGGACCCTGAAATTTGGTGGGTCCCAGATTGCTGATGCGGAAAAATTATAGTACCTCGTTGTGACATTAGGAGATGGACGGCAGTCGACACCGACGATATTCAAATCCCTGAATCCGGAATGGAACGTGTCGTTTGAAATGCCACTCGGCGGAGTCCCACTGCTGGAGTGTATCTGTTGGGATCATGACCGGTTCGGCAAGGATTACCTAGGCGAGTTCGATATTGCACTGGAGGATATATTTTCAGATGGGCAGATCAGGAAAGAGGTACGAGGATGCAACTATAAGGGAACAAAACATAGCTAACATCTGTATGTTTAGCCAACATGGTACACCCTCAAGTCAAAACGCGTTTCGAATCGGAAGAGGAAGAACAAGAAGGACAGCAACGTATCCGGCGAGATTTTACTCCAATTCTCACTTTCCGACTCGGCCAACCCCTCTGCCTCACCCTCCGACACATATCGCAAATTCAAGAAGGTCGTGTGCGCTGGCGATGAAGATGATGCAATTGAGATCCCGGCAGCTTACCTAGATGATCCTGATCGCGACGAAGAGACCTCGGACGAGACGGATGATCCCACAAAACCGGAGGTTGTTGAGAAACGCCGTCGAAGGCTTCGATTGGCTCGTTTAAGAAGGAAGTCTCTTGCTGCTCGGGCATATCAGTTCTCAGGTGCTGGCACCGGTGTCCAGGGCATTGTCTTTATGGAGATTCTTAAAGTGACAGATCTGCCTCCTGAAAAGAATGGTATGTCATAGCAAGATCCCCATGAGCGATCCAGACGACTAATAATTATTCCAGTGACCCGGACATCTTTTGATATGGACCCCTTTGTTGTGACCTCACTTGGGAGGAAAACACTAAGAACACCGGTTGTTCGTCACAACTTGAATCCAATCTTCCACGAGAAGATGGTGTTTCAGGTAATGCGACATGAGCAAACTTACACAATTAGTTTTACAGTAATGGACCGAGACAAGTTTTCCGGTAATGATTTTGTTGCTTCTGCCGGTTTCCCTTTGCAGACCCTTATTCGATCTGCCCCAGAAGCCGACCCTGAGACAGGCTTGTACCAATTTATCGAGTCAGAGGAAGAAGTCATTCCTCCTGCAAAATCTAGTTCTCGTCTCCCCCTCAGTTCCTCGCCGTCGTCATCAAGCCTGTCCAAAATGTCACGGCCTACACTGAAATCGCGCACCTCTTCTAATTCGCTGTCTGCAAAGTCGGCCCTGGAAATACCCAGTCGACCTCCGCCCACATCGGTGCCAGAACAGTACCTCTCCCAATCTGAGGGCAGCAGCTCTACTCTGTTGGTACCAACGGTTGCTACAACCGCGCCGGCAGCTTCGGAGCCTGATAACATCCCTCCTGCCGATGAGGAAGGCTTGCGCCCATACACTATTCCTCTAACCCTCAAGAACCGTGATCGTTGGGAGGACAAGCACAACCCGGAATTATTTGTTAAAGCCAAGTATCTGCCATACAGCGCTCTTCGGCAGCAGTTCTGGCGACTCATGCTGAAGCAATACGATGCTGATGACAGTGGTCGTATCGACAAGATCGAAATGACCACCATGCTCGATACTCTTGGCTCCACGCTTAAAGAATCAACAATCGACAGTTTCTTCCAGCGATTCAGTGACAAGAATGTCGCCGCTGAGGCAGTCGACCTGAGTTTCGACGAGGCTGTGATCTGCCTTGAAGACACACTACAAGCATTGCAGAAGAAGAATTCAACTTCACCTCTTCGAAGACCTGCACTTGGAACATCTCCTACCGGCAGCCAAGAAAGTGAGGAGCCATCCAGCGGCGATGAACTCGCTTTAAATTCCAGCAACGTCGAACAACATGCTAATCAAAGCCCAACAGCGGTGCCAACAGTGTCTAGCGAGGAACAGGATCAGCCAAGCTCGACTGACGAAGATCTCCGTGCCGACGATCTTGTGGATGAGAGGGGAGAGGAGCATGTGGTGGAAATCCGCGAATGCCCTCTGTGCCATCAGCCTCGCCTCGCCAAACGATCAGATGCGGATATCATCACTCACATTGCGACATGTGCCAGTCGTGACTGGCGACAGGTTGATAACCTCGTCATGGGTGGATTCGTGACTTCCAGTCAAGCTCAACGCAAATGGTACTCAAAGGTTATCACCAAGATCTCCTACGGTGGTTACCGACTGGGAGCCAATTCCGCCAATATTTTAGTTCAAGACCGAATAACTGGCCAGATCAATGAGGAGCGCATGAGTGTCTATGTCCGTCTTGGAATCCGACTTCTTTACAAGGGTCTCAAGAGCAAGGACATGGAAAAGAAGCGAAGTGAGTTGCATTCCTTGATGACCCGGCTGACTACATCTAATAACTTTCTTTTCCAGTTCGTCGCGTTCTGCGCTCCTTAAGTATTAAGCAGGGCCGTAAATACGATGATCCGGCATCTGCTAGCCAGATTCGCGATTTCATTAATTTCCATCAACTGGATATGACAGAAGTACTTTTGCCCTTGGAGAAATTCCGCACTTTCAACGAGTTTTTCTACCGAGCGCTGAAGCCCGAAGCCCGGCCATGCTCGGCACCCAACGATCCTAGGGTGGTTGTATCCCCAGCAGACTGCCGTTCAGTGGTCTTTGACCGGATGGACGAAGCCACCAGTATTTGGGTTAAGGGTCGTGAGTTCTCTGTTGAAAGATTACTGGGTAATGCCTACCCCGAAGATGCCGCACGTTACCGAAATGGAGCTCTTGGTGTATTCCGTTTGGCCCCTCAGGATTACCATCGATTCCATGTTCCTGTTGATGGAATTATGGGCGAGCCGAAAACCATCGAGGGTGAATACTACACAGTTAACCCAATGGCTATTCGCTCTGCATTGGATGTGTATGGAGAGAACGTGCGAGTCTTAGTTCCCATTGATTCAGTGACTCATGGGCGTGTCATGGTTGTCTGTGTTGGCGCCATGATGGTCGGCAGTACAGTGATTACACGGAAGGCTGGCGAGCAGGTTGGCCGAGCTGAAGAGCTTGGTTACTTCAAATTCGGCGGTAGTACACTGCTTGTCCTGTTTGAAGAGGGCGTGGTCAACTTTGATACTGACTTGGTGGACAACTCCAAGGGTCCCCTTGAAACACTGGTAAGAGCCAATTCTCTTCTGTTTTTATATTGGGCAATACTAATAACTTATTTTTGGAACAGATCCGAGTTGGAATGTCAGTTGGTCACAGCCCAGAGATCTCTCAGCATGAGCCTGATATGCCTAAGAGGGCAGAACAAGTCACTGCTGAGGATGTGCAAGAAGCCCGACGTCGCATTGAAGGAAGTATTGCACAGCCTGCCCCTACACTTCCCGTCGATGATGCTATGCAATGAATCTGAGATTATTGTTGGGATCCATCATACAAGCACGATATTAAAAAAAAGAAGAAAAAAAGAGGTTGATCCCTATATCTTCATTCTTCGGGTTGTTTCTTTTCCATGGACATATTTCATGTTTTTACGCGTGCAAGTTCGGTGTTGGAGGCCTTGAAGCTACATAGCGACTTTTTGTTTTCCATCTAGTAGCATCTGCACAGTAGGGTTCCCTTTGAGGGGAATTGAGAGCCTGGCAGCTTTCAGACAATGGCATTGCATGATCATAAGTGTTAATAGTATACGAAATGTTGCATCTTACCAGTACTTCTGATCAATGTACCAACATACATCTATATAGTACAGTATTATAATCTGTAAAGTAATAAATAAAACTATTAACCTATACCTAGACTGCTCTATATAGTACTATAAGGCTGTATAGTATGATGAGTGATCACTGAGGGGATTCCCAAAGGGGACTAGCGCCCCACGCGCCTTGACTCCAACCAAAACAACCGCGTGCCCGAATCCCTCCCACCTGCGCTTCCCTTGCCGCCCGCAGCTATTTCATTGCGGGCATGATAATTCCACCCTGCGCATACGAAAAACAGGATCCGATCTTCAATCTCAATTGTCACCTAATCATTAAGCCCAATTGAAGGGGGCCCACGACTGAGAACCGGCGGTGGAGCACCGAACCATAACATCAACGCGAAAACGGCTCTGCAGAACAACCCACTCGCGACCACATTCCGACAAAGAGACCTAGACAACTGGTATTAAGGAGATATCAGCTTGGAACAGAAGGAGAAAAAAACGCGCCAATCTTAACCCCCCGGGGATTCATCTACCGAGGGGTTTGTCACAACCCCCATAACACTCGACCTAAGATCCCGCGTGACCCCCTCCTGACATGACCATCGCGGTTTTAGCGGCCCCTGTCACGAAAATAAAGCGCCGCGAACCGCTGGGGACGATTGGAATGGCGGGCAATCAAGCGCAATCGCGTTCTGGCCGAGGACGTCCAGCAACACGACTGAGCGCATCGCAAAATGGGTTAGAAGAGCTTACGAACAATGACACGAAACGGAAAGCGAGTGAGTCGTCCCTTCACCCTTGCCAGGGAGAAAGCTTCTGCTTCGGAGGAGTAATCAAGCGGGAGACCAATATACTAACAGCACGCGACGTGGTGATAGACTACGAGGAAGATTCAGAAGGATTTCGGTTTTCCCGAAAACCTACCAAGAGAGCCAGAGCATCCGTTGAACCGATTTCAGAGAACCCACACTCAGATGTGGAAAATGCGCATCCTAAGTCGACACCGAAAAGGGGCCGACCGCCCAAGAAACGACCAGCAGAGGATGTGAATGGGGGATCTAGTGCGGTGCCAGCAAAGGGGAAATCGACAGAACTTCCGACGAGAAAACCGAAGAGGACAGCCCAGGCGGCAGATGTTGAGCAAGAACCGGCGCATCAATCGAAATCAACACGCTCATCACGGAACCATGAATCTCCTGCGAATGCGCAACATGAGAAGAAGGGAAAGAAGGCCCGACCAGGTCGTTCAAAACCGGTCGAACAGAATGGGTACAGATCTCCGGAGCCTCCAGCGGGTAAAACGGTGCCTCTGCCCACATCGGACACCCCGGTTATTCAGCGGAACAAGGAATTTCGAGGCGCGAAATCAGCGAAGGGTCGGCGACGGAGCAGTTTGGGGATGCGGGGACGAAGAGCCAGTTCTTTGATTGACTCAGGGGCCTCGAATGGTACGGCTTATTTGATTTTGGAAATTTTGAAGACAAGCTAACATGTGTTTTCTGCTACAGCATTACCGCACCGTGAAGTTGGCACTGCTGATTTTTATAAGCACATTGCGGACGAAGGTCTCCCAGAGCCGCGACGAATGCGCCAGCTTCTCATATGGTGTGCGACACGTGCGTTGGGAGAAAAGCCTTCTGGCTCAAAGTACTCGCAGGAGGATCAGAGTGCGCGTTTAGCAGGTAATTTCCACCAAACTTGCATGAACTTCCGGAGTGAGACTAATAGATTTCCAGCTCGAGTCATCCAGGATGAGCTACTGAAGGAATTTTCTTCGAACTCGGATCTTTCAAATTGGTTCAGCAGGGAGGATCTCAACCCACCCGCTGTGATCGTGAAGAAACCGAACCCAAGGAATGTGCAGAATACAGAGAAGATCAAGGAATTGGAAGAGCAAATACATAAGTATGGCAATACCCCAATAATACTCGAAGAACTCCATCGCTAATTTGGTTTAAACAGGCTCCAAAAAGAGAGACAAGCTCTGAATGCCCTTCTTAAGCAACCGCCAATTCCACCCATCAACGCCGCGACAGAATCCCCAAAATCCTCCAAACGATACCCCAAAAACTCCCCTCAGCAAATAGACTCCTCCCTCCTCGACCCCTCCCAGCAAGCTATCCTTGCATCTCTACAACCCTCATCCTCAAGCACGGCCCAGTCACAACCGTCAAATGATTCAACTTCCTCGTCACAAACCCTGCCACCTATCACTCCCTCCGCAGTCTCCTCCCGCCTTTCCAAAATAACAACTAGTCTTGCACCGACAATGGATTCCTTCGCTGCTGGAATCCACGATATTGAGCTCTACCGTTCAAGCGCCGACGCAGTTTCATCACGAATACTTCGCGTCTGTGCCGAGCGCCTAGAAGAGCGTGACGCGCTAAACACCCAGCGACGGATCGCAATCGAAGGCGACGACGGAGAGAGTGCACAAAAAGCACCAGTTGAACGCCCTCGTGAGGATATTGGCATTATTCTTGGAGCGCTAAGTCGGGTGGAAAGACGATAATAGGCTAGTAATGGGTGAATTTATTACTTCCAAACGACTTCTTCCAATTTCTTCTTATTCCTCCCTACCTCCTTTTCCCTTTTCTCTATCTCTTTTTCTTCGGCTTTGGTAGCGGAGATTTTGGAGATACCCGATCTGATTTATGATGATCTTGATGAGCCCTTGTTTTTCCGTCCGATGCTGGGACAGAGGCGTATTATGAAGGTGGTTGGGTGGGTCTGCATTGCACTTCGTTTCGCAAGCACTGGAGTTTCGGTGTTGTGGTGATGTTTCTAATATACCGTGTGAGGGATTGAATCTGGTGTTCTCTCTTTTTTTTGTTAATTGTCTCAACGATTGTTGTACCTTACCATAGGCTGGAGTATTATATGTAGCTCCGAATACATTGAATATCCACATCCATGAACTATGGGCAATAGTAGAAGTAGTAGTAGATGCTAGATGCTATATAAGTTTGAGTCATATTCGAAACATTGACACTGACATTATAAGATACATCTGAATTTTATCAGAGAATATCAATATCGAGCCAAAACTACGCTAAGTAACTAAGAGGCAAAAGTGATAAAGTAAAGGAACTAGCAAATACTGATTCAATTCAACATTGTCACCCAATGCAAGACAAGACATAATAAACGGCAATATCAAATAGATAACAAACATCATGATGCTATAAACGGACCCCCAAACGCGCGACGCAACATGCCACAGAACAATTTCTCAATAGAACTAATGAAACCAAGCTATAAAACTATAAGTAATCCAAATCACAGAAAGCACAGAGTATAGCAAAGAGAGCAGAAAGCAAGTCGAAAATGAAATCAGATCAGATCAAGAAAGAAGCGCAGAAAGGGGGCCTCGATGATTTTGGTCATGACTCGTAGAATCGTATCTTCTATGTATGTCCGGACTGGTATGTCCGGAAGGACGGGAGTCGATACAGACTTTGTCGATGAGGGACGAAAGGTTGAATACTAGTAGAGAGAGAGAGTGGTGTATGAATGACAAAAGATAGGTGTAAGGAAGGGAGAGAATATCAGTGAGTGGTTCATCTCATGTGTAGATGAACAGACGTGCAAAATGTAATATAAGAATGAAAACAGCAACAAGCCCCCGCCTCGATTGCTGTTCGAGGTATTAAAGGGCATTTGGGGGATACGCGGATGCGAAATGTCCAAGATAGCTCGCTGAAGAAACAGGAAAATCCAAGGAGGAATGTAAGGTGTAGAAGGTTGGAATGGGAAGAGAGAATAGTGACCTCAGTCAGATCAGAAGCTGAACAGTCCACTGCGCTTCTTACCCAATGGGTAAACGACCAGAGCAGCCAGGAACAATCCCACAGTTGTCCCAATAGCAACCTGGACCATACCATAGGCGATGTCAAAAACAACACCGTAACTCTGGTGGGTTGCTTCGGCAGCAGTCATGTTCTTCGCCGCATCGACAAAGCCCTGTGTTCCGTTATTCACAACTGCATATGGAGTCCTGGTCATCTCTTCTGCGGATGTGATCCCCGAGATCAAGGATCCACTCGCTGCAAGACCTGATGGGACAAGAACCCAAATGGCAGGAAGCATTGCAGCAGCTGCGAGGCCATGACGAAGTCGACTATAGAAGTTCCCCATGATGCCAATAACGAATGCACCGAGTGCGTTCGAGACTTGGGTATTGGCGGAGAAGCGCTTCGAACTGAAGTAGCTGACCACATACCCTGCGAAGGATATCACCATCATGGTGGGTATTTGTTTCCACTTTGAGTGGTTAACAATGGCTAGGCATATTGTGAACATCAACACAAATGGGAATCGCTCCAGATACTCATTGTTGATTGGACTGGGAGGACATGTATACTCTTTCGAGGCTTGAGCGTCGAGTAAACCATAGACAGCGGTGCCTATGGTAATTCCAAATCCAAGGAAGAGGGAATAGATGATTGCGTAGACCATGCGCACAGAACCTGCGATGATACTACCAGACTGGAGTTCCAGACTGGCGCATAGCACGGTATACCCTGGTAAAATCAGAGCAATAGAAGCTTGTGCTAGTGCAGAGAAGCAGAAGAGGGGATGTCCCTCAAATCTGATACTTCCGAAAGCACGCGCCAGGAAAGATGTCAAGACCGCTGCGGAGATCTCAAAGACATTGGAATATAGACTTGACTTCGGGGAGAGTATAAGCTGCAAGATACCAAGCAGGCATCCTAATAAGAAGGCAATCGGCATATCAATTGGTCGCGCATTGAACGCAAATGGTCCCACACTTGCACTTGCACAGCCATGAGCAAGTATGAGTACCAACATGTGGTACTTGTTCGGTCTCTTGGATGTCTCATCCAGGCGCTGTATAGCCTCTTCAACACCAATCACATCATGTATCACCTCCTTATAGATCTCATGTACATCCGCCAACCTGCCAAGATCAACGCCTTGACTAGCACGGATGACTTTGACCTCTGTTGTATGTGTAGAGGCATCATCAAACGAGATGATCATGCATCCCGGGAAATATAAGAACTGGCTATCGATTTCCAAGACCCGAGCCGTCATCCGCATGTATTCCTCCAATCGGTGGGTAGGAGCTCCATATTTCATCAGAGCACGACAAAGCCGTATGAGGTATCGTTGGCGCGTCAAAATTTCCGCAATATGAACCGTGATTCGAATTTCATCTTCAAAGTGATCTTGTTTTGCCCATCGACGTGCCACACCTCCAATTGCTCCGCTGCTGCGAGATCGCTTCAGCATAGCAATAGGAGATGTGGCTTTGATTGATGAGCCGATCAGTGTACTGCTCGACTGGCTAGGTGATTTCTCGTACCACTTCCTGGGTCGGTGTGATTTCCAGATAGGATCAGGAGATAATCCACGTCCACTGAACTCAGATGAGCTCCCTTGTCTGGAACGCGCCCACCGGCCCCGGTCTTGGTGATGATAATGTGGAGGTCCGCCAGTCTGGCCATCGTATAGTTTCAGAATGGAGGATAGAACACCCCCACGGTAGTGGGTTGGACGTTCGACATAGCTCTCGGAATCTCTGTCCTCGACCGGGGTGACCTGGCCGGACAGAGGACCGGGAGATGGAGGACGAACGCGAGTCAAAAAGGAGAAGTCTCGTTGGGACATTTGTCGCACGAGGTTATAAGCTTCGGATGTGCGAGGAGTAAATCGTCCATTTACGAAACCCGCGTCATCCTCGGCAGTGATATCGTCGAATAGTTGTTGTTTCTCAGGGAAGCTGATCATAGGAATCTCATCCCCATCTTCGGAGGGAAAGACTACTACCTCAGTCGGAAGGGACGCAATCGACGAGTTCAGGCTAGGTTGAGGGCTTGATTTCGGAGATTTTGGGGGGCGACTTAGAAGGGATGCTAGCCGCTGGACCCTCTCCTGCGCATATGATAAGGTCCGCCCTTTGTCATTTGTACTAAGGCTGAGCTCATCTTCTCTTCCGCTTCCCGATGAGCTTGTCTGCTGGTCGATCACCAGGCCGGTGACATCGGGTGACGCGCCGGAGCTCCCTTCGTCCAGTGAGGGTACAGTCGATAGGTTCACGGACCCTTTTTCCTGTATGAATGGAATGTTGGCAGTGGGTAAAGGTCTTTGAGGGAGCACAGTACCCCTTCGGTCCAGTCGGGATTCGCCCATAGCTCCGGTAGTGGGTGCATATTGCTCTGGTTCATCCACAGTAAACTTGACACGATTGGTGGTTTTCAGAATGCTTGCATTCCGATGCCTGCCCTGTGTACCAGCACCGTTTGATTTCAAGTCCTGATACGCCTGCTGGGTCTGCAAGCTATCATCAGGCAGGGGCAGAGATGCTTGATGTGACACTGAAGATATTTTGTTTGACCCTGTCCCAACATCAGAAACACTTGCGCGGCTTGACACAGGTACTTCGAAGTAGCCCCCCGCCATGGCTATGATATTGATATCAAGCCTGAGGTTATTTTCTTTTAAATCTGATATACACAGCCCTCAGAATCAGGGTTCTCCTATTTACCCCACCAGTTCTGATCCAAATTCGATATTGAAGTTTCGAATCTTGGTGTAATCGTGGGTTGGTTCGTATAGAGGAAATTGTCACCTGGCAACGGGCGTCAGTTATGTGAGATCATGATCCACCAGAGAAGGGAGATCTTCTCCCGGGAAACCCACATGAGCTTCTAATGATAGCTCACTGGATAAGCTCTCCTCTAGCTTGTTTCAAATAGCTGTAACAAATCAACGACGTTGGCCACAAGGGAGTCTATCCCATACGTCGGGGCGTTAGGAGAGTTAGGGCAGGGAGACAGTATTGGAGGGAAGGCCCGCTGCCAGGAATGACAATTATGTCACAAACAACATCATTCGTTAAGAAATCTGGGAAATAGTAGATGATGGCATTTGTAGGAATTGAAAATAAAATAAAATCAGGAGTCGAGAAAGAGAGCACCAGTGAGCTCGTACAAGTATCAAATAGATCGTGAGCACTAAGAAAACTGTAGCTTCAACTTGGTCTCTTATGCGGTTGGTGACAGACTTATGAAGAATATTGTCATCCAGTCGGAAAACACACAGACCACATGAAGAAAAAAACGTCTTTTCAATTTTTATTATTATTTTTCGTTTCTTCGCCCTTCCCCAGCACTAAGGAGAGCATGTACCTGTAGTCGGGGAGGGGAGGGGGAAAGCCGTCCGTGCCGGTTTCTCAACTTTTTATTTTTATTTTGATTTTTGAATTTTGATTTGCCACAATGATAAATCACCGGGATTCGGTGCTAGATGCCCAGATCGAAGGCTTGGACGAAAGTCACGACACACGGTCAAGTGCACACCCATCTTCACACGTCCCAACGTCCGGGTATACTCCGAGACGGGAGACCCATATCTACCAGCAGGTTGGATCGCCACAGAAAGATCGACAGTCTGGATTGTAGCTTATCGAAGCTTTCCGGATCAGCATAGTCTCCTGGATCCTGGGAATTCAGTCCAGCAAGTCAGCAGTAAGGTGAGCACCTAAGAAGTGAGTCCGAGCTCGTTGGTAATAGAGCTAGTAAAGGACTCTGGTTTCACGGAGACCATGAGGTACCACAAGTCACAAGAATGGTTCAAACAATCACTGCCACCATTTCTACACACAATGGACACCTATAGAGTCATTATTGGGAAATAATAAGAAATTCAGAGCAGTGTACTCGTAGTCAAGAAAAGGTTTGCAGAATCCCAGGGTGGAGCCGGCGCTAGGAGTAAACCCGGCATCAGGATTCTTCAAGATGAGCTATACATAGAGATAAAGTAGAGATCCGCGTGTTCTTCCTATCAAGGACTAGATACAGATGGTCAATTCTAATTTCATCCAGACGCTGTATCTAGGACTTGTTGGAAATCACCCGACAGGGGAACGACCCCTAATGCATTGTTCCTGACGAGACCATCCTAACACAGTATACGCGTACACCTGGGGACTTTCAAATGTTCCAATGTTTATTTTGGTTTATGCTCAATCACACCATCGGAAGGAATCTCACCCTTTCATTTCCCTGCAAGAAGTAGCCAGATAGTCAAAGTGACAAAGCATACGTGGATCCGCATGCCTAATTAGACCGTTTGACTCGGAAACAGTACGCGTAGTTGTCTTTGATCTAATAATCTGAGTAATAGATAAATAAATAAACAGATCAAAACTTTATTAGATGTAAATGCTCTGTGATCTCCCGCCACTGTTTCTCCCATGACTCATCTATGACTTAAGTCTGCCACAGATAGTAGCTTCATGGTATCCACATGCCCAGACCTTGAATTTCCATTCAAGTTCAAGTCGAGGGAAGATGCAGAAAGCATCTGAGAAACGCTCTCATCAGAACCCTAATGATGTCAGCCAGTGCCTCGCAGCTCCTTCGTCATTGTGTCACCCACAGTCATCCGCAAGGGCCAAGTCCCAGATTGAAGAAGCCTAGATTTGACACTTGTACAGAAGACATGATGACCAATCCTGAATAAACTTCCCGCGGGCCCTCCTTCCAGCCAACACGAATGAAATGATCATTTGCATGAGATATGTATGCAGCTATCCCTACGCCGAACGGATACACACCCGAGACTCCTCTCTCGGCATGCCGAGGATGCGAAAAACCAGGTTATATTGGAGCATACTTGAATAGTCTATCATATTTGGTGCAAGACATTGTATCACTTCTTCTGTTCCAGGTTTTTTCATATGCTTGTTTCATTTTTCTGGGGAACTCTACACCTGGGATGTACGCAAGCTTCCCCACCCTCATCCGGACCTCAATGCAGCAATGCGACTGCACCACCTTCCCGTGTCACCTAGGTACCCTTTCGCCCCCTATTCAGGTCACACGGCCCCTCCACTAGCTGGACCTACCGAGGATGTCGGTCCAACCTGGAAAGACGCAGGGACCAATACCTAATCTGTGGCTGCAGAGCCCGTCATAGTGACAAGCGATGTCTCACACTGGTTTCTCTGCTTGGCATATGTACAATTGACCAGGTAGAGACAGGAACCAGCAAGAAGAAAGATCAAGTTTGAATCAAAGTTGACTATTTGAGACTGAGAGATTGGTTTTCTCTCAACTTGAATGCTGTGGTGTCGGGTTTGGACCTAATAGCAACTTGAGGTTCTACATACTCATACCTAGGACTTAGGTAGTTGTACATACTCAGTGATTCATTGGGCGTTTCCCTCCGATAGATCTGCATGTACGAAAGTCAACATGATATTGAATCCATGGATCCAGTCAAGGCTGTTCCCTATTTTGGATTGCGATCTAAAGATCCAAAAATACTCGTAGTTCTTGAACTACCACATTCTAATATCGAACATGAGCAGTTCCTGTATCGCATTCTCCGGGGTGAATATCTCCGACTTACACCTACCCTACACACCGAATTCGATTATGTTACTAGTCACGATCGCCTTTACACTTTGTGTATAGCAAGACTGCCAATTCCCACCCGAGCCATTCCTATAAGCAATGAGTAAGGTGGATTTAGGTCACATTCATCAGCGTGAGCACTAGTAACGCCGTAAGACCCAGACCCATTAGCCATGCCTTTACCAGTAAACACTCGAATCTTCGCATCTCAAGCCAGCATTTGAACATTTCTGTGTACATTCCACGCGGAGAGTTTACTGATAACATCTGACCAAAGGCTAAAATCCTTTTGAATTGAGTTTGTGAGGGCTTTGGGTTCTCGGCCCGGGGCTGTCTAGATGTCTAGATCTTTCCTATTA
This sequence comes from Penicillium herquei, assembly GCA_039634405.1. Classification (NCBI taxonomy): domain Eukaryota; kingdom Fungi; phylum Ascomycota; class Eurotiomycetes; order Eurotiales; family Aspergillaceae; genus Penicillium; species Penicillium herquei. The sequence goes on from CP098390.1 coordinate 3,216,046, forward strand.
TTTTTCTGTTAACTTTGTTTTTTTTACTTGCTGATCTGACCTGGAGTGTCAGACAGATATTGCAGACCCAAGACTGATGTTACTACTACTTCAGAATAACCTCCAGAGTTGGTTAGGTTAGGGGTGGATCCCCTGGACTTTGCAGAAGTGAATATTTGAAGTTTAGGGCAACGGACAATAACAGCGAATACTCATAACGATCACTACGCTGATCGAATATTACACCTCGATTTGGAAGGAGTCTTTAGTGTTTGTGAAGTTTAACTCTGGAGGCACTCGGAGTCTTCTTCTGCTCCCTTTGACTTTTATGATGCTTGGGTAGAACTTGAATGTACAGGTGGCTGGCATGAGAAAAGCTTAAAACTTCTACCGATGCCCAGATTTTCCTTTATCCTATACTGACTCCCTTGATAGCCAATAAATACACTAGTCCAATCTTTCAAGTTGGATTCATATCTTGGACAATATTGAAGTATCCATATGAAGAGATGAGCCATAGTAATAATATGTAGTAGATGCAATATAGTAGACTAGTCCATCAAATATAGTATTGACCAAGAACACTGCAACTTGAACCACTATTTAGTAGTTATTCAGGTCATCCCATTTCAATCCTAGAAATATTTGTTGCATTCATCTGAGGCTCTACTATATTCATCCTAACCATGTAGGTATGGATAGTACACGATATAAAACTTGAACTACCTACAGTACAACCCCTATCCCTCTACAAGCAAACCAGAAATCGGGAACAAATAATCCAAATGACAACAATCCCAGCACTAGACATAGGTAGAAACGAAATCAAGTACCAGGTACCAGGTACAATCCAAGACCGATGCCGCAAACCGTGAAGAACTCGGCAATCCAACACCCCCTCTACCCGAGACGCGTGGACTCACCCTGTACCTCGAATCAGGCAATCTTGCATTATGCATCTGCCGTCCAACCGCGCAATCTTATCTTTTCCCTATAGGATCGGTTCCAAGGCCAGGGCTTTGGGTGTGGATGGATCTGGTGATCTGAGTTGCCATGTTCTTGCCACGGTCCACGGATGCAGAATTTGGAGCTTGGGCGTTTTGTTTCCACGTGGAAACTGTGAGACGATGGGTTTGGATTTCTTTCTTTATATTCAGTGTGTTGAGTGGGATTAGCTATTTTACTACACGTGCATAAAAGTACTTTGTCAGTATGGAGTTATGCTGGAAGTACTCAACTGTTTCTGGCTGAAAGGTTATTAGTACCGTAGTGGTATACGAATCACTCTTACTATACACACAAATGACTGGGATAAAATGTGATGAGACTACAGGTACAGCAACTAAACTTAGAGATCTAAGGGTCTTATACAAACTACTAGTAGTAAAACTTTGGAATATCGGCTGTAGAGCCATGTATTGCACTAGAGGGCCAGGTACAAGGACCCGCGGGTGAGACTGTACATAACCGGATGTACGTCAAAACCTCGAAGAAAAGAACAAGTGAAGGTAGGGGGCGACGGCTATACACGTCGCGATCATCTCGGGCAAGCCTTGCAAATTCAAATTTGCAAGCGAGGTTGATCAGGCCACAGAAGTGGAAGTTCAGGGAAAGAAAAAAAAAATCCCATAAGGGAGTGGAGGAAAAATAGACACTTTGAAGGAAAGTGTAAAGAATAGAGAGGATAAAAAAAAGTCATTCAAGACTGATCGGAATCTTTCATCGCAACACACGCACACATCAAAGTTGGCAATGCCAAAGTTGCCAGGGCTGAGGATACCAGGCGAATGAATGGTAAGCCAATAAGGCTCTTCTAGAGAATTATCTCTAATGGAATGAAGGTTGGAAGGTAGAAAGGAGACAAAGGTTTTAGAATAGCTTCAAAGGCAAAGAAAAAGTAGGCAAAAAAAGGCCTGCACTAAGAATGGAATAATGAAAAGGTCATAATCGGTTTGTCACATGATGGTCGGCATTACATGAGGGGAGTCTTGCGCTTCTCAGCGCTGGACAAAACAAGCATTGGAGTTTTGCGGCGCTCAGGTGCTTGGGCAGCCTGGCCCTGGCCCGCAACGACAGCCGCCACAGAAGGAGAGGAAGCCTCTGAGTGCGAAGAGAACTGCTCAGCACGAACCTCAGCAAACTTGGCTGAGAAGTATCCATCCTCGCTGGTAGGAGAGACACTCTGGAAGGGACTCTCAGGAAGAGACCGGCGACCAGACTTCTCCTTGCGCTCAGAGCCAATGGCACCATTGGCGGCCGCACGAAGGCTACCAAGGCTAGGCTTGCTAGAGAGACTACCACTGCGCACAGTAGCATCATCACCATCCGAGAATGTGAACTCCTTCTCACTCGCGGGGGTGTTGGTGCCACCGCTGCTGTGGTAGCCATAGCTGCGAGTATCACCACGACGCTCAATGCCAGCACGAACAAGATTGTGCACAGCACGGCGTCGCTGACGAGTCGCAAAGTTCTTGCTTCCTTCATGCTTGGAAGTGGGCTTGGCCAACAGTTCCTCGAGCGCGGGAGGGCCTCGAGGCTGGCGGGTGGGATGCTCGCCAGCACGCGCCTGACCAGGTCCAAAGGTTCCAGTTGCCGGAGTAGGAGGGAAAACTGCGGATCGAGGACCGAATCCGGCATTTGCTTTGCTCGTATCAATAGTGGTCTTCACCGTCGGGTTAAAAGATGGGGACTTGCGGTGATTCCGGCGGAATGCACCACCAGATGACTCCGTGGGTGGTGAGGGGGAACCAGTGGGAGGAGAGACAGGCTGGGAGAAATAAGCCTGCGAGGAAGCAGAGTCTGCAGGTGGGGAGATCTCAGCGCGGAATTGAGGCACCTGGAGGTCGGCAGGGTAATTACCTCCGTGGTACGAGGTATCTTCCTGCGAGCTGTTGTCCATCACATAGCTTTGCTGACCAGTCAGAGGATTGAACACAGAGAACAGACCGGGCTGGCCGGGGACCGGCTGCACAACCGGCTGAACACCCTGTTGAAGCTGCTGCTGGTAGAATCCAACATTAGGCATCGACAGTCCGTGCATCTGCTGCTGCTGTTGCTGGGGAAGAGACATCCCCAGGTTCAGATTCTGAAACTGTTGCTGAGCTGCAGCTGTGACGTTGATCAGCTGTTGCTGAAGACGCTGCTGCTGCGCGGCCAGAAAGAGATTGGTGGACATCAGCTCCGCATAAAGATTCTCGTCCATCACCTCACCACCACCAATGTCAAGCGTCGGAGGTGCAAGCACCTGTTCCGGGAGAGTGTACATTGGGCGATTGTGGCTTTGGCTCTGACTCTGGTTGTGACCCTGTCCGTGGCGCTGCTGTTGACGCGACTGCGATTGTGGCTGCGCCTGCGAATACATGTTGTGCGATGCGTAAGTGTGCTGCGGGAATCCAGCTCCCGTGGCTGTTTGAGGAATGCGGTCAGACTCGCGGTGGCCCGACATTCGGAGACTGTCCATGGCGTGACGTTGCTGCTGCGAAGGAATGGTTGCGGATCGAGGGGCGGTTCGGAGCCCGGCCAAAAGGTGTGACCGACTTGTGCGCGGGGTAGCGATCGAGGCCGATGCCTGCGACTCATCGATAGTGGCGATCTTAGGAGGTACGCTCAGGCGTTTGATGTGAGAGCCTTTCCCCCGGGAGGCGAAGCCAGAGCTTGGGACTCCGAGGGAACTGCCATTATTGAAAGAGTTGTTGTACGTCATTTGAGCTAGACCGCCAGCGTCCATGCTCATAGTTCGAGGAGAAGGTGTGAGATGGGTGAGATGAGGTATGTGCAAAAGCTTTGAGCGAACAGTCGGGTCGAAGTGAGGTAAGGTATCCGAGAACGAAGTGGGATGGCGAGCTTGGGATCAACCACGAAGCTTCAAGCTTTCCCAGTGAATTAGATGATTATGAAAAATCTAAGTGAAGAAAAGGTATGTTGAAACCAAGAGAAGATTCGAGGTTTCCAGTTGAGAGCAGAGATCGTGGGGGGTTCGGGCGACGCGATTTCTTGAATCACGAAATCCGTCAGCGTGAAAGGTTCGTTAGGCAGAATTCTAGGTCACGGACCACAAGCGAAGGTATGCAATAATAATGCTGTTGGAACAGACTCTCAATGCAGACCAAGAAAAAGTGAAGCCAGTATTATCAAGCTGTACAATAGAAATGTGGTGATGATGATGATGTTTGTGTGTGGATCTGTTGTTTTTCTCTTTTTTTTTCTTCTCTTTTCTCTCGGTAGCGGAAGCCGAGGAACCGGGAATTCAACACAAATGGGAAATTGTAGAAAGTGAATTAGACGAATAGTCGAATAAGGACTATCGAGGGAGCACCGGAAAGAAAAGGGGAGATGCTCTGCAAGTCCCCAGTAAAGTGAAAATAGATGCGGTATGACGCGGGTATCTCGAGGGGATGAAGCGATCCCGAAACACGATCAGCCAAGCAACCCAGATGTGGTAATAATCACAGGTGGCAAGTTGAAACGAAATTGGCCCCAGGCACGAAGGATGCAAGAATGGAAATGCGGGATGCGAAGATCGTGTGGGTTGTGGGTTTGGGGGGATTTGGAGCACAAATCGAATCTCCCAAACAACGCTTTTTCTTCAGGGGCGGAAACGAATCGCGGCGAACTATTTGCAAACGGGGGTAGGTTGTGGGGATTTTTTGGATATTTTTTTTGACGACTTATTATTGAAGTAGAATATTTTTTTGGATCCCAAACAACCGGGGAAATGAAAGAATGCGAAGAAAAAGAAAAGAAAGAAGAATGGATGAAGATTGGAGAGGGGAGAGAATGAAGAGGAGAAGAAAAGCGGATGAAAGCCAATGTGGGTGCCTCAGGCCCACCACGGAACCAGTCAATGTTGATGTATGTATCACCAGTCAAAAGAAGAACATTAACTTATCGAGGAGGAGAGAGAAAAGAGGGAGGGAAGGAGGAGAAAAAGGGCAAAAAAGAAGAAGAAATCAGAATTTTGGATATTGGGCTGAAATTCAGATTATATGCCAGATGTCTCTGCTCCAACATTGATCTACTATGGAGTACATACATCGACAGGTATGCATGATTTACGAAGTATGAATTCTGATTCGAAGATCCAGATATCCGGAGTACCACGGAGTACACCTTGACCACCCAACAAGCGATTTATCCCCATTGACCAGTCGATTAGTCCATTGACCCCAGGGCTGAGAACATTGAACCAAGGGAGCTGGGGGATTAGGGAGCATCATCCAATCACCAACCAATACACGCCCAAAGCGTGATGAGCCCATTCTAGACCAGAATTCCCATCACATCTCCCGAGATTATTATTGGCTGGCAGATGTGCTAGTGCCTCCTCATGATGTCCGCTTCTTCGTCTCACAATTCCCCTGGAGCCGCCCGGCGTTACTGCCAAGACTGGGGCTTGCAGCCAATAGATGCACCTTAACCGCTGACGGAGGCTCTCCGATGTGAGTACGCTGGATTTCATGAATGGAGCTCTAGTTGAGAAGGTTCCTATTGTTCTCTGTGTTTGGTGTATGGGGCTCTCGCGTGATTATGATCTACGTAGATTCGTGTCAATATGGGTCGTGACACGCTGGTCATTGGAGTGGCGGTGGGGATGTGATTTCTTATACTAAAATGGGAAGGGTTCATAGAATGATGACATGCATGTGTTGGTGGCAAATCAAAAACTTGAAGGAGAGTGACACTACAGATAGTATAGTAGACGAGAAAAGAAATTATAAAATCATAAACTGTCATTTGTTTTTATGTACTTCATGGAATGTTTTACATGAAGTGAAAAAGCCAGGAAGTGGCTAGTGGCCGAACCAGGTTCCCCGCAAGCCCCGAACTTCCTTCACGGAGGATACCGAGATGATGAAGAATAATAAATGGAGTGGGGACAATAAATGAATAAAAAACTCCGTGTCAAAAAAGGAACAAGAATGGGAAAATGGTATCAGAGCAAGTCTGATAAAAATAAGTCAGAAACGTTAGAGGGGTATCTGCTGGACATGCAAGGACAAGCCAGAAGTGTACAAAATGAAGAAGTACAAAGGAGAGTCATAAAAGGTACCGTAGGTAAGAAACCACAGAGGTAATCTGGATTAAGCATCCACAGGCACATAACCAGAAGGCAGCGTGGTGGAATCCACCTGGGAAGGCAGTCGGCGGTGACCCGGGTCAGGAGACGCGACCTTGGCTGTAGTACCCATGCGCTGGAATTCAAGAGAGTCGGCCAGTTCTGCTGCCATGGGATCAAGCTCCTCTTCTTTCAAACCAGTGGCTAGAGCAACCAGCTTGCGATGAACATCGTATTTGGTGCTTACACCCGCATCCGCAGTCTGTTGAGCGAGGTCGTGGACAGCCTTACGACGCGTCTTCTGTGCCGTGCATAACTCGCGAGCAAGTTGGTATCGAGTGAGCAGTTCTTCTTTGCTGAGTGAGGAAGGGTCCGTCACGGGAACCTTTGGTGGCAAGGCAGCAACTGACAATTGTTGGACAAGGCGGACATGTTGGACGCGTTCGAGAAGCGACTCATAGTTGACGCGTAGCTTCTCGTAACGCTCGCGTTGCGCGTCAATAGACTCGTTTTCGACTCCTTTAACAGCAAGTGTGGCTAACTGATTCTGGATCTTCTCGCGATCCGACTCAAGCTGCTGAAAGAGTGCTTCAGGGTCGGCAATATCGTGCGAGTCGTGTTGATTCACCTTGGAGTTGCCATACGTGACGGCAAGCTTCTTGTTTGCGTCAGCCATAATGGCGCTGATTTTTGAGAGAAGGTTGGAGGTAACGGCAGAGTTGGCCGGAAGCTCTGCAATGTTTTGACGATCTGAAGGAAGCGTTGCCTCAGCGTCCATCTGATCATTTGCCATTGTAACAGACGAGGGAGCAGGCGGGATGAAGGAATCACCATCCATTTGGGACCTATGCGTCATTCCCAGTGCCATTTCGCCCTTTTTGTTCATCAGATCACCCGAGCGAGGACACTGGGCAACAAGCATGTTCACAAGACGGAAAGCTCCATTTCGAGCAGCTACAAGAGCGGCAGTATCACCATTATCATCTTGACAGGCCAGTAGCATTTCAAGTTCATCTTGAGAAAGGGTGTGACAAAGTCTTTCCAGCAATATCTCGCAATAATATCTTGAACTCTTCCATTTGCCTTTGCTTCTGGTGGTCTCAGCAATGTGATGGAAGATCGTGGCTCCGAACCAGTCTCGAAAGGTAACAGTATCCAACAAAAGATCTAGAAGGGCAGGGAAAGTTCGCTTTTCGTAATTATTAGTGAATAATACAGCGCGGACAAGCGGGGTTTCTTCATGAATAGACAACGCTTTCGGATTCGCTGCCCGACGGAGGAGATCTTGCACAATCTCTAGATCGCCCATAGCACAGGCCCAGTGCAGTGCAGTATTGCTGGATTCATCAATGGGACGGTCAACTTGAAAATGAGCTGGGGGCTCAGGAGGATGGATCCGCGTTGCTTGAGGTGCATCGCCGACAGTCATAAAGTAGTCCAGCAGTTGATCACCATACATAATGTGTTCCTGTTCAGTCATGGACATGACGGGCGCGTCATTCACGCCGCGCTTACGCTTGCGCCCTCCAGCCTGGGACAATTGCATCATATCTTCGTCCGCAACCATAGAAGATGACTCGAGGGCTGCTTGTTCAATGGACTCGTTGTCATCGAATGTAGTACTCATCTCATATTGTTGTTCGTGAGGAATGGTCGGAGGCCCCATGTTTCGTGGAGTTGGCTTGGCCGGGATAACAGAGAAGGCCTCCGACGCTGCAGCCGAAGCTTCCTTGGCTTTCGCAGATTTGCGAGGTGCCCTCGGCTTCGAAGAAGCGGTAGTATTCTTTGGAGCGGGCGGAGGACTGCGATCTCCCGCGACGTAATCGAAGATAGGCAGAAGCTTCGCGAGGACTTTGTTGCGCTCTGCCAACATGCGAGCTTGAGGTAGAGGAATCCATGTTCCTGAAATGATGACAGTTTAGTCAGTTTGGTTCAATCGTAAATTGATTGCCCAAGGCTGAATCTGGGAGCAGTCCGAAGACGACGTACCCTGATATTTTCCGTAGCCGCCTTGGACTTTTTCGTGGACTCCCCTCTGCACTTCTCTTTCCAAAATTCGAGTCCTCGCAGGCTTGTCAAATCCAGCAGCCTTAAGAATATGTGTCGCATTTACCCAGTCATCTTCTCTCCGTCTCATCACACTATCTCCATCAATCTTGAGTTCATATACCGGTACCTGCAGGGATAGCAATCAGTTCCAAGAACGTGGGCAAAAAGAGAGTGGCTAGGTGATATGCAGATCAGGTCCAGATTTAAATGCAGGAAAGAGACGGCTTACACTGCTATAAGTGGCCGAGTAAATCGAGTCCATGCTCGCCATCACGAATCGTTGTGAGGCAGCAGTAAATGAAGGGGTGTCGAAGCAAGTGAGGCGAAAAGAAGCTAGGGTCTCTTAAATCAAGTGGTTCGGGGTCCTTGAGGCTAATTGATAGGAAGAAAGGGCCCGATTCGATGCATCGCATTCACCAACAATCAGACGGAAGGCGTACTTCGAGACACGATTTGCTGGGTGGAGTCGAGGGTAGTCGACGCGTCTACGTGACCGCGTTAAGTGGATTTTAAGCGCTAGTCTACTTTGGGTATCAATCGTTAGATACGAGCCAATCCAATCAAAATGGCGCGATATCATTATATAAGCACAATATCATGTTTAGATCACGTGATATTTAATCACCTGACCGTAGGGTGAGTCTTTACATAAGCACGATTCAATTGCCCAATCATGTGATTTCTATATCACATGACTGTATATCGGGAGCAAACGAGATACCTCAAAGTTGAAGGCCAGGTCCGCATAACCGCGAATTGCCCCAGTCTATATCCCCTCCGCCGCCTCTCCACCCCTTTCAATCCCTATCACAATGACTGTCGTCGAGTCAGTGAAGAGCGCCGTGGGCCTCGGAGAGACCTCCGGTACGAATATCCTCCCAATTGAACCCCCGTCTCAAACCTGACCTAAAGCTAACCGCGATCTTCTTGACAGCTACCCGCCAGGAGATGTCCGACGCCCGCCTTCCCATGCAATACCGTGATTCATGTGCACATCTCTTGATTCCTCTGAACCGCTGCCGACAAGCAGAGTACTACCTTCCGTGGAAGTGCGAGGTACGATTTCGATATATTCCTATTCGAGCACCGCAATTGGAAAAATGGACTCAATTCGATAGTATTACTTCAGAACGAAAGCGCTAACTTTTTCTGTGCATTTAGACTGAGCGCCACACTTACGAGAAGTGCCAGTACGACGAGTTCAAGAAGCGCGTTGCTAAGATGGATGAGCTCCGGGCCGCCAAGGATGGTGCCCGTAGCAACTAAGCTTGCCGACCTTTTTTGTTGTGTGTTTTCAGAGGGCTGCTGGACTGGTAGCAGGTTATGTACATAGACGATATTCCGAGACTACTCATGGACTGCCTCTTTTGGCGTTGGGACTATTCAAGTTCTTTAATGGCTTCTTCTTGGCCCGCGGGCATCAAACTTACCCAGTGGACAGAACAGAGTCACCTGCTATTATTTCCGATCGCTGCTGTCATTTATATGACAGCAACACCCCAGATAATCTGTTCATACCCCGATCATCGGAGCAGATATATGCACGAGCTCAACCATCCCTTAGAAGATGGTTCGTCAAGCTCAATTCCACAGCGGCTCCAGCGGCAACAATGTAGATTTGTCAGCGGTGGTTGCAATACGACCTCGGGCATGTTTCGGATTGGTGGGTGACTTGCAGATCCAACCGCGCAGCAGGGGTCGTATTACTGCTTTTCATGCGACCCGAACTTGATGCGGTATAAGCCGGGGGCCTAAGCCTAAGCCTAAGTCATAGCATGGTGCAGGTTACTTTGCAGGGATCTTCTGCCACAAGACCAGGGTAATGATTGCTCATCATGTATATGTACGATTAAATAATCAACAAAAAAAAAATAAGATGAACATCGTTGCGACTTCCTCTAATCCTTGAATATACCTACTAAGAGTACTAACTGAATCCCATCTCAGTAATCCGCATCACCTGATTGCTTAGAAATCCAGGTTCTTATCGCCGAGATCTTGCCCCGCCGGGACAGCCGTTAGAGGAGAAAATTCCCCCTCCATGCAAGAATTGAAAAGAAACGGGCGGAACGGGCCCATGCGCGGTCTTTGATCTTCCTCTAGTTATTCTTATTCATATCTGCATCTATCACCTCATTTCTCCCCGGGATTCTTCGACCTGCCGAGTTAAGCGCGTCATCTTATATCTACTTTACGACGCCCTGGGGCTCTTTGATCGGCATAGCGGGGATTGGAACATTGAATTGTCAGCGCGATGGGTCTACTGTATGAGTTCTTCCATTCTGGCTTCACATGAGTGACAATTAACCAGTCTGTCTAGTGCTCTCGGAACTGCATTGGAATGGCCGGAAGCCAAGAAGAAGGCCCACCAGGTGCGCCAGTGGGGAATTGAGGTATAAGCCGCTGTCACCAGGGCAGAACACGAGAGACCTGCCCGGGTTTCGTCAAAAGCATCATGGTTCTGACTTCTTATATAGCAACTGTTGGCAAATTGGCGTCGGGCAAAAGGGAAGGAGCGAGATGCTCTCCTTTGGGGTGACGAGGTACGATCCGTGAATACTGGCAATATAAATTTGAAATGGAAGCTTACGGTTTCATTTCTGGGATGATAGGTCGAATACCTTGTTGTGGCTCTCGACGATGAGGCCAAAAAGGCTCGATTGTCTTTGGCGCAAGCTGAGATTCTGAAGTCACTCGCTCGGGACGAAGCCCTCTGGCAGGCTGGGTCGGGTAAGAACGACAGCGATGGAGAACAGTAAGCATGGAAACAGGCATTCAAGAGCGAATTGTGGTTTGTTGACAGTCAATCAGTGCTGGCGAGGAACCTCCGCATTTCCATCCCGAGTTCGGACGATTCATGCTCGAAGCCACGCCAGGTCAGCCATGGGGCATTGGATTCAAAGACTTGCTGAAAGTGGAATCTAATATGAAATGGCGGTATGTTTCTATATTTGGTGCTTGATCACAGGCCAAAAGGCTGATTATATCCCAGACGTGAAGTTGCGAAAGCACATATGGCATCTAATGAATCACCCATCACTTTAACAACATTCCCCCGACTGGGAACAAAAGATGACTACATCCAGCCTTATTATCCTCCTTCAGGGCCTGCACTTCGCTCGCAGTTTGTTCCCGATGAGATTGCGAACCCACATATCCGATTCCCCACGCTGGCCGCCAACATTCGATCACGTCGAGGACGTAAGGTGGAATTGAACGTGCCCATTTTCAAGGACACAAACACCCCGTCGCCATTCAAAGATCCCACTGTCAACTACGACCTGCACCTCTGGCCGGAGGACGATGATGTCCGCAACGGTGCCGCTAAGGACGACCACGTTTATATGGACGCCATGGCCTTCGGAATGGGTAGCTGCTGTTTGCAGATTACCTTCCAAGCAAAGAATATGACTGAGGGTAGAAAGTTGTATGATCAACTCAGTCCCCTTGGCCCCATCCTCCTAGCGCTCACAGCTGCTACCCCCATTTATAAGGGATTCCTTGTGGATACCGATGTCCGATGGAACCAGATCGGCGGAGCAGTGGATGATCGAACCCCTGAAGAGCTTGGCGAAGCAGTAAGTTTTCCCTCCCTATGAAGTAATTTTTGAATTAAACAGGACTTTGGCTCACACTGTTGGAAATAGCCTCTCAAAAATGATCGATGGAGAATTCCCAAATCTCGCTATGCTTCAAACTCTACTTATCTTTCGCAAGATCCTCGACTCCGAAAGGAATACTTTGACCCAGATCTGGTTATCGACGAGGATATTAAGAAACGACTGATGGATGGAGGCATGGATGACCTACTTGCCACACATTTCGCACACCTTTTCATTCGTGACCCATTGGTGATCTTCTCTGAGGATCTTGAGGAGCTCGACTTGAACAAGGGTGATCATTTTGAAAACCTCCAGTCCACCAACTGGCAACATATGCGCTTCAAGCCCCCTCCATCAGAGAAGGACGATATTGGCTGGCGAGTTGAGTTCCGTTCGATGGAAATCCAGATTACCGATTTCGAAAACGCGGCGTTCAGCATCTTCATTGTTCTCATTACCCGAGCGATCTTGAGTTTCGACCTTAATTTCTACATTCCTATTCAACGCACTACGGAGAACATGGAGACTGCCCATGCCCGCAACGCTGTGCTTGACGAGAAGTTCTACTTCCGCAAGGATCCTTTCTCTCGACGAGCCCCACGCCCATCTGCTCAGCCGTCTCCATACGGCAGCACCTTTTCCTCTGCGACCTCCTCCGCAGTTAACACACCGCCTCCATCCCCTCCTCTTAGCCCTGTGGAGTCGGAGTATGAATTAATGACTATTTCCGATATCATTAATGGTTGCGCGGATGGGACCTTCCCGGGTCTCATTCCCCTTGTGGAGTCCTACTTAAACAGCGTCAACGTGGATGTCGAGACCCGATGCTTCCTTGCAAGCTACCTTGATCTCATCCGCAAACGCGCAGACGGTACCCTCTGGACTGGAGCCCGCTGGATTCGTGAGTTTGTGGCCAAGCACCCAAGCTACAAGCACGACAGTGTTGTGTCCGAGGAAATCTGCTATGATCTTGTCAAGGCAGTTGAGGAGGTGACAAACAAGGAGGGCCGGGATGGTTCCCTTGGTTGGGAGCTTCTTCGAGGCAAAAAGAATTAAGATAGAAGCTTCTTTGCATTGCACCCATGTAGATAGATATCCCCGGGGTTGGGATTGAGTTACATTTTTTAGATACGATGACTTTGCACATAATAGCAAGCAACCCGAGGGCAGCCCCTTGTGGTTTCGATTCTTTTGATGAATTATCACACGCATTTGAAACGCATTCTTCATTTCACAGTTTCAATCCCCATACATATTAAGATATCGACTAGTCCAATCTCATATGGTTAACTTCATACTAACATTCACTGGCATCTATTATAGGCAATTAATATCCTGCCGGAAGCCGAGATCGATATCGTCCGTCCTACACAAACCTCGATCTGATGCTCAATTAGGATGAGACAAGGTGGAGACAGTGTCTGACAACATCTAACCTTGGAATCGACCGGCGCACATTGTTGCAACGGTTACAGCACCGTCCCTTCATGGAAATAATCAAAGGGAACAATTGCCTCATCTAGCAACGAGGCGTCTGCAAAGCCAAGACAGAAGTAAAACCAGATCTCCATACATGCACATGTGTAGAGTATCTTTTTTCGAGAAACTTTTCGAAGTAAAGATATCTCGTCCTACCATCCCGACATTCCATTTCTCCCCGAAATTCAGTGTCTGTTCCAGCCTCTACCTTGAATCATCTCAACACATCCCTCCAATTCATTCGAGAATTTGAAATACCAGTGGCATCCCAGATCCAAAACTTACACAATCTCAAATCAAAACTGAATATGTGCTGGACAACCTCCTCTCCACCCCCACCCCCATCCACAGAAATCGATTCCATCCTAGCAGTAACCCACGGTTTCCTCACAGCGCTCAACACAAAATCCCGTCTAGAATTCGAGAAACACTGCATCCGTGCTGGGGGAATGTCCCTTTCCCCGCCATCACCTACACCTCTACGATTCTGCACCATCGGATCCTTCATTGAGTACATCGCCACGCTTCAGAGTGATATACAGGAGCGGATCTGGGATCCAGAGGTCAAGGTACAGGAGGGAAGCAATCTCGCCGCTGTTTGGGCATCTTTTCGGGCGAAGGTTAATGGGGTTGTGGATCATGTGGGTGTAGAGATTTTTATTTTGCATAAGATTCAGGGGGAGTGGAAGGTTACAGGGTTGGCGGATTCCTGTAGACGGCCTACAGATGAGGAGATGGGGATGGAATGAGTGCACATATGGTATATTCAAATGTTGATCTGCATATGCTCCAGACCATAGGGCTGAAAGGGAGGAACTATTGAGATCGACCAAGTGTCGGGTGGGGTTTCTGGTTCTTGTTTTTGGGACGCACTGTAGTCCGAATCGAATCCTTTTCCAATCCAAGTTTTCTTGACAAATGCAGATGATCTATTCACCGAATTTGAATGGAATCTTGGTAGCCTTCGATCTGTATCCACAGAACCATTCGCAGTCTTTAGTATTTTCGATTCGGAAGCTCGGGTTCTCCATATGTTCCAAGGTGGATCAACACGATGAGGATTCCACACTCCACTTTTCGAATTCTATGTGTAATTTGTATAAGCTTGAGCTCGTAGGGCTGGGAATCGGCACATCCGGAAGCCTTCGGTACCCAAGCGAGGCATTTTGGTGGATTTCAGTGGGTCAATATCAGAATCTGCCCCCAGACAAAGGTAAGATTGCCAGTGGTAAACACTACACATGTGCAAACTAGAGAATTCCAAGACTAGTATGTTCCACCACGAAAGGATGATTAGTGCAAGTGATTCTATTCCATATTATGCATGAGGACTCGTACACAACCTTGCAACAATGTTTCCACCCTCACCTTAACTCTCCGGTGTCTGGCGTGTGAAGAATTTGGTTGACCCGCTTCTTGTGCTAACTGGCTAGAGCCTAGCTGTAAGATATCCTGCTTTCAGGAGAAATCTTCAAGTTGACGGGTGTATCTAGGGAGTGTACCTATACCATATGAGTTGTATTCAAGTTGTTCTATCTTTGTATCAGCTACCACGATATGATACTAGCATACTAGCGCTCCTTGTGGATCGACCAAACATCCAATGTTTGAATTCTGCATGCCAGACATTGTACTCCTGCCTCCTATGTAGTAGCAAATACTGGCATGAACACACATGCATGGTCCACATGTAGGTAGAGTTTGAAAAGTATGAATCCATGTCAATAGATGTTTCAGGCAAAAACAAAAACTACATTGAAATTCCAGCCTCTTCAACACCACCTCGGCGTCAAGACAAAACAAGATGCCGTCTTTCTTCCAGCCATGTCACTCGCAGGTCTCGAGTAATCCATCCGTTCACTTCATGAGCATACAGGGCGATCTTTGAGTACAATTCTTCGCCGTATTAGTATACTAAGATGAGGTGCTAAAGTATCATCCATCTGCGCATTGTTGATAGTCGTCGTGATCACCTTTGTCCATTCCACTGGTTGTCTTCCCGACGATACTAGGGTTTTGAAAGTCACTCCAGATAATGGCAAGGAACTGACACTCGATACGAAACAATATCGACCGATATCCAAGAGAACGGTCATGGGGATATCGACGAGCACATTCAGCTCGAGATGGATCAAATCACAGTGTCCAGGCGGTACTTTGTGGGAATTCTTTGACATTTGATGCACTAGCACCTACATGAAAGTCGGATATGGCTTCATCATAGTTTATATTAATTTCAGCGTTGGAATCGAGAGGCATCAATCTTAAACTACGGGTAAATTTCAACATTTGCTCCCGAGGTCTGTCTTCAAATGTTGATTCAGATACAGACTATGCTACGGAAGCATACAATCAATCATCAGTCCAAAACATACTACACGTGCACATGTGCATCATGATGATCATGCATACATACTACTAGTAGGTGCATGCTAGATAGCACCTACTATAGATTGGGATCCGAATCCTGATGATTAAGCTGCATATATTCAGTGCCCAAACTGAGGGGTTGAGGATTGCGGCCCAATATCTGTGGGAGATTCATATTTAGATTCAAAAAAGCGGTGATTGTCCTCAATGCTCTGTTTTTCTATCAGAGGAATCAACATTTGAAATAACAGTCAAAGGACCAGCACAACTCGAATACTCCAGGTTTCGGTTCTATGAAAGCTCGATCAATCAAATCACGGACCGGCGGTATGAACACAGTTCCGAGCCATCCGCTGCCCCTTGCACATGTAAGACAGACCTGAGAGACTCAGTTTGAAACATAATGGTACTGGTAGTACGGTCATACTATCCACGACTATAGTAGTGGAATTTATGATTGACTCAAACATCGAACTGAAAACAGTTGACAAACAAATTAGCGTGTTATCTGTATGACAAGATCTTCATAGAGTTGAGTAAAGATAAGAATCAACTTTGAATTAAGGATAGATTCAACCTTGGAAGTCAAGCATCATATTATGGAAGCATAATTAGGCTCAGTTGTTCGATCTAGGTTCTAGACCTTAAACTCTCAACTATGCCCAGGTGACTACCAGTCATCGCTACGTCAGCTAATTTGTTACCAGGCAGTCACAATGGTCAATCATACAAAGTCAAGAACCTTGGAAAGATTAATAGATAAATCAGAATAGATAAGAGTAGATAGAGTAGATCATCCCTTCCTTTTAATGTACATGGTCACATATCGTCGTCGTCTCGTAATACCCCAGCCGCAAAGGTTGTAAAATTGGGGTTGTAAGGGAAAAAGAAAAAGAAGAAAAAGGAAGGACGAAGAAAGGGTAACGAAAGCACCTATTAGAGGTGCACCACCGTTGAAATCACCGAAAAGAAAATCACTTAAGCCCCATTGGTCAACGTCGCGGTGTCTTCGGTGGTAGGAGGGAAGATCTGACTATTCACGTAGCACCGTTAGTATTTGATTACACATGTAGTGCATATGTAGTGCACAATTCCCAAAGAAAGGATTACTCACGGCAGAATCTTCACATACGCATCCACATCCACTTGTTGAAAGAGACAAAAGATAACGCGGTCAATCTTGCCAGCATTCTCCGGCGCAAGCAGGAACGTTCGAACTTCATCTGCGGCAATAAATGCCGCGTCTTCATTCGGATACCCATATATTCCAGTGCTGACACACGAAAAAGCGAGAGTCCGGACGCCGCGCTCTGCGGCAACCTCCAAACTACGTCGGTAGCAAGATCGCAAAAGCTGCTCCGGGCGGGATGGGTCGCGACGAAATTCCATTCCATAGACAGGGCCGACCGTGTGAATCACACGGTGAGCAGGGAGATTGAAGCCTGGAGTGATTTTGGCATCACCTGTGTCACAGCCACGCAGTTCTCTACAGGCATCTAACAGCTGAGTGCCACCAGCAGCTCGGTGAATTGCACCATCTACACCACCACCACCCTCCAAGGCACGGTTGGCAGCATTGACAATACCATCGACCTTCAGCTTGGTGATATCATCCTTCAGGTAGGATACTTTGTCGTTCAGAGATTGGATGGGGCTTCTGTGGGTGGCTGATGATGAGGTAATGGGTGAGGGCGGGTGGGATCCATTCCTCACGGAACTAGCGATGACATGGAGCTTTCCAGTTCGGTAAAGATGGGAAAGGGTAGGAATTTCACCTAGGGTGATGACTGGAGACGCCATCTTTATGGAATTCCCTTTGCTGATTGGAGAGATAGGCGAGCAGCAGTGGAGGGAAACGAAGAAGAAGGTGGGGAGTTGATGAAAAAGAGATTCCCCGCGCCGTCTGGAAATTCCCCGCGTCGACCAGGGTTGGACACGCGTGGGTCACGTGGTTGCCATACCACTTTCTCCGTGGTTTCATTTAATCCATTTATCATCAGAGTGTGAAATTCTCATGAAGTTGAGTCAGGTTGGAGGCAGATATCCAGCAATGCTGGTCCCTCAATTCTGGGCCCTCCCTAATCTTACACCCGTGTGGCCGAACTATATACACCATCCCCGAATCAGACAACGCTTATGCAATCCTTCTAGGTCATCTTATGGCGCAACTATGAAATCGAAGATAACCAGAAGTCCCAAAAAAAAGGACTGTCCAAGATCTTGGAACAATTTTATTGGAATTGGGGAAAGCTAGAATCTAGCTGAGAGTGCTTCTAGACCTTTTCCCCTCTCTCTCTCCTGCCAGTGGGTGACCAGCTCTAAACCAGCATTTTACCAGTCAGCAGCTGTGAACATTTATCCACTTCCGAGGTCGAAGCTAATCGAGGACCTAAAGCCACCAGTCATACACCTGCAAATGATTGCAATCCAATCCAAAAAAGGCACCCAGGTGGAATGCAAATCTTATGATAAAAAAACACAAATAAAATAAATAATCATACGACTCATGCATCCAGGCCTACGCCTCACGCCATCCCTGGATCGGGCTTTTCCCCACGAGAAAGATAGTCCGAATGGAGATGTCATATTGTGAATGGAATCGATCGCGAGGCACTTAAAACGGAAAGCTGCATTGCATATGCGGCCTGCACGCGACGTAAAGGGGATACTTTCGAAGTGGTTCTTGTCATCCTTCCACCAACCATTTCCCCAGTCGATCACCTAGTCAATCGTGATGCATCCAATGAGCACCAAAAGTACGAGAGAATGGAGACGCACACACCGGGGTCTGTTCTCCGTGACCCAGCCCCCCTCTCCCCCCTCTCAGCCTGATCGTTTAAGCCAAGTTCGGGGTTTGGCCCCTCTCTCTCGAGATCCCGGTTGGCTATGGGTAGCAACGGATTCAGGGAAAGAAACTCTGAACAGTCAGCTTTGCCAAGCGCCTCGGTGGCACATGAATCTAAGACAAGCGTTCAGAGAGGTGTCATGGATGGATCGACCTTGATTCATGATTCATTCTTGGCTTTTCTGGGGAACCAAGCTCAAGGTATCGAAGTACTTGGAGAGAAACCACAATTAGCCTTGGTGGGAGAGTATATGCCGCAAGCCAAACCCGAAGGCTGCGCTAGGATCCTAGCCCATTGCCGGAAGGCGTTGGTACAATGGGTACAGCGTGTTTTGGTACTTTTTTGGGTTCATTCCTGTCCTATTTGGGAGTCCTGGACTAAAAGAGACAGATCAGCAAACCGTATGAAGTACGGTTAGCAAAGACAAGTTCTGGTACTCGGTATGAAGCATACAGGATACGTGAAATCTGGGAATCTGGAGCTTCTCATCTCGGATCACTCTCCCCGTCTCGTACTTGCCTCGTACTCAAATTTTGGTTCATTTTGATCCATCCCAAACCTCACGTATTCTGCAATAGAACTCCACTTTTTCCAAGGGATAAACCGAGTAACTGTGGAAACCTCGGGGATCAGGTATCGGGGATCAGAACCAGCAAAAAAAAACCAGAAAAAGAAAAAAAAAGAAAAGAAATTAGAATGGGAAACTCTAGACTTGTTTTCGTTCTGCATGGTTTACAAGTGGAGCCCGCAAAAACTCCTCCCTTTCTTCTCTTCTCTTTCCCCCTAGTCCCCGGGGGCCCTTCCAAACCGAATCCAGTGGAGTCAAAAAACGGTACCCGAGCCAAAAGGCCGTTTTGCTGTCATGGAGATTTGACGTTCCGAGGACCCGTGGATCTGCGGGGCCAGTCCATGTGTCTACGGTCGATAGTTGCGGGTGGTTGATTTGATTGAAGATTGCCGATCCTTCGGCTGTTATTGTCGTCGATCGCACGGATCTGTCTCATTTCGCCAATGACTAGCTTTGTCTAGCCTCCTTCCTGTTGGAGGAGAGAACACCGTGTGGATTTATCGTGGCGAATCTGGTCTCAGGGAAAACTCGGAGAATAATATTGAGGAGTTCATGCCATCGATGTTCAAGGAGTTCCCTCCGAACCTGTTCCTCCTTTTTTTTCCCCCTTCTTTTTTTTCTGGCACCGTACTAGGATGATCTTTCCTTGTTTTTTTTTAACTGTTTTAGATTGGACGTTGTTTTTTGTGGAGTCAACCCTGCCCCTGGGAAGAGGTTGAGTGGATACTTACTCCGTAGTGGCAGGTCACCTGAGTTTCTGGGAATTCTCGATACTAGTACCATTGTGGCATGGAATCCAAGTAATGAGAGTAAGCACTTACTCTGTAGAGTAGTATTCCCATACTCAAGATTTGGAATGAAGTTGTTCAACATTGAAGTGACAAATCTCTGTAGAAAAGACGAAAGGGTCAATGTTCTGAATGTGGTTTAGCTTCAGCTGTCATTCAAACTCAATTTTGGCGAATGAAAAGCGGTCTAGACTCTCCTGCATTGCACCTGCATATCGAGGATGTCATAGTATAAATTTATAGAGATACAGACATCTGGATGAGATACATAGTAGGAGTAGTACATGGATATTTGTTGACTTGGTGCATATTCGAATGTTTCATGCGTTGACAGAAATAGCACTGGAGGTATCTAGACTGAGATGCACATATTTGACTTCGAGTGGGAACTTGAAGGTTTTCACCCGGGATTGATTTGGAATATCCCAGTGTAGAAATTAGTACAGAGTGGACAGGTATAGCTATGGCCACCAGGATTCCAAGTTATTCCGTATGAAGCGACAAGGTATTTCAATCTGCATTACACTCTTTTGGGTACTCTGACCTCAGGAGAGTTCAAGGCTTAGAGTACGTCGCTGTCATGAATGTGTAAGTTGTTTCACGGTGTCACAGATATCGGTATCCAACCTCAATTTGGTAAATAATCCTTGAAGTCAGAATCATAGGCTTTAGCCTCGTCATCACTCTCATCGAGCGACGAGTATCGTCCGAGTAAACACCCAGAAAGCCCGAAATATTTAGATTCTCTGCCAGTATCCGACTGAGACGCATCATAATCAGTGCCGATCGAAGTCGGGATTCAAATTCAACCGCTGATCTCGGCCATCATGCATCTAATGCAAAAGCCGCATCCTATTCTTGACAGCCCAGTAAAGCTCGACGGGAAGGTTCCGGTGCATAAGCCTTGCATGGAGAGTGAAGTCGAGACCGGGATTTTCTCTGTATAGACTCGGCCGAGGAACGAGTTCAAAAGTATAAATCGACGATGGAAAAAAGGCCCGGAGGATCCATTTCATCTATCGAAGATGGAATAGAAGCCGCAAATAGCATAAGTCCCGAGTTAGCGCAACTAGTTCAGAAATCGGTGATGGACGGAATACTCCTGAGCCCCCTGGTCTGGTGTCTGGTCTTGATTCCTTCCTAAGGCTTTATTGAGAGTGCAGGCGTTAGAACCAAACTAAGAACGCCGTTGCAGGGCTCGTGCGAGGGTGATCAACTGTTCGCCACAGGCGCTCTTCTCCTCACTTGATTTGCCATGTTTTTTGGGCGTTTCCGCTAGACCGAGGAAATTCCCGCAAAGTATTATTGACATGTCCAGTATTCTTTCTGTCTCATTTCCCTCTTTCCTGTCGCGTGAAAATAAAGATCTTGAGGATGTTTCTGTAGT
This sequence comes from Penicillium herquei, assembly GCA_039634405.1. Lineage (NCBI taxonomy): Eukaryota > Fungi > Ascomycota > Eurotiomycetes > Eurotiales > Aspergillaceae > Penicillium > Penicillium herquei. The sequence continues at coordinate 3,237,169 of CP098390.1, forward strand.
CAACAGGTCAGAACGGCGGTCAAACTTGAATCATGATGATGGTCAGTGCAAGGACCAGTCCCAGTCAGGCCCATAACTGGGTGATGACGCGCTCCGTCAATGGAGAATGATCGCTCTCATCGCCACCGCTATGCAGAGCAGCTAAAAGGAAAGCGCCCCTCCCCCCACTGACCCATCGAAGACACGGGATATCTCGAGCCAAACGGGCGCTAGTACGGAGTAGCGATTTTGCAATACGTGGATTTCTGGTATCAAACGGTTCCCGTTGCAAAAGGGATAGTCACTACGGACTCCATAATAAATGAAAAGGGACCACTTGTTTACTCCGGTAATTCTCGATTTCGATTTCTTTTGACGTTGATATTCTGGAAGACGGCTGATAGAGAATCTGGAGCAATAGTCGCATCCACTTGTGTACCCACTTCTGGCGGATCTCAATTAGAAGGAGATTTCTGTCAATCTCGTGGCTTGTCATCATTCTCCTCGGGCATTCGGCTGTTATCTCCGGTTCGTATCGATCTGAACACTGTGAAGAATTAGATTTGGCGTTCCTGGGGAGAAAAAAAAGAAAAATAAGATGAGGAACGCCATCGTGAAGCTATAACGATATACAGATCGACACTGCAAGAGCTCTACTTCGTATACTCCATACACCCTACTACCAGTAGGTACTCGGTGAAGACTTCCATATGTAATTTCCAGGGGGCCAAGTATCATAAAAATTGAACATTGAAATCCATTGGTAATGAAATATAATGAAATATACCAGACCGTTGAAGGATTCGTCATTAGGGAAACCAAGCTAGGGAAGAAAATCGGGGGGTTCCTCCATAGGAAAAGACGATTCTCGGAAGATCCGAAAAGGTCAACGTCTTTGTTTAGCCAAAATACTTACGGACTAAGAAGGGAATTCTCCGATAACTCGGGATATGCTCTCTCAAGTTCTCATGAAGAGCTTCATTAAGTGGGTCAATAACGGAGACTCCCTCTTGGCTCCGTTTTCCAGGATTTATGTGGATCCCAGGGGAGGAAAAAAAGAAAAACAAATGAAAAAAAAAAAAAAAAAAAAACAAATGAGAATAATACATATTACACAAAATAAATAAATAATAAATAACAGGGAAGAAAAAAGAAAAAAACGGCCAACCCACACTAGAACTGGGGCTAATCCTAGAATCTGGGAATCTCGGCAGAAGGATGCGCCAATCTTGAACGGTCAGTCATAGGATCGACTCTCAAATTTAGTGAGGAATGGCGCGTATCTTCGTATCGTGCACTAGTTTCTGAATTTCTTCTTCTTCTCCCACGTTAGCTCTAGCCCCAGTTCAACAGGTCTCCACAATTCCCCTTATCCGGTACGCCCGGTGGCACTAGTCCCTGATGCCAACGAAGAAACTGCTTTTCTCACCCCGATTTCCTCCCCGGGGCCCTTTCACTGTTCCTACTTGACATGTATTATTTGGGCATTTCCCCGAAGACATAAGAGAAAAAAACAAACACACATGGCGTTGTTTTCTTTTTTTTCTTCCTCTCCACGCCACCGATTGGGTCTATTCAGTGGGTCTGGGAACGGTCCGGCTTGGTATAACACTACGGCCCATTTTAATTTACGCCCCCCTTTGTTATGGGGATTTCCCCTAAAAGTCGCCTCAGCAAGTTCCAGTCCGTCGGAGCCGTAGTGCGAATGTACTGACTCAAGTGCTGGATAAGAGAGTCGATCCATTGACTCGGTGCCTTTCAAGCTTAGGGTAGTAATCCCATGTGGTTGGGTCAGATAATATCGAGACCAAAGCCCCTATAATAACATCGAAGTACTTCAGGCCTAGGTATAGAGTACTTAGTAGTCTTTCATAGAATTGAATTTGAGCTTTTCGGGATGAGGAAACCGTGTCCCGTGTGTCACAGTGCTAGGACATCAGGTTGGAACGTGCAGAAGCTGTCCGTTGAATCACAATTAGCGCCTGTTTGGTGGCTCTGGTTCTCGGGCATTTTGCCCCTCTCTTTCAGAGAGTTTCTTAGCTTCAACTTGAGTTGATCTGGAGCTTGTATGGGAAAAGTAATTATTATGAAACTGGACTCCCTTTGTTAAGCTCTTCTTTTCCCCTCTTTTCAAGCCACGTTGATATTTATCGGGGGAATCCTGGGTATATCCACTGAACATGTGGCATAACAACCAGGACTTCGGAATCAAAAGAGAGCTAGTCAGGTCTCCATATACCCGTCTTTCACATGCATCTGGCGGGTGGCTTTCGGTAATTATATCATTGTCTCCTCTTTATTGGTAATGACCATGTCATAGGGCAAGTAATTTAGAATGCATGTGGCTAAATCGAACCGTTAGCAATAGTTTCCACTAAACTAATGTAGGATGAATACCGAAAAACGGTCAATAGAAAAAAATGAAAAGAAAATTAATAAAATAATGAAAACCTAATTAAAAAAAAGAAATGAATAAACCAATCTCAAGATCTGACACCGAAAGTCGTTAATTGGCCCCGATGAGGAGTTCGGGGCCCATCGTAACCCTGCTGGACGGGGCCCATCGAGATTGTCATTTTAATTTCAAGTCCAACGTTAGCGCTGCGAGAAGAGAAAACAACCATGTGCGAAAGATGCCCCTCCTACTGCAAAAAGGTAAGACCCATTAGTTTTACTTTACCCCCAGATGTCTTCATGGTGTCAAGGCTACTTTTTCCGAACGATCTGTACTCGGCTATCCACGATCCCGGGTGACATAGGATCAAAGGTACTGCAGATTATGTCTGAATTTTGAGATGATTGCTATATATGTAGATAGATAAGATATAGGTATATTTCTGTGAAGTACTCCGTCCTCCGAGTTTGTACACCGGGAGATATGTATTCAAATTACTTGAACATCATTGACTATTAACACCTGCCTACTCCGTACCTGCACAGACTCCTCAACATCCCAAGGAAATTACATCCTGTCGGTGTACTACTAGCAGTGGTCATTCGTAACCATGGAAATCCAGCTGTCATACTCATTTCGGTCTAGAGATCGGACAGATTAATGGACGAGACCCCACAGCTCGGAGAGTTCAACAGCCCCTTACCCCTTTTATCCACGCCATAAGATTTAGGGCGCGTGCGGCCCTAATTTTGAAGAGAGGGGCCTGCAGATGCAGCTTGGCTACTTGGCTCCTTTCCCCCCTGTACTATTAGTACAAAATTCAAGTAAATTGTACAAAGTATCGTACGGTGTGAGAGAAATTCCAGATCCCTGGCACTTGGTGGCGTCACGGGACGGTCCTCACACGGAGGTTTAACTGAGTATGGACATGAACCGTGCTGTCGTTCTTCTATAATGCATGTACTTGCACATTAAAGGTGGATCATGATTCCCCCATATAGTGAACCTGTGAAGCTACTTTGGTGGTAGGACTAAATCCACTAAGAGGGACCCATGTTTTTTTGTTTGTTTTTCTTCTGTTTTGGCAACTTGATCGATTTAGTTCTATTCACGTCGTGGTAATTTTTGGATTTTATTTTTATTTTTAAAAATTTAATATTTTATTTCTATCCTCGGTCCGGTACAATAATACCTAGCTGAGTTGCAGATAATCATTCAATTAGCCCATGATGTACTTCGTATGCGGGAGACGATGATCGCCATACGGCACACTTGGTAAACGGTTCAACTCCTGCGCGGCTGAACAAACTCTTGAATCCTTCCAAGCATATCGCTGAAGTGGTCCATTTTTTTTTTTTTCTTTTTCCCTTCATCCCTATATCTAATTATGTATAGTCAAAATGATCTTGTCCGATCTAGGTCAAGACATCAGACCTGTAACTTGTCAAATGTCATAGCGCATGATGTATCTTCTGCATTGCGCGCCACCATCCGGAGTACCCCTTTCCCATGTCCGGGGAAGGAAAGATGTGCAGCGATTCTGACTAGGATTCTATGATCATCGCTATGGCCGCATATTACGCACTGGCAGGTTGGAATGTGGGCGCGAGATTCCACTGGGATCGACTGGACTAGTCGGAGGATTTCCGCGCGTTTCTTGCCTATCTAGTCAGTGTCCACTCTTGGAGAAGTGGCAGTGATTGAATTATTTAGTGGGATAAAGAGAGGAAAGAGAGAAAAAGATGAGAGATTATTTGAAACTTGACCTTCAATTAGTAGTCTGAATATTATAGGTCCCCTGCAACCTTACTTACTCAGTAATAATGGCACATAAGCGCCAGCAAATTCAAAGTGTAGGGGAAATAAATCATCCGTATAAGTATGGGACTAAAATTGGGATCGGATCGTAAACTCTTTCCAGGTTCAGTAAAAACGAGTGTCGCTCATCTGGATTTATCTGATTTAGTTGATTTTAGGAGGCTGGGAGACATCCGAGTCTTCGCTTTGTCAGGGTCGAGTCATCAAAGCGGGCCCAAACGGTCCTAACGGTCTCTCCATCACGCGTTGTCGATCATTCTGACATCCTCGTTTATGATTCTCCTTTCCTCGTGTGGATTTGGTGGATTTCTCTGTGGATTATGGTAAAATTTAATTTCTTCTTAGTCTCGTTGCTAGGCTAAGTATCTTGTTAATGGCCTTAATGGAAGGATCGAGGCCTAGTGCCAACTTGGCTCCGTGGAGACTGGAGCTTCTATGATGATCTTGATTGGTAAATCGTGGTGAATATGCACTTCGTCTGGATATTCACATCCTTCACACTCAGCTCCCCCCAGTTTCTCCACTAAGGAAAATCCTAAGCTAGCGCTTGATAATACACATTACTCACTTGACCCTCATTACGGAGTGCTCACTACGGAGTACCTACTACGGCTCCGGGGAGTAGACAAGACCCAAACCTCCACTAGAGTCCATCCTTTTCCACCGAGTGATATGTCTCCAGTTAAGACCAGGTCCCGCTTAAGATGCGTTGTCAGTGGGACGCTTGCCAACTCGAACATCGAACTCCCTGGTACTGATCAACTTCTGTTCTCCGTACATAGTACCTACTTTACCTACAAATAGCAAATTATGCTCTGAATCTACGTGCACGGTTATGCCAAGAGCAGGCAACTCTCATTTATCAGCTTCATTCTATCCCTCTTCCTACTCCGTGGGCCCCAGATCATCCAGATTTGACTTTTGCCTTGCCATGCAAAACACCCCCTGCGTCCAATCGCGGCATCTTCAATCCCATCTCTCTTGCAGCGGATTCGCGACCGGGCTGCCCGTCAAGATTCCGTCGGTTCAGATCGAAATGCACCAAAGTAGCGGGGAAATTCGGGTGAGGATATCCATCTTAGTCGAGGAACATCCACAAGCCCCTCTTACTCTTACTCTCTTTCTTTCTTCCCGTCCATCTCCCCGATCCCCGCTGATATAACCCCACGTTATAATCCAGTTTAGTCCACGTGCATAGTAGTAAGATGTGAATAGACTCCATGAGAAAGTATGAGAGATGAATTAATATCCCATTGACACTGACAGCCTCGTTGCGAGGACTTGGGATCGAATCAAATCAAACCAAACCAAACCATCCCTACCATAAATCGATCGTGCCTGTGCGCCCGGTGGACCCAACAAAGTCCGTTCAAACCAAAAGAAGTAAAAAATAATAATAAAAATAAGGGAAAAATTCAATAATTACCTGTAGGCGAAGTGACCTACCGTGCAGGGAGACTAAATCTCAGACGGGTGCATGGAACACATCTTAGCGTGGCTGAAATGGTGCGATCCGGGTGGTGTGCTCGGCTGCACCATGCAGCGACTACCGTGTAGATCGATGCCTCGCATCACTGGATCTCAGGCCCGTTGACAATGGATCCATTGTTCCGAGTCGGGTCTCGGGGTTTGAGATTGAGGGTTGGAATTGGAGCTCAGCCTTGCCCACTAGTAACAAGTTCAAGTTCGAGTCCAATGTTTCGGGGCGTTAGGTTCAAGTTTAAGACTGGATGGAGTAATGTGAGCTGCACTAGACTTACATATTTGGTACCTCGAGTCCGTAAAATGGATCTGATCTGACACTGGTCTCTCTGCATTCTGGTTTCTGCACATGTGTATTCCGCTCCGTATTCCGGACCGGAAGGCTGTGTGTTTATGCAACTTGAATGCGAGATGAGAAGGTTCTGGGTGCATATGGACTTCGTACATGTGCAGTGTGTGCTGTTGTAGATCGTTCCTTGAAGGTTAGACTGGACCAGACCAGATCGGTCTCTTATCGCCTTACGTTTTGTTTCTTTTTTTTTATTATTATTATTTTTATTTTTCAGTCCTGTTTTTGCCTTTTCCTTCCTGCAGGATGGTTGCATTGGTTCTTCAGGTGTTTGCAGCTAGCATAATCTGTTGTGTTTCCCAGTATTCATCCCAAGGCTACTTCTTTCTTGTTTCTTGTGGGCTTCAATGTGGAGCCCTACGTAAAATTTGAAAGTCGAAGTGTATTTTGCATCATTGATGTATCCATGTATGTCCAAGTCCGAATTTCACTGCGAGAACGGAGAAAAAAAAAAAAGAAATGAGCAAATACCTCATCTTGCCAAGGCCTTAGTCGTAACTCAGATCATCGGGATGCATATGAGGTTCCGAAGATCTAGCAACGATTACCTTTTGGTGATGGACCACTTTGAAGGCGCTCAGTGGACGTTCAGGCCCCAGGACCAACCGTTGGGCTATGCACCCGCTATGGGTCCGAGTCTGTGCGCGTTTTGGAGAGTCCTTTTGGGGGATAAGCTAACCCTCGCATCAAGGTCTAACGGTTTCTTCATTTTAACCGAACAAGGTAGGGGGAGAGAATCGAATCAGTGAGCCGAAGATCTCCGAAGAGAACTCGAGCTAGAGCTCCCAGGACTTGATTTCCCTCCATAAATTTTTCGGGATTCAAGTACGGAGAAATAACGGGTATGACATACCAACGGCTAGAGCGGGTCCAGGGGGTCAAAGCGAGGAATGTCTTTTTTCCAATGGGGCAAAGATGCGATGAAAGAATTATTAAGAACCTTGGGTAAAAGATTCAGAGAGATCTAACTTGAATAGAAACAAATACGAACTCGGAGTACACTGATTCATGTATACCGCATAACTCCCAAAATCTAACCCTATGTACATACCCAGGTACTCTGTACTCGTACACTAAACATGAGACTCTCAGGCCACCGGTAAAATCCAATGATACCCCCCCCCCCCCCTGTCTTGCAAGGGTTCCGTGCCCCGATAAGCTTAGGAAGACTCGCCACTGTCCAAGAATCTTAATTGTTCATTTTTCCTCCACGGCAATTTTCTCCACTGCGCGCATGGACAACTGACACATAACTTGCTAGTGCACGCGTCCGGGAAAGGCAACCGGTACCAGTGAGAGGCCCTCGCGCAGTGAGGGGCATTATACCTAAGAGAACACCACAGAGAACTGGGATCTGAACTCCTACGTCATTGTCCTTGCCCCTGGCATCGTAGACTCTTTCATTGCATCGGATTGCAGCGTGCAGCAAAAGGGTCTTGTGTGGTTGCAGGGCTACGATCTCACCAATAATGTCTCGGGTGGTTCGATCTCGATCTCTGAAAGCTTAAGCGGGGCCCCAAAAACGTGTGGGTGATGTAATGCTAGTAATTTGGGTCGGAATTTGTAATGAAGTGGGCAGGGCGCATCGATGAATGATTCATATCAAAAGGATGGTGTGGGTAAACAAAGGTCATACGGCATTAAACCAGGTTTCCGTGATTTTTTGGGGATATGATTGAGTCAGTTAACTTGAACTTATTTTCATCCGATTATGATTGGAGGGATTTTCTTCAAGCAACTTGAGATCGAGACCTATCATTGATCAGTGGAGGATTAAATCGGATTTAATATAAAAAGGCGCCGGGAGTGACGTCGGGGGAGGTACTCATACTACCCCGTGGTCCTTAATACGGAGTAGTACAGCCCTGGGGTGGTTATATTTAGGAAGGACGAGTCCGTACCCTAGGTATCGAGTGCAGATGGAGCCTAAGAGACTAGGGATGAACATGTGTGCACAGGGTTAAGATGTTAAGATCCATCGAATTTACGGTACGGCAGTGCCCGAGATCTAGCAAGGGTTGGGGAAAGACAGCACCCGGTCCCAGATTTATTTATTTTCCCATCTTGCTTTCCAAGGTTTTCTCCTTCGTATGAGTAGGATTTATTGGTCTCCTGCTTCTTCCAGATCTGAAGTATTCCGTGCCGCGGTGCGACCAGAGCGGCAACCCTTATTGGAGGAGAAAGGGCATCGATCCAGTTTCGATTGAAGGGGATGGTGTGTGACAGTGGCTGTTCTCCACACGGCCATTCCTCAGATCTGGCACAGGAGACATTCCACTTTCCGTTACTACCCTGCATGTGTGATCTGGATCTTTCTTCAAGTTTCAGGCCACCAGGTGGCAGCATTTGTACTCCATAGCCCGAGGCCTCCGTGGATAGATCAGTCTGCATGGGTATTATTCCCGGGCAATGATGGAGATTGACATCATGGTTCCCACATACCCCCCACTGACAGGGCAGTGTCAAGTTGAAATATTTGAATTAATCAGCCAGATTTCATCTATCTGCCTGATATTCACTGTTCGAGGCTGAAGTAACTTTGAACCCTGCTTCATCGGAACTTATGTGACACGAGATAGGGTGTTATATCTCAACCATTGGAACCTGGGAAGTAGATAAAACATGATTCAATGATGCACATGAGAACTGGCGATCTGACATGTGCAGTGAACATATTCAGATCATGGAACTCGACTCCTATTTAATTATAGATTAATCTATGCCGGGCAGTGTGTATAAGGAGACTCGGACTCGGGGTAGTACCCGTACCCATGTGTTCCTGAGTGAAGTGGTACGGGATGCACTTGATTTCCCTATGAGAAGAGAACATGATATTCCAGAAGGACATAGTGCACCGCCTCTTTTTAATCTCCTTTTTTATTCTGTTCCTTTTAAAAAATATTATTTCCTTATTTCCTTATTTCTTTAATTATTTCTTTTCCATTTCGACCTGGAATAATAGGCTAATTAACCCTTTACTCCACAGATCCGCAGTTCGTACGGTAATTTGCCTCTCAGTAAAACGGGGTCATAACCGATCTCATTTCCTGTAATTTTGGGGTTTATTTAATCAATTTTCAATTTATTTTAATTCAGAATTTATTTTTTTTTCGAATCCGTCATTTTCTATTCTTTTTTTCTATGATTTTTTATAATTCTATTTATTTTATTAATATTTCTTTAATCGGTTCTCTGCTAAATCCAATCTGTATCTCGATCCACTTGGATTCCTCCGATGGTAATTTGATTATTTTCTTTTAAACTTCCCCCCCCCATTTTATGGGATTTCGATGTATTTTATTTTTATTTTATTCGATTTTATCTAATTCATATTTTATTTTATATTTCATATTTTAGATATATTTTATTTTATTATCTATTTTTCTATTTATCTTAAGCTATATATCGATCGATCGAAGCCTTTATTTAACTCCCCCCCATTCCACCTCGTGCCCATACTTGGATTAACATTCCCATATCATTTTTCCCTCCTCCCACGCGACGCAATTCATCCCTTGCGTTTGTTCAACCCTCCACGATCGATCTCCCCTATTCTCTTACGGTTTAACAAGTTTTTTGGACGGAGGGGATTATTTTCCTTGGATATATTATCCCAATCACTCGCCGCGCGGGATCCAGATAAAACCTAAATAACTATACTTCCCGATCGCATCGCATCTCGACCTTGGCTCATACGACTGGTTTCCAATTTTCTTCCTTTTTTGAATTTCTCTCTTCAAATCAATTCTGGTTTGATGAGGTGATCCAAAGTGTTTTGGAACTTTCTCTCTCCCGTTCGTTTTAACCACCCTTCTCTCTCCTCCTCCCTCCCTCTTCACCCCCACATCTCCATCGTGATGGGGTCTTTGGAAGCCGCGCCTAGGCACAGGTTGGTTTGGTTTTCTCATGTATTGGTCTGAAATTCAATGCTGACGGGAATTCTACTCTCTGATTAGAGACCCTTTGCCTGCCATCGGTTTCTTAGGCAAGGACGGTTCCGGGTATACACCCAACCAAAACATTACTTCGCCCTCCTCTATCTTCAGCCCCAACATGTACACCGGTCAACCTCAGACGTTACCTTATTCCTACGCGCCGGCTAGCAATGCGCCCCCGCAACCCGGTTACATCTCACCGCCAGAATCGCGTCGAGTCGAGGAGGAAAAGGATAAGACATCTCGACAATCACTCCCATCTATACACGAAGCCTTAGGCAAGGACAACCATCTCCCGTATCCCGCACCTACCTCCGCTCCACCACCACCACAACCCGGCCACGCTGGTCACGCCGCCCACTCCGCACCATCGCATCTTATCGGTCGTTCTAGCGCAGAGGGACCAGCTGGTCCGCCCAATCCATTTGGTCCAGCCTCGGGGTCATTGATGCGAGAACCGGCTTATCCCCATCAGAACCAGCATCAGGCCGACCCATCACGCAATAGTCTCGCCTCGATCAATTCACAAGACTCCCGAAACGCTTCCCTCCATTCTATCAGTACCGGCAAATCCCCTACCCAGAGCGCCAAAACTGGTATCACCTCAGTCTCTGGTTCTCAAAATTCCGTCTACGACTACAGCGCGCCCCCATCTGCGGGTAGCGTAGCTTCCCCCAATGGCTACAGTCACTTCCCACCCAATTATTCCTTCCCACAACCGAGTGGCCCGTCATACCCTCCACCTTCTTACGATAACCGTCAATACATGGGTGCGCCGCGAGTGGATGAGGTAAAAGGTGGATACGGAGCTCGTCCCATGCCAGGTCAACCTCACAGCGACTCGGTAAAACGACATCTAGATGTATATGATGTGGAGACATCATTAAATGAGGTAAGAGATTTTTCCCATATTTTACTGGTTCCCTGTGTGTTTGTGTGGTCTAAAGAATGGTTTGGTGGGGGAGGAAAAAAACACGAGGCGATGGGAGATTATCATCTGTCGATCCACTCGGGATTTGTGTGCCAAAGAGAGAAAGAGAGAAAAAATGATGGGTGGGCTGACGAGTTACCGGATTGGAATAGATCTCCGAGATGAGCACACGAACATTGGAGTTTTCACGACATTACGCTGCACGGGCTCATCAGACACAACGGTCTGGACCGATTATGGGCTCATTGCCCACGCTCAGTGAAGTGGAGGAAATGCTCCATATGCAGCGTCGGAACCAAGATGCTTTGATCCGGATACGGACGGCGGTGGTGAACCAGGAACAGGCTCTGGCAGAGATGGCCCAGCGGAAAGCCTACAAGCCCGAGGACGAACACATGGCTGGGACCATGTACCAAGAAGACTTCAAGGGCGCGGGTGGGTTTGCTGGGGGAGACTCGAAGAAACGGCGTGGAGTAAGTTTCCCACTTTCTTCGTTCAATTTCATTTATTCCCTTTGTTTTCATTGGTATACTGGGTTTGCCGGTGTGGCCTGTTTGTCATTTTACCCATTTATCCTCCCGAGGACACTCCTTACTCCCCCTGTCACTGCGGTTTAATCCGTGTCCAGTTCTCCACTTCGTTACGGTTCTTGAATCCGGGTGGCTAATCAGATTTCTTCTTGTAATAGAAAGCGGCCCCTCCTGGTCGTTGCCACAGCTGTAACCGAGCCGAAACACCAGAATGGCGTCGGGGTCCAGATGGTGCCCGAACGCTGTGTAACGCCTGTGGTTTGCACTACGCCAAGCTGACTCGCAAGATGGGTGCCAACAAGGCGGCGACCCTGGGATCGAACCTGAAGCCCAAGTCGGTCCTAGACTCCGCTTCACCAACCAGTCATTAAGCTTCTTTTCTCTAATGTGGCGTTGGGAACAAGGCGGGAAATAGAAATGGGGGGCAAAAAGGAGTTCTGTGGCCATTTTTATTCCCTTTGGATTTTTTGTGAATCTTTTTTGGATCTGGATCTGGATCTGTTTTTTTATGGAATATTGCTTTTTTGGGGTTTGACTTTCGGGGATCTCATGAGCATTTTGATTTTGTTCCCCGGCATCTTCTTTTTTTTTTCTTGAATCTTTTTTTTCCTCCAAATTTCCCTCTCCACATCATCCCACATCATCGTTCTCTTGTGAACAGTTTGACTCCCCCTTTGGTGTGGACCTTCCTAATCGGTGCCCTTATATAATACCCTCGCAGCGTTCCAGGAGCTTCCCAGCTTCAAGCAAAGCATAGATCACCCTCATTTTTGGATATCGGATCAAGGTTACGTTTCTCTTTTTGTCAAGACTGTTTTGTTTTTGTGTTCTATGTGGTCTATACCCTGCATTTTCGTGTGCCTGAGCTTCTATCATTTTGTGTCTTAGTATGTCCCTGTGATGTGTGTATGATCCCGGTTCTTTAGCATCTCCCATGGTCTATATTGGATGAAATCTTGTTCGAACTTGAACTTTCAATTCTGTTTTTTTCTATTTTTTTCAAATGTTCTAATTGCTGTATCGTATTCTGACTGGTTCACTCTTTCCTTTGATTGCACTGGAACAGTGTTGCGGGTGGCGATTTGATCTTCATGACATGATATCAATTTTTTACTTTGGTTGGGCACTTGAAAATTTCAAAAGCAAATGGAATGAATGAATGGATGCCGAATTGCCGTGTTATTTCTTTTTCCGTAGATCTGAACATTGGAAGTTGTAGAATCGCCACCTGTATACTTGGTATGATGTTAGGGTTGATGTTATGCTCGGCCGGGATATTAATAATGAACTCGGTCCCGACAGCTGGACATTGTATGGTTGAACCAAAGATTGATCCCAGGGTCTCATCCTAGTTAGTACTATGTAGTCACGGAACATTCCGAATCCATCATGATCCAATTCATCTGATCTGCCAAGCGATCTCTCACTTTCCTCTTTTGATATTTTCACCTCTCGGGCTCCAGGGCTCTCGGGGACCTTCAATTTAGCCACATAGTTCATACTTCAGTGGCAAGAACATGACACATGTGCAGAGAAAAAAAAAGCCAAGCCTGCAAGATCAAGATCCAGAGCGAGAGCGAGAGCGAAAATGCTCATGAACCATGGCATTGGTAAGGCGAACATGACAATCATTAAACTATCAGTTGATAGAAGAAGGGTTACCAGAGTGCTGGGATTAATATGGTTATATGTATGGGAGACGGAGACCTCCGTGCTTACATATGTAGATGATAGACTACATCGTAAATTAATAATCAATAAATGTAGGAATACGGAGTACATACAACCTTCCCAGATTGACTAGAGGAACGAGATCAAGATCTGAGATCGCAATTTAGATCCCGATCGGGATCGGGATCTGATCTTGATTCTGATCGTCAAAATATCCTCCACCTTATAGTAAGTGTCAATGCCCAATGTGGCTCAAACGGAGATGCACGAAGTAAGATCTCCGTGAATTCCGGTTTCTTTTTATTTACTCTGATACATTCAAGATCCAAATATTAGAGATTAGGTAGCGATTGGCGGCTCTTTTCGTCCAAGGTTATCAATAAGCTCGAAGGAATACCAATGCATGAGCCATAATGCAGAATAAGACGTGCATATAATCGGATCATCTTATATAAACATTTCATATGAATTTCATTCGAATTTGAAAGTTCAAATTAGTTTCCTTGTTTCCTAGTGAACCGTCACCAGCGCATAGAGCCCGCTATGAAATGGAGGGGCAGATCCCGAAATCCCCACTACAACAGAACAACGCACACTCTAGTACTAGAATGAAAACTCGAAAATCCACTGAACTGCATCTAGTGTACACTAAAGTGCGCAAGTGGACTACATGATTCATGAGAGTCTAGACGGGATAAGTTAGTAACACGAAGCGCCATACGAACTACTATTATCAACTTAACCCAAAAGATACCCCAGAATCTCAAATCAAATTCAACCAAAGTCAAAGTCAAAAGTACCTACTACTCAGTGTAGACAGTACTAGTCACCTAGATACGGAGTACAGTACTTCGTACTAGTAAGAGTAAGGATCTGTATTACACATAAATTTACACCCATTCCACCTCTCCCCACTCCGGAATCTTTATGCACGATCACCACGAATCACCGCCTCTTCCATCCCCGCGGACTCATCGCGCGTCTCAAGATTTGTCATGGCCCCGTTGTGGGTTGACAGGCCTGTTCGTGGAGATCCGAAGTGGATATATGATTGGATAAAACCGGGGAGGTCAGACGCAGGAATTACGATTAAAGGATCAGATCCTCAAATGATCACAAATACTTTTTTTTTAATCTTTTTCAAAATTCAATTTATCTTAGCCTTTGAATGGAGCATTTCAGCTATGTAAGGATGCTATTCGTGATTCGTTTACTACGGAGATCCCTGTTCGGAGCGGATGTGGGCCGATCGACTGGGGAAATGGGATCATGATAATTTCCAAGGTTTGGGAGGAATGTACATGAGGTGCTAGGTGCAGGAGATCGGGGTCTGTGTACTGTCAATATGACACTCGACGTGTATGCAAATTTGTAGATCCTGTAGTAGCCTCCAGGGCTATCTAGGTTTGATGTCAAATCAATGCAGATGCGCTCTGACAATTCAAAGTGTACAGTACTCCGTAGATACACCGTCGATTTCTCTTCATTCCATCCGATCGACAGCTCCCTCTTCCCGAAATTGGGAAAGTCAACATCTCATCTGAAAGAACGGTGTGCTTGTTCCGGCGACTCGGGTCCAAGGCTGCGCTAGTGGAGACTTGTCGATTATGCCAGATCGATTGAAGTATTTGAAATCTCCTGCGCTAACGTGATCGGTGGATGCCAAAGTGTCTATGTGCCCCATTTGCCTGTTTGGGATGATTTGAATTAATCTTCTCTATGGAGTACTACGGAGAACTACGGAGTACTCCGTTTGGAGTTAGCTTCTTGTCTAGATGGTTCGAATTGTTCCTTTGCGAAATACAAAGTACGAAAAATGGTCCCTGGGGTAAGCCTGAAGGGAGAATGGGCCGATATCCGAGTTCTTTCATCGGGGTTTGGACAATTGTTATTTTCTCCGATATTTTCATCCAATTTAATCCATGAATACTACTAGCATCATGATGTGCTAGTACCTATGTATTTCTTAGATAGCCGCCATAGCAGAATGACTCGAAATGACGAAATAGAATTGATAATACACTCTGTCCTCTGTAGATCGATCTGTGATCCGTATATTCAAATTAAAGACCCATCTGAGTCGTCTAACCACAGACATGAACTCAATTAGCCGACCATCTGCTTCAAATGCTGCATGGCTGGAAGATATCCCTGTGGAGATCTTCAGTACAGATCCATGTTATGTCTTAACCGTACGTCGTAAGAACAAGCTGTGAATACAAAGTTTCAATCCTCGAACCTCCAGAAAGGGACTAATTAGAGCAAAATAGGATTAATAGCATTAATTAGGGTAAATAAGCCGTTTCCCCTTTTGACAAATAGCCATGTGCTAAAATTCCTTCGGGATCTTCACGAGAATCGGATGAACCTTCTCAAGTACTCATCCATGGATTCGACTATTCAAATCGAACCTTGTCCTCACGGTAATCTTAGACTCCAACTCTAAATAGAACTTGAACAGCCATCTGAAATATTTGAGAAAACTGAGATTCATGACCCGCTTCACTCTTTGCCCAGGTGCTGTTCCCTGTTCTTACTAATTTCTTATGTGGATCGCCCCAATAATGGGGGCATCACTACGTCAACTGGTAGTGAATCTTAAGAGATCGATCCCGTCCCGTCCTATCCGGTTTCTACTAGGGGAGATAGGATGAAAGGATCCGATCTTAAATATTGGCTAACGTACTATTGTGAATAACTTCAATATAGACGGAGGACTCCGTATGGGGTAGAATCTCCTTAGTTCCGAGTCGGAATTAGTACTCCACGTTAATATAAGTACGGACTAAATTAGAATAAACTAATTTAATGATAAAGCATAAATAGAATTAAGCTAGGATTTAATATCCAGACGACCGAGTCGGAAAGCATCCGTCTAACAAAGAAATCAATAGAACACCCATGACGGCGGTTCACCTCCTTCAACTTCGTACTCTCCCGAGCAGAAGTGGGCCAGTGGCAGTGGCGAGAGCTGCAGTTTCCAGGGTTGCAGACAATTCTACCCCTTTCAAGCATGTGTGGATACTAGTATAGAACATCAGTGATAAACACTGTGTGGTACTACATAGGGCGGCTACTGGCCCCCAAGTGTATTGCCGAAAAAATCATGAAGACTCCACAATTTCGCCTATTCCAATTCCAATTATGAGGATTTACATGTTCTAAAAAGTAGTATCAGTTATCCTAGACCAAACAAGTTAATTGATAAGCATAAGGTGGGTGCAGTAACTACTAGGAATGACCTTTGGATACAAGATCGACTAAGCGTGCCGTGCGGTACACAAGCCTCGGGATCGGTGCCCAATGCAGACCCTATCGAGAACTAGAGGGGCTCGATCACCACGATCGTCCCAAGATTGTTAATAGATCACACGTCAACTGGTGTGTAAGATCCACCCCCTTTGTTTTTGCGGCTGAACAGGTCCATGGATGCACCTGTGTTCAGGCGCCCCTTTAAAAGTCGGTCAATCTTACTTTTTTACAAACCATTTGAATTATACTCTGTACGGGTGTTTAATTTCGAGTAACTTGAATATAAGATTTGATTATTTATAACCTAAGTTGGTCAGGAATGTGTAATCCCTTTTAACGTTCAAGTAGATCCACGCGATGGAGATTGCAAGGGCTGACATTTAGTAGATCGATATTTTACCGGCTCACGGGCCTCCCGCAAAACCACATTAAGGGGGATTTCGATGCTCTGGGGCCGCGTGTGGATCTTAAACTTTTGTTCTTTGGTTGTTCTTTGGTCCTTCTCTGCGTTATCACGGTGATCTGATGGAGTTCATCATTAGGAATACGAGAACGAACCTAGGAACCAGTCCATCCACTATGAATCTTGAGACAACACAGCTAAATGATTTAGCCGCCTGCGCCTCTTTAAGTTCTAGCTCTGCAATTCAAATTCTAGTTCAAGTCGTGAAGAAGACGATCTCTGTACCAGCTGACCGGATCTATCCGTTAATCATTTACTAAAGTGATACTACCATGGGTAATATTCGAAGCTAAGATCATGTTAACGACTCGGATCCCTTCCTACATAGGTAGTTTCTATATAATACTACGACTTACTACTAGTTACTAATTACTAGTTACAAAATATGGATCTGATCTCGCATCATACCACCATATACGCACGCGCCAACTCAAGATCGTACCGTACCCGCCTCCATCCACTATTGGCGCCTGTGCGGGGACAGAACCGCAGTGTCCAGTCAAATTCGCTTATAATCAACTATGATTCAACGATTGAAATCCCGAGAGAACGACAGTTTCCGAACAAAGAGTTAGCGGCGGCTGAGGACCGTGGGTCGACGAGAAACTGGGCCGAAGTCTATCTGAAGAGCTGGCGGGGCGAATCAACTCGGCTAGTGGCGCGTGTGGAGATGAATCGAAATTCCGAACTGTTGGGTCAACTATTGATTTGATTTGGATTTTTTTGTTGGTGGCTTTGACGTGCATCATTCAGTGCATATTGTGTAGCTTATGTGGGTTTGCCTTGATGCCTTTTTAGTTGTATGCAGACCACTGAAGGACACCTGTTAAGTAGCTAGGGCTAAATGGGGAAGTGATAGGGTGTGGTGTGTTATGGTGTTGTCTTTCTCTTATTTATTACCGGTTTGGTTATAGTCTGGATACCGTTCGGTAGTGTATTGGTATTATATCAGTATCAACTAAAAACAGTCTTCAACATATGTGGAGTGCATATGTGGTTAAGTGATGATAATATCATATATCAGTACTATGATAATTCATGTCTGCCTGATTCTGCTGAGTTACAATAATCTAAGATGCAGAAAAGGCTCCGAATTCAAGTCCGAGATCGAGCGACACCTTGCGTCCCCCTATCCCCAGATAGAGTAACGCACAGCTCATGGCATGCGTTGTGCATAGTGCATTGCATAAAAGCACATGATCGCCCATCCAATAATCTCTCAGCGTAGATATCTCAAGTACAGTCTTACCGAACTTTGTACAGAGTAAAAGCTGTTCTTCCCACTACGGAGTACGGCTCCCGCGTTTTGATTGGCATCATGTCCGGGATCCCGATCTTCGCACTGCATGAATCTAGTCAATCGTTACTCCATCTAGGGATCCGCTAGCTGACGTGGGATCTAAGATCGCTCGCATAGCCCAGGACGGTAGTATTGCAGACCCCGTCTTCCTTTTTGTAGCGGTGTGGGTGGTCATGAGTGTGGATTTGAAGGGGGTGTGACTTTCGACCTTTTTTTTTTCAACTAAAAAAAATAAATAATAAAATAATAACAATTTGAAATAATTCTCGGTGTCTCTTCATGTAATTTTCCCGTTTCTTAGTCTTAAACTAATGCACCTATATACAGTAGTCTACCAGTTGTGGCTTCCAGGCCACGTCACTAGTGCCATCGCGATCGGGATTCCTGCGAGTCAACCCGCACGAATCTCTGCTGAATCTGGCGATGGCTGCAGATACTTGATATTGAGTAATTTAAAATTAATACCATGAGATATATATGAAATTCCCGATTTTTTTACTCCATACCACGACTAGTAAAGAATTCAGGAGCCACATGTGCACACTGTCGATGTCTGAGCTTCTACATAGCCCTATCGGAGAGCCCGGTATACCCTCAAGTTGGATCCTGTTATGTACAAAGTACGGAGTTCTTTTCCAAAAAACACAGGATCCATCACTTGTTGGGTCCAACACTCGACAAAATGAAATCTCAAATCTGAAAAAAATCCCCACTCGATAAGCCTCCTCCAGACGATGGATAGAAGATCCGTCCACTCAAGTCATCCCCACCGTTCTTGAAATACCGTTGAGACATCGAAGGAATCAATGGATGGAGTGCTAAAAAGACATTATTGAATCGGGATCCATCGGGTTCCATGGGACTGTGGAAGGCAAGTCGTGCGCGAACCCCACGCGAGATCTCGATCGGCATCGGGTCTCCGATCTGCATTTCTGCACATACCCAACCCGGCAAATAGTCTTGTATGAGTACTACATGTATTTGTAAGATGTAAATTGGTGGTATTAACCATTTGGATTATGAATTGGGAGTGAATTAGTGGTAATTAGGGGCCACTTGGCGCCGTTTAGGTCTGCCATGTTGGGAGGATTAAGATCCCGTGTTGGGACGTATTTAGTTTAGTTTCTAGTGGTTTATCATGACTGATATTTTAGTAATTTGCTGGAATATTATTAGTATTCACATGTGCTATGTGCTATTAAAACGGGTAAAAAGACTCCGAGTAAAGTGGAAGTCGATTAATATAGAATTCGTGCCAGGATTCATCTTTTCTAGCACTAGTTTCAAATCTGACTACTAGTCCGATTAATCCAATTTAATCCAATTTAATCTGTACATAACGGAGTACACTGAATCCGTCATAAGCGAAGGCTCTGTGCACTTGCATGACTAAGCCTCAATATGGCCTTCTCTCGGCCCCGCTTCGGGCGTCGGATCCGACTTTCATCGCTTCATCTTCCATGGTTGGAGTCTTAGAACCACGTTGTTCTCGCGTGGCGCCCCGGAGACCGATCTAGGATCCGGACGGATCGGTGTGTGACTTCATATTAAGGGACCGTGACACCTTTTTAGGGAAAGTAGTATCGTAAGGGTCTCAGATGGTTATTACATTGCTCATACCCGGATCCATAAAGGAGATCCGAGATCATTGGTACAGTACATCGGAACCTTGGGAAGTGTATCATGTACAAAGAATGTGGTATAGAAGTACGACCTAGACTCGGATTCTATACACACAATCAGCGCTATCAGTGGCGGTGAAATGGCCACTCATCGCCAAAACGCCTTCGCTACCGAATTGAGATAGTCAATCGCCTCTTTACGCCATGTATCCGCCTCCATATGACTCGTCGTGTTAGCGTTAAGGAATAGGTCAACCGGGTTATCCTTTCCATAAGCCTCCCAATGTACAGATTTGTTCACAGTCCCGGGATTGGGGTCCAGATCGTGGATGAAAGAGGCCCACATACTCGTCATCATACTACTTAGATCATAGTACGATTGCGGCACGCCGGCAAACGGTTTCCCGTAATGGTATCCAACTCCGTAGATGTTATTAAACACAAACGACACTTCCTCAAAATGGGTCGCCCCATCCAGAATTGGCACATCCGCCGCATGTACATTGAATCGGTAGCAGTACGCCGGTGTCGATGTCTCGGTCCAGGCTTCGCACTGTCGTCGCCGATTAGCATGCATGACGAAGTCGCCCGCAAACGCACAAGTGCGCCGCCATTCCCATCCTTCAGATGGGACTCGTTTATCCCCTAGGAACTCTGGGATACCCAGGGATGGAATATCGGGATAAAGCCGAAGGATTTCATCGGCGATGGAAGGTGGTGTTTGGAAATCTAGTCCACCGTCTAGTCAAGAACCGGGTCTATTAGCCATTTATCCAGGGGAAGAAAGGTGGATGAAATGATCTTACCGGTCAAATATTCATAGAATTGCTCCGTAGTATTAATCCCCGTCGGTCCAAACGCAGTCCCCTCGTCTGTGTTAGTGCCAGCAAGAATCGGAACTTTGACAAATTCATGCTTATTCAATTGAATACTGCCCCAGTTCCGAATCAAATCGCCATCCACTACAGGCGCAAAATCATAGTCTGAGTACCCACCAGTTCCATTGAGAACAGAGTTCAAAGTCTGGAAGGGTACTTCACGTAGACACTGCAGTGTGTCCTCGGTGTTGCTGCAGTTTACTTTGGACACCAGCTCATCGTAGCTCGATTGGAATGTAGTGTAGTTCCCTGGATCCGCTGCGATTGAGCCGCCTGATTCCATGATCCCAGCTCGGAAGAGCTTGTCATCTCGTCCTCCGTATGCTGTGAGATGATAGCCCACTGACATGGCACCTGCGGATTCTCCCCAGATCGTTACTTTGGTAGGGTCGCCGCCAAATGCTGCGATGTTCTCTTGGACCCAGTGTAGAGCTAGTCGTTGATCGCGTAGGCCGAGGTTTGTGTTCCCGGTGCCCCAGACCTGACTTGAACTTATCCAGCCCCAGGCTGCGAGTCGATAATTGAACGTGACGGCGATGAATGGTTTTCCTGAAACAGTTTCAAGAATGAGAATTGCACAGTATCAGAGAGGAGGATTTAGCTGCATACCAATATCATCCGCGTTATTCAACATCCTCGAAGTATTATACCGTTGGTCTGATCCAGATCCCATATAAAACCCACCTCCATGAATCCAGACTGCAACTGGGAGCTTCGAGTCCGCTGTAACGGATGAGCTTCGGATGACATTGATGGTGAGACAAGCTTCGGACTGGGGATACCAGATCGAGTCGGACTGCATGCTGTAGTGTCAGGCGATGTGATCTCAACCAGACAAAATTAAAACACTCACGCCATAACCAACACAGATATCGGAGTATTCTGTCGCATCGCGTGTCCCATCCCAGGTCTCATTCAACGACTGCGGTACCGTGAACCGTAGATTACCCACAGGTTGCTGGGCGTAAGGCATACCTAGGAAGTAATCCTGGTCATACTGGGCATTGTATGTCCCCACATAGGTTCCATTCAGAATCTTTGCAGTGGGTGCTGAGTTTGAAGTAGGGATAGCAGTGGCTGTCGTCCACACAGCTAGGAAACTGATCGCAATTGCGAACATAGTTGTGTTCCTCGTTTTATGAGATGATTCCTCGTGTGTTTTCAGGGCCATATCGGCCCTTCGAACTCGAATTCATATCTTATACTCCTTGCCCGGGATTTTGAAAACTGGGGAAGTATACATCATGCGGGGAAGGGTTGGGGTTGTATCAAGCCCCACATCTAAACAGTCCATGATCAGCACTCATTTCACTGAATAATGATGTACATCGGGGGAATCTCCAGTCAGGTCTGTAGAATCAAGCCGATCAAGGTTTTGTTCGCCGGTGATTCCGGCACTAGGTAGGTGGATAAGTCTGGGGAAGACGGGGGTGCTGAGGCGGGGTGGTCGGAGATATGAGCCAATTTGATCAAGTATAACCTGCTTTGAGAATGTATAAAGGCAAAAGAATTTGGAAACTGGGGTAGTAGACCATGGAATTTGACGGCGGATTGGCCTCTTTAGTGCTAGTCCCGGTGTCATCAAGACTTGTTGCAACCCGAGGTTTAACCGGAAGTCATGGTTTCTGACTAGGACCTCGGGATAATCATTGAAGTGAGGTGTACTAGTAGCGGTGGTCAAAAACCTTGAAATAGCGGACAACTTCCGAGTATGCAGGAACGTTAGAATAGCGGACGAGTTCCGAGCTTGATATTGAAATAGGTACGAATGAATTATTGCAATGTCTATTAGCGAAAGCTCTTATGCGTCATAATAAACAAGATTAGCTATGCTTCAAAGGTTGTGAGGTGATAGACCCGAAAAGAAAACAAAAATAAAAATGCAATAGCTCCAGCCATGCGTGTTCGTGCCAGGTAACATTTGAATGCAAAAACGTAGTCGGTCATTAATATATTACTTAGGAACAATTCGAATATCTTCGGCTCTCTCCTCTTGCAAGCGATCAATCTCAGAAGAGATACTCATCACCCATCGATCTTTCTCAACTCGACTGCGTGCTTTGAAGACAATAGTTCGGCCATGCTTTCCAAGTGTCGAAACATGTCGCAAGGAACGTTTCGCAGTGCCCTGCAGTGTATGTTCTTGGGCACGGAAATATGTCTTCTGGGTAGGCTGCCAGATCACAAAGGTGATGGCAGTGTCTTCATCACGGCTGGTGAAGGAATCCGACGAGAGATATACCCGAGGAAGCGCATGGAGTCCTGGATTATTACTATCGAATGTTTGATTGGCATAAAGTAGATCCTTCTCAGTGACCAATCCCGAGTAAATATAGCAATCACGCAGGTCAATGGTGGTGTCGTGTTCCTGGTGAATGTGGGGAATCTGAACGCCATTGTGCTTGCGCAGTGTGCTTCGGAAGATGAGAAGCTTCCCATCAGCCAGAAGAACATGACAACGGGAAAAGGTTGTGTGGCGGCGAGGTTTGCGGTAGAGCTGACCAGACATCTAATCTCTCAATCAGTATTTAACGTCCTCAAAGAACAATGAGAAACTACCACATACCTTGATTGTTCTACAACCAGACAGGGAACACATATTATGCAAATGTGGCGATGCCTCCGCCTTTTTCACCTCCCACTTCTTTGCAAATTGCCCCATTATGGACTCCATCTCTTCATCGATCTCCAATAGATCAAGATTGCGACGTCGCACAGCCTGTAGCTCGACGGCATCGGCCGCGCTGCGGGCTCTCCAGTATTTCACCAAGGCATCGAGTCTCTTTACCCATTCACCACAAGTAACTTCGTCGTAGGCTTGCAGACGAATCACCAAGCCATTTTCAAGCGATATTTCCATTGTACGGCCATCGTCGAGTTCCTTGGTGGTACCATCATTCTGACGAGAGTCGGCCACGTCGGAATTGAAGTTAACGGCAGTACCCTCTCCAGGGTTGGCATCAGTAGAGCTGCTTCCTCGTTGTACATGACGAACATCGCGCACTTTGCATAGATCAATGTACCCATCGGCATGGTTGATATTGTGCACATTCCGCTGCCACTGAGCGTACGCTTCTTCGTCATGTCGTTGAACGTACTCAGGATTCCCACTGGAGAGCCACTCAACTTCTCCATCCTGAATCGGATAAGGATCGATATCCCAGGATAAAGGTGCTTGGTTTAAAATCTCACGGGAGGAAGGTATGCTGGAATCGTCTGTTGGGACAAGTTTCGGGGGTGCTGGAGGAAACGCCTTAGCCGGTCTGCAGAACAGAAGATGATGGTCCGCGGTAAAGTAATAGAGGCGCTTATAAAACATCTTGCTCCTTCGCTGGTGAATGCCTTTCTGTGATGTGAGGCGAATCAAGAATCCTTCTACTGGCGGTGGCTCATCTTCCTTCTTCTCCGTCAATTTCGTGTCGGCGGTATGTTTGACCACTGTGGAATAGTGATGTCTTGGTCGCAGCTCAAGCTCATGCGACGATTGCATTGCGATGGTTCCATACATATTCTCTTCATTGGCACCATATACCCACTCAAGGCGATCGTATCGTTTCCAGGCGAGACCCATCTTCTCGGTCTTGGACCAGGTCTTCAGCACATCAGCCCACTCAGGACGGCCTTCGAGCATTTCAATGCAACCTCGAATAATAGCAGCAGCCACATTCTTTTCCTCTTGTGCAGATCGGCTTAGAACCGTGGTGTGTTGATTATCGTCTTGGTCCATCCCTAATCGCTTTTCTAGCTGTTGGAACGGGTTTTTGAACACCAAGGAGACGCCAAGATCAGGCACATAGATCGGAAGTTTGATAGGCCTGCGCCATCCGAGCACCTGGCGAATGAATGTGTACCATTCAGTGGCGTGAGCCGAAGATTTGGGCCGGATAATATAAATCTTGGTTCCGATTTTGTGAGGATACCAAATAACGATGGTCTTGTCGAGTGAAGAGTAAAGGTTGACACTGGTGTTTTTGTGGTTTAAGCGCACCTCATAGTAAGGTCTTGTCTTCACGTTCGGATTCTGCACATCTGGAATGACACGGGTACGGTACATCTGGAGGACAAATGGTGCATGTTCTGCTGAGCTTTTGCGGCAGACAACTAGGAACTCACGCCACTTGTCTATGGTCCGAGTTTCCATTCGAAAGCTTTCGTTTTCAGAATAGTCTGCTGGGAGATTGTCTTTGACAGTCTCCTCCACAAGAACCAGCATTCTTTCTGCCTTGACGATCTCTCCGTCCTGCAGCTTTCGCCGGCGCGGCCGGTTTGCGGCTATGGTGTTGCCCGTTTTGGCTAATCGTGAGCGTAATCTCTGTTGTTTGTCCATTATATTGTCATCCAAGTTGTATTTTGCCATCTTTCGTGTGATTCGCTGCGGTATGCGTCCTTCTCGTTGGTAAGCTCCTTGCTCGGCATCGTCCTCATCCTGGGGCTCCTGATGTTCCAAGGTGAAGTTTGATATTGCAGAAGATTTACTCTTCATCTTCTTTGAGTCCTTTTGCTTGCCCTTTAGCAACTGGGTGGTAGAGTCGGCTTCACTTGGAACTGCAGATGCTGTAAGTAAAATTGGACTTGCATTTCCAATACTGGGAGCAGTGACACTCAGATTCCGTGATTCGCCCGATCGAGGTCTTTGTTCAGGAATGGCAAGATTTTGACAAGCGTGTATCGTAGATGTAGATGATTCAGCATCTGTACCACTACTACTGCTGACTTCCTCTCTTGCCGTCACGAAAGAAGATGATGCATTCCCGTCACCGTACACATAACTTGAGGTTTTTGTGCTCGCAGGGGCGCTCTGGCGGGGTGTGCTCTCGTCATCCTCCTCTTCCTCTTCTGCCTCGTCGGTGAGATCGTTATGGCTTGATTCAGTGTCTGGCTCTACCTCACTCTCCGTATCCACCATGCTCTCTGTCTCTGCTAATGTATGCCGAAGGACGCGAAGCTCTCCCTCGGGCTCATCTGTTGTTTCTTCCGGCTCTGTTGTTTCAAATTCATCTCCCTCGTTGTCATCTTCTTCATCCTCCTCCTCCCCAGGGTCTTCGTTGGTATTGGTAAATGTAAGGGCGACATTCTCCTCCAGTGGCTGCGTTGATGGTCCAGGTCCATGCTCATCATGTTGGCTATAATAAAAGGTAACTGGATCGACCTTGAAAGAAAGGGTTTGCGATGTATAATTTCTGATTCGAAGCCGTGATCGATACCAAGATTTCCTGTGACCCTGTAGCCAACCCTCTGGGATTGGTCCAATAAAAAAGCGCCGACTTGTCATATGTAGATGATGGGCAGAGGCATGTCGCTGTTCGTAATAGGTCCCGTTAGTTTGGAACAGGAATCAAGGGGTATGGAGTCACCGATATCGCCTACCAGTTTCTGATCCGTGTAAGATCCGATCTGCAATCCCTTATACTGCTCATTGTAGATAGCTTCCGCGGCATCTGATTGGGTCCCGTTGGACTGCTGATTGCTCATGGCAATGATTTGTTACCCACTTGGGTGTGGTGTGAAATCATGAGCTGCATATGAAGAACTGAAGCTCATGCAGCGGGGGTGATCATCCAGGTACGAGTACGAGGGGGGTTGTAGACTCCGATGTGCGATCGAGCAATCCCGATGCAACATTATTCAATGACGTCAAGTTAAACCCTCGAGCTTAAGATCGACGATAATATCACGTGATGATTATATGCTTTGTTTGTCTTGTTTGTACCCATTGTACCCATTATGTTGGGACAACACGTGATATTTCTTCACCGCGTTTGTTGTGTTTGTATGTATTCGCCCCGCTTGATTCACGTGCCAAGAAGGGATAAGGACAACATGAGTGGAATGGCGCGGGGGCTCGGATTCCTCAACCTCCTAGCTTGAACTCTGACCTCATTTCACATCAATCGTTAACATCATCAACAGCCATGGCTGCGGAAAACAACTGGCTCAAGAGCATCAAGGGCAAGTCCTTTACGGACATTGCTATCTATACCAATGATTTCGACACTGTCAACATTCAGCTGTCTCAGGGTGAATCCCCCGAACTGCTGAAGCAATTGGGTACAATCCCCATCAACACCGAAGAGTTTCTTCGGGCCGCTGAGTCTCTGGTTACTCTGTTTTGTATGTGCCCTTCCTTCCAATTCTGTGTACCACGAACCTTGATGCTAATTCAATTGGGGTGTATAGACATCCTTGGTTCAATCAAGTTCAAGGCTGTAATTGAAGACCTGAACAAAAACATCACTGTCCGTCTCCTCTCCACCTCACCCCCGCTGTCAATCACCAATTGGTCAATTGCTGATATATACTTTAGAAAATTAAAACTCGCATGCTCGCTGCTCCTACCGAATCTCAGTCTCTTCAAGACCTCGTGCTGAGCGAATTGAAAACAGGCAAGCACGTTGCTACTGAGGGTTTGCTCTGGCTGGGACGGTAAGAGACTCTCGGACTCTGATCAACTTTCTATTGTAAACTAATGCCCGTTCTGTATACAGGAGTCTCGATTTCACTGTCCAGAGTCTGCGACACAACCTCGACAACCCTTCAGCGGATCTTAGCGAGTCTTTCACCACCGGTTACAAAGCTACTCTTAGTAGCCTCCACCCCTTCTACGTGCGAGGAGTCTTCAACGTGGCCATGGGATACTGTCCCAAGCGAGCAACCTTCTACAGACAGCTTGCCGATAAGAACTACGTCGAGGGTCAAAAAGATGTGGCCGCGCTGGATGCGGTAGTCAACGAAGAAGTCATGCCCGCCCTTACAAATGAGGTCATTGCTTTGGAGAGGGTTGTTAAGATCCTGAAGACATTCCAGGCCTCCAAGGAAGCTCAGTGGAAATAACTTTACTAGGAGATCTCTGACCAGTATCGGAAATTTCTCAGTATGAATACTTTAGTGTTATGTACATATTGAACCCGTTGCTCTGTGAGCACAGTTGGTGTCCTGATACAATTTTTCTTTACTTTTTTTTTTAAAATGGTCTTCGCCACGGAAATTACCACATCATGATATCTTCCAAGTACGACGAGGGTAGAGCCTGAGCCTCTACTAAGTTCCTTCAAACCCTTGTATGACCTGCACTGCAGCATTCAAGTGTTCATATGTGGAAGTTTTCCTGCGTCGTACAAGTGTATCGAACATTTGAATGTCAACATTTACTAGGCAGTACTCGTAGTAGTATATAATCTGTGGCCAGATGTACCTAAGAACCTCTATAAGGTCTATCATGACGTACTACTTCATCTCTTTGGATAAATAGGGCTTTCCTTATCCCCAAGCTAATATTAGCAGGGCCGGGGCTCGTTTTATAGGGATCGAACGTTTAATTTAATAGTGGTCCACCTCAACGGTCTGGAGCATGACTAAAGATTTACACGGGGAAATGTGTCCAGATGCCCCCCTTGAGTTAATCCTATTGTTTAAGAGAGACCCACTGACAGTCAGAGATTCAAATTAGAAATCTGACTCCGAGCCGTTACTTATTGAGTAAAGATGCACAATGCTTCCAAGGTTAGGTTTTCGATCTCACACACATTAGTTCCCTCTAGACGAGAGAGAACTATAAGATAGCTTAATGCTATGTACAGCTTGAGTGGTGACTCTTCAAATGTTTTTCCAGGCCTTTAAGTACTGCAGCATGCAAGCCTTAGAAGCTACTAGGTATTAGTATCATCACTGCCTCCATCTAATGTACTTGAAGAATTTCCTAATCATCCAGCTGCCCTCTTTGGGAGAGAACCCCGGTGGGGACGCCAATTCCTAGTGGCATGTAATCTCCGAGAGTCCACTGTAAACCGCAGATCATACCGCCTTTATGGAAAGAAAATCGAGTCGCACTGGCCGATCGACTAGATCCATACTCGGCACTGCATGCGCAGTCCATAGGCGGCTTTGATCTCAACGGCAAATGCCGTGCAACAGAGATCCGAGTCTCAGCTCAATGGACTCCGTAAGCAGTAGACGATAAACGTCAGATTCTAGTAAGATTCCATGATCTACTCTGTACTACAGTATGTACTCCATTCAAGGTTCCTTTGTCTAGTGCTCAATGTCATCCACATCAATTGATACTGAAAGTTTCGCTAGATCCACTAGTTGCCTGCCACATCGTGAACGCCTCTTACCTTTTATCGCACTTCTTTTAGTTTAAATCATGTGGTTGCACTCGAGCATCCCGCCCAGAACGCCCTGACCCTCGTTGCCGAGATAGGGGGTGGGTGAAAACCGGCCTGCGCCAGGGGAAATGTGGGCATTGGTAGCAAAACCAGGCAATGCTCCGCTTGATGGCCAACGGTGTACCCCCTTTTTCACGGACTAGAACGACTAGAATGAGACTACTCCATCTTAGTGCTGAAACCAACTCTGCATGGCGGTTTGGCCAAGAATTTTCTCCACTTAGTGCATGGACCGCATCGTTCGTTGGTGGAAACAATAACAGGCTTTTTTTGGCAGCGAAATCTTCAAGTCACATCGGCAGTACCCTCGTGCCAATCCTGAAACAAAATTGTCTGAGAGCTTCTTCACATGTTTTATTGACAAAAAGGACAAAAAGTCAACGTCGGGATTCCGGAGGGCAAGTTTGTCCGATGGCATTATCAGTTCCAAGGTTGTTTCCTTCTCCACAGATTTGGTGACCATGGATCAATATGAACATCAAATTGGCACTCAAGCGTAGATGGGGTTCTCTCCTCTGTTGCAAGATGAAGCTAGTGGGGACAGCCCGCTGTTTTGGATTCTAGTGATGCACGTGAAATGGGTACTGACTCGATATGATTTAGGTCGACTCCACAAGCTCGGTTCGCAGTTCGAAGGACCCATTCTGCATCGCGATGTGCCGTCTCAAGTCAGACCAATGGCGATCTCACTAGTTTGCTTGACGTGTGCATATCATCTGCCCTGGAGCCTCAGTCTGATTTCTTATTCTTGTATTTTATTTCACCTTCACTAAGTTCAGCCATCAACACGGCACCGGGGAGAATAGCGCCGCTAAGTCCGCTTAGCCTCCTTCTGCTATTGCCACTGATCGGCCTACATTCTTTCTGATTTTTTTTTTTTCTCCTGCTTTTTTTTTCTTTTGGGCTTGTCTCTCTTTTCTCAATATAACGGGATCCGCTTCCCCAGAACCTGAAGGAATATAGACGCAGGAATCGAGTCGGATCTACCCTGTATTGAGCGCACCACATCGACTCCCACGGGACTTGAATGAACATGAATTACAAGTGATTTCTTGGGGTGTCAAATATCTATCACTATGTATCCTCTGGAAGGTCGCAGTCTGGGGATTTTTATAGTCACCACTATTTTCTTGGGTATTTCGTTCATTGCAGTCTGTCTCAGACTCTTCGTTCGAATTAAGCTTGTCAAAGCCTTCGGGTGGGATGACGCACTAATGGTCTTTGCTATGGTAATTCGACCCCGCTTCATTCAGATCTTCCTGTCTAACAATCTTTCCGATAGTTTTTGAATATTCTGTTCGCATTATGTGGAATTACCGGCTCATTATATGGTATTGGCCAAAAATCCGAAAAACTCTTGGAACGAGGATCATTGGAAACCGCCATGTTTGTATGTTCTCCCCCGCACATGCCCAATTCCGTGCTTCAACTTTACATCTGAACGAGTAAATACCAGCTTTATGGACAATTTAGACTGACAGTATTCTTGAAGTGGTGGTGGCTAGGCCAAACCAGCTATGTCTGGGTCTGTGGAGCGGCAAAGAGCTCAATCGCTCTGGCTTTACTACGTCTAACCGTCTCTCGCGTGCACAGAATGGCTCTATGGGCTGTCATTTGTGTTACTGCTGTCGTTGGCTTGGTGTTTTGGTTTATGTTGACACTTCAGTGTCACCCAGTCACTTACTTCTGGCAGCGGGCTCGCCTTTATACCAATCCAGAGGCTGACGTCCATGGCCATTGTATCAATCTGGATGCCCTCGTCGACGTCGCATATGTCTACAGTGTCACCGCCACCTGTTGTGATTTGACCTTGGGACTTCTTCCTGTATTCCTTGTCTGGAATTTACAGATGAGTACCCGCACCAAGGCAGCATTGGCAGGTATTTTGAGCATGGGATGCGTGTATGTTGCCCTTACATCGTCGACCTCTTCTGACCTAATACTAATCAATTCAAATATAGTGCTAGCGCAGCTGTTATCATCCGTATCCCCTATCTCCACGACTACAAAGACGAGAACTTCCTCTGTGAGTATACGACCTTGCAGTATACACTTCGTCCAGGACTACCACTGATAATAATGTTCTCTCTGACTACAGATGCAACTAGCAATATCTCCATTTGGTCGAACGTCGAAGCAAGTCTTGGCATTGCAGCTGGCAGTCTTGTCACCCTCAAACCTCTTTTCCGTTGGTTCCGGGATCCCAGCTTCGTCGGTTCTCGAAGCAAGCGTACTGGTGGCAGTATGCCACTGGATAGTGTGAATGCAGGACGCTCTGGTGATCCTTCGGGGCCGAAATATTGGCGACCAGACCTCAGTTCTGACGACACCCGCGCGGTCATCACAACCATCCACACTTCGAATCATGACAGTCGCACGAGTAGTCAAGAGGACTTGAATCCGAATAAGGGTCACGGTACATTCTTCAGTGGAGTGAATGTGCAGAAGACTTTCTTTGTTTCCGAAGATGAAACATAGATTAATTGAATGTTTCTGAAAGAAAAAAATTTTAAGCGTGCATGTTTTCCTATGTATTTATATGAGTCAAGTCGAATACCCACTGGCAGGTTCCTTTTAATATGTATTTAACTGTGACTTTAACATTACCTAGGTATTGTACTACATACATAATATTATGATACCCGCCTCGAAATTTACACACGTGTGCATGCCATATTCATGCCAGTGGTTCATTTACTATTTCGACTGTTTCGAATTTGGTGATTTCAAGTTTGAACAATAACTCTCAATCAATTTTGGGTGATACTTAGTTCAACGTTGAACTTGAAGGTTTCTCGGCTCAACCTCCCAGTACAGCTGGGGTAAACCTGAATGTGAAAAATATCATTATTTACATCAATCAATCCTTGGAACTACCTATTAAGTATTACTCACTTACTGATCACCTACTACTGCTGCCAGTATTTACATATAACCACTTCTCCCGCGTATATCACAGCCTGAGTAGTTAGCTTCACCTGGCTCGCAGACCTTCGTCTATAACTGTGCAGATTGCTGTGAGATGAGTCTATATCGGCTTATTTCATCTTCTTCAAACTGTAAAGTAGTCAGCATTAGTGAATACGATCTCCTATTCCATATTTGAATCAAAGAGTCTATCTAAATTTGGAAAACTTCAGGTGGTTTTTTTAGCATCCTTACGTGGTATATCATGAACTGATATTTTTCTCTCTGATATGAGTAGTAGCTGTCCTGGTACAATATTTTAATGATCATTCAATTGACCTGGGTATCTCCTTCACTTCAAATTACTTCTGTTATCTCTCACTTTCCGTTCTATCAAACTTCACTCTACTGACGTTAACACTTCTCATCGTGATAAAGATCAGACAGACTTACCTTTAAATACTACATCTGCCACCCCTTCTTCTTCTTCTTCTTTCTTCCTCAGTACCCTCGACCTTCTACAAGCGACTCATCTCTTCGAAAGTCTCTCTTTTCACGCCCTCTCTGTCCATCCTCTTTCTTCATCGAGACATACTACTACACTCTCTGGAACAGAGTTGAGTCATGGACTCAAATACTAGGTATTTTTCTCCTCTATTACCTTTCCATTCCCCGAATACGCTTATTCTGATGGTTTTCAGCACTAGTGGAGTTCTTCGATGTACAGAGGTCACATACAGTTCTGGAAAATTTGGGGATATGCCGAAAACTGGTGACTCGGCTGAGTCGTTTGTATGTCGTTTATCTTGCTTCAAGCTAGAGTGAGACTAACAATATAAGTGGCTTTGCGAAGGGCTCGACGATGATAGCGCCCATCGAGCGATTCGATGCTCACATATGGCACGCATGGCGAAAGAGGCACGCCAATTCGAGCTTCATATGATCGAAGATTGGATCACCTATAAATTGGAAAGAGATCGCAGGGTCTATCCTAAGATCTTCACCAACTCGCAGGGTATTCTCCCCCAGATTTCCCCAATCCAGTACCGAGAATATCCGGTATTTCAGGAAGGCCATATTGAATACTCCGGCAAGCATCGCCCTTCAGGCCCAGGACCCGTCAGGGTCCATATACCCTGGGATTACAAGAAAGGAGACCGGGTAACAGATGAGTCATGTGAACCTTACCAGGTGACCTACCATGACCCCACCAAAGGCCCTGATAATTGGACGAATGTGACAAAAGCCGTGAGATTTTCCAAGACGAAGGCATGCAAGATGGGAGCCATAGACGAATTTCGGGTTTCATTCAAGACTGTCTTCAGAAAATGCCGCCAGGCTTTGAAGAAGCATCAAGAGGAGCATCCCTGGATATATGGTGAGAGATAATTCTCTTACTCGCTGGCTATCCTTCTCGCATTCAAGTTGTGTCTCTAGGTGTCTCTCCACCTACTAGATGCAGTTTCCCTCTATCGAGAATCTCAATTTGGCAAGATCACTATGGCTCGCCTCAGCTCTTCAAACATGGGTATTGCCCTTCAGGCCAGGAACCTGTCAAGGTCCGTACCTGTGAACTGTGTGAGGTACCACAATCCCAGCCTTTCCTTTCAAGAAATCAAGCAGTAATTGGAGGAGCGTCACAAAGGCCATATGAGTCTCGGAGTCAAACCCAAAGGATAGGGGTGATGAAGCCCTGCACGAATTCAGGAATTCATTCAAGACTATCTTTCGAAAAGGCCATCTAGCTTTTCCGTCCTTGAATATATGATGAATTCCTATAGGGTCCTCCTAGAGTCCTGTCGGTCAAAGTGCTGTCATTCCACCGTCATTCCTCGTCCTGGTCAAGGCCATGAGAATCACCCGGTTTTCGGGTTACGGCTGGTGATTTTCGATTTATGTCGCGCGTATACTATGATTTTGCCACCTCTACATTCTCTCTGCGTGGTATTGAAATTGAAAGGTTTTATTTAAGATGACATCCTTGGGTTCCTGAATATCGCCAGAGAATCTTTGGATCCTTTCGCCACATCGTGTGGTATTCAATCAACTCAAACGGTAGATCCAGAAATCATGAAACAACTCACATGTGCATGCCGGTACTGTATGTGATCTAGCTGGTCATATACACTACATAAACATTCACAAGGAAATATACATAATTCAAGTTTCAAGTTCAAGTCAACATTAACTGCCAGGGCTTGGAACTACACATATCATATACAAGTAGTTTACACCGCGCTCCGCGCGGTGGTCATGGTTTACATGTCAGTGCCAGATCGCATATCGCCCGCATATAGGGAGTTAATGATCGCATCGTAGTTTCGAGCTACGGCAAGGTTCACACGACGATGGCAACCCATTCTTTCGTAATGTCGCCATGGGTACATTTGCAGATCTTCCAAACCATGTCTTATTGATAGGATATTACGTGGGAAGGTCCTGAGTCCTGACAGGCCCTCTAGCGCGGACTACTGCGCCTATAGATTCCCCGAATCCCGAATCCCGGGTGGATCAACTTGGCTCCGAGGATGTTTTTGACTTAGCATGGTGGCCTAAGGCCCCAAAAAATGACTGGCCAGTTGGCCTATGTCTGGTCCTGGCATTTGAGATCAATCTTACGAATCCCACTAAGCAGAACTCAAACTAGGGGACAAGGTGAATCAAAAAATTCGTTTGTTAAAGAATGGATATTAGGTGAAGTACTAAAAGTAAGAGATATTTCGCATGGCGATGTCACCGCAGAGTATGGAGTACGGCTGACAACTAATCTCAATTCATTCTGGCAGCATCAAGACCTACAGCTTTCAAGCATGAAAAAGCTCTCTGGGTAGCTTCAATAGGGTCAATCGCATTTCCTCTTTATTCAATAGGCACGACAATCTTTGGATGTGATGAATCCTTCTATTCAAATAATTTTGATACCATGCCAGCCATGGTAAATGTTCAAGTTCCAATAGGACTCACCCTATAAGCACTAGAGTCCATTTCATTCCTCCGATTCAAGAATCAAGCCCAAGGAAAATAAGCGGGATCAGAATCACTGCAAAAAGAGATGCAGCAGCAAGGAACGGGAGACCTGACCACTCAAGCCCAATATGCATACCTGCAGTATACAATTTGGCGAATATTGGCCCGGCAATGATAATACCAACTGATTGGGATACGGACATGGCTGTGTACAGGGTCGCGACACGTTCGGCTGGAGTGAAATAAGTTGCAATGCTAATAACAGTGACCACAAACGGCATGGACAGTGAGACAGATAGGCACCCGACAGTGAGCAGAGCCTCGTTAGAGGCGATAAAGATCAAAAAGTAACCTATCGTGCCCGCCGCCACTGCGATATTTGCGACCGCGAGGTCTTTTTTCAAAGTAGTGTAGTGCAATTTTCGGGTAAGGTAGGATGACAACAGTGGCACGAATCCGAGGAATGTTGCCAGAGTCATACAACCTCGAATTGAGATAAGATAACTTGCCTGTGTTGAGGCCCGAGGGTCAATTTAGCTGAGCGTCATGTCATAGGTGGGATCTTACCCTGGCAATAGTCCAGTGCAGCTTGTTAGATGCATACTGGATGAGCAGAAATAGGGAACTTTTATCCAGAATTCCAGCAAAGACAACACCAAGGGACACCAGTATTTTTGGAGTTTGCCACAAAAATTTAGTTTCAGACACGAAGCCCTCTGCTTTGCTTGTGATAAGAGCAAGTGCATTCTGTTTTGATGGCACAAGAGATCCGATAACTTCCCTATGATTAGATTCCTCAGTTGGTGTCGTCTTTGATTTGTTAAGGGTTTCGGGAACAAAGATGCTGAATGCAGCGCCGATAAGGACAATGACAGGACCTAGCAGGAATGGAATCCATGGGTTGATTTTCATAGCGGTTGCACTGATAGGAGTTGCCACCACTTCAGCGATGATAGGTAATGAAGCCAACCGAAATAAAGCTGTGGTTCTGCTTCAAATTAGTATTTGTATTTATTCTGGTTTGAATAATCGCAGAGTACCTCTGTTCCTCATTGAACACGTCCGCTATGATGGTCATAAGAATGAATGTAGCGAACTGATCACCGCCTCCGGGCGCTCGAAACATCCCTGTCAACCACACCAGGCGGAGGGGCCAGTTAAACCAGCCTATTATCATCAGTATTCCAGCGTTATAAACCAACCAGGGGGATTATACATATAACTCTTGGCCAACATTCACTAATTGCTGTTGCCACTGTAGAAAGGATAACAAAAGGTCTTCTTCCAACTTTGTCGGCCAAAACTCCATAAGGCAAAGCCAGAATAAGCGCTGTTTATGTGAGCGATTGCTTGAAAGATGAAAACGAGGCTCATACCTGGTAACACATCAAGAGTATTCTTCCATCCACTAATGAAAGCAAGCTCACTCTGCACAGGCTCTGATTTGCATATATTGTTGTCGAATTCTATAATCATATGCGAAGCTTCCCGACCGAGAGACTGCTTGTAGTTTTCACAAATGATGTCCTCAAATATTGCTAGCTGCGGAGCTGTCCCCATAAAATGCCCAAAATTGACGGAGAACATGAGGAAGGCCGCGAGCAGCATTACCCTCCACTGGATCCATGTCCATTGAGGAAGAGCATTCCACAGTCTTTTCTGTTGAGGTCGAGGGGTCTCCAGAAGAGGAGTAGTTTCACTTTGATATGGCTCGGACATCATTCTGATGAGGGTAGAGCTCAAGAATGAGGACGAACGATCCGGAGGTGAAAGAGCGATAGGAGAGAGGAAAGAAAGGGAGAGCTTCAGCTTGCCCACACTATCTCCAGGGCTAATGGGCCCATGGATCCGGGGCCCCGGCGGTCTACCACTGCTGACTCATCCCCAATCCCTGGAGCCTGGAGGCATCAAAATTAACAGACCAATTTGGTATCGATCATTTCTTTTTATAATCACAAAATTAAGTTGAGTGATGTGTAGTATTTGTTAGAGAATTTAACAAATTTCTCAAATGACATCTGTACTAGTAGCAGATTGACACGCGAGCTGGCTCTACTTCTAAGGGTATCTGGGCCTTTGGCCAGGGGTTGAAGCTTCAAATACAACGCAATCATATTGGATGGGAGCAAGGCTCGGACTTCCAGCTTAGTATAACAAGAACAAAACATGAAATTAATATCACTTTCAGTAGGTAGTGACAGTCATTCAATGAGACGAAACAAGCACAATATGAGAAAATCATCAGATCTCTTCATCAACCCCCCTCCCCCACCGCACATAGAAACAAGATCTTGGGGAGACTGGGAACATAATATCAGAAAGGAATGTATGATGGAGTCAGCTATGATCAGTATTCCTCCAGGAGGTCTTCATCACGGTCGCCGGTGCTGCGCTTGTACTCCTCCAGGAGGTCTTCGTCACGGTTGCCGGTGCTGCGCTTGTACTCCTCCAGGAGGTCTTCATCACGGTCGCCGGTGCTGCGCTTGTACTCCTCCAGGAGGTCTTCATCTCTGGTACCAGCAACACGCTTGACCATGTCATGGTTGTCACCAAGCGCAAGGTTAATTCCTACTTGGAAAATGTTACAAGCTGAATTCCCGAAGTAAAGCGGATCATTCTTCCTTACCTGTGTTTTTAGATGGTGTGGGTGCTCCAAGAGCAACAGCCATAAAAGGCACAAGGGCAAGAAGCTTTGTAACAGCGACCATCTTGAAGGAGAAACAGTTTGAATATTCCGTTGGGATAAAATATGAGCAAAAGAGGATATCTTCAGATTATGCTCTCAAGTCTGTGCTTTCAGAACTCGAAAGTGATGGGCTGGAAGGAGGAGATTCTGCCCTATCTATACCTGAGATCACTGGGGCGTCAGAATAAATCTCTTAACTAGTTATCCAGGCCGTTCATAGGTATGATCACGCATGCCTGCAAATACATTGCGAGCTAAAAGAAACTCCACAAATTATCCATATTGATATGCATTCTCCACTGTCGAGGACTCGGAAGCTCGCACCAAATGATATGAAGACGTTGGGAAGCGTGACAAACATGCATACATACTTCATTTACACGGCAATCAAAAGTACTTGCATTGTAACCATTGCAAGGTTGAACCCATGAAGATTGTCATGGCCCGAAATCCTGTCTGATCCTTCAAGTCTGATATTTCAAATGTTGGCCACCTTGAATGACTCTTGCAGGACACTTGCATAAAGCACGATGTAACCTTGTCTGTAACAATACAAAGCGCCCGATGGATGTACTATGCAATCTCTGCCAACTTCCAAGTTTCAGATGAAAAGTCGATAGCGAGAAAGTGATCGTCATCCTGAATTATTCAAAAAATAATCAATTACGGCGCAAACATCGGGATTGCCATTTACGGAACTCCTTGCGGAAGCTTATAGGATTTTACCCGTGTATACTTCAAGTTTGAATACATGTTCGGTTGTTTTTGTAAAAGTAGTGGCATATCAGGGTGTATTGTCAGGTCTTGATACATGCGAGAAGTTATCTCAAATAAGAGATCGACTATGAGCCCACTTGGCGTTACTGAGCACAAATTTACTGAAAATATCCCAACTTGAATCTACACTCAACTTCTCTTGCTCCGGCAGAATTACCTTGAACCACAGCAACCTCTCACTCAGTGCTGCATTTTTGAACTGTAGCTAAGAATATGGATTCAAAGTACAAGAAACTTGAGTCTCCGACAACTCTCTCGGAGAATGATAATCCAAGTTCTCCTTACAATGATGAAGTGCCTACTGGAGATCTTGACTCCTCTCAGCCGTTCCTCGCCGACATGGAACGAGAGGAGAACATGAATTTAGATGGCGTTTCACGTTTTAAAAGACAACGGAGCTATACTCGAGCAATTCTACCTCATTTCCTGATCTTTCTACTCTACACGTTCACGTTTATTTGGGCAATGGGTGTCTTTAGACAACAACTCATTTCAACTCCACTCACATATAGTAAGGTTCAGCCCCAACGCTTCCTGATTTTGTTAAATGAGAGCTAACTGCATTCCAACAGCACCTGCTCAAGACGTTGTGGAATACGAAAGAGTCTTTTACGACGGGAGTATTGATAGGATTACCCGCTACACCGGGGATCCTCGTCCGGTATGTATCTTCATATCCTGAGAATCTCAGAGCGAGGCTGACTGGTCTTTTAGGATCTCGAGATTGCATGGCACAATTTGACGGAGAATCTCAACATCAAATTGAGCAAGGATGAAATTAAGAAATTAGGCAAGGAGCCTCTTGAACTAGCGGATGGCTCTGGATACCATGGACAGCTCAATGTCTATCATCATTTGCATTGCTTGGTGAGCTTCCAGATTCCACTGGCATATAGTCACACTATCTGTGAAAAAAGAGGTTGACATCTAGTAGAAATATCTCAGAATGGGTTATTACCCGGACGATTACGAACGACCTTCAAAACAGCACATCGGTGGGTTTTGTCAAGCTACTACTTTGATGATTGAGATACTAACAGTCACCTGGAAAGATCATTGTATAGAAGATTTACGCCAAGCTCTTATGTGCCATCCGGATCTCTCAATTTCTACTCTCCATTGGATTGACGGTATCCGGCGCCCCATGCCAGATTTCAAACTGTACGTTCAAAATATTTCACATCAATTGCCTTCCAAGTTCACATATACATGAATATTTTGGGATCTTTTCCAAGGCTATTACTAGATCATCGCGCTGATATTCGACAGTAACCATACATGTGTTAACTGGGACAAACTTGATGAATGGGCGAGACAACGAGCATTCTCAATGTTTGATCAAAAATCACTAGTGAACCCGAAATATGGTACGCGTCTCTGTGTAATTCTTCATTTCACAAAACACAAAAGCCTAATCCGCAGAGCTATAGGACTTGCTTTCCCTCTCATCAATGGTTCCATTGAGTATACCCCGCCTGGGCCAGACATGCATGTTGTCTGGCCAAGTAACAACTAGTGAATTGATCCACCCGAGTGAACAACTTGAGCGTGTCTATGGTCTCCACTAAGGGAGAATCTACTAGTCGCAGGAATTGGAATGGCCGTTATTATTTTTAAGTCTTCACAACCATAGCTTTTACATAGCTTTTATATGAAACCTTTTCTTTGTTACCATGCTCTTACTAGTACACTCATCACATAGTCCTTGTAGCTGATGTAGTCTTGCTAAGAATTGTATAACAACTTGAATCTCTTCCGATGGCGATACTACTCAAGAAGGCAACATAATTGAGTAGACGTATTTACAAAAGATGTCCTACTCTGAGGAACTACCTATCCTGAGTTTCAAATCTATGTACTGGTACATCAGCAGTTGACATTAGGCTTGCTGTGACGCATCCCTAGTGCTATTTCCTGAGGGTCTTTGATAGGTTTTGCTACTAAGATCTACATGCCCAGGCAGGACTCCCATGTCTTGCTCAAAGGCATGATTTGCATCCTGATACATGCATGTCTCTGACGCGTCATTGATGTTCTTCGGTATTATCCTCCTCGGTCGGAGATCAACAAAGCACAATCTAGACATATTCCAAGCGATGTTCCCAGAAAATTGAAGGCTTAACACTAAAATGTATAATTTAATGTTACAAGGTTCTCAGGTTTCATCCGATTGTCTCCCATTACTATCTACATCCAGCCCCAAGCTCTGCTTTGTGAAGGAAATATGATTCTGCCGGCGGTTGTACGGACCTGTTATGTCGAGTCTACTACTATGATCGACGTTTCAGTAGCGTGATTTGAATCACTAGTAATTCATATATTTTAATCACAAAACTCCGGGCCATATTAGCAATTCAAGCTTTCGGATCACTAAAACTTGGCATGAACTCCTAATGTAAACCTGCATACAGCTCACAGAACATGATGAATTCGAAATCAGGATATGCCAATTGATGGTCTGTTCCCCCACTTCCATCTTTCAAGTTTTTCTTTGCCATTCAAGTTCTCGGTATCCACAGCGAGTTCAAAGGATTTACACTAATGTGTATGCACATGTGTGGATTTCAAATTGGAAGTACTCAACAGTTTCTCAGCTCAAATTGATGCTACATGTGCAGTTTACAGTATTTTATATGTAACCTCATCATGTCATAGACTGGGTACCTCAACGCAGCATGCCTTTGGGGTTTCAAATTGAATGCAATAAGTTGTGAAGGTTGTGATTCGTCTTCGAGCTGATCTCGGTCTGTGCTTTTTTACCGGAAATATTCCTCATCCTAAGCAAAGGGAGTGAAATTCTGGGCTCGAGGAGACGGAGCTCGCACGGGACCCCGGCGAAAAAGTTTCGATAGATTCAGGCACCCCTCTTACTCTCTCCATTATCAAAACTTGACATTTGAAAAGTTTTCCATCATCCTGACTCTGACAAAGTTTTTTACGCCTTTGGTTG
Organism: Penicillium herquei; assembly: GCA_039634405.1. Classification (NCBI taxonomy): domain Eukaryota; kingdom Fungi; phylum Ascomycota; class Eurotiomycetes; order Eurotiales; family Aspergillaceae; genus Penicillium; species Penicillium herquei. The sequence continues at coordinate 3,278,226 of CP098390.1, forward strand.
CGACAGACGATATTATCTCAAGTCCAGAATGTCACTTCCATCATTGCGGTCCTTTCAATTCAAACGATGGTCAATCTTATCCAGCAACAAGCGTGAAAGCCAGAGCTCTTCTAGCAAAACCGAGTATCACTCAGTACCGCTTTTGGATGAGGAGACAAGTACAACAGATACCAACGGCTCACAAGATGGCGATGACGCAAAATACCAATTGAGAGCAGCACGAAAGATTCTCCCTCGCTATTCTCACCTGGCCTACGTCTCCATATTCCTCTTTCTCGCCCTAATAAGCTTGTCAATAGCGCATGTTCACCTTCTTTACAAAATCTCTCCCCTGGGCCCGCGGGACTGCGGCAAATCCATTGAAGAAGCCCGTGAACGCGGCTGCACCTTTGACAATCTTGCCAAAACATGGCTCCCAGAGGTCTGTCCTCGCTTTGGGATGACTGAATTCTCGGAGGCCGGCATGGATTTTACGGACGGATCTAAGCCTTTCAGGTATTATCTAGACCGAGAGGGCATGCAGGAGCTCACGCCTGATGAATTGGGCGAGCTCGCAAATATTGAATTCAAGGATGCGACCAAGTGGTGGACAACCGGCAGGGAGCATATATATCATTGTACATGGATGCTTATGCGAAGTGCACATGTTCTGGATGCGGGAGGAAGAAAAGATTCGTTGGTGGGCAATTTTCATCATGCGAAGCATTGTATGATGTTCCTGATGGAAGCGGCTCTGGATGGGGATAGAGTTGATGAAATTCGAGTGAAAGGAGTCTCAAAGTTTGGAGGTTGCTGAACTAGGTAGACCTACGAAATTTGTTTTTCATTGAATTCATTATACATACCTAGTACCTACTAGGTAGGGCTAGAACTAGCTTGTCTCAACTTGGTGCTTCCGGTATTACTTCCAAGGTTGAATATACATATATCTTCTGGTAGGTAGAAGGAGCCTGAGACTACTCCAGACATCAGCTCAGGTTCAACTTGAAGTCACGCCCGGTCACGTCAACTGGTGCATGGATCATTAAATAACTCTTTTGCCTACTCAATCAATACATAGTCTCATAATCACTGGCATGGAAAACTCCTGATCCAAATCCGTTTTGAGGAGATAAAATCAACCTTTGAAGCACTTGAGTGTTTCAAGCTACCCCTCTGATCTACGTGTATTGATCTACTCAATATTAGTCCGAGTCAATCAATCTCCATCCGGTTTTCGAAACTGTAAAGTGCGTATGCATCATGATGTGGCAAACCTCGAGATCCCGGAAAGCACATATATCGGCTATTCATATATTGTTGTACTAGTAGGGATTTCAACACGCTAGTGTGGTTGCTGCAGTGTCATTGGGCTAGCTGTTGACCCCTCAACTCATGTGGTTCAGTCTAGAATGGTCTTCCGAGTCCAGGGATTTTTGCAACACATTGCCACATCATGGGGGGGGGGGGGGGGGGGGGGGGGGGGTGGGGGGTATGCATGTTTACCTGACATGGATAAAATCCTCTTGGTGGGATGAAATGCCGTATTTAGTTCATATCTCCGAATCAACAATGAATATCCAAATTCATAGACAATCGTGATGTCATTTAATTAGCTTAGCACTCATGCATGAAGTTGACCCCTCTTCTTGCAGTCGTTGGTCTCGTCAGCATCAAGTTCTGAATTGTGACGAGGCTGTCATGTATATGATTACCATCATGGAGATTGAGTATACTTTCAAATGCTGTAGTCTATGTTCATCTAGGAGAGCTTATCACCTTAATACTGGTAGCTTTGTTGGACTTTTCGAATAAAGCAGCTCATTAGTCCTACTCCTCGTTACATTCCTAAGGCCTTTGGAATTCATCACCTAAGGAGAGACTGGGTATTATTCCAATATTTGCCCAGTCAGGTGTACAAAGTCATCATGATGCAGATTCATCAATTGATGTTGCATAGCCCCCGGGGCCGTGGCGAAGTCGCATGCACACTAGTACAGGCAACATGGATAGCCGGTCGTGGCCCTTTACGGTGATAGAGGCAGCCTTTTTTGATACTCGCAGGCGAGGGTACTATAGATGAACCGTTTAAAGGCCTAGAACAAAGAAAATGCATCACAGTGCGAGAAAGACTGCTTCCCCTATGCGTACCTTTGTTATATTAGTGGGGACTCGGAATCTTGGCTGGCACTACTGTAGGGGCTAGCACTAATGGGCGTAGATAAGCATTTATTAACCGAAATAATACACCTAATTTAACTTCGGATAGTCGCGGACCGGGCCTTCACTGCCGTAGGAATCACCTCGCATGCATAATCCACGTAGTATTCCTCTTTGTGGGCAAAGGGAATACGTGCGGGGTAAAGACATCTATGACCTCCGAGGTCGGGAATGTATATGGTATTCTGGCGTGCGGCGTGGCGTCATCCAGCCTCTGAAGTCTTGATCTGCTTGATGCTGAAAATGCAACATGATCGTGAAAGGGATCGACCGATATGAAAAATAACTTGATTCACCCACCTGGGCAGCGAATTGGGTAATTATAAATAACGGAGATAAGGGTGCATGAATGATACCGAGCCCGAGAAGTAGGTTTGAAAATCAGGTTTTACTGTCAGGTACATGAAATAACAAAACAGGTACTTGTCAGTCGTATTTCTCGTAATTTTGATTCTTTCGACAGGGGTAAAAGATGGAATCTGAATCAATTCTGTTAGCTATAGAAAAAGAAAACTTCGTGAATTGCTCACAGTCAACCCCTCCGTCTTTCAGCCAAGTCAGAGCCAGTAGGAGAAGACGCGTTACCTTCAAAACATCCATATTGTTGCAAATAAGCGATGGACCCAGACCAAGCCACCTCCGATACTCCATTTCTCTCTGAGAAAGAGTTAGAAAACCACTGCGAAGCACGCTCTAGTCGGAAAGTTGGATGGCTTCAGAGGCACAAAACATTGTTTTTCTCAAATATTATCATCATTCCGCTTTGCATCATTCTGGGGAAGGTGTATGGCCAGTATCTGGCCACCTCATACTGTGCTCCTCAAAGTCTGGTGTATTGTATGGAAGTATTCCACTCTCTGACAAAGGATTCGCTGACATCTATTCATCCAAAAGCTCCAGCAAAACACAGTCTAGAGTACGTTCCGGCCCGAATGGACATAGCAGGCCACTCAGAAAGCAAATACATGGGCTACAATCTCAAAGCTGATGAAGCATGGACAGACCTCACGTCAAGTATATTCAACCCTCCAACCTTGGAACTGAGCTCTATCGATGCTAATATGAAGCCACCCAGGGAGCCACATCAGGCTAACCGAACAAGACCTGCGAGCCATTAATCAGACATCTGTCTCCCTCGGAAGCGGTGGTTACCTTGGTATGCTCGCAGTCTACCATGAGCTGCACTGCGTGGTAAATAGCAATCTCCATTGCTACATGCTCTGTATCGCTGACACTGTTCGCTTTGATAGAAATGGCTTCGTTGGGCTCTCGAACAAACTCGGTACAATACCCAGGAAGTGGTCGATCTTGCGGCTCATATTGGTATGATTTGGCCGAATCACTGGAATGTCGCGATTTTGCTAATTGGTACATAGATCATTGTATCGATGTTGTGCGCCAAAGTATTCAGTGCCGTGCCAACACGGCTATTGTCACGTATATGTGGACTGAAGGAACCAGAGTTCCAAAGACGAGCTTCGAAGCCCAAGCGGAATGCATGAATTGGGAAAAGATTGAAGCTTGGGCAGATGAGCACCAGGTCGACATATCGAAACCAGGAGAGCTCAATCATCCCATCTATGGTATGAATTTCAATTGGGTTTCACCCTTCAGTACCTCCTAACACTTCTCAAAATAGGTCAATCTTACCCTAATGGGCACAAAGTGAACGAGGTAGGAAAGCCTGCCGTGCTTCCTTACATTGATCTTTAGGGGTATTGTCACGAAAAAGCGAGTACCTAGTCATTGGAAATGCCTTATAGCTTTAGTTGGGGCACATTCTACGGCTCATAACTGGAAGCCTGAGGAAAGACTTCAAGTATTTCTTAAGTTGTTCTTTCAATCTAGCACTTATTTTATGCCCTGTGATTATCATAGCACGCGAGGGGCGTGTTCCTTGTATATGCCCGGATTTTTGATTCAGAGATTGAGCCAGCCTTGGAAGCCGCCATGGCTTGAAAATACGCTCACCAAATGTTATTTCAGTTTAACTAAACAATCAATAGAGTTGAGTATTTTAACTTGAAGTCTCAATATTTTCATGCATCGTATTTCAAATTGAACAGGTACTGATAAATCTATTTGCCAGGGAATTCCAGTTTTCTATCAAGAGTTGACTGAGAATCCCAGGTCGCATACAATTATGAATAGGGCACTCGGGTGAGAAAAACAGAAAGAGCTCAAGGTAGTCTTAGGAAATATTCCAGCATACGAGGATAGTTTGGTGTTCCAAGTCCAGTGACTGGATCCCATCCTGCAGAAGCTTGAAATCCGCTGGAACCACAATTAGGATCTATTTGGAAGCAGAGCGATTGATTAGCCCTATTTCTCCTTGTCTCAGGATTAGTTAGAAACCTACTTGAACCATTTGTTATATCATTCAAAACGGAAGGGTCTGTAATAATCAAAATCAGCACCTTTTTTTCATGTGAGGAGAAAAAGTAACATACTTGCGTAAAGTGCGGGATTTATGAACCCGACTGGACCTTTTCCAATTGCAGTGCGTTCCTCGTTGAGCAACGTGACCACAGCTCCAAAAATAGGGGATGACAAGGAAGTGCCGAAAGTGGTGACCTCGGACTTATGCGAATACATCGAGAAGAAAGCTCCATTTGCAGATACATCCGGGTACCCACGGCCAAGGCGATTATAGACTCCTCCATCCTCGCCAATATTGGTGGTCTCCGAGTTTATGTTATAAAAGAGCAGGTTCTGGAACGGTAAGTCTTTGTTGAAGTATTCGGCGATCGCTTTAGCCTGGAAAGGGGCTGGTGCAAAATAGTTTGAGAACCCGCCACCGGTCGCAGCAAAAGCATAAGGTCTCCCGAGCGTCTCATTGTAGAATATATTCAAGTCGACCTGACAAGCTGACTCAGGGTCTTCGACGGTGTCATTTGGGTACAGTCTGGTTGAGCCTACTGCTGTGATGTAAGGGCATGCAGCGGGATAATCAGGGTTGTAGATTGTTCCATTGGAACCGCCAGTCGTCGTCAAGCAACCATCTGCTCTGCCATTACTTCCTGGAGAACTAGCTACTCCATAGTCCCCAGAAGCAGCAAGTATGGTGTGGCCTTGTAGACCGAGTTTCAAGATCTCACTGCACTGACGCTCGACATAAGCTTTAGGATAATAAGCTTCCGATACTCCATACGATATGGAAATGACACGAGTGAGATTGTAACTACCACATTGTCTTTGACCCTTGTAGCCCCCAGGAGCAAGATCGGGATAAACTGGGTCAATACCTGGGCTATCTCCTGTGATGTCAAAAGCAGAATAGTTGCAGTAACTGCCATCTATACCGTCCAAAAAAGTATTAGACAGTCCGGTAAATTCTGTTTCATTCGATGATATTATATTATCATCGACTTGATAAATAGTCACCGACTGTGGATAGATAAGCGGTATTGCGATGTCAAGATCGCATGTTGATTCCCCCGTATTTCTTTCACTATCAGCGGCAACTGGTGCAGTCCCTCCATCAACTGAGATGACATCTGGTGTGGTATTGACAGGGACATAAGGTGCAAACCTCTGAAAGTAAAGCGAAATGTCTTCTTGAGAATAAGCATCATACAGCTCGTACAGTCCCATAGTATTCTCTGGTTGGCTGTAATTGGCATCGGGAATGGCATACAAAGCTTTTATGCAAGCTATAGTCATTTTCACGCTGCAATCCCGGAGTTCCGACGGAAGTTTATGAACGGACGATGGGAGATTTGCGTGGTCGAGAGAATTTGCCGGAAAGATGTGGCGATAAGCTGACTGGGATGTACCATTGAAGCGCTTTTTGATTGTGATTCGCTTTTGAAGTGGTGCTGAAAGCTTCACGCCAGGGGTGATGTAGTCTACATGGTTCGAAACGTGACTCGGAAGATAGTATTCATCGCATCCGATTTGTATATGGCCGTCAGAGCTCTTGATCTCATAGAACTCAGCTCCCAGTAGAATCTCGGCATTTTTGACAGGCATGTCAATGGCAAGCCATCCTTTGTTCTCATAGCGCAGTATCTCACTGTGCTCAACTAGGCCGGAATTGACCAGCCAGCGCTCGACGATCTTGACGCTCTTTTCAGCAGGAGCAAAGATTGAATGAACTTGATCTTTGGTCAAATACTTTCCATAGTTCTTGGATGCGGGGTGAGAAACATTCATCAATCTTTCAAAGCCCGTATGCAAGTTGCTTTGCCGCAAACCAATCCGAATGGGAATAATGAACTCGCCACATATACGCTGTCGAGCATTTTGCAAGCCAACATTTCTTTTCTCGTGGGGAACGGTACCAAGAGGCACAGCAAAGATGCTGCCCATGAAGAAGGTCAGGTGAAGAATTGCGTAGTATAAAATCATGATTTATTGTCATCGAGGTAATGGTGTGATGAGCATAACATCCCTAGGTGCCCATGGAGGGTGATGTATGATACTTGTACTTCCATGCATTTTGCTTGTCCACTAATAAACTCGGAAGCCATCGCGCTAGTAACCTTGGAACGAATGGTTGAAATATAACGAGTAGTTTTACGTGATTGCTGTCACCTGGGCAGTGGACTTACTAGGTCGCATCAGGCAAAAATATTTTTTTTTACCGGTTTTGACCTATCTGTCTGTGATGTGAAATAACCAGCCATTACTTACTGCCACTTACCCGTGAATTGGTTCACTTGGGGGCTAGGCATGACTTCCAAAATCACATGATTAGCCCCTATAAAGAGATAATTTCTTTGTTAACATATTCACCTGCTTACTCCCTAAACTCCAAGTCAAAGGCCAAGAGATCAGTTTGCGTTGATCTATTGTCTTTAAAAAACACGCATTCGTGGGGCCGCCACCCGAAGCACGCCGGGTAGGATTGCAACTAAGCTGCCGATCATCGAAGACAACCGTACGATGGAGGAACCAAAGGTGGAGAACGGGATCCCTGAGGTGGACACAGCGGAGGTCACAAATACCACTTGCAGCAAGAAACAAGTTCCCACAAACGAAGCAGTTGTCCCACAGGCTCCAGGAAATATTCAGCCTGGCTCTGACGAGATTGATGAAAGTGATATACAGTATGCCACTGGGATCAAGTTAGCCACGCTTGTGTGCGCAGTAACCTTATCCGCTTTTATCATCACGCTTGACGGGTCAATACTTGCTACGGTAAATGCCAGCCATGTCAAGAACTTGAATTATGTACTGATACTACCAAGGCAACCCCAAAAATTACCGACCAGTTTCATTCTCTCCCGGATGTCGGATGGTATGGAGCCGCTTACTTATTGACAAGGTGAGTTTATCCTCACAAGCTAGGCATTGACTGTCAGTCTGCTTACAGTTCACAAGCTCTGCTCTCCAACCCGCTACGGGCAAGTTATATGCTCATTTCAGTATCAAGGTCAATTGTTATTCTCTCCGTTATAATCCGCTGCTGAGAACTGACATACTGTATCATAGTACACTTACATATCCTTCATTGGCCTGTTCGAACTTGGGTCGCTGATATGCGGCGTTGCTACCTCTTCCAATATGTTGATAGTCGGAAGAGCGGTTGCCGGAATGGGTAGTGCTGGGGTGGGAAATGGTGCACTCACCATAGTTTCTGCCATGGTTCCTCTTGAAAAGAGAGCTCGTAAGCTTCAGGCTGCCTTGGATCCAGCAGAAACTCAACTGACCCACATGAATCACAGTATACTTTAGTATCACAGGATCATGTAAGTTTAACCCTAGGTTTTTCATGGCATTGATGCTAATTGGTTTAGTTGGTCAGTTGGGTGTTGTCTTCGGTCCATTGATTGGAGGTGCCTTGACAGAATATACGACTTGGAGATGGTGTAATTAACAGCCCCTAATAATAACCCTGGAATGCAAATGTTTTCTAACGCTTGCCATACATAGGCTTCTATCTGAATCTTCCCATCGGCGGATTCGCAGTTGCTGCCTTACTTTGGGTAGCAGTCCCCAAGCTCAACAGGGATAATTCTAAGCGGATGGGCTTCGTCTCTCTCTTCCATGAGCTCGACATCATGGGCTGTCTCTTGTTCTCCCCAACTATGATCATGTTTCTTCTCGCTCTTCAATGGGGCGGATCGACATATCCTTGGGATAGTGCAGTCATTATCGGCCTTTTCTGCGGATCCGCTGGCAATCTCGCTATTTTCTTGATCTGGGAATACAAAAAGGGGGATTCTGCAATGATTCCTTTCCAGATGGTGAAGAGAAAAGTGATTTATTGCTCTGGTCTGAACATATTCTTTCTTTATGCGAATAATGTGGTGACCGCCTACTACCTGGCGATTTATTTCCAGGGTGTACGAGACAAGACGCCAACATTGAGTGGAGTGTATACGCTGCCGGGAATTCTCGGTCAAATGATTTGTGGTATTCTGGCTGGTTTTACTGGTATGTCTGACTTTCTATACTGTTGGAGGATTCTAGCTAATATTCTGTAAGTCACCCGACTTGGCTACTACTTACCATGGTCGGTTATCGGTACAGCCCTAGCAGCCGTTGGATCCGGGCTGATCAGCACATTCACCAAAAATACCAATACTGGAACCTGGATCGGATATCAAATAATTGCCGGGGTGGGACGAGGTTTATCTATTCAAATGGTATGTCTGATTCATTCAAATGTTTAGTTTAGGCAACGACTTTACTGACATTTCAAACCAGCCTCTTGTAGCAGTCCAAAACAATGTGCCTCTATCACAGATTGCCGTTAGCATGGCATTTCTGAAATTCTGTCAAAACTTCGGCGGATCCATGTTGCTCGCTTTTGCCGAAACGGCTTTTGATATTGGCCTTGAGCATGCTTTACCGAAATATGCCCCCGGTGTTTCTTATGCTACAGTTTCATCGGCTGGTGTATCAGGAATACGAACAGAGATACCAAAGGACAAGGTGGCAGGCGTGATTATGGCCTATGTGGTTGCTGTTCAGGAGGTTTTCTATATAGTAGCTGGTACAACTGCTGTTGCTGTAGTTTTTAGTTGTGGGTTGGGGTGGAAGAGTGTAAAGAAAACAAAGAACTCCGGGTTAGATGTGCCTCGGGATTCCAGGGCTTGAGAAAGATGGTAGTATATAGCACTGACTGAGTACTTGAGTCACTCAAGTGCTGAGAGGCATAAAGAACAGGTAGCTTATGCGATATGTTCGGAATATGTGAATTCATATTGGCATATATAGGTACCCAAGTGGGTACTTAGAATTTCAACCCAAATTAGGATGATTGTACATGGTGTCTTTTTAACCAATCTTGGAAGCTTCTTAACTAAGTACTAAGTATTAGTACATAGTTTCAAGTTTCCCAATTGGGCTGTACAGTACTGCACGAATCCTGAGTGTGGCGTTAGTTCTCATCCAGAGATGAACGGGGGTGCAAAAGCGCGATGAACACAAGTTGTTACCAGTTTGGAAATATTCCACTGCCAGTGACGGGTCCTAAGGTTTCCCATTCACACCCATAAGGTATCTCCCGGTTCAAATATACCTTGGGCCTCGAGGGGACTTACCATAGTGCCTTCAGCCCAATAGGGGTATATACAGCAGGTGACCTGGTGGGCACCCTAGCTGGGCAGTGATATATATAGTAAACGGTTGAGCACTATGTAAATACTAGCACATCTAGAGCAACTTAAAATCGAAAGTATCACTGTACATACATAACGGGTTCAACCTTTTTGGAGCTTTACAATGGATGCTTTAAGTTCAACTGAGTTGAAACATTTTTGAAAAATATTCCTCTATGTTGTCTTAAGTGCAGGTGCTCAGCGAGCCTGAGCCGAACGAATAGGTACCAGCAGTAAACTCAAGGGTTTATGTAGCCATAAAGAGATCTCCCTCCAACCAGCCCTGCCGGGCTAGCTCAATCGGTAGAGCGTGAGACTCTTAATCTCAAGGTTGGGGGTTCGACCCCCCCGTTCGGCTATTCCTAAAAACAACCTGAGAATTTCTTTTTGCCTCTTTTTCTTTTTTACCGGTCTTGGTTACTAATGCTCTAAAATCCCCCAAATTTCAGATTCTAGATGTCTTTTAAGGGAGTCTTTTTTTCTTGGTACTCCATACGTCGTACAGCACGTGGAGTTGCGAACCCGGAGCGATTCAATTTCAATCTCCAGGACTCAATAAAAGCTTTCCATTACCGCTTTCAATATGATGGAACTTTAATGCGCCTGCTAGGAACATCTGAAAGAAATTGAGGCAAACTTCTCGTTCATTAGATAAAACCTTCAATGAAACTTAACGCCCAATGCCATGCAGATATCATCATAACCTTGGAAGGTGATAGAGAACGCTTGATGGAGCAGAGCGAATGAAAAAGGGTTACAGCAGATAATAAACAAATTAGGCAGATAAATGACAGGTCGCCAGCAAATTTCTTTAAGTTCCCCGAATCAACCTGTAATTTGCAAGTTGTTGCTGCCAGTATAAACACCCTCGAAATCCAGACCAGCTAGCATGCCGTTGACTCGATCGATCTCGCGACTGAGATCCTCCACATTCACGGCGAGACTACTGACCTCGTCGAATTTGCGTCGACGATTGGCATCAGCGATCATTTCGGAAACAAAGAATTTCTGTTCTTCCAGGACGATCAGCCGTTCGCGTAACGACTTTTCTTCTGCCTCAAGGGCGGAGACGGCGCTACTTGCATCACTAGCAAGACTGGCGTTGCTGCCGCTGGCAGCGACACGATTATTATATTTAATTGAAGAGAGTGCAGAATCCTGCGGTTTGGTGGGGGCGGGTGATCCATTGGCTGGAGTGCTTGGCGATGAAGTGCCGCTTGGTATACGATCTCCGGATGGAGATGCATGCTTCAGAACTTTGGGAAGAGACTTCAATGGTAGCATATGGAGATGAAGGAAGTTGCTAGCCTGTTGATATATGGCTTTCTGTAATCGCTGCTGAGAGGGGGAATTGGTGGGCAAATCTCTGATCCGTCGAGCAGCAACATCATACTTTGCGAAGGAGTCGATCAGTCGCTTGCGGACCTTGGAGGCGTCTGCAATTTGCGCTGAAGAGGGTGGTCTTCTTGGATCCCTATGATAGTGTGAGTAGTGTCATCAAAACTGAAAACATAGATACATACTGTAGCGCCATGAGAAGTTTTTGAAATCTGGGAAGATGGAGGCGAATGCCCCTCTCAAACTGTATCAAATTCTCATACGCCCTGACCTCAGGTGGCTTCTTGGAAAGATCTGCCTGGAAATCACGGCGGTCAAATAACGTTACTTTGCACTCCTTACAGAGCCGTACGTCCACATTGACCAAGTCGCCCGCGGCTGCCTTCTCGGATGTTTTTGACACTATGGAAATTAGAAAAAGGATTGGCCTGTCAAAAAGAAGCAAAAAAATACTTACGAGGTGCAATGCTTAATCCCACTTCGCTGGAACAGCCCGTGTTAGGGTCACCACAAACTACTCGCCCACAAGTCCTACAATGATGTCTCCGAAAAGAGTACCCTGAGAAGTCCTGCTGGCAAAATGGACAACGCGAAACACTGGCATCATCTTGCCAGCTGACAATAGTCTGCTCCAAAGCCTTTCGCTGATCGCTCTGCCAAGATATGGAGAACAATTTAGTTGCACTGGACTGTATTTGATCTGGAGGTAGACTGGCCAGGAGCTGCGTAAGTCGTGTTAATCGTTTCTCGAGCCTGGAAATCTCGAGGAAGTCTTTATCAACCGTTTGCTTCCTTATTGACTTGAATGCCTGAGTGTGGTCCCTTGTAGCTCCTGCTTTTCGTTAATATCATCATGCATATATAAGCAAGGCGGTAGTTGTATACACACCACTGTGATCATTATATCCCTCTCTTGACTTATAACATGTCTCACATACTCGCGCCCAAATTCCTCGCACTGGTTCGTGTTGGGCTGATCGGGACAGCTTCATTTGATACATGGTATGTTCCTCGCAAAATAGTTTGCCGCATTTCCGACAGTTAACACAGCCATTGGTTCCATTTAGTCGTTTGCCGCAGGATGGCTCCAAACATGTGTCGTAAAGGCAACCGGCTTGCCAATGCGCTTTGGTGATAAGGTCTTCGGGATCGAGTGGCCTAGATATAACCTCGGATGTTCCGATATGCGAGGCTAATGGACGGCTGGCGGCGGAGGAGGCAGAGGCAGATTGGTTTTCGTTTGATTCAAAGACATCCAGACCCTTTAATTTTTGGTTTAGCACAGCCAGAGGCTGAAACTTCCTTGCTTTCTCCATCTGCACTTTGAACCAATCCTTCACTTCATCTTGCCGATCATCTTCGAGGTTTTGGTGAATGTCGTCGAGATGCCTATTGACACATGTTAAACACCGCCGTTCATAGCCGCCGAGGATAAATGTAGGGGATCAAAGGTACCTATTGAGTTGGAGAAGTGTGACCTATTGATAGAACCGTGTTAGTACTATAAAAATATTCAGACATACTTTGGTGAAGGTCAACGTACCATCTCCTCACTGCAGATTGGACATGAGAGCTGAGCTCCCGGGGCCGATGGCGGCGCAGAGATAGAGGTGTCGCCATTTTCGAGCGAGATTCGAGAGGTGAGATCTTGTGTCTCCGACGAGAACTGCGAGACGGATGTCTGGGAACTGAGGGATAAGCTGCTAGCGGTCGGCGAGAGCAGTCTTGGCTTCGGCTGCGGGGACGGGGACGGGGCTGATGAAAGTGCAGTCGGGGTGCCTAAAACACGACCTCCTCCCAACGTCCTCCGGGACATGATTACGGGGACATGAGAAATCGGGATGGTAGGGGCACTTTTCGGCTCAACATGAAGTTGACTGCGCAGGGTTAAGCGCCCGGGGGGAAGCGTAGGAATCGGCGAACTGGGGCCGGTGACGATACAGTGGAGCCTACGCATAATAATAATGAAAGGGGAGGCTCGGTATTACATAAGCAATATATGATGTGCAGTCCACTGTATAGATGCAATAATAGGTAATGTGTCATTGTAAATGCTAGTATCTTTTTGATCATTCGAGCTAAATTCTAGTCCCTGAGATCCGATATAGTGACGCATATAATAATCAGTTCAAGCACCGGCACCACTTAGGTCCTGCAGCTAATAGCAATAAAGGTATTCAACTCGGGCCGCATTTCTAGTGTTTAATATGTAGTATTGACATCAATCTCGGGCTGGAACTTGAATCAATTAAATTTGACAAGTTCAAGTGCTGTGAATAGTCCCGAATGTCACTTGAGTAGCTACAAGATGGCACTTGCAGGATTCGATGTTGATTGGAAAAAGTCATTATCATTTGAACATTTGCTAATATCCTTCTAATTCCAATAACGGATTTTCAGTTTCGAGGTTTTATACAAATCGTAAATCATATCTTGACAACACAGCAGGAGTCATAAAATTGCAATCCGGCTCTTTCTTTACCGCTCATAATCACGGTGATAGTTGGTGCCAGTATTTGGGTTGTTATACTCTCGATGAACATGTGTAGTTCCATCGTCGCGGCGGTCAACATCCCGATGACGATAAGTGCCGTTGGAGTCAAGTCGCTCACGGTGGTGTCGTCGAGAATCACCCGTTCGGTAATCGAGATGTTGGTCGTAAGCTCCGGTGCTGGGATCGTAGGATGTTGAACCATATCCTGTATCATACGCATCGGTATCGTACGTTAGACCACTGCCATCGGCGTCGTAGTCCACTGATGCATATCCCGTTGCGGCATATGCTGGATTTCCGTAGGCACCGTAGCCTGTGAGATCATATGTTGTACCGGTAGAATCATAATTTGTTCCAAGGGTGTCATATGTGGCATCCGGCTCATAGTCGTTGGGATAGCCGGTGTCTGCGTAGGCGCGGTTACTCATTGTGCAGGTCGGAACTTGAAGAAGCTTTGTAAAATAATATAAGTTGTTTTAGCTGATATTTGGCATGGGAAGGAAAATCAAACAATTATCTGCTGAAAGTATGCATAACTTATATCTATACCGGTGGCGATTAAATCATAGTTATGACACTTTTCTTACATCACGTATCTAATCTTCAACAATTTGCTACATAGCAAAGAAATTGGATGAAACAAGATGAATATCAAAGTGTTCTGTGATTGATTGATTGAGCTCCCTGGAGAATCGAAGAACGTGGTTTCAAAACATCGCCCCAAGAGGCGGATGATGTCCTCAGACCCACTTCAATAGTTGACAGTGGACACGCCACGTTGCTCCAGCTTCACGACGCTCCAAAGGAGCCCGAGACCAAAGAGGGGGACAGTAAGAGATAGGATGGTAAAATTGAAGAAGATAAGTTTTGTGCTGTCATTTAATACCTACATACATGTGTACTCTCTTGGAATAGTATTCAATATGTAAGAGCATTGTCTTAATGACCCCTGGATATTGAGTTGGCCTTGGGACCATAACCATTAACTGAGATAGTAAGAATTCAGGGACTGACTGAAATTCACTCACCGATTCTTGAAGCGCATGTAACTGTGGTGGCGTGGATGAGCATAGAGAGTCTCAGTCTAGAGCCTCGGAGGCGATGCAGAACGTGGAGACTATCTTACCAATCTTGCCACTAAGCACGAAATTTGGCACTTCAAGACAACTTGCGATGTTGAAAAGAATTTGAAGCGATGGTGGTATCACATATGTGCTAGGTACAAGTTTGAAAGAATGTCAAAAGTATGATTCAATCGAGCTGACAGCTCGGGGCTATTTATTGTCAAACATCGTGTAGAATCATTCCCAAGCCCCGAATATTTTGAATCTCTTCCGGTGTCAGGCCACGAGAAACTCCAGATAGAACTTCTTGCATCCGGAAACACCAGTATCCTTCAATAAATTCTGGCAATTCTTGATCCAGTTCATTGTATCTGCACAGAAACTCATCAACTAGTTCATCAAGTTGAATTAATTGATCGCACTCTTCTCTTTGAATCTGCTCTAGCTCATCACCAGATGGGATTCCATCCTCATCCTCATCTTCTCGGAGACAGATACAAGTGTGAGTGAGTTCCATAGTATGGAACGTGAGGAAGCGGATCATAACCGGGGCAAGCTGATCATAGAGGTACCTTGGATTGCCGGGGTCTAAGAGACCAATGAGCTCTTTGACCGTATCCAAAAAGGCTTGGCCTTTTTCTCCAAGTCCTGAATTCTCAAAAATAGGATCCATAAGATATGACATATTGAAAAGAGAGAAGACGGCTCGCACGAAGTTGTTGCATCCGTTAGATGAGCAGTAACATCGACATGTATCTCTGTGGGTATCGAAGAGCATGAAGTGAAGAACCTCCTTGTAGTTTTCAATGCCCGACCGAAGCTTTATCGAGCCTTGTTCTTGGAGCTCACATTGCATCATTAAAAGAAAGTGTACGACGAGAAACCGGATCTTGGAACTAACTCCTGGCTCGATATGCAAGCTGGCACCCCTCCTCAGGAACCAGCCTACTTTTTGCATCACACCTTCCACGGTGCGCTCTTCAGAAAAGCATAATCGGCTCACAGAGTTCCAGCCTTTATTATCAACTTCCTCAACGTCGCGAAAGCCGGATTCCCATAGCTGATCTGCCAGTACCGAATTCTCGCTGAAAATGTCGTAGATTAGCCAGCTCGATTTGTCTTCGGGATAAACACAGTTAATAGATTTTGCTTTCAAAAGCTGATGGGCTTTCCCTGAATTGTATCCCGGTAAAGAGCCGGGTCGAATGCGGAGTTGTGTCATCTCTTGTTCTGTGAGATGACGCTCCAACAGAGCTTGCAAGTGCCTTCTGCGGAGGACAAAGGTCTGAATAATGGCATCTCGTATCTGTTCATTTGGGCTCAAGCTCACATCCCGAAGAATCTCTCCACTGATAGGAAGGGCATTCGTTTCGATGAGAAGGTCCACGCTTTCTTCATACCCGTTGCTGCAGGTGAAATGAAATGCGGATTGACTGGGGATGATGCCTGAGTTCAACAAGATGGATAGCCCCGCCGGCCATGTCACATAGAAATCGACTGCTCGTTTTATGTTGAAGGTTGCGCCAAGCTTGTTGTGAAGATCATCTGCTGATCGATGGATTAAGGGAAGCAACTCGTCTGGAACATAGACGTCTGTAGTTTTTTGCGGAGTCGAGTTAGCTTCCGATCTTCAAGGTAGTGGCATATTAGACTGAGAAAGTGTCACGTACCGTCAGAAAGACCTTCCTGAGCAAAGCTTTGGATATATTCCACTATGGGCGGATTCGTATCGCCACCCGTGAAGTGCGTGATTTCGAAAGCTCCCGTCGATATGAAGCTACCGTATGAGCAAAGGCAAATGATGATATCCTTGAAAAGCTTTTGAACGTTCCCATCAACTTCATCCAGCCCCGCAGCAAAGGATATAAGCTGGTCCACAGGTGTCCGCCCGGAGAGACAGAGACTGTTTCCTTCTACACCCATCCAAATAAGGCCAGAGATTAAGCCTTGCCAATTTTCAGAATGAGGCGAGCCACTGGAGCAGTGCCGAAGCATGGATTTTGTTGCAACCTGATAAACAGAGGTTAATCAGACCGCGGCTTCAGGAATTGTGTGTATCGGTTCAAGTGGTACCCATAGGTGTAGTATAACTCACATGCAAGAGTGTCTCTCCAGTAGGAAGTGTGTCCCGTGGTGAAGCTTCGCCCTTTTTAAATAACTCTTCCAGGGATTTCTTGAATTTTGGTAGAGAAGTGCCACAGCCACTATCCAAATATTTCACAAGAAGATCAAAAGATGGCGAACTAGGCGCGACCTCTGGATGCAACTGAAGATTAGGACTGATGGAGAAGCCTCCAGCTCCTCTAGTGGACCCGAAAAATGATCTCACTGAGAAGCTGCTGATTTTGTCAAGAACTGCCCACTGAATACCAAAAGAAGCCACTCGGGTGGTTGGTTGGTATAGCGGACACTCGGCTTCATGCTGAGTCCGCACCATGCCTCGACTGGAATTATGGTTACGGCAACCACATCTTGATGGAGAATGGTTTTGTGCAGCAAGGCTTGCATCATCATATGGTAAGTAGCTAAGACGCGGAGTCGCGGTCTCAAGCTGCTTCTTGGCTTCCAACATTAATCGAAGGCTGGTAGGATCGAGAATGGGTTGTGCTTTGTGATGAGTTATCACTGACGCCTGGATTCAAGTATCAGCATATAGTTAGCCATATAACAGGACTTCTGGACCGAAAATACCATTTCACGCATCATAGATTGCATCTGGTCAAGTTTGTGATTTGTATCTTGCTGTTGTTGGCTTAAGACGTGGACTGCGTCCATTGTGGATTCTGACTTCGAAATCATCAGATCTGCCTTTTCGCTATTTGCCATTGACACAGCACTAAAAAGGGAAGCCTTAGTACGATTCAAACAAAGAGAAACTTGAATAGATGAAACGAGACTTACAGATGAACCATCCCCGCTGAATTGTTGATGTTTGCTTTCAAACTGTCCAAGATTTTCAGCAATTCCTTCAACTTCTCTTTCCTGAACGGATAAAGCATTCGATCCAGACGGTGTCGAGCTTTGGAAACCGGCTCACTTCGTAAGCTACTTCTGCATTTTTCTAATTGAGCGTTCACTCTGTTGATCCCGTGTTCGCAGTGTTGAATTGATACAACTGCACATTCCGCCTGGGGAGTCAGAGGCGATTTGGGGCTCTGCAACAACCTTAATTTCTCGTCTAATTGCCATAACGTCGATCTCAAAATCCCTGCCTGAAGAAGGATTTGGGCGATATCGTCGTCAAAGTCTTTGTATGCGTGATAATAATCCAATATGCCACTAAAGGCCTGGATACCCACTGATACCAGGCCCAAAGCACCAGTGGCCACATCAAAGCCGGCCATGATCTATAAGCATATCACCATAAGATATCAAATAATGGAGGTTCAGACCAAAAGGCCCGAGGACCGATCTTTAAACCCCGCAATGAGAAATCAAGACCGATGGATTTACAGCCCCCGTGGCTTAGCGCCTGTTGGAACGCGATCACCAACGGGCGATACCCCACCACCAAAAGTACCAAAATAGAGGGCAAAGCGCCTCCTCTACGCTATCCATTGGCTGAAAAGACCTCGTTGCAGTAGTGTGTTTTATCATGGCTGCCTTCATAGGCGGATTGCTCTTTGATCATGAACTGTTTCGGCATCTAGCATGAAACAGTTGTCCACTGACGTCGCCGATTTCATGGTTTGGGGCCTGCTTCATACGAACCAATCAATCTTGCAGTCTGCCAGTCGAGATCAAAATAAGCTAGCAAGGAACAGAAATATCTGGTCCACATTATAATACCAAATAAGACTGGGCGTTGTCTAGATCGTAGGACCACCTAGGCAAATGTCAGCTTGTCATCATAGAAAACCAGCAGTGCCACAAATGCATATGGATTTCCCGCTAGTACTGGATTAGTGCCTATCTGAGCCCCAAAATTTCTCATACCAGTATCCATGAGTTTACATGGCACTTTTTAATAGGTAGAATGCAAATGTGTGCTCGGGTTGATAAGACTGCCCCAAATGTCTCTCATTAGAGGTGGGGCATGGTCAAGAACAAGAACATTTGAAAGCAATATCAATTCTCATGAGAGTGCATCGATGAATTACTAGTATGACATGGTGCTGCCAGTGGAGATAGATTATCCAAATTCAATTAGTTTAATTCGCATTGGAGTATGGTTCTACATTGTCTGAAAGTAGGTAGAATGACTTGATCAATTTTGAACCACCAGTCAATGACGGTGGGATACTCATGCGCTCAGACAAGCACAGGGAAGAAGTCTTGAATTATAAGTATGTTTTACAAACCTCCATGTTCCTGTGTTATAAAACCAAAAAAATCCCATCATAAAGCAATTAGCGTGTTTAACTTTCCTGTCCCAAGGGCATCAAGGAATCTGTCAAGAACTCGCTTGCATTCATCAAATCTGTACTTCCGTACACGACTCTGCGTCGGGGTACAGGTGCACGGTTGCTTGCAGGGGCACCGTCAGCACCTTGCTGGCCGCTCGTTCGCTTGACCCAATCCTGCAAGTTACCGTATTCATCCATACTGCCACCGCCGACAGTGAACACAATAGCCTCATTAAAGGCCTGACGGCGCTGACCAAATGTAGCACCAGTACCGGGGCCAGGCGCACCCATTGAACCAGGCATCTGTTGGTTTCGTGATGCGGAGGCTGGGGGCATTGCGCCACGAGCATTGGCACTACGTGGGTCAAAGTACAGGTAGTTCTCTGTCTTAGCAATAGCAGAGCTTGATGCAGCAGCTGGATCCATAATAGACTCTGTGATCTTAGTTACCGTAAGATCTTTATTGGCTGGAAGGAAGTTCTTAACCCCAGAAATGAGGGAGTCGAAGTTGGCGCCGAGGGCACCGGAGGTGATACGGTCTGTAAGGCGGTTGGAGAGCGATGAAAAGCCACGGAAAAGATCAGAGGATTGTTGCTCAGGAGCAGCGGTCGTCATCATGGTCATGCGGGTGATTTCACGGACTTGTCGAACGTAAGCGAGAGGACTGATGTCGGACACACCGGCCTTTGTCAGAGCCTCCTCAAATTGGGTCATCTCTGTACGGCTCAGTTCAGACTCGGTGCTGAGGAACCAGATGATAAAGATGCGGAGCTTGTCCGTCGGCTGACTGCCCTTAGCTGGGTCATTAATTAATTCCAGAAGCTGAGCTTTAGACTGCTTGGTAATATTTTCCTCTAATTCGAAAAAGTTATCAAGCTGTCGGTCCTTGATGCCTTTCAACAAGGCTGTGGCAATGTTCATGTGCATATCGAGGACAGCCTTGCGTTCGCGCAATTCTGGAAGTAAGGTTATTGCTGCTTTGAGGTGCTGTGCAGAAGCACTTGTATCGTTTTGTAGGTCTTCAATGGAAGAAGCACCAGTTTTCTTGGTGATATCATTCGCATCCTCCTTGTACCGGGTCAACTCAGCATCGATGTCTTCGGCAACCTGAGGAAATGGCGCGCCAGCATTCCGTTGCCAGAAGAAATCGGTGCTGTTCAAGTCGTACGATTTGCTTCCACCCTTGCCAGGGTCCTGCTCATCAGCATCTAAGGTGATCCGGTTCAAGCGCATCTGTAGCACATCTTGCACCAAAGACTGGTATGTCCACGAATGCGAAAGCATAGGTACCAAATCGACGTTTCGATCCATGATGATCAACACCGGACGGGAAGAAGGTACCCCTGGCAAGGCCCGTTGGTTACCCGAGAAGAGGTTGTCCTTCGAATTGAGGATGTGGTCACGTAGTTTCCGGTCGAGCTTTGTCGCGATCAATTCTGCTGCACCGCCCTTGGGGCATCGAATGACAGGAATTGAACCTATTCGGTTAGTATACTTCCATGCATAGGGAGGTAGATGTAGAAATTAGAACATACCCATTGTGACGCTCACACTAAACAGACCGCTGACTACTTTGTCCACGATCGCATCCAGATCCTCGTCAGTCGTCTTTCCACTGTTGATCTTGTAGTATGCGTTGTTCCCCAAGCCCAGACTGAATAGATCGGGCTCAGCCACAATGAAGTTGAGATATTGATCGAAAACCTGCGCAATATGTTCTGAAGCGCCGGAGGTAGCTATTTGAGAAGCGAAATCCTCGAGGAGAGGTCGAGGTACGGAGGATAAGAAGTTGACATGGGCGGGGGAGTATAGGCCATGAGAGAGGTCGCGCGTGATCGCTTGAATATTCGCCTCATTTGGCTCAACGAGATAGACAACAGGGACGTCAGGAATGGGATACCGCTGGGAGTTGATGTTCCTATGACCATGTTAGTGTTGAGATCTCTCTAGCACTTCGAGGGGGTTCTTTATCATGGGAAGCGTACAGGTGAATTGTGATTCCCCATGTTCGGAGGTCGTTTACTCGCAAGACACTGCTAATGACATCACGGCCCATCGCATCAAAGACCAGGACTTTCCAGATTGGATCGCCATCTTCATTCAATATCGGAGTCGAGTGCGAGACGAGGCCGCCATGGCCAGACGGGTCATTGGAGTCCTCAGCGGGGCGAGGATCATGATTCAAATTCAAAAGTTTTTGAATAGACGCTTGCGCATACTGTTAGCGATTCACTATCTGGTAAATTTGAGGAGAGCATTGGGTATATTAAGCATGACATACCGACCTGTCGGTCTCGGAGGGACATTGGATGCGCCATTGTAGACCAGGCACCGTAGAACTTCAGTGGACACTCAGAACGGCGGTGATTGATTTACAGCCGTAGGAACAAGAAGTCCAAGTAAGACAGCATCCAAATCAATCCACGATTGTAAGCGTTAAGGAGCTGGACTTTCCAGTTGTTGATATCCCGCTTTCCCCGTTAAGCAGCGTGGCCCGACACAGCGATGAGGTAATCACAAACCAGGCAAACCAAGCAAACGAAACAAACTACGTTTCACATGGGAGCTCCATGTAACTTACAGTAAAAATACAATGAAACTGTACTACACCTCCATATTGCCCAATAAAATAGCTTGATTCTGTTCTTGTATGGTAACACCAATTACCTGCCCTCCTGAGCAATTTGTTCTCCCCTTCCACTACTCCGTACCCTTGCCATCCATCCACATCACCCCCAACTCCCCTTTCCCTTTCCCTTTCCCTTTTGTTTCGTAAAGCGAATGGCTATTATGCTAGAGTGGCTCTTGGTATAGAAGCCTGCCTATTCTCTGATTCAGAGCATCTTGCTTCGAAGGAAGACAAACTTAAAAAAAGGACCAAGGAGTGCAAGCTCTGCAGTTGGAACCAGTGTCCAAACTACAATCAGTGGAGGAGAGACAACTATTAGGACAGCACACAAGACATTCATAAAAGATCCTGGAAGATCTAATCGTCTTGTCAATACCTATTTGTTCTTCTCTACGGGTTGTATCAGCCATTTTGAGATCATTTTAAAGGTGCAGAAAAAAGGCCAGGGAACCGCGACGCCAACGTCCCAGGATTCCGGCAGTGACAGTTGCCTTAAGAAAAGCCTAAGGCATCAACGCCATCTAAACACTTAAGCCGGGAAATTTTACTTTGCTTTTTTGTTAAAAAATCGTGGAAAAAAAGGTACGAAAAAGTACTCTCTGTACCCGTGGCTATAACCGTCAGCCCACCAGCTCTTAGCTGCCATACCACTGTGATATAACTTTTTAAGCCAAGGTGGTTGGTCTCATCCTGATAATTCGTCATTCTTCTCAGTCATCATCGCGTCTCCCAACTTGTTGCCGCCGACTTCTACTCCCCACCAATCAGAGTCCTCGGATTTTGCGATCTGCCCCCACTATCCTCACGGTCGAACGATTTTCCGGACGATATCCGAGACAGGCAGGCGGTAGCTACCCGATCCAGTGGAAACCACAACACGTGACATAAAGGAAATATACAGAGCAACTTTCAGAAGCTCTGATTTAACAGTAAAAAGTGTACTGAAGTGAGAACCTTTCCTTTTCAACTGCGGCGTTGGAGACCATGGAGCAGTCCTCAGCGAGGAACCGCATGTCGGGTCTACCGCAGACAGGAGCTTCTCAAGGTTCCTCACCTCAGTTCTGGAATAGCATGGACAATATGTATTCCAGCGCGCAACCACAGGATCAGACTTCGCAACAGCCATTGGGAATCGGGTGGGACCATCCGGTCTTGCAATCCCAGCCAAACCCACAATTTCATCCTCAGCGAACGCAGATGCCTCCTTCCAACGACTCGAACATCGACATGTATTCTATTCCTCCGTCATGGCAGGCAAATCCATTACATTCACCTGCACGTGGTTACGTACCTTCCGCTCCTTATCAGGCTGCGCAACCGCTGCAACAGTATCACCAGGGCCAAGTGAGGTTTGACTCACGTCAACTCCAGGCTTCTGAAAGCTCCGCCTTCCCCGCCTACTCCTTCCCGCCGAACTACTACCATCAACAACCCCAACCATCCGCCTCTCAGTCTCAGTTCAACATGCCACAAGGTTATGCTGCTGAGATGCTGAATACTACCATCGATCTTACAAACGACTTCTCTGAACCGGGAAATCACCAAACTATCGACCCCCAGTTCTTGAACCCGACTCAATCTACCCAGCAGTCTACACTCGCCAATAATTTTCTTTACACAGGTCAACCTGGCTTTGATCGAAGTGGAAGCGCGATGTTTGATTACTATCAAAACAACATCTCCGTTCAACCACAGCTTAGTATTGGCTCTAATCCTGCTGTACAGACGGGGTTTACTGTGTCGAAAGACACGGGTCTTCCTATTCCTCAAGTCTTGATTGAATCCAACAAGGATACCAAGAAACCGCTTGTAAGAAGGAATAAGCCGCAAAGAAAGACTAAGGACGAGTCCGAAAGTGATAGCTCGGATGACTCCGACCTGGAGATTGAAACCCCACCAGAACCCTCTCCGATCCCTGCGACTCGCCCTAAAGATCCCGTTGAAGCTGCTGGATACGACACGTTACAAGCTGTGTGGTCACCTCGAAATAAGAGAGTATCAGCGGAGAAAATCAAGAGTGGCCTCATGAGCTTCAAGGACATCATCAAAACCCTCCGCGATGAATGGAAGGATCGAGTTCAGGATATGAAGACGGCAGAGAATAAGGGTAACAATGAGCTGGCCGCGAAGTCGAAGGACATTGTGATCGTACAACGTCAGGCGATGGATAAGATTATGACCACCGCCATGGAAATGGGTCATCCCATGATTGTTGAGAAGTATGAACCCCCTATTCCCCGTGTTTTTCTCACCTCCCCGGCACAGGGCTGTCTTGCCCAATTTCATGCGAAAGGAATCAAGAGCAATCCCTATGTAGATTCTTTCTTTCTTCTTTTACGTGTTGGAAATTATTTTCTCGTTGATCTGGCTAGAATAAGGGTTGGATCCCATTTCTTCCAATGACAATACATCTTGTGATGTTTGTGCCGGGTCTATATGGATGAATAATATCAAGCACAGAGATCGAAGATCCCTAGAATATGGGTTCTCTAAAAGATCTTCGCTAAAATGTGGAAATTGCTGCTTGTTTGCATGGATTTGGAAACCAACTCGTCTGCATAACGTGCAGGATTCATCAGACTAGCAGCTTTAATCCAAGGCACTCCCGAATCTTATACTTGGACACATTAATAACAATATTTGCTAACGTCTTTGTTTGCACAGATGTGGAGAACATCCTATGGCACTTGCCGCGATCTATTCGTTTCTAGCAGATCGATTCCAGGCTGCTGATTATGATGGTGCCCTGACCAAAAATATGCTGAAGGTAAGCAAACATTCCCCTTGCAATTGGATATTACCTCTCTGACACGTAAAACAGCTTTTGTCACGATTCGTGACAGTAGACGAGGAGATTCTACAGAAGACTAACCTCGCTAAATTACTGCCTCGTCTCATCAAGAAAGGCGGGCCAGCTACCAAGGAAGCTGGTCAGAAAATCCTTGAGAATGCTGCTGCCTCCACAAAGCGAAAGCAAGACGCCTCCAAGGCAGCCAAGGAGGATTCACCAGCAGTCAAGAGCTCTGGAGACTCTCCATCTGCCGAGATTGCTGGCTCTAAGCGCCCACGTGAGACAGAAAGTAATTCGCATCCAGCTACAAAACGCATGGTTGTGACTTCGAATCTCAAAGAGAATATCAAGCCCGCCATGGCGGGTGGGACTAAAAGAGTGGTCGAAGGGTCTCAGAACAACAAGCCAACTGCCACAGTTGCGCCTCGTCCAAAGGCCAATATTGTTCCACCGAAACCCTCAAGTCTATTTGGTGCACTCAGCTCCGCTTCAAAGCGACCAGGGACCACCAATGCTGAAAGAGCTGCGGCAGCGGCAGCAGCAGCAGCGAAACCGTATGTCAATTTCCATCTATATCAATGCTTCAAAATTACCAGTGCTAATCTCGTCAACAGAATCACCGCAGAGAAGAAGGAGAAACCAGCGGCGCCTCCTCCAAAGCCTGCATTCTCTTTTGGGGATATCATGGCCGACCTCAGTAAGCCGAAGGAAACCGTTGTCGCCAAGCCCGCAGAAGATAAACCACCTGAGACAGAAGAGGAACGCAAAAAGCGACTTCGGAAAGAAGAAAGACGTAAACTCCGTGTTAGCTGGAAACCCGATGACTCTCTCACAGAGGTTCGCTTATTCACTCACGATCCGGATGAAGAGCTTGGTCCTGGTGATGGCTCTATGCGCGGCGTCGGAGATGTTAAAGGCGAGGGTAGTGTGCTTAAACTCCACAAGGACCTGGAAGAATTGGAGGAGGAAGATCTCGGTGGTGTTCGGGAGACGAGTCACGGGGATTATGATAATCTATCCGGTAGGTCGCACTTTCCTGCACCGCGTTGCTGCCAAGATATGGCTAACCATCATTTAGCAATCCGGATTGATTCCGACGAGATGAAGAACAACAACTTCATTAAACGGGGTGGCAACCAGAAGCCTGATAGTCCAGAAAAGGAGGCCCAAGATCACCGGGAATCCACTACTCTTATGGTTTTCTACACCTCCCCGGCCGATGTGCCTTCAACTCCGAAGGAGCCCCCAGCTCCTAATCCGGATGAGGTTGTGCCCGACATCGTTCCTTTTGGAGAATTGCCTGATCATATCAAGGTATGTGGACCCCTGCTTATATCCCTCCTCTGGTGTTGTGTATAAAGTACTGACCATCAAACTACAGGCCCGGCAGGATCGTTACTTTGAATCTATGAACCCCAAGCCTGCACCAGCTCCTCCCCAGCCTGCTACCCAGCCTCCTCTCCAGCCCCAGCTCCAAGGCAACCTACCCGCGGGTGGTTTTGTCGACTTTGCTAATCTGCTCAAGATGATGAATCCTGGAGCCCAGCAACAATCCACACCTCCGCCTCAAGTGGCTCAACAGCCTCCCCCGCCGGCTCCGATGTCTGATCTTGAGCGTACCATCAACATGTTCTGCCAGCAACAGCCTCAGCCTCTCCAAACTCCCCAGGCCCCGGTTTCCCAGCCACAGGCACCGGCAGTTGATTTCCAAAGCATTCTTAATGTGATGAAACAATTGCAGCCGGGCACATTTCCCCCAATGCAGCAGACACAGCCCGCAATGGCCCCTAATTTGGGTAACATGTTCGCGCAATTTGGTGGGCAGAACCAGTATCCTACTAGTCAACCCCAGATGCAGCCAGGGAACAATAACAGCTACGAAGACCCTGAGCGCAAGCGTGTGCGTGATAATGATCAAGGAGATGGACTATACGACAGCAGCTGGAGTCGCCAGAAACGCACCAAGTCAAATGACCCCAAGCCTGTGAGTTTTAACCTGGAATGCCACTCCCAATTACAAGATGCTAACATGCAACAGTACAAATACGGCTTGGTTCCCTGCAGATTCTGGGCTGAAGGAAAGTGTAGAAAAGGCGAGAACTGTACCTTCCGCCATGATACTTCTTAATGCCTAGGCATGAACTGTCTTCACATCTTGGGAACCATATGGCATCATGCTCTATACCAGGACATCATTACTCTTATTCTGCCCCTTCTTTCACTTATTCCTTCACTTTTTGTGATCTCATCTCCCAACTCTCGGTTGTCTCATGACATACCATGCCTTTGAAGATTTCCCAGGCGAAAATAACAAGGCGCTCATTTCCCTGTGGGACAGGTCCTAATATTTTGACCCTGTTTCAATTGGGGGAGACGATGGAATGGCGTTGAGGTCTTCTATTTGCTTTACTTTCTTCCCTTCTGCATCTTTTATTTGCTTTGATTCCCGAATCACTTTCTTGCATGGGCCTACATGAGGGCACACAGGCGTTCCATATCATTCTGCCCTGGTCTCTTTTGCCTTCGTGAGTATTGCCATTAATTCCTTTCTTTTCATGTGCCTACGCATTTATCCGGGGTTTCATATTGCGGGACAAACATTTTTTGGCGCGGGCTTTGGGGGTAGGAGGGCACGGTGGAAAATACCATGTACATTACATTACATCATCTCATCATCGACAGTTACTAGTATCTTGATTATCTTCATCAATGAAGATTCAATGCCTTGGAATTCTTTTCTTGTTCAATCAGCTTTAATTGGATTTTTTTTCCAATGAAGCAAATTCTCTGTTTATTCTAATGAAGTAACAAGGAAACCGAGGGGATTCAAGTTTCTCTATGTGCCTAATAGATATCACGTATCCAGTACTAGATCATAACATTTGAACATATGGAATCAAACTTGCTCCCGGTGAATGCTCAAAGAGCGAGTCATCGATATACCCTCCGTTGAGCTTGAAGCTACTAGATCATCCTGACCAAAGTTCCGTTGACGTTGAAAAGAGGCACCGATTTCACGAACGTTGGGTGAATTACCAGTAGCTGACCTGTCACCTAAGCCCTCATGAATGGGATGATCAGGCGGCATCATGGAATCATTAGAGGGTTTCCATTTCTCGGTGATATAAGAAACCAAAGGCCAAAGCGGAGCAGCAGCTGAAGCAATTTGAACCAGCCACATTTCTGTGGTGTTGAATATCACCAACGAGATGATTCTATCTAAGGAATACATAGAATCTGTCATAATGTCAATTCATACTCCCACTTTGACCTTCTACATGACTTACTTGTTCCATGAAGCTGTCCAGCTTCAAGCGCTTTCCCTATTCCGCAACCGGCGCCAATTATCCCAATTCCCATTAAGCATGAGGTTAGGGTTTTTATCTTTCGGCGCATTTGTAGCTTCCAGATTATTATGGAAGGATAAAGTGCTAGTATGATATCGGTTGCGGCGCTCCAATCTAGTGACTTTTGATTAGTTAGATTCCCTCTCTATGCAATGTCAGTGGTAAGATTCAGAAAAATGAATCCATACATCCAGTCCAGACGAACCAAAAGTCAGCTTTCCAATATCCTTTGCAAAGACCCTTTGGGAGATCTAAAGATGGACCACATTGCACGAATAAGAATGGGACCATTGCAATGTATGACAGGAACTAATTCCCATGATGAGTCGAAGTTATCCATTCAAATGTTGTCAGTCTCATGGGTGACTTACATTCAGAGCTAGAGCAGATACCAAGAACCATTTCCCAATCCTGTATGCCCTGCCTTGAATTTCGATAATGAAGAGGGTTATCCCAATCTTTGAAAATCCAATCGAGATTGCACCTGTAGCGGCCGCAATTTTGGGTAATGTCAGAGAGAGGAATACCCTTGGCAAATAGGTGCTGTAGATGTATATGATTGTGCTGGAGGTTCCTATAGACTGTTGTCATTAGATTCAAGTTGAATTACTCCAATATGAACCTGGTCCAAAATGGCACCACCATGAGGATAAAAGCCTTGAAAAACTTGAACATACCCATGAAATACAGGCTGCAATCAGGGGACGTCCGCCCTTATGGACAACCGCGAAATATGCGTACAGTCGTAGTATAACAAGAGTTGTGGCTGTAAAGCCTAGAGACAGGCCAATTCCAATAACGATAGGCCTGCGAATACTGATATAGTCATTTTGATTCTCGATCGCCTCTGGTGCCATTAAAGTCGTCATACTGGCCTCTCGTGGAAGACGTGGTTCATACCGGGGTATATTCCCGGCGCATTGAATTGAAAAAAAATGGATAATGAGTCCTCCATTGCTGACATTATTCAGTAATAATGTTAACAAATAGATGAATTTCAGCTGCCGGTGTCATACGAGTTCGCTGTCTGCCTGCTGTATAACCTCACTCATTAGTCTGTCTGCCAGGTACCCCAGGCCAATATGTGACTTGCTGTAGTGAAAGAAGCTTCCATTGTATTGATTTAGTCCATGCAAGAACAAGGATTGTGTCACCTATAGAAGAAGCTAAATGTAAATCATCTGGGGTTCCCATGATGAACTCAAACACTTGGGTGTAGTTGAGCACCCTCTATGCCCCACTGGATATTCTCTGTGTGACCTGTCCATATAAGTAGAGGTTTGCATATAAGAATGACTTAGGGGCATTTGATCCAAAATCTGTAGAGAAAACAATTGGAACTAGAGTTTCAAAGCAACTTGAAACTTGTACTAGTAGTAAGAAATGCCCTGCTGCACTGGCAGGCCCTGCACATGTGGTATCACACAAGCCCATCTGAGTGAACATCCATTTGCAATTAGGTAACATTACTATATGTACTAGTAGTATTAACTTAAATAGTGCCAGTGGCTAATAATAATGTCTTCAAGTTATGTACTTGATCCTAACCTGAAGAGTATCTACACCGTGACGAGTTTTCTCGAAGTTGGTACACCACCTCCACTTATATAACTGCTTGGTATAGCCCAGAGTGGAAATGAAGCAGAACTCATCTTAGATACGCTGAAATAAAAAAAATAAAAAAAAAAATAAAAACTATTGCTCGCATCACGAGTTGAACCGACAACCATATTCGAGAACATTTGAAGCATTGGCGTGCATTGGCGTGCATTTTCGTGCATCGAGAAAAAAGAAAACCCATACAAATTATTATTCGAACCGTTTCACTTCGTGGTCAACGGTGCCACGAGGTGAAGCGGATCGCACAATATTCATATGGATTATTTCAAGTTGGGGAGATGGTAGAGGCTAAACCCCTGCACCACCCTGACTTGGTTGCTAAGTATTTCTGCCAATTACGTCATAACTCGTCACGTGACTCCATATCAGGCATTTATTTATAACAGCAATAACGACAATAACGAGGCAGTTCATATGGACTGTAAAGAGAAAAATGCAAAGGCCACACTAGTCACACATCACCCTGACTACGCATCTGCCTGTGAGGCTATTCAGCTTTGTGAGGACGCAGTGCGGATACATACACTACCTCTGATTTACTTTGAAGCTCATAAGCAACCAGGCCCCCCACGCACAATACTGAGCCACACTGATTAGAAAGGGATATCTACAATTGATAACCCCATATTAAGGGAAGTGTGGGGAGGGGACGCCCTGGTTAACCTGGCGGAGAGGTATCAGTGGTAGTCTGAACAAATTATGAGACCAATCGCTGCCTTCTACTATTGGGTGAATCACATTTGTTAGTAGTTCTTATAACTCCATAGCACCATATCTTCTATGATGATATTCCCGAGGTCTCACCATGTATTTATATAAGTACCTGTGCCAACTTGAATCTAGCACTTGAGTATATAAACCAAGTACTGGTATTTGTTCAGGATAATGGCCACATACTACATAAACTCGTTTGCCGGACATGTCTAAGACATTTTCTGATCTTACAAACTCACTCTTTAAAGCATCACAAATTGAAGTGGCGGTCAATATAGGAATGTATATCCCGTTGTCTTGCTTCAAGTTTGATACTCAGGGGAATATAAATTCCGGTCTTGCTTTATTCAGCATCCGCGGCGTGAATATGTCCCCTGGTATGTGGGTCTATAGTCTGGAGATTGACCATTCAAGTGGTTGTCGGTAAGGGAATTGCACCGATAATTGCACCGATAAGCACAGCCTCGGAGACATTTGCCACGCATTACCCCAATATCAGATCAGGATTGCAGGATTGTCTGCAGGGACAACTTTAAAATGATAATTTCAATGCATACAACAAACCACACTATAGACTAAAAATATCCTCTAAGACACCAAACTCCCGCTCTTGGACCTTCCTTTCAATGTTCGTGCCCCATTCTTAATCTCTTAGAAATCAAGTCTTCAAGTCTTGCGTCAATTAATTGCGGGGACAAGTGGGCGCATTTTGCCTTACCCGAAAAAAAAGATTTTTTTTTTCTTCAACAGATTAGCAATCATGAGCGGAGACTAGTATACATCTGGGAGCATAGAGAAGAGATCTCCAAATCCCTGCCAACTTAAATAGAACTTCATTTCTCCTATCAATTCTTCTTGTTATCATAAAATTTGCTTTATTTTTTTGTCATTCATATACCCCATTCACCATGACTTGGCCTGATGTCCCTACTAAGCCCGCTGAGGGCATCTCCTACTACACACCAGCTCAGGATCCCCCTGCTGGTACTGCTCGTAACCCTCAGACTAGCGGAAAGGCCATTCCTAAGCTTTTCCAGCCTCTGACAATTCGAGGAATGACCTTCCAAAACCGTCTGGGTGTAAGTTCATGTTTCTTTGTGGATGGTGTCGCGTCAAATTTACTTATGAATATCATCAGGTTGCCCCAATGTGTCAATACAGTGCTGAGGATGGCCACATGACTGCCTGGCACATGGCTCACTACGGTGGTATCGCCATGCGTGGTCCCGGAATGATCATCATTGAAGCCACTGGTGTTGCTCCCGAGGGCCGCATTACCCCCGGTTGTGTGGGTCTGTGGAAGGACTCCCAGATCAAGGGCCTGAAGGATGTTGTCGAGTTTGCTCACAGCCAGGGCCAGAAGATTGGTATCCAGTTGGGTCACGCTGGTCGCAAGGCCTCAACTGTTCCTCCCTGGCTCGGCGGTATGACTGCTACCAATGCCGTTGGTGGCTGGACCGATAACGTCAAGGGTCCTAGTGCTATTCCCTTCGCTGAGGGTGACATTGTCCCCAAGGCTATGACCAAGGAGGATATCCAGGAAGTCAAGGACCTTTGGGTTGCCTCCGTTAAGCGTGCTATCGCCGCTGGTGTTGATTTCATTGAGATCCACAATGCTCACGGATACTTGCTCTCCTCTTTCCTGAGCGCTTCATCTAACCAGCGTACTGATGAGTACGGTGGTAGCTTCGAGAACCGCATTCGTCTCCCTCTGGAGATTGCTCAGTTGACCCGTGACACCGTCGGTGACAATGTTCCCGTTTTCCTGCGTGTCTCTGCTACCGACTGGCTCGAGACCAGCATGCCCGAGGAGAAGGGCTGGAAGCTGGAGGACACCGTTGAGTTCGCCAAGGCTCTCACTGAGCAGGGTGCTATCGATCTGATTGATATCAGTACCGGTGGTGTCCACTCCGCTCAGAAGGTGGCTGGTGGTGTTGCCTTCCAGACCCCCTTCGCTACCGCTGTCAAGAAGGCCGTTGGTGATAAGATGCTGGTTTCCGCTGTCGGTAGCATCAACAACGGAACTCTCGCTGAGAAGATCCTGAACGAGGAGGGTCTTGACTTGATCCTGGTTGGCCGTGCTTTCCAGCGTGACAGTGGTCTGGCCTGGGCCTTTGCTAAGGATCTGGATGTGGAGATTGCTATGGCTGGTCAGATCCGCTGGGGATTCACAAGCTTCCGCAATGCGTCCGAGTACATTCAGCCTAACTCGATGAAGGCTTGTATTTTTGATTAGATGTTTGATCAATCGTTGCATGGCGTATGGATATAGAGCAGCATTATAGAAATGTTATGATTCATGATTTCAAGTTTGCATGCGAGGCTGAGCTGTAGATGAATCGGCGTTAGAATAAAATTTCATGTCACTACCTAGGTAAAATTCCTTCGGCTCCACATTACAGCAAGTTGCTGTCTGTTTAGGCATGATTAAATGAAGATCTGAGCGCGTTGGGAGTTTCCATCCAAAGATGGTGATAATAAAAGCACTAAGTTTTGTTGAGAACCTTGAAGCCGTGAAGATAGACTCTATCTCTCGTATTTCCATGTCAATAAACGGCAATGTTATTCTCGTACAGCGCTAACGAACTAGCCCTAGAGGCTGAAGTTAATTTGGCCGATCCTTGGAACAGGTCAGATGGAGCCTCACTTTTATAGTAATGATCGAGTCATTCAACTAGTGACAGGTTAAATGACAGGAAACCCCCTAAAAAAGCAAATATCGTACATAATTGACGACGATCTTCATAAAGACAGCGGAAAAATTCTTTGACAGCTGTCAGGCAGACTCAGGCTCTAGTGTGAAGATCGGGTTTGAGGTAGATGTCAGATGACGTAAATTTGGGGGCCATCCTCTTATTATATCCTAATGTGGATATCCTCGGAGTGCGAACTGTGGATTTCTAGATGAAAGGAATATTCTACGGCCCTTCTCTTCGATGCGGGGGGCGGGGGCCAAAGTCAAACAGGATTCGTACACGAGGTAAACGATGCTTTTGCCTGAAAATTGCCTGATGTGGTCAATGCACTTTGTTGTCCCCTTACACCGCATCAATACTTCTCCTTTCCCCATATTCTCACTGCGTCTCATCGATATTCGATTGTCGAGGTAGTTGGCAATCCGATTACTTCACGAATGCATTGGTTACGGTGGTTGGTTTAGGATCTTGAGAGGTTTGCCTGGCAGATAGCCATGGCTTATACAGATCAATATGTGCCCAAAGAGGGAACCCAAGAGTACAAGGAGCAGATGAATCATTGGGATGAGGACCGCAGGCCACAACAATACGCAGCTATTGCTCTAACGACACTTGTGGCTACTCTTGCAGTCGTTTTCCGACTCTATGCTCAACGTGCATACAGAAGAGGATGGGGAGTCGATGATGCTTTCATTCTCATCGCCTTGGTACGTCCAGCAACAGTTCAAAGTGAGAGTTCTAGGTACATGGACAACTAACACTGTCGTCAGCTCATTTTATATGCAGAGCTCGTTGCCTCTGTTCTAGCCTTGAATAATGGAGCTGGACTCCATCTGGTTCGAGTTCTCTCTGAGGATACCAACCCACCTCATGGGCTTCAAAATATCTACACTGTAAGACAGTCTACGAGATACCTTCTCTGTACTGACGAGTATCTAACAAATATTGATTAGAATTATTGGATCGTTGCTCTTCTTTGGGCACCCGGAGTGACCTACGTCAAACTATCCATCCTCTTCTTATATCGTCGTTTACTCTTCGTCCAGCAACGCTGGTTTCATGTTGCCTTATGGGGTAACGCAGTCTATGCAGCCGCTCTGGGAATTGCTTCTACACTCCTCACCGTCCTTCAGTGCTCGCCGGTCGACTACTACTGGACACGTTATGTTTCTTATTACGGATATACGTTGCCTAGTGGAAAGTGTTTGTCGAATATGCGTGTATACCTGGGCTTGCTTCAGACATTGAGCACAGCATCGGATGTTGTTATCCTGTTGCTTCCAGTACCCATAATTTGGAACCTCATTATGCCACGATCACGGAAATTTGCCATTTCTGGTGTTTTCTTTCTTGGTGCCCTCACTATTGCCTCCGGTGCTGTGAGAATTGGAATGATTTTCACATCGACTAATACTGAAGATGGGACGGTATGTAATCACCTTTCTCTTATGCCACGATGAAGACAGAATCTAACTTTGATATAGTGGGGTAATATCAACACTGTCACTTTTACTGTTGTCGAAGCCGCAATGGGTATCATCTGTGCCAGTCTTCCATCATCTGCGCCGCTATTCTCTCGTATCCTCAAGAAATTAGGACTCAGGAAACACGAGCCAGAGCGTTTAGATGGAGGTACACTCTGCGAACCAGGTATTATCGCCAATCAAGATGCTGGACCATTCGTGAGAATCCCAAGTCCGAACCCAAGACTTGTCGTCAAGCAAAACTCTTTTCATGAATTATTCACTCCTGAGAAGAGGGGTTTGGCACAAGTCTGGTCGCCAAATGGGGAAGGAAACCGGGAAAGTTATGTGTCTCATGTTGAGCAGCCTGAGAATGGAATCCTGGTGCGGAATAAGATTGAGTTCTCTTCTGATAGACGCACAGGCTCTGGAAAGTCTATAGAGCTATCAGAAAGAACGATGAAACAAGCTCTCGAGGTGTGAGCTTCTATAGACTCAGCGTCATGATTTTTACTATGAATGAATATAATGAATCTTTACTTTGAAGATATCAGTAAAGCATTGGAAAATAAAGTGAGTCCACATTTGTGCTATAGTTCATGAGACATATTAACAGGGAGTTATAACCGCCCCAAGTCAACCCTCATGGACTTGTATCACCTATATCTTTGTATCACCACGATGCTCTCGTCAGATCAGCCATTTACAGATCCGCGACCGTAACCCAATCACCAGTATCCTGACCAGCCCACTCAGCAATCCTCTTACCCGACAAAATGACTTTAGTCAGGTCATCATCACTAATACCATGATTCCTCAAACCAATCAAGTGTCGTTTCGAAGTACCCTGAAGTCCCATACAAGCCATAGCCGGGATGGTCATCAGCGAGGTCTCCTGATGATTGATGACACTTTCATCCGACAAGAACATCCCATAGATGATATTATCAGATGCCCAGGTAAAGTCTGCACTGAAACTGCCGCAGCTTGCCATGATGTTGTTGTATCCATCTTCCCCGTAGAGCTTGTAGCAGAGTTCTCGGCCTCGGGCATTTATCTCGGGTGATACGGCGACTCCTTCTCTGTTATAGATTAGTCTTTGGTTATGTCGAAATACTCGTTTGCTTGAGAATGAAGATACTTACCTGGTGAAAGACGGGTCTGCATCTTCTGGTTTCTCAATTTGGGCGAGAGATAGAACGGCAGTGATGACTTTTGGAATACCGATTATAACCCATTGCTTGAGCATTTGCTCTCGGAGACGGCGGCTTAAGACCCTTCTTTGATCGGATGTTGACCATTCTGGTTGGGAAATTAGGAAGTTGTAGAGGTGTGTGATATTTGTTGGATTCGAGGCCGTGATTAGGGCAGAGGCCTGGTATGAATTAGAAATGTGGTATCTTCAATCTATGAGTCAGGAACTCACGCTTAGTATGTACCAGCCATGCTCACTTAGGGAGCTAGGAAATTCCTTCCTGATTGTTTCAAATATTTCCGGGAGCTTGGTGGTGTCGGGGGCCATTGTGATTGCGTTTTGCTTGTGGAGGAGTAAGAACTGGAGTATGGGATTGATTCAGCTTAAACATTGAACAAAAGATTGGGTTCCAAGGTTGCGAAAGGTAGATTATTATAAGAGGTAAAGAAAACTCCACCAGTTCGTCTGATACCCCTCACAATGGTTGTTCTAAACTTGGATGTCTGATCATAGTTGCGCGCGTTTCCGCTTGAAATGATATCATTTACCCCGGGGCTACTCTAGAGAAAGTTTCAAACAGTGATCTTCCACTGAGATTGTGGCTTCGTACAAGGTCAATGATAGGCTTGATCTCATACGCTAAACTGTAGGGCTACGTGCCATCTCCACTAGCACAGGGGGCCAAAAGCCACTGGTTTTTACTAAATTCCAAAAAAATCACAAAGATTATGAATCGTAGACCATGAATAGTTTCATAGTATGAGTAGCATTTATACTACCAAAATATTACAATTCCATAGCTGAAGTTAGCGAGTGGTTCAGAAACGAAGGTTATTTACACAAACGCTCTATGTGTAAGGCCGAATACGCCAGAGCATGGAAAGAAGACAAAACAGAGCCCATGAATAACAATAAATCAATGCTAATTCAGTTGCACGTAGTTGGCTATTTGTCAAGAGTTAGTATAAGAAAGAAGAGGGAATGTTCAAGTGGGAACTTACCAGGAAATTGGCCCTCGCGGCCACCGGTCTTGCCGGTCCACCATTCATTGGTGTTATCTGTTCGATGGACAATTTCAATCACATCACCGGCTGAGAACCCCAGATCTCCATGAGCCTGGGCCTCGTAATCATACAAGGCAGTGACGGTTTCCACAGGCTTGCTAAGGTGAGAAGGCTTTGCCCTCGGGGGTGGTGGAGCAGGCTTGCTCTTAGCAGCTGAGGAGAAGCTGCCCGTAGGACTAGGAGTAACACCGGCGGAGTATGGTGGTGGAGGGTGTTCGTCGACGTTGGAGGAGGATCGCACACGGCTGGCAGATCCCTTGGCTTCGGCCGCCTTGGGGTTTAGTCGGGAGGAGTTGGAGCGGCGGGCGCCCCGTGTCTTGAAATGCACGATTGTAAGAGCCTCGGCCTGTTCTTGCACATTGCCACGCTTTTGCTCAAAAGCCTCCTCCACATCCATGTCGAGGTTAAAGTAGTTGATATGCATGCCTTGCATCTTCTCATGGAGGGTGTAGAAGACATTCAGCTGCATGTAGTAGAATGATTGGAACAGCGGGCGAATAAATTCCGCCTCGAGTTGGAAAAGCTTCGGTAATTCATCCTTCAGCAAGTCGTTGTAGTGGTTGTAGTCCAGCGTCGCCTGCTCAACATCGTTCTCGGCCTTGTATAGCGCCTTCTCATCCTTGAGAGATTTGTCCTTTTTATCCTCCAGCTTCTTGAGTGTTGCGCGGTGGCGATCGTAATCCAGCTTCTTGTGATCACGCTTGACAGCGACCTTGCGGATGACCTTGATGACTTCCAGCAGTTGGTCGGCAGGGCTGATGACTCGGCTCTCGATCATCTCCAACTCGGGCACGAGAGCTTCCTGCAGATCCCGCACGATCGCCTCGTACTCTTCGCATGCCTGAATACCGGCAGTATTGCCCTCGTCCTCGAATGAGTTTGGATCGGAGGCACGGCCGGAGATAGGTTTGTAGACTTCGGCGATTCCTTTGGAGAATTCGATCTGGTGGCTTAACATGCCTGGAAACAAAAAGCCCGAGTCAGGAATGTTCGTTCAAGAATAGGAGGCCACTTCGGTCGGCCGGGTAGCTCGGAAAGAAGCTCACTCACCATTAATGGCTTCGAAGTATTTCTTAGACTCATCGTGGAGTTTCTTTGTCTCCTTCTCAAGCTCTTGGAACCGACGCTCGGAATCGGTATACACAGCATCCTTGGTGTGTTCACCAATATTGAATTTGAGCTTGAACTGCTGTGGCGCACGGGCGATACTTTTGGAGAACCCCTTAAAACTCATCTCGGGCAACTTTTCCAGGTGTGAGTGAGAGTAAGAATATGAAATTGGGAAGGAAAGAGTAACAGAAGAAGAGAAAGACCAAGGCGGGGTGGTTCCTTTTCCGTTCTTCACCTATGACATAAGACTTCTCACACCTTACACGCGGAGATTGTGGCTGTACCTGACTTCTACCCTATGTCACCATACTAAATTGAGGAATTCAAACCCCGATTCGGATCTATATATGGGGCCACTTGGGCTTGGCTTTGGAGCCGGTTTTGTTGCTACCTACGAGAATTAAATTACTATCGAATTTGATTAGGTGTTAGAGTAGGTATCGCAAGGCTCCAGTATTCTGGACTCGGGTACGCTGGTGGAACTATGGAACTCTTTAGTTCCACAGGATGATCACCGTTCCTCTCCCAGCCCTATGAGTATTGCCTGAAACACGGTATTCATGTACTAATAAATTGTGGCTGAGATGATTTAGGTGGCTGTGATTGTAGATGATCCGGGGGGTTCGTGGGATTTGTCACAGGGCTCTTGAGTCAGCTCGTGCTCCAGGCTTCCTCGGGGATTAATTTGACCGGAGAGAAGTATTAGAAACAATGAAAGACAAGCGACTTGAGATATTTCTTTTGATTTTCATTTTTCATTCATTTATCTAATTATAAATCAAGATCAATGCCACATTCTCATATATCTGCTTGTAGTTCAAGGCGAGATCATTGAATGCCTCAGGCATCACGGACATCACGGAGAAACCTGGGGTCCGAGATGACCTCAATAGGGAATTTCCCGAGATAACGGGAATGTCAACGGCGAACGTCCTTACTTCCCACTTCACATTGGATGGTCTTTTCTGCATCATCGCCATAATGCCTGCTACTACTCCCGCCGCTTGGAGACAGGCCTCTCGCGCCTGCGCCAGGCGCCTTTCATCCCAGGGTGCTTGGGCTATTCCTCGCCGTGTTCCCGTTGCTGGTGCCCGCGGCGTTCGTTCTTATGTTACAGAGACCAAGGCCGGCCATGCCCAAGTCAACGTCGAAACCGCCATCAAGGAGGAACAAAAGTCTTTCATGAAGCAGGCTGGAGTCGCCCCAGGTGCTGTCAAGTTGCCCGGAACTCCTGCCTCTGCCGACGCCGCTATGAGTCCCTCCGCTGCTCTTCTCAAGCAGGCGACTGTTATGGACCAGGGAACCCGCCCTATTTACCTCGATATGCAAGCTACTACCCCCCTTGACCCCCGCGTTCTCGATGCTATGCTGCCATACCTTACCGGAATTTACGGAAACCCCCACTCGCGAACACACGCCTACGGTTGGGAATCGGAGAAGGCTGTCGAAGAGGCCCGTGAACACATCGCCAAGCTGATCGGTGCCGACCCCAAGGAGATTATCTTCACCAGCGGTGCCACAGAGAGTAACAACATGAGTTTGAAGGGTGTGGCCCGTTTCTTTGGACGTTCCGGAAAGAAGAACCATATCATCACTACTCAGACTGAGCACAAGTGTGTCCTCGACAGCTGTCGTCATTTGCAAGATGAGGGCTTTGAGGTCACCTACCTGCCAGTCCAGAACAACGGTCTCATCCGTATGGAGGATCTGGAGGCTGCTATGCGTCCCGAGACCGCCATTGTCAGTGTCATGGCTGTCAACAACGAGATTGGTGTGATTCAGCCCTTGGAGGAGATTGGTCGTCTCTGCCGCTCTAAGAAGGTCTTCTTCCACACCGATGGCGCTCAGGCTGTCGGAAAGATTCCTCTTGATGTGAACAAGCTGAACATTGATTTGATGTCCATTTCCAGCCACAAGATTTACGGCCCCAAGGGTATTGGAGCTTGCTACGTGCGTCGTCGCCCTCGTGTTCGTCTCGACCCTCTCATCACTGGTGGAGGTCAGGAGCGTGGTCTGCGCAGCGGTACCTTGGCTCCTCATTTGGTTGTTGGATTCGGTGAGGCCTGTCGCCTCGCTCTTCAAGATATGGAGGTAAGATCGATTCAAGTGTTACTCGCAGATACGGCTGGAAGCTAACATTCTCGTTTTAGTATGACACAAAGCACGTTGAGCGCCTCTCAAAGCGTCTGAGCACTGCCTTGCTGTCCATGGAACACACCACCCTTAACGGTGACCACGAGCACCACTACCCCGGTTGCGTGAACATCTCATTTGCGTACGTCGAGGGTGAGTCTCTCCTGATGGCGCTGAAGGACATTGCTCTGTCCTCCGGTAGTGCCTGTACTTCCGCCTCCCTGGAGCCCAGTTACGTTCTGCGCGCCCTGGGTAGCAGTGATGAGAGTGCCCACAGCAGTATTCGATTCGGTATTGGTCGTTTCACCTCTGACTCTGAGATTGACTACGTTCTTAAGGCTGTTCAGGAGCGTGTCGACTTCTTGCGTGAACTCAGCCCGCTCTGGGAGCTTGTGCAGGAGGGTATTGACCTGGACACAATCGAGTGGAGCCAGCACTAAGTCCATTCATTTATCTCTATCTGGCATTAATACATTCGCTGGAGAACCAAAATACATTTTAACCTTACGGGACGGCGTTGAATTTTTGATGTAACAACACTGATGTACAGAATGCAAATACTCCCTTCTTATTTTTTTTTTCTTGTAGTGCCCTAATTGTAGCATGAAGTAGTATCCATATCAATAGTTGCAATAGTGGCCCCGGGTAGAGGCCAGGCTTCGTACCAGTGCCAGTATATTTTGTCCCATTTATACTACTAGTGGAACTTGAAGATAGTAGTACTCTCAATTCATACTACTAGCCAGTCTGGAAGTATATACATTCATTTGATTAACTTGAATCATTGGAACAACTTGGAGAATCCCTCCTTGGGAGGCTGCAACCAATTGCGCTCATCATACTTCCATCCATCTGCGCCCTCAATAACATGGAAGGTATAAGCATAGCGACTACGATCGCTAGTGTTCTTCTCACTCTTATGCAAGACATTTCCATGAATGAGCACCAACGAACCCGCCTTAACATTCAAGATCTCCAGGTCCTCCTCAGCCGGGTCAGAAACCTTCTCCTCTTCCATACCCTTAGGCAAGCTGGGTCCCTCATTCTGAATAAACTCGGTTCCAGGCACACCTCCACTCTTCCGCACAAAGCGTCTCTTAATATGACCGCCCTTAGCACCCTTATGCGATCCCTTAATCATGCCCAACGTTCCGTTTCCAGGACCCGCATCCTGAAGCGCATACCACCAACCAACAGCAGAAGGCGGATCGGTATACAAGAACTCCGAATCCTGGTGCGAGGGAACCGCACCACCAATGGAGGGTTGTTTACAGATAAGCATACTCTGCAGAACACGAGGATCCTCGAAGCCCAGCGAGCGCGCAACAGCGGCATTACGCTCATTCAGCGAGACGGCCTTAAAGGGCTCGGAGAGACTGTGCAGCGAGTGTCCGATCTTGTTAACAGCGAGGTTCTTGGGCTTCAGGAGCGCCGCACGTCCGGTCAAAGGATCGGGCTCTTGGCTGAACGCATCGGGCTCGAAGAAGAATCGGATCTTGTCGCCGGAGTTCAGGAAGTAGTCGTCGCCCACATGGTCGGTTGTGTCGTCGTCGCCGGTTGTAAATTGCGTCAGGGGGTGTGTGTCCAGATCGAAGTCGTTTAACAGAGTGTTGGTCTCTGTGAGGAGGGAGGTGACTTCCGTGGAGCTGAGGTACTCTGGGAGAACTAGGTAGCCGTTCTCGTGGAAGGAAGCTACTTGGGCTTCTGTGAGGCCGGACATCTTGGTCACTTGTAGTTCAGAGCTTTTCAGAGGAATTGCTAGTAAGGTTGAAGAAGAGACTCGAGATCGAGGGGCATAGACAGAATTATGTACTTCTGTTATTGCGGGATGGTTTTTTTCATTAAAAGGCGGGGGTGATAAGCGATATTGATTGCGGGATTGGTTGTTAACCCCGGAGATGATTATTGCTTAGCATAAATCGGAGAAGACCGCTTAATTAGTGTATGAGATCGATCGAGATTGGTGCATTTAGTTTCCCTTACGTACTGCAGTCTGGCTATAATCACCTGCTAAGAACACTATCTACGCCACAAGTGAAATCCCTGCTTTTAGCCGCAAATTAGTTGCGTATACTTCGTGTTTCATCCTATTATCTACTGTATCTCGGCAGAGTGTACCCACTAGGGCCGACGGAGATGCGGTCGGCAATAGTAGAGAGTCAAGAGTAAAGATGGGACGATTCAATGTCAAATCACAGTCAGGTATCATTCTTTCAATGTTAAAAACCAGGAAAATTCTTATGTAAACCACAGGATAGAAAATGCATAAGGGAAGAGAAAAGAAGAGACATCTAGAAATAAAATCAAAACGCCGCCATGCCGGATATCCAATTGTAAATCAAAATGCATGTTAAATCATGTCCATGAAGCCTGGGTTATAAGGATAAAGGTGACCGACAACACCAACCCAGATGGAAAAACACATATGTGTACATAAAATCATCAATTTGCAATTCTTCAGCTTGCGTACCCCATACTCGCTGATGAACGGGGAGGGACATATCGACGAACGGCACGACTTGGGCTGCAGCTAGCAGAGCCGATGTCGATAGTCTTGAGCTCCCGACTCAACGCATCCATACCAGGATTTCCAGTGCTGGGGTTAGCAGCCACAACAGGATAACTTGGAGAGGCCGAGATAGGAACCTTGGACGGGATCGGTGGACTGGGGTTATAGTCGTACATCGGGGAGCGTGAGCCAGGAGATGGTGAAACAGAGCCACGAGAAGAGCGAGGACGCTCGGTTGGTGTACTGTAACCCCGGGGCTGCGTGTAACCACCATAGCTATCATAACCGCGCGGCGGGGTGCCAGGATCCGGACTAGGTTGAGAATAGCTTGGTGGTAATCTCTTTCTGTCGGAGCTGTATGAGCTAGTCGTTTCTGTCCTGAAGCCTACGCGCGGTGGCCCAGAGCTGTAAGATGGTGCATCGTTGCCTCGAGAAGTGGGCCGAGGGTTATGCTTGAACCGGATGATCACCTCTGGTTTGCTGCGGTTTTTGCGCTCGGGTTCAGGTGCCCATGTGTCTGTGGGAAGATGGTCTGAAGGATCGATCTCTCGGCCATCATCGCCAATGATAGGCTCCAAGTCTCGGGTGGGCTCGATCTCTGCGCGGATTGCAGCATCCCTGGCCTGACCTGGTGAGTCGTATGCCGGCGTGGGATCCCTGCTTGTGGCCGAGCGCGAAGCATGAGGATTGAACGAGTTGTAAGAGTCAGGCGAAAACGGGATTGAAGACCCGCGCTCACGACCACTCGATATCGAAGGCCGAGGACTAACCGATTTCCGTACGATCATGCGATTGTCGGGACTAGCTGATGGTCCGTGACTGGAAGTTGGCCTGTCCTCAATGGGGTGTGGTGATGTACGCATAGAATATACGGAAGGTTGGTAGGTCGCTGGTGGTGGTCGCGCCGTCTTCGATACAGGTACTAGAGCTCCAGGTCCTGGCGCCTGGGAAAGCATCATCTCATCGTCGAAATGAGCGCTCCGCCTCCGGTCATTCCGGTCATTGAAGTTGGGTACCTCTTCAGGTTCATACCCGGGAACGAGACTAGTGGGCATGGAGGAAACATTGCTGTGGCCGGGAGAATAGGGTTGATATGATGATGGGTACTCTTTGACTGGAGGCGGAGCTGGTTGTGTGGGCTGTACCATCCGAGGATCTGCCCTAGACTCCCTCCTAGGCTCCATCCTGGGGTCCATCCTGGGGTCTCCTCTGGGCTCCATCCCAGATTGTACCATTTGAGATCGATGAGCAGGGGGCGGGGGAGGTGGGCCATCCTCGTCCTCGTCTTCCACGCGCGGCTGCATTGTAGCATATTCTGGATGATAGGCGTCACGAGGATCATGACGCATTGTTTGTAAGGCTCTCATATCATGGGGCTGGTAACGAGGTTCGTCTGCTGGTCCCGAGGATGAGCTTGGGCGCGAGTAAGCCAGAGGTGCTGGTTCATCCATGTACGCCGATTGACGTGGAGTAAATGTTGACACGGGCCCGAAAGACATCGGAGGAGCTGTATATTGGGGTGAAAGTGGACTGTAAATTTCTTCGGATTGTTGAATTTCCTTGTACGGCGCCCTGCCACGCCTCTCCATCTCATAAGAAGGCTCATGAGGCACAGGCACAGGTGCAGGGGCTTGTCGGTACTCGCGTGGGGGAGGTTGATCATAATCAGAATGACTGCGTGGCTGTAATGGACGCGGGTCATATGCGGGTTCTGGGTTTTCATAATTGGCGTAGGTTACAGTTTCATGGGTGCTTCGTCTCATAGAACCAGCCGGAGGGAGGGCGGGAGCTGGGGGTTCATATTCGCGTTGATAACTTTCATGAGTCTCATATGCTCGAGGTTGAGGTTGAGACTGAGGCTGGACGTTATAGTGTGGATCATAGGTGGGCTCCGAATGGTGTCTTGGTAGGTATGGCTGGGCGGGTTCTGGCGCCACAGGCA
The DNA here is from genome assembly GCA_039634405.1 of Penicillium herquei. Classification (NCBI taxonomy): domain Eukaryota; kingdom Fungi; phylum Ascomycota; class Eurotiomycetes; order Eurotiales; family Aspergillaceae; genus Penicillium; species Penicillium herquei. Next base: position 3,322,430 of record CP098390.1, read on the forward strand.
TCGTCGTCACTGGCATATTTTGAACTTGATCGCGGATGGATCGTGAAGGCATTGGGTGATGTAATGGAGCAGCAGGTTGAGGTTGCTCTGGAAGAACGTGCTGAGGAGGAGCTGCCGGTAGACTGGCAGGCAAGGGCCGTCGCTTGACGGCATTCAATTGTCTGGGACCTGACAGACCAGAGCTCGATGTGCTGGTAGCAGTAGTTGGTGTTGTTGGTTTACCATGGACTCTGTCTGCCGCTTCTCTTCTTTTCTCAATAACTGCCTCATCTTGCAGTCGAGTATCGTAATACGTCATCTCGATTCGGACCTCGCCGGAATATTTGCCCTTTGACTGCAATGGGTGCCAGTGGTCGTCCTGGCTACCTCCTGGGATGATGAGGTTGGTCAAATCAATCCACGTCTCTCCAATCAGATCAGTCTTTTTGTCGTCATTAAAGACTGAGACCTTGAGTTTGTAGTAGTCGGGAGACTCGTGTACTGTGAATCGAAGTTCGTGGTCCCTGTTGTGATCTGTTAGTCTTTCGTGGTTTGTTGTAGAAGGTTACTCTCACTTTGTCCACGTACCATCTGGGTGTTTGTCCACCACGCAAATCTGTTGGTGTTTTCTTTGCTTCCTTACCCAATCTAGCGGCACAATATGGGTTTTGCTTGCTCATTTTGCTCCGATTAGGCAAATTCTTTGCTCTATCAACGATGGCCACCAGAGTACCAATCTGGGGGCCATCGACTGACATATCCGCAAAGATGCCCGCTGCATGGCTGCCCTTGAATGTTTTAGCCATGATGAAGCGTTATAGGGTCTACTTGGAGCATGAAAGACCGAGGAGAAAAAAAAGAAAAAGGAAAGAGGGGGGAAATTCGAGCATGATAAAAAGCCCACTTAGGAATGTTCGATGCGGTATTACTGGGGGCTGGGGGCGGGTCTTGAAGCATTGTGATTGGTCCGTTCCCCTGAAATGATCGTGTTGTATCAGGTCGATCCTGGCGATGTGACAATACCATACCACATTTAAATTACGCCGATAAACACGGGGTTATCGAGATCGGCAGCTTGGAAGTATACGCAATCCATCTCTATTACATGATGCTTCAATAATCTATCCAGCCTTCATAAATTAAGAGGCAAAAGACTCTGTATATTGCATCTCCATTCTGATTTATCAACTCATCCAACCCGATCGCAAAGTCCAGACTCTAAGTGGAGCTGCAGCGTCAGCTCCGATCAGTTCTCCCAGCCACCATGATCCACCGATCAATGCATTCCTGCTGTGCCCAGGGGAGAGCCCAACAGGCGGTGCAACGATTGGCGACGGAGCTCTCGCATGATCGTCATCCTTTCAATAGCGTTCTATCTGAATCCTGTTTCAAAGGTGTCCTCGCAGCTGTCAAGGCGCGGCCCTCCCCACTTCGACGGTTAAGTAGCTGCACCCCACCTCGATATGAGATTGCTATGGCGACGGGCAAAAAATATTGGGCTTGACCGCATCTGATGTTCACCTCTAGTATATGCACGGTACTTTTTCTAACAGCGAATTTGTTTCACGTTTTACGGAGTACATATCCTCGCTACCCCGTACATCCAGATGTCGGTAAGACATATCTCAATTGTACGACTTGACTACCGATATAGTCTCTATATTCGCATACCCCCTGCTTGGGCTGTTCAGTATATGGCTGCCTGCTTCACTGCCCCGTTACAAGGTTGATTTACTAGTATCTTCGCTCGGCGCTCCTGGGGCCAGTTTCTATTATTAGTTGAACTTGAAGTAGTAATACTTCTAAGCATATCAAAAATAAATATATACTGTAGCCTGGGATTAATGCATTAGTGCCCGGTAAAAACATTGACCGGTTCCTCTCCAGAGGGCTGTACAGTATCGACCAGTTGACTCGGTCCCATCATCTGCTAAATACTCCGAATTTGCAAAAAGGAATGAATGGTGGAACTAGCTTCCGTCGCGGGGACAGTCGAACAATCGAGACTGTAATTAAACAAAACAAGAATGATCTCTGATATCACTTTCAGCCGAGGTATGGAATGTGCCAACCATGGGAATCAATCGTGACGTTATCACGAATCACGATAGAGGGGGAATTTGTGCCTTGTGGCCTTATTGCCTGAGAGCCTTGATGCCTCAATACTGGATGTCCGATTTATCAGGTGTCTATCATCACCCGTCACCGCCTTCCCCGATCAGGAAATTTTGATAAAAAAGAAAAAAAGTTCTTGATCAACGACGTTGCGGCGAGCTTTGGGTTTGAGTACTTGCGCTTTTCTCTCGTCCCATATCGAATTCCCTCTTCAATCAGCGATTGATTTCTATACTTCATAATGGCGGCTCCCGTCCTGCCTCTGCAGCAGGTGAAGCTCGCCTCGCTCCCATCAACCCGCCTAACACCAGAGCAACAATACTGGCGCACCTTCAAGAACCCTCTCCTCATTCCTTCTCCAGCCAATGGTCCTGTCAACCTCATTACTCAACCTTCAGTCCCTTCTTCATCGGCAGTATTCCCGTCCTTGTCGCAACCCCCGGATGTCTTTACTGTAACCACCGGTGCGCGAGTGCAGATCTACTCCATTCGTACCCGCAAGTTGCTGCGAACGATCACACGATTCGATGATACAGTGCGCGGAACCGATGTTCGTCCCGACGGCCGCGTGTTAGTGACTGGTGATGATACGGGTACAGTGCAGGTCTTCGATGTAGCCTCCCGTGCTATCTTGAAGACATGGAAGGACCACAAGCAGCCGGTCTGGGTTAGCAAGTTCTCCCCAAGCGACCCTACCTCTCTTCTCACAACTAGCGATGACCGAACCGTTCGTCTGTGGGATCTGCCAGCCGAGTCGAGTCAGCGAACCTTTGTCGGACACTCCGATTACGTGCGCAGTGGTGCCTTTATGCCCGGCGCAATGGCCTCGTCTGGATTGTTGGTGTCCGGTTCCTATGATCGCACAGTGCGCATCTGGGATCCCCGTGTCGACAGCCGTGCTGCCATGACTTTCAAGATGGCTGCACCCGTCGAGACTGTTCTCCCCATGCCCGCGGGCACCACCGTACTGGCCGCCGCTGATAACAAGATCGCGGTACTGGATATTGTGGCTGGTAAGCCGTTGCACATGATTCAGAACCACCAAAAGACTGTTACCTCGCTTGCCTTGGCCTCTAATGGCGAGCGCTTGGTCAGTGGTGCTCTGGATGGACACTTGAAGGTCTTTGAGACCGCAGGATGGAACGCAGTGTCTGGTTCTAAATACCCATCCCCCATTCTGTCCCTGAACGTCATTACCTCTGGTCTGGCATACGAGGATAAGCACATCGCTGTCGGTATGCAATCCGGTCTTCTCTCCGTCAAGACTCGGTTGTCTGGTCAACAGAAGGTCAAGGAGCGCGAGCGCCGTAAGGAGATGCAGGCCCTGCTCGAGGGTAAGCTGGAGGAGCATGACCGGGAGGTTGCAAAGAAGAAGAAGAAGGAGCGTGGATCCGGCTGGGACAAGCGTCTCCGTGGTCGCGACTTCATCGGCGAGGGTGTTGATATTGTGATTGAGGGCCAGGACCGCAAGAAGCGGAAGCGAGAACAATCCTGGGAGCAGGACCTTCGCAAGGGCCGTTATGCCGTTGCTTTGGATCAAGTCCTGACAGGAACTGACAAGACTGCTCAACTTACCCTTTTCACTGCCCTCCGTCACCGTTCTGCGTTGCGTACTGCTCTCAAGGACCGTGACGAGGTCACTCTTCAACCCGTCCTGTCATGGGTCTACAAGCACATTCGTGAGCCTCGTCTGGTTGACCTCTGTGTTGAGGTTGCGATGAATCTGCTGGATATTTACTCGCCCAACTTGGGTCAATCAGCCCAGGTCGACAAATTGGTGGATCGACTGCATTACCGTGTACGTGACGAGGTGGAAATGGCCCAGAATGCATTCCAGCTTAAGGGTGTATTGGATATGTTGAAGGCATAGTTTGATTGTCTTACAAATGGGGTTTTGGAGTTAAGGCAAGGTGTCTTGGATTTTCTCTTTTGTGGGTGCACTTGGGCGGGCATCAATTGTACAAATCTGCATAGAAAAAGTATTTTCTTTCTTATCTCTCATTGTGCATGTGTACTTTGCTAGGCAGGCCACCAAAAAGGTTCACACGTTGTGAGGTCACCACAAACACACACACTTTCACAAACGTATTAGGCACCGAGCACCACCCTCGTAGGACCGTAAAAGATGCCTACCATTGAATATTTATTTAATTCTTCTTTTCTCTTCATCATTGCACCCACGAACTCCTAACGGCGCGCTATCAACATCGGTATTTGTCGATATCAACTCGAGTCCTAAACGGTTCCACGGATCTACTTCACCGAGATGGATGCAAAAGTTACCTCACCTGAGAGGACGCCATCACCAGAGACACCTGAGCCATCGCCCGAGAAACCTGAGACGACCACCGTCACCGATGAAAAGCAGGAGAAGGACCAGAAGAATAATCAAGAGGCCGTGGGCTCTGAACTATCTGTAAGACCCAAGAGCCTCTAAGTCCTCTTCCTATACTACATAAACTAATACTTCTCAAAAGACCCCTCACAAGAGAATCACCGAACGTACCCCTCGATCTGAGTGGCCCACCCCTCCGAACAGAGTGCGACTGTCTTCTCGCACCCCGCCTCCAGCACCCCGTTCTCAGAAACCGACATCGCAAGATAACTCCCGGCTTGGGTACAGAAGAATAGCCCAACGTTGGGCCTCATACAGACGCCAGCTGGCTGGGATCAACCTCTCAAGACCTCAAGACCAAGAGGCCCAGCAAAAGTTACTCGACTTTGACCCATTCCAAGAGCTTCAAGTGACGACCTTGAAGCGGAAACGAGAGGATAGCCCGAGCCCGGATCCTCAAGACAACAAAGATGATCAGGCACTGTAGGCCTGAGGATCTGTCCATGGACCGATTCAAGTCAGGTGGAAGTCTTAGAAGGGCTCAAGACGGTTGAAATTGTACTATAACTGGCTGGGGTCTAACCTCACGGGGGCAGGCACCGATCTCAGACAATGAAGCAAATGCTCACAACCCTGCTCAAGCTGTCTCAGCATCTGTTCATGGAAATCTGGGTGTTGGATAGTTCCGTCTGAATTCTCTTGTCCCTGTACAATAACCTTGGAAGTCAGTGGCACTTGAGCCTGCCATGTTTGCGTGAAATTTACCTTTGGAGTTTTCCCACTTTCATCCCTAGATGTAATATCTCACTCTGTGTAGTCGCTCTCACTTCTACTGCAAAGATTGTGAACAGAGAGATCCTCCAAGTGCTGAATGCACTTGTATTAGTATAGCCATTCATGCTTTAGTAGGTTGTAGTATTTCTGAGAATAATCCATGAATGAAGCACACTGCCCCGCCAGTGAAGATCGTTCAAGTTCGAATGAATAGAATGGAAGCTAAAGATAACATTTTGAATATACATCTCGGAGTCCTGCATAGTGAGTGTGATAGCTGTGCTATTGAATTTTGTCACTTCACACCTTGGAATTTTATTATAACGTACCGAGCCGATAGTTCTATGGTTAGCACCTGTATACCAATCAGCTAAGTTTTTTATGGGCCTGTTATATGTTAACGTTATTCATGGAGGGACTTGTGTAGAGGTATATGACATGGATGGTGCTGAGATCTCCACTGGCATCCTACTAAGGTTGGGCACTACTAGTAACAACTTGAAGGAACTACACTACATATGTCAACCTTAGGGCTGTGCCAATAAATACTAGCACTATGAAGTATGCAATATTCAAGTAATTTGTATTTGAATAGTAGCCTCATATTGTTTGAATTTCCATGATAAAGTACCTGAACTGGGGTGCTCGGGAAATACTACTCATAGTCTCGGAAGAGCCCTAAGTTGGTGAAATGCGGTCGGGTACGTCTTATATTAGTCCATAGTAGAGAACAATTCCAGGGGCCGACTGTTCAAATGTTACCAATGAACAATTTTCCTAATTAGTACTATATTTTGCTTTTGCCCGGACATCAAACTCCCCGCATTTGTTACAACAAGGAGGATTTTATATTGGATGGTGACCAACCGGGATGCTATACAATACCGAAACACATGGGGTACAGGGGCCCAACGACCCCAGTCACGGTCCAAGGTCCAAGCGGCATCAGCTTCTCCTCATCTCCAGACCTTTGTTCTCTCCCCAGGATTCACATCTTCTCACATCTTTCCCCCCTTACACTTTTCCATTCATCCAACCTCATACTTTGTATCTCGTGCACGTCCTCGGTTAATCCCTTGGCAAAGCATATAGTTTTTGCCCCTCCATTCCCGCCCCGCTCCTCTTTGACTTGGAGGATAAATCTCCCAGTTGTCTCAGCTCCACCCTCGGCTCTATTGTGGAGAGGGTCGAGACCGACTGATTGGCGATGCTCTGAGGGCAGGAAAAAAATTAGAGAACCACGGCACAGTAGTCAGCAGCCCGGTCCGCTGGGCCCGACCCAGAAAATCGATCACGTCACGTTGTCCCTTCATCATGGCCGCCGCTTTCGACGAGGAAGATCTTTCGATCCCTCTCCCACCTTCCGACCGTGATAATTCCCGTGAACTGCGTGATCCGCGTGATCCTCGGGATCCTCGTGACCGTTCCAACAGGACGGTGAGCTCCAACCCCTCCGCCATGGCAATGCCACCGCCATCTCGTCCGCCCGCCCAAGCCGAGCCCGCCACGCAGTCCCCGGCAACCATGCGAGACATGCAGCGCCTCGATCAGTACCAGACCGTTAAGATCCTAGGTGAGGGGTCTTTCGGTAAGGTGAAGCTTGCTATCCACCAGCCGAGTGGGCGGCAGGTCGCCCTGAAGATTATCTCTCGGAGGAAGCTCTTGTCTCGGGATATGGTTGGTCGTGTGGAACGAGAGATTCAGTACCTTCAGCTGCTTCGGCATCCTCATATTATCAAGCTGTATGTTTTGGGACCCTTTGTGAACCCAATTGGCTGTGTGTTGTGCTCCGAGAACTGATTGGATATTTTACCCCGCTAGGTACACCGTCATTGCCACCAAGACCGACATTGTGATGGTTCTCGAGTACGCCGAGCGAGAATTATTCGATTATCTCGTGCGAAAGGGAAAATGCCACGATGATGAGGCCCGCAAGTTCTTCCAGCAAATTATCTGTGCTGTGGAATATTGTCACCGGCACAAGATCGTACACCGCGATTTGAAACCCGAGAACCTGCTTATCGACAGCCAGAAAAATGTCAAGATTGCCGATTTCGGATTAAGTAATATTATGACGGATGGTAATTTCTTGAAGACTAGCTGTGGAAGTCCTAACTATGCTGCGCCGGAGGTCATTTCAGGAAAGTTGTATGCGGGGCCGGAGGTGGATGTTTGGAGTTGTGGAGTGATTCTCTACGTTTTGTTGGTTGGCCGACTGCCATTCGACGACGACTACATCCCCGCCCTCTTCAAGAAGATCGCAGCGGGCAACTTCCATGTTCCCAGTTACATTTCTCCTGGAGCAGCCCGTCTGATCCGTGCTATGCTTCAGGTCCATCCGGTTCACAGAATCACTATCCCCGAGATTCGAGAGGATCCCTGGTTCACCAAGAACCTTCCCAAGTACCTCGAGCCCCCGCCAGAGGAATTCATCCCAACAGATAATAACCCCAACAAACCCGTTGATCCTAGCAAGCTCGCCCAGGGAAAACTCCCTGTGCAGCACAAGATCCACCAAATTGCTGTATCAAAGCTTGAGCGAAGCATGGGATACGGTCGTGAGGATATTGAGGATGCTTTGCGACACCCAGAGCCTAGTGCGATCAAGGATGCGTTTTCTATTGTGGTTGAAAACGAAATGATGCAAACTAACTGTAAGTTCCAACCCAATGTAGCGCTCTTTTGTGGTCTTTTCTTTTTTTGCATCGCTAATCTAGTCGTGTATAGCACCCACCGAAGATAATTTAATGGCCACAAACGTGCAACCGCAGCCGAAGGGACCTGCTCAGCCGAAATCGGATCGAGCTCCCCCTGTATCGAGAACTCATGTTGCGCAAGCTCCAGTTGCGGCCCGGAAAGCAAGCATTTCGCGCCGCATTCGCCCGGAAGAATCACAGCAAGCCGAATCTGAAAGCTATGAAGAACGTCCTAGCCATGTTCGAATCCTTCCTACTAGTTTGCCATATGTGCACGACCAGCTTATGGAGCAACGAGATCGAGAGCAACGGGCTCGTGATGATGAGGTCCGTAGGCGAGAAGCTGCGCGACTCGAAGCCGAAGGACGAGGCGGCCCTGGAGAATTGTCTCCTGAAGAGCAAGCCGCTACCGCCCGTGCATTGAAGCCCCACGCTCGCAGCATAATTGATTTGGAGAAATTACGACTGGAGCCACCAATGGGGTACCCTATTGCACAGCAGCCTCCCAAGAGATCCCGCAAGTGGCAATTTGGTATTCGGTCACGCAACCAGCCTTATGAAGCTATGTTGTATCTGTACCGGGCAATTGCTGCTCAGGGTGGTGTCTGGGACATCCAGCCGGTCGAGTCAGGTACTCAAATCGGACCTGATGCAGTCCCTTCGCCAGATAAACCCAAGCCACTCCAAAACAAATACCCTGACCTCCCATCAGACTACTATATTCCAAAAGACCCTTGGTTTATTCGGGCTCGTCTGTTGAAGGAGGGCATTAAGGCTCCGGGGGCTACCACTAGTGTCTATAATAGCCGCAGCGATCTTGAGGAACTGCGTCGCCGGTTCCACATTTCTGGAATCTCCACACCATTCGAGGACAAAGAGAACAAGTCCTCAACACCAGACAACAGTGCCCCCTCTGCCCCATCATCTGCTACCCAGCAGAATGGACTCCCAAGCATCTCACATGGTGTTTGGGTGTTTGTCGACATCCAGTTGTACCAGTTGGAGGAGAACAACTATATGGTTGATTTCAAGTGCGATGGCTACCAGAATGTCATCCGTGCACAGGGTGATACCGAGTGGACTCCTATCAGCAAGCGTTTGAAGAACAAAGAGAAGGAGGTGACTAGCCCTTACCCCTTCTTGGATGTCGCGTCAGACCTTGTGGCTCAATTGGCTGTTGCCAGTTAAAAAGTCGAATTCCTTCTGGCGGTTGTTCCATCAACCCCAAGGGTTTGCAAATGACAATTATGAAACTATTCTTCATATCCATCTTCCTAATTCTCATGATCTTTACATTTCACCCTTTATCTTTGGATGTCTTCTCCCCGCAGGCGGTCGTGGCATGTGGTTGCAGAGTTGAACAATTTGCGCTTTGTGAGCAAGCGTTTCTTTATGATGCTTTTGCACAATGTATGGAGTTATTTCTTTTTATCTTCCTGCATGAATAAAAATCACTATCTCGAACCTATTATTTCATTATCTTTAATTCAAGTTGAAAGTAATTCGATATTGAGGTTTCTTTGAGTGATTTAAATCTATAGAGAATCGTATACTTAGGGCTCGAATGAGTCTGCAAGTGTATAAACTGCGGATATTCAGTCAAGTTAGGAATACTAGTAGTAGTAGCGTCTACAAGGCTCAATTTATAGTCTATTCTACGTTGGATTTGGAAGTCTTGGAGTTTTTTTGGTCGCACCGAAGTGCTTTTTTGTATTTTTGAATTTTTGAGGTATCTTTTTTTTGAGGATTTTGTGTTTTCTGGTTTTTTTTGGCGCATCGAAATGCTTTTTTGGTTTTTTGGTGTAACTTTTTTTTGAGGGTTTTGTGTTTTTGAGGTTTTTTTGGTCGCACCGAAGTGCTTTTTTTTGTTTTTTTGTTTTTTTGTTTTTTTTTTTGGTTTTCATGTCACTTCTCCCACCGAGAAAGCGACAACCTCCTCAAACACCATAATCGTACACCATAATCGTACAAAGGCCCTTCTTGGCCCACAAACCCCACGCCACACACACCACACCCCACGACAGAACGAACGAGGCATTACGCCTCGTCGCCCGGCTTCTTCACGGCTCCCTTGGGACTAACCCGGGAGACCATCCGAAGCCAGTTTCGGTCGTTTCGCCGGCGCTGGCTCTCCGAACCGCCGCGATTGGAACCCGCGCGGCCGATCTCCCCCTGGGGCTCATCACCACCCGCAGGGGCCACCTCTCCACTCCCCTCGTTCCCGGGAACAGGGTCTCCACCGAGAGCCTCACTGCTCTCCTCCCCCTCAACCACCTCACCACCCTCCCCCTCATCCCCACGCTCCCGCTGCTGGAGCCCAGCCGACAACACCCAGGGCCGGAACGACGGCAGGATCTCGATGTCCGGGAACCGGACCCGCGTCTCCAGGATGCGTTGTGGGCGGCTTTCGGGGCCAGCCACAGCCTCCCGCTCCGCCTGCTCAGCAGCCGCCACCTGCTGCATGTGGCCGGTGATCTGGCCAACGATACGGCGAATATCGCCGAAGGACATGTTGCGAGCGGCCGACTGTCGAAGCCACTCAGGAACGGGGGCCACTTGGGCCACAGGGTGGCGTCGGTGACGTTCGGCCGGGGTAGGGGACCCCTCAACCCCCTCCCCAGCCTCACCTTCACCTTCGTCCCCACTCTCCTCACCACCACCACCACCAACTGAAAGCTGGCCGTCGCCAGCGGCCTCCTCCTCACCCGCCACCCGCTTCAGCTCGCGGCGCCGTAGTGTGAGCTGGAAGTCTTCGACTCCGCCCCACTCCTCCATTCTGGCGAGTGACTCCAGAACGAGTTCACACTGGGTGAACGGCCAAAGATCCGCGCGGTATCGAGCACGCTGGTAGTGCTTGCGGCAGTAGTGGACCCAGATGAACTCCGGGAACAGCTTTGTCGAGGCCTTGTTGCGGCCGAAGAAGTGCGACACCACCTTTCGGTAGTGCATGCCGTCAGGCGAGGGCGTCATTGAGCACGGACGCGAGAATTCACAAAAGAAGTTGTCGTGATTCGGGTCCTTCCACTCAGCTCCCTTAGCGCGGGGCTTCTTGGCCTTAGCCGTACCCTTAGCCTTAGGCGTGGCCTTGGTCGTCTTCGCCTTGGTACCCTTGGCCTTGGTGCTGCCTTTCTTCTTCTGTGCGGGCTTTCGTACAGGAGTCTTTGGTGTTTTTGGCGGGGATACAGGGTGATATTCCTTATCCGATCCTTCACCGTCACTCTCACTTTGCTGCGGAATCAGGCCCATACGTTCATTCATTTCGCGGGTTGTATCTCTCACACCGGATTCCTGGTTTCCGGGGAGTTGGGGCCCAGTCTGATAATAATCACCCAATGTCGGGGTAATGGCAGGCATTTGATGCAGACCTCCCTGTCGGGGCTGTTCGGGCATCATTTGTTGTGCCTCTGGTGCCATACCAAAACCTACAGGCATCATGTTGTGAGATGTCATTCCATGGCTTAGTGGCTGCGCAGTCGGGGGTTGCATACCAAAGGGCTGTGCCATGTCCGGTGTACCGTGACCCATTGGAGGCCAGAAAGTTCGTAAGGGAGGAGCCATTGCTCGGTCCTCTGGCATATCATGAAGTGGGGCCAGCGTCATGCTCAAAGGATCATTCATCGGTGCCATACTAGTTGGCTGGAAACGGGAACGGGTATCAAACACACTCATTTGGCCTCGCTGAGCTGGATGGCGCACATCGAATGGACTAATTTCGTCGGACCGAGTTGCAGGACGCATACGAAGTGGATTCATCTCGTCGGGTCGAAGGGGAGGACGCATGCTGAATGGGTTCATTTCATTTGCCTGTGGCATTCGGGAATCCCATGTCTGGTAGTCCATTGAGGGAGGCAGAGGGTGACCGACAGTATCCATTCCGCGACCGCCGTCGTCCATTGAGGCCATGCGGATTGAGGGCAGTCGCATTTCCTGCATTGGGGCAGAGACAGCAGGCACATTGTGGGTTGAGGCAATGGAAGTCTGCACATTCTGGGGCGAGACAGTTTGCGAAGCTTGGACGGAGGGAGAGGTTGGTGCATTTTGAAGTGAAGAGGCGATCGCATACTGGAGGGGATTGGCCTGCGCCGCCGGGAAGCCCTCGTTCATGGCATTCTGCAAGGATTCGGCGAAGCGGTTGCGAGTTGCCTGGGTGAAGAGGCCGGCCAAGCCAGCAGAGGGGTACTGGCCTTGAGTATCAATACCAAAGCGGCGACGACGGTTATCAATCTGGCCACTAGCTTCAGGGCTGCGAGCCTTGCCCTGGGGGCTTGAGGTGTTTGTGGATGGTCTAATCATGTATTGACCGCTGCGCATGGTGAAACGCGAGTTGATACCGCCGGTTTGCTGGCTGCGGGGGCTAGTGGTGCCCTGTGGTGCGGGGTTGTGCATGGCATCAACACCCAGATTTCCAGTAGCACCAGTTGGTGCGACCGCCGGGTTAGACTCCATCGCGGGGTGGTTAGACTCCATCGCGGGGTTGTTGTCAGTTGCGGGGTTGGCGTCAGTTGCGCGGGGACCCATCGCGGGGAAACGCGACTTCTTGGGAGACATGTTTTTTCCAGGAGAAGACATGACAAATGATGAGGTCCTTCCTTGATGGATGGGACCAAGATGGTTAAGCGCGTTTGCGACAACAGAAGGTGTATGAGATGGCGTTGTTATCTTTCCTGACGGAAAAGAGAGATGGCGATGCTGTCTTTCCTTGATGGAAAAGACGAAGATATGAAGGGAAGACAAGGAGCCAGAGCAAGATGGTGAGAAACAGGATCAGTTATCACAACCGTGAAGCTTTGATGGGATCTTTCCTTTATGGATAAGATCAAGATGTGGAGATGTGTTTGGGATAACAGAAGTGTTACGAAGATGGGGTGGTTGTAAAGGAAGAAAGTTTTGGGGGAAGACGAGAGACGCGTTTTTATGTTTACTTTGCAGGCGACTTCCGGCTATCGAAGGCAGAAATTGTTTGCTTCAATGATTCACTGGAGGCCGCCTTCGCTTATGACACCATCTTGGGTTGTTTGCGAAGCTCACGCAAACACACAAAAGGCGACCGCCGCACAAATGAGGGCGCACTATGACAGCTGATCAATCCACGCACATGAGAAGGCGGTCGTCCCGCAACAGATACCACCGGATTGAGCCTGGAAGCCAGGATTTGCTAACTAGACCAGCTGCAGCTACTTTGATATGGCGAAAGTTCAAGAAAGCCATCTTATGATACGATTTTACGGAATTATCACCAGGAGGAGGAGGATGAGAACTTTCAGTAAGTTTATTGATGTAGAAATGTTGGGATATCAAATTTAAGGTAAGCCCCGTGAACGGTTTTACCATAAGCCAACCAATTGCTGTGAAGAAAAATAACCATATTGATGGTAAAAGCGCCTGCGATAGTGCAAGGAAGCAACAAACGAAAACTCATCCTAACTGTAAAAAGGAAAGACATGGATTGCCATCGAAATTGGATAACTGAGCTGCCCTGCAGACATTGTCAGAAAGGTCCATTTTTATATCAAGGATTGAGGAAGTACCTACTCGTCCATGGCAAGAATCCAATTACCATTTACCTCCATGTTGAGTCAATGGCGCGGGCTCATCTTCAACTGAATCCCAGATTATTCTGGTCAACTTGGCCATTGCAGCATCATCAACCTCAGATCTCTTCGCTGATGCCTCTCCAATATCACTCTGGGCCTGCTGCATGAGATAGCGGAGAGCATTGGCCATGGACTCCGAGTCAAAAGATTTCATACCGAGACTCTCCATTACTTGCTGAACGGGGACTGGGATCGTATCCGCACCAGGGCTGGGTGAGCCTGCGGCTTTGTCGGTCGCAATTATTGGGTTCAGACAGGCGTTCTCAAGCTGGGTGATCAGTTGGCAGAGTAGATTGAGTCTTTCGAGCTCTGAATCCTGGGCATCCTGTCGGATACGAACCAGATGAGTCAGGGTTTCTTTGCCGTCCTTGATCAACTTCAGGAGGCTCGTTTTGCCGGTTTCATAGTAGAAATCGAGCTTTGCAAGGCAAGGACAGTTAGCATCTATCATCGAGGGGGATAACAATGGAACAAGGCTATTGCTTTCTTGCTCCGAGGGTTGAAAGCCAGAACTCGATGCAAGGTTGAATAGCCCAGTGGATCCAGAGATACCCGGTGTTCAATTTCTGACTTACACTGCCCTTTTTAACGTCACTGAAATCCATAGGCTCCTGAGAATTGGCACGGGAATTCATTATGAGGTGTGTCGAATCGAACGCGCATGAAAAGGTGAGTAAGAAAAAGAGTCGAGTGGTGGGGGATGAAAAGATAATGGGGATGGATGCTTGAAGATGGGGCGAAGAACTTCAAGTCTCGTTTCCCGTGGAAACAAACGTTTGAACTCCAGGCTACGGTGTAGTACGGTGGCCACGGTCTGAACAATATCTTTAGCAAAAGCTTTGGGCTCTAACATACAGGTATTCAAATTATTATAAGCCAATCTGATACAAAGATTTCTATACGCTTTATAATCCAATTTTCTTTTATTACAACTTGGTTCCTATTGTTGCGGCTGATTTCAACGCCTTTCGAGTTTCTCGATGTTTTTATGTCGTCAATTCATAGTTCGGTGCACGGACCAAGGGATCTCCACCCCTGCGGCTATCTGCAAACTCAATATTCACATCAGATGGACCTCCGTACTACCCTACCAAGTACAGTGCACGTAGAGACGATGGGGATGGAGGAAGTCGATCATCTTATTATTGTGTGTTGCCATGCCATCTACGCTGGAGGGCCAACCCATGGATTCGCAGAGGACGAGTGGTCAGCACACAAACATATGCCAATTTGATCTGCGACCGTGGGGAAACTGATGAATTTCTACTAGGCTTATCGAGCCTTTTCAGAAAGGGGAGACACCCACATTCATTGATCACGCCAGAGCTGGACTGAAGATACTTTCTGAGGATCCCTGTGCATTGCTTGTCTTCTCCGGGTAGGCACATTCCCCACTGTTCAGGCCGTCGGGTTCTAATGATTTCAAAGTGGCCCGACTAAAAGACCAAGGACGGATCTCTACGAGGGGACATCTTACCTGGTAGGATCCCATTGAAGTGCCCAGATCAATTTGGGACTAACAAGTTCTATGCAGAACCTCGTTCAGGAGAACAACTATTTCGAGGACGCAGCAAGCATATCCAAGATCGACCCATCCCGAATCGTGACAGAGGACTATGCGACCGACTCGTACCAGAATGTTCTTTTCTCTATTCTTCGATTCAAGTCCCAGACAGGGGTATATCCGCGCCGTGTTACAGTGGTGACCCATGAATTCAAGAGAGCAAGATTCATGGAATGTCACTTTCCTGCCGTAGGATTGCTTCCTCCGGTCGGCGATAAGCAGTCACGTATGAACCATGGGGTTACTGTGATTGGCATTAATCCTCCAGAGGAAGTTACCGCATTGGAATCTCTTGTCCGAGGAGAGGCAGGCAGAGGGATTGGACTCTGGAGACAGGACCTATACGGAACTGGCGAAGAATTAGCTGGCAAAAGAGCCGTGAGAGGCTGGAAGTCTGGGATGGAAACTGGAGTTTTTGTTCAGGTTGGCCTAGAAGAAGCTGTTGAAAAGCTGGTGTGCTGGAACAGCGGAATTGGTAACGATTTCTATCCATACATGGACGAGTTACCCTGGTTCTACGGCAATAAAACGCAATGATCATAATAGAATCAATCGAGTGTTCATTAAGACGGCCCATGTCTTATTTGCTTAAATAACAGTCAACGCAATCCTCTCAAACGCCAATTCCTAGAGCATCCCTCGTGGATATTCATAATAGAGTCTTCTGAATACTTAGTCCGCCATTCGGTAGCTGACCAGAGTGCCAACCCGATGGTTGTTGGTACTAAAGCTGCGCAGCTGGACCTTCTCCGCATTCTTGATCTCCTTTGCATCGCTGTCACCCCACTCAACGGGAACATCCGAGTCTGCGTCTGCATAAACGAGGACATTGAATGTGCAGTCTCCATCCAGGACCGGAAGGAAAGTGACTGAAGCTGTGATCTGGCGGAAGATGGCCTGGATTTCATCTTGGATCTCCTTCTCTGTCTTCTCGACAGGTTCGGCGGGTTGGGCATCGGCTTCGCTGTAAAGGCAAAGATAGTGTTAACAAGACAATAATCAATAGCCCTATGTATGCAGAAACCTACCCTGGAGCCGAATTCTCCTTATCTCCTGATCTTCCAGCACTTTTGCTCTTGGAAGATTTACCAAAAATTTCAACCTAGGGCAAACGTGTCAATCATACCCTAAATCCCGGGACCCTGCAGTGGGTACATACATCAAACTGCCATCGCTCCACATGCTCTCCAGACTCCCGATCGGTGATGACCACGACGAGCTTGGAAATCTTTCCGCCGGCCATCCACCTGTTCAATTGAGACATGATCTTCTTGATGTAGGCTTTCACCTGATCGTCCGCCGAGACTTTTGCGGGGTTAGATTAGGAGGTAGGGATCGAAGGGTTGACATGGGAACGAACCGAGCATGTTGAGAC
Organism: Penicillium herquei; assembly: GCA_039634405.1. NCBI lineage: Eukaryota > Fungi > Ascomycota > Eurotiomycetes > Eurotiales > Aspergillaceae > Penicillium > Penicillium herquei. Next base: position 3,338,862 of record CP098390.1, read on the forward strand.
CGTATTTCTTAACACTAGAGCTTGTCAGCTTATACACAACCCTTAAAACGTCATATATGTCCAATCAACACTTACGTTATGAAATCATCGGGAGGGTAGACACCTCGTTGGAATCTGCGACAATCATGGTGGTTAGACCCCATTCCCGATATAATAACCTTGTATATGTCTTTTGTACTCACAAAATTGAGTTAATTGAGTATTCAAACTGTCGGTCACTGTTAGTCTTTGGTTATTTCCCGCGCGATGAGCTTCGGACTCACGAATTCGGCCACGAGCTTTGCCGATCCTGTAGCTTTGTTAGCTGCTAATATAGGCGATCGTAGGATAACATCGACAAACCTCTGATGGCCAGCTTGTGCACCTTTGACTTGTCCTTAACTTCAGGCATGATGAGCTGAGATGTGCAGAAAATGAAATAGTATGGGCGACCAAGGTTGAAGAGAGGCCAATATTTGTTTACTGTAGGCCGATAGTCACCGCAGCGATCCCGGGCGGTGAGCGCGTTTTTTTCCCTTTTGAACTCCGCACTTATCGTTCTCCACCACTAGCATTGTATGCGCAAATTACATCTATTAAGTTGCATTTGTGAATTACAGAGGCCAATTTTCTTTATCTCATGCAACTGCAGAAATCCCAATGCGGGGATGTCTGCTGTTAGCCCGATGGCTGGGTGCAGCGCCGAAGCTCCCGGTTACAAGCCTCAAGTCGCCAGCTGCATTTCCATTCCGTTATAATTCTATACGATCCTTCACATCCTCCACAGTATGGAGTGCGCGCGCGAAATCGTCTCCGAGCTCACCAGATACAAACCTCGAACAACGAATCGCCGCAATTCCGCTCGAACGATATCGTAACTTTTGTATTGTTGCGCACGTCGACCACGGCAAGAGCACCCTTTCCGACCGGCTACTCGAATTGACTGGCACGATTAAGCCGGGTTCAAATAAGCAGGTCCTTGATAAGCTGGATGTTGAGCGAGAGAGAGGAATTACTGTCAAAGCGCAGACATGCACTATGATCTATAACCACGAGGGCGAGGACTACCTACTACACTTAGTGGATACTCCAGGCCATGTGGATTTCCGTGCAGAAGTGTCGCGCAGTTATGCCAGCTGCGGTGGTGCATTGCTCCTCGTGGACGCGAGTCAAGGCATTCAAGCACAGACTGTGGCCAATTTCTACTTGGCTTTTTCACAGGGCCTTGAGTTGATTCCGGTCATCAACAAGGTCGATCTCCCTTCAGCGGATCCAGAGCGGGCTCTGGGCCAGCTCGAGAGCTCGTTTGAACTGGATACTGAGAATGCAGTCCTAGTCTCAGCCAAGACTGGATTGAATGTCGAGGCTCTCCTACCCAAGGTCGTGGAGAAGATTCCTGCGTATGTTTTAGAAAAATTACCTTTCGGAGGAGATCATTTATGATACCTTAAAACTAACAGAATGACATAGACCCATTGGTGACGCCCAAAAACCTCTGCGCATGTTGCTAGTCGATTCTTGGTACGATCCTTACAAGGGTGTGATTTTACTGGTGCGCGTTTTCGACGGCGAGGTTCGAGCAGGACAACAGCTTGTGTCCTTTGCTACTGGCCTCAAATACTATGTTGGCGAAGTCGGAATCATGTACCCGACCGAGACAGCACAAACAGTCCTCCGCGCAGGCCAAGTGGGATACATCTATTTCAACCCCGGTATGAAGCGAAGCAAGGAGGCCAAGATCGGCGATACATTTACAAGAGTCGGTTCTGAAAAGGCAGTCACACCTCTGCCGGGTTTCGAAGAGCCCAAATCCATGGTTTTCGTGGCTGTCTATCCTATCAATGCTGATCTTTTTGAGCATTTGGATGACAGCATCAACCAACTCATCTTGAATGACCGCAGTGTGACTGTACAGAAGGAATCATCCGAGGCCTTGGGAGCTGGATTCCGTATGGGCTTCCTGGGAACACTGCATTGCTCTGTGTTTGAGGATCGCTTGCGACAGGAGCACGGCGCCAGTATTATTATTACGCCGCCTTCAGTTCCAGTCAAGGTGGTGTGGAAAGATGGCACCGAGGAAATCATCACGAACCCGGCAAAATTCCCGGATGATGATAGTGTACGACTCAAGGTCGCTGAAGTGCAAGAGCCCTACGTTCTGGCAACATTGACATTCCCCGACGAATATCTTGGCAAGGTCATCGAGCTTTGTGAGGCCAACAGAGGTGAACAAGTCAGCATTGAGTACTTCACCGCCACTCAGGTCATTATGAAGTATGAAATTCCCTTGGCACATCTTGTCGATGACTTCTTCGGAAAGCTGAAGGGTGGCACCAAGGGCTATGCCAGCTTAGACTATGAAGAGTCCGCATGGCGACCTGGAAATATTGTCAAGCTTCAACTTCTCGTGAATAGGGTTCCCGTTGATGCTGTGTCACGACTCATGCACATGAGTCAAGTCAGCCGTCAAGGTCGACAATGGGTCACCAAGTTCAAGGAGCACGTTGACCGACAGCTCTTTGAGATTGTTATTCAAGCTGCTGTCGGTAAGAAAATCATTGCCCGTGAGACTATCAAGCCCTACCGCAAAGATGTCCTGGCAAAACTCCACGCCAGTGATGTGAGTCGCAGACGAAAGCTGTTGGAGAAGCAAAAGGAGGGCCGTAAGAGGCTCCGGGCCGTTGGAAATGTTGTGATTGAACATAAAGCATTCCAGGCATTCCTGGCAAAATAAGTCATGTATAATAGAACATTAAAAGGAATCAAATTTGTACAACAGTTACTATTACTATTAAATATTGTCCAATCACTGTCACCCTACACTGGCATTCCCGAGGTCCGTGTACCTCTCGTGCATAATGCAGGCTTGACGAGCGAGGCATTGTAATATTTGTGGGCATATAATTAAATTACAAAGAAGCGAGGATTCTTTTTAAAGTCAAGTCCAGTATATTAAAACTTTTTATGACTATTTCATCCAAGTTCAATAGATTGACTGTCCCGTCGCAGTGAATGTAGTGAAGGCGATATAGTTATGGGATCCACTTGGCTCTGATTGGCTAAGAGCTGTGCGGCAGAAAAAAAGGTCGTCGCCAACCCCGCGGTATTTCTTCTCTTTCTTACCTCTCTCATTGCCATTCCCCCTCCATTACGACCCCTTGGGCTTTTCCTTTAGCTCTGGATCTTTTCGCAAGGTTCGACTGAGTTACAAAAGCTCATCTCAATTCGTCCCACGGGTGTTTAATCCCCTTGGTTGCGGCTGACATCCGCACGCGCCGATCAATCATCTTTTGAGTCACCCTGCCATGTCCTGCCATTGACAACGGCGCAATGCAGCCCTTAGAGGATGCACAGATTGATCTGGGCAAGGCCCAGGTCATTGATCGTACCCCAAAAATCATCAAGGAACTGAAGTTCGGTGTATTGTATGCACTTCCCGATATGTCTCCAAGACTGGGTGAAGGTACTTCTTTGCGGAGAATGCGATGACTAACAGGGTCCTTTTCTCTTCACACAGGACAAAGAACGATATTGTGGATCAAGCCGCCGTGGAAGTTTCGGACAGAAAGTTTTTCGACCTCGAAAATGGCAGACAGATTGTTGCTCATGGACCTCTCGATACCCGTATGGGTATCTCGGGCAAAGTTGCTACTTGCGCGACCTGTGGTCTCAACTCCAAGGATTGTAACGGTCACTTCGGTCATGTGAAATTGGTTCTTCCTGCCTTTCACGTCGGTTACTTCAAGCGAGTCATTGGTATTCTACAAGAAATTTGCAAGCAATGTTCGCGAATTCTCCTCCCCGAGACGGAACGCCGATCCTTTCTACGAGAGATGAGACGTCCAGGCTTGGATAACCTGCGGAGGATGCAGATCGCGAAGCGCATTAATGAACGGTGCCGGAAAACTCGGGTATGCGAACACTGCAATGCGATCAACGGTGTAGTGAAGAAAATCGGTACAAGTGCCTTGAAGATCACCCATGACAAATTTCGAGCTTTCAACACGTCTGCATCAGTGAAAAAACAGCCTCCACTGAGCAAGCAAATCTTCGACGACTCCTTCACTGAAGTGCGAAACTCCAACCCCGAAGTTGAGAAGCATTTCAAGAAGGCGCAGGAGGATCTGAATGCTCTACGGGTGCTCCAGCTGTTCAAGAAGATCTCAGACAGCGACTGTGAGCTTCTGGGACTGGATCCCAGAGAGGCACGCCCAGAGATGTTCCTTTGGCAGTACATTCCGGCTCCACCTGTCTGCATCAGACCTTCTGTTATTCAAGAGGCCGCATCGACGGAAGATGACTTGACTGCGAAGCTCGGTGATATCGTGCAGAGCAACATTAACCTGAAGAATTCCTTGGTCAAGGGCGCCCCAGTTCAAACTATCATGGAATGTTGGGATTTCATGCAGCTCCAAATCGCGGTTTACATCAACAGTGACGTGCCTGGTCTCAACAAAGCAGATCTCGGAAAGCCCATTCGTGGATTTGTTCAACGACTCAAGGGTAAGCAAGGTCGTTTCCGTGGAAACTTGTCTGGAAAGCGTGTCGAATACACTGGTCGAACTGTCATTTCTCCCGATCCAAACCTCCGAGTCGATGAGGTCGCGATTCCTGAGCTGGTCGCTAGGAATTTGACCTACCCCGAAGTCGTCACCCGATACAACAAAGAAAAGCTGCAAGAACGAGTCCGTAATGGAACGAACAAATACCCCGGTGCCAGATTCGTTATCAAAAAGGGCTCCAACTGGCAAATGAATACAAAATTCGGTAATTTGAAGCATATGGCTAGTCAACTTCAAGAAGGTGACAAGGTTGAGCGCCATCTTGAAGATGGTGATATTGTCCTGTTCAATCGACAGCCCTCCCTCCACAAGCTCAGTATCCTGTCCCATTTTGCCAAGGTTCGGCCTCATCGAACATTCCGACTGAACGAGTGTGTTTGTAACCCTTACAACGCCGATTTCGACGGAGATGAGATGAACTTGCACGTTCCCCAGACAGAAGAAGCCAGAGCAGAGGCAATGGAGCTGATGGGTGTCAAGAATAACTTGGCTACTCCCAAGAACGGTGAACCCATCATTGCTGCCATTCAGGATTTCATCAGTGCCGCTTATCTGCTAAGTAGCAAGGACAATTTCTTCGACCGTCGCTCGTTCTCTCAAATCTGTCTTTACATGCTGGGTCCGGAGACTCGCTTCGACCTCCCACCTCCTTCAGTCATGAAGCCGCAGATGCTGTGGACTGGTAAGCAGGTTTTCAATATCCTGATGCATCCCAATAAAGATGATCCTGTCCTGGTCAACCTGGACGCTGCTTGTCGTCAGTTCAAGATGCCGAAGGATGGAACTCCCAAGGACTTGGATCCAAATGACTCCTGGTTGGTGATCCGCAACTCGGAAGTCATGTGTGGTGTCATGGATAAATCCACTGTTGGTGACGGAAAGAAGGACAATGTGTTCTACATTATGCTTCGTGATTTCGGACCTCGTGCTGCCGCCGAGGGCATGAACCGTCTCGCCAAACTGTCATCTCGATGGCTTACTAACATGGGTTTCTCCATTGGTATCACGGATGTATACCCCAGTGAGAGACTTGTTCAGTCCAAGAATGACCTGGTTGAAGCTGCGTACGCTAAATGTGACGAGGTCATTGCTTCATACAAGGCTGGTACTTTGGAAAAGTATCCTGGTTGTGACGAGTTGCAGACTATGGAAAATCAACTGTCCGGTATTCTCAGCAAGGTCCGTCAGCAAGCTGGTGACGAGTGTATTGCCCAACTCAGCAAGTACAATTCGCCTCTGATCATGGCTACTTGTGGATCCAAGGGTTCCAGCATCAACGTGTCCCAAATGGTTGCACTTGTCGGTCAGCAAATTATCGGTGGTCAGCGTGTCCAGGATGGTTTCCAGGACCGAACCCTCCCTCACTTCCCCAAGAATGCCCGTCAGCCTCCCTCAAAGGGTTTCGTCCGCAACAGTTTCTTCTCGGGACTGGAGCCTACTGAGTTCATCTTCCACGCCATGTCCGGTCGTGAAGGTCTGGTCGATACTGCTGTCAAGACTGCCGAAACTGGTTACATGTCTCGCCGTCTGATGAAATCCCTCGAAGATCTTTCCACTATGTATGATGATACCGTACGGAACTCATCTGCTGCCATCGTCCAATTCCAGTACGGTGACGATAAACTGGATCCTGTGGATATGGAAGGCAAGGCCAAGCCCGTCCACTTTGACCGAACCTTCATTCACTCCGAGTCTACGACATACAACAACTACGAGCGAAGCTTACTTCCTGCGGAAATGATGCAAGTTTGCGAGGAAATGTTGAGCCCAGAGCGCGCCAAGTTGTACCGAAAGGATCTTATGGGTAATGACCTGGCATACATGGACCGGAGTGACCACGGCATCGATCAATTTGAGAGCGCGCGTGACTTCCTCGACTCCATTCAAGATTACGTGCAAGGGAAGGCCGATAAACTAATTTCTCGTGGTGGTGATGCCGATTCCGCTGGCGAAGGGAACCCGCAGGCCTTGAACCACACCGGAAAGCTGACGGAGACAACTTTGCGCGACTTCATTGGCTCTTGTCTGACGAAGTACAGAAAGGCGCAAGTTGAGCCAGGCCATGCCGTGGGTGCTGTTGGTGCGCAGTCCATTGGTGAACCAGGTACCCAAATGACCCTGAAGACTTTCCATTTCGCTGGTGTCGCTGGTATGAGTATTACTCAGGGTGTCCCCCGTATCAAGGAAATCATCAACGCCTCCAAGGAAATCAGTACTCCTGTCATTGCCTGCGAGCTGGTCAATAAGGAACAGATGGCCGCTGCGCGCATTGTGAAGGGTCGTATCGAGAAGACCTATCTACGTGATGTCCTGCAAAGCATTACTGAGAACTGGACTGGCAGTGAGGCCTATGTCACTGTCAAAATCAATCTTCAGACAATCTCTGATCTGAAACTTGAACTCACCATGAGACAAATCACTCAGGCAATCAAAACACACAAGCGATTCAAGGGTGACGATCTCACTATTCGCACTAGTCGGGCATCCATCAGACTTTACATGAACATGGACCCGGCCACCAAGTCAACTCTGTCAAAGACGGAGATTGCCGCTACCAGTCTTGACCCCTTCCTGCGTCTCAAGCACTTAAAGCGAATGTTGCCCAATATCCAGATTCTGGGCCATGCCCGGGCAGCACGTGCCATCATTCGAACGGATGAGACTTCAACCAACAACACCCTTTTGGTGGAAGGCTACGGCTTGCGGGAGTGCATGACCACCGTTGGTGTGGATGGTCTTCATACCAGAACCAACAACGTTATGGAAGCGCGTGAGGTTCTCGGAATTGAAGCAGCGCGTAGTACTATCATCACTGAGATCAGTGAAGTCATGAAGGACATGGGTATCGATCCTCGCCACATGCAACTGCTTGCTGACGTGATGACGTACAAGGGTGAGGTACTTGGTATCACTCGTTTCGGTCTAGCCAAGATGCGTGACTCCGTTCTTCAACTTGCCTCCTTCGAAAAGACGGCTGATCATCTTTTCGATGCCGGTGGTGCTGGTCGCACTGATCTGATCGAAGGTGTCTCTGAATGTATCATTATGGGCAAAACTATTGGACTTGGTACGGGTGCCATGGAAGTCGTGCGTCAACTGAATTTCTATGAGGGCCAGATTGGTCCGCGCAAAACTACTTTCGAAGATGCTTGGTCTGAGGTCTGTGAGGTCCCTCCTCCAGTCCGGAAGGGCAAGAGGAGAGCTGTTCGATAGTTACCTTTCTAATATATCGTATCGCTCCTCTGAATCATCTCTTGATTTCCCCTTTTTCTCATCTCGATTTGTATCCCGGTGGCCCCCAATATCCGCATTTGCTCTCGGCGTTCGATTTTGATTTCTTTGTCTCCGCCCTGTTGCAGCCCTTTGGGCACGACTCTGTACATGTACCCCCAGCGCAGCCAATTGGCGCTTTTTTTACGCACGCTAGCGATAGTAACGATCTGCAATAGATGAATTCTGTCATGTCACAATAAGTTCGATTGCCTCCGCCGTATATCAGTAGCCAGCGATACGTGTGTTACCCACGATCTTCTGTGAAGCGAAATTGGTAACATAAGAGAAGTCTGAGGTTTGACCCTGGTCTTCTTGAGCTTGAACCTCTCTCCTACATGAAGCCCCATATCATGGATCCAATAGAGGCAAGGGTCAGTTATTTATCATACCGCCTATTCAAAAAGTGGACAACACATCATCACTAGCCCCCAAGTTTCTTTGAGACTATTCCTTGCCAATTTTTCGACCATTGGATCTTGTCATCCCCGGGGTATCCCGGAATCCGACACCGGATGACAACTAACCCCCGTTCATACAGCACATCCCTGGACATACATGACAGCCGCCGCTCCTCATTCGTTCTATGCCCCTCCACAAAGCGCTACACGAGTTTGACCAACAGAACACAAACACATCTATTGGCTACGTTTCGCTAGCACAGTGACAAGTGGTTCCTCAAAAAACTATGCCCCTCGCCGTCTGGGGCGTTGAGCCCGCTAGAAACCCTGTCGAAGAGGCGATCATGTTGGAACCATACGCCAATCATGGTCTGTAAGATCCTTGTCCGAACATGGATGATTTACAGCTATCGACTTTTAGATTCTCTGTTCGGAACGAACCCTCTCGTCCCCATCCGGGCGTTGCTTCTCACCGGGGCCATCCTCGACACATCGCCGTTTCTTTGTTTCCTTTCCCTGGCCTAGCGGGGAAGTCATTGCGTAGTTATTGACTCGCTTCCTCTACCCATTTCTGGTATATTCTCCCTAGTGCTCCTTCTCGTGAGTTTGAGAACTTGATTACCTTCCTCTTCTACCGTCCGAACTCCCCGATGCTCCCCGGCTTGTGTGTGCTGTATTTCCTCATACGGTAATCGCCGCGCACGCCGAATCATGGACTTCACCGACGCCAGATTTGCAAAGAAGCGCGAGAGTCGGACACGCGCGCCGACAGCCTGTCAGACATGTCGTCTGCGCAAAACCCGGTGCGACAATACTAGGCCCACCTGTAGCTACTGTGCTCTGCAGGGGGTAGATTGCATCTACCCTGAGACGTCGCCGCGCCCTAGCCAGTAAGTTGAGTGGCTTGGTTATCCTTTCTTCATGATTCTATCGAGACGATTTTGAAAGTGGCCTTGTACTGCAAGAAAAACCCTGAAACTGAACCTTTGTGTCTTGCGCGTCTCGTAGATCTGGATTCGACTCAACCAACCAGGAAATCTTACAACGACTCGGCCATATTGCCTCGTTGCTAGAGGATATCAAACATGATGGTTCATCGACCATCTCATCGAATCGCTCGCTCAGAAGCTCTTTCTTCGAGTTGGCTATGCAAAATCCCAGTCCGCTGACTGATATGGGCTTCTTGGGAAGTAACAATCCACGTGGGAGTAGTACGGCTGGTGGCGATGATCGTGCTTGCGAGCATGATCCCTATTTAATATATGCTGCTAGTTCTCCAGAGCTTATGCTACGCTGGCCGATCTATAACACAGTGATCACAGAGGCCGAAAAACACATTCGGTCATTCTTACTCGATTCTTTGGATGCCCAGTCACGGTCAGGTCAACCACCCAGACAAGCAGGTAGTGGCCTGCTTGTGGATGATATTCAGCATCTATTCCGAAAGTATGTCCGCTTGGTACATCGAAGGAACCCTGTAGTCGATATAGAAAAGCTCGAGCGCTACGCACGCGAGGTGACTGTACAAGGACTAGGGTGGGACGGTCCATCGTGTCAAGTGGTGCGTTTTCGTATTTGCCTTGGCTCTAGTCATCGTCATGACTATATCCCGCATCTTCATTTTAAGTACTAGTGGAAGGGCTAACTCGCTTATTAGCTTCTTGCGTGCGCTTTGGCCTGCTGCACGTCAACATTTGTGCCTCTTGGCGAGATCCCCGAAGATATAGATCGCATTCCACCACCTCCTCCATCTGATGCAAATATTGAACTTGCGGAGGCTTACTTCCATGCTGCCAAGCAACGGTTTGGATCACTACACACCTCTCCAACAGACATACAATGCTTTCTTCTTGCGGGCTTTTACCACAGACATGTGATGCGCCCTTTGCAAGCATGGTTCTGTTTCCAACAAGCTTCATGCAGACTAGAAGTCCGGCTGCGGTCATTGTGCAGGGAGCAATGGATGGCTGATGTGAACTATCATAATTTGGAGTCTCGACTGTACTGGTCTTGTATCCAGGCGGAGCAGTGAGTTGTGAACAAGTGCCGCCGCAGACGCTTGACCTTTACTAATTATAGCCAACAGTGAAATGCAAGGTGAACTGCCTTTGTGGAGCAGTAGCCTTGAAAGCTTGGGATACTCGGATCCATTTCCAATGTTCCCGAAGACGAATTCCTCCTCGCCAGACCAGATGGGGAGTGACAACGAACCGATGATGCAAATTGAGACTGATATCAGTGGCACTGATGAAGAGAAAGGTTGGAAATTCTATATCGGATCTATTTGCAACCGCCGGACAGTCAATGACATGTTGATTGACATGTGGCGCAATGGAGAGGAAGGCTGGGTAAACAACGTTAACGGTACTGTTGACCGAATGTTTGAAGCTGTGAGGGTTGTGTCAACTTGGTATGCAATACTTGATTTCTTTTCTCTCTTTTTAAGTGAAAATTTGATGCTTGAGCTTTAACAGCTAGGCAATGCAGGCTATTTACTGACCGAATAAAGGTATCAAATATCCCTGGGCAGCCTCCCCTCTTCCTCGCCAGTGAACCAGGATCTCGAGTTCTTCCTACGAGGTCGCTATTGCATCGCACTGGAGAGAATATACCGCCCGATATTCTATCTAGCTGTCCACTACAAAGCCCTCCCCAGCTGGGTTCATTCAACTCCTCAGCTTTCCGAGTCGGTCTTCACGAACGCTCAAAAGGCAATCGATAACTGTGCCGAGCTAATTCCAAACTTTTGGTACCATTTTCGCCATGAATGGATCTGGAATATCATGCGCTGTACTTTCTCTGCTGCGATCCAGATCCTTGCAGCTGTGCTGAGCAATGTTTCCACTTCACGGAATCCGAATCCAGGAGGCTGGATGATACGTCCGCCTACGAACTGGACTGCGCTTGTTCGGCTTAGTATTCGCATCCTCAAGCATTGGGAATCTGAGTCTGTTGATTTGGAGCTTATGCGTGGAACTTTGGAGAGGATGTTTCAGGGAACTTGTCGACTAGCTGGGGCTAGGCAAGAGTTATTCATGAGCTCAGAGATGATGTAGATTCTATTTATTAATGCAGTATACTACGTAATGTGTTTTATGTGTATTTCCACAGAGACTCGATTGTTAGTAGGCTCCATGTTTAATTTTGATATCCTAGAACCCTTGAGCTACGTTATAGTATGGGATTGCACAAGTCAAATGCTTGCCAAAATGAACGCAAATAAAAATAATAAAAATAGAATAATTTCCATATTCCAATCAAAACTAGATTAAAATATGTAATTCGTATTAAATCTTCAAATACTATCATATAATTATTTTCAGCCTCTGTGTTATGTTAGCCAAGCCCGTTGCGGGGAAATGGAAATGGTGCGGAGGACTAACGTGAACTGCAGCGTAATCTCTCCCACTTCAACCCTCACCATGGCGGTCCCCCAGCGGACACTCACCTGGTTATACTCGGTGTTAACCAAGGTAAGCCACATATATATAGATTCTAATTCAGCTACTTACTTTTATAGGATCACTACGACCCCAAACAAACATACCACGACCCCAACCGTGCTTATCACGACGTCGCCCATGCGCTTGCCCAGTACCCCTCGCTCTCCCCTCGTACCGATGTCTACAGTGAGTTCGGAAGCTCAATGAATCGAAATAATCAATATCTAACGAATTCAATCATATAGCCTATGAAAATGGGTTCTCAGCTCTCCTCCTCCACCTTGTGGGAACGCTGCCGGTCGTCTTCCGTGGCACCACATACCGATTCCCTGTCGCGCTTTGGATCCCAAATACCTACCCTCGAGAGCCCCCCATGGTATATGTGACACCACCTCAGGATATGACAGTTCGTGTTGGTCAGCATGTCACGTTGGAGGGGCGAGTGTATCATCACTACCTAGCTCATTGGGCGGAGGCTTGGGATGTAAGTTGGATCCCGTACCCCGAGCGTCGACGCTTGCTGATTACCCATTGTGTATTTAGAGATCCACCATTTCCGACTTCCTATCCATCCTCCGCGAAGTATTTGCGAAAGAACCTCCAGTGCGCTATCGTCAGCAACTGCCAGCCCAACCTCAGGCGCAGCATGTACAGACACCGCCGCCAGTGCCGCCTCTTCCACCAGGCATGGGACCCTCGCCAGCTCCAACACAAACACAGCCCATGCAGGCTATGAATCAACCTCAAGCTCCCCCACAGCTCCCTCCTAAACCTGGATCAACACCTGCGCATCAGCAATTACCTCCACAAGCAGCAGATCGATATCGATCGCCCCCACCACTTCCTCCCCTCCCTCCAAAGGATCATGATCCTAGGAGAGCTTCTTCAATCTCTGCGAATTTGTCCGGCGCTGGCAGTCAGGCACCACACCAATATGTTTCTTCACAATACCCACCTTCCCAACCTATGGGACATCCTATATCTCCATCGATGGCTCATGGACCTTCGGCGACACCAATCAGAAACACCAATGCACCTATAGTTCCTGCTAGTTCTCAACAACAATATGGACGTCAAGGCGTGCCATATAACCCCCAGGCTCCGCCGCTACCACAGCAAATATCACAACAACAAGCACAACCACAGCAATCTCAGTGGTCGGGACATCAGGCTCATCCACTGCAGCAACAACCGAGGCAGCAGCCAAACGTACCCTCTGGGCCTCCATACCCAGAACATTCTCCTCATCCCTCAAACACTCAACGGTTTCCCCCTCCGGCAGCACCAGCGCCAAAGACCGAGGCACCAGATCTTCTCACCTCGCCCTTTGAGCTAGAACTTCCCTCCTTTGTGCCCACTGGACCCGCTCCTCCAATCCCACCAAACCCTGAAAAGGACGCACTTCTTCACGCTGTCTCCAAAACCTTGAGTGAGACATTAGTGACGCAAGCTTCGCAATCCGAAGTAGCAGCCCAATCTCTTGTCTCTCAGTCGCATTCTCTTCACGCCGCTATGGCAACCCTGCAAACTGAATTGGCTGCTCTGAACACCCTTCACTCAACCTTGCAATCGAACACATCAATTCTCCAGCAGTCTATCCACCGTGCAGACACGACAATTGCAGATGCTCAAGCTCGCTCTGCCGCATCAGTTTCATCTACCACTGCGTCGGCATCTACTTCAGCACCTTCCGATCCTTCCTCTGGTCTCCCACCAATCGATGAGGTCCTGGTTGCTCCTACTGTCGTGGGCAAGCAACTTTATGATCTTGCCGCTGAGGAGCAAGGTCTCCAGCATGCACTTTACGCATTACAGGCTGCCCTTGTACGTGGAGTGATTGGTGTTGACTCTTGGTCCCGCCATACTCGTGGTCTCGCACGAGAGGCGTTCTTGAAGAGGGCACTGATCAGTAAGATTGGACGAGGAATGGGATTAGAAGCTGTGTCTTGATTTTTAGTTTTCCATATGAAGCCCGGGCAACCTCTAGCTCCTTGTTGATACCCTTCTTTTACATTATTTCGTTTGAGTATGTGTTTATGGTTCTCGGTGGTCCAGATAAGATGCAAGTCTTGATCTTATACGATTAGATAGATTGAAATAGATGGATCTAACATCTACCCTGAGTACACATAAGACAAAAGATATAACTAAAATTGTAATGGTATATAACATAAAATCAATCACTCCGAATTACCAAACCTCACGAGCACTAGTCGCACCCTGACTCGAGCGACTACTAGTAAGCGTCTCATGTCTAACATCAATCTGATTAGAAACAACAATCCCATTGCCCGTATGCGAATTCCCCTCATCAGCCGGAACAGGTTCCACCCTCGTCCTAAGATTCTGCATCTTAATCTCATCCTCCATCATGCGCTCCTCGCTCTCGGTAAAGGTCATGCCAATAGTAATCGGATCCGTACTAGTCGGACCGCGACCCTTGCGACTAGCGTAATCTCCTCCACCACCGATACTGCGGAATCCTGCAGAAGGTGATTTATAGTTCGTTTTATGGGATGAGCCGAATTTGCTCCCGAAGGCTTTTGTGAGCCAGATTCGGAAAAGGTGGAATACCATCGGGAGGTTGGTTGTTATCACTGCGACGAAGGTTTCTCGTGTACCCCATTGATCAGCGATATCAGCGCCATTCACGGGTTCCTATTGGAATCATTGTTAGTATTTAGGGTATTGATGGTATCATGGATAGGAGGAGAACTCACTACTAGGAGGAAAACGCTTTTTAGAGTTGCGCAGACGAGAACGAAGATACCAGCACTGAGGACGATGGTCGTGGCTATCTTTTTGATGAGTTTCAGACTCGATTTCCAGAGCATCGGGATTGGGATGAAGATTAGGTAGGGGTCTGTGAGGAGGTTTGCGGCGAAGGTTATGCCGATGACGGGCTTGGAGATTGCTGGTTGGCATACATCTAGACATGTTAGTGATGGATGGGAGAGTATAATTGGGGTTGAACTCACTGCCAGGATCAGGATAGATCTGCCAGTTCCTTTCGAAGGGTCTGCATGCTGCGAGAATTGTGATCAAACTGGCGACGAAGCCTACGATGACGAGACCAAAGCCAATGTAGATGGGGATCTGATATCGACGACCCAGGCCCTCCTAGTTACTTGTTAGCTATCATATATACGAGAATGGAATCGGATAGTAGTTACCATCAGGCGAAGATAGAATGCCAGCATAGATAATTTCAAGAAATTGATCAAGGCAACATAGGTGCTCCAGCCTGCAATCTGAATTTTGGAACCAAGTACTCTGTATATGGTCAGTCTGGTTCAAAGATACAATAATTCTCTCTGATTCTTTAACATACCTCTTATGGAACTCAGTACTGCTAGAAGACAAAGCAGCCCGCTCAGCATCAGTCATGCTATTATTTGCCATACCCCCAGCAGCATTTCCAACACTGTACGCAAGCGCAGTCTGTGCTGTATAGAATAACTGCAGAGTCATGATTAGTAGTGTATCTCAAGCAATTCAAATCAGATCAATTGACGTACAATTCCAATCCACATCAAATAATCATCCAGGCGGAGATTCCTCAATCCCACACTTGATATTCGCGCATATGTCCTGAGCAGCGTAAACGCCACAGCAATCGAGTACATCGTCCATAATTGCACTTCAGTATTGTATGCCGCCTGAGAGGCAGCATCCCGCGCCTGAACGAAGATCATGCCAGTGATTTTTTTTATCAGTGGGCTAGGCGGGGTCTGATCAGCGAAGATGTTCAGAAGATTTAGGATGAAAAACACCCTGGTAGAGACATGTGCATATTCTTGGCGAGCTAATCGAAGCTTGTGGAGTCCATGAAATTGATAATTATAAGTAATATAAGGAGTCAGGACTCAAGACCAGGCTGGAATTACTCCGGGCACATGTGTGCATCTGATATTCCCGATCTCACACTGTGGAATCCATACAACCTGGGAACCTTGGAATAAATCTACATTTACACTTTGAATACGTATGTTTTGAATCGAAACTAGCCCCCAAATAGTAAGAATGAATGTAAATCTTTACCTAGTTTAATGCAGGGCCATGGTTCTGGTGCTGGGGGCTGCATTTCTGGGATTGAACTGTTTCTATGTAAGCGGCATATAAACCACATGTGCAGCCAGGTGCCTGGCCAGGGCAACTTCTTGGCGATTGATTTCAAATATGTAAGTGGATGAAGAAGATCCACTCTGTTACATGATGCCCAGAGATGCCCAGATGAATAGAAAGGATCTAGGTGTGGATTTGGTTTAGATTCAAGACTAGTTTCATCGCTTCATCGTGCCAAGATGAGTAGTATTTCCGGAATTCCCGATTCTCCATAGTAATCATACGGAGGACATGATGGTATAGGAAACTAGAAGAGATTCAATTAGCAATGGGTACCTTGAAGTGATCATATATGAAAACTCTTCACCTTCATCGAATACTTGTTCATCTAATGGAACCTTTCGGTGAGGCGGAAAGGCGCCGATGCCGAGATCCACTTTGGGGTCGAAACCCTCTCATAATCTCATCGCAAGTGGAGTAATGGAGAACTGGGAAGTACAATCTCCAAGGCTGTGTGTCTCTGAGTGCAGATGAACGGCTAATCGGGTAGACAAACAGGGTCATCTCGCCGAGGCGTGTGGGGTGCATTAGGGGTTAATGCCTCTCCCACGTTGCATGATGCGAATCTGTTCCTAGATTAAGATGTGACAAGGATCCCTCGAGCTGCAGAGATCATCGTTCTGTTTACCTTTTTTTCTTGTGAATTGTATGCAAAAGAGGGGCCCGTCTTGGCTGCACTGGGTCTTTTCTTGGAATTCTAATTGATCTTGTTCACAAGTCAAGTCATGTTCAAGCTTAACGTGCTCGCGGCCCTTGCGGCTTGCGCTTCTTTTGTGGCTGGTCACTCTCAGAGCCATCATTCGAACTCGAACTCGGATTTGGAGGACTTTCAGAAGACTCTGTCCACTTCTGCCAAGCTGTATTTCAATGGCTCTGATGGTTTCGCCAATGTCACCACTCGCTGGTCGGCTCTGGAGGAGCCCACTGTCAATGTGGTCATTGTTCCTGGAACAGAGAATGATGTTGTTGAGATTGTAAGTTTGTGAATCTGATCGGTTGGGAGAAGAAGAAAATAATACTAACATTGCAACCAGGTGAAATACGCCAACAAGAAGAACGTCCCCTTCCTCACCTACAATGGTGTCCACGGTGCTCTTGTTTCCCTGGGCAAGATGACCCACGGCATTGGTATCTCCATGAGCCAACTGAGCAGCGTTGAAGTCTCTGGCTGTGGCACCACTGCCACCATCGGCGGTGGTACCATGTCCAAGAAGGTCACCGACGAGCTCTGGGCTGCTGGCAAGCAAACCGTCACCGGAACCTGCGAGTGTGTCAGTCTCCTCGGCCCTGCTCTCGGCGGTGGACACGGCTGGCTGCAAGGCCACCACGGTCTCGTCGCCGATCAATTCGTCTCCATGAACATCGTCCTCGCCGATGGCACACTCACCACCATTGACTCCAACTCTGACCTTTGGTGGGCGATGAAGGGTGCAGGCCACAACTTCGGTATCGTAACCTCGCTCACCACCAAGGTCTACGATATCGAGTACGAGGACTGGGCCATCGAGACCCTTGTCTTCAGCGGCGAAAAGGTCGAGGAGGTCTACGAGGCTGCGAACGAGTACATCCTGCAAAACGGTACTCAGTCCGCAGACCTAATCAACTGGTCCTACTGGATGAACGACGCCGACTCCGACCCCAACAACCCTGTCATCTACTTCTACATCATCCAAGAAGGTGTTACCGCCGTCGACTCAGTCTACACCCAGCCATTCCGTGATATCGGCGCCATCTCCATTACCACTGAGAATGGCACTTACAAGGACCTCGCCAGCTGGGTCGCTATCGCCGAAGACTCTCTTCCCTGCCAAAAACTCGGCTACGCGAACCCTCGTTTCCCTATCTACCTCGAGGAATACAACATCCCCGCCCAGAAGCAGGCTTGGGATATCTACGCCGATGCCGTTCGCGGTTCCTCCGCTTTTAATAACTCGATCTTTATGTTCGAGGGTTACTCCATGGGTGGTGTTCACGCTATTGACGCTGATTCTGCTGCGTTCGCTTTCCGCTCTGAGAACCTTCTCGCTGCGCCCATGATTAACTACTTGCCTGGTGATAAGGGATTGGATACTGAGGCTGCGGATCTGGGCTCTTTGCTCCGTGATGTTCTCTCCGAAGCCACCGGTCGCGAGGATTTCCGGGCTTATATTAACTATGCCTATGGTGCCGAGACTTCGGAGCAGATCTATGGAAGTGAGGAGTGGAGACAGACACGTCTGCGTGCTCTGAAGAAGGAGTATGATCCTTATGGCAAGTTTAGTTTCTATGCTCCTATTGCGTAGAGTTGGACTTGGCAGGATTGATTCTGTGTATGTCAATTTCAAGTTCAAGTTCTCCTGAACTGGAACTGTATATATGGGCTTCGGACCATTGCATGAGCGGAAGTGCATACTACTTAGCACTTGAGATGAATAGAATATTGTATAAACATTCTATATTAGTCTTTTTATTTACTTCTTTAATATTACTATTAATTTCAAGTTGAAGCCACTGAAGAACTGAACAGCATATTGAATACCATAATAGCCCCGGGACAAGATTAAAGGATGTAATTTGTTGACTTCGATTGATTGACTCGCATCTCACAAGTGCCCTCTCGCTGTACAAAGCACTGTAGAAAAACGAACTGACGCTCATAATGAGAATGTACCAGGCCACGAGGGATTCATAGATACAGAGAAGTGTATAAAGGGATGTAAACACGAACGTAATGAAATATATAAAAATTTCCACAAGTAAATAGAGGATAAAAAAACCCAAACCCAGAAAATCCATGGTTAAACGATCAGTTCAAACTTAAACACTAACACCAAACACTCAAGAAAAGCAAGGAAAGGACAAGTTCAAATTCTTGGCTCATAATCTCACTTCATTTACGTCGGAGAATGGACTCTCCACGCGCGAAGGAGCCTCCCGGGCGCTTTGCCGGGAGCTGCGCTTTGCAGTATCGGTTGAGCTGGAATTTTTGCCTTTCTGGTCGCTAAAGGGGCTTGCGTTCTCTGCGTGTTCCTCGGGAGTTTCGGGGACTTCGACAATAGAGATCGTAGGGATGCCCTTCTTGGCGGCGGTGTTGTTGGAGGATGAGGTGGAGGGTGGCGTATCATCTTCATCGGATGAAGATCCATCAAAAGTAGAGGTCTGGTGGTCGAATTGTGCGGAATTGGTAGCAGACAAGCGCTCATCAGCCGATGACGTATCCTTAGCCTTCTTCTTCAATGAAGGGCCGCGAACCATAACAGGCTTAGCCATGACGGTTCGGGCGACAATAGAGGAACCGGAGTTGGAAGCAACAGGAGATGGGGCGGCTGGGAATGCTCCAGCCTTGGCAAGCTGTGCAGATGTGATGGCTGGGACGGCGGGCGCATCGGCTGGTGTGATCACCACTGGAGTGCCAGGAACATCGGGGGTATTGGCGCCAGAAGGAAGACCAGAGTGGACACTGACGATGTTTGCGCGCGATCGGCTAATCTGTTGAGCGGGGACGGCGCTGACAATGGCGTCATTGCGGTAGATTGTGGTTGCAACACTGCTTCGAAGAGTCGGTGACATGCTTTGGTGACCGGCCCCACTGAGTGTGGTCCAGGATGAGTCTCGAAGGTCCCCGGGCATGAAGAAATGCTGGTCGGGGTGAGCACCTGGAAGTGGAGGCACAGGAGGAACCAAGGTAGCAGGAGTTTCGGGAGGAGATCTGTTGGTGACACCAGGAATGTAGGCGATTTGAATGACGTTAGAGGCCCGGGTGAGAACTGTCGATGCGATGGACTGTGTAGATTGACGTGCTGATCGAGCGGCCGAGAATTGACTGCTCTTCTCTTGTTGGGCCGCGCGTTCTTGACGCTTGCCGCGAATGGCGAACCACCAGATCAAGAAGAGAATCAGGGCGAGTGCGATAAGACCTCCGACAACACCTCCCGCGATCGCACCAACGTTAACACCGCCAGATTTTGGCTGCGATGAGGCGGTGGTGGTTTGGGCGGCCGAGGCAACACATTTGGTAGAAGCACAACTGGTACATGATTGACTTGTCATGCTACATGTGTAACCAGACTCGCATGTTGGGCAGGATGGAGAGCTATCAGAGCAGGTGACGCATCGCTTGAAAAGAGAAAAGGCAGGGTCGAATCCCGTAAAGGAGTTGGAATCAACAGGCTGGAATGACATGATGGGCGAAATGGAATCGGGACGGCGAGAATCAGGGGAATCACGAGAGGAGGTATCAACGATCGACCGGTCAACGGTGGAAAAGGAATGTGCAGGGCGAATATAAAAAACCCAGATGGGAAAAGAGTGTGGAAGGCTCAATCGGCGTCAAGTCGTGAGCGTTAATGCTAGATCATGAAGTGATAAAAAAAGAAAAAATAAACAACGGCCCGTTCAAGTAGAAAGGCTAAATTTGATATAAGTCGAGGCACCAAAAAAAACGAGTGTGGGTGACAGATCCGATCAAGGACTGAGACCGAACATGGTCCAGTCTTTTGTTGTTGAGGGAGAAAGGAAACCCGTTGATGATCGGATGTTGGAGAGGTGAAAGGAGAAGCGTAAGCCTGGGACGGGAGGAGAACGTTCTCCCTGGGAAATGAGGTGCAGTCACGGGGGCCTGAGCGAGAGGCTTTGCTCCACCAACGCGCAAGATGAGCGGGGGTCAAGACGACGGTAATTGGATGGAAAGTACAGGATCCGATGTCATAGGAAAATAAAATATCCAGAAATCATCCGGGAGAGAGTCAATTGAGAATGAGTATAAAGTAGTTTATATAAGATGTAAATAAGTTGAGTACTAGGTAGTTTGATATAGTCCAGGCTTAGTGATAGTATAGTAGACCAACCCCCTTTCACCTTGCAGTTTTCCCCCCTGTCACACGCAGTATCCACGGATGAAGGCTGGTACCTGAATCAGATGTTTGTCTCGTTTACACTGTTTGTCCATGTTTGTCTCAGACCAATCGAGGTCTGGACTCGGATTAACCTCGGACCGGGAAATTGCAGGTGGAGATAAACACCAACCTTGCGAAGAACACAGGCACCAAGAATATGAGAACCGTTCCTGCAGACGTTCTGGACTGTTTCATGTTTAATGATCGCACAAAGATAATCTCAACATTTGAAGAAAAAAATATCCATTATCAGTGGGTCGATCTCAGGGCTGAGATTCAATTTGCCCTGCAAGATTAATTGATTGAAATTATTGTGGTGTTCGAGTGGCCACGGGTAATGAAATATATCGTTGAAGTTGCACATGCAATCAATTGTCCGCTCACCTGAACATCCCGAAGGTTCACTTTTCGATGACACCATACCAGGTGGCGAATATGTACAGAGTCGGTTGATTAATATAAAAGAGGCCCAAGTGCTCATACATATGTACATGTATACTGTAGTATTGTACACCTGCATCAATACATCTACATCTGCATGCGCATAACTTGAACCATAGAAGGGTTTCTGTACTAAGAATAGTTTTGCCAGGCGGTCTACGGACAACACCGAGTGCTGACTCTGCCAGGGCTGTCCAGTGTGCCACAGGTGGCTCCAGACTTAGTAGATACATATGGAGGATCCCAAAAGAGTAAGGGAGAATCACGTGCCATCAGCGTAGGATCCGAATTAAGATTTGACGACTCTATGTGAGACACGGGAGGCGCAGTCCACCAGTCCACCACCAACCCACCACGGTGTGTGTGAGTCTGACTGGGGAAGTGATTGGAGAAAATGGGGGACATGTGGATTTCCATAACACCAGCCGTGGAAAATATAAATGAAACGGGGGTCACGATGTCACATGACCGTCGATCAGGCAAAGACGGTGAGAACAAGAGCAAAGAAGGCTATTCTTTCGATGGCAGAGTACGAAGTACGGAGTAACTGATCCAGATCCCACAGATCCACTTGGTTGGTATACAGCCTTGGAGACACTCAGGCTGGCATAACCTCCCGGTCGGCACCCATCTCCTCATGTGCAGATCAAGATCTTATTCTTCCGAGCCGTTCTGCATACCAGACAGTCATAAAACCAGACCGTCAGAATCAATACTTGATTCTAATGGCGAAGAATGCCAGCATACCAGCCCACACCTGTTTCACTCCATGGTTCCGCTGTTACATAGTGATTGGGTGATAATCACCGAGTGGGGTCCTCATTCTGGATTGAGTTAAGCGGAGATCTGAGAACATTGACATAGAATCAGTGAAAAAACAACTTCAATATGCACATTTCAACATCTTGACAGAGTCCAGAAGAAATCAGAAGCATCCGAGTGAAACTAAGACATGGGCCTGACCATCGCATCGCCACCTGAGGATCTGCAAATCTCACCATATTACCAGTCCAGTCTGACCAGTCTACAGATGATACGTCAAAGTGGAGACATAGGACCCTGAGCCCTGATTCGCGATGCTTTGACCCTGAATGACCCTGAATTGAACCCTGACAGGGTACTCCAGACCTGTGCGCTGGTCTATTCATACCACACATTAGACGCTGTCCTCAAGGGATGAGATATGTGGTTGCATAGGCCAGATCATAATAATCCTTTGTCGCCCCCCTCTCTATGCAGATACAGTCAATGAAATCTTCGAAAGGCTAAAACCCGATCAATGAATCAAGAATAAAGCTAGACGCTACTCCGTAAAAAGGTGGATCAGATGTTCTATTTTAGTTCCCGTGAAGGGTAACTGAGTACACTCTGGATCGTGTGCCCAGACGCCTCTCTGTAAAAAGAAACGTAAACATACTAATAGTCACAAAAAAAGCCTGCAGTCCAACGCTTTTGTTTTTCTGTTTTATTTTTATGTTTTATTTTTTTTTAACCCATCACATCTTCCCCTTCCCCCTTCTCCTCGGTATCTCTCACCCCTTCCATCGTCACATTCCTCACTTTACATCTATCCAGCCTTTTTGTGTTATTTCGTTCAAGTTTCACTCGTTTACGACAATACCGGTCCCTAGGCCACTACCCGACTCTGCAAGGCCCTGGTGGCTTCCTATCTGGACTTGATCTCCCCTTGTTTCTTGATACCCCTCAACTCCATCTCCTTTAATCTCAACCCCAGGGATTTTCGCGCACTACCATAATGGCCTATCAAGGGTCGGGTGCGCATGAGCACTCGGGCTTCGAAGAGGGTACTCGTCTCCAGGATGTGCCTACTGCAGAGGTATGGTGCCTAACCCGCATCAAAGGGCAAGAGCAATATACTAACCGCAGTTATTGAAAATAAACAGTACCGCGAGCGAGAGGATGAAGATGCATCAAGAGGTTTACTTGCTCATCAACAGGGCCCGTTTTCAACACCCTTTGATGATCCCCATTCACGCGGGCACTCGCCCATTCGCCCCACATCGGGCTACAGTTTGACGGAAACTTATGCTTCAGATGCTGCTCCAGCTTATCATGATCCTTACACTGTCGGTGCTCAAGAGAACGCCGCAGCTACATTCGGTGTTCCCAGTCGTGTTGCCTCGCCATACGCCCGCAGTGAAACCTCATCTACCGAGGCCTGGCGCCAGCGACAAGCACCCGGTGGTGGAAATGGTGGAGGAAACCTGCGCCGTTATGCCACCCGTAAGGTGAAGCTGGTGCAAGGCTCCGTTCTGAGTGTCGACTACCCGGTTCCCAGTGCTATTCAAAATGCGATTCAAGCCAAGTATCGCAACGACCTTGAGGGCGGCAGTGAGGAGTTTACACATATGCGATGTACGTGACTCAAATATCGAGCCTGCTTTGTTACTTTTCGTATCTTCAACATGTGGATATGAACAAGAAAATTGGAAACTGACATGCTACCCCCTCTAGACACTGCTGCGACTTGCGATCCCAATGAATTCACTCTCCACAACGGTTACAATTTGCGACCAGCCATGTACAATCGTCACACGGAACTTCTCATTGCGATCACCTACTACAATGAGGATAAGACGCTGACCGCTCGTACCTTGCACGGTGTGATGCAGAATATCCGTGATATCGTCAACCTGAAGAAATCTGAGTTCTGGAACAAAGGTGGACCTGCCTGGCAGAAGATCGTGGTTTGCCTTGTCTTTGACGGTATCGACCCCTGTGATAAGGATGTCTTGGATGTTCTGGCAACCGTTGGTATCTACCAGGATGGTATCATGAAACGTGATGTCGACGGAAAGGAGACTGTGGCGCATATTGTATGTCATGAAACTAACCACTTCTCCCCTAAACGTTTTCTAACAAACTCGCTATAGTTCGAATACACAACCCAGCTATCTGTTACTCCCAGCCAGCAACTTATTCGACCTACCGATGACAGTCCCAGCACCCTGCCTCCTGTACAGATGATGTTCTGTCTTAAGCAGAAGAACAGCAAGAAGATCAATTCGCACCGTTGGCTATTCAACGCCTTTGGCCGCATTCTCAACCCGGAAATCTGTATCCTCCTGGACGCTGGAACCAAGCCCGGCGGAAAATCATTGCTGGCTCTTTGGGAGGCCTTCTACAACGACAAGGATCTTGGAGGTGCTTGCGGTGAGATTCATGCTATGTTGGGTAAGGGCTGGCGCAACTTGGTCAACCCTCTTGTGGCTGCTCAGAACTTCGAGTACAAGATCAGTAACATTTTGGATAAGCCACTGGAGAGTTCCTTTGGCTATGTCAGTGTGTTACCTGGTGCTTTCTCTGCCTATCGATTCCGTGCGATTATGGGTCGTCCACTCGAACAATATTTCCATGGTGACCACACATTGTCTAAGCAGCTTGGTAAGAAGGGTATCGAGGGTATGAATATCTTCAAGAAGAACATGTTCTTGGCCGAGGACCGTATTCTCTGCTTCGAGTTGGTGGCCAAAGCTGGCTCAAAATGGCATCTTTCATACGTCAAAGCTTCAAAGGCCGAGACTGATGTCCCCGAGGGAGCCGCTGAGTTCATCTCACAACGTCGTCGTTGGCTCAACGGATCATTCGCCGCCGGTATCTATTCGCTGATGCATTTCGGCCGTATGTACAAGAGTGGCCACAATTTGATCCGCATGTTCTTCCTTCACATCCAGATGTTGTACAACATCTTCAACACCATTCTTACCTGGTTTTCCCTGGCATCATACTGGCTGACCACCACTGTCATTATTGACTTGGTTGGTACTCCTAGTGACAGCAACGGCCACACTGCATTCCCCTTCGGTCATACTGCGACACCCATCATCAACACAGTTCTCAAGTATGTCTACTTGGGATTCCTGTTGTTGCAGTTCATTCTTGCGCTTGGTAACCGTCCTAAGGGATCCAAGTTCTCATACTTGGCATCCTTTGTCGTCTTCGGTATCATCCAGCTCTACATTGTTGTCGACTCCCTTTACCTGGTCATCCGCGCGTTCAGTGGAGGTGCCCCCATGGACTTCGTTACTAACGAGGGTGTGGGTGCTTTCCTCAAGTCCTTCTTTGGTTCCTCGGGTGCTGGTATTATTATCATTGCCCTGGCTGCCACTTTCGGCCTGTACTTCGTTGCTTCCTTCATGTATGCCGATCCTTGGCATATGTTTACCTCATTCCCACAATATCTGGTGCTACAGTCTTCCTACATCAACATCCTCAACGTGTATGCCTTCAGCAATTGGCACGACGTGTCCTGGGGTACCAAGGGATCGGACAAGGCTGATGCGCTCCCATCTGCTAAGACGACCAAAGATGAAGGCAGTAAAGATGCAGTCATTGAAGAAATCGACAAGCCTCAAGCAGATATCGATAGTCAGTTCGAGGCCACTGTCAAACGCGCTCTTACTCCATTCGTAGCCCCTGTTGAGAATGAGGAGAAATCTCTTGAGGATTCCTACAAGAGTTTCCGAACTCGCCTGGTCACATTCTGGATTTTCAGCAACGCCTTCCTCGCAGTTTGCATTACCAGTGAGGCAGTGGACAAGTTTGGATTTACAGTAAGTTCTACCTCTGTGCCCTTCCAGGTTGCAATACAGCTAACCATTTCTCCAGAACACTGCTACCACGCGTACTGCACGTTTCTTCCAAGCCCTGCTGTGGTCCAATGCCGCGGTGGCTTTCTTCCGTTTCGTTGGCTGCTGTTGGTTCTTGGGCCGTACCGGCATCAAGTGCTGCTTCGCTCGCCGGTAGATGATGGATTCCACGACTTTTCTTTTCTCCCTGGCACATGTTCCTTTTTTTATTGCCTAAGCAATTCATTTTCTTCCTTTTCCCTGTCCTATCCAAATCATGTATTCTAGCTAAACATGCCTGTTCTATTTCAAATCGTTTTGTGATGCCAGTATGTACTGTCGCAGGCTGGAAGTAGCCTCTTACCGTGATGTTTTGTCGGACCAGCGATGCAACAGGATGCATTCGGGGCGCAATGAATTATTCCGAGATCTAAGCTGAAATGCAAAGATTCTCTAATTTCACCTTACAAAGTAACGAGTTTCATTCAGTAGATTGTAGTCAATTTGTAGTGGTTGAGCCCTTGGATGAGTAGATATACGCGGCATTAAGTTATGCCGGAACACCGATCTCTCAACGCGTCATGCCTAGAAGCCTGAGATGGACCCAAAGGCGGGATGCGATATTGCCGCTGCAAAGCCCCGCAGGCTTCTGTCACCTTATTCTCGGCCTGCGCCGCCAACCACTCGAACGTTGACTATCAAACACCGAATCCAGGGTCGTACACAAGACAGACAGGTCTTGAACTTTTTACAGTCGTTACTCTTCCATTTGTGGTCTTCCGAACCCTGTTTCTCACATCCCTATCCACGCGGGGTGGTGAACCGTCAAGATGTTGAAGATTTGGTCTATGGTATGTGACTAAATCACTCTTTACCATGCCATAAATCCATAGATCCAATCTAACATCTGCACAGAAACAGCAGCAGGCCCAGGCTGAGAATGCCGAAGGTGCTGGCAAGAAGAAGAAGAAGGTCACCGCCGCCCAGCTACGAGTGCAACGAGGTCCGTCATGATGCCCAACCCCGATTCCAAAACTCCTTCTATACCTAGCACGATTCCTTTCATATAATATACCTCGCCTGAGAGACTTTCTTCATCTGGAGATGTAATTTCGAGATCTCACCTGCGATTTCACTGATACCTAAACTCTGCATCTATCCGAATCAAGTCGAATCTCTCATTCTAACCTCATTCAAACAGATCTTCAAGAACTGACACTTGGCAACACAATGAAAATGACCTTCCCCAACCCCGACGACATCTTAAACTTTACCTTAACCATCGAACCAGACGAGGGCATGTACAAAGGCGGCGTTTTCAACTTCTCCTTCGCCGTAAACCAGAACTTCCCGCACGATCCCCCAAAAGTCAAATGCACGCAAAAGATATACCACCCCAACATCGATCTCGAGGGAAATGTCTGTCTGAATATTCTGCGCGAGGACTGGAAACCTGTTCTTAATTTGAATGCGGTTATCGTAGGCATGCAGGTAGGTCTTACCCGTCTATTCTGGCTCTACATGGGTTTCTTTATCCCAAGTCACCTGCCTACCCTCTTTTGCTCTGTTCTATTCATTCCTCACTCCAGTATTTCCTTGGAAATATTAAAAAGTGTGGAATATACTAATTTCTCAATAATAGTTCTTATTCCTCGAGCCAAACGCATCAGACCCTCTCAATAAAGAAGCCGCTGATGATCTTCGCGCGAACCGCGACTCCTTTAAGCGCCATGTTCGTACCTCTATGGGTGGAGGTACCGTACGTGGTGTGCATTTCGAGCGTGTGCTCCGATAATTTGATATGATCGTTTACCGCTACGGGTTTGCTCCGGAATGGAAAATGGGGCCGGGTGGTTGCGATCAATTCTGGCTTGGGGGTATCTGTTATCTGGTATCCTTGATGCTGGGCATGGTGACCTACATACATGGCGTATTTAGCGTTCGATTTCAATAGATGAGTTCTACGACATCATTATTACCGAGTAGTGGGGCCTGGCAAATGTGTATAGGAATAATAAGACGGAGGTAGTTCCGTCTTATGTTTAGCTGAGCTTTTTCCCATATGGGCAATACTAGAATCAAGGACATACATAAACATATCCAAGATTGCACGTGGATCCAACAGCTTAAATCTACTAGTACCATGGTAAAACTCATCATTGAGTCCAAAACAAAACATTTGATAACGGCATATATGTACAATCAACCCAAATTACCACTCCACAAAAACACCACTCCACCCGCAAAGAGATCGCAGGCACCAAAACAGAGAAACAGCCTCAATGCCTCGGACGGGTGGTGGTTGATTGAATTTCTCTTGGAGGAAAAAGGACATAAGGAAATGTAGGAATCGAGATCGATTTGTCAAGAAAATGCCGACAGGCGAGTCGATTTATAGAAGCGTTCTAGCGGGTGGTGATCATTTGGGCGATTTACGAGCGCTCAGCAGCGCGCTCAGCCTCGAGGCGGGCGTAGTAGACATCACGCTCACGGACACGGGGAAGGTGGAAGCCTGTATTATCACAATTAGAATCATATCGCATAGTAGGAGCGGGTTTGTGATTGTCTACTTACCGTACCACCAGAGGTAACCGAAGGTAGTACCGAAACCTGATAGATTGTTAGTTCGTTCTCACGAAATCAATGCTAGATATCTGCGATCCAGCTAGCATTCCCAGCGTGAATGGTTAGAATAGAATCCAATCCATATTGAATATAGGAACCATATTCCGAGTCGTCTGTTTCCATATCCAATCCATTCACGCATCATGCCACACTC
Source organism: Penicillium herquei (assembly GCA_039634405.1). Lineage (NCBI taxonomy): Eukaryota > Fungi > Ascomycota > Eurotiomycetes > Eurotiales > Aspergillaceae > Penicillium > Penicillium herquei. The sequence continues at coordinate 3,367,325 of CP098390.1, forward strand.
AAATCGATCCACTCACCGAAAGCGGTGCTCAGGTCCAGGACCAGACCCCGGCGGAGCATCTATATTATATGTTAGTTTGAATCGAGTCGTGCGGGTATCCGACTTCGCCGATCGGGCCATGTCGGATGAAGGGGTCACGTACGCCGGTGATAGGGGGGATAGCAGCGGCCATTGTGTCTGTAGAAGAGTGTTAATTGATTCTGCAGGAAGCTATTATCCGGTGAAACTCGGCGAGCGGACTGACCTTGGACGTTGAAGGTGGGAGAGGTGGAGGGGAGAGAATGACGGGGCGAAGTGGACGAGAACTGAAGTTGAAGCTTTCGGGCGGTAAGCGAGGCTCCGGATTGGTCAATGAGTTGGAGATTTATGACACCATGTATGGGCTGATCTGATATTGATATTGATATTTGTTTGTATTTTGAGAGATGAGATATTGAGTATTGTTATATTTTTAATTGACTTAATTCCTTCATTCGAGTCATATATGTCCTTGGGTTATTCTTAAGCTGCTGCTTTCATACATGGCATAAATATGTGACACCTTGTAGAACAGGCATCAGCACACGTGACCTCCCGCTCCCCGATTCGATCAACAACTTGGCAAGCTCCTTGACTTCTCCGCTGTGATCTTTGCTCCGCACCTGTGGCTATGGCGTCGTCGAGCCTCCCAGTGAAACGCTCTGCATCTCATCTTGAGGAAGTGGAAAGCAAGCGTCCGAAACAACATTATCATCACCACCACCGCCTGCACAGACCTATCGACCTACCTGCCTCGTCCGAACCCGCCGTACACGATGAGGTCCACCTCGAGAATCTCTTGAACCGCTCAGTCGCGCATATCCTTAAGGATGCTGGATTCGACCAGGCCGAACCGGCCGCGCTATCTGCCTTGCGCAGCGCTACAGATTCATGTACGTGATGGTAGCAGGCTATGATATAAAATAGAGCTTTGAACTAACCATGCGCAACAACGCGTCAGACTTGACCCGCTTATCAACATACATTCGTCAATCAATGTCAGCATCTCGACGGCTTCAGCCGATTCCACCTGATTTCGAGTACGCTTTTGGTCGTGTCAACCTATCTTTTACCGATCTCATTCCTCACGTCCAATCATCCAAAGCCGTTGTTCCTATCCCGACTCTTCTCCCATCACCTCCACCTGAAGACGAGCTTGCTCGCAAAATCCCATTCCTCAATTCATTACGCGACTTGGAGACAGAAGTCGACCGCTCTTATGTTCCAAAGACTTTCCCCGACTTCCCAAGCAAACATACCTACTCCTCTACTCCGGTCTTCACAGAGCGAGATAATGATCCTCGTAAGATCCGTGAACGCGCCGCAGAAGATGGACGACACGGTGAAGAGGCTTTACGCAAGTTAGCTGCCGCTGCATTCCGTGGTGATAACCCCTCAAGCTCGAGTGGGAAGGATAGGAAGCTCTGGGGACGACGACTAGAGAGCATGGAGACTATGTTCGAGAAGACGGTGAAGGGACTCGCGAAGAAATTGCAAAAAGACCCGCTTCCACCTGCAGGGTCAGCCATGGAGATCGACTCGGGGAATTTTGCGGATGGTGATGCGAAAGCAAAGGCGAAGCAATCACAATGGAATACGGATATGGGTCCTATTGTGAACTGTGAGCGAGATTATTGGCGTCGACCTGCGAGTGGTCCGCGAGGAAGAGAAGAGAAATCAGCGAAGCCAGCTGTCCCGACTGGGTCGGTAGATGTTTTGGGCGCATAAGTACATTATCATGGAGGGTTATCATGGACATTTAGATGTGTATCATTAGGGTGGGCGTTTTACTATGTATTTGGGCCGGCGCTTTATTTTGTTTTCGGAGTCGTTATTGAGGAGATACCCCATGGCAGCAAGTCATATCATAAATGACAATTATCATTTGGAAACGCATTTTTCAATGCTATATAGTGCATGTAAAAGACCAATCTAAACTCCACCCAATGCGAATGAACTTGCAAGCCAGTAATTTATGTGGAAGACTTCGCCTCGAGCTTCGCCTTCGCCTTTGCCTCTTCAGCTTGCCTTAAGGGCTCCCACGATGTTGTCTCTACCGTCAATCCACCGGCGCATCTAATGAAAATCAGGATTAGTGCCTTGCATATCTCCATTAGACCCCGCTAGGGTCAAAGGTTGTCTGCAGCTCACTTTCGAAATAGTCGCACGATAGGCTTGCAGACCACAACGCCTGGTTTCGGTATCTCCTCCTGCGGCGGATTACAGGAGTACTGCACCATCTCCATAAGCGCGCATTCTTTTAAATCAACCTGTTCGCCCTTGCGTTTCTTCTCTATGAAATTGCGGCGCACGATGTTGATATGGTCGGGGAGGGTATCCGCGGAGAAAACGGGAACAAGAGGTGCCATGGTGATGGGGGTAACGGCGGTGGAATTGGGATCGGTCTTCTAGTCGTTGTCTTATTCTTCGTGAGGATTGGTTCTTCCGGTGAGTTTGTATTTGTGTAGGTAGGAGGATTCGAGGTAGCGTTTGCCTCGAGGGCTTGGTAGTCGGATAATGGATTGAAGCAAAGCTAAGTTCCTGCGGGTCCGAGTATCGCGTTCCGCCGAGCTACTTGAGTCTTGACTACTACATATTATCCTGGTCTTCTTCAACATTATGATGAATAAATGCATGCCTTGGTGATTGGCTTGAGAGTGCATTCAAAACACTAGTGCAGCAATCTCTTGACTCAATTTATTGTTCATCTCATGTCGAGGCATGCATGATCCATGATACTGCGGGCACTGGTGCGATATGGCTGCCAGCTTAGGTGCAACGTCGCTGGACAATCTACACCATGAGGGACTGGATGAGGTATGTTGTCTCATCCCATGTCTGCTTTCTATATTACACCAGGATCTAACTGAAACAGCTCCTACATGAGCTTGCAAATGTCTACCCCGATCATCCAAAGCCATCAATAGGCGTTCCTATTCTCGATGCCTTGATGGAAGTTTTCATGTTGAGGACTGTGGGACCTGCGCCAGAGCACCATCCTCACACTCAGTTGAATCAAACACAGTCCATACCACAGGACCCAGAGCCAGTGCAAGAACTGATTCAGTCGGATGATGATGAGATGCTTCTGACCGAGGACTATGATAACGAGGCTCTTTCATCAGACGAACAACAAGTGCCTACCTTGCTTTTCTCCGGTTCTGCCCACAGGAGTCATCGGCGAGTGCCTGTGCTAGAGATCTCGAGTAGCCTTTCAGGTGCTGGAAAATCGCAAGTGCTTTATTATCTCACAGCCCTTGCGGTACTACCCCGGGAATATGGTAACACCCATATTGGCGGACAAGATGCAGCGGTCGTTTTCATTGATGCAGATGATCGCTTTGATATCCAAAGGCTACAAGCCGTAGCTCGAAGTATCATACTCAAGGCAGAGCAGTCCCAATTAGAAACAGAGCAGGGTTCAGAGCAGACAACCGAGAATGTAAAGCTATCGAGTGATGACCTGGAGACAATGCTCTTCTCTGCATTCAAGCACATTCATATCCTCCGACCACAATCATCATCTGCTCTACTGGCTACTCTTGCTACGCTGGATACGTATCTATATGACATTTCTCAACACCACTCTGCACCACGTCCCCTTCAAATGCTCGCAATCGACAGCATGACAGCATTCTTCTGGCAAGACAAACTACGCGACAATCTCGCACGAACAGAGGATCTCGGCCGATCAAGGGAAGAGAATGATAAACTACGAGAGCAGAACCAGAGCTTTCACTTTGTTGATCTTTACGCAGAGATAGCCAAGGAGCTGAAAAGGCTACAGGCGCGCTTCGGATGCACGGTTGTATACACGACGACAGTCTCTGGGGCTCGACCGAATAGGTCTACAGCTGACCAGTCTGGTCAACCAGGTCCTTATGATGCCCCTCCTTCTCGCACACCAGCACTACGGTCTGCTCTCCCAGCGCCATGGGGTACATTTCCTCTTCTTCGATTAGTTGTGCAGAGGGATTCAATTCGCGCTTTTCCGCCAACGATGAGCATGAATGATGCGAAGAAGGATGCTCCTATGCGCCAGAGTGTTGTTCGTCGAGGGAAGTTCTCGGCTTATGTTAATTCCTGGGGAAGGGAAGATTGGCCTAGTCGAGTGATTGATGGTCTAAGGCCATATGGCGATGGGAGCTTCCCATTTTACGTTCGAGATGATGCTATTGAGATACCACTTCCTGGTTCGTAATCCTGGTGATACAGGCTTGGATGTTCTATAAGATGGGAGTGTCTACTTGCCTGCACCCGTCTACACTACATGGACTGATATAATATCATATTATTTGATCCAATATTCACGGATTACTGGAGGCTCTGCTCTCCACAAGTGCAGTTGTCCCTGATTCAGCAGTAGAAGTGAAATTGTAGTCCAGAGCATATTTAAGTATGGTATATTCATTTCTATAGGTCTATTACAGACTGGGACTTCATTCCTGATCATGGAGATCTGACCTCTACGACCTAATCTAACTATACAACTTCGCAATCGCCTCAACAGTGGTATTTCCTCCACTAAACACAATTCCAACATCCCATCCATCCTCTCCACCCTCCTCTTCCACGCGCTTTCGAAACTCCTCATCAAACATACAAACCGCCAACCCAACAACAGCACTCGGTTCCACAACCACCTTCATTCGCTCCAGAACAAGTCGCATAGCAGCCTTAATCTGATCCTCAGTAACCGCAAAAACACCCTCCACTTTCTTCTTATCCGAAATAACCTCCCAATTCAACACTCCAACCGGCGTCCTCAATCCATCCGCAACTGTCAACGTAGAAACCTTCTCAACTCTCGCCTGAGCCAGAAGTCCCCGTCGACAATCATCTGCACCTTGGAAGCTAGGCTCCGCACCAAAAACCCGTGTCGACTTATCAGAGAAGTATGTCGCAACACCAGCATTCAATCCACCTCCACCAACAGGCGTGATCACCGCATCAAAACTCTTAGAGCTCTTCTCGGCGAATTGTCCCTCCATCTCGAGGGCTGTAGTGCCTTGTCCACAAATAATATTAAAGTCGTCGTACGGTGGGATTAAAATTGCGTTTGTCTTCGCTTGGATCTCTGCTACGACTGCTTCGCGCTCGACACTTGTAGATCCACTGAATACCACTTCTGCGCCATGCGAGCGTGTGCCGGCTATCTTGGATGGTGTGCTTATTTCCGGCATGACGATGTACGCTGGGATATTTAGGGTCGAGGCGGCGAGAGCGAGGGCTTGGGCATGGTTTCCTGTATCAAAGATTTGTTAGATTATAGGTTCCAGCCTCTTTGTTCCGTAGACAATTGGTATATCGCAATCCTTCAGGGCTTTCCATACCAGAACTATGTGTTATCACACCCCGCTTCTTAACCTCCTCTTCTCCTTGTGCCTCAATCACCCGTAGCAAGGCATGGTGAGCACCCCGTGCCTTGAACGCGCCAATTCGCTGGAGGTTCTCGCATTTGAAGTGGAAACGGAATTGAGGGTTTGCCGGGGTTTGGCCTTCAAATGGTGTACCGATCAGGGCTTCGGCGGTTTGCGGGGTGGATGCGATCTTGTCGAGGGTTTTGCAGGTTAGGAGCGGGGTGAGGTGTATGTAGGGTTTGATGAGCTCGTATGCTGCCTGTACGGTGGCTGGTGTGAGGGCTTGGGCTTGTTCGGTGGGAGTGGACATCTTGTTGGCGATTGAGGTAGGTATATGTACAGGTCAGAGTGAGCGGGGTGATGTTTTTGAGGTGGAAGGTCAGATGAAGTGCGGAGTCCCCGGACAGTTCTCCGCAGTCAACGGATGCATTGACTCATCCCATCTCTAGATGAGGTTTTACTCAATGCTCTATTTCTTTTGTTCTAGGAGTTATTCGAAGGTTTGATGATTACAATGAAAAAAATAATGAGAAATCGGAAACGGTCTCGCCGTTATAATGATATTTTCGAAATACCCGAAGCCCAAACAAACAAGTTCATAGTACATTCATAATTTTTGATCCAAAATTTTTGATCCAATCCTCCCTTTCGCGGGTATCACAACATTATTTAAATTTATTTCTGGTTCTCGGGGCGCAGAGAGCGGACGGCCTTACCGGCGCGCCAGATCTCGAGCTCGCGGATCTCCTCCATCTCCTTCTCGTACTTCTCACGGTAGTCCTTCTGGGAGTTGTAGTCGAGGGAGCGCTGAGTCTCGGTACCGTCACGGACGGAGTCGTAGAGCTCGTTGAAGAGGGGCTTCAGGTTGTCCTTGAAGCGGCTGGACCAGTCAATGGCACCACGGCGGGCAGTGGTGGAGCAGGCAGCGTACATCCAGTCCATACCGTTACCACCGATCAGGGGGTACAGGGACTGAGTAGCCTCCTCGACGGTCTCGTTGAAAGCCTCAGAGGGAGAGTGGCCACGCTCACGGAGAACCTCGTACTGAGCAAGGAACATACCGTGGATACCACCCATGAGACAACCACGCTCACCGTACAGGTCGGAGTAGACCTCCTTCTCGAAGGTGGTCTCGTAGAGGTAACCGGAACCGACGGCAACACCCATGGCGATGGCCTTCTCCTTGGCCTGGCCGGTAGCGTCCTGGAAGACGGCAATGGAGGAGTTGATACCACGGCCCTCACGGTAGAGAGAGCGGACGGTACGGCCGGAACCCTTGGGGGCAACGAGGATGACGTCAATGCCCTCGGGGATGTCGACCTTGGTGAGGTCCTTGAAGACGGGGGAGAAACCGTGAGAGAAGTAGAGGGTCTTGCCCTTGGTGAGGAGGGGCTTGATAGTGGGCCAAGTCTCAGACTGGGCGGCATCAGAGAGAAGGTTCATGACGACGGTACCCTTCTCAATGGCGGTGTTGACATCGAACAGGTTCTTGCCGGGGACCCAGCCGTCCTGGATGGCCTCCTTCCAGGAAGCACCATCCTTACGGACACCAACAATGACGTTGAGGCCCTGGTCACGCAGGTTGAGACCCTGGCCGTGACCCTGGGAACCGTAACCGATGAGGGCAAGGGTGTCGTTCTTGAAGAACTCGTGGAGCTTCTCACGGGGCCAATCGGCACGCTCGTAGACAACCTCCTTGTGACCAGCGAAGTCAATGGTCTTCATACCACGGACGGGGGTGATGGGAGCAATGACACGGGGAACGACCTTGGCCAGAGCAGGACGAGGAAGGGCAGCGGTCACCACGGAGCGAGGGGCGGCCACACGGGCCATGCGGAGGGCACGGGGAAGACCACGGGAAGCCATGATGTGAATTGAGGAATTGGAGTGGAGAGTATGAAGAAGAAGAGAAATTGGAGACTGGGAAGGGAGGATAATCTGGAGTTTTAAATGCAGAGGGCTTGGGGTGGGAAGCTGTGGTGTCTCCACTTTAAATGCGAGTCACCTCACGTGATCCAGAGAGCATTCCGGAGAAGTGCCAGAGCTCCCCGGTCCGACACCGGGGCCTCAATGATTGGCTTAATTGGCCGGTCGGTGTGAGTCTCTTACGTTGAGAGTTGAATTATTTGGGACGAGATCTGCCAATCGCCGAGAAGATGATTCGATATTAGGTATTTATTTACAAATGTGAATTGATGTTGGTGATAGACATCAATTGACTCATCTGAACTTCAAGGGTCAAAATGTACTAGCACATAGTATGGCACCTGGGCACGGCGTTGAGTTGCGATCTCCTGGCTACAATATATACCGCATGCAGCACCTGGGCAACAGCTATATATTCGTCACATTCAAGTTTTTTGATATCCTTTTTACATCTTCATACTTTTAGAGTCAGTATTCGAGTCTGGCCATCAATAGCCCTGGAAAAGCCTAAATATAGAGTATACTAGCACTAATAGTACGGGGTATCGGGGTATCCTACACTGTGTAGGACCTCGGGGTCATTGCTACTACTCCGGGGTGGATGAACACCAGTTGACCAGTTGACTACGCCACCTTCCGGAATTCTGATTAAAGTGGAGCCCGTGCGGCATAAAGATCTGCCAGTGGACACACCTAAGACTCTTAGGCTAAGAGTCATCGGATATTCGCATGCTGGTCCCCGGGGCCAGACTTCCAAGGTGGACTTCCAAGCTTGATACTGTGATACTCCTATGACCCCAATATGCAGAATAATTACTAGTTATCTGAAAGCCCTTTACTAAATACCAACTCGGCCTCAACTTGCAGTTTAATATTGAATAAACCAATGACCCCTCATCTTATACGAGATATGACACTCAAACTTCTTGTTCTCGACCACTGTATCCCTTCTGACGGTACACCCCATCCTGGTTTAGGACCAATGGTACCCGCTCAACTGTCCCAGCACGATGGACACCACTTGCGCTGGTAACGCCAGTCACTTTTCGTGTGGAATTATCAGCCAATTCTTAGTGGTGGGATGACCTGCAGGAGTCACATCGGACGCACATATAACGCGACCCTCTTCCAATGTTGCCACCATGAATCGAGTCATCATAATTTCTGCCTGAGGTGTCCACTATTCAGGGCCCCACGGAACCACAGAACGCGCTTCTCCAACACGAACCACTTAAGGCTAGTTGAACTAATAAGTCCTGATGTATTAGGTAGATATATGTAGAAACTCCTCAGGTGTCTAATAAATAAAGCTAAAGAGAAAGGTAGTTGAAAAAAAAAAAAGAGAAAGAAACGTCGAGCGACGCAGGGATCGAACCTGCAATCTCTAGAAGGGATCTCTCTAGAGCCGAAATCTAGCGCCTTGCCATTAGGCCAGCCGCCCAAGTTTACATAATCTTTTCATGCTTACACCGTGAAGATAGCGTAACTTTTTGCTTGTAGAACACGTCTGTAAAAATACTTTACCACCCGTGGACCTGGGCAGAGTATAAAATAAGTTTAAATTGGTTTATCTTTACTTAAAGAAATCACCAGTTATATAAGCGTTTTGCAATGTCTACGTGTCCCGAGTAAAAATTTTTTAGTACCTTACCGACACCCCGTTTGTAGTCAATAAGAATAATAGAACGAAAAAAATTAGAACGAAAAAATTGGGATAAAAAAGATTGGGATGAAACAAAAATCGAGCGACGCAGGGATCGAACCTGCAATCTCTAGAAGGGGTATATCTAGAACCGAAATCTAGCGCCTTGCCATTAGGCCAGCCGCCCACGATGATGTGTTGTGCTGTCAATGGCATTATAGATCAGAATAAAGAGTGGGATGCTCAAGGCAGCCTAATCCGTACTACAGTATCCCCCCAACGATTCTGCCACAAATTTCAATGTAAGCCAGCTGTTACAACACGCAATAGGGCGATATCCCATGCCAAACCTCCTGCAAGGCAATATGTTTAGAATAGAATAAAAAAACCTCGTACACTAAATATTTTGTAAGGCTGGTGTAAATGGTCCGAGAAGTTCACCGCCTTTATCAAGGGAGGGGGCCACTCTTAGGTAGGACCACTGTAGTACACTGAGAGCATCGCCAACTGCCCATTCCGAGGGACTGTGCTTCCGCCTCCGGATCATGTCTATACGATGAGCTTCTTCTCATACGGTGAACTTCCCTCCATCAAGACGCGCAAGGCGCTCATATTGTTGGATTTTCAAAACGACTTCGTTCGTCCGTCCGGAGCCTTCCATATTCCTAATACCCCCGAGATCCTCGAGACCCTACCCGCTCTCGCAGCCGCATTCCGGAAGGTTGGCGATGTCATTTGGGTACGCTCCCTCTACGAAGCCCCACAGTCGCTCTCGGACTGGAACTTCGGTGATCGCATCGTTCTAGAGAAAGAACCACCTAAGAGACACGCCGTACCCAAGACGGATGTGATTGAAGTTGGATCAGATCGCGATTCTCCAGAACCAGTCGATCGTGAAGCCTTTTTGTCCGGTCGTTCACCAATATGCTGCGTCCCGGCGTCATCCGGGTTTCAGTTCCCAGCTCCTCTCCTCGCCGCCATAAACCCAGACCACGATACCATATTGGATAAGACGGGATATTCTGCGCTGGAGTCGAAGGATCTTGTGCTTTCATTCCGCACGCGATTCGTGACAGAAGTCTATCTTTGTGGTAGTCTATCAAACGTCTCCGTTTATGCTACTGCTTTGGATGCCGTGCGCAATGGATTCTCCGTGACCTTAATCGAAGACTGTCTCGGATATCGCGAGTTTGGGCGTCATCGGGAGGCCATGCGCCGCATGGCTGATATACTGGGTGCAACTGGTCTCACCGCGCAGGAGCTTTATCAGGAGTTAGATTGGGAGGAAACAGATTCTATTGCACGGGGCCCACAACAGTTCAAGCGACCCGCGGGCGCGTCGATTGGTCTCGAAAGTGTTATGGATACATTGGGAGTGGAGAGCGAAGAGCCAGTCCACGAGGAGAGGCACGAGGACCAAAACGAGGATGCCGACGACGCCCCCATCACTCTTTCAGAGATTGCCTCTTTAACTCGACTACATCGAAACACGGCAGGGGCTGCCCGGGTTCCTGTCCAGGCGAACAAACATGTACGCGCGCGAGTGCGACGACCCAAGCGTCGTGAACCAACCCCTAGCGCTGGCGCGGGGACAGATGAGGCTCCTTCACACTCAAAACATACTTCAACTCCAAATCCACATTCAAACCAAAGCCCAAAACCCAAGGCTATCCCAGATCCGCACCTGGAGCCTGCGCTGAAACCAAATGAAGCTGTCATTGGGGAAGGCGACTCGCGCATCGTGTCAGAACTTGATATCCCCCAAGACTCCTTCGAGCGCACCCGGAATGAGGTTTCCTGGCAAAAGATGTATCATATGTCTGGCGAGGTACCTCGATTGGTTGCGGTGCAGGGCCAGATACAAGCTGACGGCTCTATCCCCATTTACCGACATCCTGCGGATGAGTCGCCACCTCTCAAATCATTCACAGCTACCGTTGATGAAGTTCGCGTCGCAGTGGAGAAAGTGTTGGGTCACCCATTAAACCATGTGCTGATCCAGCTGTATCGAGATGGACAAGACAATATCTCCGAGCACTCAGATAAGACATTGGATATTGTGCGAGGCTCTTTCATCTGCAATGTCAGTCTGGGAGCGCAGCGTGTGATGGTGCTCCGTACCAAGACCTCAGCAGAGCCCAAGGCAGAAGGAGAGTCTGGAAGAACCACACACCGTGTACCCCTTCCACATCGGTCACTTTTCATTCTTGGCGAAAAGACCAATATGCGCTGGTTGCATGGTATCCGACCAGATAAGCGCGCGGGTGACTTGAAATCTCCCGAAGAGAAAGCATACGGGGGTGAGCGCATTTCGCTGACCTTTCGATACATCGGCACCTATCTGAACCCCTTCAGCAATCTAATCTGGGGTCAGGGAGCTGTTGAAAAGTCTCAAGATGCTGCCCGCCCTATTGTTCATGGAGATCGTGAAAAGACAGACTTGATGATTCATGCCTTTGGCCAGGAAAATCGTTCTTCGGTGTTTGACTGGAATGCAGTCTATGGTGGTGGCTTTGATGTAGTCAATTTTGTCACAGCCTCACCAGTCCGTTTGACTTTAAGTGGAGACTTCGTGTCGGACCTTAGGGTCTGCCTTGGCTTGAGCGAGAATGGACATCGATACGAGCTTACTGATCCACAACAAATGGAAACCGACGCGAGCAATGATAGCAAGCGACCCATTTACTTTGCCCCCGATGGAACAGCTATTCATGGTGATCTGGCTATCCTGAAGCACCTGGCCTCGAGATCCACCGAGACTGCACCGGCGGGGGTTGATGTTTTAAAGGGTGGGAGCCATCTCTCCTGGACAGAAGATTTGTTGGAAGACTGGCGCGAGCATCGTGAAAACAACCCTGGTATCGCATTTTCCGGTGGTTTGCGTCATTGGGAACGAACATTGGATGGTCAACATTATCTGGGAGGAGCAGTTTTTGGTATTGATGATTGTGGGCTTTGGCCCGTGTTGCGAGAGATGGTACAAACTCAAGGTCCCTTTGGTGCCCGCTTCACAAACCTCAATCAATACTACCAGCGAGTTGAGAAACGGAGCATTGTTAAAAGAATCTTGGAGGAATCCCAAAGCGAGCGACCCGAGGCGCCTTGATGGCCCTTGACTATGATACCCATGCTTATATTTCTACCTAGTATCTATGGACATATGATGAAATTTGATGAAATTAGCAGCATTGAGCCAAGCTCACATTGATATTGTCTCCTACCGCTACTCCTAGTGATCTGTTATAACCTGAGGTGCCTTGTGCTTTACTTTGGTCTTACAGGCATTCTCCCCCGAAAGTAGTAGTGTTCAAGGCACTCTCCAACGCAACACCTCCACAAACAACAGCCTTGAAGAAAGCCTGAGCAACCACTAAAGCCCCCTCAGGACTAGTATGAGTATGATCGATCGGATAGTAAGCATCAACCACATCCGCTCCAAGAGTCTCATAAATATCCGCAACATAAGCCCAATGGTCCACATACGCCACACTCGCCGTCTCCGCCGCCAACTCAGCATACTCCACGAATCTCACAGGGTCATCAACGAACGTCCCCGTTTCCCAAGGATTATCTGGTGTCTGACTGGAGATGAGTACATTAGCGCCAAGCGCCGTGAACATGTTCGCTGCGTTCTCCAGGTATGCCGGGAAAGTCAACACTGTCTCGTTCACGCCGTCGTAGACAGTAGTGCATGTTTCGTCGCCGGTACCAGAACAGTCGGTCCGTCCGTTGTCCGTTGGTGTTAGAGATCCACCGTCATTGTGGCCGAATTCGATAATCACCCAGTCGCCGGATTGGACTTCGTCGGCGATCGCTGTGAAGCGTCCTTCGCGGGTGAAGGAGCGGGCACTACGGCCTGCGATTGCTTGGTTCGAGACGGTCCATGTTGTGTATGGTGTCACGAATTGACCCCATCCTACCCAGTGGTTTGTTAGTCTCGAATCTGTTTCTTTCCATTTGGATCAGTTAGATATACCCATTGTACCGCTCCCACCTCCACCGACAGCCATAGTTGAGTCTCCTGCGAGGTAGATCGTCCCACCAATGACGGCAGGGACGAACAAAGAGATATAAGGAGCTGCCTTCATGATGAATAGTAACAATATAGTTAAGCTTGATGGGCCTGGAATAAACTGCCCCAACGTGAAATCGCGACGCTTTTATACTCCTCTCCATACCACCAAGCTCACCTTAGACCATCATGATGCAAATAGACCTCGGGAGGATCCCGTAGGATACGCGGAAAATAAAGTGAATATACTCCTGCAGAAATGCATGTCATTGTCATTTGACGTGTGGACCCTCGGATCAATGGAGAACGAGGGTCCAATATGCGGATGAAGCGCATTAGCGGCAGACACGAAACAAGAATACGGGTAGATCACCGCTCTTGGCACTTATTTTGATTCATGGACTTCGTTTCGGCGATATGTACGGTCGAGACTCCTTGCCCAGTGGGGTAAATATTGACTTCGAAGAGTGAGGGGTCCACGGAGTATCATGGGTGGATGTGTGTGAAACTCGCTGTGTTTCGGGAAACTGGATGATTGTACACCGAGGAGTAGATTGAGACAGGAAGTATACCGATAGCATCATAGTAAGACTGTTTGAAGGATCATATTAGTAAATCCATGTTTGAGCATGACTCAGAGTCTCTTGCTAGACAGCCACTGACAGGATTAGAGCTTGAGATAGATTATTTCCATGGCCCTGGACAGTAGGGATGACTCGGAGCTGTCCACTAGTAGGTATCTGAGGCTTATGGACTATAAATTGGCACTTGAGATCTGGGGTAAAATACCCCAAAACCTGTCCAGATTCTAGGGGCACACTAACATTCTTAGCATAGACTTAAATGCTTCAGGGAGCTGTAGCTCAATATAACCTTCCAAACTGTGCCACTTCAACTTATACTTATCTATAAAAAATAATTTACTTCACCTCTATATTATCTTAAAAGTATCACAAGAAAATTAGAATACAAAAATTATTATTCATAAGGAAATATTAGTATCTTCAAGCAGGTAGAGATATTAAGTATGGTGGTAGTTAAAGCCTCAAGAACAAAACTGATAGGTGGCTGGTGTTGTTTGTTTGTCACTGCAAGGGTATGGGGGACAATTTGGGAGTCCAGGTATCCCACCACATCCTAGTAGCTCAGCGGGTTATCGTGTCTGTTTCATATACATTCTCAGACACAATGATACCATAAGACTAGATTTGGGACCTCCAAAGTTGTACCAACTGAGGGTTGTTCAGTAGCGTCAGCGAGCGTGAGACTTGCCTAAGGAGAACACCACTGTGAGAAAGCATGCAGCGGACTATGTGAAAGGCTTCTGCGGATTTTTTTATTTTTTGCCCTTTCTTTTGATACTATTCTTATATTTTAATCTATTTTATTGGATTTGTTATGATTTTTTGAAAGTTGAGGCTGGCATCGCGTCTTTGTTTTGAAGCCTCACTTGGTACATACAACGCGAAATCAGAAAGTCGTGGGTTCGATCCCTCGCCATATCATCCCTTTTATTTATTTCTAGAATAGTATTTAAGATATACTCTATGAAATAATAGTTTATTATAACAAATAAAATGAATGGAGAGAATAGCCGATTTACCTACAACGCTCTATCTATAAAAAACAACAACATGATATCTCAGGACTTCGATATCGCATCCATCATCTGCTTGAACAACTCATCTGAATCAGGCCCAATCGGGCTGGCCAATTCCAACGCCTCTTGGATATCACTAGGGGGATAGATCAATTTCTGATTGATATAGCACTTGACTTTCTTTGCCATATCGCCGGTCAACTTGATCTCTTTCTCCCACCCACCAGCAATAACAGCACCCCATGCACCAAGATCAAGACAGCAATTATATGCAGCTTGCTCATAGTCCACCAGCGGTTCCCCAAGAAGGTCAGCAGCGGCATTGTGTCCAGAGACACGTCCAAGTTGAAGAGCATGCTGACAGGACATCAGAGCGTAATGGCCATCGTTATCAGCACGGGCACATGCAGCATCACCAGTTGCGAATACAGACTCGACAGCCGGAACACGCAGATGCTTATTGACACGGAGGCGATTGAAGGAATCCCTTTCACTAGGAATTTGCTGCGTCAATGGTGTGGCACGAACTCCGACCGTCCAGATCGCCGTCTTGGTCTCGATTCGCTCCCCAGACGCAAGGACCACTGCATCAGCACAGATTTCTGCGACCGGTGATCCAAGTTTAAGCTCGACTCCGAGATCGTTCAAGGCATTCAATATGACAGGTCGAGGACCAGGACCGAGCTCAGGACCGACCTGATCCGCACTATCAACCAATACCAGTCGCGCGTTGGAGAGATGAGAGAGGCGTTTGGGTAATTCGGTGGTCACTTCGATTCCCGTGAACCCGGCGCCGCATACCACGATAGTATTGCGAGATGGGCTCTCGGGAAGGGATGCGAGGCTCTGAAGGTGGCTATCGAGCTTCGAGGATGAGCTCAAGGAATCAACGTTGAATGAGTTCTGGTCGATTCCGGCCACACTTCGAGGAACCATGACTGAGCTACCGGCTGCTAGGATCAAGCGATCATAGCTAATTGTTGAGTCGATACCCTCGCCGGAGCGGATACGGACAGTGTTTGTCTTTGAATCAATGCTCTCTGCAGTACCAGAGACAAAATCCACGGCTGCAGCCTCAAAAATCGGACCCAATGCGTGGGTCATTTGAGATGGATTGGCTTCGTACAGACGTGGACGCATGACCAAGGTTGGCTCTGGTGCGATGACAGTGATGTCAAGACTACTCTCGTTGTTCGTGAGAGTAGCTAGTCGTCTAGCAGACAGTGCACTCCAAACGCCAGCGAAGCCAGCACCGATGATGACGAGTTTCTTTGCCATTGTTGAATGGTTGACGAGATGGTCAATTCAAGTTCTTGAATGTCTTTGCAGGTGGATGATGTATTTGAATTAAATACTATGGTGATGATTTATGTGCAGTCGTGTCAATGGTCTTTTATACATATGATCACAAATTTCAATACATCACGGCAAACCGGCCTTCAAACCAGCCCGATTATACCGATTACCGAGTCCGAGTTGACGAAACCCTTAATCTAAGCATTCGCAGCTTGAAGAACGGGGTCTCATCCCTCAAGTGGATACCCGAGTTCCCGGATACCCGCATTGCATGACAACCGTGAACTCATCCACCATCATACTAGTCCCAATTCTCTCAGATATGACTGAAAATAACTCATCAGAAAGACATGGCAGAGCTACGCGATCATCATTAGCATGTCTGCCTTGTCGTTCCCGCCATTTGAAATGTGACGCCAAGCGACCGCGTTGTACCCGCTGTGCGGAATTCGCCAGGGATTGCGAGTATGCACGATCGCGGCGGGGAGGACTCGACAGAGCAGCTTTGGCAGAGCGACGAAAAAGACTCGCGACAACTGATGACTCAGGAATAGCCAGTAGCCCGAGCCCGCAACAGTCGGCGGGTTCTCAGGGCCAGCATGAGTTTCCGACAGGAATTCTTGAGATGGACCTGTCTCATAGCTATGGGTTGCTTGATGGGTTTAGTGTTGCGGGTACATCTTCCAGTACAGACACTCCAAGCACAATTCA
This sequence comes from Penicillium herquei, assembly GCA_039634405.1. Taxonomy (NCBI): domain Eukaryota; kingdom Fungi; phylum Ascomycota; class Eurotiomycetes; order Eurotiales; family Aspergillaceae; genus Penicillium; species Penicillium herquei. Next base: position 3,383,890 of record CP098390.1, read on the forward strand.
ATTGCAATGCAGCAATCTTGATGGAGACTCATTGATTGACGCCTACTATAATAACTTCCACAAATTTCATCCTTTCATGTTACCCCGACGGCACTTGGGAAGGGTTTATCAGGAATCGGGCCAACAAGCTACTCTCAATGCGCTCATCGCTGCTATGCGTTTGGTTGGGAATGTATACAAGTCCCGAGAATTATCAGCACCACTAAGAGATCACGCCGAAGCTTCATTTTTACAGCTACTTCCAACGGATCCTGCCATAGTACAATGCCGGCTGTTGTACTCTATGGTACTCTTCTGGAATGAGCATAAAAATGAAGCAAAGATGCAGATGGATCTTTCAATCCGAACCGCTTGTGAACTGGGAATGTTCCAGCGAGAATTTGCAGCCGACCATGGTGGCCAAGATCCTGTAATCCAGGAGTGTTGGAGGAGGACATGGTGGATGTTGTATACAGTGGACGCTTATTATGCTGGGACTTTGGGGACTATGCATTTCGAAGTTTTTGATATAGATGCTACGGTGGATTTGCCTTGTGAAGAGTCGGAATATGAACTTGGAGTAAGTCAAATTCTCGTTCGCAATTTCTCACACAAGCTCACCTAGTTACAGGAGATCCCGCAACCCAAGACATTACAGGAGTTTGATTGTCGTGAGTTCGCTCCTGATGATACTATCTTCTCCTCGTTTGCGTATCTCATCGGTGCTGTGAGATGTGCGGCGTTGGCAATATCTATGGGTCCCAAGATCGCCGCGAGCGATGACTCGCCACGCATAATACAAACTGCCGACTCCTCATTGAACGGCTGGTTACTCATGCTGCCCAAAGGTCGCAAGCAAGTCATGAATAAAGCAGGAGAGATCGATGAACTGATGTTTCAAGCACATTTGCTTATTCATGTGTAAGTTTTCCATGAAGACTCAGATTACTTGTTTGACTAACGCATCTCCAGAGCAACAATTGGTTTGCATCGGCCATATTCAGATCTCAAGTTTAACCCAGTGGAAAAAGCCTCGAGCTGCGCCAGGGAACCCCCGCAAGATACGCCCACACCGGATCTCGTGAATGTACACACCGTACGAGTTCTCCGATCCGTGGAGGCACAGATTCGATTACTAGCACTTCCTACTCGCCACTTTAATCACACACCATTCACGACCTGCATGGTCAGTGAAGGAACATTGGCCTTGCTCTCAGCCTGCAAATTTCTATTGAAGGGAAAGGAGCTAAGCATTGCAAGAGACCAGATCCGCATGACTATCGGATGTCTCAAGGCACTTGCTGAGCTTTGGCCGCGAACAGCAAGAAATGTGCGAGAGATCCAGACTATTGCGCAGCATGTTCTTGTGGTTGGATCTCAGGCTCAGCCTTTGAATGATAGGCAAAGGTCTCAAGATGCACTAGAATTTTCTAGTGCAGGTCAAAATGGAATGTTGGGATCGGATACTGGGACTTCGAGTGACGATTTTAATATTTTGCCTTCTTTGGGATCTATAGATGATCTATGTGGATGGTATAATATTGGCGACCTGAATCCTAATATTTCGTGGGAGAGCTAGGGTCTCAATAAAATAACAGAGACTCAAAAATCATAATAATTATTCAATTCCTCTTAGTAAAATGGTGTGAATAATATTTGAAGCCAACTGCCTCAATGCAATATCGGTAGTAAAAGGTCATTCGCAAAAGATAGAAGCCTACAAACAGCGAACTGCGAGAAGAACTTGACTCACTCAAGATTAAAACTATTTGGAAGGTTTTTTTGAATCTAAATGTCAGTAGATCGATCCGTTTGAGCCTAAATTGAATCATCGTAGCCACTGGCAGCAGTTACAGGCAAGAGTTCAACCACGTCGGGTACCCGGGTACCCGAATTCCCGCCACTGGCGACTTGAAGCTGACCGGCAACCCATGAAACCCGATACTCTCCCTCCGCCAGATATGATGTGATCGAACTGAAAGACTCATATATAAGCCATCCTGACTTACTGGTCAGCGTATATCAGAAAATCCACAAGTCTTATTTGAAGAACAACCAACCCATAACCACTATGAAAGCTGTTCAAATCCTGGGCGATGTTTCGTCCCCAAATATCTTCTCCAACTATTCTATGGAGAAACCAGAGGTCAAAGACTCAGAGATTCTCATCCGAGTACACGCTGCTGGAATTACCGGCGACGAAATCATTTGGCCTGAACCGTATGCCTCCGCCACCCGAATCCCAGGACACGAAATATCGGGTACTGTCTCAGCCCTTGGACCCGATTACGATGGTCCGTTGAGTATCGATCAAGAAGTCCTTGCCTTCTCACATGCAGACCGAGGACAGGGACAGGCGGATTATGTGGTCTGCTTGCCGAATGAAGTGGCCTCAAAGCCTACTTCGATATCCCATGCTCAAGCTGCGGCGTTACCTATCCCTCTTCTCACAGCGTGGGAGGCATTAACTGACCATGCAATGGTTAAGTCCGGCATGAGAGTCTTTATCACTGGCGCATCTGGTGCGGTTGGTATTATGGCTGTTCAACTAGCGAAGAAATTATCGAGTGCCTATGTCATTGCTCTTGCCTCTCCTCGGAATCATGAGATGCTAAAGGGACTTGGTGCAAATGAAACGTTGGATTATAATGTTTCAGGCTGGGAAAAGAGTGTGTTGGGAGTTGATGTCGTCTTTGATACTGTGGGAGGAGAGGTCTTGGCCAAGACCTGGGAATGTGTTAAGGACGATGGAGTGATTGTCACAGTTGGAGATCCTGCGCCGGATTGGGCCTTTGGAGGAGGCGATGCCCCTGAGTCTGTTCAGTGTCCGAATGTTCGATATGTTCATTTTATTGTGTCCCCAAACGCGAAGCGGATGGAGGATGGAGGTGAGATGGTTGCTGCTGGGTCTTTGACGACGGTGGCAGTCAAGCGATTCCCTTTTAATGAAGCAAAGGCGGCATGGAACTATGCGCAAAAGAGAAGCAGAGGAGAGAAGGCTGTCATTGATTTCATCGAAGAGAATCAGTAGTCATGTTCTAATGCAGCACTTTCCCATGTTGAGAGTTCCATTGTTTCATCAATTCCCTATACATCCATTTGAAATATGGTGTCTATATAAGACCAAATTAAGAATAAAATCACTTGTAGAGAACTTTGTAGAGCACTGGTTTATGTGGTCATTGGGCATTTTAGAGTAGGCTTATCAGAGTAGAGGAACTCAGGCTGAAGCGGACATACTAGTATATCACGGTGACACTTTCTAAGATCTTTCTCGTAGAGAGGGGCGTGAATCTATGGCCCTTACAAACTTGAAGAACCTTGAAGCTCGAAGAATTAATTTACGTTAACGAAGTGATGGCAATATGGGAATTCTATTTTTAGTCTTCTTTCTACTTCTACATACTTCACTTTCCTCTACCCCCATTTGAAAACCTTCATACTTCCTGAATGAATCTCTGCCCCTTCGCAGGACTTTGAGTTGAAGGTGATCTGATATCAAGTATCTCAGACTACCCATTGACCTCCTTCTCTTCAACCTATCTCAGCTTTTCACCTCATCCAAAAATTCTCACCCACTTCATTCAACGCAGCACAGTTCACCATGTCGTGCGATAAAAGGCGCGATATCGTCGACAATTCATTTCCAGACCTGGAGAGATATGTCAAAGTCTACAAAGACTTCCATCAGTCTCCAGAGCTTTCACTGCGAGAGACCAAAACTGCTTCTATTGTGGCAACGCTCCTGGAGGAGAATTCATTCATAGTTCAAGATGATTTCGCTGGCAGCGGTGTGATAGGAACTTTCTTCAACGGCCCTGGAGAAACTGTACTGCTGCGGGCTGAACTGGATGCTCTCCCAATCAAGGAAGAAACGGGTCTGCCCTACGCCAGCAAAGTTAAGCAGATTGACGTGGATGGGATTATGAAAGGAGTGATGCATGCTTGCGCACATGATATGCATATGACATGTCTTTTGGGTGTGGCAGAACTCCTGACAAGTAGCTGGCAGGAATGGTCTGGTACTGTCGTCGTCCTCTTCCAGCCAAATGCAGAGCCACTCGGTGGTGTGATGGACATGCTCGCAAGCGTACTTTTCAGAAAGATTCCATATCCTAACATTTGTCTTGCTCAGCATTGCGTGCCTATCAAGAGTGGGACAATTGCGGTCAAGCCAGGGCGTGTGCTAGGTTGTTTGGACTCCCTGGATGTTCGTGTTTATGGACGTGGAACACATGTGGCTACGTCACAGCTGGGGGTTGATCCGGTACCTCTGGCCGCTAGTATCATTGCCAGGCTGCAGACTATAGTCGCATGTGAAATGGATCCGAAGGAGCACGTCGTCATTCGATCTGGGGAGTTCCGCAGTGGTACTGATGTTAGCATCATTCCAGATTACGCCGACTTCAAAGTTGACGTGCGCTCCTTCTCGGAAGATACCCAGAAGCTAGCTATAGCTGCTATCAAAAAATTCATACGGAAAGAGTGCGTCGTCTTTGGCTCGCCCATTCCTGCCCGGATTTTGACGACCTTGAGCTGCCCAGGAACCGACAATGATGAAGAGGCAACTGGCCGATTCATTCAGACCTTGAAGGACTACTATGGAGACAAAGCCTCGGAAGTTGTGCAAGAAATGTCGCCAGACATCGTTGCGGATGATTTCCCTCTTCTAGCTCTAGAGTCTGATCAAGAGCCAATGCCGTATATCTACTGGAATATCGGATCAACTGACCCGCAGCTATGGGATGAGGCAAAGAGAGAAGGCAGACTGCACGGCTTGCCATCTCTTCATACTGCCCAGTATGCACCGGCAATTGAGCCAACTCTGAGAACTGGCATCGAGGCACTAGCTTTGGCTGCTCTGACATTTTTGACCCTCAAATGAAGCATTTATATCAATTTTTGATACTAAATTGGACCTCATTCACAAAATAAAAGTACTGGCATGATTTTTATGTTATTCTTTTCAAAATGCGTGGTGAGCAATGCTATTGAATGGCGAGCAGAATGGTTTTGAACCTTCAGATTGAAGAATTTGGAAATTTGCTGCATGTTAGGATACAAGATTGATACTGAAAAATGGACCAAGTTGCTAGCGTTTAAAGCTTCTCAAACGTAGGTTTTCGCTTCTGAATCCCAGACAGCAGGGCAGCGGCCACATCCTTAGTCTGTAAAGCCGCTCCATTCCACACACCTGTATACCGTAACCCATCCTGGACCGAGTGGTCGCGGGAGTAATTCAAGATCTCCTTAGTTCCTTGAACTGCAACAGGACTCTTGCTCGCAATAAGCGAAGCCATCCCCAGTGCCGCGGAAACAGTCTCCTGCTTATTATCGTAAACACCATTTACAAACCCAACACGCAGCGCTTCATCGGCACCAAAGACCCGCGCCGTTAGCGCCACCTCTTTCACCCACCCATAGCTCCCAACAACCTTGGGCAAACGGCTCAATGTACCAATATCAGCTGCAATGCCGATATCCACTTCCTTGACGGAGAACTTCACATCGCGCGAGCATAATCGTACATCCGCCGCTGTAGACAAATCGATCGCAAGTCCAAAGCTGTATCCATGCATGGCGACAATAACAGGTTTCTCGCATCTCTCAACAGCAGTAATGCAGCCTTGGAACTCGGCGATATGGCGACGGAACGCTGTAGCCTTGCGCGCCACATCCTGTGGTGTTTCTTCCCCGGAGAGAACGGCACCCTGGGATGCAGCCTTGACATCGAGACCCGTGGTAAATGCTTTATCACCTGCGCCGCTGAGAACGATCGCGCGGACGTTGGGATCTTCGGAAAGTCGGTCAAAGAGCTGACCCATCTCGAGCCACATGCTGGCCTGATTTTAGTGATGTCATCGGCATGGAGATGAGCGAGATACTTACGCCTCGATGAAGGAATTCATCTTCTCAGCTCTGTTGATTTCGACATGGGCGACATATGGCCGGTCGGCTGCGAAGGTGACTTTGAAGTGCTTGGGCGTGTATTCTTGCGTCATAGTTGCTGGATTTGATGGGTGATCGGGTATAGAAAGGAGGGAATTGGGGTTAAGTTGGAGAGATAGATTTTATTGTACGAATAATGGAGAATTATTCGGTTGTGTTATTAGGCGTTCAGTCAGGCGTTCAGGGAATTTGGAGAAGCTTTAATTGATTATTAACCAGTGTTCTCACGAGCTAGGGGGCCACGGGGGAGAGCTGCAGCATAAATATTTTCGGCTCTGAAAATGAGCCTCGGTCCGGATAAGAGTCCTTATCGCCCCGCATACTGTGGGGAAGTATAAGGGTGACACTACATAAAATGCAGTATATACTCTACGTCTACTTCTATTGGCAAAGAATCTTGGGATAATGAAAAATTCAATTGAGTCTTTAAGACTTGACTAATCGCAATGATAAAACCCATCCTCCAACGAAAGAATAATGAAACCCCGGTAACTCCATCCGGCCATGCTATCAAAACAAAATCATTGCGAAGTCGTAAGAAGCGTCACGTCATGCGCAGAAATCGGCAAATGGACGCATAAGAAAGGCAAGAAGACCAATCCTTTACTGGATAACAACCTTCTTGGCAGCAGTAGCGTTGGCCTTGGGAACGTGAATGGAAAGAACACCGTTCTTCAGGCTGGCCACGACGGCATCCTGGTTCACCTGGGAGGTGAACGAGAAAGTACGTCGGAACTCGCCAAAAATGCGCTCGCGAGCCCGGTAGCGGTGAGAGTCCTTGTTGACATGAGCTCGGTAGCGGTGGGAGTCCTTCTTGACATCCTTCTTGTCATTCTCAGTCTTGTTGGCATCCTCAGACTTCTCGGTCACATTCTCAGGCTCAGTGTGGTCATACTTGCGCTCGGTACGACCCTTGATGACGAGAGTCTGGGAGTCGGAGAATTCGATATCAATGTCTTCCTGGGTCAGACCGGGGAGTTCACCATCAAGGTGGTAGGCGTCCTTAGTCTCGCGGAAATCGAAGCGGGGGTTGACGATGAATGCGCAAGACGCCGCAGGGTCGTCGAGGCGCTGCTGCCGAAAGGCCAAGGCTTCGAGGAGGGGCTCATAAAGCTCAGCCAGGGTAGGTTGGCGGGCACTTGGGCACATAAGGGGGAACATTTTGAAGCTTGGATTGTTCACAAGAGGATTGAAAGTAATGGTTGGAAGCTGGAAGCTTGAAGCTTTAGAAGAAGAGGGATGTTTGTTGTGAGAAGGAGAGAAAAAAAGGGAAGAGGGAGACGGGGTTTTTATAGTGGACAAACACCGGAATCTTCCACTTGATATCTGTCACTTGAATCATCTGGAACTTGCCAGCTATCTGTAGCAACTTCTCTTTGACTCTTCATTGTGTTTGCCAACCCCGGTCTAGTTGATGCTTGTAGATCCTAGTATTGAGTGGATCCTTCTCCACGTTTCCATGATTACATAAGGCATCTAGATCGCTGCCCAGGTGCCAGGTGCACCAGGGAATAGCTTCAGGCTATAGGATTCAGTTTACTATGTTGTTAAATAGTTTAATCTCTGTCAAGTGAGAAGCAAGTACCCGTACGGAAGATAAGGCATCTAGGCAGGGCCCTGTGCAGAATGCAAGAGAATATCTACAAAGGCATGTGACGTTTATTCATTTGGACGATCCTCGCAATATGAAATGATAGATCAAAGAATTTGAATGCATTCTTAGCTTTTCAAAAATATCCGCCAGGCATTGTAGGTACATGGACCTAGATGTGTATATTATGGTGTCACTAAGTCCCATAGTGATCCTGATGGAGGTAGTATGTAGCCTTCCCATTTGTGACCTGTGTCTCCGCCAGTCATGATGCATTAATCATTTGTCTGTGAAGCAATGCCGTAAAATTGATTCCAAATTTTAGGTTGACGGTATTAAGGCGCTGTAGAGCTGATCGCGTGACATAAGCACCGTGAGAGCAGGGGCTTGAGATTCGATTTCATGGAAAGGCCCTAAATCGATCTAGGCGAGAAGGCGGTGTTCTTTGCTCATGGAATGGGGATGAAGTATTGCCCTGGGAAGGGAGGGCGAATATTGAGGGAGAAATCTGACGTGAACGTGTCTGGGTCTAGTAATTTCGGGGGAGGACAGCGGTAGGGTCGCAGTAGGTCTGTGTACGGTCGCATTACTCGGAGTCGGATAAATCAAGCAGCAGCATCTTCTCATCAAGATCCTAAACACACGTATGTTAGCTATGCTCATGGTCAGGGTGCAGTCTGCATAAACCGCCCAGAGATGTAATATGCAAGACTTGGTGATCACGTACACGGTCCAGACGAGCCTTCAAGTTTTCAAGCTGGCTCTCCTTAATGACCAGATGGTTGTCGTCATCCAGATCCTCCACAATGTAGTCATGTCGTTCCTCGTCGTACCTGAGGATCATCGCTTTGATCGAAGGATCGCATTGGATGAGAAGACCTGAGGTGGCTCGTTTAGACATGGGAGAATTTATAGGATATAAGGGGATAGGTTACCTTTAACAGCACGCGGCATTTTGAATGACAGATGTAGCAGACACAGCAATTTGCTCCAGAGAATGCGGGGTGAAGAATGAAAGGGAGGGTGTGAGATGAGAGGTGAGCTATCATTCAAAGAAGCTGCTGTGCAGGCATTCAGGCACAAAAAAGTGGATTAGATAAGCACCTCCAACGCCCGCCCGTGGATTAAAGACGACATTTTGCCACTTTTTTAATGATTTAGGTAGTCTGTTTATTCAGAGCTATGGTATGGGAATGACTTTTATAATATAGTTGAATCCTCAAGTGGTCTCATCCTCAAAATCCTCTTCTGTTTTGTGATCCGGTGTCCACCCAGTTCCCGCCTGAACGACTGCGGATGCCAATGCCACTACACAACCAGCCATAAACAGCATTCGGAATGCATGCTCAAAGCTTTGTTTCGCGATCAAGTGCTCAATTCCTGTCAGTTTTCCCACGGTAGCAGGACTACCGAGGAGGGTGCGCACTAAATCTGGCTTTGGTGGAAGTCCATGCTGAGAGAATCCCTCGTCCAATGCTCTTTTCAGGATTCGGGTGAAGAAGCCTCCGCCAATGGCAGATCCGAAGCTCCCTGCGAAACCCCGGAACGTGGTGAAAAGCGCACTGACAATGTAGTGGCGCTTGGGATTGGTAAGATATAGCAAGTGGGAGAGTGTATAATTAACCAAAGCGCCGGCGAACAGTCCGTTCAAGAATGTCATCGTCATATACAGAGTTGCGGGTGAGTCCTCTGATGATAGAACTGCGAGAGTAGCGGTGACGGCGGCGAAGCAGACGAAAAACACCAGAGATGAACTAGGATGAGGAGTTAATCTCTGGACCTCATTGATCCCGCGTGGAAGGAGAACTTACAAGTAGTAACTGCCTGCTTTACGAATATGAAGCCATCCTACAAGCAACCCACCACTGCCGAAGCCTGCATTTGTGGGAATGAGGATAAGACCTGCTGAGGCTGGAGCCCACCCACGGACTGCAATTGCATAGGATGGAGTGAAGAAAACAACGGCCCACCTAGCCATCATCATACCGACACCGGCAAGAGACGATAGCAACACACCGCGATTCAAGAGAATTCGAACTGGTATAATTGGTTCTTGGGCCCATCGAGACTCAATGAAATAGAAGACAATGAGAAGTGCTGCTGATACTGGAATAGGCCAAATGACAATCTCCGGCGCCGCTAAGCTGGTTAGAAACAAGACAAATGCACTGGTCTGTATATCGGTTAGCAGAAGCAGCTTGTTTGCTGTTTGACAAGACTTACCAGTGTCAAGGCGCCGGCATAGTCTATACGGGCAAGACTCGCGAGCATATTTCCTGACGTTACTGAACTGCCATCATTTGATGGCGGTGGAATAGCCCAGAAGAGAAGGGGAGCAAGACATAACGCAATAGGCGCTTGGATCCAAAAGATGACGCGCTATATCAGCATCAGCAAGTTATTGCGAGTCTCGAATAGTTCTCGTGAATAACATACCCATCCCATTATCGGAGTCAAAAGACCAGCCAGAACAGCGCCCGACGAAACTCCTGTTGTATAGCCAGAGCTAATAAGCCCGATCACGAGTCCTCGCCGTTTGGCGCTCGCGAGGTCCAGCGCTAAGATGATCGTTATACTCATTAACCCACCACATCCCCAACCCGAAACAGCACGTCCCAATAGGAAGAATCCTAATGAAGGTGCAGCGGCAGTAATGAAAAGACCAATTGCCAGAACGACACTCGAGAAAACGAGACACAGTCGTGCTGTGAAAATGGCGGACAGTCGTCCAGCTAGTGGAGTGACACTCGAGCTTGCAATCTTTATGACATTAGAACCCAAGTTTCTTATCTCCATTCTCATCAATCAATTTACCATGAATGATGCAGTGAACCAGGTTGCCTGGTCATAGGCATCTAAGTCAGCGGCAATTTCGGACTGGGCGGTTGTCATCATAGAGATATTGGTAGCTAGTAGAAACGTAGTAAGTTAGCACATCGTCTTATTCATAGAATCATAGATCTATCTCATCCCGACCTTGAATGAATATGAGAAGAGCCATTAAAACGACAATTCCAGTAATTCTTGGACCACTCAGGCTGGAAATCGCGTCATGTTTGGGTGTTGTTGGCGCAATGAGCGGTGTTTGCTCAGACGCTGTTTGGTTTTCAGTATCTGCCATGTTGGTATTGCTTGAGATGCTTGAGCCGATTGTAGAATGGTAAAAGAAGATCCATTGTGACTCAAGTTCACAAGTAGCCTAATGATTATTATGATTAGAGCCAAAACAGGGATTTGTCGGAGTTAAGCGGATAGTGAAATGTGCATTTCTAATCAATTAATCAGATGGATTGGGATTAGGTAGCGTTAAGGCCCCCGCTTCCCCCGGTAAATGCCATGCGAAATGCGATAAGACCGTTGGGATCCTCACTTGGCTAGAATGGTCGATTCCAATGCTATCTTTGGGAATTCTTGAACATTGAGACTCTCGAGTGTGGATAATTGACAGAATGTCCACTTCCCCGCTCATGTTTCATACAATCTAGCTCTAAGTTGAAGTCATCTACTAAAATTTTGATGAAGTAATTCATTAGTCTTCTTCTCCAAAGTTGGAAATGAAATCCCCTTTCTGGGATGAACAACGCATAATACGGTGGAAGTCAATCCCTGGCCCACAAGCTTGATTACCAGTGGCTAGATTTGGTGAACGTAACATCGCCTCGCTATTCTTGTCTGGTACTAGTCCATTATAATCCAGTAGAAGCGTGATAAATATTCTTTCAAATAAAATGATAGGCTATCTCCTGCATTTATTGTTGTACAGTCAAGGAGATGTGTTGGTATAGCTCGCCTAAGGCCCAGGCACATGCATAGGATCATGCAGTCTGAAATAAGGATGCCCAATTTTGCTTAACACGAGTGATCACTTTCTTCAGATCTGCAGCATCACCTGAAGGCTCTGACTCAGACCATCTTTCTGTCTGCCAACCGAGTTCGAAACTCATAAGTGTATCCTGGAGCGCAGTACCATTATAGGACGAAGCAGGGGTCGATTCTAGATATTCAATGAAGATCTTCCATCGTGGAACATAATATGACGACAAAAGCCCACCCCACTGCTTGGAAGCGTAGTCTGTGATCTCGCCACTGGGACCCCAAAGGGTGATTTGATTTCGTGCATTATACTCCAGATAAGCTGCCTGGCTTCCATTGCCTTGAGCCCAGGCTAGAGCAGAGTCAATCCAAGTTGAGAAGCGAAAATTTTCATTCGTCGAAAGAACCGAGTCCAGGTCTGTTAGGAGCTCGATGATTTTCTGTCCTTGTTGCGAAAGGGTAGAACTCTTGGGGTTGGAGCTATTCCATGTATTGATCAAGTTCTCATATAATGGAATGAAAGCATTTGCCATGACCTGGCGCGTGATGTCCACCATGTCGTGTTGGTATGCTGGATTCTCCCATAATTTGGAGTTCGAAGTGCCGGCCTCGTACGCAGACTGCCACGCTTGAATAACAACTGATGGGCTGTATGTCAGTTCAGTGCCATGGGAACCAGTAACATTGACAAGACCGTCAACGTCGGGCTCGAGCTCAAAGATGGACTTAATCACAGCGGTGATCGCTGTTAGGTCGGTGTTATCATAGACAGTTGTTCGCATAGCTTCCCATGCATCGTAAAGCCCCTGAGGAACGGACCCGGAGCCAGCATATCGACTTGTCACCCATTTTCGAAAATATTCCTTGGTATTGATTGGTGTTTTTGACCAGGCCTGATCAAGAAGCAAATCATAAACGATTTCATTGCCTTCTTGCCCCTCGGGGCTCAACCCGAAGCCAACCATATTGGAGGACTCAGTTAGGGCCTGTGAAGAGTTCTGCGTGATATTCGATATCTGGCCGTAGAACCCCATGTTCCCGCCATAGTCATGCAGCTGACACCAAATCCACGGCTTTCCATAGTAAGAGTCAGTCCGACGCCACTGAGGTTCAGACTCCGAGAATAGATCCAAGATTAACATGTCGTCGTCATCCTCGACACCAGAGAGGTAGGCCTCCACCCGCTCATCGGTCCAGAAGTCGGAGGCACTGTAGAACAGCCAGCCTTGCATCATCCAGATAGCTTCCGGGTCTACATTCTTCAAACTCTGCCAAGTAGTGCTGGTCACATTGCGCAGATAATCCAGATCACCTGAGGAAGGATTCATTTCGTTATACTGATCTAACGTATAAACGTGTGTGATGTTCCCATAAGCATCCTGCTGTTTACGCAGAAAGCTACTCTGCATCTCAGTAAAGTGGTTATCAAACGGCTCCAGGAAGGTATCGTTAGAATAGCGAATTGGAAATCCACCCCAATCATCCGACCGGACGATACTGGCATCAGGGTACACACGAGTGATGTTTTCAGGGACAAAGCCTGTAAAAGCAGGAAGCACAGGTGTCATTCCAAGTTCGACCATGCGACGCACAATCTTTTTCTGAAGGGCGAATTGCTGCTCGATCCATGATCGCGGTAGATCACCACCCCATGAGCCTTGGATATTTCCAAATCGGTTCCATGCTTGGAAGGCTGGCCCACTTAAGAAAGTAGCAATCTCAGCCTCAGTTAGACCAATTTCTTCGAACACCTCTACCATAATCTTCTCGGCGCCGACCCATGCAAGGGGGAGGTTGATGCCGCGGAGGGCCATCCAATCGAGCTGCGTCTCCCATTCTTCCCATGACCAGAATGCCGTCGTATAGGAGAAAGTGACTAAAAAACAGGTGTTATTATATGGACGCTTGAAAAGCTCATCGGTTTAGGCGTACCAGTGTTAAAGTGGTATCTCCAAGGAACAGTGCTCGAGCCACGGATTGGTGAACTAAGGCGAGGTAGCTTAGCAGGAGCCTGATCCAATCGACTGCCGATAAACCACCAGATATCGACGTGAACAGCGTCAGTTAAATAGCGATGGAGACTGATTATTATCAGTAAGCATGTCCAATCTCGGAAGAAAGCCGATGTTATGAACCTACCCGGACGAAAGAGCACTGAGGGAGGTTCCCTGAACGACAATGGTGCCGTTTGATGAGCTCTGAACCATGAATTGATCATAGCCATCATCGCCTCCAGTGATATTTGACACCAGGTTAAATTGAAAATCGCCAACATGGTCCGGCAGTCTCCGCTTGACAAGGCTGTATAACCCGTCGGTGGACTGTGTTGCCGCCACCCCCGACGTGATAAGCAGCCCTGTGAACAATTTCTTCCACAGCATAGCAGCTCTTCAAATGCTAAAAATCTCAAGTTGAGTGTGATTGAAGAAGTATGTATGAGAAACAAAGCTAAGCTTATTTATACTCTACCCCTGACTGTTCTAGAATACGAAAACACCACTGTAGCATGTCCCCTTGCTACCCCCGCATCTACGGCGCACGCACTGCAACGATCGAATCCTACATATGTCGATCTGCAACTTCATCCCACGCTTGACCGAAATGCAATCTCAATTGTTCTATAAACATAGATATGAAAAGTGGGGGTTTATTGAGCCACAAAATCCTGTTGGCCCTTCAGAGCCTTTGCCAGTATATCGGGATACCATCGCTGTCCAACATCCTGATGACTCGTTATCCGAGCGATAAATGTGCCTTCGCCAATCTTTGTTTTGAACATGTCGTTGAATGTCGCTTCAGCATCGGATTTGACTTTCTCATCCTTCACAAGGTCTCGAATATGCTCTGGAATGACTAGATCGATTGTGTCGGCGGAGAGATCGAGGCTGACTCCTTGGAAAAATGGGAATGAAAATCGCGCTCCAAGGGGATTGCCATCAGAGTCGATGAAGTTTTCTTTTCGCAAAGAAACACGATGGGTAGTCGCTGTACAAACGCCTCCAGTCAATGCCTCGAGCGCTCGGCCAATGTTCACCACGAAGGAATCTGGGATTGGTGGAGCAGGGATCCATTGACCTGCTTTATTCTGTACCTCTAACCCATGGTGTGATGTGGCTTGGAGAAGAAAAGTCATGAAGCCAGAGTCTTTGTGAGGGCCAACTCCCTGGAATCCAGACTCCGAGTCGTGGGAGAGTGGCGGAGCAGGGTATTTGATTAGTTTGAGTTTATGTTGCTGGGGAGTTTCAAAGGCTTGATTCAATGCCGTTGCTGGGAGATCCAAAGCCTCTGCAATAAGCTCTGTGAATGATGATGCCAGTTGACTGACTTCGGCCAGGTATTCCTCGAGAGTGTCGCGAAATCCCGGAACTGAGGTTTCATCTGGCCACTGCAATGACAGTCAGTGGTTGTAAGTTACTGTGAATAATTCCAAATTATACGCACCTGATTAGGCCCAACGATGTTTCTATATAAGGGCTCATCAGGACCAGGAGCTGGAAGCTCGGTACCAAACTAGCATCCAGGTTAGTAAATTCCCGACACATAATAGACACAGGACTCACATCAAATTGCTCGCGATGGTCAGATTTTAGAGCTGTGATCTCGGCCCCAAGTCTAGAGTAGCCCAGGAAATGGGGATTATTGACCATTTCAATCTCTAGCTTCTTTTCTATAGGCAACTCGAATAGTTCTAATCCCTTCTTGATAAGAGCAGATCGAAGATTGGGTGAAACAGACGGCCGTTGCAGGTAGAAAAAGCCAACATTAATTAATGCATCCCGGAGCTGTGCTAGAAAGGCAGGTTTTGTTGAGGGTGATAGGGAAAGAGAAAAGTCGAGGACAGGGATTGAGGTAAAAGCAGTAGAGTGCAAGTCGGTTCGTTCCATCTAATACGGTCAGCAAAATTCCGAAGTCAATGTCCTAAAGGAGATCCCATCCATACCATTTTGGTAATAAAATTAAGTCTAAGGTCGAGTAGTTTTGAGGAGTTGATGCTGAATTCGTAGTTGTGGCCGCCGTCAAGTAGTAGTTCCGCTTCAACATATGACGAGGCTGTGAAGAGTTTCGAGACTCTATCGAATCTTGGTCTGGCTTCAATTCTTCCCCACCAAGCTATTTCGTATTCTGCAGCCAGATATTGAACGGGCACCTGTTGGATTCAGCATCGTGTACAATGTGACAAATGACGTAAGTGGGGAGTACCTTAACTGATGGGAATATTTCGTTTACCAAGCGATCATGCCACTCAATCTCTTCGTACTCATCAATCTCAGCTTTCACAGCTAGAAACCAAAAGTTAGCCTGGTTCAAGTTCTGTTATTTTCGGTCAAGTTTCACAGGCCATACGTTTTTCAGATGTCGCGATAAGTGCGTCAGCAGTAAAGAGGTTCTCGTCAATGTACTTGATTGGACCAAACATTCGAGTGAAGAGCGACTTGGTCTCCTTTTTAACCGCGCGCTGCCTCCCTTTGGGTGCGGGGTTCTCTTCTTGAAATAAACCACTTTTTGTCGGCGATGGCACAATGCCTAAAGCGCCCACTCCGAGCAGGGGGAACGGTAACTCTGATTGGGCTGCGATGGCGAGCGTCGTGGCCCCTCCGAGTGAGTGACCAAAAATGATCACACCTCCTCTATTCCCCACTTGATAACGGTAGACTTCATCAATTAAGTCTGTGATGACTGATATTGAATCCGCGATTGGTGTTTTGCTGGTTGGCAAGGGGTTTCCACCATAACCCGCCCGCTGGATATTCAATACATTGTGTCCACGTTCGCTCAATATGGCAGGATAACTGATGCGATAGTTAGCATGGATGATACTAATAAATCATTGCAGTGTCTCTTGAGACGGTTTCTTTCAGTGATCATGACTTACGAGAAACTGGGGTTGTCGAAGTACGCTGCGTTTATGGCCCCACCATGGATTAGGACAATCAGTGGCAGATCCCTTCCTTCGCCTTTCCCTCTTTTCAAGAGACCAGTTACTTCAACACCCTTCCCGCGAAATGGAAAGGTCTCATCGTATGTCTGCGCCATAGTGATAAACTGAGGTTAGGATGAGATTGAAGAGTGGACTGAGATGGAGGAAAGATTCGAAGTCATCAGCTTGACGCGCGCCACACCCCAAGAAATTAGTACCTAGACTGGTAAGATCAAATCATCGCCCCCATTCTCTGGAAATCAAAATTGGAAATTTATAAAATTCTATTTCGAGATCTAACTACCTTACTTGGAAATATTTTCACAGTCGCTATTTCATAATGACAAACCCCCTGGGTATTCACTTTTCTCAGGGGGCCCCTTAAAGAATATAACGGAATCCGGTGGTCCTAGTTTCCGAGTCATGCATCTCACCTGCATCACTGGCAGATGGCAAGCCTTGTGATGACTCCATTCCATCCAATTTGCGGTTCATCTTCATATGAACTTTGCGAATCACAAATGCCATAATGGCCACTACTAGTGCAATCGCAGCAGTAGCACTGCCGCCAGGAATGTATCGTGGACCGGAGGAGTCAGGCCACATGTAACTTCCATAAATTGAAGCCGTGTTACCGATCATATTAGCAATCGCAATTGCTGCAGATCGCTTGACAAGGGGTCTAGGGAAGGAGTTTGCAACCCAAGCGAGAATGATCTGGTAAGCCGAGACAGCACCCATCGGCATACTAAAAAAATCAGAGTCAGCGACATCCCGATAATCATTCTGAAAAATATGCGTGACTTACAGAAACATGGCAAAGAACCGGGCGCCAGTATTTGTGGTCGCGGTGCAGATTATTCCTCCAATAACACTGACAAGCATCAAGCAAATAATGTGGATGCTGCGATCATTCGTTCGGCCGGATGTCCAGGTGACAAGGAGTGAGATGAGGAACGTCGCGATCCATACAGGTGCAGTGATTAATAGGGTCTCGATATTGTTGTAGCCAAGAGTTTGGACGATCGTTGGGAAGAAGTACTGGAAGTTCTGGGAGAGGAGTGAGGTATGTTGAAGCAGGATGAAGAGGTAGATGCGCTTATCGGCAAATACTAGGCTCAGTGCCTCCTTGATACTGCTCGACTTCGCATCGTCTGCTTCACCTGCATCATGCATCAGACGCCATTGAGCATATGATTGCTCCTGCGCATCTAGCCATGATGTGGTAGCAGGGTAGTTTGGAAGGAAAATGCTAAAGAAATTATCAGAGTGCTGAAGTCGGGTGGTCTACATGAGATGACTTACGCTGCCAAGAGAGAGACACCGACGGTGATGCTGCCTTCAATGATGAAGAGCCAGCGCCACCCAGCAATTCCATGCGAACCATCCAGATTCCCCAGGACACCAGCTCCAATTAGTCCACCGAAGGCATTGGCCAACGAGCTTCCTGCATAGAACCAGGCAATGCGATGACTCAACTATTTTGCGTTAGAAGGTTCCTCGTGTTCTAATGAAAATGACATCTTACCTCTTGTCTGGTATACCAAATCGACCTATAGAGAAAGTCAGATATTGAAAATCTTGGCTGATTATGTTACGTGACCATTCAGGTGACTCACATCAGCATGACGGCGCCTGGAAAGAAAGGAGCCTCAACAAAGCCGAGGAAGAATCGTGTCACGACAAGTCCCGAAAAAGACTGAACAGCCGCCTGACAAGCAGAAATAACACCCCTGAGATAATCAGTACTCGTATTGCTAGCTTGGGCTCACATCATCAACTTACCAAATAGCCATTGCTATTCCCAGGAACAGCGAAGGTCGAATACGGGTGAGGATCAAATTAGAAGGCAATTGCATAAGCAAATATCCAACAAATAAGATACTTGTTGCTAAGTTGTAGTCGGTTCCCTCCATGCCTAGGTCCTTTTCAAGTGACCCTAGACGCGCTTGTGACAAATTGCTAGTATCATCATTAGCTTGGAAAGATCAGGATTTTGAAAGGGAATCTTACTTGCGATCGAGGAAATTAAGCAGATACATGAGAATCAAGAATGGCAAGAGATGCAAGTCTACCTTTCTTAAAAGACCGCGAGTCATATTCTGGTGCCATTCTGGGCTCTTAGAGACGTATGCTTGGTAGAGTGCATCTTGTTCGAGCTCAGTACCCTTTGACAAGGTTTCCTGGTGCTCAACCTGCTCTGTAGCCTTGGACATGGCTGTGGTATTTGCGCTTCACAGATCACAGACCCTGATATTACACTTAGTACACATGTGCTGTAGACTGGCCGATCTTTATATGAGATTCATGAAAGATCAGGTGGTGCAAAGTACTCGGCGCAACTCCGACTAGACGCCAAGGGTTCCGCGGGGAGGGAAGAGCAAGGTCGACTCACCAGAGCAGCAGATCCTGCTCGAAGAGGTCTGCTTTGGAAATTGGGGTAGGTCAAATGAGGGTCCTCGGCACATTTTATTGGCTAGTTACGCATGGGGAAAATGGTGGGATTTTGGATTTTGAAGGTGGAGCGCGGGGGAGCCCGAGTCCCCAGTGCCCACTCGGGGCAGCTTACCCCGAGGTTGAAGCTGATAAGTACTGTAAAGAGGAGTTGATTCTTACTATTCATGGAAAACGAGTCTGCTTATTCTCAGTCTGACACGAAAATAAACTCCTCTCACTTCAATATGGGATGAAGTCGACATGCGAACATTCCTCGATGATTAGCAGTTTAGCCGAGAATGCTCTAGGCCCGAGCGTACCTGAGAGAAGTGGACTCAGTCGGCACTTTCCGCTCATGTTGCCCCTACTTGATGACTGGGGACATGATACGATCATGGGCGGTTGTGGCGAACGCCATCTCATATTTGAATGCGGGTTTCGTCTATACTTCATATTTTGAGTATGAAATAGGATGCGTGAGAGGCGAATTCAGCCATACTTCTCTTTTCTTCCTCCAATACAAAATCGAGTAAAAAAGAAAAGAAAAGAAGAAAATAAAACTCTGCCATACCAAATTCGAATATTAAATATCAGAATGAAAACAAGGTGAAGCTTGTCAAGAGCGGAGTGTGAAAACAGTTGGGACGAGATCAAAATGTTAACTGGGTTAACTGGACAGTCAAGATATCATAATCTTGAAGTGTGTGGTCAGCCTATTCCAAGACTACCCACTCTTCCCGTGGATCTTGTTTGGAAACATTCTTCACTCTGAAAATCGAGAGTATGTCGCGATACCACTTTTTTGGCTTGATGCTACTGGTCGTGGAGTCCACAAGTGGCTTAAACGTCATGATGCATGCACAAACCAGATAGAGTCCCGCCTCGGCCAAGCTGAGAATCATGTTTTTCGTACTGAGATAATTCGGTCCACTCAAAAGGGTTGACAGGAAGCGCCAGATTGAAAAGATCAGCCCTCTGCAATTAGTGCTTGTTAGTAGGATCAATGGGATACGAATCAGAGTAACTTACAGCCCTCCTATAGCAAATGTAAGGGTTAGTTGAATTTTCGTGCGGATATTGGTGTGAAGTGACCAGACTATTGGCATGGGAAGGAGAAGCATTGCCACATCTGTAACAATGTTTGGGACGCTGCCATATGAAAAGGAGTCGTGGAGATTAAAACATTTTGCTCCCGGTATGGTCGGATCCCAGGATGCAGCAAATGGTCGACACATGGAAAAGAGAAGAATGAGTTGAATGAGAAACGTGACAACAAGGACCCATATCAATATGGTGCTCAGAGTTCTGACTATACTCAGGACGAAGATTCTCCGATAAAGAAAAAGGATCGAAATTTTGGGTAGAATAACGTTGATAGCGTAGAGAAAGATCGATGCAGTTCGATACTTTCCTGCCTGCTTGACCAAAGATGGATCTGTGGCCAGTTTTCCCGCGGAACGGGCTTTTATCACGTCGAGTGAACTAGCTATAAATTCTGTCAATAAAGATCTCCAAACAATCTGAATACTTTGGAGCGGTTGGACAAGGTTTCATTAAATAGGGAATCGCATACCAAAGACTGTCGCGTACCATATCAGTTGCAATATCAAGGCGATCAAAACTGTGATATCATCCACCCCAAATGGTAAGCGGCTTTTCCGCCGAGTGATCAGTCTCAGTGTAACAAAGATAATTTGAAGAGGAGCCATGGCCATTGTCAAAACTAGGAGGGGATATTGTCCATAGTAGTTGGTCATTTTCTCGGAGATTTGGACTTCAGGGATCGATTCAGCTCAAGTTTGCACATGTGCAAACTTTACATTTAAAATTGAGCCAAAACTATCACCATCCCTTCCATAAATTTGGTCATATATGGTGAATCAATGAAAAGGAATCTGTCATGATTACTCAGAAACATGATTGTGTGACTTTCAAAATGTTGAGAGGCTATGCTATGTCTTACTGTGAAACGTGTGAAGAACAAGGCATCCTACAGATGATATTAGTCATAGGGTTAAATATTCGAATTTTTGAGCTAAGCTGCCAGGAAAAAGAGGAATTGTAGTGAAGTCAATCAGCTAAATTTTCTACATCGTAGTATAGAGGGCTCAAGATTAAGCAATGATACAACCGGTCCTGATATGACCGAACTGTGGAAAACGTGGCGGAACAGACATTCAAATTCTCCATGTTGAAAGATTCTGTATAAGTGGAGAGTAGAGCTTGAATGTGAGCTATAAAAATTGCAATATGCAATGACAATGCTCTCTAGTCAGACCCTGAAATTTCGAGATTCTGTCTGACCGATGATTTGAATCGGAGAGAGCCCGAATCATCACTGACAGAATTAATATGACTATTGGTCTCTCAAAGATTGTCATCCCTCCAAGGCTCCGGGTTTAGAATATCAGAGTTCTAAAGCCCCAAATAGCATGATATTCTTTAGCTTGAACATCGCAGGAAGAGAATTGAACGTGAAATTTGAGTACCACTTACATTGTTCGAACCCACAATCCGTACGCCTTGGCCCCCGGTAGAATTTATATTCCCCATGATGATGCCTCCATGGTTTGCAACTGGCCCTTGAAAGTAGACCTCGCCTTGATGTACTAGGGGCTACATAATCCGAGTTAGTTCCAATGACTCTGTGGTAATGGTATCCATAGCTGATTCTTTTTTTTGAAGTGAATGAATTGGAACGAAGAGACTAACTCGATGAGGATTACTCCTTGAGCCAAAGCTACCCTCTTCTAGTAAGTGTCCCCTGTGGCTTTTGGAAGAAGTGAGGTCATTAGGGGAACCCTCCATCGGTCGCGTTGTTTTATGCCGAACAGGAACAACAGACAGAAGCTCCTTTGCATAGGCCGCTGCCACAGCAGCTGCATAAGGTTGCCAGCTCTTGTTCTTGTGCGAGTCAGCGTAGTCGCATATCCCTCGAATAACAATACAGGGGAAGGTGTCCATTAGCCCTGCAGCTTCCATTTCAAAACAAATGACATCGCCCCCAAGTTCAGCCGCAATATGATCACGAGTTACACCATCTCGCATAACTTTATTCCCCGACGCAATCAAACCATAATGTATAACTGGTTCCTCAGAGGATCGGGCTGGACGGTAAACCGACTGTCGCTTAGAGCAACGACTGCACGTCCCATCAGGCGAGTCAATGTGATAATATTCAGCTTCATAAAGTCTGTCGGATTGTGACCCAGGGTACATGAACTTTCTCATCGCTGGATGGCGTTTGAGCATTTCAGAAAGGTATGAAGGTATTTCTGAGAAACCAATAGAGTGATTTGCCTCAAGCTCTCCTATGGCAGAAAGGAGAACCGGAGGAGGTTTATTCAGAGATCCGGTGTGTTTGATTTTACCATTCCCAATTTCTTTCCCATAATCATACTGAACAACACCGCCAAATGAGCCCACAGGCCTGCTCACCACGACATCTCCCAGTCGAATATCGGCTTTCCTACTGGGAACGCCCCCACCAATACCCACCATTAAGCCGAAAGTGATGCTGGGGAACGCGTGGAGCATTTGGGTTGCAACGATGGATGCTGATGAGGTTCCATATACACCAGCGGGGAGGCATGCAATAACGATATTATGACCATCCAGTGCGCCCAGTGTATAGATACCGTGATCAGCTCGAGAGATTCGTGGATGGATTTCATCAAGTATGGCTTTGGCAGCGGCAAGCTCCACAGGAAGGGCGCATATCCACCCAACCGTATAGTCTGCCACGGACCTTTGGGGGCTGTTCATGGTCAGTGTTGGATTCCACCACTCCTTCCAAGTTTATCGCTGAAGTTCGAATAGCTTGGAGGACCACGTTATCACTCCGAGTTCTCTTCACCGAATATCCCCTTTTAATACGAAGCAGACTCATGAGGAATATTAATATCTTGACAGGGCGATTCTGCATTCCTCCGGCTTGTGGGGCTGGTGTCAACACGTCTCTGCTTACTCCGTACCCCTCTCCTGTCAAGTCTACTGCATACGCGGGACATTATAGGACATCTGGGATGGATATGCAGGCCGCATCACACTTTTCAATGCTAATGATTGGGCAGCAATGAGTTCCTTCAAGATAACCCGAGGGCAGCTGAACAAAGCCACCAGAAGCGATTGGTCCACGTTGTATGCGGCTCAACGGTCCGCAAGAACAAAAGGGTTAGCCTTTCACCCAGGTAAACCTTCGAAGCGAGCCGTCGTATTTTTGGATGGGCAGCACGATTGCCTCGGTGAACCTTTCGTAATCAACACCTGACCGGAGGGATCTGAGAGTTCCTTGGCCTTCCTTGACTTTCCGTCTTCATTTCTTACCCGAGAAGATTACCTGTATCCAGATCCTTTCTACCAAACTGGATAGATGGCAGTACCCTCTGTTGAGACCGGAGAGAGCCAAATGCCACCGGCCGACTCACAGGGCCCTACGCGGTATGGCGCCGTAGAGAACTACGGGGTGACCCTTGGGAATATCTCCGGGGATCGCCATGAAATCATCGGTAAGTCGGTCTTCTGCTAGAGCAATACAGCGCGCATTGCTGATCATAATGTATAGGACAAAGTTGGTTCTCGTTTTATTCGGGAATAAGGGTACGTACTGACTATCATAGTTCATATGCACAACCATAGTCCGGTAGACAGCTCTCTTCCTTTATTGGTGAACGAGCTTCGCGCATTCCTGCGTCAGGGCCGACATCAAAGAAGCGATGCTGCCTCGGTAGCTTCAGCAATGACTGCATATGACGATGACGACCAGCAGATCTGGCGCGAATTTCGAAGGGATCTCATTAAGTTGGGATTTCGAAGCTCCGATATCCGCAAGCATGCCCCTGACCTTAAGACTCATCTTCATAACCTGCGGCATGATATAGATGAGAGTATAGAAGAGTGGGTCTCCCAGATAACGCTGAAAGCTATACCTGCTCAATGCATTACCTTCAGTATATGAGATTTGTACTAATTGTTAACGGAACTTAGAGAACCTAGAGACTCCGAAGAATCGCGCAGACCCCTCCCACCAAACGCTCAAAGCTCTCAACCCAACCGGAGGTCCGAATCTACTCGCACTAGTATGGATATTAAACCGGAGATATCTCTTCCATTTTCTGGGCCCACTGAGAGCAATGATGCTATTCAGCGTGAAAGTGTTCCTCGGGAAGCACTTGAACATTTGGTATCCGAACGCCGAGGAAGTTTAGCAGATGACCAATGGAGCTCCGCAGCGACGGTACGCGAGCGTAAACCCGCCCAGAATCCGAACCCTGCGCCTCGTAAAGAAGCGCGCAAAGTCAAATCATCAAGAACTCAACCTGCAAAGCAATCTCAAACTACCGCAGGGCCGCGTGTGGAACCCAAACCGTCAAAGTTCCAACCTAAGCCCCAAAACAAGGGCAGATCGCCAAACAAAACACCACCAAAAGAAACTCCCAAACCAGATCAACAGCCTCAAATCTCTCCTGAAGAGATTTTCAATCAAGTCTTTGGTGATGCCGCGTTCCCCCACTCGAACAGGCAGAATAATCCCCAGCCATATCAACAAGGGCCACAACAGCCACCTTATGCTACAGCAGAGCCTTACTATGCCCCATATGGGCAACCCCCTCAACATCCCTCACCACAGGATCATCATCGCACGGGAGATGCTTACTTTAAAGGGAATTGGCAGAGTCCACAGTCGCATCCACAGGGACCACAACAGCCATATAACTCGCAACAATATACTCCGCAGAATTTCCCGTACTCAAACTACGGACCCCAAAATACTGCTGGGCCTGACCCTTACCGACAGAATCAAAGCCCTTTCTATCCAAATGACGCACAGCAAGGCTATGCACCGCACACTCCATTTGCGAACGGGAATCGAGCCTATCAAACCCCACCTCCACAGCCATCATACGCACAACCGTATCCATATCCACAAGCCCAGCAGCAGCCACAACCACAACCATATCCACAACCACAACCGCAGCCAGGCCCCACTTACACCCCAGCCTACGAAGGAACGAAAGATGCAGATTATTCTTCGTCGAAGACCGAAGCAATAACATGGCGAGCCCTCTCAAAAGAGGAGCGACATCCTATTGAGAATATCCCAGTTCTCCCGGAGGGGTGGGACTGGAGAATAGATGACCGCAACCGACTATTTTACGTCGATACATACGCGAAAGGGAAAGAGAAACGTTGCTTCTGGCATCCTCCGGAGGAGGAACGTGATGATTACTCTAATCTTCCAGGATGGGAGAGAGTCTGCACAATATTTGGTCGCGTATACTGGCTCCACAAAAAATCGCGAATTATCTCTTACCGATTTCCTATCCTGTGCGGTCAGCTTGAGCTCAGGAATGGAGAGCTTTATGTGTTCCAAAATGGGTGGAACCATTGGAGAAAAGCTGATCTCGGCACTTTTAAGCTGAATGATGATGATGTTCGTTGTCAGATAACACACGATGTCTGGGAGAAAGGCTTATCCGACGAAGCTGTCGCTGTGCGAGGTGAGCTGTGGTGGAGGAACGATGCTGTGAAAGAAAAGAATTTGAAGTTATCTGAATGGCGACCCGCCGAGTCTGTTCTTAATGAGATTATTCAGTTCACCGAGACTGCAGGGTCATTGAATGGAACAGCATCCTTGATTGACTCGGATGGAACACCGAGAAATCCACAGGAGAATATTCCTCAATTTGACGGACCAGAGCAACGGGCCAGACAACAAGTCGATTCGAATTCTTTCAGCAAGGTGAGTAGCACTTCAAATAGTTTCGTCACCTGGTTTATAACAATATTTGTTATTAGGACTCGGCGTCTTCTCAAAATCACCAAGTGCCAGAACCTTCTCCTATGACGGGTCAAGGAACAAGTGCACCAGATCCAGAACCACGAAAATTCACTTCAAATTACGAGAAGGCATCTGTGCAAGACGAGGTTGAGCAAAATTGCACTACTGTAGACCAGGAGATGTTTTGGGATTGTCAGGGTTAGAATATTCAAGTTGTGCGCGCCTGGATATGGTGGCCTGAGGCTTCCAAATCGGCGTTGGTCTATTTTTGGAAATCAGGCATAAACTTCTGCCTCAGTCAACAATCTCCGCCTGAGGCAGAAATTCGACCCTCGTTCAATGACGTATGCCAATATGCAATGCTCTACGCCACATCCAATTAACAACTCCATACGCATTCAGATCAGATCAGCGTTCGATGACCTCAGATCCAAACAATTTACACTTTTATGACCTAGCCATAGGATACACACAAAGAGGGTGCGGGGCAAATCGTGCATGTCGACCTGATCCGAGCGCAGCAATGACGATACCAGGTCAAGAAGATGTATCATAATGTTGCTTCCTTATAAAAGGGCTGTTGTCTCCTGCACAAGCAGATTTCTCTCCAACTATCGCTTTTAATTCTTACTGAACACTCATCTTCACACATATCAACATAATGGATAAGCTCTCTGGTCTCGCTTCCAAGCTGGGCGGTGGCTCTAAGTCTAGCTCTGGCTCCGGCTCAAACCAGGCTTCTGGCAACGAAGACTACCTTGACAAGGGTAAGTGGCTCTCTTTCTAGAGTCTACTTGAACTTCAGCTTACAACTATTCAAGGTCTCGATGCCGTCGAGTCCAAGTTCGGTGGCGGCAAGGTCGACCCCCACTCTTCCAAGATGCGCGAAACCAACGAGAAGATCACCGATACCGCTCGTGAGAAGTTTGAATCCATGACTGGGTAAGACACCAAGCAAGTCCACTGGCAAAATATATGGCTCGTTACTAATAGTTCTTCTACTATATAGCAAGAAGGTCCCTGAGAAGTTCTCTAACTAGAAACCTCTGCCGATCTACCCTATTACCCACAACGATGATCATGGTTCTAGTGTTATGACATTTTTATGAAAGACTGCACATGCCCAAGTCATGATATCCTACATAGCCTGAGGGAACTGTTATGTGAATCGTGCATGATACCCAAGCAGGTAGTCGAATACAATATTCTCTTTAATATTCATAAATAATCTCAAAATAAAGCACATGTAGTCTTAAACACCTTAAAATCGTTTCAAAGTAGACAGAAAGTTCCTTATATCCGACCCACTCCCACTCCGATTAGTAAACATCGTGTTTGCTCGACATAACTGGAGATTAGTACTGATGCGTTGTGTGGCTGCAGGATTCGCTCCCCCATATGCAACTAAAGCACGCTCATAATATTTCTGAGCGGGCGCATATTCCTTCGTTGCGAAATGGAGATTACCCAGCATCTCCAAGATAATTTGCGTCTCGGGATTATCGAGACCTCGGCGTCGTTCGCACCACTCAAGGTATCGGATCAACCAAGGAAGTGCCTCGGATCGCGATCTGGCCGTGAGAAGTTGCTGGGGAGTTTGAAAGGCATACATGATACCGATACTGCTCACAATATCCATCGTCTGCGGATGATCGGGACCATACGTCTCTTCGCAGATTGCGAGGGCACGACGGAGCGTCTCAGATGCCTCGACTGTTTGCTCTGCACGCGTGTAGCCTCGACCAACAAGCGATAAAGCGCGGATTGTCAGAGGGTGTGCTTGACCAAGACTGGCTTTGATTTCTTCATGGACATGTGGTAACATTTCCACAGCTTGCTGTACATCAGGCTGTAGATGCACAGTCACGTAAGTGGTATCCTCGTGATTATACAGAATCCATTCAAGGGTATCCAGGATAGCACCAAATACGCGAATATGGTTCTCGCCCAAGAGCCGTTTCATTGCCTCGGCGATCTTCTCTGCTGTCATGAGGGCATTTGCTCGTCGGTGCAGACCATTATAAGCTGCGCCTAGACGTCGACGCGTTTCCAAAGTGTCCAAATGGTCTTCGCCGATTGTCATTTGCTGCCGGGCGAGCACATTGGCACAGATGGACTCAGCCTCTTGGTATTTGCCCTTCGCGCATAGAATCTCTGCCATCAAGCTCTCGGTTTTCATAGCAAGTGGATGCCGTGTTCCAAACACACGTTGGGAGTTATCGGAAACCCACGTCGTCCATTCAGTTGCTTTGGGTAGATAGTTGGCTTCCAGCTCCATCTCAGCCAGATTGTACCCCATAGACAAGGTGCTCAGATGGTCGGCCCCAAGAGTTCTCAAGTGATCCTGAAATATTTGGTAGTCGATATCTCGTGATTCCTCCCATCTGGCAAGATTCTTGAGTTCGGCAGATCGGATCGATCGTGGATCCTTATCCTGTGCGACGTATACCGATCCAACTATTCGCTGTGTAGGCTCGTTGGGTCGTCCAGGTGGTGCATACGATGCACTGCTATTGGAATGCATGCGAGGGGGAACGGGAGGTGGAGATCGGCCGGTCGTCGGATGAGGAGATGACTGAGGAACATAGCCTTGATCTGCTAACAGTGCCTGATCTGCCATCTGTTTGATGTTTCCCTTGATCAATCGGTACATAGGACCTCGCGATGCCACCTTACACATCTGAGAATGGTCTGCATCGAGTTTTAGTTGAGTCTCACGCATACCAGACAGACCAAGGACGGCGGATTCTTCATCAACTACCAACTATTTTGTCTTTGTTAACACCTTGCACGACCTTGAGGAATATTCTTTTTCACTTACATGACTCAGAGATGCTGGCCCAATACCTCCGATCTGCACTTCCTTCCCTTCGATGAAACTAATAACACGATAATCCTCCAGCTGGTGACGAAAGCGATCGGACATTTGTCGCGTGAACATGGAGTTGTGCTCCAAACAATCGAGTAGGTCATTACTCGCGTGTCCTTTGGAAACAAATCTTGCAACTCGCGCTGCGATTTTGCCCAACTCGACAGCCTTTGCGCCCCGGTGTGGAGTGCCGAAGAACACGAGCCCTGAAGTTGCGACACGAATGGAGTTATACTTGGGGTCCTCTTTGGCGTTGAGAAGCGCCTATGAAAGTCGCATCGGATGTTAGCAAGCATTTACGAGGTTGAGAGTCTCGCGACTAGAACTCACCTGCTTGATAACTAAACCACCTAAACTGTGTCCGATGAAAATGACTTTCGGTGCCATGGAATGCTGTGAGAAAAGTCAGCTTCGACATACCCCCATGAATATCGGTCTCGGTGGTTCCTATTACCATAGATGGACTCCGCTCCATATCCAACAGGTTCAACAATGTATTCGCATGATCTTTGATGCTCGCCGTCGACATGGTCTGCGAATTTGTGATGTTCGAATTATACCCATAAACAAAGACTCGAGCATATCCCATATCTTCCGCCAGGAAGTCCCTTGGCCAGAACTTCCCGTTTGAATGAGTCCATGTCTCGAATGGATGATCGTTTCGACCACGAGGGTTCAGGCCGTGAACAAATACAAGACTGGATAATAGCGAGATCAAAAGTCAGGATGTGACAAACCACCTGGCAGCTACTGACGATATGACTTACTCGATCTTCGGGGCATCGCGTGGAGTGTACACCTCCTGGAGGAAGGGAAACTCGTACTCCTCCCCGTCCTGATAATGTTCATTAGACACATTAACCTTGCATTCTGAGCGGTAGGAGAAATTCAATACCATTTTTCACGACGAGTGCGTTAAGTTGAGATGAGAAATGTAAGAATGAAAGAGGCTGAGAGTCCAGAGTAGAGAACCACCACTACAATCTACTAAAAAACAAGGAAAACGCCTAGGTGACTAAATACGAGCGTGATAGTCAATGTGACCCCCCGTCTGACTGCTTGAATACATCTTGGCCATCAGTCCCTTCGCTGTATACTAATTAAGGAGCCAATCGTGAAGCCCGTCAGCAATCGGCAGAAATTACCCTCTTACTCCGGCTGCGGCGTCGCTTTTGCGCCTTTGCGGGGCTGATCCGGAATGGAATCTCTAGGCGAGAGTCTTGCATATGGCTGACAGACAAGGCTGATTCTCATAGCCAATACTTGTATTGAAATGGGGTGCGATCGCCGTGAAGGCAACTATTTTGAGTTATAGTGGAGATGAGATGAGACGGAGAGACCCTTGCCCAGGTGGACCCTGAGCCTCGGATGTAAGCAATAGCATTGCCACGATAGCATGGCCACAATACGAGTACTAGTGTGATATGTTCAGGTTATTGACATGCTCTTGGGAGAACTGGAGGCTCTGCTTCCAAGGAAATAGAATCATTCAATCTTCCCATGAATGAACACCACCGGAAAACTTTTCCGCAGTTGGATGTTCTCCAGTGCACCAACTTGGACTTGGAGAATCAACTAGACCACAGGCCAGCCAGTGGACCAATCAATTGTGTTCCAGCCGAATTGCTTTTCATCATCCGCATAGCCGATGTTGATGTTTGTGTAAGCGTAGTAGAGCACGGAGCCGTAAGTCGGGTCGTCATATACACCCCTGAAGTAGTCAGCATCAATGTAATATAATAGGGGAGCTTGTGAGATAATTCATACTGTCCACCAGGTCCATAGACATCTCCATGACTTTCCAAAACAATTGTACCGCCACCATCCGTGCATGATGTGCCGTCCGCGTCGACCTGTAATAAATTAGAAAGCCGACTCCAGTATTTTTGGACGGATTTTGACTCACGAAGTCTCCTGTGGCAGAGGTTGACCGACAGACTTTGATGTGATACTCCTGTCCTGATGCGGGCAAATCGGTATCATAATTGCAGCAGATACCCCATGAGTAGAACAGGTAGTAGTAGTCCCCATACTGGTACATGTAAGAGCCCTCCTCGGCATGAGTACCAGATGGATCATAGGCAATGTTGTAGGAAGATCCGCTAGCGGCAGTAGCCTCAGAGTTCATCTCAACCTGATAGATATCATCCCAGAATGAACCGAATTGCAAATAATAGGTACCGTCGGCCTCGATCAAGCTGGGATCAATCGCGTTGTAGAGCTTGGAGGAGCTGGATTCAACTCCTACGGAGCCATGGTCTGTCCACGAGTCAAGTTCCATGGTCTCTGACGTTGCCAGACCTATCGCAGAGTCCTGGGACCCAAAGGTAGAGACGACATAATAGACATAGTACTTGTCGTCAATATAGTGAACGTCGGGGGCCTTGCGTAAATAGGAGTTAGACTTTTTTTTCTCCCAGCTGTAAAGGATCTGGAGTTTGGAAAGAAGGACAAGGTGTATCTCAAGCTTCAAAGGCTTGTTTGGTGAAGAGACTTACCCAGAGATCAGTGTTTCCAGCAAGATCAATGGACGAACCATCTGGTAGCACAGATCCGACAGCTGTCCATGGTCCCGAGAGATCAGTCGCAGTGCAATAAGAAATCTCATTTCCAGTCGAAAAGCGGAAATAGGTGCTATCCGACGACCGAACAATGAGCGTGGGATCATAAACAACACACTCTCCTGAGCACGACTCCGGATCTGCGTATCCGTGCACTAATGCTGTGAGCAACGCCACCGGTAGTGCTAAATGCCGAGGATGCATCATCGCGAACATGAATGCAACTGCTTGGATTCACAAAAAAGCTTGAAATTCCACATTCTGCAGCAGATCAAGCTCTATTTATCTTCAGGAACGATATTTGAGTTTCGGAGATATCAAAAAGTACTTATTCGTGGAAATAACAGTATAGATTAAGTGCGACATACTGCGACACGGGTGGGCAGCCTTACCGCAAAGAGTTCTTCATAACCTGTCGCAGGAGTGAATGTGGGTAAACAGCATGTGGGGTTTGATCTTGTGAGAGTGTACCAGCCATAATAAAAGTGAAATATTGCGTATGGCCCGAAACTCAGTTAAGGATGTACGCCGAGTGGTGGATTTGATGTGTTCCTGTCTGTGCCGTCTGTGTCATGGGGCGCGGAGACAGGTTTCTGCAGAACCCAAATTGCAAAAGAGGTAATATGCCGGTATAAGGGGGGAATTATATGCAGAATTGAAGTCTGTGTTGAGTTTCTTATAAGGAAATAAACTCATACCGAGATATCTTCAAGTTCTTGCATTGTATCGAGCCTAAGGTGTTCAAGAGCGTGCGATATCATAGTGTGGAGCTTCAGCCCGAGACATCCTGAAACTTCAACATTTGAATAGATAGTGTCTAAATTAAGCTTAGGTACACTCCAAATTAAGGGGTGAATTGTCTGGATAAATTCTTTACCAGGGATATGATGCGACTAAATAAATATAGTATTTGGTGATCCTACAAGCAAATCTTCCAAGGTTGGAATAACTCAGGGACTTCAACAACCACTTTTCAATTCTTCCTCCA
This sequence comes from Penicillium herquei, assembly GCA_039634405.1. Lineage (NCBI taxonomy): Eukaryota > Fungi > Ascomycota > Eurotiomycetes > Eurotiales > Aspergillaceae > Penicillium > Penicillium herquei. The sequence continues at coordinate 3,415,775 of CP098390.1, forward strand.
TACAACATTGAATGGCCATTGGAAAAGATTCGGATTAAATACAGGATAGGATATTGAAACCAACAAAAGACCAGTCTCTTGATTTGAGTTCTTTGGCGAGTGTCAAGCTAGTTGTAAATCTAGCAGCTTGCAACGCTAGGCACGTTCTCGCAGCTGCCATAGGTCTTACCACCGCTGACACTGACGCTGCTCCAAGTCCAGTCAGAGCAACCGCTGCTACCACAGACAATAGCAACGTTGTAACCACTTGAGGAGACAGCATCAGACCCGCTAATGCTCTTGATGGTGAGGTCGGTGATGGGGACGCCGCTAGTCGGGTCACCCTTAAGATCACCACCGTCATAGTTCTGCTCAATGAGGATACCGTACCTAACAATATTAATTAGTATTTGAACAACTTCTTCGATGCCATGACACTGGGCCGGATATAATGAGACTTACTTGGAGATAGAAGAGAGGGTAATTCCAGAGTAGGTAACTCCCTTGATAGTGCCGGTCTCGCCCTCAGTAGCCTTGACGCGAATACCTAGAGGAAATTCAGTTAGTGAAAAATTCATATTGAAGATCAATGCTCGTCTGCTTACCGTTGGTAGAGTCAGTCACGGTAGAATCTTCGAATGTAACGGTGTCGACAGTGTTGTCAGAGCGACCACCAACGCTACCAATGGAGAGACCGTGGCCACCGGAGCAGTAACCGTTCTTGAAGGTGATGTCCTGGTAACATTATCAGCAAAAGATCATGACGGACAATATTCTTGGTGGTTTTACCGTTCCAGAGTTGATAGCAACACAGTCGTCCTGGTTGTAGACAGTGGCACCATCAATAATAACGTTAGTGCTGGATCCAATATCAAAGCCATCAGTGTTGTGACCCTCAGAGTCACCAGCACTGTTATCAATGGTCATGTCGGTAATAGTCAATCCATCGCAGCCATTGATGCTGACAGCCTGCACTGGAGTGTTCTCAATGTACAGATTGGTGATAGTGGAATCAGTGAGATCGTGGGCGGCGAAGAACTTGGGCTTGGTCTTGCCACCGTTAGTTCCCTCACCATCCCACCAACGAGCACCATCAGGGTTCAGCTTTGCGCCGCTAGCACCTGTGATAGTGATGTCGGTTCCCTCGATTTGCAGGAGAGGACCATCCCACTCCTCATAACCCCAGGTGGTCTCACCCTCGAAGATGACCTGCATTTAATGGATCAGTCATGTGCACTAAGTAATCCGTAGTAGCAAGATAGCTTACGTGGGTGCCATCCTCAAGGTCACTCAGGTCCAGAGTGGTACCAGAGGGAACAGCGACAGCGGAAAGGACGATGGTAGAGCAAGACTTCTGCGATTTGCTGGCAGAGGAAGCACCCTTGGATCCAGAGAAGGTGCAAGTAGTGGCTCGCTTCTCCAAGCTAGGAGCCTCGGTGATGGCAGGAGCAGCAGGGGAAGCAACAGCCAGTGTTGCAAGCCCTGCAAGAGCGAGATAAGTGGAGAAGTTCGGCATTGTGATTTTCGAGAAGATCCTTGTTTGCTGGATTTCGTTTCATGGATCGAGGGAGAGCTCCTATTTATGCCAAAGCTCCATCGGTACCAGGAGCTTCAAATTTGACACGATGAACCACGGGAGTTCATCCTTAACCGGTTTAGAAAAGATTAGTTTCTCCATCTCAATTCCACGTGCCTCCTGGTGAGCTCCATTGCAGGAGCATTAATTTCCATCATAGCGGACATTCAGCTCCATTGGGACTCGGGACACCTGGCTCCGTTTTTGATACTATACGGAGAAATTGAAAGGGACCAGTGTCTCATTCGGCAAATCCACGGTTTCTTCTTCATGCAGGGCTCAAAGTCAAAAGAAACACTAGAACAATCAAATCCCGGTGAACAAGGAGAATCTTCGGCAGTCCCATGTTTCACGATCTTTTTAGCAGCAACACCAATCCTCTAGCCAAGATCTTGGCTCCACCGAGATCTTCGTCATCTCGCACTCATTCGGTTCAGGGACCAGTGATTTGACGCGGAGTTCACGCCAAGAAATAAGTGAGTGCCGTTATTTTACCACCAGTCATGGATCGTTGCTTGTTTCTGAGGCTATTTGATTTGTTCGCATATTTTGCCCTGAGCTTCAAGTTGCCCCTGTGCGGCACACAGTGGAGGGAGTCGGCTACATCGGGATGTGGGTACGGTACAATGTCTCTCTCTATATTGGACCCACAGTTGTGCAGATATTAAACAGCTCCATATGAATAGGCAGCTCCATTCCATGGTAATTTGGTTGTGATAGAGTAATATGATTTTCAGGGGTCTCGGCAATTCTTCTGATTCTTCGATTTATCTTGAACTCCGTGTCCACCGCTGACGGATCGGCCACGTCAACGCACCAGCCATGTCATATGCCCAGCCAACCCATCCCCTGACTTTGATAGCAGCATGGACAAGTCCCAACATCCTTTGAGTAAAAATATCTGCCGGATCCATATCATGCAGATAGCACTCCCAGATAGGTCCTTCTTGTCCACCTTTACTGCCATCGAGAATATCCAGTTCTCCGGTCGAAGCGTTGAGTTTCAGCTTTGGCCCTGTAACCAATGAGCGACCGGAGCAGCTCGAATTTGCAACCAAATATGTCGCCGCTTCGACAACATCCTCAGGCTGGCCTAGTGGGGTGCCCGCTAACAAGGCCCGAACGGGTGCTTGCATGAATTGGCTATCGGTATAGTAGGGACAGACAATATTTACTCGAACGCCAGCATTTACCGGAGCTGAGATTCGCAAGCACCGGTAAAGTCCAAGGACTCCATGCTTCGAAACAGTGTATGGAGTCTGCGTCATGAGTGGGTGTAAGCTTGCGACAGATCCCAGTAGTAGAATATGTCTATCTCTCCCTGGCTCAGAAGTAGTTGATTCCGTCTTGCAGTCGTTTGAACCAGGGTTTTTTGGGAGAAAGAATAATGCAAGATGGACTGTATACATGACGCCAGTTAAATTGACATCAAGTGTCTTAAAACTGGGAGCGGGTGGGCTGGGATCGTTCATGTAGTCGACCTTGGAATTTTCAAAAGCATTTGCTTCGGGAGCGTCGTTGATGCCTGCATTTGCTACGACGGTGTCGATTCCACCATGTGGACTTAGTCCCACAGCTTCACGAAAGAAGTTCACCTGTGAGGTCCAGGAGGTGACATCTAATTGGATAAAATGGACATTTTGATTCTGGGATTCCTCGCGAATTTGCGCGGTAACCTTTTCTCCCGCCGAGGTGTTGATGTCGCCGAGTATCACGGTGGCTCCAGCAGCTGCCCATCGGGCACCAAATGCGGCACCGAAACCAGCAGCGCCGCCGGTGATGAGGATGGTTTTGCCCTTAATGTGGGCCTCATCGTAGTTCAAGTCCATTCTTGATCGATTGATAGTTCGGGGATAGACTCTTGAGTAGACGAGGTATAAATGAGGGGCAAGATGGGTATTGAACTTTGGCCAGTTGGTTGGGTACCACTCAAGATAAACAAAAGGTGAGAACCGATACGGTCAAGTTTATTGAAGCTCCCAAGATGGAAGGACAGCAGTGGAGCTTAGAAGGGTCGGACCGCAACAGAGAGGCCTCGGGATAACCTCACGATAGGTTATTTTAAAGTGTTGTTAGTACTAACGTTGTACTCTCGCGGCGGCTAAGATTGTTGGGATGCGGCTGAGATTGTTGAGCGCCTAGGATCATCCAGGATTAGTCACTCTATACGACAATAGAGTACACAAAGGTCTCACAATTGCCCATTGAATCCAACTTGAACTTCAAGTTGAAAATTCAAGTTTTTGTTCACATTTGAAAGTGGAATATGCTTGGGGTGTATTAGGAAGTGAGATGTGAGAGTAACTGATAACTTGAAATATATTGAGGAGATCTCCCGAGGCATCTGCAAAGCTTAAACACTGAAATGCCACTGTGCTTAGCTAAGTGGGACTGGGGATGAACTTGGAAGTATTCAAGTGTTCAAAACTTGAATTCAATTAGTAGTATTAGTCTCATATTCTCCTAGCCATAGTTTTACTATGAAAATGATCTTGAACGTGGAGATCACTCTCGATGTTTGATATTCTCCCACTGCCATCAATATTGCTGACGTCATCATCGATTACCCCTTTCCTATACATAGACGATCCAACCTTTACATCAGACGTTGACCACATGCACTCAAGTGCTGGCAGTCATGAACCTCTCGCTCATTTGGGCGGCCCTGGTCAACCCGAGCAAACTGTTTTCTACGGCGTTGACCCTGATTGTTGTTGATCGAAGACCCGACACGGGGGCTTCCTCCGACGCGTCGTTCTACCCGCCTCTAGATACCATTTCATATATCACGAATGCGAAACATGGTACCTACGGTGGGATCTTCACTGCGCCTGTAGATGAAGAGACTGAGAACATCGATGGGACCTACAATTACTGCACCATGCCTCATCCTAGTCCCGACCTTTATCAGCTCCCCTCGCCTGTACGGGAAGGCTCCGTGGAGGCGCAACTAATCTATGTGGAATACATGCAACGACATCAACGTCGAACTCCGTACAACATTCTACCAGGAGGCGAAGTGAGCTGAAGCGATAAACTACTATCTCACATTTCTCATTTACTGACGAAGACCAGGATCAAGAGTACCATTGTGACAACGTGCATATTACGGCTGGATCTTCAAGTGCGGATTCTTCGCTGATCTCAGTGCCAATGTACACTGAAACATACACAGACTCAGAAAATCCATTTACACGCCGATATGTCAATGGCACTTGCCAATACCCGCAACTCACACTAGGCGGAGTCCTTGACGGGTACAGACATGGCAGGGACCTATGGGCAGTATACGGAGAGCAAATGAAGTTGTTGCCATCATCTCCGGATACAAATAAAGTCTGGTTCCGTGCCAGTAGCTCGCCTCTGACACATGCATCTGCCAGTGCCGTGCTGCGAGGCATATGGCCTGATTATGACGGGTCACTCCCGCTGCACCAGCAAGCTGCTGGTATCGACACTGTAGACCAGGGGTTTCCCTGTTCATCACGGAGTCAACTACTATCAACAATCCAATCGACCGATGAATGGAACCAGCATCTTGCTGCCACCAAAGACTTGCGGGACCGCCTTGCTACCATGTTTAATGCGAACAGAACGGACTGGATGTCCACGTTCGACCATTTTGCCGACAACTTTCAGGGACGTCTCTGTAATGGATACCGTCTGCCCTGCAGTCTGGATGATCCCTCCAAGTGCGCCACAGAGGAGGATGCCTATGCGGTTTTCCGAGCAGGTGACTGGGAATGGAATTACTGGTGGCATCGTAACCAGAAGGCTTCTCAGTACATCCAGTTGACAGAAGGCCTCTTCCTGCAAGAGATTGCATTAAGACTTGCAGCGATCAAAGAGGGTACACTTGATCGGGTTTACTCCCATACTTTTATCCACGATGGTGATCTGGGTCCAATTCTTGGGGCACTCGGTATCCAGCAATTACGATGGCCTGGGATGGCTGCGAACATTGCTTTCGAGGTCTGGTATGTGAAATATTCCGTATGACCCAGTGATTTTGCTTGGAAAGGTAGAACTGACTTTTTGACTAGGAAAACATCCGATTCTGAGTTCTATGCCCGCGTGCTTTATAGTGGACACCCTCTAAGAACGTCAGAAGGAACATTGGATTGGGTTCCTCTCTCGAAGCTGATTCAGCGACTGAACAAAAATGTGCCACAGGATATAGTAGCTTTGTGCAGTTCCTAGCTCAGGGAGTTCAAGCCAAGCACAACGTACATAATACAATATTGGAAACAGAATGGGGGACTCAAGCAACCAGACAATTATACGGCTTGTAGCATGTCGACTCTGACCTGGCAAGAGCCCTTTCTTGTTCAACCCCATCTCGACATAAAGAGACGATTCAAGAATGTGCGCTTTGACCTCCAACCCCTGCATTGTCTCCACCGGGATAGTTCTCAACCACAGACTACGCTGAACTGCGATGTTTGAAACTTGAAGACATCGAACCATCTTTTGAGTTTGGGTAGTATCGTTCATCAACAATCATGGCATTACGTCGCTCTTAGATCGGGCTAAATCATGGAGACTCGCTGGCTTAAACCCTGTTCCACCGGGGTTTTGCCAGACTGGAAGGCTGAAATATGCGACCAAGAGAGATCGACACTCCAAATGCGCAAATAGGTATAGTCCTATCTGCACGAGCCTGTCCACAGTGCCCAAAATGCGTGAGGAATGCAACCATCCGGGAGCCTGTGTGCATTTGTGCATCTCCTTTCGAATAATACAGCCATGGACTGACAAACTACCGGCCGAGCTCTACAACTTTTAATCTCTCAGCCACTTTAAGCTATCATGCAGTGGTGCCAGCGCCTCTTCCGCAAGCCATTTCTTCATGGTCCGATCTTCCCCGCCTTCTCCCTGTGGGGTATGGGTACCCATAGATCCGCCGAGGTTTGGCCGTGAGGTTCATCAACCATACGAAGCGGACATATCCAAGATCAAAAATAGGACCACTTCACTTATCTCCACAAGAAATGCCCAGGCTCGGTTGATTCTTTTAATATACTCCGCGGGGTAAAAATGGGTCACGGTCTTCCAGGGAAGAGCGTCCAAGAGTCTGATGTGTGGTAGAAAGCTCCTATCATGGCTAAGACATCTCCACTATCGGTTGAGGAGCAATCGCTCAGGTATCTCCCCAATAGAGGGGTGATATACAGGCACCCTCGGCCGGAAGCCATAGCCAATGCAGGGCGAACGCCACATCTGCGAGGATAAAATATCACCTCTCGGTTAAATTCCAACCATGACGGACTATAAGACCAGCTTCACGTCCTCGAATTGAGAAAACATTCTTGAGGTCATAGTATCGATGTTCACAGGATGTCTTCCAAAGGAGTCATTTCTCTCAAGCCTGGGCTTGGTGCCCTTTCCATCTGCTGTGCACTTTTCCAAACGGTGCAAGGCATTTCGCTGCAAGTAAACAAGAGCGGCGGAAATGCTTCAAGTCCCTTGATGTATGGCTTTATGTTTGAAGTATGTGTCAATATTTCCTTGCTTGGTCAAAAGGTTGTTAACCATGTGTGATAGGATATCAACCACTCTGGCGATGGTGGTCTATATGGCCAAATGTTGCAAAACAATGGCTTACAAGGCACATCGCCTGATCTGACGGCATGGGGTGCGGTCGGTGATGCTACAATTGCGGTTGACTATGACAATCCTCTCACAACTGCAATCCCCCATACCTTACGCCTAGATGTCGCCAGTGGAACTACTGGCACTGTTGGCGTTACCAATACAGGATACTGGGGAATTCCAGTGGATGGAAGTGAGCATCAGACATACTTCTGGATCAAGGGTGATATCAGCGGCGACATTACTGCAAGTCTGGTCGGCAATGGTACCGGAACAGTTTATGGCTCAACATCAATCCCTGTTTCTTCCAACAGTGACAACTTCACATACATTGATGCTTCTCTCTCGACAGAGAAGGCGCCAGATGGAGATGTCTATTTCGAGCTTTCTTTGGATGGAGCTGACGTGGCTGGCTCCTCGATTTATTTTGGTCTTGTTCAGCTGTTCCCTACCACCTACAAGAACCGGTATGATGACTTCTCACAACTACTGAGTGCGCAGTGCTCTTGTCCTAGGCTTTTACTGATAATTTTATAGGTATAATGGTCTTCAGCCTCGCATTGCTAATGTCCTGGAAGCCGTCGGGGCATCTTTCCTGAGATTCCCAGGTGGCAATAATCTGTAAGTCAGCTCCAAAATCGAATAACTCCGTTTATATCTCTTGCATCCCGCTAACATCCTTGAAGCGAGGGTGAGTCACTGGATAATCGTTGGAAGTGGAACGAAACCATCGGACCCGTCCAAGATCGCCCTGGACGTGAGGGTAAGTCGTCTGGATCATATTCTATCTACGGATGTAACTCACGATACTTTCCTAGGAACCTGGAGCTACTATAATACAGACGGCCTTGGTACGTCTTTTTGAACCCCCTTGAAAAACAACTATTCATTAACTTATCCACAGGTCTTGATGAGTACCTTTACTGGTGTGAAGACATGGGTCTCTCACCCTTGCTGGCTATCTGGGCTGGCTTTGCTCTAGATGCCGGTGCAGGTACCCCTCTAACTGGTGATGCACTGACTCCTTACGTTGACGATGTGCTTAATGAGCTTGAGGTGAGCATTATCGTTAATCCCCCATTATATGTCCATTGCTAAGAGTAGGCAGTATGTTCTCGGCGATTCAAGCACAACATACGGCGCAATTCGTGTTGCGAATGGGCGAAAGGAGCCTTGGAACGTGTCCTTGGTTGAAATTGGCAATGAGGACAACTTGGGAGGTGGCTGCGCCAGCTATGCTGAGCGATTTACTGCATTCTACGACGCCATTCACGCGAAATATCCCAGTTTGACCCTGATCGCCAGTACCAACGATGCTTCTTGTCTGCCAAGTCCTATGCCGAGTGGAGCTATGATGGATTACCACGACTACAACACCCCCGACGGACTTGTGGCCCAGTTCGATTACTTCGATAATGTTGACCGCAGCAACTCAATCCTTGTTGGGGAGTATGCACAAAATGATGTTGAGTACCCGATCATGCAAGGTGCCGTTGGTGAGGCCGTTTTCATGATGGGTATGGAGCGCAACAGCGATCTCATCAAGATGGCTTCCTACGCTCCCCTTCTACAGCTCGTGAACTCTACTCAGTGGACTGTATGTTCCCACCTCCACCATAATCTCGATTTTGCCCCTGATACTGACAAGCTTTCAGCCCAACTTGATTCCATTTACCCAGAGTCCAGACAATGTTGTCGAGACTACAAGCTACTACGTCCAGCAGATGTTCTCTGTGAACCATGGAGACACAATCAAGGAGGTGACCAGCGAGTCGGCATTCGGACCTGTCTACTGGGTCGCCTCTAGCGCCAGTGATTCATCCTACTTTGTCAAGCTGGCAAACTATGGCAGCGATACTCAGGACTTGAGTGTCAGTATTAGTGGATTGTCCACTGCGAAGTTGACTGTTGTCGGCGATGACGACCCTGATGCCGCGAACACACCTGACGAGTCTCCAGTTGTGCCCGTGGAGTCAACTCTTAGCAGCTCAAACGGCACGTTTACTTTCACTCTGCCCGCTTGGTCAGTTGCTGTGCTAGCAGCTAGCTAGTTTCACGATTCTACTAGGTAGAACTCGAGACCAATATTAGAAATTTATGTTCATCATAGACTGTGGTTATCCTATTTGGGGCTTGGAATGGAAATGAATTAACTGAATGATATGAATTTGTGACTCGCTTTTCACTATCCATTTTGACATCCCAGAACTGAAACAAACAAGAATCACCGGCTAATAAGACTAACAAAACCCAACACCATGTTCTGATCTATGTGCTAGAGATTCTATTTCGCAAGCAACTCTCCCAAGTATCCCATGACCTTGCCAACCAAGAATTGCCTTGGCTCAGCCTGATCATCGTTACTCAATGCATGAGAAGCATTAGGAATAACCGCAGTCCACTTATCATCCCAAATCTGGAACTTATCACCATGGTTGATGGCCTTCTTCCATCTAGCCAGATTCTTCTCCTTATCCACCCACCCAGGGATAGCCTGGTCAGCACCAGAGTACAAGACCATCAACTTATGCTTCAGCAGACCCTGCTCCTGAATCAATCCAAACGTCGACGCAAGCTGGTCATCACTCAGATCCGCACTAAACAGATCATCCTCACCAGGGATATGCGGGCTCTCGGGACTATACAGACTCAAGAAGCGGCGACAGCTGATAGGTGTATTGGAGGGATAGATAGCAGAGGTCAATTCCAGCGGAAGCATAGTATCATAAGAACTATTTTGCGCAAGAGCCTTCCGAGAAATATCCTCCATCTTATCACAGATCTCCTTCATCTGGCTAGGCGAGTTACTGCCAAACCCGTGCTCAATGCACAGCTGCACTGCTTCCCGGTCTGACACGGGAGCTTGCATGATGGCTCCGTCTAGCGGTAAGCGATCTGTGTGCTCGAGGCTCGCATCGAATGCGGGGGCAGTGGTGTGGGGGTTGGGACGGTAGAGGTAGTGCATCACGCATTGACTACCGGTTGAGTGACCCATCATAACGATCTTGCCCTCGCCGAATTTCTCGGTCTTGAAATCCTTGATGTATTGGACGCATTGCGCAATCTCGTTTGTATCGCGGTCCAGGTGGCCCAGACCCCATGATTGGTAGGAGGATGTGAGGTTTAGGGTGAAGAGGGACCATTCGGTGGGCTGGAGGGCCTTGGCCAGGTCGGCCATGTAAGAGGTTGTGGCGAGGCCATCGCCGAGACCGCCGACGAAAAGGAGACTGTGAGGTTTGCGGGCGGCTGCGGTGGTGTATTCAAATGTGACGAGGGATTCAGTCTATATTGGATGAGATATGTTAGTTCGAGTTTATAAAGCAGCTGGGATTTGCGACTGGGATTTCAAGTTGGGGCTGGTGACATACGTAGTGGTGCAGGACTCCTGGGAGACCTCCTTTGGGCCAGAACTTGGAATACATCTTGTAGATAGGGATGGAAGAATCAAACTAGATTTGTATAGCTGTATAATTGTCCAAATCCTCAATTTGTGAATGTGGGAGTGTACAGCAGTTGGTGATACGTGTTCGTGGGAGGAGTCTTGTGCCTCCGGGTTATGTATTCTGCCGCGGGGGTTCATGCAGCTTGCCCGTTATCAGATCGAACTAATTTCCGAGACCGGGCTTTTTGGTGGCTCTTGCTCTGTGTGCTCGGGTTCCGTCGGTATCGCAACGTGCGGTGCCCTAGTTAGACCCGCTTGCTGCGCAGTTGACCCACTTGATAAATGATCTCATTCGGGTGCTCGCTTCATCCTGCCGAACTGAAACCCCTGGAAGATTCGGTTCTTGAAGGGCTTGGAATCTGTCATAACTCGGAATTATGGAGCCTTTATGGAGAAGGAGAAGAACTGGGCAAGTTCCTGAGACTTGAAGTCCACTGGGGCAGGTCTTAGGTAGGGTGAAGTGTGTTGCATAATGGTATCAGCGTATCCGAACGATACCCGTGGGTATTTTACCGTAAGATGAATTGCGTATTCTGTAATGTACTCGACGGAATACCTTACACGTAAAATACATCTGTAACCAATTGGTATATTACGTCCAATGTCATACCCTAGAGCAATTTAAGACCAGCAAACGACAGCGTGGGTCCATCTCCGATGCTAAGACGACCATGACTTGATTTAGACCCAACCTTACCCTAATCGAGTTTTTGGCGGCAATGCCGGAGACCAATCTGATTATCGTACGGTGCGCAACCCTTTTCGGGAGCGGACGGAGTGCAATTCCAAGTTGAGGGTGAACGACCGCCAGCTGCAACCTCGTCATGCAGGCAAAGAGGAGAAAAAAGCTAAAGCATAAAATAATAGCATGCATAAAATGACTTCTCTTACTGGCTAGGTCAATATTTGAGCACAATCCCAACCCATAGCTTTGTCCTCTATGCAGCGATCATGCCCGAACATGGATGGATGTACAGATTGTATGTTGGCAATGCACCTGGGTTGGTCGGTAACTATTGTCTCCTGAAAAATGGGTCCAAATGGTGGCACGATGGGGCTCCATAGAAGGATTTGAAACCTGAAGGCATCTTCCGGAGTCTTGGTGGACTTTTGATGTGAAATGTGCATATAAAGACTTGGCGCAAACCATTACCTACACTGTTGAAATAGACTTTTATTATGATCAGGGGTCAAAGTCATATTGTATCAACATGATTCTATCCCAAAAGAGACAAATAAACGACCAAGTCGCCCATAAATTTGCAGGCGAAGAAAAAACAAGCGAGCCAAGAGGCCCAATATCGCGGGAGGCGCGCCTTCAAGATCCAAATATTCAAGTTGACTTTTCTATTTGTTATTTACTGAAAAGTTTTATTTTATTTCATTTATTTTTTATTTAGCAATTTCCTTGTTTTTATCTCGTTTTGTTTCAATTTCATGCTCGAGCGGTTTTTGGTATTTATCATACGCCGATACACGTAATTACGCCAATCGGATAAGATTGATCCACCATCAAGCGGATCTGATAAAAATTATTCACCGCAAGCCTGACAGATAACAGGGGAAGTGGGTTGTGGACAAGCCGAATTGAAATTATTTCCATGGAAATGCCAAATTTAAACGAGCAATGGCGATTTCAAACATGTTTCGAGGAATTTATTTTGCTTTTTATTTCTGCAGGTCAAATAATCTCGGCTAGACTGCACGACTGCGCATTGAATCCACTCACACTTGCCGATCTCGCTCTTTATACAGTAACTGTACGGACATTTCCTTTTGCCCCGCGGTTGGGTCGTCACCGGAAGGGGACAGGTAGTCATATGCACGTTCGGGGGCTATATATGGTACACTAAGCCCTTTCAGTCAACTCGCATTTGCGCAAAGCTCAAGAACGACCGAGGTTCGACTCCTCTTCTCCCACCTTACATTCACACTGGGATTCAGTTCAGAGAACTGGAACGGTCGCAAGTATGGGCTCTATACAGGAGAACGATCACCACCTTAATGGGGCGGTTGAGTCGTGTCCGGTGGACAGCGACGGTTTCCGGTCTTTCCAGGTCGCCAACCTTGCGACAGGAGATGATTCCACACCAACAGGAATGAAGGAGGAAGTAGTTTTGCTTGCGTGGCTCATTGTACTCATGCGCACTCGCGAAGGTACTCTGCCTCGCTATGAATGGGCTTACAAGAGACATTCCGATGACGCCGGCCTCGAGCCGAGTCATAATGAACTACCCACCGAGACTCTGGTACCAGGGCTGCAAAGTGGCGCTGCAGAGGTCGCCCAAGCTATTTCGAAGCACATTAAATCAGTTGCGCCAGCTGATCCCAATTCAGCGTCGCTCCTTCTGAGTACCGGGTCATTAACACAAGATGCGGAAGCTAACGAGGAAGTGAGTAAAAGGCCCTCAATGCGCCCAGCTTTAGATGAATTGGCTAATAAAATCAAATAAAGGGCGCAATATTCCTCGAAGCTCGCTTCCAAAATGGCCAACTTGAAATTCGTCCTGTTTGGAGCACCAAGAATCAGCTAGAATATACCGTGAACCACCACGTTCAGCAATTGGCCGACACTATTAAATCATACCTCTCATCCCCACACTCCTCCATCGAGGAAAGCCTCAAACCGACCGAATGCGATTTCGACGAAATTTGGCGCATCAACCATGAGCTTCCTCCAACATATAGCTTTGGCTCACATGAATTGGTGTCTGAGCAAGCCCAAAAAGTTCCCGATAAGGTCGCTATAGATTCATGGGATGGCGAGTTGACATACGGTCAGATCGACCAATGGTCATCACACGTGGCATGGAAGCTCAAGGAGATGGGTGTCGAGCTGAACGATGTATTGCCTGTCTGCTTCGAAAAGTCAAGGTGGACAATCATTGCGGTGATGGCTGTGATGAAAGTGGGCGCGACATTTGCGCTTATGGATCCCACCTTGCCGCTTGCCCGACTTCAAAATATGGCAAAGCAGGTGGGCGCAAAGGCCATGGTTTCATCACGAAACCAATTTGAATTCTCTACCCAGATCATGCCCAGCGACAAGATTTTCGTTGTGGAAGAGAGCGCATTTGCTGAGATCCCCAAGTCAGAGGTTATTGCTGCACTTCCAACAGTGCCCCCACAAACATTAATGTATATCATCTTCACTTCTGGAAGTACTGGTACACCCAAGGGTGTCACAATTTCTCACGAAACCTACACCAGCAGTCTGATTCCTCGATCAAAGGCCGTTGGCTACAAGGAGGATTCTCGAGTCCTCGACTTTGCGTCTTATGCCTTCGATGTGAGCATTGACAGCATGCTTTGCACACTCAGTCAGGGTGGTTGTCTATGTATTCCATCAGATGATGATCGTCTGAACGATATCAATGATGTGATTCGCAAATTGAGGATCAACTATGCTGGTATGACACCGTCGGTTGCTCGTATTTTGGATCCAGATGTCATCAAGTCCCTCACAAATGGTCTTGGTCTTGGAGGAGAGGCGGTGCCAGCGAGAGATGCCAATATCTGGGGCCAGGATGCTCGAATTATTATTGGATACGGTCCTTGTGAGTGTACCATCGGATGTACCATCAACAGCAGCGCTGCCACTGGCAGAGATTATCTTTCGATTGGACCCGGTAATGGTGCTGCCATGTGGATCGTCGACCCCAACGACCATGAGCAGCTGATGCCCATCGGCGCTGTGGGTGAATTACTTGTCGAAGGACCCATCGTCGGTCAGGGATACTTGAATGACCCGGAGAAGACAGCTAGCGTGTTCATCGAAGATCCTTCCTGGCTTGTTGCTGGCCACAAAGATTACGCTGGTCGTAGCGGCCGCCTGTATAAGACTGGTGATCTTGGAAGATATGATCCCGATGGCTCTGGTGGTATTGTCTTTGCTGGGCGAAAGGACACCCAAGTCAAGCTTCGTGGTCAGCGTGTTGAGCTTGGTGAGATTGAGAGTCAGCTGCGCGCCATCTTGCCCCCGGATACCAATGTCATTGCCGAAGTTATTGTGCCCCAGGGTACTGGAGGTCAAGCAACCTTGATCGCTTTCGTCACCACACCTTCTATGAAGGAACAAGGTGGCACTGGCGTAAGCGCTGCTGAGCCCTCTGATCATTTGCGAGAAATTCTCCCCAACCTTAGCACAGAACTGGCCAAGGTCGTGCCTCGATACATGGTTCCCACAGCCTACATTCCAGTCAATGATATCCCCGTCTTGATTTCCGGCAAGACCGATCGCAAGCAGCTCCGTGCCTTTGGTACTACAATTGACTTGCGCCAGTTGGACACTGGTAACGAGACCACCGCCAACCGAGAACTGACCGACCTCGAAAAGCGCCTTCGTGAGATCTGGGCTCAAACATTGAAGCTTGAAGCCGAGAACATCAAGCTCAATGACAATTTCTTCGCCTTAGGAGGTGACTCGGTCGCAGCAATGAAGCTTGTGTCCGTTTGCCGCTCTCAAGGCCTTGATCTCTCTGTCATCGGCATGTTTGGCAACCCATCACTCTCTGCAATGGCTGAGGTCATTACTCCATTGGGTGATGAAGTCGAGGTCCAAGCTGAAACAGCTGCATTCTCAATGATCTCCCAAGATTCCGAGAATGCTTGTGCAGAGGCCTCCCAGATCTATGGATTCAAGAAGACTGCCATTGAGGATATCTACCCCTGCACTCCCACACAAGAGTCACTCTTCACATTCTCATTGAAATCAGTCAAGCCATATGTCGCTCAGCGTGTGGCCACCATCCCATCAAACATCGAAATTGACACATGGAAGAAGGCATGGGAGGAAGTGGTCACCCACAGTCCCATCCTCCGCACCCGCCTCGCTCAACTTCAAGAACCCGGCCTCCAACAAGTTGTGCTGCAGGACACCATCTACTGGAGAGACTCGGATAATCTTGAAAAATACCTTGAGAGCGATCGCAATGACAGAATGCAGCTTGGAGATCGTCTAGCTCGGTACGCTATTGTCGAGGACAATGGCCAAAAGTACATGGTTTGGACAATCCACCACGTTGTGTACGATGGATGGTCTGAGCCTGTTATTCTGAAGCAAGTCAACGAAGCTTTGAAGGGTCAGCCCGTTGAGGTCACCACTCAGATGAGAGAATTTGTCCAATGGGTGAAGGCCACAGATGAGGTCGCTATGGATGAGTTCTGGCGACGAGAGCTCAGGAATGCTGTCGGTCCTCAGTTCCCTCGTCTCCCATCCAGAGACTTTGTGCCATACCCTGACGGAAATGTTGAACATTCTGTCTCTGTACAGACCAACACAAAGTATCCTTTTACGCTCGCTACTTTGATCCGAGGTGCATGGGCTCTGGTCTCTTCTCAACACTCAGGCAGTGATGATGTTGTGTTTGGTGAAACTCTTACTGGCCGTGACATCGCCTTACCTGGAGTCGAGGGGATTGTTGGACCCCTGATCGCCACAGTACCTGTGCGCATTCGCGTGAACCGACAGACTACCATCGAGTCATTCCTGCAAGCCGTTCAGCAGGGAGTCTTGACTCGCTCTCCTTACCAGCATCTGGGTATGCAGAATATCCGAAAGGTCAGCCGCGATGCTCAGCATGCGTGCGAGGCTCCTACAGGTCTGGTCATTCAGCCAGAACCAGATTCTGCTGCCGTCAGCGAGCTGGGCTTTGCTGTCGGTGATGTCGTTCAGGAAGCACTCCACTTCAACCCTTACCCCCTTATGATCGGATGTGGAATTCGCAAGGGTGGTTTCAGAATCCGTGCCAACTTTGATAGTACTCTGATTCAGCCTACACAGATGAAGCGTGTTCTTGCTCAGATGGAGATGGCTTGTTACCAATTGACACGAAACATCTCAAGGAAGCTCGAGGAGGTTTCCTGCATTCCCGATACCGAACTAAGCCATATCTGGAAATGGAATGCTACTCCACCGCTATCTCTCGACGAGTTCACACATAAGCTTCGCGCCAACCTGGGCATCAAGGCCGGATCTCCTTACCCCAATGCTGTTGTACCCTGGGTAGTCGATGCTCGCAACGCATCTCATCTTGCGGCAATTGGCTGCGTCGGTGAACTTTGGCTTGAGGGCAATATTCTCTCTGGCGAGACTGTCGATTCTCCGGCGTGGCTGACTGCTGGAAGTTCCGCTTGCGCTGGTCGCAGCGGTAAAGTTCAGCCAACAGGCGATATTGTGAGACTGGAAGAGGATGGAAACCTGGTATACGTCGGTCGCAAAGAGGAGCTTATGCCTGTTGAAGGCCATGCAGTCAATATTGCTGATTTGGAGGCTCACTTTGCCACATATTTGTCACCGACCGTGCGCGCTGCTACTGCAGTCTTCCAATCAGTGTCAGAGGATGGTGAAAAACAGACAGAGGTTGTCGTTTTCTTGCAGCCTCAGTCCTCCAAGGAGAAAGAAGTCGAAGTTACCTCCGAAAAGTATGAGCTTGGCTCCAAGGAGTTCCGAGTGACAACCCGTACTTCAGTGCCATCAAGCCTGGCTCTTGGTCTGAGGAAACTTGACAAGTTCATCCGTGATTCGCTTCCCTCTTACATGGCTCCTTCGGCATATGTTGTGGTTGATGAGTTACCAGATGAGACAAAGTATAATGACTACCAGGCTCGTCTGAACGAACTAGCCTCGAGTATCTCTGCATCCGTGCTCCAGCAGCTGCATGAGGGCTTTGAGGAAGCATGGAAGAAGACATCTGCACAGGCTAATCTAACACCAAAGGAGAATATCCTGCGAACTGCCTGGGCCAAGATTCTCCGCATGGAGCCCGAAAAGATTGACCTGGACGATAACTTCTTCCGCCTGGGTGGTGACTCTGTCTTAGCCATGAAGTTGGTTTCCAGTCTGCGCACCCAGGGACATGGCTTGAGTGTGGCCGACATCTTCCAGAACATGCGTCTTGGCGATGCAGCTCGTGTCATGAAGCTCGACCAAGCTTCCAAGCAGGATGTGAAGCCTTACAAGCCCTTCTCAACCCTTGGCCAGTCAGATGTTAATGCTGGTGTTATTCGCCCGAAGCTTGCGAATCCCAACTGGGCCATTCACGATATTGCTCCAGTCACTGATTCTCAAGTTGTGGACATCAATGCTACTCTGAATGCTCCTCGAACTGGCATCCAATATAACATGCTCTTCTTCGATGCGGGTATCGACCGGGAGAAGCTCCTCAATGCCTGTACTGAGCTCATCAAGGCCCATGAAATTCTCCGAACAGTCTTTGTTGAGCATGAATCCAAGTTCTACCAGGTTGTCTTGGAGGAGATGGAAACACCTTTGACCAAGCACCTTGCCGACGACGATCTGGAGAAGTCTGTCAAGGAAGTCTGCGAGGTTCATGCTGAACTGGAGTACAAGCTCGGCTCACCATTCCTCCAGATTCTTCACGTGGAAGGCCGAGACGGTCGCGAATGCCTTGTCTTGGGTCTCTCCCACGCTCAATACGACGGTGTCTCTCTTCCACGAATGCTGCAAGATCTGGAAACCTTCTACGCCGGAGGCGAGATTGCGGCCCACCAGCCATTTAACGTGTATGTTGGTCGCATCTCCGACGAGCGCGTTCAGAAAACAGCCGTTACCTACTGGAGCAATCTCCTCCAAGACTCCTCTCTGTCCGTCCTGGAAGGTCCCACTACTCAACCTACCGATCGCGGCATCTTCAAAACCAAGGCTGTTGAGGACTCCAAGCCCTTGGAGTATATCACCACCGCCAACCTTCTCACTGCAGCTTGGGCCTTGCTCTTGGCTCGCCGTCTCCGCAAATCAGACGTCGCTTTTGGAGGTGTCACCTCCGGCCGAACCGTCGATCTCCCTGACGTGGAGAATATCGTCGGACCCTGCTACCAACTCACTCCCATCCGTGTTCTCTTTGAGTCACACTGGACAGCGATGGATCTTCTGCAGTTCGTGCAGAAGCAGAGCGCCGAGTCCGCCGCATACGATTTCCTTGGGTTTGAGAAGATTTCTCAGCAGTGCACTGAGTGGTCTGAGGGCCAGTTCTTTGATTCATTGGTCCATCATCAAGATTGGGATGACTTTGATACCATGCCTTTTGCTGGTGGAAGCTGCAAGGTGGATATCCTCAACCCTCATGGGGACTCACCCAAGCCGTTGAAGGTTGTTTCATTTGTTAAGGAGGGAAAGACACATGTCGGTCTTGTTGGAAGTGAACAGGATGCTGTGTTTGTTGATGAGACTCTGGATGAGCTTGCTGCTACTGTGCAGGAGCTGAGTGAACAGAAGCTGGAGGCTTTGCTTGATGCTGAAGTATTCTAAATCATATTTGCATAGCATTTTGTTGTACTTATTTCTTTTCAGTCCTTGTCGTTATAATTTGAACAGGTTTCTATTATATTCAAAATTATTTTTCGTGATATTATGGTAATCAGTAGTTGCATCTAACATGCTGAACATGCGGGCCTGCAGGAGAGATTTCGAGCTACCTTGACCAGTTGACTACATAACCAATCGGACTTTGCCTTCAATTGCAAGGTTAGGATGCATACTTCTACCTACTGTTATTATGTGATCTTAAAAGACATACGATTATAAGAATTGCATGATTAAAAGATGACTTGATAGATTGTCGGTCTAGTAAATGAGATATCTAGGAGGTATGAAGAGAAAAAGACAATGCAACGCTATATACAGTTGAAAAGATGACAGCCAGCTCCAACGCCAGCGCCGTCAGGTATTAAAAGAAAAAAAAATCTAAAACAAATCAAAAATTTTGCAACTGGGTTAAGTAGCCACAGTTTGATGCATGACGTTGGACCGGTAGCTCTCCGATCGCTCGATGAGCTCCTCATGGGATCCACGATCTGTGCACTTTCCACCATCAATCAAGAAGATAACATCGGCCTTGCGGATGGTGTGCAGACGATGGGCAATCGCAATGACGGTAATGCCCTTCGCGGCCTTCTCGAGTCCATCCTGAAGAAGCTTCTCGGACTCGGCGTCCAGGGCACTGGTGGATTCATCCAGAATCAATAGCTTGGGCTTGCGAACCAGCGCACGGGCAATTGATAATCTCTGCTTCTGACCACCGGAGAACTGGTTACCGTTGGGTCCACACATGGTCTTGTATCCATCTGGAAGGGACATAATGGTCTCGTGGATGTTTGCGAGCTTGCATGCTTCCATGATCTCCTCCAGGGTCACGTCACGGTCGGGTCTGGCACCAAGACCGATGTTGAACTCCACGGTACCCTCGAACAAGACGCTCTCCTGGGGAACAAGAGAGATGTTGTTACGGAATGTGGGATCGCGTGTCTTTGTGACGTCTAGTCCATCGATCATGATGGAACCGGATTCGGGGACGTAAAGACGCTCAGCGAGGGAGATGATTGTTGATTTACCGGCTCCACTGGGACCGACGAGGGCGCAGAATTGACCAGGCTTGATATCGATAGTGAGGCCGTTCAACACCTTCATATCCGGTCGGGCGGGGTACGCGAAGTGAACATCTTGAAGCTGAACGCTGGAAGCCTTGTTATCGGTCTGGATAGCCTTGGCCTCAGTGGACTCAAGATCTCCTTGGATAACGTTTGGTGCATGAGTAGGAATGCGACCGCGCATCTTGTCGGAGCCTTGCTCAATCAGATCCAGGATTCTAGCCATGGCAGCTCGGGCCTGGGAAAGCTCAGGTGCAAGAGCGAACATCTGACTCCACAGAAGAGCACTGACAAGTAGAGAGAAAACGACGATCAGGAACTGAGTCTGAGTGTAGGTACCGTTGAGAATCTGCTTGCCACCCCACCAGTATGCCAGAGCGTTGACACAGTTACCGAGGAAGTATGTAGTGGACTGCCAGGCACTTGCTTGAAGGGTAACTGACAGGGTCTCCTTGCGAGGGCCTCGTAGGGATTTGCGGTAAGTCTTCAAGGTTTGATCCTCAAGGGAAAGAGCGGCAATAGTCTTGATGTTGCTAATGGCTTCAACACCAATGTCAACTGACTGTGCATATGCGTTTTCGTGACGTTCCTCAAATCGACCAAGCACCATCAGTTCCATGAAACCAGCTCCAAGAAGGAGGGGCACCAATGCAAGACAGACCAGGGCGACCTTCCAAGCGATGATGTGGGTCAGGATAATCGCAGCAAAGAGGTTGACGGTGATGGAGAACAGAGTACCGATGATAGAACCACTGAGACCAGCCAGCGCGTTACCATCTCGGGTGATGTATCCAAGAAGCAAAGGAGGAGAGCGACCATTAGACTGATGCCACTGAAGATCCTGCTCAAATAGAGAGCGGAAGGACAGAACACGCACGGTGTAAACAATCTTCTCGGAAACATAACCAAATCCAGCCCAACTGGCGACATTGGCAAAGAGCTCAATGATGGCAAGGACACAGAACATAAGTCCGTAGAAGCTACCCTTGGAGCGAATATAAGATGGGGTGTTGCAAGGCTCCAGAGCACCAACGGTATTTCCGAAGATAACAGCTTCACCGGAGAAGGCACCTCCAACGATGACAGAACCGATTAGAGCGACGGCGATGACGAGCAAATGAGGACGAGTAGTCGGCGCATAACCCTTGATAAGAGCCCAAAGAGATTTACGGGGAGCCTCCAGCTCTCCTTCTTCCTCTTCCTCCTTTTCATCGGCAGAGTCGGCAACTGGGGTCTCTTCGGTAGAAGGAACCTTCTTAATGTTTTCGAAGGAAGCGTTCGAAGATTCAGCCTTCTCAACATCACCGGCAGTCACGGAGCTTTGATCAGATTTGCTCACAGTGTCAACACTGACGGTGGTGTCGTTCTTGTCGGGGGTACTGCTAAGTGTTTGCAACTTGACAAGTTCGGCGTATGATCCATCCTTGGCCATCAATTCGACATGGTTGCCTTGTTCAACGATGACACCCTTGTGCATAACGATGATGTTGTCCGCTGCGGTAATAGTTGACAGTCTGTGGGCAATGGTGATGACAGTACGACCAGTAGCAATGTTGTTGATTGCCTTTTGAATGCGTTGCTCACTGCGAGAATCCAGGGATGCAGTCGCCTCATCGAGAATAAGAACAGCAGGGTCTCTGATCAGAGCCCGAGCAAGGGAGATACGCTGCTTCTGGCCACCACTGATCAAACGACCACTGGATCCAACCACTGTACCAAGACCGTATTGCAGACGTGAAATGAAACCATCAGCATCAGCCAGAACTGTGGCATTCTTGACAAGCTCCACAATCTCGACAACATCAGATCCATACTTCTCAGCTTCAGTCGCAAGATCCTTACCCTCTCTGAGGGAGGCTGCAAGGTCTTCCAAATCAGGACGAATAAAAACCTCTTTTAGATGGGCGTGGCTTGGGTTGCTCGAGTTGATCAGACCATGGGCAATGTTCTCCAAAAGAGACCGATCAAGCAGAGAAGGCTCCTGTTGGACAAGACTGAGGAAACTTCTCAAGTCTTTGACGTTCACATCACGGATATCGTGGCCATCAAAAGTGATCTGACCTTCGTTGGGGTCGTACAATCTGGTGACAAGGCCTGCAATGGTTGATTTTCCACTTCCAGAGAGACCAACAAGAGCGGTATGTTTGTTCGCAGGGATGCTCATACTGATGTTGTCCAAAACAGTAATTTCCGGTCGAGAGGGATAAGTGAAGGAGATGTTCTTGAGCTCAAAGCCACCTTCTGCCTGGGTGAGACGGATACCCCCTTCGGAAGTACCATCAATCTGAGGCACACGATCGATATCATCACGCAGCTTAGAGTATGAAGCAACGGCCTGAACAAACAAGTGCAAAAATGGCGAGACCTGACTGAACATTAATGTAGCTGCAAAGAAAAGTTAGCTTCTCGATATTAAAGATGCTTCATCCAATTGTCACGTACCTTCAATCAATACGAAAATAACCGTGAAGGTGGCACCGACGGTCACACCTCCTGAGCCTGTCGCCACATTCTCTGCAACTCCCTTGGCACCTTGCCAGAAGGCCAAACCGTTCGCACCATATGCAATAAAGTATAGTACACCAGACTGAATACCGACAGCAAGAGCCTTTTTGAGACCTTCAGTCTCTGACAGTTTTAGCGCCTTGGAAAACTTCTCCTCCAAACGGGCATTGGCGCCAAAGGCCTGCACGACGACGGTGTTGTTCAGGGCCTCCGAAGCAATGGAAGCAGCGCTAGCAGCATGGTCAGACATGCGGCCGGCGTACTTCTCAATATAGTGACTTCCAACAAAAGACATCAACAGATAGGCTGGAATAAGAGATAGCAACATGCATGCAAGTTTCCAGTCCTTGATGAAGGCAACAATATAGGCAGTGACGAAGAACGAAATAGCCGAAATGACAATTCCAACCTTCTCAGAGGTACCTGAACGGATGGTTTGAATATCGCTGTTGAGACGGGATGCGACTTCTCCGGGAGGCAGATTATCGAAGAATGAAGGTTCCTGGCGAAGCAAGTTCTTCAGGTAATTTTCGCGGAGTCGTTGTGCCAGGCGTGCGCCAGTCATGGTCCAACATGTCAGATGAATATAGATGGTGAAGAATTGCGCAATGGCGAGGTAGACGATGAGAAGAATTTCACTATTGATGGAGCTCTGGTCGGAGGATTCAGAGGACGAGCTAGCGGTGCCATCGGAATAGGAGCAAGTTGCGGAGTTGAAGTTATCGAGCAGTTGACCAAAGACGATACCGATAATTGGGAATGGGACTCCAGATGCAATGGCACTGAAGAATCCGACAAATATCATTCCTACTTCCCATTTTGATGGATTGCAGGCCACTAGAAGCCGACAGTAGTCGGACACTTTCTTGAAACCCTTCATCGCGTCGGGGTTTGAACAGCTTTCGCTGGCAACCAGGGTTGGAGTTTCTTGCTTCCTTGCTCAGAGAGTACTCAGATGCTACGAATGGATCCACGCATCAGAGTGTCTCAAAAGAATGACGAGAAAGCCAGACAAAGAAACTTCTCCCGAGGAAGAAATGGGTTGCTGAAGCTAAAAGAGCTTCCTGAAGGAATTCCAAGCTCAAATCTTATCAATCAGGGGGAACTATACCTGATGAGGCTGTCGAATCCACATGAAGAATTCCAATTTGATGACGACCAGAGCCACTTTTTTTTTCTTGGTCTTCGTATGTCGGCTACTCGCTGGTCCGGGTGTGGATGTCCTGCTGGAGTATTTTTTTTTTTCTTTGGGAAGACAAGAATGGTTTCGGATTCAGCCGACATCGGTCCACCATGTCAATGGGAAGGATCAGATAATTTTTCTCCACCATGGCCTTTCAAAGTGATTTCAATTGCGTGAGAAAACCTTGGAAGCGATGGAGGGGGTGGGTTCCATACACGAGGCCAAGTCGTCTCCCGCGAATACCGCTCGTACCGCATACATACGGTAACATACGACCCCGTTACGTGTATGGACTATGTATTACACGATGTGACTAGATCGAACTAGTTTCGAACCAACCTGATTTTGGTACAGCATGTCGGCGGTTTTACCAGGTCTATCCACCACTGCAAAGGAGCGCCCAGAACATAGGATTCTTCCAGCTAATCCAGCTAATCCACTTTAGAACTACGCTCTTCCTTGCTGGAAGACCCTGAATGTCTGAGCGTCAACCACATTTTGAGTTAATCTTGTCCATCTATACAACGCCACAGATGAAGGATTTGGTGGATCCGGCCATAGGATTCTGTCTCACTGTTCTCAATCAGCAAACTGAATGCAGTCGTCACTAATGATTCTTGGCTCTTGGCTCTTGGCCTTCTTGGCTTCATGCGAGTGCCCATTTGAGTTTTGATCCTTACCAGCCGACTTCGGGATTTATCGATCGGTGGGTGAAAGGGTAAGATGGGCAGCTGGACCCTTTTCCCTATAAGGGTCGGGATTTTCCCGCGTATTAAGGGTCCGATACGGGTCTGGTATCTCCATATTGATTTTCGAGTCTTCCTTGTGAGATCAACATGCCGATGTTCAAATCTTTTAGTCGGTCGACTCAGTCGATCGAGCAATCGACTGAACAATCGTCGGAAGTCGTTACTACTGTCAATGTAAACGGCCATGAGGAATCTCACTCCGAGAAGCATGTCTCCGAAGGGGGTCTTACCAATGCACAGACTACGTCTTCTGAGGATAACACAGCTGTTGAACAACACACCACAGTTGTGAACGAGAAGGGGCTGGTCGATCCTGAGGGTGCTGCTCCTCCCTCCTCCTCTTCTGAAGATGGTAATGGACCTCGTTTTGTGGCTCCCGATGAGAACACTCAACGTGGTGTTGCCGATATGGAAGCTGTGACCCAGACTTGGAGCAGACGGTCTCTGATCATGTTATTCGCCAAGTAAATATCCCTTTCCATTCAAGTTGAAATTCGTCCGCCGCAAAGAAACTAACTAATGTTGCAAAATAGCATTTGGCTGCTTTACTTCGTCAATGCCTTCCAGAGCTCCGTATTGGGCAACCTCACGCCCTACTTGACCAGTGAATGGGAAGCCCATTCTCTGTTGAACGTTATCTATATTGTTTCGAGCGCCGTGACTGCTGCTTGCTACATTCCTCTTGGTAAAATGATGGACCTATGGGGTCGTGCTGAGGGTTTTGCATTCATGATCTTCTGCTCTACCATTGGACTCATCATCATGGCTGCTTGCAGCAATCTTCCTACCTTCTGTGCCGCCTATGTAAGTTGCTTTGCGCCGTTGTTTGCATTGAAAAGGATTTTCCCTAACGTATCTCCTTCATTAGGTTTTTTACTCCCTTGGCACCAGTGGTATGACCTTCTGTGTTGATCTTATGACCGCCGATGCATCCATGCTGAAGAGTCGAGGTCTTGCCTATGCCTTTACCTCTTCTCCCTATATCATCACTGCGTTCGGTGGTTCCAACGCCGCCAATGATATTCTCAACCAGATCGGTATGAAATGGGGTTTCGGCGTATTCTCCATTATCTTTCCCATCGTCGCTGCTCCGTTGTTCATCCTCTTGAAGTACAACATCCGCAAAGCTGTGAAGGCTGGTCACGTTGTTAAGCAGCCCAGTGGCCGTACCCTCTGGCAGAACATCAAATTTTACGTTATCGAATTCGACGGTGAGTCCCATATTCAGTCTCAGAGATACAACCTACTTAGCAACAAACTGACTCGTTTCGATAGCTTTCGGTGTCTTCCTTTTCTCCGCCGGTCTCGTTCTCTTCCTCCTCCCCTTCGATATCGCTAGCACCGCCCCGGACACCTGGGCTACTGGCTACATCATCGCGATGCTGGTTCTTGGTTTCTGCCTTCTTTTCGTCTTCATTATTTACGAATGGAAGTTCGCTCCTAAGCGTCTCCTTGAGTTCAGGTTCCTTTGGAACCGTACCGTGCTCGGTGCTTGTTTGCTGGATGCCACCTACCAGCTCTGCTACTACTGTTGGGATAACTACTTTACCTCGTTCCTTCAGGTCGTCAATGACCTTGGCGTTGCCCCGGCCGGATACGTCTCTAGTATTTTCGATATCGTCTCTGGTCTCCTGCTTTTGGGTGTCGGTTTCCTGATCCGCCGCACTGGCCGCTTTAAGTGGCTCCTCTGGATTGCTGTGCCCCTGTACATCTTCGCTCAGGGTCTGATGATCTACTTCCGTCGCCCCAACCAGTCTGTCGGCTACCTGATCATGTGCCAGGTCTTCATCTCTATCGGTGGTAGTGTCTTCATCATTTGCGAGCAGCTTGCTATTTTGGCTGCTGTTGACCACCAGCACTTTGCTATGGCTCTTGGTCTGCTGAACGTCGTCGGTACCGTCGGTGACGCTATGGGAGCTACCATCTCCGGTGTTCTCTGGCAAAACACCTATCCCCATGCCCTGCGCATGTACCTGCCTGAGTCAGCCATGTCCAACTTTGATGAAATTTACGAGAAACTTGATGTGCAGCTCAGCTACAAGGTCGGTTCCGCCACTCGTATTGCTATTCAGCACGCGTACGGATATGCCCAGACTAGAATGTTGGCTGTCGGCACTGGTCTCATGGCTCTGGCCTTTATCTGGACCATGATGATCCGCAACATTGATCTTAAGGCTGTGCCCCAGGTTAAGGGTATGGTCTTCTAGATCGATCGATGTTGCTTCCCAGATTCGCTTGCGGAAAAGGATTTCCAGTTTCTTCTTTTCTTCTCTCGTCTATATACCCCAATCACTGTCAATGTCACTACTTAGTAGTAGATAAAATTGAACAGGGATTATATCTCTGGAGTTAGTACGATGTATACGTAATTCAGCTGTTTTTCGACTTTTGTGTTATATAGATTTAATCTTCTGATACTCTCAATGTGTTGTCGTGCATTATCAGTGCCACTACATACACTCAAAAATTGCAATTGCCAGTTCTTCTATCATTTTCCCGAGGTCTCATTTAGAATTTCGAGTTTTCAGAAAAAAATGAATCAAAGACTCGGAGCTCCGAGTCCTAGGACTTGAGATATTCGAAGCCTCCGAGTCGGGTTGTAGTGCTCTCCTGGAGAATGTATGGATTTATCTAGTAGTAGTACGAAGAATGAAACACAGTCAAGAAGAAACTTGAACTTGAATGAACTATATTCTAGGAAAAGCTTTTGCAACCGAAATGAACTAAACCTTGCAACCCTGACCCTGCATGAACCCACAGAAAACAAAGAGACTATACATGATACAAGCCAATCTTAAACCCAACCCAAATTAGAGCTTAGCATTCCAAGCTGCGCGATCTGCAGACTCCAAGGGACGTTCACGTCCGTCCCAGAAGATCGGGCACAGCTGGAACCACTTCTCTCGGCTGGCGATCGAGTGCACGGAGCGCTTGTGGCCAAGATCAACATACGAGCCGATCGTCAGACCCTGAGCATTCTCATAGGACAGAATGATGGAGCCAGTGGCACGGGGCTCACCGACGACATTGGCTGTGCGAGGGTCATCCAGGAAACAGTAGTGAATACAGCTGGAGTACCAGGCGTTGACTCGCTGGGCGCCACGGAACGAGGCATCACCAACGAGGGAGTGACGACCACGGTCGTAGTCTCCAGCATTGTAGTGGGCACCATAGTGATCCTCCTATAAAATTCGTTAGTTATCATTGACCGAGACGTATTGTCGGTAGCATGGATGCGGTCGTTCTTACCTTAGCCCAGTACAGTTCGTAATACGAGAAACGGGTCTCGTTGAAGCGGCCAAACAAGCAAAGAACGTGAGGATCGACGTGAAGCTTGCGCAGGTACTCCCGATGCTGATCTAATGTGCCAGTCTCATTCCAACCCTTTGCGACACGAGGGTCATTCTGCCAGGTGTTGAAGAGCTTCAAGTGCTCAGCATCTTCCCAGTTCACCACCTCCAGCGAAAAGTGTTCATCGATCTCGGGGATGTAGCGACTGTATGCGATGGAGCCAGGAGCGGGCTTCGGGCGACGAATCGGGTGTCGTGTGTATACTGGCTCTTCGGGGAACTTATTCGTGAAGTGGTAGTTCTCTGGTTGAATAGGATACCTGTCCAGGGACTCGCGCGCAGCTCCGTCGATCCCGTCACCCACAACCCAGATCGGCCGTGGGCCCACAGGGGAAGCTGCACCCTGCCAGAATGAACTCCGCAGAACAAGAAGTTCCTCTGCTTGGTCGGCTGGCAGCTCCTTCTTACCCCATGGCTTGGGGTGCTCGATAGCCAGACCGGTCGCAAGCAGTTCAGTCCGCAGGGTCTCCTTGCCCTCACCATCAAGTGTCACACGGAAGTATTCGTTTGTGGGGTAGGCAAGGTAGATCGCATGAACAACACCCCAGATCTGGCCCAGGGAAGGGGTCTTATCAGTCCATTGGAAGACGGTCTCCGGGCTGCGGCGGGCTCGGCCCCATGCGGTGTTGTTGTTGTCGGGAGGTTGCTCGCCCTTAGGACGGAAGGTCAAATCACGCCATGAGAGGGATTCGAGATGTAAAGGCTCGGGCAGAGGTCGACCATTGGTAGGCTGATCTTCTAGGACCAACACACGCTTGGATGCCTCCACAGTGTGCACCCGGTAGGCGGTGAGAAAGGGATGGGGAAGCTTCACAGCGGGATAAGTGTGAGTGGCCATGTTGTTGATATATACAACCGTTGAAGATATATTTGTATCACACGTATAGGTTGATTATATCCGTGAGGTATAAAAAGGAATGAGGGAGAAATATATGGGGAAGATGATTTATCAGATTAATCAGATAATTTCAGGACCGAAGAAGGGGAAAAGAAGAGCCGAGCTACCTTAAATCAGCCCAAAGCCGAGGCATCGGATTTCAATTTGAAGATATTGAATCTCGTCAAGTAAGCGAACCTCATAATTTGCTCTTCACTAGACCCAGAACGGGTATGTTTCAGACGATTCGACCTTGAAAAAAACAGTAACAAGCCCCGAAATCAACACTTAGGCCCTCGGTTCTCCACCTCAATTGGCCTCAGTGGGTATATCATTGGGGTTCCAAGGCACCCCCGGCGCCACTTTTCTGCTTGTCAGCGCAAATTTGCACGGAGTATCCGAGGTACTCCGTCAATAATCGGGAGCTTGCGATCAACTAAAAGGACAAGCGGGTCACTGGCATCTCTGCAGAACCTGAAAAGAAGCGCTTGACATATCATCTCCCTTGTGGCTTTAGACCCAGATTCATACCCGCCATGTCCCTACGATCCGGCCCCCTGCATTACGAGCATTTCGATGTCTCCTTCCCGCATGAACGGGTGGTGCAGGTCACTTTGAACCGACCTGAGAAACTCAATTCCATCAAAAAACAGACCAGTGCTGAGATCGCAAAAATCTGGGAGCAATTCGATCAAGATGAAAGTCTATGGGTGGGCATTATTACGGGCAACGGCCGAGCCTTCTGTACTGGTGCAGATCTAGGAGGTAAGCTACATCGTGAAATCCGACACCACATAATCCACTAATAACAATTCTACACTAGAATGGAATGCAATGGTCAAAGCAGGAGTTGTCAATGATATGTCACCCCCTGGACTCGCAGGATTACCGCGTCGCAGCGGTAAGAAGCCGATTATCGCCGCTGTGAACGGTATCTGCATGGGCGGCGGTTTCGAGATGGTAGCGAATTGCGATCTAGTCATCGCATCTGCATCTGCCGTTTTCTCCCTTCCAGAAGTCAAGCGAGGTATTGTGCCCGTCGCAGGATGTTTGCCACGACTCACCAGCACAATGGGACTCCAACGGACCATGCATCTCGTGTTAACGGGGCGGACGGTCCCTGCCAGCTTACTCTACGATTGGGGGCTAGTCACCGAGGTTGTGGATGCAGACAAAGATGTCGCCCAAGCTGCGGTACAGCTCGCCGAAGAGATGTGCAAGAATAGTCCCGATGCGCTCATTGTGGGCCGGATGGGAGTTCGGTTGAGTTGGGAGGCTGGTAGCGCGGAGGATGCAGTGACGACTCTGGCGGATCAATGGTACCCCCACCTGTACAGTGGTGCCAACTTCGCCGAAGGAATCCGAGCGTTTGTGGAGAAACGTTCACCAAAATGGATCGATTCCAAGCTGTGATGGGTGTGGAATTCTCATCTCATATTGAGAGCCCGTTAAGGTGGAATCATCTTATCGGTCTTATCAGATCCATGATAAGATATGATACCCGCTAGTAATTTATAACCGTGGTCCATATCCCGGTCATTTAATTATTTCCAAGGTACTCGAAAAGTGTAATCTCGTAAAGATCTGATAATTTTTCACATTTCTCGATTTGAGTTTTCTCGCCCCAATACCCAATAACAATTTACTCTCAGGTGAGAGATGCTACTTGGGGAGCTTTGGGCAGCTAGTTCATCTTGGACCAGGGATAGAGAAATTTAAATTAAATGTAACAGAAAACAATTAGAAAATTGCTGGCCCCACACACATCTAGAACTTTCACACTTACGTACGTTTATTACGGGACGTATGTGACGCAAGTACAGCGGTATTTTGTTCTGTAAATTACACCGTAAATTACACTTGTTTCCACCTGCCCAGGTGGGCATCCACCCGCCACGACCTTACGCGGTAATCAATCTCAACTTGAAACAAGAAAATTCCTGCCCAGTGCCCACAATCGCTTAGTGCACTGAATTTTGACACGAGCTGAAAAAAAAAAGAAGAAAAAACCCCCAAGAAAATCCACATGGCTTGACACATCCACATATCCCAATGAACCACCGGCAACCCATGTACACCGGTGATTACTCGGCTCCCGACTCTGACCCACGTGCTGAAAAGATCAGATAACATTGTTGTAATATTCCGGTCCGGAAAGACCGGTTATTGAAACGGATATCATATGCGGGTCACAATCGGAGAATTAAGCACGTCTTGTCTAGCCTGCAGGTAGACCAACGGCCACGAGTGCGAAAATTTCAAAGAGGGGGTTTATCTTCCAAGCGAGTTATTCTGTGGCATGATGGGATCATCCATTGACTGGTTTCGTCTACATCGGCCCAACTTCTCCACCACCAATCTTGTTGACCTTGAAAAAGTAATTTCCAACCGTGGATAAGATCATCTGATTAGATTCTCGTAATTTTATTTTTTCTTTTCTTTTTTTTCCTGCCCGACCATAGCGCTCGTATCTGATCCTGGAGTCAACATCAAGTGGATGTGGCGATTTGTGTAACTTCGGTCCACTCATTCCGTAAAGTCCCGCATGAATGGAGTACTTCGTGGAAGAAAGATTCAATTGTTGGATTGGAAGAAATTACGAGCTCACGAGGTAAAACTGCCATGCTGCCAAGCAGCCAAGCCGTTTCTTAGCCGTTCTTAATTGCGGGTCGTTGATGCGGCAGTTTCCCGTCTTTCGAGAGTTACGTAAAGACGCGGTGCTCGTAACATTGCCGTCTCCACTAGTTCCGAGACAGGACGACGAAGAATTTTTATCAGATCAAAATCGGAGTATCATGTCTTGGCTTTTTGCGTCGAGCAGAAAATGCTGGAGCCTTGGAGTCCTCTGTTGGGACGTCGGTAGATATCAATCCCTAAATATTTGATGGCGAGCTTGCCAAGAAAGATCCGGTAGAGAATCGATCGCGCTCCAGCGCTGTCATAATAGCTATGGACGTAACGGACGACTAAGTAGTTTAAAATAGCTCAAAGTATCAACTACATGACCAGCCCTATTGTATTTGCGCCATTTCAGGGGGTAACATAGATAGATGAGCTAACTCGAGAATATACGCCTCTCCACTTTCAGACCAATCGGTAAGATCTTATCAATCTGATAATAATGAATGACCAGATCTTGATTTGGTCTTCAACATTTCTTCACCAGTAGCGAGAAGCTAGGAATGACGATACTCTTGCTGGTAAGTACAGCACAGAAACATCCTGTAAAGAAACGTCATCCTCTAGAGCTGATCAACGAACCATGATCGGCGTAAGATTCATTCTTTGAGAACATTCCACAGATCCACTCAAGCTGCTTGTTGACATCCTTGTGGCGGTATCAGCCAATGCAAGCTACTGCGCGCTTATTTTCACCTCCTCTCAACTTTTGGTACAATCCGGGGATGTGTCAAGTAATCAGAAGCAGCTCATAAAGAGGTGAAGCCCATCAATGAAATGCAGATCAACACTATGAGCTTCCTTCCATAGAGGGAAATGGCTGCTTTCTTCTTTTTAAGTGTCCTCGTGCTCAATGCTACGCAGGACACGTGTCTTTCGTCTGGATGCAATGTTATCTATCTCGCTCTCGAAATCGCTCTCGAAATCAACACTTCCTCTGTCCTTTCCATTCAGTCAACCAACTGCTTTGAATTGAAGTTTCCAATTTTGGAAATGAGATATTGGATACATAGTCACAAATACTCCCAGCCTTCTGTTCATGTAGTCGAGTTCACTAGAGCATATCTTCCATGGACGGAACATGGATGTGAACATCTGTGTTTATTGCTTATACTATCACAACTTAGTACTCCATGTCTCCAGAATTTCTGATCTTCATGATAAATTTCAATTTAAATAGAAAATCCACAGATTCATTACTCTCGAGGACTAAAATTGTGATACTTACAGGCATTCCACATGTAGATATCAAGATCCGCGCGTAGATGCCCAATGACCTTCAACGTCTCCAAAACACGATATGGCTAGATCTTACATAACTTGAGGCTAGACTTGAATCCTTTAGTGTTCTTTAATGGAGTCATATTTGATGAGAATGAAATCCTCGTCGACTTCTGGACTCAAAATTTGATGGGTCCTAGGTCTACAGTCTTATTAGAGCATCATGAATTTGGATCCATGGAGAAGTGATCATTTTGATTTAAAGAGCAAATCCGTCTTGGAGCCTATATTGGATTAATATTGACAGACTTAACTTGTTGATATCTTCGTTGGCACTCAAGACCAATATAAATGCCTCGCTAGACCTTCATGATGACAATCACACATGTGGTCAGGTGCAATGTGTATCCAGCACTAAATTCATGGAGCTGATCTAGCTACACGCGTATAATTTGTTTGTATCCCTGGGAGCTGGGGGTGTGATCCTGGAAATCTATTGGCTCGCTTAGTTTAGGCAGGTGATCTGGGAGAGTGAGAGAAGTTGAAGTGCCAGATCAATCTTCAGTATGGGAAATTGGCTGTGTTGTCATTCACTGAGCCAGATCAATCTCTCACTTTGCCAGATTTCCTAATTCGGAAGTGTGTGATCTTGGTGCCTGCCCACAGTCTATAAATTTCCCACAATCTCCCTCTCCCTCCTAATTCTTCCTTCTTCCAACACTCTTCTCCATCATGAGTCTCCCCCATCTTCATCCTCGGCCATCTCACATCTCTTCATCCACATCCATCTCTACAGACATCTACTTATCCCCGCCCAAGACAATTTGGTTCATACATCAACAAGGTGAGTAGATAAACTTCACTCTCCCTGTGCGTACCGGCGCGACTCACACTTTTGGCGAACGTACTCAAGGTGCTGTCATGAAATACCCAGGCTGACGTAGACGCGCCACCCCCACAGGTCTTACTCTTCTTGGTCTCTATCTCGTCGATATCAGGTTGAAACAACAAGGTGAGTAGATAAAACTTTCACTCTCCCTGTGCGTACCGGCGCGACTCACACTTTTGGCGAACGTACTCAAGGTGCTGTCATGAAATACCCAGGCTGACGTAGACGCGCCACCCCCACAGATCTCACTCTCATGCTTCCCCTGCGCTTCCATCGCGCTTGTCAACATATGGTTTGACTTCCATGCATCAACATCTACTTGTCCACAATACGGCTTCCATGGATTGGTTGAGATATGATTTACAAGGTGAGTAGATAAACTTCACTCTCCCTGTGCGTACCGGCGCGATTCCACACTTTTGGCGAACGTACTCAAGGTGCAATCATGAAATACCCAGGCTGACGTAGACGCGCCACCCCCACAGATTCCTTCTCCTCAGTCTTATCAACGTCTGGCTGGCATGTTTACAAGGTGAGTAGATAAACTTCACTCTCCCTGTGCGTACCGGCGCGATTCCACACTTTTGGCGAACGTATTCAAGGTGCAATCATGAAATACCCAGGCTGACGTAGACGCGCCACCCCTACAGATCCATTCTCCTCCGTCTTCTCAACGGTTTTTTGACGCGTCTGGACGGGCTTCACACGTCTCTGTTGATATGACCTTTCACCAAATTTTTACCATGACATGATTCTCCTCTACCTCGCGTCACTCAACCTCCAAAGATCTTTACATGTTGACGTGACCTTCCATCACCATGCTTACTTTGTTTACATGAATCCTCTCCACATCACGTCACCCAACCCTGGAACATGTTGACATGGAATCAAACCATACTCATCATTTCCACTCTATACATTTAAATGTCTTATGAACCTTGACTTGATGGATGCCTACTCTTATCCCCGGGACCGTGGATATCCTATGTGAGCACTTCGCATCCTACAAATGGATGTCATATAACATCTTACTAACCCTACAGACTCTCATGCATCCACCTCCCACATTCCTCTCGGATGCCTGGTCACTATGATCCGATGCCCCCTTCGTCCGAACCACGCTCCCGGGGGCTTTCGACAATGCAGGCGGTGGCACAATCTGCAGGGCATAGAGACACAGGGGAGAAGGAGCTCCAGTGTAAGCTGCTGTGACCGTGGCGGGTTTCACGAAAATCTCAGGACAATCGGCACAGACGAGCTCGAGAGGAAGAATCTATGACCGTGGCGGGCTTCGTGAGGCCTCAGGACAATCGGCATAGTTGGCTTCAGGACAACCAACTACTCACCCCATACGGAGACCCAACAACTGTGAGCTCGACAGACATGGGTTTTTTCTTCTCTGTCATTATATGACTTCCTACTTTCCTCTTCAACATCCTATCTACATATTCGGACACTCATTCCTCTACAAACTCCAAACCTCTTTCATAGGTCTCCATCTGTGAGCCTTGGTGACCAGGTCAGTCTTGTATACCCTCAGCAACTTGATTTGGTTATTAACAATTGATATTGCACAGGCATCCTTGTCATTTCCCTTGCTCATGATTTACTCTTCTGTCTATCTTGTTAATACAAGACCCAATTCAATTTTCATCATTCTTCTTCCCTTTTGATATATGTGGTACCACGTCAGCTTGAAGTAACTACACTTATTCCTGGAGCTCCTTAGAGTTTGAGTCATGCAGAACTCAAGCTAAATCTAATATTTGTAGTGGAATTTGAGTGACTGATTAATCTACTTTGAGTTCTAAGGCGCCAAATAGCACTGGTAGTAGTGTGATACATGTGCAGCATCGGGGGTTGTGCTAATCTCCGTATCTGCCCAGGGGCATAATCTGGGGTAGGACGGGGATGCACTTACCACCCAACGCCCCTGAGGTTTAAGTTGGAGCTTTCAACGTTGGTTCTCTACATTCATACTGACATTCGAGTCCTATTATCACAACCATATTTTCCCAAATATCTGGTTGAATTGTCAAAATTCGACTATTATCAGGGGCTATACCATCAAGTGGTCTCTTTGTTCAACTTGTAGGTCAAGACAAGGTAGAACTCGACTGCCATCTCCGATCCAAACTGTCGGGCTCATGGCTTTTCGGCAATCTGCATCTCCTGCATAAGATGCAAGCTAAGATGAAAATTCTTCTTGCGGGATGGACATAGTAAGGAGCAAGCCGAGGAAGAAAGAGAAACCCATAGATTAATTCCGGTTCAAGGGCGTTGATTATTGCCTATTCGGGTTAGTCTGAGCAGATACAATATCACGGACCTTCTTCTCAACCAATCAGCGAACCTCGTGCGTGAGTAGCTTCGAGTTGCCAGTTGAAATGTGAGAAAAGATCTCGCGTGTCCAAGCTTTTTCTTCTCCCCTCCTGATTTTTCCCCTCATTTTATCTTTCATCCTTCTGCTCAATCTCACCTCTCTTTCTTTTCTTTGAAAGAGTTGATCTGGTTTTCGTTGTTGTCCAACTCAGTCCGAGTACATCTTTCCTCGATAAGCCGATAAGCACCTTCCAGGGTGTACTCCTCCAACCAATGGACGTCGAAGCTTCCGCCGGGACTATTATAAGTCCCAAGGGCGATAACAAATCTCGCGAAACATTGAACGAGCCCTCCCTTCATCATGGCGAGAATGATATTCTGGGAAGTGAAAATGTGGATCATGCGCTGGCAGCTAAGATGGTTCTCGTCAACGACGTGAGTGCATACATCAGAGAAAACCGGGGAATGTTTCCAGCTGACTGTAGATCCCTAGGCCATCGATGAGATCGGATTTACCCCTCACCACTGGAAACTCTTTTGTCTGAATGGGTTCGGATATGCTGTCGACTCTTTGATTCTTCTACTCCAGTCGATCATCTCCACCCAGGCCAGATATGAGTTCAAGCCAAGTTACTCCACCGGCTTGACAATTGCTGTTTATGTGGGCATGTTGATTGGCGCGATCTTTTGGGGCTTTTCAGCTGATATCATTGGACGCCGTTTTGCCTTCAACGTATCGCTTTTCGTCTCATCTGTCTTTACGGTGGTGGCAGGCGCATCTCCAAACTGGGTTGTTCTGGGTCTTTTTATCTGTCTCAGTGCATTTGGTGCTGGTGGTAATTTGGTACTCGACACAACTGTGTTCTTGGAGTATCTTCCCAGCAAAGAACAATGGCTGTTGACTTTGATGGCGGCTTGGTGGGGTAAGCATAGAACTCTAAATGGTACATAGACCGCAACTAACCATTTATTCACTGAATAGGTCTGGGACAGTTGATCGCTGGACTATTCGCCTGGGCGTTTCTCCCGAACTACTCCTGCAGCGATGCGGCCGACTGCACCTATGATAACAACAAAGGCTGGCGGTATGTCTGGTATACTTCAGGTGCCTTCGTGTTTGTTCTGTCCATCCTACGTATCACCATTATTCGACTGGAGGAAACACCCAAGTTTCTTCTCGCCGAAGGAAGGGATGAGGATGCGGTGCGAGTTCTCGGTAATATCGCCAGGAAGTACGATCGCCCATACAGCCTAACGGTGGAGCGCCTTGAAGCATGCGGAACCACTACCCAGCGCCGAACCAGCGGTGCCGGGTTAACTCAGCGACTGATTTCCCCCCAGGAGGTGATTTTCCACTTGAAGGGTCTCTATGCGACCCGCAAGATGGGATTGTCGACTTCATTGGTCTGGTTCTCGTGGCTTCTGATCGGTCTCGCATACCCATTATACAACGTCTTCCTTCCCACATATCTCGCATCTCGTGGTGCTGATTTTGGGGAGACTAGCGATTACATCACTTGGCGCAACTATGCGATTAACAATACCTGCAGTATCTTCGGACCAGTTCTTGCAGGTTTCATGTGTCGCTCACCCTGGTTCTGGGGTCGACGTGGAACAATGATCATTGGTGCGCTGATTACCATGGCCTTCTTTTTCGCCTACACCCAAGTCCGTACTGAGAGTCAAAACGTGGGATTCACCTGTGCAATCTCCTTTTGTCTGAACATCTACTATGGTACTCTTTATGCCTATACCCCTGAGGTCTTCCCATCGGCCCACCGAGGTACCGGAAATGGTGTGGCTATCGGGTTGAACCGTATCATGGGAATCATTAGTGCTGTTATCGGAGCAGCTGCCGATGTGAGTTGGTTCCTTACTTACTTTTCTCTTTTTTCGCGCAATGCTAATATCTTAACAGTTGAGTACTGCAGTGCCAATCTACATCTGTGCTGCTTTGTATATCGTCATGGCTATTGTTGCCGCGGTTCTTCCATTTGAGCCATTCGGCCGACGAAGCAGCTAGGCGATTTCTCAAAGTCATCAGCTGGCTTCAAGTTGGCTTGAGTTTCACCTTCAATGATGGAATTGAATATGTATTAACACGGTGAAGCCTTGAAAGCGTTAATGATTGGTGACGGTCTTTTACCGATAATTAAAGATACCCCATTTAGTGCAAGGCTGTTGATGAAGGATTCCAAGGTTGCAGATTTAAACACTGCTGAATTCTTGGCAGCTACGGGGGCTTTTGCCCGGAGTTAGGAGCCTGAGTTCAAGTCGAACCTATGAAGACACGAGTCACGCAGCATTGAGTATCATGACTGGATTTTATGTCCGAATCGATGATTCAATATTACTAGCAGCATAATGAATTTCACAGTCTCATTATAACTTGAAAGTTCCAATGTTAAATGAAATTGTAGATTGACTAGCATCGATGCAAATCATAAGTCTAGCATACAGCTCCCATATCAACACATCTATAGATTAGCCTTAGCGATTTCGATAGTCTCATACCACTCCGGCGAAAAGCTCGACTTCTGCTTCGTGGACAGACTCCCCCATTCCTTCTTCACCTTCTCCCCCTCTTCTTTCCACAACTGTACCTCCTTCTGAATCCAAGGTCCCATAGCCTCAGCCGTTGCACCAACCTTCTCCATGGGGAGCGTATGACTCCCCTTCTCAATAACAACATGACGAATACGATCCTTCTCAGCACCACCAGAGCCTCCATACCCTGTACCAGTAATCTTGACCGCATTATCATGGGTCTCGGATTGGTAAATAGGGCTCCGCTCACCACTGATAAAAATTGTACCCGGAGCAAGATGCGGCAACAACTTATATCCCAGAATTGGCTCTCTGCGGTAGACCTGTCGACCCGGAATAAAGGTTTCTTGCTTCTCATCACTGCTTGCATCTTCACTTACAAACTTGACTACCGTCGCGGGCTTGTGATCCACATATGTGTATGTCATCGTTTCCTGGTGCTTTGTCGTGGTCAAGGTCACTGCTCCTGGTTGAGCTGGTTTCTCAGGGTACACCGTTGTAGGTAGTTCCCGGTATCCATGCTGAACCCAACGATCAAAGGCGCGGGGATCCCAGGCTCGAAGTGCTCTCTTGGACTTCTCTTTCGCTTCTTCTCGTGAGCGCCAGATGTCGCGTTTCTCCGTGGTCATTATGATTAACATGCCACCGCCACCGATTCGCTGGTCATCGTTCACAAATGGCTCGAGGAAGATGAGTGAGCTGAATAAGC
This sequence comes from Penicillium herquei, assembly GCA_039634405.1. Classification (NCBI taxonomy): domain Eukaryota; kingdom Fungi; phylum Ascomycota; class Eurotiomycetes; order Eurotiales; family Aspergillaceae; genus Penicillium; species Penicillium herquei. The sequence goes on from CP098390.1 coordinate 3,454,782, forward strand.
TGGGGTGGAAGATTGAGGCGAAGACACTAGATCAGTTAGTTGGAGCTTTGTATAGATTTGGAGTAGACTGACAGTTGACCTGCACCGGCACTGTGTCCGACTCCCATTATCGGTTGGGGCATCTCAGCGCGGAAGTGAGTGACCACTTGTAGTAAGTCTCGAGCATGGTCGGACCAGGTGCCTGTTTCTTGTTAGTGAAGTTCGAGTGTATGGATTCCCGAGTATACTTACTGTCATTTCCGAGGATTTCTTCATTCAAAACACCACTGGCACCTTGATTGACGGCATCCGCCATCCAGATTCCTCGAATTCTGAACCCATCTTGCTTTGATCGAGCTAGCAGATCTTCCCAGAGAGGCTCATATACTTCCTACATGTAATCACAGATAAGTGGTTGCTCCTAAATGCGGGGAATAGCACAAATCATATCCCATTGGGCATGTACCTTAGGTAACCCAGTACCAGCAGCGGCGATCAGGGTCACGTCGCCCGGCTGAGGATTGGGGTTATCGATTGGGGTATACTGTTTCACGCAGAGTTTCAACTTTGCATCAGGCGTAGCTGTTGCACGAGGACTGTCACGAATATACTGGGCATCGATGACATGTTCGGTGATCTTGAATGGATACATGATGAACTCAAGGCTTGAATAAAATAGAGTATAAAGACAATTGCTAGAATCTGAATTAGGGAGATCTCCGAAACCAAGTTAAGGATGAAAGCCGAGTTCGAGAAACTTGAACCTCGGGTGTCCTTTTAAAACGAACAATGGACACCTGGGGGTCATGGGGATATTGCGGAGCAGCTGGGCAGCTCCATAGTTTACGTACATTCTAAACTAAATTTGGACCTCGGACAATCTGAAATAAAATCTGAAATAAAATAATGATGGGGCTTTGATCTCGGGATCGACACTCTCCCTTACCACGTACCGAACCTTATAGAGAAAAATAATATTGGCATATATTATAGATACATGTAACCAGTAATCTAGATTTTCTAGTCAATCTCACATGGATTTAGCTATTAATAATAGCTTTGGTGGTAAGAATGGTCATTTTCCATGCACGTTGATGTCACAGTAGGGGGGAACTCGGTTAAAACGTGAAGAATAAAACACGCTAAAAGGGGAAATTTTGGCCCCCATCATCGTGGGGGCCATAATGCAGTCATTATGGATCTAATCCATTGGTCTTAACCCAATGATCATCCAGGCTCAGATGAGTTCCATCTGTTTTGAACCAATCAACTATGTACAGACGTCCTTGCTCCATGCGCGTTTCACGTTCAATTTTCGTCCTGTCTCGTACCCTCGTATAAGGTAGTAACCACACAATCCAACCTAGGTGAATTGCAGACACCCAAGAAAAAAAAAAGAAAAAAAATCTAATAAAACAGAAAAAAAGAAAAAAGAAAATATTCCAAGGTTTAGACCCTTTGTGCAGGTCTAAACTGTAGAAAAGGACCCTCGGCGATGGCAGTCATCCAACCAATAATCTCATAGTCACAATCATGTCGTTGGCCGTGGCAACAAGATGACTCCGGTGCCAACCGCATATCATATTTCCACAGCGTCCTGGCAAGAGTAACTAGAAGCTCCGCCCAAGCTAATTTGAACCCGACACAAGACCTCGGTCCGATACCAAAGGGGACAAATGCTTGTTTAGCCAGTTTCACTTTTTCCTCGGTGACTCCATTTGCGGGGTCGACTATCCATCGGGCAGGTCGGAATTCCGTAGGTGCGTCGAAGTATTTTGGGCTGCGATGAATAGAGTAACATGTGACTCCTACTACGAAACCCTTGGGGATGTAGTTGCCGTCTATCATGGCGCCGCCTTCTTTGATTTCGCGGGGGAGCATGCTAGGGACGGAGGGGGCTAATCGGAGGGCTTCGTTGATGCATGCGATAAGGAATGTGCATGATGAGAGGGTCTCTCCCGTGCATATCTCTTCCTCGGAGTTGAATTTCGAGCGAACCTCCTTGATGACGCGAGACAGCATGTCTGGGTGGTGGGCAAGGTAGAAGAATGTTGCGCTCATTGTCGTGGATGTGGTGTCGGAACCTGGGGATTGGGTTACTATTGGATGCATGCAATATGCGAATGGGACAAACAATGTTTTTGTCACTTACCAGCAAACAATAGTAACCAGGATTCGAGCCAGAGGTCCTTCGGCGTAAAGGACATGCCTGTCTCGGGATCACTGGCGTTCATCATGGTGTAGAATGCATCCTTTTGTTTGATGTCGTTGCCAAGCTGCAGTCGGGCATCTGTGGCTTTCTTCACCCATGTCCCTGATGCAAGTATCGTCTTGTACTGCGGTGCGAGGAACATCTGGTCCAGCTTCCAGTTGAAGATTTTGGGCTGGGTCATACACTAAAGCGTGGGAACCAATTGGTTAGCATCATGCAATAAATATGCCATTACTAGGATCATATTGTTTGTTAGGTAGTATACGTACCACGGAGTTTCTCTTCGAGATAACCTTCATCGCAGCCAAGAACCAGCGCTGATCCGGCGAGTTCAACATATCAAAGTCATTGCCATAGCATAGATCCGAGATAATGTCGAAAGCCAGATGCAGACACATAGCGTTCATGTCTTTCGTAGAACCCCATCCATCTTTATCTTGAGGTTCAATGTTATCATTCACAGCGAGGAGCTTGATGAAGTCTCGAACATTCGTAAGGAATCGTTCTTCAATGGTCTTCAAGCCCTGGTCCGAGAAGACCTGGCTCATAATACTGCGCTTGAATCGGTGGACTTGCTTATCAACAGCGTTGATAGTGTTCGGGGTTCTTCGGCTTGCACTGAAGGAGGTATACCCCTCAGCTTTCTGCATGTTTGCATTTAGGGCGCCGATTGCCTTCAAGGCAGTGTGTGTGGCGAAGCATAGAGTGTTAGGTCCGGTGCGAACAACGTCACCTGAAAGCAATTCATGCATTAGTTTCAAACTCCACTGTGGATTGGGTTCAAGCTGAAGGGCTGTCATACCATATTTTGCGTGCCATTGGTATTTTTTAGTATGGAGATCTCCCCTCCATGCGAATATTGTGCCATACCAATTGGTGATGGCAGCTAGACGAGGTCCCGGGTACTTTGCAAGCGGATGAAAGAATAAACGATAGACTGCCTTGGAGACCCCCTATATCAAAAGATTGTCAGCTTCATGTTTCAGAGTTGTAGATCCCACACATTTCCATGCAGGTTAAGGTGCAAGTATTGGACCCCAATGTCCACAGAGCTGACATACATATAAGATACAGGCAAGTAATAAGATTCCCACTGACTGTAGGGCCATATTCTACTCGTACATGGGGGTTTTCCGGTGGGGTCGAAGGAATGAAGAGGGGAAAGGGAGGTAAGGTCGAGAATGAGAGAAATCGACTTATATCAGACCAGAGCCACCGATCAGCATGGGAGGATCCGAAGAGGCATCTTATATACACGTGGGTATGGTTTAAGAACTTGACGATCGTTTACGAAGTGCTGCCACGTTTTATTATTTTAATATTAGATTATTTTATCATTTTACTTTGCGTTTTTATTAATATTTTGATTTATTTCTCTCAGCACGATGTAGAGAACAAACTGCATGTCTAATTGGGTCTAGGGTTTTGGGTCCTGATCGAAAAGTCCGCAACAGTGTCAACTTCTGGCACACTGACACGGCATAGGCCCCACTGGTATACATGTGGTAGCGAATAGAGCTCTAAATTTGAGACCTAATCAGACTAAACAAGACCAACCAAGACTAAACAAAACGAACAAAGAGAAAGTTTAGGGTATCGTGCATGACGTTATCTGTGGTGGTGGTAAGATCTCCACTATAAGCGGGTCGAACTGGGTCTCAAAGCCCTGGACTTCACCTATTCTTGGCGTGTGTTTGAGTTCAAACCGCTACTTCATTTCTAAATACACTTAGGTTATTCAATGCGAGCAACACTGTGGAGACTTGGATCATTCTCATTCGATTAAAACCTCCGTCAAGCGCCACCTGGTTTCTGCAGATACTCCAGTGCGGATAGGTGTTCCTCCTTGAATGCCACACATAACACAGTTGAATGTTGGAATCTTGGAATATTCCATTTTCAAATTAGGTATCCCTTGCTTATTATGATGTAACCTCGTATGAAAAATGAATTGACAGTGGAATAGGAGGGCTTCTCATATATCCTAATCATTTCCCACTTGAGTAAGACGAAGAGTGACGCTAATATCAATTCAGATGTTGATATCCACTTTCCCAAATTGGCATCCACGATGTCACTCTTCAGCACTTGACGCACAGAGCATAAGTTTTTTTAACTTCTCCCATACAGGGAATTATTTGCGGATTAATCCTAATAATCCTTCTAATCCTACGGAATTCCATACCCCTTCACATGTAGAATTTTTCATGGAGATATCCGACACTTCCGTTCAAAAATGGTCTGATTCCACAGCCCCCACCGCTCATCAGTGGGGAGAGCGTGGCAGTTGCATGGGAAAACCACATGGGCATGAGATGTCCCTAAATCCTCTGAGGCTGAACTTGGCGAAAGAGGAATGTGATAAACAAGAGTGATTCCTTCAAAAAAAACTTTATTTAATTAGGCCTTCTAACTTCAAGTTGAAGGTTTCTATCACAGCGCCTTCGATCCTGCATAGTACGAGGTACGGCGCTTGGTCAAACGTGAAGAATCTGCAGATCTCATGTGAACCCATGGATCGTGATATCTCTACTCCATATTATCTGGAACAATATGTAGTTCAGATATAAAAAAAAATTAAATTAAAAAAATGTATCAGTAACACGCGACATTGTACATTGTAGCGTTGAAAGAAAGAAATTATGGCCCCCAACATGATCCCTGCATGGCCGAATCATCGTACTTGTGTAATTCTGCCCCAGGCAACCCATCCCTTCCATCGCGTCTTTTCTACCAGTGTGTCATGACTGAATCCTGGGTAAGACCACACATGTGCACATGTGCACTCTCTACGCCGGAGTTTCTTCTACAAAAAGGAACCTCAGAACCAGCCACAATCCTTTCGCTATATATCACCGGGAATAACCACAACATTCTCTTATAATCGAAGGATTCCAACTAATGCACGCTTTCTTCCGACACGTGGAGATCCTGCTCCCCATGTGGGCTGCATATTTCACGACCACCATTAATGATACCACTCAGTTGCTATGTGAACCTCGGGGATACCAGAAAAAGTGGAAACCGTGACAAGAACCATGGTCTAGACGGTTGTAGGGCAGTTGAAACAGCGGTTCGATTTCCCGCTCCCATCCCGTCGATGGTTCGGATAAACGATCCACTTTCCAGCTCAGGTCAGAATGTGGCAATGTGCAGTCCTGCTCCACTATTCTCTGAGCGCTTACGAGCATCGACTCGGAGATTCTTCTTCTTCAAACTTGAATTCTGCACACCGATACAGGGTACAATATGTGGACTGTGAGGACTAGGAGTTGAGTTTTCAGATCGGTGGTGACTAATCGTCTTACCAGCTGCAGGTGGTCAGAAGAATATATCAGACCATAAATTCACTGTGCTTACACCGGGCGTTTGAACTAAAAAGAAGTCACTAACTTGATACAGACCGATTAACCAAAAGCTAAGAAATTAAGCGACTTAATTTCGAGTCAGACTCTATACAGAGTGAGACCCGCCAACTTGAAATTGACGCTAGACAGGGGTTGACGAAACATCCTAAGCGGAACCATCCCGTCGATTACAGCCTTCCAAGGTTGTATGGAGTACTCCACCATTTCATACGGAGTACGCAAGATCAGGCTTGGAAATCAAAAATGTAAGCCCCGCAAGCCACATCCAAGACTCGTGGCTTGCCAATTGCATGAGGAGTTTATAAAGTTCCCGCCCACCAAAAGCACAGACATCTCGGTACCTTTGTCATGAATCCTTTTCATCCTTTTCCCACTCTGATCTAGTTAATCCTTGCGGCTATGTGTAATTTGGATCTGGCGAATGAGATCTATCACATGGACTATGAAGGATGAACATGAATAAAATAGCGGTGATGGAAATGGCGCGTTTGAGGACCCTGCTTCCATCGTGAATTGGGTATACATACAGGCCATTGAACTCACTCGACCCCGCTGTTGATCACTTTTGGTAAAGAGATCGGCTAATACTAGTATGAGTGACGTTGTGCGTCGCGCTGTTCGACATAATGAGTTAACTCCTCCACAGCCTCCCTTAGTTCGGTGGGGTGCATTTACTAGCATTTGCTTGAGTCCTCGATTCACGATGGTACCGGCTAGCATGCGCGCGGCGCTCAAACCGCTTAGATTACGCCTCCTCCGGAATGACTCAAATAGGCGTTCAAGTTATGCCGGATAAGAAAGTTAATGAAAACAAAGATGCAGACTCACGTCATGGGGAGGTCTGGTCTGTCTCGATGTCCCAAATAGGGTGTATACGCCGCGATGCCGGAGTGGCCATCAATAGGAATTGCCGAAGCCCCGCGTGATTTTAATTTAATCTAATTTAATTTAACTAGTTGAATCTAACTAGGTTATTTTTGTTTAAATAAACTAGTGTTCATCGTGGCCATTCTTTTATCCTTATCTCGGCTTACGGAGTAAATCCATGGAGGACTAGTGTATACTATTTCAAGTTTATAGCCCTGCACTGCCCAAGGGCTTCGATTAAGCCAGTGCTGGATTTGGTCTGTTTAATACGCTCACGTCTCAAGCCCTTGAGGTCATTGCGAAGATAAACACGTCACATTTGAGATAGACTAAAAGCAACAGATGTACTTCAAGTAGTAAACAATAGAGTCAACCCACCTCACAAACGGACCCCACTGTCTCCATACAAGGATGTTCCCGAATTGTCCCGCATTAACTTCCGCTGTATGTCCACATGTACAAGCGTCTCTTCCTTCGCGGACCTCCGGCTGGAGACCGTTGGAATTTCCTGATATTCTTACGAAGCGCGGAGCATTATGTGGCACCGTCTCAAGTGGGTCGGGATATCGACTGTAGGCTGCTAGATTTCAGTGCGTGTGTGCACATGTGCTCCATACACGATCACAGTGCTAGTAGTTTCAGTTGAATGACTAGCTCATTCCGGGGGTGATCGTCGAGTATACCATACGTAAGACAATCTGAACACATGTTTGTTAAGATGATCAAATGAGTCTCTGCTAGGTCAGTGGCATTGCCACGGATCTGTTTAGTTGAACTAGAGACTTACCCACATGTGCAGTGGGGGCTCAGACTTCATGTGTTGGAAACAACAGTCTCAGACATGATTCAAACATTGAATGTTTTCAGGCTCCAATTCTGGAGTAAATTAACATTCATTCCTATGAGATAAAATAAAATGATGCCAGAGTTGCAGATTTCATGTATGAGTATTCCAAGGTTAGATACGAAGTAAACGCCCAGATCTACGGCCCTTTGCCAACCTAAACCTAACATTGGCACTGTCAATGACAATACCAGTGGTGCATTCAGAACTACCAAGATGAATGCGCCAAGTTAGGCATCATCAAACTGCTGGTGCCCGTGTATGCACGGCGAAGATTTTGGCTGCACCAGGGCAGATCATTGAACACGAATTCATCCATCTATCTGAGTCAAACCAAAATATTTCACCTACGTGTCCATATTCAAGTGCTTGGCGACGCCTGCCGCTATTGTGGAAAGCATACAGATATTGAACTTTCCTTTAAACCCAGTCCTGACGTCTATGACGCTTTTAAGCCCTTGCTTGAATGAACTGCTGAGATACAAGGTCTTCTGATCTTCACGCTTCGAAGCATGAATAAGGACTCGAGACGGCATGCAAAAGCTAGTGATCAGAGCTCCTCAGAATGAACACTCAAACTTATTGCCTATCTAATAGTGGAACAAACCGTTCCCCTGAGCCATGTTTACACATCAACAGAGAATAAGTCAAACCCTGTGTTGACGAATGTGAACAGGTAATGCGAATTTGACTGATCAGCCCTGCAACTGGGTCCAAAATTCCCTGGGGCTGATCTACCGCTTGGCTTTCCAGATTCAATATGATCTGTCAATCACTTCAAAACAACGAACTCAACTTGCAAGAACGGCTGGCGCAGAGTCCACTGTCAACCAGACTTCTATTCTTCAGTCGACTTTACTAGCAACTATGGTTTACAAGGAGGATTTGAAGCTCACTTGGTCACTAACACGGAGTTTCCTTTAGCAATTCCACCGATTATGGTATGCAGTACTTTTTGTCTCTCCGAGTCTCGAAAACTACTAAGATCTGACAGGCTCAATAGACCTACCCCAGGATTTGGATTTTTCTACAAAGAAGTATTCTCGTCACGGGTATGCTCATGTGATTTTACACATTAAACCCATCTGGGCAGATTCTTTCTCTTTTTTAGCACTCGTTGGAGTCGTTGCCATGCTTCGGTTATCTATAGCGGCAAAGCCGTGACTGCCCGGTCTTATCAGGGACAATGTTCCCCGACAATGCTCCCCGCACACGACCCCAATTCCCTATTACGCCACTCCTCTCCTCTTTGAACTCACCACATCACCAACATGGCTACCTTTCTGAAGAAGCCTCTCAAGCTAGCTCTTGTGCAGCTCGCTTCCGGTAATCAATATTCCAACTATCTCCCTCAATTTCACCAACTAATTTCTTCCAGGTGCCGACAAGGCCGTCAACCTTTCGCATGCCCGGAGCAAGGTCCTTGAAGCCGCTCAAGCGGGCGCACGCTTGATCGTCCTTCCAGAGTGTTTCAACTCTCCCTACGGCACACAATACTTCCCCAAATACGCCGAGACACTTCATCCCTCGCCTCCCACACAAGAACAATCCCCCTCGTTCCACGCGCTATCGGCTATCGCAGCCGAAGCCAACGCATACCTGGTCGGCGGTAGTATCCCTGAACTTGAGCCCTCTACGAAGAAGTACTACAATACCTCTCTGGTATTCTCGCCAACGGGCTCATTGATTGGAACTCATCGCAAGACACATCTATTCGATATCGATATCCCAGGCAAGATCACGTTTAAGGAGAGTGATGTTCTCTCGCCCGGTAACCAATTGACCGTGGTTGATCTACCGGAATACGGAAAGATTGGTCTGGCTATCTGCTACGATATCCGTTTCCCTGAGGCTGCGATGATCGCTGCGCGTAAGGGTGCTTTCTTGCTCGTTTACCCGGGCGCTTTCAACACGACTACTGGACCGCTTCACTGGTCTTTGCTTGGTCGTGCTCGTGCAGTCGATAATCAGTCTTATGTTGCGCTTTGCAGTCCATCTCGGGATCTGGAGTCAACGTACCATGCCTATGGACATAGTTTAATTATTGATCCTAGTGCTAAGGTCTTGACAGAGGCGGAAGAGAAGGAGACTATCATCTATGCGGATTTGGATAATGATACTATTGTCAACATTCGCAAGAGTATTCCTATCTACAGTCAGCGTCGATTTGATGTTTACCCCGATGTGAGCGAGTCACAATAGATTACTCCGTGAATCAGATATAGATGAGGATTTTAAGATTTACTGTTTTACCCACATTCAACGAGTCTTGTAGACTTGAAATCAACCATGTAAATGGATATTGATGCCTGAAGGCTCAGGCGTTAGATATACACCTTAATTTCATGGCAAAAAGGCGCTGTGCTTAGTCATGTGGCTCTCCGCCAATCACGGACCACCCACAGCCTTAAGCGAGCCACACTCATTCCCGCGGCCACAAATCGTGAATTTCCACTCATCGACCAACCATCCGCCCCAGTCGACACCGAACCCATCAGTCAGTTTTTTCCCCTATATTTCCTCCCTTTTACACACAATTAACACCGTCGCAGAGATGTCCAACGTCCAGCAGACCGGCAAGAAGCAGCGTTCGGCTATTGCCGACGTGGTGACCCGCGAGTACACCATCAACCTGCACAAGAGAGTATGTTGAACCCGAACCCGAAACCTACGAGAACTGTGAAGGATCTGTGGAGGCACAATACTTGGATTTGGACAGAGAACGCCTCGCCCCTGAAAATGGGAGCGCGGTTATCAAAATTCTTCGAGAGGTTTTTTTTGGAGGGTTGTCTTGTCGCATGGCAATTTTAAGTCAAGTAATGGATTGGAATTTCGCTTGCGATCTACCCTTTCATCTACTCGGCTTGGAATCCATGCCAGACCTCTCGAATAGGATCTGTGGGAAACCGCAGAACTAACTCGTCTCAACATGTGAAAATTTGAAATACAATTTTTCAGTTGACCTATCCATTCTCTATTGAGAACTGGAATCCAGAAAGAACAGAAAACACAAAAGAAGAATTAGTTTGATGAAGTCCACCTCTATGGCCGAAACCAGAAACATCGCAGAGCTTGTTCTCTACAAGATGGCATTCGGGCGGAAGACTGATTATAACTTCTTTTGCGAATTTAGTGCCACGGTGTTAGCTTCAAGAAGCGTGCTCCTCGTGCCATCAAGGAGATCCGTGCTTTCGCCGAGCGTGCTATGGTAAGTTTTATTATTCCCTTTCTCCCTCCGGTTTCCATTAGGAGCCGGAGTCCTCGTCGCAAGCACTTTATGTGACTTGCACAGGTATGATTCCGAGTGCTAACGTTCTGTTCTTCTATCGTATAGGGCACCAAGGACGTCCGCCTCGACCCCCAGCTGAACAAGAAGGTCTGGGAGGCCGGTATCAAGGGTGTTCCTTTCCGTCTCCGCGTTCGCATCTCCCGCAAGCGTAACGACGAGGAGGGTGCTGAGGAGCGTCTGTACTCCCACGTCCAGGCTGTCAACGTCAAGGACCCCAAGGGTCTCCAGACCACCAACGTCGATGACGCTTAAATGGGTCGCCCCTTGTCGTTGTCTTTGCTTCTATGATTCCATGTTAACCTTGGGGTTCGGTCGGGGCTTTTTAAAATAAAAATACCTTTTTTCTTCCACAGACCTTTAATGTCTTTTCGTATCTTTGTGATTGTAAAAAGATCCTCAATCGTAGACCCTTGATCTTCAATGCAATGTTGTGTCGAACATTGAATCGGTGGCCTGTGCAGTTCACATGAGACGCTGACCATATGATTTCGAAGGCTCGTCACCATAATACATACCAGTCCACGGTGATATAGAAGGATTCTCACTACTCGGGATCGGGTCAAAGGTCAGCATGATGACTTGCGACATGGAACCAAAGAAGCTACTATAGGACTATAAAGTTCATTTGTAAAAAGCGGACATTCCCGGACAGATGTCATTAAATGCAATTGCACGGCCTAATGGCAAAGTGCCACCCTGACAGCTAGGTACACAATTGCAGAATAAATGTAAAAAATAAAAACCCGGGGGAAGAAAAACATTTTCGCCAGATGCATATGGCAAGAACAAGACTGGAGAAAGTGCAGAGAAAAAAAAAAAAGGCAACATGATGAACAACTCCGATGATGATATCGTACAGTACATGAAGTAAAAGATCTAGTGGACTTTGCAAGCCTCACTCTTCAATCACGGTGAAATTGGGAAAGGGGAACTTTTTGGGAGGAACTGCCACATCTAGTTCTTGATGGCCTCGACCTTCTCATGGAAGGACTGAGCGATATCCACCTTAACACGGATAGCCCATTGCTCGGGCTCGCCGCCTGCCTGGGGCACGAAGAACTGAACGGAATTCTTATTGGTGAATTTGTATTCGATCTCCTTCTTGAGGAGCGCGTTGAGGATGATAGAGCCGCTTGGGTCCGCACGGAGAACAATTCGGGCACGACCACTCTCGTTCACAAGGAGGTTCGCAAATCCAGTACCCTGGGACTCCCAGCCCTTACCCTTAGCAAGCTTGAAAGCACGAGCACGGCACTGGAAGACGGAATCTTCGCCTTTTTCTCCACCGGCTGTTTCTGCCAAGTTGAAGTAAGCACCAGGAGCGAGCTCTTCTTCGGTGGACTCTGTGGGTTTGCCTTCCGCGGAGTTTGTTTCAGTAGTCTTGCTTTCAGAGGTTTTAGTTTCAGAGGTCTCGGAACCAGAGAACTTGATGGGCGAGTTGGGCTTCCAGGTGTTATCAGCTGGCGCAGTTGTAGTAGATGCTCCAAACAGGGTTGACTTTGGCGCGGGTGTAGTAGACGCTCCAAAGATTGATGGTTTTGGCGCCGGTGTAGTAGATGCTCCAAACAGGTTTGAGGTCGCCGCAGGCTTGGATGCTCCGAATGTAGACCCTCCGAATGGGGATGGAATTGGTGCAGGTGTGGATGAGAACACAGATGGGGTTGGCGCAGGCGAAGATGTTGTGGTGATCATGGATGGTGTAGGCGCAGTGGGGGTTGCTGCGAACAGGGAGTTGTTTCCGAAAGAATTGGAAGTAGAAGTATTGATAGACCCAAACGGATTGGCCTTAGGAGTCGCCGATGCCGAGTCCTGACCAGGGGCTGGAGATTTGATTCGAGCAAAGAGATCGTTGGTTTTAGATCGTTTAGATGCTTCCGTATCTTCCGAAGTCTCTTCTGAAGCCCGGCGTTTGGACAGAGTAGGCTTGGCCTCGTCATCAGATGCATCGCTGTCCTTTGAATCATCTGCAGGCTGAGGTGTAGCAGTGAGACGACCAAAGATATTCTCTGAATTTGTGAGAGGACGACTGGATGACTCAAAGATCGAGGCAGCTGGGGATGGCGCCGAAGATGGAGCGGGTGATTGGGTTGCCGCAGGGGACTTCTCCGTAGAGGTAGATGGAGCAGGGGCTAGCTTAGACTCATTATCATCAATGAACTGGAACCCTTTGCCCGCGACAAACACAGACTTCTTTCCAGATACGGCGCCAATCTTTGCGCGCTTCTTTTCTTGTTCCTCGGCATCGCGACGTTCCCATTCTTCCTCGTCGTCTTCGTCGGAATCAAAATCTTCCGCCTTGCGCTTAGCCTTTTCAGCCGCCGCACTTTCAGCTGCCTTCTTCGCAAATTGCGCCATGAAGTCGCCGCCAGCACCACTGCCGAATTTTGGCATTGCGGGAGCAGCGGGAGCAGTGAACGCGGGAGTTGTAGTAGGGGCTCCAAATTTAGGAGCTGCAGCAGGAGCACCAAAGGCAGGAGGGGTGAAGCTAGGTGGCTTCGGGGAAGAAACGGCCGAATCATTATTCTTGTCGGCAGGAGCAGAAGGAGTTGGCTTTGCGAAAAGGCTAGGGGTTGCAGAAATATCGGTGCCGTTGGTTTTGCCGTTAGCATGCACTGGCCTGTCCGAGGTGGTTTTCTGCACCGCAGTCTGTGACTCAGTGCCAGACTCAGTTGTTGCTGGACCGTTCTGCTTCTTCGAGGGAGCCGGGATCTCCGGATGGGTGTAGAGATGCGTCGCAGGGGGCATGTGCTCTGGTCGTTTCTGAACTGGACAACCAAGCGACCAGCGAACTCTCATGTAAAAGATAATAGTGTTGTCAAACAAGTGCTCTCCAGGTTCCAATTTTGCAATCTGCGCCTTGAAAGACTGGTCCAGGGTGCGAATCTTCCACAGGAGTTCACATTCATCCTGGAGTTCTGGGGACAGGTCTTTGAAGTTGGGCATCGGGATATCGCCGTATGCTTTGCCATTTACAACTGGCGCCTTGTATGTGCCAGGCTTCGGTGTCCAGTTCTCCGGGTTTGCTGTAGGTTCCCCGGGGCCATTTGGATTTAGAGTGGAGAAGATGTTTAAGGGGCGGCCGTCGTCATAAGTCAATGGCGTCGGCTCTGCGGCTTTCTCGGACGAAGAAACATTGCCAGGAGCAGGTGAGGCGGATGTAGATAGTGGCATATTTCCAAAGGGCCCCTTCTTTGCAGATCCCTGATCCACAGCAGGTTTCTGTCCAAACATATTGAAGCTAGATGGTGCAGACGCCGCTGGGGTCTTCTCAGCTGAAGCTGGTTTGGGTGCAAAGATGTTAGCGGAGTTGTTCTGCTCCACAGCTGGCTTAGGAGAAGAGAGGTCACCAAAAGCTTTCTGGGGAGTTGCAGCGGATCCATTGGTAACTGGGCTCTGTCCAAAGATGTTACTCTGCGAACCTTGTGCAGACGAAGAGCCAAAAATGCTAGAGCTCGCCGGCTGTGAGGTGGATGCTCCAAATAGAGAGGTTGGGGTGGGTGTCTTTTCTGGGGCTGATGTAAGGGAGGCTTGGTTGGATGGAGTTCCTTCTGTGGGCTTTGGTGCAAAAATGTTGCTTGTTGATGACTGCTCGGCGGGCTTGGGTGAGAAAGGATTCGGTGAGGCAGCAGGACTACTTCCAAACAGCGAAGAGAGCGATGGACTGGGTTGAGTCGAATCTTGGGCTGCATTCACTTCCTTTGATTCGGCGGGCTTGGATGTTGCTGGAGTAAATGAGAACCCTGTACTCGCTTCCTTGGGTTCGGCGGGCTTGGATGTTGCTGGAGTAAATGAGAACCCTGTACTCGCTTCCTTAGATTCGGCGGGCTTGGATGTTGCTGGAGTAAATGAGAACCCTGTACTCGCTTCCTTGGCTTCGGCGGGCTTGGATGTTGCTGGAGTAAATGAGAATCCGGTAGCAGCGCCCAATGTGGAAGGGTCTTTCTTCTCGGGCTCAGAAGGCGCAGAAGCTGATGGGGTGGATTGGAAAAGTGATCCAAATGGCTTTGCGGGGGTAGAAGTTGCAGCAGGTTGAGCTACGCCGAACATCATCGAAGCAGCCGGAGTGAGAGATGAGGTAGTGGTTGGTGGCAAGGAAGTTCCGAATGTCTGTGAAGGTGTAGATACAGCAGGCGTAGCAGCCGGCTTAGAGGTGAACACGTTTGATGTAGTAGACGCGTCCGAATTACCAAAAATGTTTCGACTCTGGAAGGATGTTTGGTTCAAAGCGGAATTCTTAGGCTTAGAATCAGGGGACATTTGCATCGAATCTGTGACAGGATTCGCACCGGAATTGGTCGCAGCTGATGCGCCGAACAAGTTGCTGGTAGTAGTCGAGCTTTGATTCTGCTGGCCACCAAAAATGCCAGATGAGAAGGAGGTTTGTTGAGGAGTAGATTGGGTTGTGCCAGCTCCAGCTCCACCAAATGAGAATCCCGTGCTTTGCGCGGGTTGGGATGAAGCTGGGATGGTGGCACCGAAGGAGCTAGTCGCAAATGGATTGGTTGAAGGGGCAGAGTCGGTGCTGCCAAAAGATGAGCCAGTGAAGTTGAAGCTCGGTTGGCTACTACCCCCGAATGAAAACGGCGTTGTATTGCTTTGCGCGGGCTGGCTTGGAGGAAAGCTTTGGCTCTGCCCAAAAGAGAACCCAGTTGGCTGTTCTGACGGAAGTGTGAACCCTGAAGAAAAACCTGGAGCGCCTGGAGCGGCCGGAGCGGCGGTAGAGGGACGTGGGCGCTTGCGAATGTCCTTGATTCTATCGTTGATGTTGTTGTCAGTCAACTCGCTCAAGGCCTTGCGTTCGATCATCTTGACAATACAAAACAGGCGAAACAAAGCAAAAAGTGACAGATGAGGAATGTAAACAAAAGGGTGGCGAGGGAAAGAAGAGAAGAGAGCTCAGGTGAGGTGACGTGGGATGAGATAAAAAAAAACAAAACAAAAACAAAAAAGGCCGGAAGAACAGACAAGAACAAACACGAGGATAGCGACAGCAACACGAGGCGTGTTCTCGAGCTGGAGACCAATCTTGCCCTATCTCAACACGATGTGTTCCTTTATCCATGAAAACATCTTATCCAGATAGGGCAAATATATTCAATTCACTGCCATCCTGCGATCCGAGATCTCGTTTTGTTTGTCCTCCTCAGCTCAAGTCTCATAAAATAAATTTGTACTTACTTTCTGCTTGCCAGCTGGGCAGCCGTTGCCCGTTGAGGCTTTTCCTCTGGGGTACCTGGCATCCCATTCATGTTGAATTCTTCCCTGCGCAAATGCGGACCTTCCGCCCCGCGTTTCGACATCTACAGCGGTAGATCTTGATTTTTTGTTCTCAAGGATGTTCCAAGCTTAATGTGCACAATGGCAAATCGCGAGGAACTCGATGCACCCCTTCTTCAAGACCGATGGCGATCTTTCGATTGGAATCTGGACATGCACGACAGCACTTTCCAGATTTCGTAATATGAATGAGCTTATAGCCCCTGTCAATCGAAGATCAGATATTCGATCTTTATAATTGCGCTTCGAGACGAACGGCACTCGGTTTCCTCGAACCTCAGGTTGTTCTGTGAGGTCAGGCGGGCTTCCAAACTCTCAGACAATGAGGGGATCTCTAGCCAACGGGTTTCACGACGACTTGGAATGACGCGACGGAGTGGGAAGGGAGGTGACTCTATCGTCAAGTGGGACGGACTTGATAGGAGTGGAGTGTGGTATGGCGTTGAGCTGACACGGACTTGGTCGCGACCTGTCGCGCAAGCTGACTTCGGACAGTCACCAGGGTCAAATGTAAAGGGGTTGGGGAGAGGAGATTAAAAGAAAAGCTCTCTTGGGGGAAAAGAAAGGCTTCTCTTAGAGGAGGGTGGCGGGTGAAAGAAGAAGTGACCCTGGTCTAGGAATTTATTTTTTTTTTGTTGGTCGCGGAAAACAACTGGAGGCAAGAACATCGACGCAGAAAAATCCAGTCACGTGGTGTGTCTTGGCAACAACAACCCTGTGATCAAAGCGTCTATGTACGCAAAGTAATCTTAAGATCAGATTGGAACGGATGATATTTGCATCAGATGTGGTCTGGTATGGGATGACTTTCTAAGTAAATGAAGGAAGAGTGCCCCTCATGACGTTGCAGGAAAAGTCCGCATGAAGTCTGTAGGCTGCGTATTCCCGAGGTTCCGTGCACAGTACGAAGTACACGAAGTACTTGAGGTTGAGCTCGGGAAGCATCCCAGCAACAACGATGCTACCTGAACGACAAAGGCCTATGTTATTGTATCCTAGTATTTGCCCGGTTATTATTAGAAGAATTATTTGCCAATTTAAAGTTCATTTTGCCATTCAACTTTCCGAGTCTCTTTACTCTTAACCTTTCTAATATTTCAAGCTCAAAACTCGGGGTACTAGTACCAGCTTATGCTACTACCTACCTAGTCATTCCCAAAATATATATACTCAAGAGCTACCACCACCCGCACTACTACCTACTAGTATCCAACTCAACTCGAAACCTTCAACCTTGGGGCTCGGAGTTCAGATTCGAAATCGGCACAGTGACAGGAGTACCAACTAAAAAACCTCGAGTATACATGGATGATCACTGGCATAAATACTACTGGTAGTAGGTGCCAGTGACTGGAGGTCTTGAAGATCACCAGTTGACACCTGGGCAGGTGGGTTGGTTCTAGCACTTTGGGTCCTCAGGCATCCATGGCTCAAGTGGGGAGCTGAATGCAAACTTCCAATATTGGAATGTTTGCACTCACTGGAAGTCTTCCTTGCATCTGAGATAAGGCATCAATATCAGGCTCCAACATGAATCTCTATTCACTATATGGAGTATACAAGCAGCACCATGACTTGAGTACTAGCTTCAACCCTCGGGAATCGTGACATGCACTACAGGCTGCTTTGGGTGCTAATCCGAAGCTAGGAACTTCAAATGTTGAAAGTTGATAATACGAGGAGATCACATCCAGATCGCATTTATTATGTCTTGGGCAACTTAGAGTCAATTTAAAGTCAACTCGAACCTTGGAACTGCCAGTGGTTTTCATGTCTCAAGTGCTCACCCTGAGCCTGTCAATTTCAATGTTGGATTATCTTTCGCATTGTTTTAGGAAACGCCAGATTCCCTCCAGGGCTAGACATCTGGAGAAACATTGGAACAAAGAAAGCTGGAATCAAGCCCAGGTGAATCGTGAACATCATTTTATTATTTGATTTGATTTTAATTTTTAATTTTTCCATTATTGAATTTTTTCCCTTGCTTCCACAAGTGCTGGCATCTGGTACTCAGATACGCTGTGGATGGTAGCGGGCGGTTTCCAACTTCAACTATGGAGTACGATCTGGTCAATTTTAATCGCCAGAGATTTTAGATGCTTGAATGATGTTTCAAATACCTACTGGCCTGCATGGTCTGCAGGTTTGATGGGTCCCTTTTATTTGCTCCAGCGCCAAATGGAACATGCTAGTATTAGTCGTGTTCGTCACCATCAGCCACGAGCGCTTGCATGCTATTTCTAAACTATGGTGAGACCAGGTGGATTCATGATCGGGCAGCCAATTTTGGTATGTATTCAGATTCCGAGATGATCCTCAAATTCTTCAAGTGTTCACCACACCAAATGGATCCCCGTAGCCCTACCTCTAACCTAACTTGGAGTGACTGTAGCGGGTGATTCTTTGCGTACACCAATCGGGAGAGCAAGAAGAAGAGGAGTTCCCGCCAAAGCACAGTCTCCAGATGACCCACCCTGTTTTTGGTAGAAAATACGCTTTTTTATCACTTTGAAGGGTGGGGGGAGAATTAATCATGAATTGTTTCTCTTCAGTTGAGAGGTTAGTTAGAATTCATATAGGTTTCTACGCCCTTTCGTCTCTCCTCTTACTCTCCCTGTGACACTAGGCGTGACCCCTGAGTCGCATTTCTCTTTATTTGTGGCGACAATAAAATCTGCAGCTAGTCACATTCTTTTCCGCTTTTCGATCAACTCCGCTGGACTAGTCCCAATGGATCGCCAACATGATGTGATTCTTCAAAGTCTACTAACCCTTATTGGCGAGGCGCCAATGTATCGTCAGGGGCACATAGAACTATCCACCCCCCGTGGGGCGCGATCGGCATTCTTGAATCCAATCCTTTCCACCCAGATCATGAGGTAGTCCGTCCAGCGTGACAATCTGAATCCTTAGCGGAGATTTGACTGCTTCATTCTTCAAGTCATGCTCCTATTTCAGGGTCATTTGCAATATATTTATCCGTTTCAAGTTGTATTCCGGGGTAGGATTCTATAAACAGTTGTCGCGGCCCAAACAAAGACCACCTGGGTGTGGAGGCCATGCGCTCTTTTGCTCCACACACCCCAGCTGGGATGATGACACGCGCGTAGCACGGAGTGAACTAGTACGGTTTACTCCGTATCATACATCACATCAATCCGGTTCGCGAACCTGCGGAGGTGGGTGGTTATAAGACCGGAGGATTGTCCTCTGAAGAATCATTGACCCGCTCCACCAATTCTCCCAAGAGAAAGCTTGGTGTCAACATGCATTTTCCTTCCTTATTTTCCTACTGCTCGTTGCTTGCATATGCCCATGCCCATGTGGTAGACACAAGGCATGTGGGTAAGGCACATCGAGACGCTCATTTCAATCGTGCTGTGCATGCGCCATACGACAAAAAATCAGGGACCTCGGGCCTATCCATTCCTTCTCCTGTAGCATCCGTTGATGTTTCGCTGGATATCTCCATCAGCGCAGATGTGACAGCATCCGATGAAGCTTCATACTGGTTAGCAGACATTACCCACCAGGGAATCGCGGCATTCAACACCAACCCATCAAACTATACTGTTTTCCGTAATGTCAAGGACTACGGTGCTGTAGGTATGTGCTCGGCGAACCTCTCGTCCCACGTGAATGCAATGGCTAACAAATTTTAAAGGCGACGGTGTAACCGATGACACTGCAGCCATAAATTCAGCTATCAGCTCTGGGGGTCGCTTTGGCCCATCCAGCGGAGAAACGTCGACCACCACCCCTGCGATTGTATACTTCCCTGCTGGAACCTACTTGATCTCGACCTCCATCATCGATTACTACTTTACCCAACTTATCGGTAACCCGAACGATCTTCCTGTGATAAAGGCCACTGCGGGATTCACAGGCTTGGGCTTGATTGATGGAGACCAATACCAGAGTTCTGGAGATCAAGGATGGACTTCGACAAATGTCTTCTTTAGACAGATTCGGAATTTGAAGCTGGACTTGACGAATATTGCAGCTACAACCTCTGCTACAGGTATTCACTGGCCTACTGCACAGGCTACTAGCATCCAGAATGTTGAGATTATCATGAGCTCTGACTCGGGCACTCAACACCAGGGTCTCTTTATTGAGAACGGTAAGATATGATATACCAATTAGTACGATGAATCAACGCTGACAAGTTTCACAGGATCTGGCGGTTTCTTGAATGACATCGTCACCACCGGTGGCTTGTACGGAGCAAACATTGGTAACCAACAGTTTACCATGCGCAACCTGACTATCAATAATGCTGTGACTGCCGTCTCTCAAATTTGGAGCTGGGGTTGGACCTACCAAGGTCTGAACATCAAGAACTGTACCACTGCGATCTCCATCAACAATGGCGGTTCTAGCGATCAGTTGGTCGGCTCCGTCAATGTCATTGATAGCAGCATCTCTGATTGTTCCACCTTCGTCACTACTGCCTGGGAGAGCTCCTCGTGGAGTAATGGCAGTCTCATTCTGGAGAATATTTCTCTCGAAGATGTATCTGTCGCTGTGGAGGGCCCCAGTGGTACAGTTCTCGCTGGATCATCAGGATCAACTACGATCAGCGCCTGGGGCGAAGGCCATAAGTATACCCCCGATGGTCCTACCAACTTCCAGGGAAGCTTCACTGCACCAACTCGCCCATCTGCTTTATTGGCTAGTGGGTCCACAAGTTATTACACCAAGTCGAAGCCTCAGTATGCCGCATCACCCACATCTTCATTCGTGAGCATCAGAAGTGCAGGTGCTACTGGTGATGGTACTACCGATGATACTACTGCCATCAACTCTGCCCTGACATCGGCCGCCTCATCTGGCTCGATTGTCTTCTTCGACCAGGGAACCTACAAGGTTACAAACACTATTTACTTCCCCCCTGGACTGCGGATTGTTGGAGAAGCCTACCCAGTAATCATGGCCAGTGGTAGTACCTTTGCCGATATGTCAACTCCTATCCCTGTTGTCCAAGTTGGCAAGTCTGGAGACTCTGGTTCAATCGAATGGTCGGATATGATTATCAGCACGCAAGGGTCTACTCCCGGTGCCGTCCTGATTGAGTGGAACCTCGCGGCTGAGCTGGGATCTGGAATGTGGGATGTCCATACCCGCATTGGTGGATTTGATGGCTCAGACCAGCAGGTCGCCCAGTGCCCTACCACAGCATCTGTTTCCGCCACCTGCGAGGTCGCGTACATGTCTATGCATATCACGACCTCTGCAAGCGGAGTATACATGGAGAACAACTGGCTGTGGACAGCGGACCACGACATTGATGATCCTGACAACACTCGTGTTTCTGTTTATTCTGGTCGTGGTCTCCTGGTTGAAGGAACAACCATCTGGCTGTATGTTCATTTCCCCCAAGTCCTAAAATTGATTTGTCATTAACATCTATCTAGCTACGGAACTGCTGTGGAGCACCACTCCCTCTATCAATACGAGTTCGCAGGCGCTACTTCGGTCGTGGCAGGCTTTATCCAAACAGAAACACCGTAAGTGGGACTGGATAATATTCAGAATCAGAAAACTTTGCTAACATCTTTCTCTAGATACTACCAACCCGACCCAGATGCCGCCAACAGCCCATACCCCACAAACTCTACTCTCTTCGACCCAGACTACAGCACCTGTCTTTCTGGCAACTGCGACGCCTTGGGTCTTCGTGTTCTTGACAGCACAAACATACTCATCTACGGCGCTGGCTTGTACAGTTTCTTCGATAACTACAGCACCACTTGCTCAGACTTCCCCACGGAGGACTGCCAGAGCGAGATCTTCAGTATTGAGGGTACCAACACTGGCCTGACGGTTTACAACCTCAACACAGTTGGAGTCACCAACATGATTGTTGAGAGTGGCACATCGCTTGCACTCGCTAGCGATAACGGGGCTGAATATGGCGGTACCATCGCTTACTTCACTCTTTAGATATTTTCTTTTGGCTTCTCTTCTTGTCATATCTTCTTACCCTTCAACTTGCTATACGCACCATTTTTCTTGAATATACCCCGAAAACCTCACTTCATTTTCCTTCTACCCGGCGGATGATCCGCGATTCTTTGTCAATCATACTTCCCATTTGAAATGTCATTTTAGGACGGATTGATCGAATTTTGATACGCTAAATCTACATAAGAATGAAAATCAATTTCAAAGTCTCAGACTTGGTCTTTTCGGTATTATTTTCCTTTTTGCTTGAAGCTAATAAATGTAGTAGTTTTCTTTTCCTCTGGCTCCATGGTCCTCAACCCAGGTCCCTCCTTAGGCACAAAGGGTGGTGCAGGCTTATTCGACTTATTCTCCAAACTCGAAGACATCCGTCTGCGACGAGTAGAAATATGACTGGTACGAACCAGTGGCATTGGTTTAATATCCTTAGGATCAACCTTCTGCACCATATCCTTCTCCATCAATCCTGTCTTGTTCGAACTGATATACAAACGTTGATTTGGACCTGGTGCGGTTGCAGTGAAGAGAGAGTGTCGCATCCATCGACCACTCAGTCTGTCATTTGGACCGGCTGGACCTATTGATTTCCCTCGATCCACAAGAGCCATTGCCGGGACCCATGATGGAATCATCAGTTGCCGGTCCGGATCATCTTTGGGCGCGTTGTAGATATTCACTTCGACCATTATAGCGAGAATGTAGCTGATGGATCCATCGGCTGTCTTCATACACTCGTATCCCATGATCTGTGGAAATGGTGAATCAAGTCCCTTCGCTACATGTGGACCTTGTAGGAGTGCCATGTCATCAGAGTAGATTTTCAATGGCCCACATCCGGTGTCGTCTATGAAATCGAATTCAATCTCTGGGTCATATTTGATGTCGGGATCCTGACCAAGTCGCAGAACAAGGGGAAGCTGTAGGCAGGTTAGAGGATCTGGTAAAATATGGCGTCGGGTAACAGTAACATACCACATATTGTCCATCTTTATCACTGGAACAAACAGTTTTGAGTGCGTTCACCGAAGTCGGTCCGAGTGTGGTTCTCTTCATATCAGTTAGAATGTATGCTTATCCTTGAAAGGTTACTACTTACCCCTTCAACCCAGAATCCTTTACACCCATTGTGTTCCCTGTTGACTGCCTTGAACTCATCCCAATCAAACCTTTTCTGCTTAAAGATCTTCTGTCCATGAGACCAATAGGTAATTTGGCCATCCATATCTAAATCACCACACTCATATGCATTCAAAATAGCATCGACATTAGGAAGTTCCTCGAAGATGTCACCTTTCTCATAAAGTTCACATCTTAACCCCTTGAGATTTTCCAATCGCTGAATAACATCCCAACTAAGGCCCTTATTTTTATATGGCGCAGTCAAAATTCTAAGAGACCTGTCAGTAAATTCTCTACATTCTTGTTAAGATAACTCACTCTCGATCGGCTTTGGCCTCCTCCAACACTTTTAGTCTGATCTCAAAGATATAAGACATGATATTCTCTTTGATCCGTTCTCTACATCTTTGAATCTGAGCATCTAGATCATGTGGATCGAGATCAGGTTCATCGATGCTCCATCCAGATGGTAGCTTTGACCAATCATCAAGAGGCTCGGTTTTTGAATGGCTCGACTTCTTACTCTTACGAGGTTTTGGTGAAGCTTTTGAAATGCCATTTTTATCCTGTTTCTCTTCAGTTGAGCATGGATGTCAGTTTTTGTCATTTTTTGAAGGAATGAACACTACCTTTTGGAGACATTTCCCGGAAATTATGTGGTGTCTTCTTTCAGATGCTAAGTTCTTTGTTCTCAGCCAGACTCAATCAAGATATTCTGAACATGAGACGAAAGGGGGTGTCGGGTCATTAATATAATGAGATAGAAGGTACAAAATAAAATAAAAGAATAAATCTATGAGTTTTTATTGGGGAAATAGCTTGTATTAATGTATTCTTTGACCACCTCTTCCTCATCTCACGTCAATGATAAAAAAACCAAGACTCTTTGTTCAACCACAAAGTGCATAAGGCTGCTTTGAAGAACAAAGAAACATCATGACCCATTTGAGCAAACAAAATCAGAGACCCTTGGTATTCTTAAAATAGCATGCCTGGAAATACTCTAAGAGCACCTCTCAAGCCAGTCAGCTTGAGTATAAGAACTTGAATTGTTCAGATCTCTGATTCCACGGAGAGAACACCGGAAAACACGAGTCTTCAAGTTGATCGCCGGAAATGAATCCGGTCGGGGACGTGGAGTGTGGGGTATAAGTGCAAGGCGGGGCTATGATTCGGGTAAAGAGGCCAAAGATGTCCCGAGTGCTGGTTAGCACTGATCTATTTAATTCAAATCGTATTTCCAGTAGCGAGAGCTGTAATTCAATTCTTCTGTAATCTTAAGACGACTCACTATGTCAGCAAACCAAGATCCAACATCAATCCCCTTTGAGGCACTTCCGCTGGATCCTAATGGACCTCCCGGGAATGCATGGGGACGATTCGGCCCTAACGATGAATTGGGCACTTTGAACTTATTGACACCAGAGGTGATTGTTGAGGCTGCTAAGGAAATTAAGACCGGTGTTCGCATTTCACTTGACTGGCTGCTTAGCATGCCCTCTTTCCCAAGCTTCAACCGCAACCCCTTCAAACAAGAGCTGGTGCTTCGACACCCAAATTGTGTTTATGATGATATCTTGACTTTCAATAGTCAAGGCTCATCTCAGTGGGATGGGTTCAGACATTATGGTCAGTTTGTGACACCGTGAGAGTCAACTAATGAAAGCTGACCACGAAGAATAGCTAATCAGAAGGCGCGAAAATTTTACAATGGACACACAACAGAAGAAATTGAGAGTTCAGATGTGATAGGTCTTCACAGTAAGAGTGACGATGAAAATTTGTGGCGGAAAACTCCATGCTGACTTGATCTTTCACAGCTGTCGTTGAACACGGTGGTATGACGGGTCGTGGTGTTTTATTGGATTTCGCCGACTGGGCTTCAACAAATTCCATCTCGGTGTCAGCGCTAGAGTCCGAAGCTATTACCCTGGAACAAATCAAACAAGTCGTCATCGGCCACAAACTTGACTTCAGAAAAGGAGACATCTTATTGATCCGCAGTGGATTTACTGCAGCTTACAATAAGTTGACTGAGCAACAACGCAGAGACATGCCCAATCGGCCATCCCCAGATTTCAATGGCGTCGAAGCAACCGAGGGTATGCTGCGATGGCTCTGGGAACACCAGTTCGCAGCTGTGGGCGGAGATGCCCCGAGCTTTGAACGAGCTCCGATCCGCGGCAGTCATGCGGATCCAAATTTCAATCTCCACGAATGGGTCTTAGCGGGATGGGGCACGCCAATCGGCGAGATGTTCGACTTGGAGAAGCTCTCGGCTCACTGTAAGACTACAGGGAGATATAGTTTTTTCTTGTCTAGTATGCCACTTAAGGTATGGGTTTGTCCTATCTATTTGGTGATCAAAATGACTAAATGCTGAGAAAAACAGGTTGCTGGTGGCGTCGCGAGCCCACCAAATGCATTTGCCATTTTCTAACTTCGCTTTGAAATCTTGCAACTCTTGAAAGATCATCCTTGTTTGGAAAATTTGCCATTCTCCGAATGCCCAGGGTATTGAGATCCTGGATACTTTGAGATGTAACCTGTCAGCTGCTTCTACAGGGAAGAGATGGTATAGGATTGCACTTCAAGTTTGACTCGAAAACCTTGGGAGAGAGATTCGATTCATGGGTATCCAGACCTGGAGCCCAAGTGCTGCAATGAGCCTGGTCCCTGGAGGGGCTAAGATCAGTCAGAATTCTGTTCCCATCCTCCTGTCTTATGGAAGTAGTACTAGTATCAAATGACAATCCATGCTATCAGAACATATACCAGTCACTATCCTTGACGTGAAAGACTTTTACAGTATAATTTTCAGGTTCTATTGCTATTACTTTCTATTTTGAACCTGGTAAATTGAACATTGAATACAATCCTCGAGTATAGCACGAAGCAAATTAAAAAATTTCCAAGGTTGACCTCGGGACCATTTGAAGTATTCCACAGGTCCTTAGTTGCCATGAAGGTACTCCTACCTAGTGAATACATATGCTGAAGTGACGTTTCAGCTCTAAAATACTAGTATCGGTGTCAAGTGGCGATCTTGCAGAGAATCTAGATCAGATACTGCATGCATGCCCCCTTGTGCATGATTCGGAGCCAATTGGGGAGTAACCCTGGGAACAACTAAGAAAATACCAATTAATTGATACATCGTGATACTGCAAGGCTTTACAGGTGTGTAATTATTAAAAACCTGAAGCGTATATGCACAATAGCTGTATCCCGATGCAGTAAAGATCTGACAATGTGACATGGGGGACCTGTCAATCAATCACCTGGTGCATCTAGCATCTATTGCCGATTAATCTGGTCAGCATTGACATACTTCATGCGAGCATGTCGGTAGCTGATCAGATTTGACTAGAAACAATTTATGACAATGATGATCGATGAATGAATTTTAAATCAAACATTTGAATTGATCTATACACCAATGTGATCATGATGCAAAACTCGCTCATATACCGAGAAAAAACCACATAAAACTACCAGTAGTTATACAGAATTTGAAGGAGAGTTCTGGAGCACTGACATAGAACTGAAGGAATATTTTCATCTATCGTATAGGAATAAGTAGGGAAATTAACAGCATAATCAAGTTGGTCCAAGATCTCTTAAACTTTTCTCGATTATAGTACCAAATTCCCCGAGGACGTATAGCGAAAGTTGCGATGTATTATCTCTTGACGCCACTCATGCAATATAGGATGACAAGCCACTGAAGGTTAGTAAAAAAATAATACTAGAATTTGGTGAGACTTGAACCTCGTATCTATTCCAAAATTCAAAAACTGGAGGGTGCTCAGGACTCGATGCCATGTCCACTTGGGATTCAATAATCGCGCACGCCCAATCAGCTATAGGTTGACGTAGTAGCATAGGCGAATTTCAGACTAATGACATCAAATAGACAGGGACAATAGAATTCGGGCTAGAGGAGACACTGTGACTGGCTTTGATTCTGAAGTCTCGGAGGTTATACTCAGATGATGACTTCAATGTCTGACGACCAGGACGAGGGAAATTCTCCCTTCATATACAATGCGCGAGAAGGAAATGATATAAAAGACCATCATCTTCCAGACCAAGTCTCAAGATACCAGAGATCAAAACAAAGGCTTCAACAACTTGGCTTTCAGACAAAATCGGTAAGATCACGACTTGACATTCAAACTTCCTAAGCCCTTACCAAATAGAACAAGAAAGCAATACTAACAATCCAATAGCACTCAATTAAATATTTAATTACATCTTCATCATGCAGTTCAACTATCTTCTCGCTCTCATTGGCCTCGCAGGCGTTGCCCTTGCTGTCCCTGCTCCTGATGCACAGCCAGGTATGCACTTGCACCGACTAGATCTACATTGAATCAAAGCAGCTAAACAATCAATTATAGACATGATGAAGCGAGCTGATGAGGCTCAAGCCAATGCTCAGAGCGCTCAGAACGCTCAGAACGGCCAGAATGGTCAAAATGGTCAGTATTGGGGACCAGGCTATTGGGGACACCCTTGGCACCCCGGCCCATGGCACCCATACTACGGTGGCTGGCACTAGAGGATCTGAAGCTTGACTTCAATAATGAATGGTTTGGATTCTTTCATTAGGCAGAAGGCTTAGGTGGAAGATAGTCACTGGCATGGGGCAGTGGTGGAATAGTGATAGTGTCGTCGTCGGTCTTTACTGAATTGCAACCCAGCCGGGGAGGCTCGAGTTTGATATTTTCACATAGTCAATCCAGTAAAATCTTCCAACTTGAGTAATTAGTAGGATGATCACATAAGTTCCTAAAAAGGGCAGGGAGCTCTGCACTTGTTGCCATACTGGAGAGGACCGAGGTGGTTGGTATGCGGCTTTTTGTAACTTGCGGTGTCGACCCACCGGAGGATCGTTGTTCCCACACCCCCGCGTCTGGAATGAAATGAAACGTATCAGATCCTCCATTGACTCACCTGAAGATCCTTGTTCTCAAGTTGACCTGTCGTTTTCATTTATCTATGGATTGAATCATGAACCAAGTTCCTTTATTTGAAGACGCCGAGCACGGATGTCGCCAATTCTGGGTACGAAGACCTTAAACAAGCTCCTTACATCGGCATCGGGCGGGCGCTGACCAATCTAGGACGCGAGAAACGCATGGTTATCCCCGTGTGCATTAAACTATGTTGCGATTATTCCGGCCAGTGCGGCTTTGCTCATAGTAATATGTCACATCTCTTATCCAATCTTTCGACGATGGAGCCCAAAGTGGATGCGTCCTTTTATTTCGGAATGGGACGAACGACCAGACATCGCTGCCGCGGGAGCAAAACGATCGCTCCAGTGGACTGTTGCTCTTCTCACATTTGGAATCATTGGACTATCAACGGAAGTTGTACAATCGTTTCCTTTGAGCGTTGATGCGCCGTCCTTTGTACTTGCCGCATCATGGGTATGTTCAAGTCCCCATTCGAGGTTCATATGAAACGGTAGTTGACAAAAAAACAGTTCGCAGGATGTGCCCTGGTTGTGGCCAAACGTCCAAGGACATGCTCCATCCCTTTGTTGGGATATTTTACTCTCACTTTTATCGTCGAGTCAATTCTGGCAGTTCAATCCGATGCCCACTCCGGATTTAAACTGATCGCGCGCTACATTTCTGCCGCCGCGGCTTTTGCAGCATGTTGCACAATCTTAATGATGCCATTTAGAAACCCATCATTGCCAGTGTCTGATATTAGTGCCGTGGGTCAAACGCCATCGGATAAGCTTCGAAGCCCTGAAGATAATCTCCGGCTATGGCAATTCCTGACTGTCTCGTGGATGGCACCTCTCATATCCGTTGGCAGAGAGCGCCAGTTGAATGAGCCCGATGTCTGGGGTCTTGGCTTTGAATTCCAACACCGCCGCCTTCATGATAAGTTCCGTCGCATGAAGGGATCAGTCCTTGCCAGAGTGCTGAAGGCAAACATTTTAGATGTTTTCATAATATCTTTCATTTCCTTCCTAGAACTGTTCTGTTCATTTTCCGACCCGATCTTGCTACAACAGCTGCTGCAGGCGATGCAGAATACAAAAGGCCCTAAGCGAGTCCCATTGACCTATGCGTTCTTCTGGCTAGTTATCCGATTGGTTGCTGCACAGGCTCAAGTATTGAGCCTTTGGTATGGTCGTCGCAGCTATGAAAGATCTAGAGGTGAAATGATTATGATGGTCTATGAAAAAGCGTTATCAAGGAAGAATGTTGTTGGGATGCAAATCGAGACCAAGGAAGAAGAAAATGTCAATGGAAATGGCTCATCGGCCCAGGAGACGGAATCTTCGCCAAAGAAAGTCGGTTTTTGGAGACGGCTCATTCCCGGACGAAGCAAAAAGGCGCCTACAAAGGCAAAGGAGGCTGCTTCTATGGGCAAAATTCTTAACCTTTTACGAGGGGATGTATATGAAGTGGCCCAAAGATTCTGGGAAATCGATTCCCTCATCGATGGCCCTGTTGGATTATTCATCGCCGTGGGTCTTGTCTGGAAACTTTTTGGGCCATCCTGCTTCCTTGGTATTTTGGCAGTCATTGTTGGACAAGTGACCAATGCAGTGATCACTCGATATTTATTCAAATGGGAAAAGACCAGACGAGCGGCAACAGATTCACGTCTACAGATTACATCGCAGTTTGTGGAGGCAATTAGGCATCTGCGTTGGTATGGATGGCACAACCATTGGCTCAAACAAGTCATGGAAGCCCGGCAACATGAATTGAATCTACGAGTGATCACTAGCCTGTGGCAGCTTGTTATCCGATTTGTCAATTCTTTCTCTAGTGGTGTGTTCCCAGTCATCGCTTTATATGCCTACACAATCCTTGCAGGCCATGATTTGCGAATTGATATAATCTTCCCTGCACTGCAGATTTTCAGTATGTTGGAAGGGAGAC
This sequence comes from Penicillium herquei, assembly GCA_039634405.1. Classification (NCBI taxonomy): domain Eukaryota; kingdom Fungi; phylum Ascomycota; class Eurotiomycetes; order Eurotiales; family Aspergillaceae; genus Penicillium; species Penicillium herquei. Next base: position 3,484,621 of record CP098390.1, read on the forward strand.
TACGGGACCTGCCTGGCCTAATCACAAGATTGATCAACGCCTATATTGCTCTCGGCAGAATTGAGGACTTCATGGCCGAGCCAGACAAGGCCAATGTTCCAACTGAGTCTCAATTGAGCGATATCAAGTTTGAATTGCAATCCTGCTCGTTTGCATGGCCAGGAAAGTTGACACCGGTCCTCAGTGATGTGAATGTGACGATTTCTCAAGGCCTCACCGTTGTCGTGGGGAAAGTAGGAGCTGGAAAGACTGCCTTTCTGCAAGCATTGCTTGGCGAACTCGACCCTCTGAGTGGCAAATCTCACACTCCAAATGAGCAGATGGGATATTGTGCACAGACGCCTTGGTTGCAAAGTATGAGCATCCGAGATAATATTCTGTTCTCGGCTCCTTATGAGGAGGCTCGCTATAAGCAGACTCTGGAGGCTTGCGCTCTTCTTCCAGATCTCTCAAACTTCAAACATGGTGATTTGACTTTCGTGGGAGAGAATGGAATCGGTCTCTCGGGAGGACAGAAGGCACGCGTGGCTCTTGCTCGCGCAGTATACAGCTCATCTCGGGTGTTAATGCTTGATGACCCATTGTCTGCGCTGGACCACAACACAGCCGAGTATGTGGTTCGGAAGTGTTTGACAGGCCAATTGATGGCAAACCGTACTATAATTCTTGTGACACATCGCACGGCTCTGGTTCAAGGAATCGCAGATCAAATTATTGAGATAAACGAAGGCCATCTCACAATTATTGACAAAGAGACCATATCTAGTTCAATTGCAGAGACTGGTCATCTAGCGGGTATCTTCAACCGGGATTCTGAGGGCGAGGCGGAGGAAGAGACAACACTTGAGGACCATGCAAATGCAGTGCCAGACAAGTTCATTGAAGAGGAACACCGTGCAGAATGGGGTGTAAAAGCTCGCGTCTACTGGACTTACATCAAGGCTGGAAAGTATCGCTGGTGGTTGACTCTTGTGTTCGTGATAACCGTCTATCGACTCACGTCTGTAGGTGAATCATGGTTTTTGAAGGGATGGGGCGAAGCTTATAACCGTACTTCGTCAACGTTTGATGGCCCTTCAGTTTGGAACCAAGCTACCTTTGGAGACACCATTTTAATATCTACATCTGACATTGACGCCTACGTTCTTCCTCGGGACCCACTCGATAGTCTCCCTGATCCCCGCGACAATGTTTATCCATGGCTGTGGTTATTCTTCGCTATTGCCTCCTTCCAGGCAGTCGCAATGCTCATCTCCCAATTATTGATGCTAGTGATTATCTACTATGCTGGCAAGACACTTTTCCGGCAGGTCATCTCACGTGTTAGCCATGCGAACTTCCGATTCTTCGACGTCACCCCGGTCGGACGACTGATGAACCGTCTCACTTCAGATATTGGAGTAGTAGATGGCAATATCAGTGAACAGTTCCAAGGAATTGCTTTCGTAGCCATCACCTGGATCTCTTCGATAGTGGTCATCGCAAGCGCTACCCCATTGTTTCTTGTATTTTCCCTGGCACTCACTCTGACGTTTGTGCTCATTTTCTTGCGTTTCCTACCGACTTCGCAAAGTCTTAGGCGACTCGAGATGGTATCCCTGTCGCCACTCATGTCCAACTTTGGAGAGCTTCTTCATGGACTGGTCACAGTTCGCGCTTTTCGCGCCCAAGAACGATTCCAGAATCGTGTCATATCTGTTGTTGATAAATTCCAAGGAATGGATCACTTCTACTGGTCCCTCCAGGCTTGGCTTATGAGTCGATTCGAGTGTCTATCCGCCGCTGCGACTTTCTGCCTTACAGCCATAGCACTATACACAGATACTACACCTGGACTGATGGCATTTGTACTGCTCGCAGCAAACAATTTTGTGAACTGCACACACAGTCTATGCAGACAATATGGCCAATTGCAGATGGACTTCGTCTCGGTCGAGCGTGTTGATGAGCTACTTCACATCGAAGAAGAGCCGCCAGGATCGATCGATCCACCGGCCGCATGGCCTATCTATGGTAGCGATATCACTTTCGAGAATGTCACCATCCGCTATGCGCCACACCTGGATCCCGCTCTATCCGATGTCTCTCTCCGAATCCCTGGTGGATCCACTGCAGCCATTGTGGGCCGTACTGGTAGCGGCAAATCTACATTAGCAGTCTCCCTGCTCAGCGTGATTAGACCAGAGACTGGCTGTGTAACGATAGACGGTATCAACATCGCAAACGTCAACACCCAAGCACTCCGAACCAGGGTCACCTTTGTTGCACAGGATCCAGTACTCTTCCCTGGCAGTGTTCGTCTCAACCTTGATCCTACTGAAGAGTTCTCAGATGAACAGTGCGCTGAGGTTTTGGAGCGCCTTTGTGGTCGGCATGGATGGAAGCTTGATACCCATATTGAGGCTGGTGGTCGGAATCTGAGTCAGGGCCAGCGACAACTGATCGCTCTCACCCGTGCTGTCCTCCGACGAAGCCCGATTGTCATCCTGGATGAGGCCACGGCATCTATTGACCATGAAACATCACTTGAAATGCAGCAGATCGTGCGTGAAGAGCTTCGTTTATCTACTGTCATCACGATTGCCCATCGGATCGAAGCTGTGAAAGATGCGGACTATTTTGTCGTGCTGGAGCAGGGACGCGTCGCTCGACAAGGCCATGTCAGCGACTTGTGAGCTGTGAGCTTTCATAGAATTGATAGAATCCTGGGGACATATGAAAATCCATTCTCAAGTCTTTCATTAACGGAAAAAATCGAATAACGTGATATTCTTACCATATTGAACCAAAAGCGCACTGCAGATACTGTTCCAAGGTTTAGACATTTGGCAGTAATTCCAGTAGTATTCTCCTAGTAGACATCATGTACATACTTCAGTCTTATCCATATCTAGAAATTATTTTCGGGGCATCGCCGCAGTTTACCTGAGCGCAGATGAGGATTTCAAGTTTCCACCATAGCTGTAACAATGGTGTGATCAAGTCTCAAGCTTAATTTGGAGCTAGAGAGATTCTTGAGATTGATGGTCGTGGCAGATTTCCCCATTCAACTGAAGAATTAGCGATTATGATAAGATGTAAAAGAGGCTCGAGATTTCAATAGTTGAGAGGAAAAAAGGCGTTACCTATTACGGCATATTAAGGCATGGAATATTGGAGCAGAAATTGGTGAAACGTGATAAGAGTGTGTGCATACGCCTTCCTCTGCACCGCTGATGCCATAGTGTCTCCACTTCCAGGGCTGTCAACACTATACATAAGTCCGATGTATCCTCCAGTCGATAGAGGGTCTGAAGCATAGTTTTTCATTGAGTTGGGATTTACAAAATGAGTTCTCAGCGTCTCTCTGACGAGAAGAATCCGCATGATGCCGTTTCTCCTGTCGAGACATCAAATTACATCGACCCAAAAGAGGAGAGAGCTTTAGTGAGTCCAAAAGTTTTATCTATAAATCAAGTCTATCTGATACTTATGCTAATTATTGTTTAGGTATGGCGCTTGGATATCTTCTTCTTGACGGTCGCATTTTTGGGCTATGCCTTCAAGTACCTTGACCAGACCAATATTGTACCCAATCCACCCGATCTTTCGCGGAAATTCCAAGCTGACTTTCAAAAAAAAGAGCAATGCATACGTATCAGGCATGAAAACTGATCTAGATATCGTCGGAAACGAGTACAACTATTTTACCACATTCTTCAAGTGCGTCAATCCTCCACACGCCGTGTGATCGAGACTTTGCTAATGCCAATGGTCACAGTATCGGTTACATGGTGATGCTATATCCATCATGCATTATTATCTCTCATATTGGTCCCTCAGTTTGGCTTCCTGCCTGTGAGGTAAATTCTGAATCCATCTCTGCCAAGTGTAAAGATTTCTCTAACATCTTCACAAGGTTATGTGGGGTATTTTGACGTGCTGTCTATCGACCGTCACAGATTACAAACAGGTAGGGGAGTAAATCTCAACGACTGAATCACATTTCTGATAATTATCTAGGTCTATGGGCTTCGATTCCTCATAGGCTTCTGTGAAGGAGCAACTTGGCCCGGCTATTTCACCATCATTAGGTAAATCGCCGTTTCGACCTGGAAGACATCAGGATATGAAGCTGATTTTTTGTCTCAGTCAGTGGTATTTACCTCATGAGATGGCGTTGCGGATGAGTCTATACAATATTGCACAGCCAGTGGGTGCCATGCTGTCTGGTTCTATGCAAGGCGGGCTTTCCACCCACCTTGACGGTGCTCTGGGCCGGGCTGGTTGGCGATGGGCATTTATCATTAACGTATGTTCCTCGTTGATTTTAAAAAAGCACTTTCTGATCGATTTGATAGGGAGTTATTACCATTTTTGTGGCCCTCGTCGCCTTTTTTGTTCTGCCAGGTTTTGTACGCATCCCAACTTCACCCTCACGATTCAAACTAATATTATAGTATAGCCTGAGCGCCAGAACCCATTTTCGAAATTCTATCTCAGTGCTCGTGATATCGGTGAGTCATGCATAGTCTCTTTCTCTGACGCCCTTACTGATGTCCAGGGAAGAGATTGCTCAAGACCGCAACCGCCGAGTTGGTCGGAAGCCACAGATTGGAATCACGCCAAAGACTTTCTTACGCGCTTTTAAATTTTGGCATGTGTGGATGTTTGCAAGTGAGTGCTCATGCCCTCATAAAGACGATGCTATTTTGGAATGATCCTCTGACGATATAGTCGCCTGGTCAATTGGTACCGGTACTACGCCCTCCAATTACTTTAATCTTTGGTTAGAGTCATTAACCAACTCGGATGGCACCGCAAAATAGTATGGATATCCTCGTTCTCAGGGCTAAAGAATTTCTCTAACTAATTGACCAGCTCAACTGCCATGCTTGACTATCTCCCAATTGCGGGACAGGCGATTCAGCTCGTTGCAGAACTATTGTTTAGTGGATTTAGTGACTACTTTGGAGTCAGGTTGCCATTTTTACTCATCCACGCAGTAAGTTTGTTCTTCTTATGAATGAAAGCAATGATAATAACATGTTGTTCAGGCGATCAACGTTCTCTCTCTTATAATTCTTATCATTCGACCTTCGAGTGAAAGCTTCTACATGGCGGGCTGGTATTTGAACTACGTCGGAGCGTAAGTACTCTTACTTTTCTGATCCCATCTATGGACAGAATTTACTAAACCTTCTCAGGGTATCAACTATGCTTCTCTGTGCTTGGGCTGCTGCACATCTTGAAAAGGAACCACAGGTCCGCACGGTGCTTTTTGCTACAGGAACCCTCTTCTCATACCTATTCAGCGCATTCCTTCCTCTTGCTGCTTACCCCACATCACAAGCTCCAAATTGGCGGATTGGAGCTAAGCTATACCTGGGTCTGACTCTCGTAGCCACTGCGCTTTTCATTAGCATTGCATTGATCTTCAGGTGGGAAGCGAAACGGAAGACAGCTGAAAGCACTGAGGAAAGTGCTGAGGAGGATCAAAGGTCTTCGGTGTACTGATTATATTAGCATTTAGGAAGACTATACATAAGCAGTATAATGGCCTTGTATAAGATGAACTGATACTAGTACTTGCGAATCGGATCAACCAACTCCGACGTAGGTGTCAACACATGCCAATGATGTCAGGGGCTTATACTAGTAGAAAGAACTTGGCATCACAGATCGTGGCTGATATTTTGGACTATAAGGGAGAAAACAGAAAAAAAAAACGATAGAAATTCCAGGTCTTACGGAAGACTATCGCAGCCAATATTTGCGGAGTTATTATCCTACACGGATACTATCGATGCGTGACAAGACATCGGCCGAGGAAGATAGTAGCTCAAAGCCAAGAAAACGTTCATGTACATATATCTCTAAAGAGAATAGGGTATCTAAATCTTTACAGCTTGGCTTTAGCCTGAGCCTTCTTGAGGACGGGTTCCATCTTGGTAGCCTTCATGATGTTGCCCTTGATCTTGAGCTTGCCGCCCATGAACAAGCGCTGTGCGTTGGCCTTTCCGGAGACGAGGGACTGGAAATCGGCATCGGAGAGGTTGAGGGTGACTATTTTAAGACTGTCGTTAGCATGGCTCTTTGTTATTGGAGATTACGGGGATGCGATCTCACCATCAGCCTTGCCGCCAGCTGGGGCAGCACCGTGGCCGACCTCGCCCTTGTTCTTCAAGTCGAGGTGCCAGCTCTCCTCCTTGCCCTCGGCGTTCTTGATGTTGAAAGCGACGATGGCCTTGGCCTGGCCGACAGCCTCCTTACGTCCAGCTTCATCGCCCTGCAGGACCTGGTTGATCACGTCAAACGCGGCGGAGGAAGGGTGGGAATCTGTGGTCGTTAGTAATGATTTGCTTATGGAGTCGGAGAATTTCGTACCTTTCTTGAGAGACATATTGATTATAGGATGAAGGGTTCGTGGTTGAAAGAACGATGGGGCGAGATGTTGAGGTTATATGATGAAATAGGCCGGCGCATGTGAACCTCCGGGCTCCGGGCCCGTGCCGAGGCCCCGTGAATTTCCCCACGCGAACGCGACCGAGGGAGCTTGACTCCATTTACTCCAGGTTTTACATACTTGAGATATGTGCTTGGTCAAGATGGAGTCACACTTGCAGACTTTACTATGCTGTCCTTATATTACCACTAATCTGAACTAACATAACAGGAAAAATCAAGATCGAGTCTTATCCTACTCCGACCGCTAGAACGCGACCGCGACACCGCCCCTTTGCCCCCAAGAGTCCTAAGGGCCCCAAGCTCCACATGTGAACCCAACAAATTCCTGACACGAGTCGATGAAGTGTTGCACAAATCTGGCATTCATAGCGACATTACTCCGACCAGCGATCACTTCCTTCCGAGGCTCCTCGTCATATTCTGAGTCCCCACATCACCGCCAACTGAACCTCGATGACGGTAACAGCCGCTTCATATGATCGGGTTTCCCCCACAACCGCTCCCGCGCCTGTGCCTTGGCTAAACTATACAAACCGCCCCTCTGTCGTTGCGCTGCAAAAATAATGCGCTGTAATGGCTGTTGACTGAAGATCAATGGCACATCGACAGGACTTTTCTGACATGCTGCTTCTTTGCATGATGTCGGATCCCTGCCTTGGGTCAATGGAGCTAATGCTTCATCCCAGGTTCCTGAGCGCAGTGTCGTTTCTTCGATATTGAATACTTGCAGCGTATGATGGTGGCTGTTGAGAAAATTTGCAACCTGGGATGCATCTGTGACCACATTGAAAAGGTCGATGTGCTCGAGAGAGTGAAATCGTAAGGGACGCAGGGACACAGCTCCTTGATCGAGTTGTAACGGGACAGACTCAGTGCGCTCGGTCGAATTCTGGAGACATAACTCGATGGGAAGTGATAAAGGCAACACATTCTTCTCCCCAACCCATCTAAACACGAGCTTTCTGAGCTTGGGGAAGCTCTGCAGATACGCATGAAGTAACTTCAAATGGTCCGTCGGCAATCCAGGATCATGCTGGAAACTATCCATATGGATTGTCAAACATCGAATCTGCAACCATCGTTTCCGGGCAGCTGGTGATGTGCCAAACCCCAGATCAGGTCGAAGATATAACACAGCCGCTGGGTGGACTGGAACCAGCGAAAGGCTCTCCAATGATGGCAAGGATGTTCGTTCAACTGCAATCCGCAGTGAGATTAACGCGTAGTCTACCACACTTCGACGGTAGCGATGACTTGGAGGCTGGCCTTCACAGCTGATTTTAAGATGACGTATATTTGTCATCAGGGAAAGAACATGATGAAATGACCGAACATCGGTTGCTGCATGGAACGAAGGTGGGTACTGCTGTATGAGCAAATCCGCTATCTTGCGACTCCCGTACTTGCCCCTGGTGGAGAAGACTCGGGGTCCTTGGGCCATGTAGAGGAGTGTTTGCTCTGTCCCTGTCACTGCATCAATCACGGGCGGCAAAAAGGTGTCTGCATTGTGTGGAATCTTGAATGTAACAGTCTCCATGTAGGTTCCAATTCGCTCCAATGCCGCTACTCGAGACGGTCGTGTCAGAGCCCGACGACGAAGTATCATCACTGTCGTGGATACGAAGACGATCGGTGCTAGTTTGACTGCAAGTTCCCGGTAGAGCAAACGACATGAGAGCAGGTCTTCTTTGGTCAAGTTAGAGACTAGTCTTTCGGTAATACCCTCGATCTTCCATAATTGAGCGAAAGAGGACCGAGGGGCCGGTGATGCAAAGTTCCTACGCATGAGGATCAGATATTGATATCAAACAGTACCAGTGGTCTCCACTTGCACATGTGTGTACCCAGCACTTGCGTTGAGGATGTAACCATAGAATTATTATACAAGAATATGTATAAACTTCAAGTTGGTCTGAGTCTTGAAGCTATTCAATTTTCGCTATTGGTACCCAGTGACCTCTGGCCTTTTATAAGATCACTGGAAGTCGAGTCTTCAACATAACTAAGTATAGATTGCTTCCAAATATAACTCGAAGTTCTGACCTGCACCGTGGCATCAGGATGATCTTCAATGAATAGAATGATCAGTCTCAAATTTGAGAGCTGTACTCCCAGCCACCTCAATGAGTCATTATTTGGAAGTCCTATTGGCAACTTCGGGTCACTGCATAAGTTAGTCCAGTCTTGTATAGTATACTCCCTTCCCAATTGGGATCTTAGGGCTGGCCCTGGAGGAACGATGTTTGCATTGTTTGACTCACAACGCGTGACGCGTAATATCATCACGTGGCGATAAGCAGAAATTCCATTCGACGCGATTTGGGTAGAAAAGTGAGGCGAAAATGAATTAATATAGTAGTAAAAGATATTTAGTATAGACATGGTTTGGAAAACTAAATTTTCATGGAAAGAGAATTACTTTTAGACCTCAAAATTCATAATAATATGCCAAAATGAGGGTAGAATGAACAAGTTGACATAGTTGATCTGTATGGTTTCTTATTCCTTATCCCCGGTAGACTTGGCAACTCAACATGACATCTTCCTCCGACCACCAACAGGGACAGGAATTTTGTGTAAAGGCAACAGTGAGACTCAAACTTTCTCACCCAGCTGCGCCCCATCTTGAGCCTCAGGTTTTGATCTGCCCCCCGGGCGCCTCGCCCAGGAATCCACTGCGGACCCGAACGCCTGATCACCCGGGTGAAATCCAAGTCCCCAAGCGCTGTGACTCCTGCAGTGACTAGATCAGAGGTAAGTGAACAGATCGTTCTCTATCAAATAAGATCAGATCAGACGTATCTCTCCGCCTATCAGGCAGAAGTCCGGGCAGAATTAAGATAATGTCAGACTTATTTTATTTGCCTCTCCCACCCCGCGCCTGGTAACTTCTTTCTCTGTCGTTTGCTCCTGCAACTTGGGACTTTTGAGGAGATCAACTTTTTTTTTTGAAGTGACCAACTCGTCCGGCCCAGTTCAAACATCGTTCTACCTTATTCGCCTTTGTTCTTTGACTTTCTATCCCCTTATTGAACCAAGCCTTGCCCACCCCATACTCCGAATTTACACTCTTCACCAAACTTGTCTCTCTGCTATCACCACCGAGGCCTTCCTTTTCCCCACTGTTACATCGAAATTGGAAACTAATTCCCAGCTGGCACTGAGAGCAGAGTACTTTGAAGCTCTTATTGCCTTGTTACCATTCACAGTTCCCAATATCGGAAATGGCGGAACCCATGGAAGAAAGGCCTGGGTCCGAGGATACGGCGGAGGAACAGAATCGACTGAACGCACTCCTTGAAGATTTGGACATTCATAACCTGATCCTTGACAGCCATAGCCCTGAAGATCATGAAGCAATCGCGGAGACGAAGAAAACTATCCTCAATCTTACAGCTCAGATCAACATGACTATTCGAAGCAAGGGTGATTCCCCACGCAATGAACCCATTTCAGCACTCCCCCAGGAATCACCGCAAGTGGCGAACAGAATGACCGGGCTTCCATCATCAGATACTGCATTCTGGTCTTCATCAGCACCCTCGCCATTCGCTGTCTTAAATCAACAATCACAGAGTCAACAATCCCGGCCTATCGACCATCCCTCAAGTCAGTGGATTGAGTCACCAGGAAGCACTGGTAAAGCTCAGCCATCTAAGTCTCAAGCTCCATACCAGACACCTGGACAATCATCTCGCAAGCGGGGCAGAGAGGATTCTATTAGCTCACTCAATACGCCACAGCTGTCAAAGAGAACGGCAGTTGATGCATCCAAGGACATCGCCGCCAGATTGGAAAGAGGGCTGAATGACATCCGGAAGCAATTTGCTGCGTTGAGGCAACCGGATGAAGTCAAAAAGAACGCCGCAAAAGAAGGCATAACAGAGAAGGAGTATCTTGAAGAGATTGACATGGACGAGAAGGAGAATGAGAGGTCTCTTCGATATTCGTTGCAGGCAGAGAAAGATGCGGACTTTGCTCGTACACTGCAGGCTGGCGATGAAGTGCAGTATGCTCCACAGCCAACCTTTGATCTTCCCGAGCGGCCTCAACCCAGCACATCTACATCTACATCTATGCAGCCTTACCGCTCCTACCGTTCTCCTGTCCCAGACTACACGGGCGATTCAGAGGATGATGATATCGAAGAAATCACCCCGGAGTCTTTCATTTCCAATGCTCATATGCTACCTGCTCCATCTCCGCGCCCTCCAGCTCCGCTCCCTCTATCTCAGCGCTCGTATCCATTCGCATATCAGTCCCCATCTCATTCTACCCCACATTGGCAATCGGCAGCCATAAACCCATCGACAGGACTACCGGGACTGTCGAGAAACGAGTCTTTATCCCCTCGAAAACCTGGAATGATGCCTCAAGGTTTCGGGCGTCCACTTCCTGCTCATCTTCCACTTATGAACATGTCACCGGGCAGACACCTTCCATGGATGCAATTCCCCAGTCCAATACCGCTCTCGCGGCCAGATATCAGGCCGTTTGACTTGGTTCGTGAGCAAAATGACATGGAAACTGACAACATAGATTTTCAGTACGTCTTTTCCTCTTCTACCCCCTCTCTTTTCTCTTTTGCACAAATATCTCCAGATACTAACGGGACCTCGGTATCAGGCTTTACAAAGAGGAAGATTTTCCTGACGATATCAAAAACTTGCTCACCGGAATTAAGAACATGAAGGACGCGGCGAAGGAAGAGAATGATGATAGACCTACTGGTTTGAAGGTCACATTGATGAAACACCAAAAAATCGGTTTAAAGTGGATGAAGGCAAAGGAGGAGAGCTCTCACAAGGGTGGTATTCTTGCCGATGACATGGGTCTTGGGAAAACCATTCAAACCATTGCGCTCATGGTTTCCCGTCCCCCGACAGATTCTGATCGTCATCCGACTTTGATTGTTGCTCCGAAAGCTCTTATGGAACAGTGGAGACTTGAGATTCAACGCCATGTGAATCCTGGCTCGGCTCAATTTTCAGTTCTGATCTTCCATAGCATTGGGCGTCAGCTCAGCTGGAGAGATATCAAAAAGTTTGATATAGTCATCACAACATTCGGCACCTTGACGGCCAACTTCAAATACATAGAGGCAGCAACTAAACTCCAGGAAGAAGGGAAGGATGCTAGCATCGTGCGACAAGTTCGAGATCAGGCAACATTGTTCTCCTCAACGGCAAAATGGCATCGAGTCATCATCGATGAAGCCCAGAACATTAAAAACCCATTGTCCAAGGGAGCAAAGGCGTGCTGCAGACTCGACACTACTTATCGCTGGTGCTTGACTGGAACACCTATGATGAATCGACTGGAGGATTTTCAGTCTTTGTTGCGATTCCTTCGCGTCCGCCCTTACAACAACGCAGACAAATTCAAACGAGTAAGTATTCTCCAAAGTTTCACTCCCTACTAACGAGAACTCGAGTTCGGTGTGGCTAATATACGAATTGCAGACCTTCATCAGACCAATTAAACAAGGATATGGAGATGAGGGTGTCATGAAACAACTGCGTGTTTTGGTCAAATCAGTCTGTCTTCGACGCACAAAGAAGACTGAAATTGATGGACAGCCTATTCTGCAACTACCTCCGAAAGTCATTGAGAAGATTCACGTGGTTTTCAACGAAGAAGAAAAGCTGATGTATGATGAGCTCAACTCAAACACACAGCATGTTATCAGCAGATATCTGAAAGCAGGTACTCTGGGAAAGAACTACAGTCACGTTCTTGTTCTTCTTCTTCGACTCCGACAAGCATGCGACCATCCGCTCCTGATCAAGGGCTTCAACTCCGATGGTTCAAGTGTTGTCCAGGGCGTGGATCTTGTTGCAAACGCGAAGCTGTTGGACGCCAACACGGTAGCGCGCATCAAGAACAATGAAGCTGAAGATGACGGCAGTTGTCCAATCTGCATGGACAGTGTTGACAATGCTGTGATCTACATTCCCTGTGGCCACTCAGTCTGCTCTGAATGTTTCGCTCGTATTTCAGACCCTACTCTTCTTGCGCGACAGGATAACGCTGGAGAGATGAAGTGCCAGAACTGTCGTGGCCATGTCGACCCTCTCAAGGTCACTGATGCAATCTCATTTAAGAAGGCACACGACCCATCTGCCGGCTCCTCCGAGGAATCGGAACCTGAGTCCGAGGACTATGACTCTGATGACTCCGAGTACGATAGCTCAGAAGATTCCTCATCTCCTCGCAAGAAGAAGAGTAAGAAGAAGTCTCTGGCCGAACTTCGTGCAGCTGCACAGAGAAACAAGGCCGAGAAGCGCAAGTATGTTCGTCGCCTGGAGAAAATGTGGGTTCCTAGCGCAAAGACCGACAAGACGATGGAAATTCTACAAGCAAACGAAGACCGTGGCAAGGGCGAGAAGACCATTATCTTTAGCCAGTTCACATCTCTGTTGGATCTTCTTGAGATCCCGATCATCCAACGCAAGTGGTGCTTCGTGCGCTTTGACGGCACGATGAACATCGCGGATCGCAACGCTGCGGTTGCTGCGTTCACTGATGACCCAGATTGTAGAATCATGCTCGTCAGTCTCAAGGCTGGTAATGCGGGTTTGAACCTCATCTCTGCGTCCCACGTTATCCTCTATGATCCTTTCTGGAACCCGTATGTCGAGGATCAGGCCATTGACCGTGCCCATCGCATCGGGCAGACCAAGGATGTCTTCGTACACCGTCTGCTCATCGAGGACACGGTTGAGGACCGGATCATTGAACTACAGGAAAAGAAACGAGAGTTGATTAGTGGTGCGCTGGATGAAGGCGGTTCTATGAATATTTCTGGACTCAACACCCGGGAACTGGCTTTCCTTTTCGTAAGTCACACATCCTATGTTCTTTTTATTTTTCATTCTTCCCATCATGGGGCCTTCTTATACTAATATTTTCATCTACAGGGCGTGCAAGCTTAGACGCAATCGGAATGAGCGTTCTCTTCTACTCTATGCCCTTTCATTTCCTTCCATCTACACAAGAATGGTAGATTAACTGCCTGCCAGTTTTTTATCTTTCTGTGTTCTTTCCCAAGGATTGCTTTCGAGTTCTCTCTGAACATACATCCTGACAAGGCAGTATCAGATCGAGATTGGGGTTCCTGGCGCCTGTACTCGGACTTCATCCGTCTGGTCGTCGGCGCCGTGCATACCTATTTCTCTATTTCTGCCTTGATGGAGATCAGACTGTGGCGTTTCATGCTTGCTGGTACTGGGAGTTGTCATTTTTCTTATTTCGCGTATGCCCTAAAAGGCTTAACAGATACCCTTGCTCACTTCATTCGCTCCTTTCCCTTTCCATACAAAATGCTAGATTAGAAAAATCTCATAATATTTTCGGGTAAACTAAGGAGTTCAGATTAGAATCAAGAGTTTTATTTTCTCTGGCATAAGAACTTGAATTGCCCTTGTATTTTTTTAGGTCAAGGTAGAATAGAATAAGTTTTTAAATCTTGTTGAAAGAAAACGTGCTTTTTATGCAGCAGCGCATCATTTCGGCGAGAGAGAAAAAAAAAAGGCATTGAGATGGTAAGTCTAGCTACTAAGGTTGGGGGGAGGAAAAACAATAAAAAGAAAAATGCATAATCGTGCCGACCCTTTCTTCAAACCGCCACTGCCCCAACCGCTTTCATTGTATCGTGATTCTGAGTATGGATTTTGCTTTTGGGGGTATGCAAAATCAAGCAATCATGTAAATACTCTTCCCTTCGAGGCGCATAGATTGACATCTGTACACCATGAAGGGAGAGTTACGAGGCGAACGCATTCGATGGCGCACACGTTTACAGGTCGGCATCGTCCTCGTCGGGAAGGGGCTGCTGAGCAGCAGCATCCATCTCCTCGCGGTACTTAGCGAGCTGCTCGTGGTCGACCTGGACCTCGGGGGGAGCGAGGGCGGGGGCGGCAACGAACTCCTATAGATTGAATTAGTAATCCGTGGGCTGATGGGCCCGGGGGCGCTTGAATTGGCGGTCTGCGGGAAAGAAAGAAATTTACGTACCAGCTGGGGGTTGCCAACCAGCTTGCGGGCGAGCCACAAAAATGGCTTCTCGAAGTTGTAGTTTGACTTGGCGCTGATATCGTAGTACTGCAGGTTCTTCTTGCGGTGGAAAGTGATGGTCTTGGCCTTGACCTTGCGCTCCTTCACATCGACCTTGTTACCGCACAGGACGATAGGGATGTTCTCACAGACACGGACGAGGTCACCTATTTTTTATTGGTGGTCAGAAATGAGGTCATTTAACCCATGCTATTTGAAGATACTCACGGTGCCAGTTGGGAACGTTCTTGTAGGTGATACGGGAGGTAACATCGAACATGATGATACCGGCCTGACCGTTGATGTAGTAACCATCACGGAGACCACCGAACTTCTCCTGACCAGCGGTGTCCCAGACATCGAACTGGATGGGACCCAGGTTCTGTACATTGTAAGATTAGTTGATTTCTCCGTGAGGGGAGAAGATGCCGAAACCGTTTTGAAGCGGGGTTCGGCGGGGTATAGAACATACGGTGGTGAAAGCAAGAGGGTGAACCTCAACACCGAGGGTAGCAATGTACTTCTTCTCGAATTCACCAGTCAAGTGGCGCTTGACGAAAGTGGTCTATCGGGTTAGACGTTAGCGATCGGGCGATTCGTGGATGGGGCGGGCGTCGGGCAGATATTTTTTTTTGTCCGTCTTTGTTGACAATGGCGGGGCAAGGGAGGGGGGAGAGGAATAGTCGATGGTAGAAGGGCTATCACCGCGCTCGTGAGGGAGCGATGATGGTCACTGCCATGAAAAGACCCTCCTTTGCTTCATAAAAAAACCACCCGACGCCTAGATATTCAATGGGCTTAGCTTACCTTTCCGGTACCACCGTCTCCAACCAGAACCAGCTTGAAAGTGGGGGGAGCCTGCTCAGCCATTGCGGAAATTTGCAAATATGATAGACTGTGATGTAGAAATGGACAAGAACGGTAAAATCGCAGGAGGCGCGATATTGGGAAACGGATGGATAGACCAAAGGGGGGAAGAGGGAAGAAGGGAGGTGAATAATGCTCAAATGGAATTTTTGCCCCGGTCGGCGGCGGGTCACGTGTCTGTGTGCCTGAGGGCCTGACGTAGTGTCAACAAATCTGACTGCGTTGGTAACTAGGCAAACTATACAACCTTCTCCTCGATTTGTTTCTTTATTTGATATGGATTTTATTTCTGGGTCTTTCAATTCTTTAAATCACTTCCAATTCAGAGTCCACTATTTGGAATTTTGGTTCTGTCTTCACTTTCAAGAATGACGGCCTCGTAGCGACAAAGCCAACAGAGCCTCAAAGAACATCCAGTATTCGGTATCCACATCCTCATCTAGCATCCCATTCAAAAGGACCAGCCTCTACAAAGGAACCAGATGACATCCCAGAAGTCCCCGACCGCCCCAATTACGTCGAGGGGTGAGCTGCAGATCTAATTCTGTAGTTTGTGATCCACCTTCCTCCTTGCGCGATACCCTAACTAAGACCGGTCGCTGCGCATTCGAATTCGTTAGTGCGATACCCATGCAGAAACGAATAACAATCGAGGGAAAAGGAAAGAAAAAAGGAATTTTGAGCCCAACGTACCCCTTCGCTTTGTTGAACAACCTCGGCCACCTTAGAAAGTCGCGCATGGTTTAACCAATGCGCAGTTCCAAAGTTTCGAATTGCGTCACCGGTCTTCAGGCCTGCCTGATCTGCTGGACTTCCCACTTCGACGCTATTGACCTTGGCAAATGGCGTTCCAAGTGTGCTGGCATCCGTAGTGCCATTCTCAAGTGTAGATGATGGTAAGGCGGGTGGTGTTGTGGTACCGTTTGTAGTCGCAGAGGCTTGGGCTTGCTGGAGTTGGGCAAAATGGGCATGAAGACCCTTCTCGAGGTATTGCATGACCTCCTTGTGGTCGTTTCGGAGATGAATGATTCGCACACGTGTGGTTCGCACTATGTCAGATTCTCAGTAAAGGCGCAGCCCAACATAGCTATGCAAAGTCAAGTACCCTGAGGAATGTCGATGTCATCGCGCGGAAAGCCGTCGAAGGTGGTGAGGGTCGAGTTCATAGACACTCCATGCTGTATATGTGTTAGAGAATATTTAGAGAAAAGAAAGGTAGAGTTCATCATCATAGTATCATAGTAATCAAAAGCAATCGTCAAGCTGGAGAACTCACTGAGTTGAGAACGGCGCTGAGTGCCTTAAGTTCCTCTTCAATGCGCTCCTTCTCCTGCATAAGATCGGGCATCGACAGCTTGGACCAATCGCGACGCTCAGCGCCCGATGTAGGGCCAGAGGCCACTGTGGGAGCATGGATATTGTCACCCATGGCTAAAGAGGTTTCGGAGTCGGGGAAGAAGCCAAAGGTGGGGGGGGGCAAAGAAGATCAAACGCGTATCAACGGGTGGTGGGGCGGACTGATTTATATAAGCGCCCTCACGTCTTTAGCCGCATCTATGCACTTGAGCACCTGGGCAAGCCCTGGAGAAGATAGTATACTACTAGTAGTAGTACATAACGAGATAAATAGTAGATTTAGTCTAAAACCTTGGAATCAGAACTTCTAAGCTCTAAAATGTTGAAGTCTTCAAATGTTAGAATCAAACAGGAATCCGTGATGTAATATGCCTCTGACCATTTGAATACTGGTAGTAATACCTAGGATGTGCTGCATATGCATGTTTGTATTTCTGTGGTCTTGCCAGTATGTATTTGAGCTAATAGTAGGTAGTAATATCATGTGTTCAAAATATTGAAATTGGGAGCATCCACATTGAACACATGTGCATCTAGGTGCCTGGACAAGACCTCGGGACCATATGTAGGTAGTAGCCTCCACCTGGGCAGTCCTCATGTAAGTATTACTAAGGGTAGCTATCAATTGATCTGAAAGAGGTACATAGAGCCCTGGAGTAAGCCACAAGATTCAAACTTGAATATTTGAACCTCAACTTAACATTGAATCTCCTAGATTCAAGTTCCTTGCTAGATCCATGCATACACCCTTGAATATGCAAGATCATGATCTTAGCCCCGGAGGAAACTTGACCCCTCATATCCATACTCAACATTTGAGATGAGCAGCTAATATAGATATGCCAGTGCATATATGGATCTCCTACTATGAAATCAAGCTATAAGCTCCAACATTTAATCACTCTCTGCTACCAAAGAAGTCATATTAAATGGAACATTGAATTTGAATCCCACCGGTCAAGTGCTCCCCTGCCATGACGTACATAATGGATGGGATTTAAATCAATCGCCCTCTGCACGACCGCTGCCTGGGAAGCATGTTGTCGTTACTGTGATTCAGAATCGCTGTGAGATTTAGTGGTGGGTTAGCTCAATGTACTTCACATAACAAGAACGAAAGAAGTTCTTTGTAGCGTCCTTCTTTCCTTTTCTGATGTGAAGCCCACCGTCCCTACCAAACTATGACTCGCTGGTTTATTCGTGCTGTACGTGGTATGATTCAGACTGTTTATCCTGGTCCTCAATCTTCAGGAATCTAATCCCTTTAGCACGTCACATTGTGGCTCCATCATGGACCCTCAGGATACGGACGATGCGATCGAATTGCTTCCCCAAGACATTTCAGTCGAGAAAAGCGAGAGTCCCACAGGCGACACCACACCCACCCGGCCATTATCCCAAGCATCGCAGGATTCCTCCTTCAGAAAATGGGTCGACAGCTTTCGTCCCCGTAAACGGCCAGGGGGAGCACGGGAGCGAGTTGTAGAGGGCTGGCCAGATCTTGACAAGGAATCCTCTCCAATCGAATTCGACCTAGATCCACCCAGCCTTGCAGCTCAAGATGCCCAATGGGAAAGGCGCTCCGGAAATTCGTCGAATTTGGGAACACCCAAGACCACCACGATCAGCATCGCGAGGTCTCGCGCAACAACACACAGCACAACCACCCAAAGTGCACTTTCGGATGCCCGGGTTTCAGGAGATAGCTCCCGTCCGACCTCCAGCAGTTGCGTCGACGAACAAGTGGAAATAAGGGCACGAAAGAGACGTCAGATATTGCGAGAGCTGATAGCAACAGAGGTGGACTATGTCTCTGGTCTGAAAGCACTAGCAGGAGTAAGTATATTGACTGGATTTTCATATTGGAGCTATACTCATGTGCTGGTAGGTACTCTCGATGCTCAACGTTCGGACTCAAATTCGACACAATATTCAACAAATGCACGAGATACACGAGCGATTTTTGAGAAATCTCGGTGAAATGTCCCCCCAGTCGGCGCACCCAACCCCAGATGACGCTCTCGATTTTGTCTCTCGTGGCCTGTCAAAGCGGTTGGGAAATATCGAGCTGCCGGGGCTAAAAGGTCGCCCTCATCGATCATTGAGGACGCGCAGTATGAAAACAGAAATGGAAAAGCGTCGCAGATCGTTGATGTCAGAGCCTGGAGAAGCATTGGAAGTGGCACGGGAGATTGAAGCACTGGTAAGTTTGGAGGTACTTCACATTTCAGAGGAATCAAAAGCTGAGGGAAATAGCAGACTGTTTCTTTCTCGGCCTATGATGAATATTGCCGAAACTTTGAGCTTCTGTCGCAAGATATAGCCCTCCTGCGCCGGTCAATCACAGACTGGCCAGTTTATGACAAAGGAATTGAGGCATTATCCAAGTCTGTTGCATCAACAGACAGCCGCAGACATGAGGAGAACAAGTCAATGATGATGAGTGACTTGATGATCAAGGTTAGCTTCCTTATTTTTCTCTCCAAGCTATTGAGACTGACTTTATAGCCTATTCAACGTCTTTGCAAGTATCCACTCATTTTATCAGACCTGCTCAGTGCCACCCCTTCCAGCGATTGCCCATCTGCCAACAGTGTGATGCATCAAGTCCTAGAAAATATGCGCGTTCAGGTGGCCCAGATAAATTCGGCCACGGGAAATCCAGTCAACAAGGATAGGATTCAGAAGACTCTTTTATTGCAAAAGAAAATCCGTTCAAACGAATCAGTAAATCCCCCAAAGTTGAGAATAGACTGGAGCCTGAAGTCGTGCTGGCTAACTTTTTATCGTTTCACAATAGAACAGACTGCGCGACGTATACAAGGAACTTGGCCCAATGACACTTTGTGGAGTACTTCATGTTACCTATCGCACACAAGAGCATACTGCCGGTGAATTCATGGTATCTGTATTGTTCAACTGCTATTTACTGCTTGGCAGGATCAGGGATGAAGCTCATGGATTGGAAGTCCTGGCTTGTATCTACATAGCCGACTTGAAGATGGATACTTTGCAAAATGGACGTGGTGAGTTGCTTTCTTCCACAAGAAGCGTCGACTAGTCTTCTGACAATCATAGGGCTCACTTGCTATGGGTGTCCATTTTCATGGAAAATTGTGTTTCAAGATCAGGGTGAAAACTTTGAACTAGTTCTTAGTGCATCCACGCCCGCGGAAGAGAAGCAGTGGCATACTGAGATAATGAGATTCTCCGTGGCTCTAGAGAATATGGCGAGACCGGGAGGTGTTTGGGATCCTCGAAAATACTCTCTTCTGAGTCTTCCTTTAATGCCTTTGGATAGAGCACAGTACAGTGTGGCTTCCCTGTCACGAAGAACCTCCATGGATAGCATGGCGATCTCGCGCAAGGCCAATGTCCAACGAGTAATTATCCGAAAGACCAACTTTCCGAATTACGACGAATCCACCAGCTCAGGCAGCTCGACCGGTGAAATTGAGCGGCCCAAAACTCCTGTTACCCGGGGTTCATACAATGTGATTGCCAGACGGCAGGACCGAATTCGACTGGAGAAAATGATGGAGGAGGTCTATACGCGGGATGCATTGCCATGGCCTGGAATGATTCTCGGCAAAGGTGATATTTTCGAAGATATTTTCAGTCCCGGCTCAATCATAAGGCGTTTCAGCCTTCATGCTGGGTTTAACAAACGGTCCAGCTCTGTCAGCACTTCTCATTCTGGGGGTGTAGTTACCGAATCTCAGTACGTGGAAGAATATGATGGCGAAGAGAAGGATCTCATAACCACTCTTGATACCGAGCAGAACTCCCCCCAAGCCAATCGTGAATCGCCAAAGACACCTACCCCATCTTTAGGGCGTTCCAAGACCCTTCGATTTGCAAGCACGCCCAAAAAGTCCGTGTCATTGCAACGAAGCGAGAAGCAGGGGAGCCAGGAGAGCAATCCCGAGTCTCCACGCAGAAAATGGAGCTCCCCAATGTCTCTACTCAGCGCATTATCACCGAAAAACCTGGCTTCTAACAGAGCCAAGGATGGACAAATGAAGCCGAGTGGGGAGATCAACAAGAATTGACGTTTGTAGTGGGGAATGAGGCATGTTATTATTAAGTCAGGCGTAAGGAATACCATCAGAAGATCGAAATAGTTCTTTTTGGAATGTTCTTTCTCCACAGTATATGACGTAGAAAGCAGGGAGAAGTCCATGTTCCATGACACACGAGCATTTCCTATAGCAGCCAGCTGCTGACGTCATATACCATCATCTATAACTTTAAAGCTTCTCACCTTTTTCTCTTTCTTCTTCATTTTCCTCATTAATCCTCACACCCAATTGAACTTTCTATCAATAAAAAATACTTCATTATGCCTCGTGCCAACGATACCGCTCAAAAGGTCTTTTACAAGGGCAAGTCTGAGGACTTCATTGTCTTCGTTGATGATCTTGAGACCTTGCAGAAGTGGAAGAACGACCGCAGCATTGCTCTGTCTGATGTGTTGAACGGCTGGAAGATTTTCGTTTCTCATAGGTGAGCTCTATATCCCAATTTGCTACCATCAATATTATACTAACCTCGTCTTATAGCCATGGTGCTCAAGGCATCCTTGACGCCGCCAGCAAGTCTGCCCTGCAGAATGAATTCGGCACCGCCAACGAAGATGAGGTCATGACTAAGATTCTAGAGGGCGGAGAATACCAAGCCAACACCGTATGTCTTCATTCCATTTACCATTTACCATCATCTTGATTCTAACAACCCCTTCCCAGAACCGTGAACGTGAAGGCACCAAGAACGACTCCATGGGCAGTGCCAACATCGGCCGGTAAACATATCACCTGCCACCTAACTACCAGACCTCGACTACTATCTCCCTGGTCTGTTCTCCTTTTCTCCGTGTCTGGAGGTTGTCGCCCGTTCCGGGCATCCTTGTGAACCAGTCCCGACCAGTCCGCCGACCTTGTTATCAGAGGTGTTGACCATAGTTGATTCGTGCACGAGGGGGAAAGTAACCCCTCTATAGGGAGTTTGTGTCTTTTCCTGGGTTGCATTGCATTGAGCAGTGGCGGGGTTTCTATATTTGATGGATATCATGAGATAATGAGATGAGTTGAGCTCATCATACAAATACCAAATACCAAGATTTTTTTTTCTATAAGCTATCCCTTGCCAGTGTAGAGAGGAATCTTGTGAAATGTAATGGCATATTATAAAGCGTACTCAAGTTATAATTCCTCTAGGA
This sequence comes from Penicillium herquei, assembly GCA_039634405.1. Lineage (NCBI taxonomy): Eukaryota > Fungi > Ascomycota > Eurotiomycetes > Eurotiales > Aspergillaceae > Penicillium > Penicillium herquei. The sequence goes on from CP098390.1 coordinate 3,506,564, forward strand.
GTAACAATTGAATCCTTCTTGGTCACCTCCAGTCTCAGTTTCCGTACAGTCTATGGAACACCCAACCTAGATGCAGTTTGTATGATGAATCGAGCCATTGGAATCGGTAAATCAAGTTCCAGCATAACTTGAACATAGTGCGTAGATCCAATGAGAACATTTGGATGTTCTACATGGCCTTATTGAAAACGATGCACAGAATGCAGGTCGCGTTGCAAAGGGTAGCATAGTCTCATTTCATATCTCGTGTAGTATCATAAACCAACCGCTCAAGTTGCCATTAACGCCAATAAGCATTGAACTTGACGCAGCATACTCATGTCCACACTATATCTCAACCTTAGGAGCAACAAGATCAACCTCCCTCAACCTCTCGGCCCTCCGCCTCACAACCCAATCCCCCAACTCCGCCCAAACGACCTCCTTCTCCGCAGTACTCATCCCAGCAGCAAGACCACTAGTAGTAGTCGCCACAAAAACCCTCGCACCTCCCCAGGACTCCCCAACCACACACCCCATATTCTCACTCTCCCTCTGCCATCCATAGCAAAACTCCTCCCTCCGAATCCCCCTTCCATGCCGCACCCTCCAAACAGCTTCCCAGATACTCTTCCCAACAAGACAAACAGCTTCAGGCTTCTGCGCCGCGACCTTAGCCTCGAGGATCGGGACACCGGCATCCATCTCAGCCCTGCTAAGCATGCTCGCGTCGCGGGTTGGACGTACAACGATATTCGTGTTGCCCACGCTGTATAGCTCTGGAAGTTTGTATGTATCTGATGGTGGGTGCCTGATGCTTGTTATACCAGAGGAATGGAGTAGACGCCAGAAGAGATTGGAAGGGTGTGCGTAGGCGAAGCCTGAGGTCCCGGTTTTCAGACCTGGGTTTACGCCTACGAGGAGGAGGATTAGGTTTGCGGGGATTGTGTCGCGGAGGAGTGAGGTTGAGGCGGGTGGTGTATCGAGGGGTGTTTGAGGTCTGCGTTTGCAGCGGGGAGAGGGACTTGGTGGTATGCTTGCTGCTGCCACTGCTGGGAGCTCGAGTGGTATTGTTGGAGTTGAGGTTAAGACGCTGGAGCGGGTTATTTTTGGTGGGAGATTTGTCTGGGATTTAGGATTTCTTTTTGGCCGTGGCTTCACATCGCGATTTTCAGTGAGGAGTATAGGTTGTTCGCCACTCTCGATGTCTTGGGTGATCATTGGGTTGTTTTCTGTTGTAGGTTGCCCTCGCCTCGAGGTCAAACGTGTGGGTGTTGACTTGGAAGGAGTTTCGTCTGTTGGTGCAGAGCCGGACGTGTTTCCTGCATGAAGGAATCTGTTGAGTTTGCCATTGAAGCTGGTAAGCTTGTTGATGGGCATATCCTCGTTCCCCTCATCTAAGATGCAAACATCATGCACTGTTTCAGGCTTGTACTCTGGAGAAGGCGAGAGCGGCATTTTGACTGGTAAACGGGAAACCATGCTATGATTAGTCTGTTAGTGTTACGAGGAGTTGTGACTAATTGAGTCAGTTTGAGATGGAGACATTTGAGTGTGTTGTTGTGACGAATGGACGAAGCTCGTGTCGAGGTGTATATATAGTCACGTGTATTGATGCCTCATATATCAGGCGATAATGTTAATAACCATGGCCATCTTATCCATTAGACAGGATAAATGTTATTTTTTACGTCTCAAAATGAGAAGAAAGTACCCGTGGACTTTGCTAAAAATTCACATTCAATTCTTAATATCAGAGACCTGGAGGTAAATTGGTGGCTCATTCGTTAACCCCATGGCGAACCTTGGAAGCACTATCTAGCAAGGAATATACAACCTGGGCAGTGGAGTCCAGATGTCTCCAGAACACAGGGATTTTTCATTTCAAGTAGTCGTATTTCATTTCATTTCTTCGTTCAGGGGTATATCGATCGTTAATGTACATAATCCATGTCTAGTACAACCAATGCACAGGACCGAGCAAAGGCTATACTATAACGGAAGACCGTTTTGGTAATGTCCACGGCTCAGGACAAACCACTTCTCCCTCACTATAAGCCCAGAAGTAAACCATAATGCCGATAAGGTAGTATCCTGCAGGATCCGTCCCTTGGTACAGCAAAGCAGCAAATAACGCGCTGAGAGGGTATATAACAAGTCGGACTTCGATGCTGCGATGTGGGAAGGTCCCGGCCAGCGGTTTTAGCGGCCATTCCCAGGCCAAGCCAACGATGCCCATTATGAGATTAAGTATTTGTAAAATGGGCAAGGGGTGGGTCGCATTATCGAGGTTTTTTGAAACAAAGTCCCAGAAGACTTTGGGCCAGATGAAGCCTTCGATGGCACTAGCGATTTGATCTATAGGAGTGGTCGGTTAGCACTGAAGCTTGACTTATTATAAGTTGAATTTTGGTACATACAAGCTGAAGCGACCATTATTATAAGACGACCCCAATGGTTCTTGATCAGTCTGCCCATGTTGACGTATTATGGAATCACTCGACCAGCGAGGGATTCGAGGTAGCGATGTGAAGTAGGATACGGTAGTCGGTCGCAAAGCGACTCCGTTGCGACGATCTCAGCTGCGGCCCAGACGGGTTAACAGGGCATGGAGGGTTGTTCAGTGTATATATTGGATAAAGAGTGCAGCTTCGATGCAGGTCAGGGATGTTCCAGTGCTATTGAACTGGCATAGTGGAAACCTTGGAATGATCTGGAGTATAACGCAGGGAAAAGAAGCACACTCGCAATATGATGACGATTCAATTCGAGCGGGGGAAGGGCATCTATATTTTTGTATTTAGCAGCACACCGTATACTGCATAAATCGTGACTATGTGAGACGCCCCTCTTTTCCCTTAGCGTTTAACCAGTCGCCATGGTGAAGAGCGTATTATCCGAAATTGGAGATCAGGATATGTGACAACTGGGCGCCAAAAAGTGACCGATGCACGTCTGGGTATCCGCTGTCTTCCTTCGCATCGCCAAAAATGTACTTCATGGTGACCCGCACGGATGCATTTAAGCGCTGTGGGCCAATCAATACCCTGGACCGGGCTGCATCCTTGACAATCCCCCTCTTTTCGATTCTTCAACACTGCGGAGACCGGTGTGATTGGGGGATGGTGAGATGTGACAAGCGGATCTTGAATGTGGTCTTGAACCTATCAACGCTCGTACCTTCGAGACTTGGCGTGACGGACATGCAGGTCGCGCATTCGAGGATGGCGTCTCATGCACAATTCGAATTGTACGGCTTCGCTTGATGGGATGGTTTTTGTTTTTATTTTCTTTTCCCTCATTCCAAGATTCTTTCCATGCGGGATCCCAGCAATTATGGGAAAGACAACTGTAGGTTTAGATAGATTCCCAATTTGACCCTATCAGAAGACCAGATGAGTCCAGGATCCTCACCATTTCAACGATGCAGATGCAGGCTGGGAAATCAATACTCCGTCCCATGGGGTTTCACACCCGTTCGCACTACCCTGGTACCCAGATCACCGTGAGCAGGATTTGGTGGATTGGGAGGACCGTGATGCCCAAAAAGTGATGGGATAAGGCGAAGTGGGTCAACCTGACTCGATTCCCACCCAAATCCAGTATAGAGATAGCGAATACGAGATCAATCACACCGTTCACATTTCCATCTCTTCTCCAAGGCGTCCTCTTTTCCTCATTCAAGGGACTTTTCACCCGATGGAATCTATATTTGGGATTCAGACTAGAATCAGACTAAATTGAGCGGCAAGTCCGAACCGAATGACATGCTTCACACCGACTAGTGTGTGATGAGAATGAAGCGCTTGCAGAAAGCCTGTGATAGGGCCACTTCATAGTAACGTTTGACCTTGGCTTCATTTGGCGCTGACCAGTGATGATCCTGATTGAGATCCTTGCACGGAGAGTTTCCCCATTCTATGTGAAAATTGGAGCATCGGTTCCACTGTTATCCTTCATCCTAGTCAAGTGGCGCTCTCCACTAGGAACGACCATCAGGCCCACGAGAGGCCCACGATTGTCATTTTATTGAGATTTGAGACTCTGAGTGGCGAGAGCTGGGAATATTAATGAAGATCAGAGTTCATTTACTTGATTTCTTCAGTATCTTTTCTTCTTTTTATCCACCTGGGGATCCATCGTTTAACTTAGATGCATATCGGTTAGGGAATGGACTTTCTCCATCGATGATCCTGAAGGCCAAGCTATTCAACCTTCGCGATTAAAGAAAACTTAACTATTTTTAAATTCAAAGGATTTCGGAGACATTTCATCCTTTAATAGGAGTAATATTTGACGAGTTGGAAATGCTAGAGCACCAGCCTCCCCAATCACCTTTCACCTAGGACCTGGGTTGCCAATGCTCCGTACTCTGTAATTAGAAGATGCCAGTGTCTCTACTGGTAGAAATGCACAGACTTATCTCTAAAAATGTAAAAATGCAAAAATGTACTAAGTTTAGTTGAATCCACTCTCGGTTGGCGACGTAATTATAGATCGGAGGACCCCCCTCTTCTCAAGTGCTTGAACCCCCCTGCAGCTAAAACCACAACCCTGGGATTTCTGCACTTTTGACCTTTTTCGTGTCTTTATCCATAACCTTCACACGTCATGCCTGTATCGACTTTGCAGTTATCACATCGCACATTCCTCTAGATCAGACTACGTGTATCGTGGGGAGCAATTCTCTGCCGCTGTGTGAACCCTGTTGCAGCGCACGCGTGTTCCCATTTCCATCTCCCAAGGTTGGGACGCTATATCCCCAATAGCAGCGGGATTAATCGATTTCATTGCCGGCGTGCTCAGGAAAACACACAGAATCCCTAATCAAGAGGCAAAACTTCGCATTACGGATATTCGACGAAATACGAATCTGATTCCTGGCGCGGGGTCAGCAGCCGGAGTTTCTGCAACGAGGTTCATGGAGAGGAAACCCCAGAAAAGAAAGATTCTCCTATACCATCACATATCATTCAAACCGTGATCGCAAAATCGAAGAAATAATAGGGAGAGCGTCCAACTATCCACTGTAGGGGCTCCCTATAATCGCTCTAGGTTGCTGGTCAACCTTCATCGCTCGTCACTCCTTTAATAATTGTTTTACACATCGTCGCTGGTCGACGACCTTTGAATCGCAAGAGAGGATGGTTGTACAAAATCAGACATGGTTCCAAAGAGCCGATTTGACGCGCTACAGAATCGCATTTTACGTGTTCTTCTGGGCAGCGCATTTTGGCATTTTTGCGGCAGGATGGTACGTCTTTTTCTCATTCCAGTATGTGTTCGAGGATGTGAGATTAACACAATTGAAAATAGGTACATACAAGCGTCAGATAAGAGGCTAGCAGCTCTCAATGTCCTCAAATTCTCCGTCTGGATATCCCGAGGCGCGGGTCTGGTACTTTCTGTAGACGCAACTTTGATTCTTCTTCCTATGTGCCGGAATATTCTCCGATGGCTCCGACCTGGAATCAGATGGCTGCCACTTGATGAATCCGCTTGGTTTCACCGTCAAGTAGCCTATGCGTTGCTATTTTTTACCTGCGTCCATGTGGCAGCTCACTATGTTAAGTAAGGCACCAGATTGATACCCGAGATTTTAGTTTTATGCTAATGACCAACAGTTTCTACAATATCGAGAAGGATCAAATTCGCCCTGTCCTGGCCGTTGAACTTCACTACAAAACTGCAGGTGGTATTACAGGCCATGTGATGTTATTATGCATGTTGCTCATGTACACCACGGCCCATGCTCGAATTCGACAACAGGCCTTCGAGACGTTTTGGTACACTCACCACCTTTTCATTCCATTCATGCTGGCGCTATACACCCATGCCACTGGATGCTTTGTTCGAGACACCGCGAAACCATTCTCCCCATTTGCAGGGGAGCCGTTCTGGGATCATTGCCTAGGATATGAAGGGTGGAGATGGGAGCTCGTAGCAGGAACACTCTACCTCTTTGAGCGATTATATCGTGAGATCAGAGCTAGACAAGAGACCGTGATTACCAAGGTTATCCGCCATCCATATGGTAAGTCAACCTCTTTTCTCCGTGTCTGAGGACCATACTAATGTCAACTAGCCGCTATGGAAATTCAATTCCAAAAGCCAAGCATGAGATACAAGGCTGGACAATGGCTCTTCCTCCAAGTCCCCGATGTATCAACTACCCAATGGCATCCATTCACCATCACATCCTGCCCCTTTGATCCCTACATTAGTGTGCACGTCCGCCAAGTTGGAGACTTTACTCGAGACCTCGGAGATGCCCTCGGTTGCGGTCCCGCCCAAGCCAAAGATCTAGAAGGTCTCGATCCAAACGGAATGTACGAAGTCGCCTTGCAAAACGGACAAACCATGCCCAAGATGCGCATCGACGGACCATACGGTGCCCCCGCTGAAGACGTCTTCGAGAACGAAATCGCCGTGCTCATCGGAACCGGTATCGGTGTCACACCCTGGGCATCGATCCTGAAAAATATCTGGCATCTACGCTCAAGTCCCAATCCACCCCGTCGTCTCCGCCGTGTCGAGTTTATCTGGATTTGCAAGGATACGTCCTCGTTCGAATGGTTCCAGGCTCTTCTTTCCTCTCTGGAATCTCAATCTGCAAGTGCAGCTGCGTTTAATGGTAGTACTGAGTTCTTGCGAATTCATACCTACCTGACCCAAAGACTTGATGCCGATACCGCTGCGAATATTTACTTGAATTCTGTCGGTCAGGCTCTGGATCCTCTGACCGAGTTGCGGAGCCAGACAAATTACGGTCGTCCGGATTTTAAGCGCTTGTTCAATGCTATGCGGAATGGGTTGCTCGATCAGACCTACATGAGTGGTTTCCAGAGTGTTTCCACAACCGAGATTGGAGTCTATTTCTGTGGACCTAATACCGCAGCCAGGCAAATTGATGATGCTGCTAAATCTGCCTCGACGAAGGATGTTCGGTTCAAGTTCTGGAAGGAACACTTCTAGATGTTTGTTTGTTATTCTTTCTTCCCTTTCCCTTGACCTCTTATACCTAGTAGTGGTGTTGTGAATCACATCGCGTATGACCTTATGAGTTGACGAGTCTCCCTTTGCTGTGTTTTTCTATTTTTCTTGTCTTTTTCTTTCTGTCTGGTTGAGCACATATCCCCCTTGTTCATGAGCACTGGAGTATACATACGTTGGATCGGCCGTCTGTACTATAGTTGATGATACTTTAGGTGTTATCAAAAGCCAAATATAACCTGAGATTAACTTGCAACCTTAGTTTGATTGGAATAATGTTGGTATCTCTAAATTTTAAGCATACTTTACATGAATGATATCTCTGGTCCAGGTCCGAGTCTCCCACTCTCCTGCCAGTGAACTCGATTTCAATGACCTCCGTATCAATATGCTACTCATCCGTAAAAGTTCATCTCGGCACGTTCTCCTTATCTTTGACCAGTGATGTGCTTAAACATCTACTGAAGGGCATCAGTCATCTGTTGGTCAGCTTGGGCTTGGGCCTCATCGGCGGCCTGACGGATCAACTCATTTCTGATGTCCAGACGAATTCGTAGTTGCCTATCACCGAGTACGAGGAGCAACTGTCGAAGCTCATCCACGCTCAGACCCGACTGGCCCCGAAGTTTCTCAAAGCCGAACATGATCAGTTCCTTTGACCATGGGCAAGCCTGAATGGCCCTTTGAAAGACGATCTTGGCAGCCGACATGTCTTTCACGTGGTCAAGCTCGTAAATCATGTACAGCTTCCAGATCGTAAGGTTCGCTCTAGCGCGACTGTAAACCCCCGCGAGTGCTGTCTCGAATAGCGACCGGATTCTCCAGGGCTCGCCACGTCCACTGGAAATTTCAAGCCAGATCGGCAGAAGAGTGTTTGAGATAGGTTCATTCAGTGAGAGAACATCTGTCAGCTTATATTGCTGCTCAGAGTCCTGCTGGAGGAGTTTGTCAACTCGTAGTCGGTCGATTCGGAGCACGCGGGATTCATTCCACATGCAGATGGTTGAAAACATCGTGTTGTGTCGGAATAACGTGATGCTTTCCTCGAGAAGCTCGCGGTACTCTGTTGGTTTCTCGGAGTCGATCTTGGGGCCATTCTTGATACGGTCCCATACTAGTCGTGCGCGAGCTTGGTGAAGGAGCTCTGTAGTGAATGCTTTCAAGTCTTGAAACTCGGAAGGTAGCTGCTCGACCTGCGACACAGCCTCGGCGAAGACATCAATAGCGCTCTTGAAAGGCCAGTCTGTTAGGTAGTAGACCAAACCGAGGCAGTCGGTGTAAGCAACGTACGCTTGGCTATTTTTGGAGGCCAAGGCTTGACCCTGCAGCTCGCGAAGAAGTTTTTGTGTTCGAAGAGTGGCAGTTGCACTGAAACTCGAATGCACGTCTCCCTGCTGTGGAATTCCGGACAGGTCGATTTTCTCATTTCCCACATTGTGAAGGATGTATGATGCTGCCGATTTCTCTCCTTGTTCAACGTACTGCCAAGCCCAGGACTGCCATATGAGACTACGCTCAAGAGCTTCAGCAGACGGCCAGGAGAAGCTATTTGAAAGAGCATTTGACCATATCGTGAGAGCTTTCTCTCGAGAATTGGATCTTATTTCCATCATAGCCAATGCATTCCAAAGTCTCAAACTTGTCGGTCTCTCCCTAAGGGCGGTCTTTGCGAATTTCTTAGCGCTCTTGGGGGCATACATGAACTCCAAAGCAAGACAGTATTCAGTTAACTCTGCAATACTTGAATGGCGACTGATTAGTAGCTGTAGAGTTCGCTGAGCCCATTCGGGTTGACTGTCTCTTTTTGACTGGAAGGAGGAGAACCAAAACTCTGGATGGGCGAACAGAGTATCGGTGGTATGCAAAAATTTCTGAAGAGGAAACATGAATGGCAGTGTTGGCCTCGGGGCTTCGCCAGCCTCAAGTGTATCTGGAGAAGGGGAAATCCAAGACCCAAGGTTAAGATGAGGGTCTTCAACCAACTCGTTGCGAACAAAGCTATCTCCACTCCATAATCGCGCGGTTTGGATGTTGCTCGAAGATGTTAAAATTGGTAGCTGACAGAAGCACAGGAAAGCATCAATCAGGCTATCCAGTTTGCAGTCTTCGAATAAGCGCAAGACATCGCGGAGATCAGAGTAGAGAACGATGTTGTATGGGTCATCGAACGGTGGAGTTGTTCCGTCCAGGCTACGAGATGGCATTTGCAGTTTGTCCATCCGCTCCCTTTCGGCTTCGATCCAGGATTCCAAAAGCGAAGAGTCGTTGATATGAGAATAGTACTCAATGCTCACAGGATCCACATCAGAATTAGCGGTGCGCCCCCAACCATTTGCTCCTATTTCGCCAATCCGAGTTGTCTCCGACTCCCAAAATTCATGAAATAAACCCAATGCATCGTCAAAACTTTCGACGGACTCTGGCTTGAAGTAAGAGAATTCGAAGAGTGCCTGCCAGAGACCAACCGCGAGTTCATTGTAACCCGCATCGCGATAGAGAATGGTCAGGCGAAGGAATACATAGACTTGTGCCAGGGAATTGCCAGTGTCTCTCGAGCGTGCAGACGAAATAATTCGCAGTGACTCCATGTGGGCAGCTATGCACTGATGGAGGATGAAATTTGGCGAGTCGGCTTGGAAAAAGTCGAGGTATTTCACCCAAAGGCCGATGAATTCAGGATTTTCACGCAGTGTAGTTTTCCATTGATCTAACACCTTTCGTCGATCCCAAATTTGCGCTCCCACCTGTAATCTACCCAGAAGGAGACGGTCCTTTTGCGAACCTTTGCCAACCTTTCGAAGGGCTTTGTCATAAATGAAAAGTTTTTTGTCGGCAAGACTGTGTTGCTCAGCCCGTGTAAGGTTGCGAGACTCATCATGCGACCCAGGGATTAATACATCCTGGTGATCAATGAGCCTGAGCCATGCAGAAACATCGTCTGGGTTTTCCTCGGCTGCTTTGGAGAGGGCGGCATCGCGAACTCGTTCTTCTGCTTCGTGGTCAATGGCATACTCGAATGATTGATCGGTATCCGCGGAAGGATCTAAGGCAATGCATGAATGGTTAGTAGTTGGTCAATACGACGTAGAAATTGTTCGCTGGAAATTCAAATTGGTATATAGGAGGCTTACCTATGTCATCTGTATCGAAGGACACGAAGTCTGCTGTTGCGTCCAGATGACTAGGTTGGGCTCGATTGAGAAGCTGAGAAGACTGATGATTTTGATTTGAAAATAGGCTATTTCTCATAGTTTCCACGATGGAAGGTACTAAGGATTCGTTCCGATCTTTTCTCTGAATGTTTCCGGTTTCACGAGTATCGCGCGTAGCGGATAATGCGTCTCTTTCCGGGCCTTTGAATACCGAGTCTGCAGCCATAGTCGGGCGCAGGACCACATAGTCCCCTCTCGACTCACGCCGATCTATTCTGTGTGTTTTCCCGAGGCCGAGCACATAACCTGCGCCAAACAGCGAGTAATCTGGAACATCCCACCGTTTCTTTCTGCCATATTTGTGAATGTCTGGATCGCCTACCAGGTCGATCACGAAGAGATCGTCTATTGAAGAGTCACCCTGAGATGCATGGCCGGGTCTTGTAATCCCATCTTTGGATGCCAATTCAAACCGGGTGGTTGCATGCGCTGAGCGATCTAAGCTACCCGATGATCCATACGCACTTGGTGCACGCAATGCGCCGGGTTTATGTGTAGACCGCTCGGGAGAGGCACTTCGCTTATTTTTCGAGTATTCGGAAGGTGGATACGACTCCCTAGGTGTACGATGCTCGCGACGACGGGTTTCTTCTCGCGACTGCCGACTACTGTCAGGTTGTTTGTGGCGACGATGACGTGAGCTGGAGTGTCGATGTTCAGAATATTTTTCGTTGTGGCTTCTATGAGAGCGCCGCGGCGAATTTGATCGATCATCTCGACTTCGAGGCCTGGAGCTACGAGATTCTGGCTCGCGCCGATGCTCACGTTCGCGGGTGCGTTCACGAGTACTGCGATCTCTGTCTGAGGAGGGCGCTGCTTTATCCGACGCCCCTGGAGGTAGCTTGAAGCTACCAAATTTGGGGACGGAAGACTCGCCCTTATTTGAATAATCAGCAGGCATCATAAGCCGAAAGAAAACAAGGATTTACCTTTGAACCGGACTGCTCCATGATCCATCGTCGAGGAGCTTTGATACGTTGTTATCGCGTTATCAATATGGAAAAAGCGGCAGAACGCTAACGCCAATAGAGAAGGCGGTGGGTGGGGATCGGCGATAATGAAAAAAAAGTTGCGACGGAATGGAGAGACCTGAATGCGTGATACTCCCCGCCTCGCAACACCACATCTCAACTGATCTTTAGAGATGGGCTGTCGTGATTTTGCCTAAAGTACACATAATCATTCTGCAACATGGCTTCGTCTCTCGCTGCGCAGCTGTCGCAGATTGCAGCAAAATCGACCCACGAGCTCGATCTAAAAACCCAGCGGATCGCCCATTCTCAGTCATTGATCTTCGATTACAAGGTTGCTGGATCTCAGGACTTTGATACCGTCTATGATATCTGTTATGAAGGCTTCCGGGAGCTTTGCTCTTTGGATGGCCGATTCGAGGAGTTCGAGCGCACGATCTTCAGCCAACAGAGCAAGGCCGAAGACCGCAGGGAAATGAATGCTGCTCAAAATAAGGAGCTGGATGCTGCAATTGAAGCCTTTTTGTCGCTTGTTGGAGGAAGATTGCAGCTCAGCCCTGCAGTAAAAGCTGTTGATTGGCTGGTCAGAAGGTTCAGGTAGGAATTTCTTCATTTCAAGATAGGTTGAAGATCTGGGGACGCTGAAGCTAATAATGATTCTCTTCTGTAGATCGCACGAATACAACTCGGCATACATGATCTTGACATTCCTTCCCTACCACACGACTCCGCTTTTCTTGAACCTGCTTGCGATCCTGCCCACCGACCTCACGCCTACGTTCAAAGTGCTCTACCCTTATAAGACTGGCTCGATCAACCCCCCACGACACCCAATTGTCCACAGCGCCACTACGAATAAGCCGTTTTTCTTGGCCTTGAATAACTATGTGTTGAACACCTGTCGACAAGGCGCGCATAGCCACTCGCTACTTTCCTTCTGGGCGGGTATTATCACCGAAGCAGTCGCTGGGATGTTGGAGGCGGCGCGCTCAGGTCGCCGCGAGGCAGAGAAACAAAAGCACGAAGATATCATTCTTCGGGTACTTCCAGTGCTCAGTACTGCTTTCGCAATGAAGAAGGTGCCTGAGCTAATTATCAGCTGCTACATGATCTCTGTTGTGTTAGCTCAGAAGGCTTCTCTGGCAGATGATGTTCTGGATGGTCTCATGGAAAGTGTGGTGACCTCTTGGAGTGAAGAAACAATGAGCTCTGGCTTAATCTGTTTGGCAGTTCTGGCCCAGCAGAAGCCGTCCGCCTCTCTGCCCCAGAGGGTATTCAAGGCCATCATTCGCATTGAGCGCCCCCTGCACCAACTTGCAGAGATTTCAACCCAATACAGCACATCCAAGCTTCTGCTTGGGCTTGTTGCTGGCTGTGTCGAGCAAATGAATGACCAGAAGAACAACTCATATCTGACTCTTTTGTCCTCCATTTTCGAGACTAATGCCTTCCAGGAGGAGGATGTGAAGACAGCCATTACTCTGGTTCTCAAGGCCGCAAGCAACTCTGAAAACACTTGCGATATGTCTTTGGAAAGCCAAACACAGCTTGCCGAGCTTGTTCAGAGTTTCAGCCGAGCTGGCTCTCTTCAGTCTATCTTCCAAAATGTGGTGGCCGAGTCATCTCTTAACATTCCGGCATTGGAACACAACTTGCAGACCGTTATTGAGGCTCCTATTCAGCCTCAACTCATTGAGGACGTGGAGATGGAAGATGTTGATTATCAAGATGTGGACCACTTCACACCTGCTCTTGAGTCTCTTGCCAAGGCCCCGCGATTCCCTGCCTCGTTCCTTAGCAAGCAGTATATCCCCGAATTCAACAACCTGGTTCAAGTATTCGCCTTGGCTGTTGACTCCGAAGCTAAGATTGCTCAATTTGTCGAGCTCCCAATCTTGAGCAAAACTGACGCTGCTAGTGCGCCTCAATTCCTGTCATTTTTCATCCGTGTCGCTTCAGGGCATTACCCCATGGGAACAAAGATTGCCGCTCTCAACACCATCACTTCTGTGCTTTCATCAGTAGATGGCGATTTCGATCCTCAGGCTTTGTTGCCATTCCTTCTGGTGGCTCTTGCTGATCCGTCGGAGCGAATTCGACGTGAAGTTACTGGCGTTCTGGCACTTATTGCCTCCATTTACAAGAAGAACAAGAAGTCCGATGAGGGCTCCAGCAAGCCCTGGGCTCATGATCAAATCTATGGCAAAGGAAAGATTTCAAGCAGTGTCTCATGGTTATCAAGCCGAGACGCCCTTAAGGTTTTGGAGCGTGCCTTGCTCCCTGGCCTCGAGGAATACATCCTGGATTCGGCCCATATCGCGAAGGTGCTTGATGCCACTATGCGAGGATCCGTCCTTTCAGAAGACTCCGGTGCATCGGAGTTGAAGAAGTCTCTTCGCGCCAGCATCTTTGCTTTCCTCTCCTCACACACAAACCAGATGCCGGTTTATGGATCTAAGGTTGGCCTGTTGCGACTTCTCAACCGCATTAAGAAGGTTCCCGGAACTACTCGGGCCAAGGAGCTTATGCCTTTGCTTCAAAACTGGCGTAATCTCAACGAGAAGGAGGTACAGGAAATCTGTGCGGCAGAGCATCTATCCGCTTCTGATGTCGAGCAAGACGTCGTGGCTATCGTTACCGCTAAGGACAGCGATGCCATCGACATTTTGTTGTCTAGCGTTAGTCCTGAATCTGTACGCTCTTCTTTCGTTGCTGCTGGATTCACTCGCATGAAGGAAGTCTGGGCCAAGATCTCAGACGAGGTCCAATTGTCCGCTGCCCAGAAACTTTTGGATATTTCCCTGGGTCTTTCGGACAACACAACCTTGGCAGACAGCTGCCGCGATGTCCTTCGCAGTGTTGAGCTCTCAGGTCCTATCCTGATGAACTTCGTTAACAAGATCCCTGTTTCCTTGACTAACATCGAAACCCTTGCCCCCGCTCCCAAGAGAAGACGCACCAGCCAGAGCAACATGATTGCCATGACTGTGAAGGATGAGGCCGAATTCAGCAAGCTTATGGATAAGATGACCTTTATTCTCGAGGTCGTCGATAGCTCCAACCCCGACTCTTACCCTGAGCTTGCGCCCGGTCTATTCGAAACCCTTGCTGCTCTTCATCACTTCAAGTCTCAGATCCAATCTGGCATGAGCTACCTCTTGAGTCTCACACTGGGCAGTTTGTTGGCCATTGTCAACAAGTCAAAGGGCGCCGCCAAGGCCCTGTTTGACACCTCTTCTATCCGCGCGGATCTTGTTGTGGACTGTGTCCGCACAACGGAAAGCCCACAGGTCCAGAACGCTGCTCTTCTTCTCGTTGCCGGACTTTCTGTGATCGCCCCTGAGCTTGTCCTTCACAGCGTCATGCCTATCTTCACTTTCATGGGATCTAGCGTCCTGCGCAAGGATGACGATTATTCCGTTTCGGTCATTGATCAAACCATTGACCATGTGGTTCCTGCTCTCATTCAGTCTCTTCGCAACCAGAAGCGTGATGTCGTCTCCGGTACTTCCGAGCTGTTGCTCAGCTTTACTGCTGCGTTCGAGCACATTCCCTCCCACCGTCGTCTCCGTCTCTTCCACGCTCTCATTACCAAGCTTGGTGCTCAAGATTTCTTGTTCGCTGTCTTGGCTATGCTTGCCAACCGCTACGCCACTGACAAGGATGTTCTTACTCTGATGACTGGAATTGTGTCGGATACCGCCCCCGTTGTCGAGCTTACATCCTACAGCAAATATCTCAACCTCGTTATTGATGCTTTCCAGGCCAAGCCTGGTATCTCTCAGGTTCTCCTTGGAATCGGCAGTGATGAAGGTCGTGATCCTCAGAAGATTGCTGTCGATTTGTTGCGCGATCTTGCTCACTTGCTCAAGCATTCTACTCTCAAGTCGAAGCTTGAGGCTGCTTTCGAGAACGACGATGATCACGCGGCTCAAGTTCGCGCTTGCTTCTCTCGCGTTCTTGGCCAGGTCTTGAACATTGGCGAATCAGTTCAAAGCATGAAGCCTGTCAGCCAGGCATGCGGTGAAGTCCTCGGCGCTCTGTTCGGTACTCTTTGCCTCGTCGACTTCTTGGATACAATCGAAGTCTTGCTTGAGGATCCCAATGATGATCTCCGACGCAAGGTCCTCCGCTTGTTGGAGAACCGCCTGCGCCAGAACCCTGAGCGTGACAGCGAGTCTCAAATCCGCGTCCTTGACTTCTTGCCTACCTTGGTTAAGATTGTGGAATCATCGCCCGATGCCATGCTCAAGCATGCTGCTGTCGCTTGTATTGATCGCATTACTGAGAAGTACGGTCGCAAAGACCCGTCCAAGGTCATCACTGCTGCCAAGATTGTTGCCAGTACCTCCTGCCTTGGCTGTGATGACGAGCGCATTCGTATCATGGGCACCCTGTGCTTGGCCTCTATGGCTGAAGTTTTGGGCCAGGCTATGATCCCCGCACTCCCAGAGACCCTCAAGCAGTCTGTCAGCCTCCTGGAGCTGAGCTTGACCCCCGGAAAGGAGAACTCACGCCTGCACGATGCCGTGTTCCAACTATTCTCATCCCTTCTCGGCAACCTGCCCTTCATGATCTCAGCAGCCAACTTGGACAAGATTCTCCTCTTGTCTTTCAAGTCCAGCAATGCCAAGCTCGATGAGTCTTGTGAGACCAGTCGCCATGAAGCTCTTCACTTGATGGCAGCACGCAAGATGGATCTCGCAGCCACTCTGGGTGCCATCAACCGTAACTGGGAGCATGCTGTGAAGGCTGGTCCTACTGCCACAAACGAGGTATTGCAGGTTCTCAGCCTCGCCGTTGAGAAGAATGCCAAGTCCACTGTCTCCGCCAACATTGGTGTGCTTACCACTATTCTCTTCAAGGCATTTGACTTGCGCCGCGACCAAACAGCTCTGGGAGAGAAGGCTCGCTTCGATGCAGACGACTTGGATGAGGCTGAGACTGGCCTAAATGATGTGACAATTAAGATGATCTACAAGCTTAATGACAGCACTTTCCGACCGCTCTTCACCAAGCTGGTGGAATGGGCTACAACCGATGCTTCCAAGAAGGACGAACAGAGCCAGCTCGCTCGCCTCACCACTTTCTACAAGTTCCTTCAGGTGTTCTTCGGCACCCTCCAGGTATGTAATTTCTGTTCCCGTCAATTTAACTCCCATCAATCTAACCGTCTTCTAGTCAATTGTCACTGGTTACTCCAGTTATATTATGGAGAAGACTATCGAGATCTTGGGTACAGCTGGTCCTGCCAAGGCTACCAAGTCACTTTGGTTGGCAACTCTCCGCACTCTGCGCAATTCATTCGAGCATGATCAAGATGGTACGTCCTCATTTCTTTCCAGCTATTCACTTAATTTCAATGCTAATCCATAATAGAATTCTGGCAATCACCCTCTCACTTGAACGCCATCTCCGTTCCCCTTATTTCTCAGCTGGCCCATGCCACTACTTCCAAGACATTAACTCTCGTTGTCGAAGAAGTTGTGCCTGCTATCACTGAGCTTGCTATCGCAGCTGACTCAACTGATAACCACAAGGAGCTCAATGTCGCCTTGATGAGATACCTCCGTCCCTCAACCGCTCCAAATGCCAAGTCGGCTGGTGGCGATAACCCGCTCACTCGTCTTGCTGCTCTGAAGGCTGAAATGGCCCTGACCGAGCAGCTCGGTGAAGAATGGCTTGCTCTTCTGCCGGAGATGCTGCCATACATTAGTGAGCTCATGGAGGATGAGGATGAGAGCGTTGAGCGTGAAGTGCGGAAGTGGGTTAAGCAGATCGAGGGTGTTCTGGGTGAACGACTGGATGATATGCTGACCTAGACGGTCTAATGGTGGTGACCATGTACAAAAATCGCATTTTTCTGGCGTTTGTAAAGATAGACCCTTCCACGGTCTTGCAGTTTATTACCTGCACAAAAAGAGTTCTTGACATAAATTTCAATGATATTTCTGAATGACTACTATACTGATCCATTTCCCACCAAAATGACTTCAAATGCTTCTTCACGTAGTATGCTTTAATTCTCTGGCACTGGATGCGCCTCAGCATCTACACCTGCTTGCCATCTGTACTTGGCTGCCGGGTGATCGGCTGGAGGACCTGACTCTCCAGGCTTCAAGTACAAATTCTCTCGGTAGGTTCCCTTTGGTACTGCATAATCATCCCAGAACAAACCTCGGCGGCGAAGTTCAGGGATCAGCAAATCAATGATGTCCTTGAATGAGCCCGGCTTGACAGCATATGCCTTTGGTGTTTGTTAGCATCTTCCTTACTTTTTTGTTTTCAAAGAAGGAATATTACCAGGTTGAACCCATCAACATCAGCTTCCTCCACCCAACGTTCCATGCTATCAGCAATCTGGGTAGGTGTACCAACAGGAGTGGCGCCAAGTCCACCGACAGTAATATGCTGACCTACAGTCGTCTTGGTCCATTTAGCAACTTCAGGAGTCGCCTTCGACCAGCCTTCAACTGCAGATCTACTCAAAATCAGTCATTTGCAATAAATCAAAGAGTTCTCAAAATCAACATACCGAATAGCATTACTCTCAACATGACGCAACTCCTCATCATCACCATACTTGTCAAGATCAATGCCAGTCCACCCTCCAAAGAGTGCCAAAGCTCCATCAATTGAGCCCAAGCTGCGATAATACTTGAACTTCTCAAGAGCTTCTTCTTCCGTGCGACCAATAATAGGACAAAGCAAGGCTAGAAACTTGATACTCTGAGGATCGCGTCCAAATTCAGATTTCGCGAGCTGTCGAATCTCTGCGACATTCTTAGCAACGACAGAGGGGCTATGACCGGCTACAAAAATGGCCTCGGCATGTTGAGCTGCGAAGGTCTTCCCGGCCTTCGAAGTGCCTGCTTGGAGAATGACTGGTGTGCGTTGTGGACTTGGTTGAGTGAGATGAGGTCCTGGAACATTGAAGTACTTCCCGTTGTGGTTAATCTGACGCACACGCGATGGCTCTGTGTAGACTCCACGCTCACGATCTAAGACGACGGCGTCTTGACGCCAGGATGACTCCCAGAGCTTGTATGTCACTTTGATGTACTCTTCCGCCACTGCGTACCGGTCGTCATGCTGTTTGTCAAGTTCAGCAGATTGTCGTATTGGTGCTTCAGCTTGAAGAACTTACGTGTGGCTGTTCAGCCTGGCCCATATTACGAGCAGCTGAATCAAGATATCCAGTCACAACCTGAGATTTCGTTAGTTCTTGAATTCTCCTGGTTTTCGTCTTCTATGTGGAGACGCGTCACTCACATTCCACCCCAGCCTGAAATTCGAAGTATATCAGCATCTTTCCAAACTCCACGCAAGTGAAGATACGTACCGTCCTTTTGTGAGATGGTCTACAGTTGACAGCCGGCGAGCCAGATGATAAGGCTGTTCATATGTTGTTGTTACGGTAACTCCAAAGCCGATACTCTTCGTCGCTGCCGCCATAGCTGGCACAACCGCCAATGGCTCATTCACCGGCCATTGAGCTCCTGAGACAATTGCGGGATCCAGGTTCCTAGGCCCCTTATACACATCATAGCCCCCTGGAGTTTGAGTGTGAGTATTTCCTTTGCTGACTGTACGGTCAGGATCGATTTACTAACCAAGAACATCAGCGATGAAAATTCCGTGGAACTTGGCTGACTCCAATAATTGAGCAAGCTCAACCCAGTGATCGATATCATTGAAGCGATGCGACTCATCCTCTGGGTGACGCCAAAGTCCAGGCGACTGGTGTCCACTGCCTGTATTCAGAGTTAGCCCTATCGCTACGTACTGTGAAGTCAAGTTCCGAACTCCAAATTTCAACTTACACATCTCGACAAAGGCATTGAGAATCAACGATTTACGAGGCTTCTCACCACTCGCAGGGCTGTTGTTCTCAGACATCTTTTCAATTTTCAAAGTTCAAATTTTGGAGTGAGATGGACAGATAACGTGCACCAGCAAATTTGAGTATACCAAAGGCTCAACTTTGGCTAACTTATTCGACTTATATTTCTCTTGAAGTATTTGACTTCTTTAGAAAGTTGCATTGACTCAAATTTGTATTGCATCAGATCGCCGAGCACATCATTGCATCCCCGCGTGCGTCACTCCATCAATTGTATAGTATAGCATCAAAGTGGGCCGGGATGGCGCGATGCGGGAGCTCCTGAGCGGTACGAATTGGAACAGGGACCAAATTGACTGGTTCGATTCAGATTAGACTCATGCAAACTGACCTCTTAGGATCAATTAGTACTGATTTATTTCTCTCGCCCGAGAGATTGAGGTCTTGGATGCTATACTGATGCCCAGAATGCGCTGCAACAAACTTCGGAACGCAATCATGTCTTGGACCCATTCATTGATTTCGCCAATCACGTTTATGAAAATGACTTGAATAAGCCAATAGTACAAATCTCGATGCGTAACTCTTTCTTTGTTAGCCGCTGGAACCCGATCGTTAAATCATATGCTTTTGTGGAGTACAGTGGTTGACTTTGCTGCTTGCTTTCAACCTCGGGTAGCTAGGTCATCTTCATGATTATTTTCAAGGAGAAAGGATAGTACGGACAAATATTTTCAAAATGATGGATGATTTTTTTATTCTCTTCATCTGATCGTTTATTCTACAACCTCTATCCACTCTATTGAAATGTTCCCATGGTACAATTTTCAGATATTCAGTACCACTGTGTAGACCAAACTTTAACCCTGGAAACGATCGATCTTCAAGTTCTTTGGTGCCAAATTTGATCTCTAAAAGCACCTCATATCTGGTGATTATCAAGTCATTGCTGATCTGACCCTGTAGTCCATTCAGATCACTCGCACGTCGTATCAAGGGGAGCACTATTCGTTACGCAACGCATCTATCACATTTAAACACATATCAGTCCCAATTTCCCCTTTTATTGGTATACAGGCTTCTACCTAGTGGGCATACGTATTATTTTAATGGGTATTTGTGGTATCCTCATCCATTTATCTGGACTTGGATGTTCCGTCTCATAACCTTGCCGTATTCCTCCCTGTCTTCTTGAAGATAGAATCTACCCAATCTTGGAAAATGTCTATCCTGCACAGAAGAGCGGAGGACTCAAGTGTTCAGCCGCCTCTTTCTCAAGCGGTCGGCTATGTTGTTGTCCTTGTTGTTGGTGTTATTATAGCGTTAGGTATGCCGTCCTGCATTTCTGCTTTGACATTTTGAATCCTCCCTTACTCACATACAGCTAGTCATGATGTTAATCACAAAGATCCTCAAGAAAACAACTGGCGAGGATAACAAGAAGACGGAAATGTATGAGCTTTCCAATCTACGATCTTGATAATAGAGGATATTGATACGTCAACCAGGTTTATGACGGCTAATCGAACGGTCCGAACTGGACTTACAGCATCAGCTGTTATCTCGGTGAGTCACATCGTCCATTTCACTGCACAAGATGCGACCTAATATCATATCTAGTCTTGGCTATGGTCAACTGCCCTTCTAGGCTCATCATATGTGGGCTATGACTATGGTGTTGCCGGTCCATTTTGGTTTGCTGCGGGCTGTAGTCCGATGATTGTTTTCTTTTCTCTATTGGGAATCTCCTGCAAGAGGAAGATTCCCGAGGCTCATACCTCATTGGAAGTGGTGCGAATCCGCTATGGTATGATTTCACGTCTTCTCGATTTTCTCAAATACTAAAAGTAGTTGCTTTTTTCTCCAGGGCGGACCGCTCATATCGTCTTCATTATCCTTTGTTTGATCAACAACATCTTTGCCTGTGCTAACATGTTGCTTGGTGCTGCTGCTGTCATCACCGCGATGTATGTCATTGAGAAAAATCTCTTCAAGACTAATGGCTCACAAATTCAGGTCTGGAATGCATATCATAGCAGCCACTTTCTTACTCCCGGTTGGAGTCACAGTATACACGTTTGTTGGAGGTATCAAGGCAACGTCAGTTTCCGTCCAAGTGAACGATATAATGAAAATTCAACTGACATCGAGTAGTTTTTTGACTGATTATTTTCATACTGCAATTATTCTGATCATCGCATGCTACTTCACTGCGAAGGCTTTCTCCGATGATCAGGTTGGCTCTATTGGCAACTTGTACGATCTTCTCAAAGCCGCAGCTGAGCGACACCCAGTATCTGGAAATCAAGGTGGAACTTACCTGACCATGACATCAAAGAGTGTAAGATTTTCACGGTCTTACTGTTATCAGGCTTCAGTATTAACTCTTGTTAGGGAATTTTGTTTGGAATTTTGCACACACTGGGCAACTTTGGCCTTGTCATTGTGAGTTACTAGAATCCCCTTCATTACATGGCTACACCTCTGACACTCCATAGATGGATACAAGTTACTTCATCAAGGCATTCTCAGCTTCCCCTGCAGCGGTGGTTCCTGGATACACCATTGGTGGCATTGCATACTTTGCGATCCCATGGGCCTTGGGAACAGTGATGAGCTCCGTCGCTCTGGGACTCGAGAATCAACCGAATTTCCCTACATACCCTCGGGTAGGTCTTCTCCGAGATATTAATGAGTTCGATTCTCCCATTCTAATCAGTCTTTAGAGAATGTCAACATCTGAAGTGAGTAATGGACTTGTGCTGCCATATGCTGCGATGACAATTGCAGGAAAGGGTGGTGCGGCAGGCTCTCTTCTCATCACATTTATGGCCTGCACATCCACTCTATCAGCCCAAGTGATTGCAGTAAGCTCAATCCTGAGTTTTGACGTCTATCGCGAATATTTCAAAAAATCTGCGACCGACCGAGATTTAATCCGATCCAGTCATTTTGGAGTGATCTTTTTTGCGGCATTCTCTGCTGCTTTCAGCACAATGCTACACTATGTTGGCATTGACCTTGGATGGACGCTGTACATGCTGGGTAAGTTGAATGAAGAGCTTCGTAATACTGGTATTGGAATATGCTAACCATGCACTCGTAGGAGTCGTTACTTGCCCGGGAATTTTCCCAATGATTT
Source organism: Penicillium herquei (assembly GCA_039634405.1). NCBI lineage: Eukaryota > Fungi > Ascomycota > Eurotiomycetes > Eurotiales > Aspergillaceae > Penicillium > Penicillium herquei. Next base: position 3,528,704 of record CP098390.1, read on the forward strand.
TCACCATTCTCTGGCGTAATCAAAGCAGGGCGGCCGCCATTATATCCCCTATCTTAGGGATGGCTACTGGGATCGCAGTGTGGCTTGGCACAGCTTCTCACTTTGGTGGAGAAGTGTCAGTTGCAACAACTGGTGATGTCCTTCCTTGCATGTATGGCACAGTGGCATCTTGTTTTTCGCCTATCATATACTCGGTTCTCATCACTCTGATCAAGCCACAGCACTATGACTGGAATGATTTCAAGAAAGAAAATCTGGCACTTGAGAAGCTCGAAAGTGACTTGACCACTGCTCATCATCATGAGACGCCGACTGAAGTTATTGATAGTGGACTTGAAGATGGGGGCGTGCGAAATGCGACACTTGATGCCAATGAGCTTAAAAGATGGGGCCGAATTGCGGCAGTCTGGTCAATTGCCACATTCTTGGGTCATTGGGTCTTATGGCCTTTGCCCATGTATGGATCTCGTTATATCTTTGGGAAGCAGGTGAGTCTATGCACATGTTATCTTCAAATTCAGCAACTCATTTTTTTTATTGTCGCGTCTAACTTTTAAATGTAGTTTTTTGTTGCATGGGTCGTCGTCGGCATAATTTGGCTTTGGGGTACTATGCTTATTGCCATATTTTACCCACTGCTTGATGGTGGAATCCAGCAAATTCATCAGGTTTATCAAGGTCTTACTCACCGCAATACGATTGGCGAATCTCCTACTTCCGGATATAAGGAGAGCGGTGCAACTACCTCTCCCTCTGCTGCGTCAATCAGTGATGAGATCCTGGAAAAGAAAGAATGAGAGCAATGAATCCCGATCTCTACCACAGTCTGGTCCTCTGAAGACTGTTGGAGGTATCTCTCTAGTACCAAAGGGTGTGCATCATGAATATTCGATCCCATATCGCATGATGAAATGATTTTTCAATGGATCTCCCAGTGCACGAGCCCCTACATGAATAGTTAATTTTGGAATCAACTTGGACATTTGTACGAACACCATAATCATCATGAGATGAATACTATTATATAACTCGAAGCCCTGGCCGTCCTGGAGACTGAAGACCCATCTTTCGCGCATATCAAGTCGGGCACTCTTGCATCTGACTCATGCATTGCTTGAGACTAACGAGTTAGAGGAATCAATTTCGCAAAATGTCGCTTGAAACGACGATCTTCATATTCAATCAACTCCATTGATCGACACTCATGATGGGGGCTAAAACTGGCTCGACCTTGAGGAGGAAATAAGCATGATTTCTACTATAATTCCTGTCAGGTTCATATTAACATCCGAGCTTGATATCAGATCAATTATGGCAATAAACTCAGAACAAAGACACCTCGTGGCAGAATAAAATGAACATTCTTCTTACGAGCGGAACTTTGGCCTCGCATCCATCTCTTCATTTGGCAATGGACAGGATTATCATTGTTGATCAGTACAGTGTCTAGTTAACACTCACCAATTACAATGAAGTAGTCCCTGAAAGTGGAGTGTGCCGAGCGGGTTGAGGGTTGTCAGCCGCAAGGCTACGAGGCTGCAAGGCTATACCCCACTATACTAGTATGAGCAGGCTCAAAGATTGGGTGAATACGATATTAACATGCGAAAGCGAGTTCGGCTCTAGTTTTAGAATTTCGGTACTGAGATAATGTTTTGATCCAGCTGTCGCGACTGGAAATGTTTATCCTTAGGATTAATCTGCTCTCCATTCGTCCTCTCACAACATGTCTCCTCTGGGTTTGAATGCCTTGTTTATACTTCATTTTTTCAAGTTGACAAATGCAATCGCGTTTCCAGCTCCCGCTGCGACGGGAACTCCAAATGAGGTCGACTCTATCATCCCGGAACCGACCCCTGGCATCGATATCAACACCATAGCTGCCCTCCAGCGTCGAGGTACCACCTCGGGTTCAGACACAGACACAGATACCGAATACTATGCCTCCTATGAATGGACCACGAACTCATTTCTGAGCGGACAATCCAGCGTATGTGGCTGGATTGACCATACACTAGGAAGTGGGTGCGATCATCCCAGAGTTCATGAAGCAAATGCTGACTTCGTCTTGTGCAGATGAAATTGTATGTCCCGAGGACAACAGCTGTGTCTTCCACAACTCAAACACAAATTTTCCTGGTATGGCAGGATGTTGCTCAGGCATGGACTGTCAATTCGAAACGACCTGCGTCAACTACGCCCAAATAACAGAGAGTCCGGACGCTTTCAGCGAATACAAACCGTTCACCATATATTGCGATGACCCTTCGAGTCCTGCCTGCGTGACCTGGACATATCCCACAATCGACGTGACGGATTTTGGATGTGATACCACTAGCAGCCTGGTCAGAGTGTATACGTGGGCAACACCCTACTGGGTTACTGGCACTGTTGAGGTAATCGAATCGGTATACATGGTCACTGTCAATGACGACACCGTGAAGGCCTATGAGGCCAGTTGGTCTTCGTCAACGTCAGCGACAAAAGGAGGAATGTCTGTTGTTCGTGTCAGTTCAAATACCGCTACTGCAACTGCCAGTAGTCACCATAGCTCAGGCCCCTCCTCGTCCTCGTCCTCATCCTCATCAACTGGTGCAATCGCTGGTGGTGTTGTTGGAGGTGTAGTTGGTGCAGCTGCCATTGGCGCTGCCGCCTTCTTCTTTTTCCTTCGGAAGAGAAAGAACAGAGTCGATAATTCTGGGGATCTGGATGCCCGTGGACTAGATGGGTACCAGACTGTCCCAGGGAATCAAGTCTCCGCGTGGGAGATGCAGCCTGCGAATGAACTGGAGAGCAGTGAGCAGGAGCGTAAGGTCGCTGAGGTTCTTGGAAGTGAACCCTCTGACCGGGCTCACGAAATGGACTCTACTGCGACATCTCGGAGTTTCATTGCTGAGTTGCCTGCCGATTATACCCAGAACTTGAAGGGTACTGACTATGACTCGAAACCTTGATTCGGCTGGTTGGAAGAGGGCATCTCTTCTCATAAGAGGAGCATCATGGCTGGTCTTTTTTTCCCTTATTCATTGAACATATGTCGATATGCATTAGAACTTGGAGTCTTAAGTGGGGGTCAATATGTGTGGATCATGATGTGCATATAGCTGGATGTTATTTCCGGGTGACGTGAACCAATAAAATAGTATTTAATACAGAACGAGATGCAATTAAAATCAACTTGAAGTTTCAATAAAAGAAGTATTGGTATAATCTCAAATGCATGGCAAATCTAAGCGAGTGATAATCTACCGTGGTAATGCTATACATCAAGGGAGTACGTACAATCTGGACTCCCAGTCATCATGTTAATAAATGTTCATCTGATCCCATAGTATCTGTGACAAGATCCGTTAAATGCCTCTCTCAGGCTGGTAGCGTCGGCTGAGACCTCCACATTCCATACGGATCATATGAATGACAACAGCACATCCATGTGGGGTTTAGCTGCCTGACATTCCATTCTTCATGTTATCGTATACGGAAGCCGGGTAAGATAGCTGGTTCTGGACTTGCCGCAAAGCACCAGTACCTCCGAATGTGTTCACGACCTGTTATCTCATAGCGTCAGTAATTGTATCATAGAGTCTCTGGGCAACTCACAGTAGTAATCAAACTGTCCGACCCATTCTTATCACTGCTACTCTCCCACCACATTCCACCGCCAAGTCCCTTCGACATGATGTACTGGGCTTTCTTTTGAGCGACCTGTGGAGTGTCATAACTGATCATCATCTTCTGAGAAGAATCGTAGCTGTAGCTGGCGACGGGCTGGTCCAGGTAACTGACGGATGCACCTGCTTGGGGCAGAGCTTTGTAATCCCAGACTCCATTTTCCCAACTGCCACTACCCACACCATTATAACTGGTTCCAGGTCCACTCGTATTCATGAATGATCGTCCGTAAAGTGGCATTCCCACAACAATCTTATTCGCTGGTACACCGTGAGATGTGTAGTAGGTGATGGCTTGGTCAGTGTTGAATGGGGTACTTGCTGGGTTGCTGGTGGATGCGTAGACATTTGCGTCATGTCCGGCAATAGTGTCCCAACTTCCAGAATAATCGTAGGCCATGAGGTTCCAGAAATCGAGATATTGATCCATGCCTGACATATCGAGGTGTTGGTAGTTTGAAGGTCCTATACTCATGATTAGAAAGAGTAGAGTGCCCAATGAGGTTGTATAGCATACCGGCTGGAGACGCGACCGTGATCAAGAAATGGTGACCACTTGCGTTAGCTGCACTGTAAGCATCCAAAGACTGACGCAGGGCTTTCAGTGTGGCCACCATGTTAGCAGCCTGAGTGCTATCGGCAGGATACTAATTACCGCATTAGTAAGTCTCCAAGCTGCGAAGAAATAGTTCTGAAGTGACTCACTTCCCAGTCGATATCGATGCCATCAAATCCCAAATTCTGAACAAGGGTTGTGGCTGATGAGGCAAACTCTTGTCTGCCAGCATCAGTGCTGAGTGGCGCCGCAAAGTTTGGAGAGTAAGTCCATCCCCCGACTGACAACAACACCTTGAGGTTTCGATTCTTCTTCTTGAGCAAGTACAGTTGCTTCACACATCCGTAAACATTGTTTCCTGGATCATTCCAGGAATCTCCATCAAAGTGCTTATCAGTATCCGCCCAAGTATCAGAAAGGACGACTTCTCCGCTTGACTGGACATTCGCGAAGGCGTACAATACATGTGTTAGTCTCTCTATTGGAAGATTCTGGGGGAAGAAGTTTCTTCCATAGATAGCCTTGAGATACAATTAGCTATCTTTAGATTGGATTAATCTCTATATGGAGGGAATCCTCACCCAGTTCACAAAATATGCCACACTGCGGTAGGTAGCATTGCTAGTGGCTTCAAGTTCCACTTCCGTGCCGTTATCTCCTCCAAGTGGAAGAGCATGAGCACCCATCAAGAAGCTGAAGCCGATGAGTAGGACAGAAACGAAACGCATCGCGGGAATGGGTTTAATATTGTAACTATCGTATCTTCGATGGATGTGATTGAAGATTGACTCAAGAGGAGGGAAAACACAATTATTTGTATTCCAACATGATATCTATCTTGAATCATGATGACCATCTCCACAGTGGTCAACTCAAGCTAACTAGAATAATCCAAAAGTCATTCCAGTCCCGCATATCCGCAGGACCGAGGTCACCGTTACTGTAAAAATGACTACGTGGAAAGTTTCTCCTGCTGTCGTTAGTAGGCATAGATCCAACCAAGCAGTTCTCAATTTTGAAACGAGGTTTAATCATGCATCACCTGTGCTTTATGAAGCATATTACCATATGCCCAAGCCAGGAATGTATAGGATATTCAATCATGAGGATTCGATATGCACAAGAAGCTTGGAAGAGCATCACGATGGAGAAGCGGCATTCCAAAGTATGAAAACAACCTCAAGCCGATGGGGCTCGGATGTCAGCCTCCGAAAAGTTAGAATCATTACTCACTGCAACGATTTGCAAGGATAAGAATTATGCAGAGTGCTCACCGGGCTGATGAAGAGAGATAATAACCTTAAATGTCCGCGTGGCTCTGATAGTTTCCGGTAGCGATTTTCATTAGATCTGGGGTTGGGTGACACAGGTTGTCATCTGGAGTTCCTCTTCGATCGAGCTTATTGCCTCGGTGTGTATATTGACTCTATCTGCCCCTCTATTGAGATGGAAGTATCTGGTAAGCGTTGCACCCTCATCTATATCACAAGGTTGGACGTACTGACTGTAGTGTCGATTGCGGGTTACCTGAGTGTTCATACTGATTATCATACCTGAATCTGGTATGAAAAAGTGAGAGTATGTAGGCAAATCTGAAATCATATTTGGAATCCATGATAGTGTCGTCAAATGCTTCAATTTTGGTTCAGGGACGCTTTATTGGCACGATTTCCCGGGGATGCAATGTAACCCACATGGGCCACATACCATGCGACCGGAGCATGTGCCATGCTACTTGGCGTGGCGACGGGACTTGGATGGATGACCTAACATTGGAATGGCAGACAGCAGATTTGGAGGTGCAGGACCTGTGAGATTATGCCTTAGTAATAAAGAATTTAAATTGAGAACATTTTGAAGTAATACCTATTTCGACACTGGTGTCCGGGGTAAGTTGACTGCCAGTTGACTGCTGTAGATGAGATGAGCTAAATTCTGCCGAGAAATATGATCACCGCTTCTGCTATCGCCCTGAATACTGTACACCGCCTGGCATTGAACTACATCCATGTAAACAGCTTGGCTTGGGCTTTAAGCAGTTTTTCTTGGATTCAACATCTATATCTGGCAACCTGAAGTTTTGTTAACTGGGTCATGATATCCCACTTATTTCCATAGTCCAATGCATAATCACGACTAAACATTTGTATATTTAACTCCCTTTCTCAGTGTCTGGTTTCAACATACACCTGTGCAATGTCTACCCTCTTATTTTAAAATGTTTGCAGGTATAACTTGAAATCCACTGGCATGTGCATGTGCATATATCATAATGTCACTGGCAACTTGAAGAACCTTCAAGTTACTACCAGTTGACTGTATAGCCTTGGACATATGGAGGGAGTACTCTACTATGTAATACCCCAATACATCATGATGGATACTATACTACTAGGTAGTAGTACTACTCATGCTTCTCAAATGTGCAGTATCTAGTGACTCGGATCCTAGTACGCCTGGGCATAGAGATCTCTTCCAAGGTTTATGTTTACACTAGGTTCAAGTAGCTTCAGACTTTGCAATCTCAACGAGAGATGTAATTGCGCCCGGCACTCAGCGGGGAAAGGATGAATCACTCCTAGAAAGAAAACGCTAGATGTACAGGGTATAAGAAACAAAAGAAAAGAAAAACACAAACGAAAAACACAAAAAAAAAACAAAAGAAAAGAAAGAGGCACACGCTCTCTCCACCAAGCCACCCTCGACCTCTTAGGTCCGCTGCCCATGGAGGCTCAGCAATTGGGCTCCAGTGGATGGAACCGGGTACTGGCGTACCCGGATTCCTTGTTCTTGGAGCCCGTTCACGAAGATTCGCATGGTTTTATCCCATCCCACTAACTCCGAGTAAGATGCGCGACTGGTATTCTCCGCTTGGCTTCCGAGCATAACGTATTGGAGATTCTTGAAGTCTTTCTAATTGATTCAAAGGTATGTTAGTCTAGTCAATCGAGCGATCTAGGAATCTTAGTAGGGAACTGACCTTGATCATGCGGACTAAAGAGGTGGCAATGTGCTCATGGAGGTATCGGCGTCGGCGATCATGATCATCGCGCATGAAGGTGAAGGTTGGTGTCCGCACTGCTTCCCACTGACCAAGTCGAATGTCCAAGATCTTGACCATTGATGTATCAATTCTCGGCATTTGGAATCTCTGCTTTGGCGTGTTCCGGATGATGATAGCCAGGTATTCCAGGCGCTCGAACTTCATGCCCCGAAGGGCCTGGGTGGTGGCGGCGACGTTGCTTCTGTTGCTGTCGACCAGATTGGCGCTCTTTACCCAACCCGCATGCAGGTGTCGGCGGCTCTGCAGGACTCTGCCCAGAGCTTCAGGGAGGGAACGGCCCTTTTCTTCGGTGCCGTGTCTCCAGAGGCGGGAATTAGCCTCGATGTACCAGACATGGTTGACGCGGGCCACCTGTGCCAGGTGGGAGAGAGGCTGGCTGTCCTTCTTCGCCCAGTTCAGGATCTCGCCGACGATCTCTGGAAGCGACATGGCTCGCTGGGCTGCCGAAACAGCCCCGCTGGCAGTCATGCCGGGTGCTGGAGTGGTCATGGCGATTTGGTTGTTGAGATTAGTGCTTTTGAGATGGTCTTGATGATGGTAAGCACTAAAGTGATGGTAGATGTGAGGATGGAAGTCAGAGATACGTCAACAAAAGGTGAAGGGGAAGAAGAGTTATCTGGAGGGGTGTTTGATGACATCGTGAGAAACAGGCAACGCAGCACCCCCACCGAGACTAGACGCGCAATGACGGTAGTCCTTACTTCAAATTCTCAGTTAAGGCTATTTAAGTGGTGTAGAATTCAGTTATCAATTAGAAATAGCTTTAAAAGTGAGGGTGTGGCGTGTAGGCTTCGTTTCATTTGTGGATTGCTCACTTCTCGACCTAGTATGTTGACCTTCTCAATTTAAGACACACTTTCTTGATAAAAGAGATATTGAAAGCTCAATCAAGTAGATATGAACGTGTGAAAGAGTGGAATTCATGAATAAAGGCAATATGTAATGTTAAGTACAAACGAGGTTCAATCTTGAAGAAATCAATTTTGATAGAGGTCTTTGTACTCAGCTTTGATGAGATCTGCCCCTTTCTCACCAGCCATGTATACTGCATTCTGAATACGACAATCTGGAATAACAGGGAATATTGATGCATCAATGACTCGAAGGTTTTTAAATCCATGGACCTTCAATTGTGCATCCACTACTCCCTGTTTGATATCCTTTGAAAGGCGGCAAGTTCCACAGGGATCTATAGTATAGTAAATTAGCACTCGAAATCATTCTTCTCATTATGATACACTTACGAAATCCTGTCTGTGATCTTTCGAGAATCATTCTATCCATTGCTGCATCTGAATTGCGTGGCATCGGCCAAGGGTAGTCCTCGCCAATGATGTCCTTAAAAGCTTCACCAGTCATGAGTACATCGTCCACAAACCGGATACCCTCTCGCAGGGCAATAACATCAAGATGGTTATTGAAGTAATTGGTGTTAATATGTGGGTCATCAAGTGGGTCATTCGATCGTAGCTTGACCCAGCCAGGCTTCGAGATGGGACGCAGGAGATCCACAATCACAGTCAACCAGCTTCCCTCGGGAGGGACTGGAAAATGCCATTGGAACGCATCAGAGAACATAGGCTATCAGATACTGGTAGTTAGACTTATCAAATAGCCAGAGAAGTTCAAGTCCATATAGCCATACTTACCACAAAGTCAATTTGAAAATGCGGCTGTCCAGCAGGTCCAAATGGATCCTTGCCATCATTCTCTTGTTTCGCCTTTACATATTCCTTGATTCGTGCAAGACGCTCATCAACACGTGGGAATCCCACTAGCTCCAGTAGACCACTCCCAAAAGGGCCAGAATGGTCATCATTGTAGACTCTCACAGCGCCTTCTTTCTGCGGGCCAGCTCGAAGGATATGATCGTCCAAGCCGAGTCCATTATGCAAGCGAAAAACGTGTGGCAGTATAGGGTGGTCAAGTAGATTCTGACCCACATGTGGCGAGCCCGAGATAGTCTTGATACCGAATTGCGAAAGCTCCTTTTCCGGACCAATACCCGACAGCATCAATAGTTTGGGTGATTCGTAGACCCCACCAGCTATTATGACCTCCCTGCGCGCCTTGATAGTTATATTTTCGCCATCGGGTCCATGGACATCCACTCCGGTGACTTTGTTGCCGTCAATTATCAACTTCTTGCAGTGTGAGGATGACAACATGCCGATATTGGGTTTTCCAACTAGGAACGACCAACTCGCTGAGCGAACCCCCTTATAAATTGTATTGATACAGCGAGTCAGACCATGCATTGTGCCATCATAGATATTGTCGTTGACTGAAAGACCTTTACTCTTCCACGCTTTCAGCAATGCATCACGGAAGGGTCGTAGCTCGGGTACTAGTTCTGCGTGCTCGATATGGAGGGGTCCTCCATGTCCGACATTCCGTACATGGGGATAGATGTCTCCGTCGTCATGGTAAGTCGCAGGCTGCTAACATATTAGACCAATTGGGCAGACATGGGGCTGGAACGCACCTTGTCAAAGTAATCCCTGACAGCCTGCCAATTCCATCCTTTACCACCAAAAGCTTCCCAGTCGTCGAAGGTTCCTTTGCTGCCCCGGACCCATGTATAGTAGTTAAGACAGCTACTGCCTCCAAGAACCTTCCCTCGAGTATTGGGCTTCTCCACGCGTGTGTAATCCGGTCGGTCGATCAAAGTAGCTTTATATTTCCAATCGTTTGGACCATTGCGGCTCTCGAAGGCACGAGCAGGAGTTGTGATCTCGGGTATTTTCTCCGGATCTCTATCAAAGGGATCAGTGTTATTTTCTTTTGTCCTTTTTGAAGAAGCGGCTTGCATGAATGTATAAGACACTTACCCTCGGCCAGCTTCTATAACCAGAACAGATACCTTTGGATTCTCAGCAAGCCTACCGGCAACGACATTCCCAGCCGTTCCACCTAAAAATTAGAGCTTGATTAGACTTGAGAACACATCGGCACTTACCTCCGACGACAATGAAGTCGAATTCACGAGCGCCATCGGGTGGGATACTGTTGACATGCCCAGTAGACATTGTTGGTAGATCTTCGAGCTTTAAGATGAATTCGATCAATTCTGGTCTGAATGGATATCTGTGGTATGTGCAGATCGAGTATTGAAGCTGGAGCTGATCACAGCAGGTCGTCAATATGATTCATGGGTGTGGAGGTTCCATGTTTCGAGGCAGACCCCGTAAAACGTCCGTATTATTGAAAATCAACGTCAGCCCCGGGGCATCATATTCGTATTATTCGAATGATCATACAAATCACTACGGAGGACTATCTCCTATTCTAACCTTGGTGCTTGGAGGCTATAGATCGATGCCCTGTGGATGCCCCACTTGCCGCATCCTTATTGTATAAGAGCCGCATTCAAGCATTAAAGTTGTGGCAGAATATATGAACACACATGTGCATAAGGTAAAGAATCAGTTTAAATTGGAATAAAAAGTGTACATGACCCTTAATGTTCACTTGCACTATAAACCTCTTTTAAAGGAAGACAATGGCATCGTGAAGTTGACATGCACACTTTTCAAGTTGTATACATTTAGGTGCAAAAGCTTCCCAGGTTGTACGTGGAAAAGAGAAGTACCAGTCGTGGCAACATCATTGATCGTCTCAGTCAATGGACAACTTAAAGCGATGGTGTAGCCTCGACTAACCCTAGACTATTTTTTATCATTAGACGATTGACCCAGCGGATTAAATAGCATAGATACACCATTGGATGCCGGGTGATGAACACCTGACTCGGAGGGTCCATGCGGTCAGGGAGTCTGGTTAAAGGCCCCAGGCTCATAGACTCCACCACTTCAGAAATTATGAAGTGTGAGTAGTAAGCACTTGAGAAGACTTCTCCCTTTCTTCCGAGTTATAGATCTACATGTGAACTCAGGCTAGTATCCATTGAGCCTTCAAGTTCCAACATTGAATGTCTGAAAGTTGCTGGGGATGTTTCCCATCAGCTCTGGCCAGCCTCATGGACCGTCGAGATGAGAATTTTATAACTTGAATGTATACTATTTCTGGTCCGAAACTTCAAGTTGACAAGGTACTACTCGTATGTACCAGGTATTACTACTCTTCAGAATACGATGGAGTATTTCATATTGGAATATTATTTTGATATTGATTGCTAATAGAGATAAAACTAGTAACAAACTGCAGGGGTATAAAAAGGAAATAACACATGTGGCCGTATCAGTCATAAACGCAATGGGTAACTTTTGAGACCTGGAAAAAGGTAAAGGGCATTAAGGTCATAAGTAAAATAGGAAAACAAAGATAGAAACTCCAGGTGCCATTCTACTGAGTAGCTTGGACAGTGCGCAGATTGGGTCGGGCAATGGTTTCCGAGTACTCAGGTGGTGCTGCAACATCGATCACAGTTCGACTCACAATCGGGTTCAAGTGAGGGCGAAAGAATTCATCAACCTCTTCCTGTGTGACGACAACACCGAGCGAGGCCTTGACAGAATCAATGCCCTTTTCCTGGGTGATTATTTGAACCGGAAGGCGGAGGTTGATTGATGGGGTGAGAACATTCGCTCCGGGTGTGTGGTAGGTTAAATTGAGGTCCAGGGAATAGACTCGAGACATCAGGCAGGAGTGGAAAGTAGGCACAAAAACTTTTGAGCTGGGAAGGGACACCGGAATAACGAGTGACGCTGTGTAGTATGTGTCTCCAGAGAAAGAAGCGGAGGGGCTGGTGGGGATATCGGAAACAGTGGAGTTGACTGAGTCTCGGCGTTCAACGTCTGAAAGAGAGTGCTTTTCCCATTGAGCAGACTCAACACACATAGTTGACAATGTGATTGATTCATTGAATAGACCTTGTCCAACCTGCGAAAAGGGAACTCCATTGGATTGAGAAGGGAAATCCTCCCACGGGTTGCAGCCATAGAAGGTGCTCGATTTCATCTTGCTAGTCATGGAGCCCAATCGGGGTGGTTGCTCATCGCCCACAGGCTCAAATCGCAGCTGCACTTTGGCGACTGTGCTCACAGTTTCGCAAGGCTCGCATTTCAGAGGGAGTAGACGAATTGGCTTGGGTTGTACAGCTTCAGCGATCATCTGGCCCTGCTTTCCTCGAAGGAAGCCACGCTTCACGGTCTTCTCATTGCGAGTGCGGTAGTAGGTGTGACCGGATGTATCAATGGGCGGTTCTTCCTCCATAGTAGGGATGATGCGAATCTTCTTGGCGACGTTGGCCAATGCTTTCGTAATGTGAGGATCAGATGAGGACCGTTTCATGACTCCGACTCGAACAATGTATGCAATTTGGCTCATGCTGGGCGACATATCATCCAATAGAGTCTTCCCATTCGCAGATAGCATGGCATCGCCCAGAGTTGGTGGTAGCATAGTGTGCGCCCGGTGAATCTGGTTGTTCTTCTTCGGGTGCGTGCATACTTGTGGCAGCAAGTGATCAGGAACAACAAACATGAAGGGGAATTTGTAGGTGCGACCAGCTTCAAATACCCGCGGGGTAGGGTATTCTGAGTCTTCGATTGGTTGACGGAGCTTAAGGAACATGTGCTGAGCACCTGTGCGACCGGGACATGATACGCGTTCCACTAAGGTAGAGGAGTTGCCTATGCATCATCGCGGTTAGTTTACCGGGGTGGCCTGTTGATATCGATATGTTATAAAGTACCTTGCAGAATGATTTCAATCTCATCGAAACGCGTCTCATGGTCAACAGTGATATTCGCGACACCTTCAACACGATCGCCGGTTGTGTAAGAATTGACCTGGCCTGGCTTTTGTCCGACTAGATCAATCTCGACCTTTGGAGCGGGGCGTCGTGGCCAGATATCCAATGTCTCTGAGCCACGACTGATGATTGAGGTAGCCATCTGTGTAAGACGCGTCAAATGCGACGATGGGAAAGGTTGTATGTCAACTAGAAAAGAATCCGATTAGAATAAGAGAAAAAAAAAAGAAGAGAGCTCCATATACCTTAAACGCTCGGAGTTGGAGTAGAAAGTGGAGCCGTGGACAACCGCGCATAACAAGGAAGGGAAGATGCTGGTTTTATAAAAAATAACAGACCAAACTAAAGTCTAGAATCACATTACTTTTTACTCTTAAAAAAATAAAGACTATGATTCGTGAGTCATTCTATCCATACGAGAAAATGCCATAATCCAAAAAGCCGGGGTTTGGGGGACTCCAGGATTCAAGCCATAGTAGGATGATTGGTTAGAGGTACCATCAAGGTCCATGCTTCACGCCCTTGGATTGACATTCTCTGTTCTGTACTAGGTACTAGTTCACGGTATGAGGAGCTATGACTCGACTTTCTTTCTATCGCTACCCAATCTTTCATGCCAAACCCTATATCACCACCAATCAGACTATGACTCTAACCATAAAGACCAATGTCTAGAATGTTCTCAAATCCCTTTCAGTTCACAATCCCAGATCCAAACTCTTTGTACAGAGTACATATGGGTGGACCACACGCCCTATGCCGAAGAGCACGCCCTTGGTGTCTCTTGGTATCTCCACTTTAACCATTGGGTCCACTCACATTCCCCGATGTCATGCACAGGGCGTCATGGGCTTAGATGTGACCAATCACTCGTATTACTCATGTCTGCTGATCAAAACTAAACTTCTGGAGCATTTCAAAGCAAACCAGAAGAAATATTCCGTTTGATTATACAAACAGGTATGACGAGATAGAACAATTATAGCATAAAGATAAAACTGAGTGATCAGTCAGTAAACGCCATCAGGGACTTTCCCGAGGAGAGATGCCCATACGAGACTAACCGGCCCCAGATCTTTCCGACCTTAACCGAGTGCTTGACTCCATTTTACTCCATTTCCCGAGTGGTTTCAAGTTTTTTCGGCCTGCAAAGACGGAGAATTCTGTCCTGCAGGTACAAGGAGGCCGAGTTCGGATCATCCTGGTTCTCTTGATGGTTGGAGTAGATCGGCATGGTCCAGAATTGAAATCCCGATCGATGAGTCTCTTGGAGAATGACTACAAATTGCTTCCAGTAAATATAACTTGAATGCGTGGACTCGGAGTTGTATGAAAAGATCAGATTCAATTGACTAGAATGTGCCTATAAAGACTTGTTTACAGATGTTCCGACTGATAAATTACGGTGTAGATCCGTGGTGCAATGCGGATGAAACCGTACTCAAAAAGCGTCGAAGTGTGGAATCCACACTTGTTCTCGTCTCATACAATCCTGATCACAAAGTAACCAAGGTGCATCCAGCTCAAGATTAGCCAAGAGAAACGGCAGACCGAGCGAGGCAAGAGACATCTCGTAGAAGAGAGGGAATGGAATGAACAGAAGAAACAAAGGTGAAAAAGTGAGTATTCATACGGGTCGTTGCCGCGGAATTGGGATATCAATTAATCAATAAGCTAGGTATGGGAACCCCAGAGCAGAAACGCCAAATCAGACGCCAAAATTGCCCCAAATTAATATGCCACTCGTGTTCGCATGTCCTAATAGTTGAGTTAGCTCGTTGATCTATCACGCAAAGTTAAAAGTGAGAAACATCACTTACCGAAATCTTACGCTCGATCTCCCGGACGGATCGATCAAGCTCGGCTGCAATCGTCATCTTCGTATTGTTGGGCAGGAGGAAATACATCTCACACAGATCGCCATCAATAACACCCTTGGATGGTGCGTAGTAACCGCGGTAGATCAGGTGGTCACGACCGGCCAAAGGAGGGTGTTGTGCAGCCAGCTGCGTCTCCAGGCTTTGGAAGAAATCAACATCTTCACGACTGGCAAAGGGAACGAACATGCCGATTGTTCCCTGGAAACCAGTCCAGACCACA
This sequence comes from Penicillium herquei, assembly GCA_039634405.1. Classification (NCBI taxonomy): domain Eukaryota; kingdom Fungi; phylum Ascomycota; class Eurotiomycetes; order Eurotiales; family Aspergillaceae; genus Penicillium; species Penicillium herquei. Next base: position 3,543,811 of record CP098390.1, read on the forward strand.
ATATCACGACCTCCAGCGACCAGTTGTGTCTTGTGCAGACTGGTGGGAATGTCTTGGGTGTAGTAGTGCACCATGAGCTCCAGACGATTCGGGGTTCCTTGCAAATATCCTCGCTCGTGAACAAGGTGAGCACCGGAACCATCCTCATCAGCCTCTTCAGAGACCTTGTTAGGGCATCGAAGTAGCCAAAGGTTACCGAACTTGTCACCACCGGCGACGGTCTCATAGTCAACCATGGTAGTAGAGGTGGTCCATCGCGCAATGGAGTCATCCACGAAGGGAATCAGGACATTTTCTTGGTGTTTGTAGACGACATAGGTCACACTCTCGCGCACATCGCTAACCACGATACGGCTTCCCTGGGTTTGAAGACCGACGATAGTCGAAGGAACCACAGGAGCCTGTGATTTACGCAGGAGCTGACGCACACCAAGATCGTAAAGGCGAAGAATGGGGCCAATTCCAGCAAGCAGCTTACCTTGGAAGGCAAGGAGAGCGAGAGGAGGGTCATCAACCTTGGTCTTGTGGATGAATTCGAGCTCGCGACCATTTTCTTGGAAGCGGTAAATGTGAATGAATCCACCCTTGGACTTTGGAGGGCTAACCTCCAGGTCTTTGGCGGTTCCAACGACCAAAAATGATTCATCGTCCTGGCTGGAGAATGGAACAACAGCGACGCTAACAGCGGCCTCATTCTCTTCGAGGTCAAGAGTGAAAACAACCTCGTTGGAATTGATCGGGTCCACCACCTGAATGCACGATGCCCAGTGCCCTGTGCCACGGGGGTAACCAAACTCGGCAGGAGGCAGACTAACAGCATCACCATTCTGAGCTTGGGAATCCCGAATGAGACTTTCGCGTGTCGCTGGGGACAGCACATTGTTGTCGGATTCAATGATGTAGAACAACGGTTGTTCAGGATGCTTCACGAAGCGACGGGGGGTGTAAGCCAGGGGAATGGATGACTGGAGCATGTTGTTGTTGAGCTTCTCGATGGAGAAAATCCTAAGCGTTGTCAGTGACTGAGCTCATACCGTAAAATGACATGAGTATGGCAAAAAAAGTGTAGAAGTGACAATGTTATGATCTCAGTAGGAACAATTGGAATATAATAAAAATTTGTGTCCACATATAGTTTCGGGTCCCTTTTTTCTCATCATTTGATCATAGTTGGGAGGGGAGGGGGAGGGGGAAGAGGATTCTGTGGGAAGATGCTGATGGAATGGTAGTACTCACCGTAAGTTGCGACCTTGGATTCCGACCATGCCCTCCAGACATTGCTCACTAGAAAAGTTCCATCCCCATTCAAGACCAGCGTAGTCCAATGGGGTGAGCATGAAGCTCTTGGTTTGGATATCAGAGTATCCCAGCCATGACCGAGAGCTCAAGGCAAGCACAGCGGTTTGGCCTTGAACGGAAACCTGGGAAAGCTTGACGGGCTTTGCTCCGAGGAAACGGGTGCGGGTATCAGAAAGCTCGCCGGTCACTTCGTCCAATACAGTACGAAGATACACACCGGAGTACAATCCAATATGCAGGTAGAGGGTAGTGCCTCCGGAGCTAGAGTCGGCCATAGCCATAATGTTGAGGGCAGAAGGTGCCGATGTCAGGGCTTGAACTGACATGTTCTCCAGCATATTCTTCGTATCTAAACTGAGAATACGGACGGTGGAGTCATCACAACCAACAGCCAAGAATGAACTGCGAACACGGCCTTCAGGGACTTCTCCAAGACTGAGGCAAGTGACTGTGCCGGACATCTGGCGCCTATCATCATACTCAGCCAAGGATCCATCGGCATCCATCTCGAAGTAGACGATCTCTCCAGAGCTGAGAGCGACGGCGACTTGGCGTTCGTTTGCAGCAGCAGCCACAATAGAACGATGTTGGGGAGCAGGCCACTCATTGACGCGATGATCGGCAAGCAGGTGACGAATACCACGAGGGTGCACTTGAATGAGAGAGTCCTCGCCAAGTTGTTGGACAGCCAGCGTGGGTGCAGTAGAGAGAAAGCCGGAGTCTTCTGTGATTTCCTCAACGATCTCGCCAATGCTCAGCACAATGGTACCGTTGGTAAAAGACAGTACGATATATCTATCGTACTCATCGGAGCGAGTGAGCTTGGTGGTCCACACAGCAGAAGGAACTGCCTGAAGTTCAGACTCCACCAATTCTGAAACTTCAAGGCCATGCTTGAGTGTTCGGAAAGTACTGCGAGCACCAGTACCACAGACAGAATAAATCTGCGGTGCATCATCCTCCGTAAGATTGACAATTTTACTGTCAATCAGGGGGTTCAGAGAGTTGACGGATTCAACCAGGTTCAAATTCTCTGCGGGCCGAGGGCGGAAGAAGACTGGTTCATATGGAGCAGTTGGGTCTGCAGGGAACGAGTCACTGCTGAATTCGACCTCTTCGTCATCATCGCCGAGCTTCTCAAACTCATAGAATTGATGATTTCCTGCTTCACTGGCCACGTAAAGGAATCCACTCTTGAGAATGAGGAGACTGGAGGCAACAGGAACTGTATCAAAGAACTTGATCTTAAGCCCCTGGACCTCTCCAGTCAATTGGCCATTGTCATCTTCTGCCATGTCAAGCATGACCTTGAAGATGTCACCATCCTCAGTTTGGAGAAGGAAGAAGAATGCGCCCCTCATCTTGTGCATCACACCTGAAACAATAGTGCGTTTGCGCTCCGGATTTTCCGTAGGGCCACTGCGGCGGGGGATAGGAACACGGAAGGCATCTTGGTTCGAGTGACGATAGGTGATATTGTCCTCAGCGCAAACCAGCACACCACTTGGGCCATCTGCACCACCGGGAACTTGGAACAGCATATTGGCGGTGCGATCGACGGGATCGGACCATTTGCGAACAACATGGTTCAGGCCTAGATCCAGTTCATAGTAGACCAAAATCTTCTCGATTTCTTCATATGCTTGACCAGTAGGATCTTGATCGGCTTCAGAGTAGTCCACCTCGAGTGCAGCAAAGACGGGGTTCTCGTAACCCACATCCAAAGCAGTCATCGCAAACACCAATGTTTGGGGCTTGTGCGCCTCCAATGGTGAGGAGATGGTGAGCTCAGCTTGGGAATTGCGGTTGAGAACATAGACCAGCTTATTCTTCTCCACCGAGGCTATCAAACAAGCACGCCCTTTCGGGTCAACTGCGAGATATTGACCTGGAACGACTCTGCGAACGCCCGATTTGCCAAATGTTTCCAGATGGATTCGATTGAAACGATTCTGGGAGGGAACGTATTCAACGATGGTAATGCGGCCCGAGTCTGAGCCGATGATCAAGTAATCTATTTTCAAGAGAAAAATGACTCAGCACAGTTTCACGCATGAGGATCAGACAGCGTCTACGTTGCTGGCCAGGGCAGGTCCCCCGCCCGTCAAGGGGTCGGCTCGGAAATTCAGGACCGTGCTACCCGGGAAGCTTCAAGAATCACTAAGTTGAACTCGTAAATGCAAACAAGGGGACTACAAAATCCACATACCTTTATTGCTTCCGGCAAGTCGGAATACCGCCAGAGAACGGATGATACCGAAAACATCCTGAGAGAAGATGGGGGTAATCTTTCCCAATGTCGGATCAGGCCGGTGGATGGTGAGCTTGGAGCCCGAGGCTGTGATGACCTGTTGCTCCTTGGTTCCAGCAAACTGACCAAGAACAGCCTGTGTGACCGCTGTTGGAGGTTGGATGGTCAAGGAGTACATGAACATATGGGAAGTGGTCGCCATGATGGGCAGCTAGGTAGCTCGCAGAGCTTTCCCACTTTGACCAGAGAGGACGCGAAGGTCGTGTAACACGCAATTGGGGGGAGTCCAAGAAGATGGAATAAATCACATCAATCCCATAGCTGCATGAGGGAGTCACTAAAAAGAGAAAGACTCCTTGTGGTGGGAGGTCCACTAGGAAGAACGAGCGTGGGTTTTTCCGAGTTTTTACTCTCGGGGAATGGAATGGGAATAAAATGCGAAAATTCCACGAGCAAGTGGGAAGCTCCCAGAGTCACGTGGCTGCACCATCTGTTTCGACCGCTTTCTGCCCCATCACCGCCTTATGTAATGGGTGTGCTTGGGGTAGATCTATCATTAAAGCGAAAGTACAGCATCAACCTATCTTCTCCCTAACCCTTAGGAGTTCACTTATCTCTTCCTTTTATAATCCATTGCTTTGATCTGCACTCACCTTTTGTATTTCAGCTTTGGTAATCTCGTGACTCTTCTCTTTCTTTGCTTCTTTGCTGCCCATTAGCTTCCCCCTCACCCCACCCAACGGCTCGCATCTATCTCGATATCAACCATGGCCGACGAAACCGGTGTGGTCGAGGATGCCCCCATCACTTTTACCGTCAAATCCTCTACGGACTCTAAGTTTACTCTCACTCTTCCTCTTTCGACTTCAGTGTTAGACTTGAAGCAGAAGCTCTCCACCGCCGAGTATGCCGATACCCCGGCTGATCGTCAGCGCCTGATCTATTCCGGTCGAGTTTTGAAAGACAATGAGACTCTGGAGACTTATAAGATTAAGGATGGGCATACTATTCATCTAGTGAAGAGTGCTGCGAGCAACCAGCAACGATCCAACCCATCCGGCCAGTCCTCTGCGACAACCTCAGCCGGTGCCACCTCGAGTCAGCCCGCTGCTGCTGCGGCTGGTGTTCCTACCAACCTTGCTGCTGGTACTGGCAACAATCCTCTGGCTGGACTCACTGGAGCTCGGTATGCTGGCTTTGCTCAACTGCCTGGCGCGGGTCTTTTCGGTCCTGATGGCGGAGTAAGTTTAACTGACCCAGCCCATGATGCCCTGTGAAACCCCGGTGAATTTGCGTTGTATACTGACTATTGTCTTGGATCACAGATGGGACCACCCCCGGATACTGATTCCATGCTGAACATGCTCGAGAATCCCCAATTCCAATCAACTCTCAACGAAGCTCTCCAAAACCCAGCCATGATCGACATGATGATCCAACAAAACCCAATGCTGCGCGATATGGGCCCAGGGGTGCGACAGATGATGCAAAGCCCTGAATTCCGCCGCATGTTAACAGACCCCAGCTCTCTTCGTAATATGATGCAGATGCAGCGCGCAATGGGCATGGGTGGAGGCGGCCTGGGTGGTGAAAACGCCTTTCCTGCCCCAGGAGTAACCAACACCACTCCCACGGAGAACCAGAATTCCCAGCAACAGACTCCACCTGTAAACCCTTTTGCGCAATTGGGACAGAACCCCATGGGCAACCCATTTGCTGCACTATTCGGGGGCAATGCAGGAGCCAATCCTTTTGCGCCTCTCCCTCCACCGTCTTCCATACCCAATACTCAGACTGAGGCTTCTGAGGGTGCTCAGAACACCACTGATCGGTCTGCGACAGAAGGTACACAGAGTCCTCAAGCTGCTCAGAACCCATTTGCGTCCTTGCTTAACCCTGCCCTTTTCGGAAATGCCGGTCAAGGCCAGGGTCAAGCTGGTGTCAATCCCTTCAACCCTGAACAAAATCCATTCCTCCGCGATCCTGCTCTCATGGCTCAGATGATGCAGGCGATGGGTGGACAGGAGGGTGGTGCGCGCACAGGGGACTTCGGGTCTCTATTCGGTAATCCGTTTGGTTCTCGTGCTCCCCCCGACAACCGGCCCCCTGAAGAGAGATACGCGGAACAGCTTCGCCAATTGAACGACATGGGATTCTATGAGTTCGAGCGAAATATTGAAGCTTTGCGACGAACTGGTGGCAGTGTGCAAGGAGCGGTAGAATATCTCTTGAGCCACCCGTCATAAGGGCTTGTTCACCCCTATGATAGCGAGGTTATACGCTTTCCTTCGCTGCAGTCTTCTTGTCCCTGTTACCTTTCTCTCATATGATGTATTCCATGGCCATTTATTTTCAGGTAACGACCGGCCCTCCGAACTGATGACTTTCCATTACCTTCTCAATATGCGTGCTTTAGCTTTGAATATTGTTTCTCTTCTGCTTCTTATTCCTTAAATGGACAGGTCTTGGTCCTAGCGTTTATTTCCCATGACAATCTATCATCTCCAACTTGAATGTCATCTCTAGTTTTTTAGATCTCAATGGTTTTAGACAAGTTGTGGGTTACTAGTAGTACTAGTAGCCATAACAATTTCAAGTTGAATATGTAGGTGTATCATCATTCAAGTTCCAGTCTCGATTCGAAGGCCCCAGTCTTCGAGGTTCATGTCAATGACTACCTACCCATATTGCCCTTATTTTCCATACCTTAAGATATTCCTCTACTAGGGCTAGCATATGCAGTTGACCCCGGGCCCAAGTTGAACTGGAACTTAGGTCAAATTTTGCATGGGCTTTGAAAGTGTCTCCGTTCGTCGATCAACAAATATTGAAGAATACTAATGGGCATCATCTGTCCGAACTTCCAAGGTACTAGGCATTACATACTACCTGACGTACTCCTCAGAAGGCAACAACATAAATCAACGCTGCTATTTAGTTCCGAGGTTAGTAACTCTCGGGCCTCGCATATTGCCTGCAGGGAATAAACACTTGCAGAATCTTGAAAATCCACAGCATTTCAAGGTTAAATTGTTAAATTGGTCCTCTGCATGAGAGTACATATTCTACCTACCTATTAATGGTTGGTCATTCAACCTTAATCGGTTCAATGTTGCAGCTTCATACGGCCGATTAGATAATCCGTGTTGACACGCTGGAGATCGTCCATGATCTCCGTCTTTCCCCCTCGACCTCTTCGTTCTGGACGAGCACCAAATCCCCTTCTGCTGGCATCAGCGGCATTTGGTGCCGATTACACTCGTTATTCAAAATTTTCTTCCTACATCAATTCTCATACATCTCCAACCATTCTACCAGTTCTTCAGGGACCCTCAGACAATCAACGGTATCGGACCCTAGCGGCTGCCAAGCACTACTCTACCAAGTATCCGCCGCCTTGACAAGCATATACAGCTCCCCCAGGTAATCTTGGAAGGGGGTTAGTATCTCAGACTCGTTGTGCAAATCGGCCAGCTTCCAAATAATATTGCTGGTCTGTGCCATTTTGCTGACGTGCGATCGACGTCTTCCACTTGCCAAACTGGTGCTGGCCTAATCGCATAGTGAACTGTGCTTAGGATTGAAGCTCCCAGTAAGAAAGGGTCACCGACCACACGACTTTTAACTATGGTGACTTCAAACCCCCTGGGCCTAGCTACCTGGATGCTATGGGTCCTATCGTTCGTATCGTATACGTGCGCTTTTTACATCCCTGGTAAGTTTAGAACTCACTTCGAAGTCTACTAATCTGTGTTGGGCGGTACTAATAATGCTCTTGTTCTACAGGCTACTCAGTCACTCGATACAACAATGACCAACCCATCCCACTCCTCGTAAACAAGATCTTTTCCGACCATACCCAGTTACAATATGCCTACTTCGACCTTCCCTTCGTTTGCCCACCCAGTGGTAAGGCACATGGTGGTTCGCCTTTTGGATCTGGCCAAAGTATCTCTCTCAACCTAGGCGAAGTGCTACGGGGTGACCGTATCATGACCTCCGACTTCGAACTCACAATGGGCAAGGATGTCGAATGTCAAGCACTTTGCACTCGCGAGGTTAGCCGTTCGAATGTCAAATGGGCTCGCAACCTGATCAAGGAGAACTACGTGATTGAATGGATCGTAGATAATCTTCCTGGTGCGACTAGCTTTGTAACTGTTGACCGAAGCCGAAAATACTATGCCTCCGGATTCAAGCTTGGATACCGTGACATCTCCCCGACTACTGGCCAGTCGCGATACTTCATTAACAACCACTTCACAATTGTCATCCGCTGGCGGAGCGCACCTGAGGGAGGCAAGGTGATCAATGGATTCGAGATTTACCCCAAGAGTATTACTGCGGCAGACCGCAAAGAAAACGGCTGCCCAGCAGATGTCCAGAAGGAACATGAAGGGCTCGGATTGTTCATTGCACCGGATGAGTCGAAACTAAAGCAGAAATACGCCGGGCTATCATATATCCCGGAAGACGATGAAGATGACGACGATGGTGCGACCTTGAAAATCCCTTACACCTACTCAGTTTACTTTCGCGAGGAACCAAAGATCGAATGGGCCAATCGCTGGGATCTGTACTTCACAAACCAGGAGGAAGGTTCCATGACACACTGGCTAGCCATCGTAAACTCTTTGATCATTTCCACCGTACTTGGAGTCACCGTGTTCGTCATCTGGAGCCGGACTGTCCAAGGCGACATCAAGGGCCGGGGCGATGGAGCAATGGAGGAGCGGAAACTCAAAGGCCAGTCTCGTCGCAAGCGATCTGCCGAGAAGAAGAACGAGGGATTACTTGACAACGCCGACGTGGAAAATGATGCTGATATGTCATCTGATGACGAGGCTTTCGAGGACACGAGTGGCTGGAAGCTCCTCCATGGTGACGTCTTCCGAATTCCGGAATACAGTGGTCTCTTAGCCCCACTAGTTGGATCTGGTATGCAGTTGTTATTCATGGCAACTGGCCTACTTGCTCTTAGCTGCCTAGGTGTGTTGAACCCCAGCTTCCGTGGTGGATTTGTCAGTGTTGGCATGGGTCTGTTCGTCTTTGCTGGATTATTCTCGGGCTACTTCTCCGGTCGACTTTATAAGACCTTTGGCGGATCTGCCTGGCGAAAGAATACCCTAATTGTAAGTGGCATCGCCCTCGATGCGATACGTTGGATCACAGACTAATTTAGTTGCAGACGGCCTTGCTTTTCCCTGGGTTAGCTTTCTTCCTGGTTTTAATCCTCAATTTGTTTGTTTGGGCCCAGGCCTCCAGTACGGCAATTCCGTTTGGTACTTTGATCGGACTCCTGGCTCTCTGGCTACTTATTCAAGTCCCCCTGGTGTACCTCGGTAGCTGGACCGGATACGTACGAGCGAAGCCTTGGGAGCATCCCTTGAAGACCAATGCGATCGCACGTCAGATTCCCCCACAGCCATGGTACTTGTGCAGCCCTGCAGGGCCTCTCCTGACCGGCTTGGTTCCCTTTGCTGTGCTCTTTATTGAGCTGCTGTTTGTTTTCAAAAACCTCTGGCAGGACAAGAGCGGCTACTATTACGTCTTTGGTTTCCTTAGCGTGGTTTCTGCCGTACTCATAGTCACTGTCATCGAAGTAACTGTCATTGCGACATATAGCCAGCTCTGCTCCGAGGTAAGTCCTGCCACAAATAATCTGCTCAATAAGAATCTCACTAATGAATGCTTCAGAACTACCATTGGTGGTGGCAAAGCTTCCTGACTGGCGGTAGCAGTGCTTTCTGGATTTTCGCGTACTGCATCTGGTACTACCTTTTCAAACTCCACGTCACTGGCTTCGTCTCCACTTTGCTGTTCTTCAGCTACAGCTTCCTTGCCTGCACAGTCTACTTCTTACTTACCGGTACTGTCGGATTCTTGGCTGCATATGCCTTCGTTCGTCGGGTCTACAGCGCGATCAAGGTCGATTAAGGGCGCATGCCACACGTCTCTCATTTCCCTAACTTCTAGTACCCAATTCTGGCAATCAACTATTTTCAATGTTCAATTGCCCTCTAACGAAGTAATCTGTTTCATAAGCATCGGTGATGTGGCTGACCACGGCGTATACTGTCTTCTTTCCATTGCATCTTTTTGTCGTATCGTCAAGCGCCTTATTACTTTCTCTTCCCACCAAGGAGACCTAACTCCAGTAGGCCTGCCTTTTTCTCCCTTGATCTCTTATTTCCTATCTCTGTCTATCTACCTGCCAGCGAGTGGTTTATCGGCGAATTTGTTTATTGTTATTACCCAGGGGTGGATTGCTTACGAGGACCGTTGCTTAATGCTCGTTGAACATAAGAAAAGTGCCCTCGGCTACCATCACTGACAAAAACGATGGCTATTAACAAAAATAAAAATAAATCAATGTTGGATCATTCATAAATCTGGATATTCTATCACTATGAGAACTTGAAGTCACTGGTAGTCAACTGGTTTCTCTATCTCCATTCTGGCAAAAACGACGAGACCATGTAAACATTGAAGACCTCTTGAGCATACGGTGATTCTCAAACTTGGATCTTGCCAGTGGGATTTCAAAAAGAATAATACTATTAAGTCAAATTTGAAATGGAGTGAAGCGACTGGCTACTAGTTAGATGTATGTAGACTCCTGGTCCCTAAGGCCGAAAACATTTAGAGCCATGATTTCCCATTCGTACTAGTATAGACCTCTGATCTGTACAGTCCAACTTGAAATTAACCTCAATTCTATAAGCCATGTGGGCCTCAAATACTATTATTTCATGTCTTAGAGGTTTATTGTTCAATGATATGCCGCATCGCCCATCAACCCATGGATCGAAGCATCAGCTAGTATGGATTGGGAGACTCCGATCTAGATCTGGTCGAACTAGTACTGGTAGATCTGCCAAGAATAACATTCCATGTTTAAAAAGACCATTCTAGACTAGTAAAGACTATTCAAGCTAAGTAGACTAGAAGAATCGGCATAGCAGGCCTGCGTATACAATTAACAGTGAAGCGTATCCCTCAGGCTCTCCCATCTTCTGCCCCCTTCCCTGATTCACTCACGCAGCTATCCACGTACAACAGCGACTAGGACCATTCACTAGAAGCTTCCACTTCGTTAATAGCAATCTTCCATTGCGTTAATAGACCAGAACAAGTCCGCCCTCTGGATTATAAAAGCGACAGCTTTCTCATTCTTAAACCTTCTCTTCCTTTTTCTCCAACTACTACTTCCGATCTTCAAGTTGCTTGGCTGGTATCCTTGGACACAGATATCTTGAGTATACTCAGACATCTATTCAAGGCTTCGAGACTTGTTGCTTGATCACATCCCAATACAGGTCTTCAACTGGTAAGCTCTTCCTCTTGTCTTAAACTTCAATGTGCTTTTGAGAGATCTTAAAACAGCTGACACGGAATTCCCATCTAGAGGATCTCACTTCGACTCTTTCTTCCCTCTTCACATCTTCAAAGCTTTACAGCTTTACAGCTTCGGGCTTCAAGGCTTGACTTGCTTCGCAACTCTCGTCTTTAAGTCGATCCACCCAACAAGGAGAACTCCCAATCTCCCTCTCAATTTCCGATCCGTCCTCTCAATTGGACAAAGTTCTTTGACTCATTGGTCTTACTGTTTATCCGGAGACTCTTTTGGCTTGACGAAGGCAAAATGGTTGTTAAGACAGACCTGACCACGGTCGTCCTTGCCGCTGACAAGAAGGACACGAAGGACAAAAAGGTTCCGCCACTGCAGAAGCCAGGATGGGACCTTGTGCCTATCGAGGAGGACCGAACCAACATGGAGGCAATGTGGGGCCTGGTGCTCCCAGATGCACCTTTTAGTGACCAGGGCGTTGGAAACTACCGAACCAAATGGGAAATTCGGGAAGTCAATGAATCGCGCCGGTGCTCCAAGTGTCGAGGTATGTTTCATATGTCTTTTTTTTATCCAGGCTACATTATCTAACATTTCGCAGAGCGCTATGGCAATCGCAGAATGCCGAGGTTTAATGAAAACGGCCGAATCCAGGTCTGCTTCTTCCACCCTGGTATTATCCGAAACCCACTCGACGGCAATGCAGTTCGTGATCCCCACTCATTCCCTTCAACTTGACATATACTAACATGGTATCTAGAGATGGACCTGCTGTGGAAAAAATGTGTTTGCCAAAGGCTGTCAGAGTGAGGGCGAGCATGCGGACTACACACAGTTTGTCCTTGATCGGCGATGCAACGCCTTGTTGGACGACCGTGACATCTTCCCGACACTCGAACTGGTTCATGACGCTCGATCTGCTGTTGTGCTTAAGTGTGAGACGGGCGTTAGCGACACCGGCGATAGTGAGTTGATTCGCGTCACTGCGATTGATTATTACAGTGGCGAGATCTTGATCGACTCCCTGGTCTGGCCAGACCAGCCCATGCTCCACTACAACCCTCGGTTCTCTGGAATCCAGCCTAAGGATATGGCAGACCAGTTCAAAGATAGAAAGACACTTCGTGGCCGTGAAGGAGCACGAAAGGCACTTTGGAAGTTCATCGGTCCCCAGACCTACGTTATCATGCATCAGGGCCACATGGATATGGGCCACCTCCGGTGGTACCATGCTCGAATGGTGGATACCTGGGAGCTGCAGATGCGGATGTTAGGTGGTAAACAGCCTGCGGAGTTCAAGAAACTGGTGAAGCATCTCCTTGGTCGACAACTGCCTAACTATCGTAGTTACGCCTCCACCTTGCAAGATGTCATGGCTACCAGGGACCTGTTGCGCTGGCATGTGAAGAACGTTCCGCAGAATCTGTGGACAAAGCCGCGGGTCTTTACTTCTGCAGAGTGCCATTGGCATATTACCTTCGACGTTCTTCCTGGAGACACACAGATTGAGGTCTGGTGGCAGATTCTTCTGGCAATGAGAATCTTCGACGACTAAGAATTTAGTCCCCCGCTCAGCTGGTTTTCTCTTTCGTTAGCATTCATCGGTCCTAGCTCTTGGTTCATTGGCATTTATCCTCGGCACACAACACCACCCTTCAGATCTCGACTAGACTCCTCCTTGGCCGACATATGAGTTCCTTGTTTGGCACTTTTCTCAGGCTTTCGCATTTACGACAAAACACTTGAAAAGGAGAAACCCCCAAAAAAAGACGAAAATTTCAAAATCTTCAAAAAAAAAAAGAGCAGAACTGATGCTGATTTTTCTGTTGTTTCTTGATTTGGTCTTTCTGGATGAATTTGGCAAGTTTCTTACATACATACATCATGATGCCAACCCTGGAGGTGCACATGATGATTAACAGTTGCAAATTGGACATTAATTTCATTCTCTCGTTTTTGCCTTCCAATTATGATACATAGATGTAGTTCGGATCTATACTCCAGATGTCTTCGTATTGTGCAGCACGCCTAACTTGGAATGGAATCCGTATCCTCCGGAGCTCCTGGTAGGTTCAGCTTGTAAATTCCATACCTCGATGTATGTGGCACCTGGGATTTCTCTTCCAGATATCTCATTGCCAGGTTCAAACCGGTACATAGCAGTAGATCACTCATGCCAGTGGTACATTGGTACTACTAGTACTACAAAGTACTCCTAGTATGTACCTAGTACTAGTAGATCCCGCCAAGATTGTTATCGCCAATATTATGTACTACATAGTACTTACTCCTATGTATCATCCTCATGCATGGATGCCTACTGCCCGGCTTCTTGACTTGAAGTTCTGATTTCTTACTTTTAAAATAATCCACTGATAAACCATAAATAAACCCCACTAGCATAGTGGATCCGAGCATTTCAAAATCATAAGTCACATGTGCATCTGACGTCTAATCACATCCATGGATCCAACCCTCAGGAAGGGATAGGACGCCTGGGAGAGCCGCATAAGGCTGTACTACTGTACTACTTGATCTAGATAGCATCTCAAAAGGACTAATATTGCATGCCGAGGATTGCATTAAGTCTTGGTACTGCGTATGGAGTATAATATTTGAAGTTCAAGTTCCAAGATTTCCAATGTTACAATAATCGTGCATTCCCTGCTGACTTGCAAGGTTGAAAAGCAAATTCTCCCTGGAAAGGAACATGATTTTGATCCTTAGACATTGATTGGCCACGGATAGTCATGAATCTTCCTGATTCGTGGCAGATCGGTGTTGGTTGTACTGATTACACCATTCTGCATCGGGTGAAACAATCCGCTTCGCCACGAGATATTGCAGACGAGTCTAAGTGGGGTTCAATAGTCAGCTCCGAGCGCCTTTCCCGGTAGAGCCGCTATGAAGAAGACTGGCGGTGACGACTTGGCATTGTTAATCCGGGGGTGATGATGGATATTCTGGATACCAAACACTGCGCGGTCCCATGACGTGCTAGAAAGGGGGGATTGCTCATTGTGGATTCGAAAAGCTGGGGGATAAGAAAATCAAACCTTGAACATCTGATTCAAGTAAAGTAAATCATGATGTTCTTTTTTTTTTTCTCCGGTGGCTTTTTTCCCATATGGTGCACATGTAGGTATATCTTGTTATACACCGCTTGTCCCACTTTTGTACTTTGTGTCGGGCTACTCCGTCTTAGTAGCACTTGGGAGTTCGCTTCTTCGCTTCTAACACCAACACGCAGTCCAACTCTTTCACCGGTGATTGGTTCTCAAGATAAGCAAGTGGAGTTCATGTCCCTAAGTCATCCTAAGCATCCAGACTAACTGGGTTTGGTAGGACCAGGGGCAAATCACAACCTTGTTGATTGGTTCTCAACGCGATGACACGATCCAGTGGAGCCCAGACTTTTCTCTGGGATCATCCGCGTTACAAGGGTCTGTCAATGCCTCAACGGCAACACCCATAGCTTCCCGTTGACTCCGTGGTCGAGTGGATTCCGTGAAAAAAGCAAGGGCATCAGCATGTGGCTGAAACGGCTGAGTGAAATTGATAGCTCAACTCACTGACTCGATGAGATAATGGACGGGATTCATGATTGAAGTTACATGGATCGTTGGTATTACGAGTGTTTCGGTGGTAAAATGTGGCAACTTTTTCGGCAGCTCATGGCCGGGACTCCTTTACCCACTTATGGGATCGCGTGCCTAGACGAGGTCATCAATTCCTTTTTGATTTTTTTTTTCTCTTTATCAAAGGAGAAAAGATAGAGAACCACATGACCTATGACAATCCACTTGAGTTACTTGGATCTGAACTATGCGTACGCAAGTCTCTCTGGGATTACCATACACGTATTTGATACACTCTCCTGTCGATCGGGACACTCCACCGACTCTCATTCCTGGGTCTGATCACACCATCGCACCCACTAATTGTGTCTTCTTGCGCCTTAAGGGTGTACGTCAGTCCTTCCCCTGATCTCCATTGCAGTAGTATGTGCCACTACTGTACAGGAAAGAAAAAAAGATCTGGGCCTTTTCCATTGTGGATGGGTATGGTCTAGTACCACTCCGTTTCTCCGTACTCCGGGGCTTGAGTGGAGTTTGTATGGAGTATACGGGGAGCTGCAATACATTGGCGCTTGTAAGCGCATTACATTCCCACAACTTTGCCAATGCCATTATGGCCCATTTGGAGGCATGATAATCATGAATGCGTGGCTCGCGTGCTCTCGGGCCCTTTTATCTATTATCTTGGGAATTAATTTTTTTTTCTATTTTTTTTGCCATTTTTTCTTACATCCCAATTCCCCACATGAGCCCAAGTTCGGGAGTATATGAATCCCCTTCCCCAACCTTGGTTCACCTTTCTTTCTTCTTTTTTTTTTCTTCTCATCATCTCAAACCTTCTTCTTTTCCCCCATTGTACAAAGGGTTATAGGCTGTGACCATTGCATTTCATCATGGCGGAAAAGAAGCCTAACATTTTATACATCATGGCTGACCAGATGGCAGCTCCTTTGCTGTCTCTGCATGATAAGAATTCCCCTATTAAGACCCCAAACTTGGATCGCCTTGCCGAGGGAGGTGTGGTCTTTGACTCGGCATACTGTAACTCGCCCCTGTGTGCTCCCTCTCGTTATGTGATGGTCAGTGGCCAACTGCCGTCGAAGATTGGGGCTTACGATAACGCTGCCGATTTGCCCGCGGACACACCAACTTACGCCCACTATCTACGACGGGAAGGTTATCACACGGCTCTGGCCGGTAAAATGCATTTCTGCGGTCCCGACCAGCTGCACGGTTATGAGCAGCGCTTGACAAGTGATATCTACCCCGGTGATTATGGCTGGTCTGTTAACTGGGATGAGCCGGAAATTCGTCTGGACTACTACCACAACATGTCCTCGGTCTTGGAGGCTGGACCTGTCGTGCGTACCAACCAATTGGATTTCGACGAGGAGGTTATCTACAAGTCTCAGCAGTATCTGTATGACCACGTGCGCCAGCGCACCGATCAGCCTTTCTGTCTTACCGTGTCCATGACCCACCCTCACGACCCTTACGCCATGACTAAGGAGTACTGGGACATGTACGAGGATGTCGACATTCCACTTCCTAAGAACGGCGCAATTCCCCACGACGAACAGGACCCTCACTCCCAGCGTCTGCTGAAATGCATTGACCTCTGGGGTAAGGAGATGCCCGAGGATAGCATCCGCGCTGCTCGCCGCGCCTACTACGCAGCCTGCACCTACGTCGATACCAACATCGGAAAACTGCTGAAGGTTCTGGAGAACACCGGGCTCGACGAGAACACCATTATCTGTTTCACCGGAGACCACGGTGACATGCTTGGCGAGCGCGGCTTGTGGTACAAGATGAACTGGTTCGAGAACTCCGCTCGCGTTCCGATGCTCTTCTACGCCCCCAAGAAATTCACCGCCAAGCGCATCCCCCAGAATGTCTCCACCATGGACCTGCTCCCTACATTCGCAGACTTAGTCGGCGCCCCACTCATCAAGGAACTACCGCTGGACGGTGTCTCCCTCATGCCGTACCTAACTGGCGGCGAAGGACCTCGCACCGATACCGTGTACGGCGAGTACATGGGCGAGGGAACCCAAACCCCTCTTATTATGATCCGTCGTGGCCGCTGGAAGTTCATCTACTCAACCATCGACCCACCCATGCTCTTCGATCTGGTCGCCGATCCAGACGAGAAGAATAACTTGGCTACTGGTCTCCCCTTGCCATCAGCCACACGCGCCACCGTGAAGCCCGGCCCTCTAACCGTTTCAACCGGTCTCCCAACCCCCAACGATACCCCTCGCGTATCTCCAATTCCTCAGCGCGCAAGCGACTCGCCCATCTCTTACCCCTTCCCAACCCCAACACCTCCGCGCACCCCCAGCCCAGCCAAGTTCCAGGCTCTGCCAGAAACTACCGACCCGGCTAAGCTGCTCGCCTATTTCCTGGAAGAGGTTACTACCCGCTGGGACATGGAGAAGATCCGCCAGGATGTCCTGACTTCTCAGCGCCGTCGTCGTCTCGTTTACTCTGCTTTGATCCAGGGTACACCCACGACTTGGGACTGGGAACATCGCGTTGATGCTAGTAAGCAGTACGTGCGTAACCAGGGCAAGGGTGTTTTGGATGATGTTGAGCTCATCTCGCGTTGGCCTCGCGTTTTGCAGCAAGCTGCGAATGAGAATGGTATTAAGATCTAATCATTACATTGATTTGATTTGATTACTTCTCAAGCAGAAGGAAAATTGGCCTTGAATTTCATTCTTTCGTTTTAGCATGTCGCGAGCATTGATTTTGCGATGCATTAGCAACATGTTTTCTGGTTCATTCATCAGCGAGGCGCTATTCCCGGGAATTTTCTTTCATCTTATTCCCCAATTTATTTCAATTTTTTGATTCGTCCTGTGATTTGAACATTTTTTGAATATGGTGTTTCGGGTTTGGTCTTGTATATCTCTTGTTATCCCGGGTGTCGTCGTGTCTTGTTGGAATTTGTTATGAGTAAATACAATCCAGACTGATATAGTACTACGTGGTTATAGTATTCAATTCAAGTTCATTCCGATCTATTTCAAGCATCAAAGCAGGATGTTGGATATCAATTCATCCAATTCTCAGCCTTATAAGGTGTCTATCAGTAATATTCGTATTTTATTCAATTCGATATACAAGACAATACATCTATCCAACTTCCAAGGTTCTCATAATGCACAAACTTGAATTGAAGATGAGTAGATCTAAGAATCATAGATACCAGGCATCAGAATAACCTACTTGCGATTTCTAGGGTTCCATCCGGGACCAACCGACGTAAGGTTACAGTCTGATCACTGGCATTCAGTCATCCAAGGTTGGATCTCGGCTACTCCCGTGAACAGCATCTCATCTAATGATGTCACTGCATGTACTCTTATCTGGACTCCATGCTTTCAAGGTGCATAAAATGTCAAGTATCGTGACTATTTGCCGAGAGAGGGAGGTATGAAGGGGGATCGTATGCAATGTTGGAACATCGGGAATGCTTGGAACTTGAACCATGCATGTGTTTGAATTCTTGTGTCATTATTTTGAGATTCAGATTCATACTGGAATTCTTGCTTGAGTCTAGAGTCCCGGGTTTTGGCTGAATGGACTTTGTAGATATCGAAATTGTATCAGTGGTGTCGTCGGTATATGTACTTTTTAGATTTTTAGAACCATGGACTGCCTTATTACAGTTTCCTGGATATCAGCATGCTCGGCTGATATACAGTACCTAGGTAGTTTTCTGATCTGAATCATTGATCGATAAGAAATACTGACGTCAACCTACTCCTACGATCTGAAATGCCACATGTGCATAGTTGTGTCATGGATGACTAGTAGTACTGGCATTTACGATTTACATTAGCACTAACATCATTCAAATGTTCTATTCCAATTCAGCATGCCTTTGAGGTTATTGCAGTTGTAAAGAATCAATTTTTAATGAGACAATAAAGTTGAGACTTTGGCATTTCTAAACTACAGATCGATGACTGAATTCGGAACTGAATGAAGATGGCGGTCAGCCACCGCATCGTAAGGTCCTCTTGCAAGGTTAGACCCGCTCTACTAGTACAGTGACTCCATAAACTATTGATTCAACTTAAATGGATTTACATGCACATGGTCACTTCAGTTTTCTTATTGATTTACACTGGCGGGGCCTGGAAATGTACCATTTCCATCTGTAGTTGAGGCAGACCCATTTACTACTAGTAGTTCAATAAGTAGCACAGAAAATCCATATGCATATGCAAGAGCAAACTTGAATGTTCAAGATTGTAAAATATTGAGCAAGGTAAATAATTCACCTCGCGCAACTGTAAATTGAAAGAAATAAGAATCAGAGAATGAAGACCAAAAAAGTCATTCTCAACTCGCCTTCCACCACAAAACGAAAACTCGATGGGGATATCATTGCGATCAATCATGGTTGTCATCACCAATGCCAGCTTACTGACATGTTCAATTATATACAACATCGTTTTCACACTCTCAGATTCATGAAGTAGTATCTCACTTTTAAGAGCTCACTCTATCAGGAACACAGGCGCCTTGATCAGAACCGTCGCCGGTCCCTTACCACGAACTTCAACCGTGAGGAAGGACGCAAATCGGATTCGAGCCGGCTCAGCTTGCTCGGTCTTCTCCCCTGTAGATCGACTGGACTGCTCATTCGCAGGTCGACGGCCCATCAAGGCACCGAACACCGACCTCCTCCGTGGCTCACGCGGCGCAGGCGCAGGCCCATCACCTCCTGGACCGGTAGAGTTCGAAGCAGGGGACGAGTCACCTTCGTCTTCGAAATCCTGCTCTGCCGGTGGAGGGGGTTGAGAGAGTGGGGGCAGTTGACCTTCAACCTTCATGTAATTATCATGGAAGGAGATATTCGGTGGGAAGTACTCGACACAAACATCACGAGCTTCCAGCGGGATCTTCTCAATGATGTTTATGGTATTCTCGATAATCATGCGCACGCCCGCCTCAAGACCGGGGAGTGCTTGGTCGTGAAGTTGGGTACTTAGGAATGTAGCGAGTTCAACGGTCAAATGCTCGATCAATTCAGCACGGTGTTCTTGGGCTGTTGGAGTCGCTAGGAGATCACCGAGTCCGTCGAAGGTTGTGCGGCGCCAGTTCGAAAGTCTGGCAATGGCGTTTTCGCGATCTTCGTCTGTGACCGGTCGCATCTGTTGTCGTCGGAGATTCATCTCGATATTCTTCAATTGAATGCTGAATCCCGGTTCCAGCCCGGGATGGAAATGGCGTTGGAATACTTCTTCCACTAACCAGCGACTGACTACTGCTCGGCCCAGTGCCATCATTTCTTTTGTACCCACGGGGATCGCATCGTCTGTTGTTAGACCGTGTAGCCACGATGGAACGGTACGCCAGTCCTTGCGAACGGAAAATGCTAAATCCTTAATAGCGCCGTCTAGGCGCTGGAATCGGTTGGTGTATTCATTGTCATCGAGTACGGTACGAGAAACTGCCATTCGTTGATGTGCGACGGTGTTCTGAAGGTGCTGGACTTGCGCCTCTTTTTCAAAATAGTAGCGCTTCACCTTGGAGTATTTGCTCTCTGCGGTATCATATTAATATCACTTTCTTTATCCCTTGTTTTGTTGCGGGAGAGAGAAAGAAAAGAGAGTCGAGGTCATTGTTGTTATTGGATAAAAAAAGAAAAACTTACGTAGTTCATCATGTTTTTGGATCAATGCCCGAATATCCAAATTCTCCAGATCCTCGCGTGTTCGGGACCCTGTTGGCGTGTTGCGAGCCTGTTGTTCTGTCGGCATATTTTGGGCTGTACTCCCTCTGCGGCTACAATCTTGACCCGACGGGCGATCAGTCGGTTGGCCCGGGGGCGGTGCCTGCGCGGCCTGCTGCATGGCGTCAGGATGATTCTGTTGACGACTTGGGGAAAGCGGCTCGTAAGTCTGCCGGGAAGGGGGCCGGGAAGTGTTCAATACCAGATCGTGCTCGGGACGAGGTTGTGTCGAGCCCCGGATACCGTGGTCGGGGAGGTAACGAGGAGAGTCCGGGGTGCGATCCGTTGGTGACGGTCGGGCACTTCGTACCGAATTTGGGTCGGTGTTGGTGCGTTCAAGAGCTGGCGGTCGCGGGAGTTGGAGACCTGGTTTGGGTGGTGGTGCTGGCGGGGGTGCTGGTTGCGGTTGTGGCTGCTGTTGTTGTGGCGGTTGTTGTTGTGCGGGGGACCAGTCTTGAATGTCACTCCCTACCGATGGGTGCGATTGGTGCAATGAACGTTGTGAAAGCTGCAAGTGTTGCTGTTGGTAGGCTAGGGACGCCGACCGCGGTTCATATGCGGGCGGGGCAGTTGTGGGGGATTGATCTTCCGGGTTGATGGTTTGAATATTTAGGGGTTGATTTGGTTGTTGTTGCTGATCTTGTAAATCAAACGCTTTAGGATTTTGGGGCGAGACGGGTTGTGAAGTGGGATGCGGCACTGGTCTCCCTCTGCTGATGGATGGACTGCGATCGAAGTTCAGCCCGGATGCTGGGCGCACTGCTGGAAACAGACCCCTTCTGCGACGAGGCTGCGGGTCCTCAGGGGTGACTGCCGAGTTTTGGTCACGTTGCTGTGGCTGTGACTGCAGTGGTTGAGGTTGCGAATGCGAGTGGGAATGTGAGTGGGAAGGTTGATGATGCTGATGCTGACGTTGACTTTGAGAACGACGTAAAGATTGACCGGTTTCAGACTGCACTGGCGGATTCAAGTTCAAGTTTGGGCCTTCGTAGACCAGTCGAGGATCTGAGGCGTGGCGGTCCACGTAGTTCTCAATATTCTGGTCCGGTGGAGCTGTAGAGTGGATCAGATGTTCGACGGAATGAGCAGGATGATGAGTCGGCGCAGTATTCACCGGCGCCTTATTTCTCCTGAAATTTATTAAGGGCATCCTTGAAGTTCGTCAAGAAAAAAAAGAGAGCCCTTCACCTCGAGAGGGGAAAGAGAAAGGGCCCTGAAGTGGAGATGTGTATGATCGGCGTACAGTGATTGGAGGCGCAATGATCTCAGACGTGGGTTTCTATATATAAACCAGAACAAAGAACAATGTCCACGGGTACTTAGAGTCAAGATAAAATAGTAAAAAGGAAAGATCTACAAAAATAAGAACTTGAATTTGTCATTTGATATAAAAGAACTAACCTATTCGATCTCATTCAAATGTGTACGAAATGGTCAGAAACCGGTTCGGTTAGACTAACAGTTGGGGGCGAAAGAATGACATCTCAGACTCAATAAAATCAGTGAATCAGAGACATCTGGATGATATGTGAGCTCGGCTATATCCGATGTGAGTTTAAAAGGAATTAAGAAATTCAGGAATTTAGAATTAAACTTATCTCGCCCCTTGAACCAGATACATACTATCGTAGTATTGATCTGGTGTAAATATGTGATATTGCTCCTACGTACTTCGTATATCCAGATACGCAAGCGACGCCACTGACCATAAATACAACCCCTTATACTGCATAGTACTGAAATATTACTGTATAAAGAGCCTAAAAATAGACTTAACATTTGAAGAGTACTTGAGCCTCGGATTTGAGCGAATCCATTCCAAATTCTATTACAACTGCATCCCAAGTCCAAGTTCGTGCATATGTACGGAGTACCCGTGGAAGGCTACTGTGCTCAGCCTCGAGATATTAATACTAATATGCATGGTGCCCTGCTCAAATGCTACCGTTTAACTCCGACAGGTCTAATCGCAACATGAACGAAGGAGTTAGGGCCGCAGTAGTGTGGACAGTTCAGCAGTTCATGTATGCGTTGTTGACCCTATCCGATTCCATTGGTAACTTAATCCTTTTAGTGATTCAAACATTTCAAAGCTGAATGGTAGATGAGATCAGATCAATATCAGTAGTCGGCTATAACTCCGAATCCCCGATTTCAGGTTACGGTCCCTTTGTTATGCTTTCCTGGGAAATGCTTGCGATGACTGGGGTTTCCACTGACAAGGCCACTCCATCAGTCGACATGCATATATCCCTGCCTCCACGAGATAGTGGGTATTTAAATAGTATCCACCTGTTTCCAATTGGCCTGAAAGGATTTAACATGATGGAAGCGAAGGGTCTATTCCTGTTCTACTTTTACAAATGAAAAAGTTAAAGAGTGACATGAATAGTACCATAACGGTTTGTTCCCAAGTGGTCTCTGATACAAACATTTGAATCCTTTTAAAGACAATTTAAATCAAGGAACACTGAACAATTGAGAAGACCCTCATGACTTCAAAGTGGCCTGCTAGTGGCTCAGAAATTATTACTATAGGTACATGTTCAAGTATGGACTAAAATGTGAATATTATACTAGTGCTCATCTGATATCAATCGCTTCAAATGTTCATCCGATGCCAGGGACCGGGATCCATGTGCATATACATCCGACCAATGTAATCATCAGATCAAAATCCAATACCAAACCCCTCCAAATTCAAAGCATTCGGATCATTAACATGCACCAGAATCTTCCCCCTCGTCCGCTGCGTTCGAAGCTTCTCATACGCCTTAACCACATCCGCATACTCAAACACACTATCCACCTGCATCTGAATCGTCCCATCAGCCACCCACTCTCCAAGCTGCGCCAACTGCCTCGGGATATTCTGCTGCTTGATAAGCACATATTTCCTCTGTCCACCCCCAAGGAAAGTAGGCCAAAGCGCCCTGGTCACAGAAGCAAGCATAGAAGCCGCTCCAACCTGTACATACTCCCCGCCCTCTTTCAAAAACCGATGAGACTCATAGTAGAGATTCGAAGGAATCCCAATATGATCAACAACACAATCAAACATCTCTTTCCGGCTCAATCTGGAGATTAAATCCTTCTCGGTCGTATAATCAATCACATCATCCGCTCCGAGTCGGAAACAAAGCTCGATATTCTTCGTTGAGCAAGTAACTGTAACATGGCACCCCATCGCCTTCGCAATTTGAATACCCAGTGTCCCGCATCCACCAGATCCGCCATTTATGAATACTTTCGATCCGGCGCTTACCCGTCCCTCGAGACTCTGGTACGCTGTTTGTCCTGCAACGCCCAACCCGGCTGCGATATCGATCTTCACGCCCTGAGGTAGAACCACAATGCCGGTTGCGTCTACACAGACGTATTCACCCAGTGAACCGAATTGAACAGGCTTTGGCGGACACCCGTACACCAGGGTTCCCTCTGCTAGATGCTGAGCTAGAGGTCCGGTGGAAATGACACGCCCGCAGAAGTCCAGACCTGGTGAAGCAGGTCGACCGATAAGTAGGCGAGACGGTAGGCCTAGTTCGGGGACTTTGTAGTCCGCTGGGTTTAGAGCAGCCGTTAGGACTTGCACTAGCACTTCGCTCCCCTTGGGTGCTGGTGGGGTTCTGGCGTTGGTGTCTAGGTGCAGGTCCTTTTCTAGTGTTGGCGATGCGGTGGTGTATAGCCAGGCTTTCATCTTTTCTGGATGGCTGGATGGTAGGTCCTGTGGTGATGGCATTGTTGGGTTCATTTTGCCTTTTTGAAGCTCCAGCTTGGTGCTTGGTGATTTGCTTTATTTGTCTCCCTTTGGGGGGTATTGGGTATCTTTTTGTGTCTCAGGTCTTATCTTGGATAATTGAACTTGGTAGATTTATTTGATTTGTAATGTCGAGAGGGGTTATCGCATTTTGCGGAGGCGCATTGACAACTTTGGAGATCGCGTCAAATTGCTCGGTGAATTCGCCAAGATATGGGGCCGGAGATCTCGGAGTTAAGAGATTGTGCTCGGCATGGTCTGTAGCATAGTAATTAAGCTTGTTTCTCATGCTCATCGTAGTATGTGCATATACATATGAGATAGATTGGATTCGGGGTTTTATTATGCTGTCAAGTTACTATCTCCGAGTCTATATTCATTGGATGCTTCTGAGGTTCAATATGTGCGTGAGGCGTCCAAGTTTGCTGTCAACTGGTTCTAACCCCTACATGGTCGGATCCCCCGAAATCTAGTACTGGCACAACTCAAATAAATAGTTGAATAGTTGAATAAGATATTCATTACTCAATTCAATCATAATTCCACATCATAAAAGAAATATGTAACAGAAACTACATACAAATGGCGGGGTAAAAATGGCGGGTACCTCAACCTCCAGGGTTGATAGGTACCGCAGCAACCAGACCAACACAAGTCACCTCGATAATCCAATCTGTGCAGCTAGGAATAATTCGCATAAAGAAAATTCCGTTCAAAGGGTATTATTGGATATCGTTTAGCAAACATTGTGCGACTTGCCGGTCTTACCCTGCAGCGAGTGCTTCTCGCCGTGGTAGGCGTGGTGGGTACGCTTGTGGCGGGGGTGGGCACGGTGGCTCTGCATGTGACTAAAGAAGAAAAACGTTAGCAAGCGTCAGAGAGTGGGAACGGTTGCATCAACTTACGCCTTGTACTTGGCCATCATGGACTGGTCCATATCCTCAAGGGTCTGCAAGGCCAGCTTGATATCGGTCAACAGACTGTCGCAGCGGTTCATGCTGAAGTCCTCACGGACAACAACACGCATCAGCTGCAGCTTCTCGCTGTGAGGAGCCATGGTGTAGGCAGGGACAATCCAGCCACGCTCACGGAGCTGGTGGGCAATGGCGAACTCGTCGTACACGCGGTCCTTGTTAGCAGGCAGACGGAATGCAACCAGGGGAAGACCCTGGCCCTTGGTCTGGCTCATGATGATCATACCCATCTTCTCCAGCTCGCTGGACATGTAGTCTGCGATGCGGGTCAAGTTGACCATGATAGAGCGGTAGCCGTGCTTACCCAGACGGATCAGCTGGTAGTACTGACCAATGACTTGAGCGGCACCCTTGGAGAAGTTCAGAGTGAAACTGGCCTGGTCGGCACCCAGGTAGTTGATGTTGAACACCAGCTCCTGAGGGAGGTACTCGGGGGAACGCCAGATAACCCAACCGACACCGGGGTAAACCAGACCGTACTTGTGACCGGAAACGTTGATGGAGATGACCTTCTCCAGGCGGAAATCCCACTCGAGCTCGGGGACAGTGAAAGGAGCGACGAAACCACCGCTAGCAGCGTCGACGTGGATGGGGCAGTCAATGTTGCGCTCAACGAGCAAGTCGTTGATACCCTTGACATCCTCGTACTCACCAGTGTAGGTGGTACCGATAATAGCACAGATACCGATGGTGTTCTCGTCAACGAGATCGACAGCCTCCTTGGGGTCGATGACATAGCGGGAATCGGTACAGTAGACGTAACGCTCCTCGACGTCGAAGTAGCGAGCGGCCTTCTCCCAGCAAACCTGGACAGCACTGTTCATGACGATGTTGGGTCGGGAGTAGTCCTTGCCCTCAGCCTTACGCTTGTTCTGCCAGCGCTTCTTCATGGCCAGTGTGCCCAGCATGATAGCCTCGGAAGAACCAATTGTGGAGGTACCCATGGCATTCTCACCACTGGGGTCGGTAGGGACGTTGAACAGACGGGCGATCATGTTCACGCAACGGTTTTGGATCTCAGCAGAGTGAGGGTATTCCTCGTAATCGATGAAGTTCTTGCTGAAGGAGTCGGTCATGATCTCCTCGATTTCCTCTTCCTGTAAAACGCCGGGTCAATTAGCTGGTGATTCTTCATCATTGGTGCTCATTCTCCAGATTTCATGCACATACCATGTAGGTGGTAACGAAGGAGGCCAAGCTATAGGAATTGGTTAGTCTTCTTCATCGTGAGGATCATAGAATCATAGCTCCAACACCTACTTCAGCTTGGGGTTGCCGTCCAAGCTCAACTCATCCTTAATCAGACGAGCAGCAACCTGACGAGGCATCTCGTTCTCTGGCATCTCATGCTGGGGCATGTGGTCAGCAGCAAAGTGGCTGCCGTACACATTGGCGGAGACGTCAGCTTGAGTAGGAGCATCGCCAATGGTGTCAAACTCCCGGTTAGCCGGGTGGAAGACCTCGTCGTCCTTCTTGACAGTAGCCAGATGAACCATGATGGGCAAAATTAAGGAATTTAGAATCAAATTGAATCTAGAGAGATATGAAGAAGAAGAAAAAGAAAAGCCGCGAGAGAGAGGCGGAGACCTTTTTCTGTGGTCAATGTTGTTAAGAGAAACCCAAACACACGTGCGGGGACCATGACGCAGTGGATTCCATACTTGTTACTCTCAGACACTCCGTAACAACTTCCCTGTCTCTCCCGCCTTTTTTTTATCATTTCTTTTCCCCCAATTGGTTACCCCTTATGTTTCATATTCTTGTTCTATAATCTCTATCACCTTTCAGTGTCTCATTTAACGCCCATGATGAATCCTGATCTCAATGTTGATTCTGGTCTATGAAAGCTTGGATAAAAGCTTGGCAGAGGGGAGATCCTCAGCTTGCTACGGGCTCCCGATACATCCGATTCTGCCCCTCTTGTTATCCATTATTCTCCATTATTGACTGGGGCCACGTCTTTTTTTCTCAATGGTCTACAAAATAATTACCGGAACTAGCGGTGTGGATCTAGACTGATGCCAGGGTTCATCAGTGGCTATGAAACATGATATTTTGCTATCAGGTTAAATGCTATGCGTTGGCCTTTTACCCCTCTTCCTCCCGCTTTACAGCTTACTGTGGCGCACCACGTTCTCAACCTCGGCGAATTGATAATAAAAGTCCAGACTACCTGGGTTGAGGAGAGTTCCAGATGGTTTGATGCGTTTGCCAGATACGATTTGCTTCACAGGAAGCTCCACTTTTTTCAAGTTTACAGTGGTCTGATTTCCCGGATTAGTTCAATGATTGTGTGGCTGCGCAAATAGGAGGGGGGACGGGGTCCTACCGGGATTTCAGGGGTTTCAAAGATGAACATCGGGACGTGGCGCGGGCTGAGCTCAGTACGTATGGCTTTTTTAACTCGATTGGCTAGCTCCAGCGTCAAAGATGTTCCAGCCTTCATCAGCAAAAACAAGATCACTCGTTCGTCGGTGTCAGATGGCCGCCGCTGTCCGACACAGATCGAATCGGCGATTTCTTGCGGGAACTGGCCTTCAATCACTCTATAGATCTCTGCAGATCCAAATCGCACGCCTGACGGGTTGAGTACCCCGTCGGCGCGGCCGTGGAATATGAGTTGCTTGGTGGTCGGGTGGATCGACACGAAGTCTCCATGGGTCCACACATCTGTGATGACGAACCAATAAGCTAAACACCTCACAGTGGAAAAGACAAAAAGGCCACTTACTATCGAATCTGCCGAAGTACGCATCGTGGTACTTCTTACCGCTATGGTCGCCCCAGAACTGCGTGGGCATGTTGGGGAAAGCTGAGGTGGCTACCAGATCTCCTGCAATCCCCTCCTCCACTGCAGCGCCTTTCACACCATCACCTTCAATGGTCGAATCGTAGACTTCGACGGGGACACCCAGGCTGAAGCCAGCACATCCGCCAACGTAGACAGGGACTAAAGGATTGCCTACACCGAAACAGCCAGCGATGTCCGTGCCGCCGGAAATGTTATTCAGGCGAACATTAGCTGGGAATCCCTCATCGTAGAACCATTCAAAAAGACCATCCCGAAGGACCATTCCAGTACTGGTAACCACTTCCAGGCAACTGAGGTCGAGCAACTCCCGAGGTCTGAGCTTTGCACGTTCGAGCTCCTGTAGCCATCTCGGAGAAATTCCCAAATGCGTCACACTGCAGAATCAATTAGCTCTTGCACTAGTAGAGGGAAACTCTCTGTCCAGGTTAGTACGGAGTATACGTACCGCTCTTGAGCTGCCAGATTAGCCAATGTCATAATGTCGGGAAGAAAGGGACTTCCATCGTAGAGAATCACTCGCGACCCAAATATTAAACTCTGCATCGCGGACAAGTACATGATCCATCCTGTTGTTGTATACTGCAGCGCAACGCTTTGTGGCGTCATCCCAAAATGAAGACCACCTTCTTTATGTCCATTCATCAGGATGCCACCAACAGAGTGAACAATACACTTCGGCTGGCCCGTTGTACCTGAAGAGTAAACAACCAAGAAGGGATCACAGAACCGAACTCGCTCAAATTCAAGGCGCGCATTTCCAGCTGCTCTCTCAAGGTAGCTTCCTAGAGTCACAGCTCTGGAGACCTGGGTAATATCTGCTGGTGCCGATTGAAATCGCGGCATAGAAACAACACCCTGAAACCCAGAGACCGAGCCCATCCCATCAACAATATCCTTCATCTTACCTCGCAGATCAATCGTCTTCCCATTATAAACCGCGAAATCATCCATGAAAAGCCACCGCGGCTCAATCTGCAACAACCTATCCAAAACACCCTTCACACCCATATCCGTCGAACTAGAAGAGAATATCGCACCCAAGCTCGTGGTGGCCAGGAAGACGAGTAACGTATCGATGCTATTTGCCGAACAAACCGCAATCCGATCGCCCCGAACAACACCACTGGCCTTCATGGCTTGAGCCAATAAACCAGTCTTCTTTCGCAACTGTCCCCAGGTAAGATGAACCACATCCTTGATGGCACCTTCGCGAACCTCGGTGATAGCGATTTTGTCATCTTCCTTGCCGGATGTATCACCTGCACTTCGGGAGAAGAGAAGGTTCTCGGCGAAATTGATCTTCACACCGGCGAACCATTCAGGAACACTGTCCATTCGCGCGGACTCGTCTACAATTTTTGTGTAACTGCCCTCGTGGATGATTTTGAAATATTTCCAACAGAAATCCCAGAATGCGGTGCGGTTCTGGATGGAGTAGAGGTACATGTCATGGAATGACTGAGTGATTCTGTGTTAGAATTTCAAGGTAAATTCGAGCTTATCGAAGATATTCTTACCTTGAGCTGCTTTCCGCTGGATTGCGCCAGGTCCCGGCGGAATTGGGCCATGGATGTTGACTCGGGGTCTGGATGCTCCCATAGCTTCCGAGGGATGGGTATGGTTGCCATTGTTGATGATTATTGTCTATTGGGAGAATGGGATATGAAAGAGTCTATGTGAGGTTCAAGGTTGTCGAGTGAATAAAAGGCTGCACCTGGGCATGATCATCATGCTTTATCAGCATTCCGAGCTTACCTGGACAGGTTACCGAGGCTAGTGTTGACTGCAGTAAGTACAGGGCGACCTCGGGAGTGGGCCGTGCCCCGTGGGGACTAAGATCATCCATGGATGACCCCGCATGTCTATGCAACTGGAACGTAATACTATGTGGGACTTATTAATATGTGATGCATTCTACACATAGATAAGAGCGTCAATGAGACTAGTCATGTTGTGACTCGGAATATGTACTGGCTATTGCAAAGCTATGGATCCGCGCAATCTTTCTAACATTGAATTCAATTATGTCTGATTCAGGCTATAGATGCAATTGATACGACCTTTAGATCTAGTGTATGAGTCAAATGGTCTTTTCAGAAAAGTTCAGTTATGCGTGCAGCAGCCCTCTCCAGTTCCGTCCTCGTATTGCAAAAAGCAAAAACAAATCGATCAAGTCTCAAGATAGCGTATCGATTTCCTTTGGCACTCTGCCACATGAGCATCTCATCATACCCATACGGCTCTGCTCGCGATGCACAAAGAGGTGACTTCGCGAATTCATCAGCAGTAGCACTCCGAAACAACGGGCGCCCGTAGTTTTCACCTGTACCCTTGGCTATATACCGATTTCTGGGTACAAAGAAAGTAGCTTCTTCCTGTGAGAGAAACTCATTGTCTTGGCCAATGCCCTTAATATCCTCAATCGCGGAATCAAGTTCTTGAGCGTTGTCCAATAAAACCACAAGCTGGAACATCTTCTTCTTCCCACCGAAGATAACCTCATCTGTAAACTGCACCGAGGACCCTGGTTGAAGTCCGACACAGTATATCTGAGGGAAATAAAGACCTCCTCCAAGCTCCGGCATGAACGGCAGACCGGGTAAATGCTTATACTGAGTAGGAGGTTCTCCTCGAGGACCGCGTTCCAGCCAGTGTTTCCAGGAAGGAACTTGCTGGATCAGCCATAGTCCCCAGTCGCGGACGAAGATTGGGATCGAGCCCTTGCCGTTGACCATATCGCCGTTTCGGACGGTCACTCTGAGGGATTTATCCAGTTGCTGCTTTCTTTCAAGGTACCATCCTTCGAAGAGACGGTTGTAATCGAATGTCGACTCGCGTGAGCATGCGATCGCAAGGCGCCATGAAAGTGATATGGCATCTCGGAATCCAGATGCAATTCCCTGGCCTCCAACTAAAAAACTATGTTAGCTCTTTTTCCTTTTCGACTCGACGAGAGGACATACACGGTGGAAATACATGAGCTGCATCGCCAGACAAAATCACTCTGTCAAGCGCCCACTTGTTGCAGCTTCGTGCCGAGAATCGGAATGGTCGCGATCGGAGAACTTCAATGCAGTCTTCTGGGAATGCGACATCTTCCTTCAGCCTATAAAACAAGTCAATACCCCCGCGCCACTTAGGAAGAGGATCATAACTGACCCGTAGCGACTACCAGGATGTGTAAGATACGGGTACACCACCTCGCGTACTTTATCCTGTTGTGCCATCGCCATGTCATCTTCATCAGGCGAAACGACAAATTCAAATCGCCAAAGTCGATCTTCCGGGAGTCCAAATCGCCCACAGACAGCCGGTCTCTTAGGATTACACAAGAAGCGGAACTCGATCGGAAAGAAAAGATCATATACTTCTTGCGGTGTGTACCCCAAATCCCATAATGGAAACGAAGGGTGAGTCTCTTTTGTCGGAAGGTGAAGTTTCCAGTTGAGCGCAACCCAAGTTTCTTGATATTTAGTCCTATCATCATATGAGTATATTGAATCATTTTGATCGGGTGGTTATCATACGGCTCTGCCCATTCCAGATGAATCCCTTTGGGCTCCAGGTACATTTTTCGAACGAATCCCGTCTTTCCATCAGCAGCGACCAGGAACTTCGCACGAATTTGCTTTTCTACCCCGGATTCCTCGTATTTGGCGTAGACCCAGTCTTTATCCTCGGATATCGAGGTTAGCGTGCACTTACTTCTCAATGTGCTAGATTCTGCTTTCTCGATGGAAGTCCGAAGATACTTCTCGAGAACTGGTTGTTTGTGGGCGAAAAGACCAACATGTCCTGTATTTCCTTCGACCTTTCAAAATTATCAGAAAATGTTTGTTATTGGAGATGGGATGGATCTTACCGAGCCAATATCGAATGAAAGAAATGGCTTCATTTGTAGATTCTTCTCAGCCCCACTCAGAAAATGACATTTGGACATGCCTATACCGAGTGTTATTTAGTGAGCTCATTCAAATGTTCAAACTTGAAGAACTAGGGACTTGGTAAGGCTACTAACTGGATCCGATCTCCGTGAAAAAGTGTTCATACAGACCAAGGCCTTGCACATATCTGATTCCATCATCATCGAGCGCAATCCCACGAGGATCAGTGGTGATAGCAGCTTCCCTCTCCAGAACGATGTTGTTGACTTCCAGCTGCCCCAAATATCCGGATAACATTGCTCCTGTGGGGCCGCATCCACAGATCAGGACATCGGTGGTCTCCCACTCTGGGTCCGCCATATTTGACATTCTTCGATATCTTTGTTCGAATATCCAAAGAGCACTTGACTCTATAGCTGAAGATTTGTGATCTTTATTTAAGATGGCCCCTTGACAATGTTAACGATGTGGGGACAATACGCGTCAAGGAGGATAAGTCCCGAAGCTGAGAATAGGACCCTCAAGACTCTGATTCAGCAGAGCAACATTCGGAGTAACCTTGGAAAGATTATGTACGAATTATTCGGATCTACAGTCTTTTGTCTATCCTAATACTCCATGGCTTTAGGATGATCTCGTATTTTAGCACTCTATCATTGGTGCTGATGCAATCCTGACGGTCTCGGCCTCTTTTCCCGTAAATCCGAAGTAGGGATGAGATCCCCAGGATTACTACCTAGGTAGGCACCACTGAATGGCTATTTTGTTGAGAAAGTCACCCAGGTAACAATCATTTCAATTCCTGCTGCATGGTATCTGCTGTGTAGCGTGATCATCACTGCGAAGTCATGCAAGAGCGGAATTCGGCACTCGGCCTTACAAACAGCATCAATTAATCCAACACACTTCTATCGCATCCAATCTCATTTCCGACCAGTTGAATTAGGATCAAAAGAACTTGAGGCAAACTAGATTCAACTTGCTCACTATAGAATTTGAAGGAGATAGTCTACGTATTAGGCCATGTACTAACATGTGTCAGTATTGCTTTCGCTAGGTCAGAGCAGGCTGTTCCAAGGTTGAACCCAAAAGAATATTGAGGTGCAAAATAACCTTTGATCTAACCTTGGAACTCTTCAGTGGGAATATAAGACTATTATAAAAATTGGATTCCTTGCTATACCTCGTCGAAGGAAACAAGACATTAAGGAGGGGAAAAGAAAAGACAAAAAGACATTGGCCCCCGGGATTGACCTCGCACATTCGATAAACTCATACTATTTCTAGTATAGGCCCAAAGCGCGAATCATACTATTACTTTGTTAGAATTGATTCAGCGTGTGATTCACACAGAAGATTGACATACCCACTAGACCATCCGGGCTAATCATTGGATTAGTAATGTGTGAATCAACCTTGGGAAAATGGCATTATCCATGGATGACAGTGAACCAGTTTCAAATGTTGCTGATGATGATGATTTCCAAGGTTAACTGCCCCACCACATCTACATACTACAATTAACATTCAAAGAACAACCTTAGAACATTCGATGTTTGAATTGATAATTCCTGTTCAACTTCGATAACTGCTAATGGTGTGTTCCAGCACTTGAGTGAACCTTTGGGTGGGAGAGGTTAGCGGACCGGACGCCGAAATCCTTCAAGGTCACAGTATGCCTCTCTTTGCATGCTTTCGAGTATGCATCTCAGCTGCAGGCTATTACAAGTGTAGTCACCGCAGTGTTCTCTTAGGTTTTTTGACAACATTCTTCAAATTTAGGATCTTATAGAGACGAGGCGATCCCGGTGTAATTCTTATGCTCTTGACATGTAAACGTTGAACCCAGGTCATGGCCCCGGGGGTTACAACGGGTAAAATTATGTGTGGTGTGTTTACAACCGAGTCGCAATACCTTCTGCACTAGAAGCCCCCACCTACCCCGCGATGAAGAACAGAGGACTGAAAAGCGGCTCTGAGCAGATCCATCTCCCCGCGAGGGAGCGCCACAATCTTCCATCATCGGACCCCAAGACAGAAGGTGGAGAACCCGAATGTGGCACACAGCTACTTTGCGGGGCTTGTTTAAGTACACTCACTGTACAGCAGTCAATGTGGAGTTGCCTCACCTTGGAACTAGAAATACATACCTTGGATCTACGCTATTCGGACAATTCCTTACATTGCAGCTTCTGCCTCCTTGGCATGAAAGCCAAGATCTCTCAGTCAGATTGTGTTGGACGGTGTATAGATTGGACTTTACGGGATACATGCAAGGAAATGCGCACTAGTGGCACTATTCAAGTACGATCGGATGAATCAACTCCCAACACTGAATTGAATGTTATAAATAGAGAACATTTGAATATAGATTAAAGCACCAGGGTTACTATGATTGCGCGTACAAGCATGTAAGACAGGACCAGACCATCTAGTCCATGAATTCAGCTGGAACTTCAGGCCCCCAAACAGCCAAACTCTCGTTCCCAGCTTTCAAATACCCAACTGGCGTGTGCTGATTCACTAAATCGCCATCGGCATAGTGCTCCACCATATTGCCCGTAGTGTCCCACCAATAATCGAAAATCTGGGATCCCAGAATATGACGCCCGATGCCCCACACAGAGGAATAGCCCTTCTTGGCAAGCCACTGGTGGCCCAGATGCTGGGTGTCGTAATCATGCACTTCAAAGGAGCAGTGGTGGACATGCGCTGCTCCATCGGGGTTCTGGCTCATGAAAAGTGTGTGATGATCCACGAGAGTTTCTCCAAGATCAAGGTGAGCAAACATGGCTACGAGGATCTTTTGGCCCTCGTGCTCGACATAAAGTAGGTCTGAGGGGACGAGGTTGAAACTCGATGTGTAAAAGACAAGCATTTCTTGGAATTTCTTTGTTGTGTATCCGTAGTGGCCCAACTAGAATTTCGATGTTAGTGGGAGTGCAAAATGTCATATACATCTTGACTGTACCTTGTGGACAGCAGCTGGACCGGGCTCGAATCGAAGGAACTCTCGACGTCTCGGCTTTTCACCGGGGTAATTGACAGTAACCACCTCTGGATGAGATACCTGTGCGCTGACTGGTTCCTGGCCGAATATGACATTAATTGGGAATCCCTCTGGGTCAGTAATAGTCACTAGAGAGCCACCTCCAGGGGCATTTTTCAGCTCTTCGACTGCGCTTGCAGTGGGGAGCTTTGTTGCTCTGTCGACATGTTAGCTATTTTCTTTAGGCTAGAAGAAGTGACAGCTCTTACTTCTCAAAATCTTCTTCGCTTTGAGCTTCGAACGTACCGCCCAAGAACTTCTTTGGTCCTTTGCGAGCATAGTACACGTATTGGTCGGATCCATACCCCTTGAACCAAATCTCTTCCTCGGTCTTCTTTGCAATTTGCATTCCGAAATCTGGAGACCTTAGAATGCATCTAATGATTTTCCAAATTATGCTGAATTAAACATACCGATCATGAATACTTGAATCTCTTCAAGGTCGGGATGTTGGTATCGCATATGAGACAATTTTGTCAAGTGCACGCGATCCTTGGTGTTGATATTCTGCTTCGCCAGCCATTCTGCCTGGGACTCATTTCCTTCACCGACCGCAAGGATATCAGGCACAGAGCCCCCGCGGTTGGGTTGAACAGTCTCTCTTGTCATTTCAGAGTCGAACAATGATACCGGCTTAATTGAGTGAGTATAGATGATGAATGTGGAGAACCGTGATCTTGTCGTGTTTATGATACTTTTATAATACTCATCATACTCCACCATGGATCTTCGGAGTCCCGGCCCCGCCGTGTTATTTCGGATCCCCGCAATATTATGCAGCCTCGATGTGACTACTAGCTATCCCACTTGTGATTGATCCCACATCACCCACATTCGGATATGGATATACGAATTACCTTCCCCGCTTATGCCTCGATACATATACAGCCTGCGCATGTGTTGGAGGGGAAGATATTGTCAATTCCATTTCAATATTTACTATGGCTGCTTTCAAGAAACTTGTGCGCTTTTTTGATGGTGCGAGGGTTCATTATGGTGACCTTCTTGGTGTTGCTGAAAACACCTATACTGTTCGGAGGTTGGAAGGAAATGACTTTTCCCAGTTGAAACCGACTGAGGATATCCACAATGTGACCACGGTATGTTCCAAGGTTGAGGTGGTGGTTGGTGTCATTACTGTGACTAATTTCTTTTCTCTAGTTGTTGTGTCCGATTGAAAGTACCCCAATTGTCCTTTGCATTGGACTCAACTATAAGAAGCACGCGCAAGAGGCCAATGTAAGATGAAGTCTCCATCTGCAAGAAGATCACCCTGATACTAATAACTTTTGCTCGAATAGCTCCAAGTACCCAAGTACCCTACTGTGTTCACCAAACCTGCAGACGCCCTTGCTGGTCCCTTCGAAGCCATCGATATCCACCCCGACGCGCGTGAGATGCTCGACTACGAAGGTGAACTGACGGTTGTGATATCCCGAGATGCAAAGAACGTCTCCGAGGAAGATGCGCTCGACTATGTCTTGGGTTATACTGCTGGAAACGATGTGTCCGCGCGCCACTTTCAACTTCCCGCCGATGTATCTGGAGGCCAATTCAGCTATGCCAAATCTTTTGACAAGTTCGCCCCCGTCGGTCACACCATTGTCTCCGCGAGTGAGATTCCAGACCCACAGGCTCTTCAATTGAGAACCAAGGTGAATGGTGTTGTCAAGCAAGAGACCAGCACAGGAGACATGATCTATACTATTCGGCAGATCATCAGCCATCTCTCGCGGGGAACAACGGTCCGCAAGGGAACACTCATTATGACTGGCACTCCTTCTGGAGTGGGACTATTCAGAAAGGAGTTCTTGAAGCATGATGATATTGTGGAAGTGGAGATCGATGGTGTCGCAGCGACCAAAAACCGGATACACTATAGTTGAGAACGTCACCGTGGTAGAGTCTCGGATATCTGGAATTAAGGCGCATAGGCCCCGCATGATAGATCCCACAAATAAATTTGGAGTTTGCCCCTAGTATACCAGTTACTCATATCCACCAGAATAAAATCAGAATATTCTAGGCTTAGTCTCATAAGCCATGGCTGAAGTGGAAATTCTGGGGAATTAGTGCTCATGTTACTACATTGCATAGTGCAACCAACGCGGAGAAAGCGGGGAAAGCTCTGAATAACCGCGGACCCCTACTCCATTACTCTATCAACCACTACTCAATTTTGAACTTTCACGTTTTCTTGCCATTATTCATTCTGCATTGAACTGAATCATGTTTCAAGGGCCCAAGCCTCAATCCAAGTCAATGTATAGTGGCGTGAAGGCTCATCGCCGCCGCAAGACTTCCAAAGAAGAACGGATTTGCCCGGTGTGTACACAAGGGTTCAAGAAGGCGGAGCACTTAGCTCGGCATTTGAGGTCACATACAAAAGAAAAACCATTCAATTGCCCTGTCTGTGATAAGGCTTTTGCGCGACAGTATGTGTCTCCCTGTATACTTATGGATAGATCGATCATTAATCTCTAGTGCAGGGACACCCTCTTACGCCACTCACGGTCTCATCCAACGGGAGATGTGGCAACAGATGCATTTTACATGCCACAATCTTTACCCAGCCAACGCAACCACGAGAGCAGTCTCAGTCAAGAGACTCGATCGCTCGATCTCAAGTCCTTTGACACCTCCCAGTCGCCAGGCTCACTACAATTGAATTCTATGTCAATGCCAGGAGACATCATGACTCTAGTGTCACCTCCAAACAGCACTTCTATCGATAAACCAACACCGAATTTCTCTGCTGGGGATGAAACTATGTACCCAACTCAAGTGAGCCCATTGGCCTCGCTCTTCCCTCTGGAAGCCGAGGACACATGGCGGCATCAGCAGTCGAGTCTTCTACCTGGCCCATGGGATTATCAGATTGATAACCGAGATCTAGAGGCCTTACTTACAGGAGATGATTTTGATCTCGATGCTGTGAATCTTTCATTGTTATATGCAACTTCAGATCATGTGCCAACGACAGACACGATGCCTGATTTGGATGATATTCGACCTTCGCAACTAGAATTTCACATTGACACGAATTCTACCAAGAAGAATTCTAGTGCTGTTCAGAAAAAATGGCACACTTTCTCCGAGATGTCCGTTTCTGGTCAAATGACTCCTGTTGTACAGTCTGAGAACAACCTCATTGACGAGTCATATCGAAGACGACTAGCAGAACGCCTCCAACAAAGGGTGCAACATGGGATTCTACCTTCCACTCCTTTTCTCGTATGATTCCGGCCGTTACCCGTCTATTCTCATGAAAATACTAATGACTTCTCAGGATTTGTGTGTCCAAGCATATTTCTCCAAATTTCACCCTCTATTCCCAGTGGTGCATATGCCTACATTCCGACCGGGTATCCGGACTGCTGTTCTTCTTTTGTCCATATGCTCTGCAGGAAGTTTATTGATTGGCTCACCGCGGGCAGTGTCGCATGGCATTAGTATGTTTGAGAGGCTCAACAAGGCTACCCTCTCTTCGGTACGAACACCTGGTAAACTGGTTTTGACTGGGCTTTGCTAATAACTTGCAGTGGGACACATACGTCACCAAGGCAGGGGGCTCTTCTCTGATTGCTCTACAAGCTTCTATCATAGGACAGACTTTTGGTCTTGTAATGGGGGTATATTGATATCGGTTGATCACAAGTTTAACATGGGCTCACTAATATTGTCAATAGCGGCCAAAAGACCTTGCTGGGATTGAGATGTTTCATGGGACATTAATTGCGGTAGGTTTTTAAACCCATTATATCACGCTTTTTTAAAATATCGATTTAAGGACAAAAACTAATTGCAAAATTTCAGTGGGCACGAAAAGGGAAACTCTTCAACCTGGAGCACCCAGAATACAATTTACTCGACCTCGACGGGCAGACATTGGAAGATACATGGGTATCCTGGGCCCAAATAGAAGTCAAAAAGAGGTAAACCAGCTTCAAAATACTGTTATTGAACTAAAGCTAATTAAGCATTCCAGAATAGTCATGGGTTTGCACATCCATGACGCCGAGCTTGCGAAAATTCACCACCACGAACCTCTCCTCCGACACGGAAGCCTCCGTCTCCCCCATCTCTCTTCAAGCGAGCTCTTTGCAGCCCCCAGCGCAGCTCAATGGAAGTCTCTCATGACTGAAGCTCAAATGAAATTTTCCCGTGCAGAATACGTCCCTCCCTCACCATCGACCCAACCCTCAATCTCCAACCAATTCCCCTTATCACCTATACCCGGTGACTTTG
The DNA here is from genome assembly GCA_039634405.1 of Penicillium herquei. NCBI lineage: Eukaryota > Fungi > Ascomycota > Eurotiomycetes > Eurotiales > Aspergillaceae > Penicillium > Penicillium herquei. The sequence continues at coordinate 3,582,766 of CP098390.1, forward strand.
CCCTATGCGGAATGCTCCAATCAATCAGCGCCCTAGTTTGCGAAGAGCAAGGTCACAAACCCAATTTCTGGTCCTCAAAAACAACCGAACACCATGACCTCCTCAAATCGTGGTACCGCACATACCATTCCGCCATGGCCGGCAAACCAAGCTGGTTCTGTTTAATGATGCTCTGGCACTCTGTCTTCATGAATATGCACTCAGATTTCAACGCTTTGGAATGTGCCTTAGGACGAGAAGGCTACGAGGTGGCAAAACGGTATATACCTTACACACGAAACTGGGTTCATTCCATGGATGCAAAGCGCTGTCTTTTACATGCGATGTTAATCCAGAAAAACTTCGAGTCCCTTCCTGCGGGTGTGGAGCCTGCGATCCATGTCCCTATGTGCTTGTATCACTGCGGGCTTGTATGGGCTTGTTTTATGTGTTTCGGTAATGGCAACCAGGATACAGATCCGATCAACGTCTCTGTTGAGGATCAGCTACAGTTCTCTGAATTAAGACTTCATGGCGTTGATGGTATTGGGGCTTTCTTGGAACAGACGGGTGGGTTGCAGCCTACGAAGCTGGCAACTGGGTCCTTGCTTCGAGTTATTGATTTATTGCAACGAATCAGTCATTGGAAGATCTCGCAAAGTTTGGCGTCGACTCTTTTGGCGCTGGTTGAGGAGACACAGGATTTTTTCTGATAAACGAATATACCAGCCCTGGAGTTGACTCTTGTAAATATGGGGCCACTGTTGAAGATGTACGTGTGGCTCATCAGATACATTCTCAATGCTTATTCAATATCGATTGATGTCATGGCCCACATCAAAATGGGTCTTCTAGTATGACTCTTTACTTCGGAATCCTCCGGGTGTCAACTAATATTTTCATAGTGATCGAATGGCCCCATAGTTGACCCAAATGGGTGCCCGCTACAACACCCTAGTCTACATTCGGTTACTCTATTAGACCCTTCTTTTTTGTTATATTCTTCAATTTTCCAACAATTCCCTTCTTTCGAGTGAAAAGAAATCTCAAATTCTCAAGACAAACAACTGAGAATTCAGGTCAACCACAATGGCCTACCCTCACTTCCATGAGCCTACCGAACTCATACCAAACGTGCCCCTCCTCGACACAGACGGTTCTCCTCTCTACGAAGCAGGCTACAATGGCGATGACCTTTTGCTCAGCATCATCATGAAAAACGACATCCCAAGGCTGCACGGATACATCGCCAGTTACTCAAAGAAGTGTCTAACCGGCCCAGGCGAAACATATGCGCACGACCCATTCTGGGTTGCTGCTTCAAGTGGTAGCACAGAATCTCTCGGTTTTCTATTCGATTGCTATCTCGAGGAACCGCCTCAAAGCGAGCCACTTGAGGAACGAGGTTTCTCACTTGTTAAAACAGCTGCTTCAAGTGGCCATATCGAGACAGTGCGCTGGCTATTGGATCATGGATCCCTACTGGAATCACTTCATATCCCGAATCCAGATGATGGCACGATACTCTTAGCTGCTGCTGGCTCATTTCATGGCCGGGAGCTTCTTGATCGTGACCGTGTATCTCGTGGAGAGGAATTAATCAAATTCCTACTTGAGAGAGGCGCGTCGCCTTGTACTACTGAGCGTCAATCACAACCACCCGGCGAGGGTGAGAGGGGACTTGCCGCTTGGGCTGGTTTTGTTCTTTCTGTTGGGTTCGATCCCCAAATGCCAGAACAGCCGGTCAGTGATGTTCTCAGTGAGGCTGCCTCGGGTGCTGGGTACGCGGTAATCAAGCAGCTCATTGATGCCGGCGCCGATGTACATGCAAAACATAGACATCTGGATCAGCATATCTTTGGTCTAGATGATATCCATCGCGATTGTACAGCGCTGCATATTGGCAGCTTATACTGGAATGACGCGGGTATCCAAGCTTTACTGGATCATCATGATACAGGCAGTGCCAGCTGCAGTGTCAGTGAGATGGTATGCTCTTGTGATGGGGATGGTCGTCTACCACTTCACTGGGCAGCAGGAGGTACCCGGCAACTGAGATGTGAATTGTCTGATGAGGAAGTCAACTCCCGCCTTGTTGGTACTTTCACTGCACTCTTGGCTGGTAGTTCCGAGATGGTCAACCACAAAGATAAAGATGGATTGACACCGCTTCACTATTTTATTCAGCGCCATGCTGAGTGTGCTGACACTAAACATTTCGAAAATGGCTTGAGGATCTTACTCGAAGCTGGAGCAGACCCGAGTATCAAGGATAACAATGGCCGTTTTCCTCTACATCTAATCGCAGTTGGGTCAATCGATAGCGAGCCACTTAATCCTAGTATACTTGATTTACTTCTGGCTCATGGTGCAAGCTTAAGCGATGTTGATGAGGATGGGAATACCCCATTTCATATCATGGCCACGAACCTTCGACAAATTGAGGCGGCAAAGAGTTTGTTGAGAGCAGGTGCTGATCCTCGTGCTGAAAATGCAAAGGGGAATACACCGTTTCATGAATTGATGCGGTTTGGCATTCTACGCTCCAGAACTCGAGACTTTGTACGCAGGCAAGAGGATGAAGTGGTGACGGTTGATGATCGGATCAAAGCGCAGGATGATATGTTTGATGCATTGAAGGATGCTGCTTGGGATGGGATGATGGATCAACCCAATGCAGCAGGGAGTACACCGAGACAATTACGAGTTGAGGCAAGAAAGATATGGTGGGAGTTTGAGGAGCAGAGGAAGGGGATGTTTACAAGGGGACGAGCTCGTCGAGTGGTCAAATCATAGTTGGACTCGAAGCTGGTCAACTGGTGTTCTCCTTTCCTACATCCACCGTGATACTATACCATACCATCGACCCTGAAAATACCAGTATGGCCTGCACATCACGATGCCCAAGCTGAAGCTGAACGGATTCCGGAGATCTCCCTCTGCCAATTCCACCTGTGCAGCTGTCACTATGTGCCCAAGGGCTCCGTACTCCGTTCCTCGTATCAGCCTCTCAGGTCATCGCCACCCCTTACTCGTCATCGACTCCACTCAAGCCCCAGGCATCTGGACCCTCAAAATCTGCATGATGACGAGATGATCATCAATAGCCCCATCAATATTTACACACCCACTTTACTCCGTGCTCCATACATGTAAATATGATTTAGGCTAAGATCGGGCATGGACCAGTTGACGTAAAGTAGCGGTGAAGTCCCAACAAGGAGCCATTACAAGAAAGGAATAGTAGAAAAGAAGAAAAGAAGAAAAAATAAATAATAAGAGAATCTCCTTAAGAGATTCATTCAATAAGCACTAATATATAATTTCGGTGTATCATCAAAAACCTTGACTGGGAAAAAAAAAAAAAACAAAGGAAAAAAAGGAGAGAAACAGAGGCAATAACCTCTAGAATCTCTCACACCAGCAAAACACGTCACGCATCACGCATATCGTACATCCCATCCCAAATCAAGAACCTGCTAACCGATTTGGAAGCCAAGCAAATTGATGGGGGTAAGATTAAGAAAAGAAATTACTTGAACATCCGCTTCAAGCGCGCGAAGAATCCACCCTTCTTCTTCTCGGCCTGCTCGCTAGTCTGGGGCTCTTCGGCCTTGGACTCCTGGACAGGAGCAGAAGCAGCAGGTTCTTGAGCAGAGGGCGCAGTCTCCTGTTGAGGCGCCTCTGTAGCCTTGGCCTCCTCACGCTTCACAGCAGCCTCGGGCTTCTTAACTTCACCCTCAGCAGCAGCCACAGCACCCTTGTCGGACTTGGAGCTGTTCAGGGCAGCATTAGCAGCCGCGACGGCATCAGGGTTGGCCTTGCTAGTGCTGGGAGATCCGGCAACAGGCTTGGACTCAGCGACAGGCTTGGGGGCGGGAGTGGACTCGGTGACAGCGGGAGCGGCGACAGGAACGGGCTCAGGAGCAGTGTATGCGGCTGTGGAGGCGGGACCGGCACCAGCCAGGTTCTCGGGTGTCTCGGTGACAGCCTTCTCTTCCTCCTCGGTCTTGGCCATCTTGGGTGGCTTGACCTCGTCGTTGGAGAAGATGGGCTTCTCGTAAGGGCGCTTGGTGTGCGCGGCGTCGAGAGTCTCGGAGGGAACTGTCGCGGGCTCGCCGTGGTTGTGAATGGCAGCGGCGGCAGTAGCGGGCGCCTCGGTTGCCTCTGAGGTCTTGGGGCGCTCGGGGAGAGAGTTCTCGAGGGCTGTGGTACCGGCAGCAGTGGAGGTTGCAGATTCTTCAGCAGCGGTCTCGCTGGTTGAGGGGTAGATCTCAGCGCCGACGCCAGTGTCCTTGACAGAGCTCTCGGGGAGGACAGCTATAAAAATATGTGAGTAATCGTTCGTTTTCGCTTTTTTCCCATCTTTTTTATGGAGGGGCTCTGATCTTACACTTGACCTGCTCCTCACCAGCATCCAGGGAGCTGGCTTGGGCATCCTTGGAGGCCTGGGCCTTGTCTACAGCATCTTCCACGGCGGTCTCGGCCTTTTGAGTCTCAGGAACAGTTTCGGGCTTCTCAGCCTCCTCGACCTTCTTCTCGGCCTCTTCAACCTTGGTCTCGGTTTCCTCTGGCTTAGACTCGGTCACAGCAGCCGCAGCGGGGGTCTCAGTGGCTTGCGATTCAACAGGAGCTTCTGTCTGCTCAACGGACTCGGGCTTGGTCTCAGTGGCGGGAGTCTCTTCACTGGGGTTACTATTGATGATCGAAACAGGGATTAGCGGATTTGCGCTCCAAAACGGTTTTGGTCGATCACAGCGGCTCTGTCGTCATGCGACCACCTTAAAAATTCCTTTGCGCGCTCGCTGGCGCCAATGGACCCAAACCTCTGGAAGACAGCTCATGACTTACACATTCTCAACCTTCTCAGCGACCTTGTCGACAGCAGCAGCAGCGGTGGCCTTGGCGCCACCCTTCTTCTTTCCCTTGCCACCTTTCTTAGCCATTGTTGAAATAAGGAAGTTGTATTCTGCGACTACGGTCAATAAGTGTGACTTGTGACGAATGCGCAAAGTGAGCTCACTGGAGGACAATTGGTGATTACCGATGACAGGTGAGAGATGGAAAGAGGAAAGATTGAGAAGAATAAGAGTGTGTCGGGAGTGGGCCAAGTAAGGGATGGCGGCGATCCGGTATGCTGGATTGAGCTCCCTGGGGATCCGTGGTTCCTACAAGACTGACGATGCAAAGGTTCTGGAACGAAGGGAAATTGTCTTATGAGTCCGGATTATTACTACAGTAGAGGACAATTGGCCTCTTTCTACTAACTCTGAAATTGAAGGTGTTTATTATTGGAAACATTGAAACAATTCATTTCAATGTGGCCGTGTTTACCCGTCACAAGTCCAACATCACCAGGGCAATTCGATGACCCGGGAACAGATATGACCAGTTGACTATACAGAATCCCCAATTGCCTCCTTTCTCCTTTCATCTCCTGAAACTACTAGTAGTCATTGTAGCTACTCTGAATGCGATCCCTTTCATAGTTCCGCACTTAGATGTCGTGTGCCTCCTGCAGCGCGCTTGGACCATACTGCAGCCCTAATGCCGGATCGGGTAATAGGGCTGCTGCGAGTGCTCGCACTAAGGGGGCGACAGGAGGCTCGAGGGGGGGCGATCTGGGGTTGACCGTTAGGATGCCCTTCACTTGCAAGGTAGATCATTCTAGGCTCCTAGATAACAAGTAGCCCTGAGCACATGTCCCTGGGTAGGTACTAGTACCTCTACGTAGAGTAATTACTATCATCTCATCTATGCCCCTCTAAGGATGAGAATGCACTAACATTCTTGGACACGGCTGGGAAATGACATCATTCCAGAGGCTGAGTACACATAATCAAAATATAAAAATAAACCAGTTGATCTGAAAGCAACTTCGGGATATTTTTGTCCATCGTAATCAAAGCCATCCTTGGGTGTCTCGGCGGCAAATGCACTGGACCCACGATGGGCTGTACTGTACAATGAAAGTGCAATGATTTCAATCCATGGGTATTGCGAAGGACGCGTGTGCAATACATGTAAATATTCAAGTGTGGACTTTCATAGAAGTATTTGGAACTTGAGGACAAGACGACATGAGATGAATGATGTGTTTACTCTGATCTTAAGTAGTAGTAGTAAATATATATCTGGGACCAGCGTGTTGCGTACAACATGCGATGAAAGAATATCAACACCATTCAAAGGATACATAGTAGTAGCCTGAGTGATCGGAAATAGATCAGAGACCAATAGAATTCATAGGAAAAAGATATTACATTCTTTATTGCAAAAAGTATCCGGAATAAGAGCCAATCTTTGCTTTATGAGACAAAAAGAGAAGCTGTCGCTAGAATCGAATCCAGCCTCCATTCTGCGCATGAAAAGCACCAAAAAAGCACCAAAAATATTGACCGACGCAGGGGTCGAACCTGCAATCTCTTGATTCGTAGTCAAGCGCCTTGCCATTGGGCCAGCCGGCCTGGTTGTTGTGAAATTGGCCAACTTTGGCTTCATGAGCAGCAAAGTAAAAAGTGGATATTCTTAGTCATCACCCGGCACAAAGATGCCGAGAAGTGGATGCAAACACCACAAACTGACACATTCGATTCCGGTTTTCTCCTTTTTGCTGACGTCTCTCTTACCATGATGCAACCTCCACTACAGTAAGTGTCGGTGTTCGGTGGTCCGGTTGCTCCTCTTACTCCTCTTTACGTGGGGGTCTTAGGGTTCTGGAAGCCTTCGCTGCATGGCGTAAACTTTCTACGACTCTCCAGGCACGATCGATGCACGGGATAAATCTTGTCCTTGGTTCATCTGACACGACTCCGACCATGATTCATCTGTCACAAAAGAGTCTTAAGTCAACTGATCTTAAAAATTTGACCGATTGCAGCCATTATTCATTCTTAATAGTCACAATTGTATAATTCCATTATCGTCCCTCCGGGTTAGTCCGATCGGGATCATCGGGCAATCAGCGCCTTCATAGTGGTAATGGTCCCAAGTCGCGCCGCCGGTGTGCAAGTAGTGCCCCCCCTCGCACAGACAGTGGATATTCTGCAGAACCAATGACGGGGCTTTCTTAATCCAATTATCTGGAGTAGCACTGGGGAGTCGAGGGGAAAAATGGACTGGAACAATGTTCTATACGGAGTCCGCTGTAAGGCATTGGAAATAATACACCGGATCGGGGGCCGGACATTGGCTCTTCCCACGGTTCAGATGTTCTTGGGCTTATCGCTCGTACTCTCACTGTACATCGTGCCCTGTTGCATCCGACTCTCAATTTCCCTCATATTCGCCCCATCTCGCTACTGACCCGCCGGCCTTTTTCCCTCTTCTTTCTACTTTTCTTTTTTTTTTTTTTCTTTTCTTCCTTCTAAACAACAACTTCAATCTTGTATTCTGTCAAGCATAGAATGGTCATACAGTTTATCGATCGTTCCGCTCCTACGTGCTTGCACATCCTCCGCGTCCGTTCCCAATCCGGGATTGGTCTGCACCTGTGAGGCCTGAATAGTTCTCTTTACCAACACCATCTATCAACTTTTTCAACATGACGTTTCGTGAGAGAGTCAGAAGAGTGTTCCACCGCTCATCCAACAGTACCAGTCAACTCAATGGAAAACCAAAAGTGGAATACTATCGTCGCAATGAGGTTCCCCCCTCCAAGTTTCGAGGCCCGTTTGATAAGGAACACCAAAAACGTTTAGCCGCCTGGTCTTTTGATCGTGCTATGGAGGAACGCCCACGTTCCTTGGACCTTTCCTTATCACCGTGCGCCACTTTTGATAACCCATGTCCATTTGATTCGGATGATACTGGCGATATCTCTCCCGACGATGATGGTGTTGCTATCGACCCAGGTATGTAACAAAAAAAAAACACCATTACACCAACCCCGGGAAACTTCTCCTTCTGCCCCCATCCGCGAAACGACCCCTAAACCGAAATCCCCCCCATGGTGAAACAATAAATTTAAAACATCTCCCTGACGTCCATCGCCACAGCTATTTGGGACTCCCCTGTCTCCCCCATTTCCACTGACTCACCCCGTCCTGCCAATACGGGCTCCCAATCATCTACTGTCGTCAACTCCGACAGCTACAACGGATCGATGATGACCCTCCTGCCAGAATCATCTGTCTATGAGATTCCAGAAGATCCCATTGCCCAGTTGAAAGAGTCAATCCGTTACACATCCCCCATCGTGCGCTCCATGTCACCTGCTCCAAAGTCGGTTCCATACCCGACAAAGCAGCTGCCATTTGCTCCCGAGGATCTCACCCGCGCCTTGATCGCTGTGCAGGTCTGCGCGTAACCTTGTACACCTTGACCCGCTTATACTTTTCTTGTTACACATCCCGGAGAGTGTCCTTAGTATCTTTTTTATTACCTCCTTCCCTCGATTGTCGGCTTATCGTCCTGGCTTGATGATTCTCGATTTTCCTTTTTTCATCCCTTGCTTTTTTTATACCTGGGATTTCTTATACGATCGGTTCCTATGGAACTTGATGTGTCGCTGTTTGCTTCCGAAGGAACGCTATCACGACCCTTACACGAACCCTCCGATCGGAACGATGGTCATTCTGACATCGGTCCAACCAGTCTGTGAGACCGAGTTTTCATTTCCTTGTGAATGAAGCTAGGATCCAGATTGTTTTTTTACTTTTTACCCTCGGTTCTCTAGAACTGACTGCATTGCATTTGAGCGTATACCCGTTCGGAGTTTTTGCTTTACGCGATGCACCCATATCGCTGCGACATTATCTATGTCAAATAGAACCTTGGAAGATACAAATACAAGTTGCTTAAATATCAAACTCGCAGTATCGTAATCGTAAAATCGGAATCCACCATAAACCACCTCCAGATATCCACACAGTCCACCTGAATATTGACTCTATGTACCTGAAATAACACTTGAAGTCACATCTAAAGTAATTCATAGACTCTGTTCTAGATTTCTCATTCATCCAATCTGGATTAACCCCGCCAGCCAAGCCTTTCACACCCCGCACCCGATTGCTTCTCCGTCTCGGCATCACACGAACGAGGTAATGATCCTTCCCGATCGGCTTTCAACCCTGGTCTTTTTTTCTTTGAGTGGTCGATTGAATCTGTTTGGTCGCGGAATGACATATGACATGTGAGGTTATATAACTTTGTTCTGATGTTGGTTGAGATGAGGGGACTTTTCGTCTGAGTTCCCATCACATCTCGGGTACTTGGATATCGCTCAGAATTACCCGCACCACCTGGTAGATGTACTTTATCCATAGGTATAGCCTCCAAAATTGGTTCTTTGATTAATCGCATCTCATTCAGCATGTTCAAATAATGAGATCTGGGGTCTCTTCCAGGGTTGGGTAATTATTTACATTCAAGTTGCCCCAGCGGTAAGTGTCGTAGATTCCAGATCCCCGCCGGCAGCACGTCCAAATATCCGTCAATTGGTCTAAGTCCGTTCAACTCCAGACCTCGGATAATTGTCTCTGCATGTCCAATATGACATAATATTATCGGACATATTCGCTTCTTTGCCAAGCAAGAATAAAGAGGAGAAAATTAACAGCCTAAGAACCAGAGGAGTCAGTATTATTGCATATCATGAACGAACTTGTAAAAGATGGCGGCTAATGTGAAAGTGGTGCTCACTCACGTTTCGATTGGTATGTTACCAGATACAAGATCGAAGGAGAGCAGCTATCCCCTTAACGAGCTGCTTAACAATCTTGTATGAGAGCCAGAGGACGAATTGTAGATCGGTGACAAGGGCGCCGATCACGCGACTGGGATGAAACGAGGCAAGTCTGTCGGTGTATACAGCATCCATCATACTGATTGAGTTCTGAATATGGATATTCTCAAGCTTCGATGGGTGCAACTTGGGATAAGTCTGGAAGTCAGGCGTCAAGATCAAATCGTGGATACCCTTTGATCTCAATGAGTCTCAATTTCAACCAGATCCAAATGAGTAGGTGACAATGATAATGCTTCAAGCCCACGTGGGAGAAACAAAGTTACTGAGACAAATCTTTCAGCTGAGATCGGGGAGAAGAGCTGGGAGAAGAACCGGGCGCTTATTTATGCCCTTGGGTTACTTTGTTTGGAGCTGATGCTGACCACGTCAAGTTCTAACCCCTGGCCTTCTATGCGTGATTGTGCATATACCAGCTAGCTGGTGCAAATTCTCCGCTTTAAGATACTTCTTTTTTCTCGTATACATCCTTGCATGTTTTCTTTTTATGCTTCTTGTTTTCCAGCTCAGACAAGCCACCCCAGGGATTGTGCTCGGGTCCCTGGATCATGTATGTGGTACAGGGGGCTAACGTTGCGTCGGGGAGTGGTGCCTATAGTGCAAGTGGGGGCTTCTACATGGGTTGAGGATTATGGTCAGACTTGAGGGGTTGAGATCCCCTCTATTCTTGTCTTTTTGTCGGATTAGCTGCGTGGTTTGTTTGATCTGATGATCTGATAATTGGTCTTGCGCCATCACCAATCTAGAAGGAGGTAAATATAGCCCTGGAGGAGCTGATGACTGGCATCCCAAAGCAATGGCTTACAGGTTCTATGCCCAACATTAGTTATCTAATTCTTTGATTGGATGCTATATACGAGGTTGCTCATCTCTTCGCCACTTGAATTAGTTCGGGATTTGCTTAGGTCGTATCTGGTTTGCATCGCCATCCACGCGTCCCGAGGGCGATGTTGGGCATTCCGATGAAATCCAAGAAAAACAAAGATATCTCGATCCGAGTCCTGTACCTATCTGATCCAGATGTCATATTCCTGTCTCACGCATTAAAACTTCTACCTAGGTAGAATGTCTAACAACCTTGGAATATCCCCGAATACCGCATACCATCACATGATCTTCCACACTTTAGAAGCCTTCGTTCTGCTCAAAATGTACAGCAAATAAAATATCGGCTTTGTAGTTCAATTTAAAAGATGCTGAATAGTAGATTCGATCTCATCATGAGGCCACCTGGGCACTGATCAGCGCCGCATGAACTGCTAAGCGAGACGATCAATTTCATAGTAGTGGATTCCATCACCAACTAAACTGGCGAATCTGGTTTACAGGATCGAAAGAAGAGCTAAGCACCTGGCTTGACAAGAACCACAAATAAAGCCTAAGGGAACTAAAATAGTATGCTGCGAGATACATGGGTAAAATCAGGTTCAACCCTTGAAAAGGTGCTCTAGTCTAGTAGTAGTTGGAGTTGCCTCGTAGTAAATGGCACCTTTTCCCCGCTATTGTGGTTCTGAGGACCAATCTAGATCAAGGCCGACGGATTTGCTTATCAGTTCAGCTGAATGCGAACGACTTTAGGTGCATGCACTAATTTAGGTGCTCTAGGATGTACATATGTGGATTCTCACCATGTTTCAAGTCTTGCGGCGGGCCTCAGCCTTCCGCTGGTGATTTTGCCATATGATATTTTGATTACGTTTGATGGCACAATACGTAGTATTATGAATATCACCGTGTGATTATCACCTGGGCAGTGATGATGTGTTAGCTGGTTTAATCCTGATCTGATTTCAGGTGTTCTGTGATTTGGACGTGCTCTCATTGGAGACTATTCGCCTCGCCAAGGATGTGTACTAGTAGGGATTATAACAAACTAATGTATAATAGAATTGTGATGTAATAATATCCATAATGAGTTAGCTGATCATTGGACACGAACACCCCGAAAATAGGCATTGTCTTTAACCTGAAATGGAGCTGAAAAAGGAAAGAGTCTCGTGGATCGCTACCCATGTTCAAGCGCTTCTACTATTGTGAACCAGGAATTCGGCAATGAGAAGAGAACTCGGAGTGCCCAACTGTGGGACATTCGAGGCAAAATTCATTGGAATCACTAGTAATGCCTTGTCAATAGGTGCTCGAGTTATCATAGTTGTCACACCGTGTTTAAGGCAGAACAAGCCCGTCAGCTTTCTATCTGCGCCCTGTTGTATAACATCATTCACCGTATATTCCACGTGGAAGCCGCCTCATTTGCATATCTTTATACATAATTGCCTCGCATTCTTCAGTCCAGAACCAGCAGTACAAAAGTGGCTCTGTTCCTCTAGTTGTTTTCAAATGCTGTCTCATTGAACTTTCTCAAAGTCCCGCATTTTAGTGTGCCTGCATCAGGTCCTAAGTCAACACAATGTTTCAATCTTTGCGATTTCTTTGCTTCCCATCTCAACAGGGCTCTAAAGATATAGATCCTGCAGATAATGCACACATTATACCTCGGCTGAGATCAATTCGCCGAGCATCCCACTATGCTAGTATCCCCCGCCGGGTACGGGAGAAAGCACTCTCCCGCGAGAAGAGTGTATCCTCAACCGCTTCTGGTCGAATCTCAGCTCATCCCTCGCGTCCTCAATCGTCGTTGACAGGCACAATTAGCACATGCTCTTCCACCTTCGTATCTGATGCAGACTCTCAAATCACAACGACTTCTGCAACCAGTGAAATTGATTCCTCTTGCCCGGGCCAGCTTGTAAAGTTGCCTGCCACTATACCATCTCAGGATGGCGACACACCGTATATTTCGATTCTGCAGGCAGATGGCACACTGAAACCGCCACCGATCACCTTTGACGGTTATGGAGCCTATGGGGGCCGGTTTGCACCTGAATCCATCATAGGCTTCCTGACCAGTCTGACCTCATTCTTCGAGACTGCTGTCTCCGACCCCTCATTCTGGGCTGAGTTCGCCACATACCAGCGTGCTCAGCCCACCCCGCTGCAGATTGCAAGCAAGCTCACGGCCCGGGCTGGCGGCGCCACCATCTGGCTGAAGCGGGAGGATCAAAATGACTATGGGAGTCACAAAGCCCGCAACATTATCGGTCAGCTTCTTCTCGCCCGCCGCATGGGCTTCACCGAGATCGTCACCGACTGTGCAGCCGCAAAACACGGTAATTTTACCGCGGCAATGTGCGCACGCATGGGGCTGCGTTGCGTCGTTCTCATGGGTGCTGATGACGCCCAGTCTCAGGAGGAAGATGTGCTCGAAATGAAGATGCTTGGAGCTAAGGTTTTGACCGCACGAACCCCTTCAGGCATGGGCTCGTTGCGCGCTGCAATCACAGAGGCACTCCGCTATTCGGTTTGCAACTACGAGTCCACGTACTACCTCATGGGAGGACCGGTGGGCCCGAATCCTTTGCCAACCGTAACGCGCACGTTCCAGGCGCTCTTAGGCGAGGAGGTTGTGGTCCAGATGCACGAAGCGGCTGGTTGCCGGCCAGATGCTGTCGTCACCGCTGTTGGTAGTGGGAGTGGCGCGGTTGGAATTTTCAGGCCATTTCTTCAGGACCGGGATATTAGGTTGATTGGTGTGGAGGCTGCTGGGGCTGCTGCGCTCACAGAGGGAGAACTTGGCGTGCTTCAGGGGTCACGAACTTTGATGCTCCAGAATGAGAATGGGCAAATTCGTGACTCTCACTCTATTTCACCAGATCTCAATCTCTCGACTGTGGGGCCTGAAATGGCTCATTGGAAGGATTGTGGTCGTGTTGAAATCCAAACTGCTACTGATGCGGATGCCCTGGATGGGTTCAAAACAATGCAACACCACGAGGGGATTCTGGCTGGCCTGGATTCGAGTCACGCAGTACGAACCGTCCTTGATCTGGCAAAGGAGCTTGGACCTGGCAAGAATGTTGTTCTGTTGGTGACGGGCTGTGATGCTATTGGTCTCCGGGGGGTTGATGTTTGATGCACTACAGCATGAAGATCCTGATGAGGGAAGAATGAGGGGTTACACAACATTGGGAGTGGGAAGGAGTTAAAGGGGCGATTTTGCATCGTATGTTTTGTTTGATGATGCCTCAATTTTCAGTCACCTATGTGATTACGTTCGATCTTGGATACCCGAATGGTTTTGATGTTGATTTGAAGTTGGAGTTGGGCCTGGAGTTTTGATATTCCTCACTGAATTCACTCGTTGTATCATATTGATGGTTATTTTATGAATTTATGATTGATGTCTCCTGAATTTGATCCCAGAATTATTCTGAATTCTCTCAAATCCCTGAAGATACTCTTCAATGTGCACTCTGCAATGCAAGTCATGAAGTGTACTTTTGATCGACATCGTGAGGGGTAAACTCGTGAAATATCCCATAAATAGCTGTAAACTCCGATCCTTTGTCGGGTAGCAACAGGGATGATACGAGACTTGTCCAGGGTTCAATCAGATTCTTGATGCTGAAAACAAAGGTAAGCAACGGTGGTCCTTTTGAGCGTGAAGTGAAGACACAAACCTGTGTCTGCATTCTTGATACTTGAGACGTATGAGGTTCATTTCATAATTTCATTCTACTGTTGAACATGTCTAGACCGATCAAAAGTCATTTCAAGAGCCAGAATATGAGGCGCTAAGTGATGTGACTCGTCAGATCTGCTTTCCCCGCCTCCTTACACTACTTTGATTGGATCACCCAGCACTTTCTAAGATAGACGGAGAAAATTGAAGGTATTAACAGTGAGAAGAACTGAGAAATCATGTCTGATAGTTCCCCCATGATGCAATAACCCCAAGGCCGATTTTGTCTCGATTTTTTCTGATAATATAAAAATGGGTGGGAAGTACATCCGAGTCTTCATAGATGATGACAACTTGAATGTACACCTGCATGGGGTCGAAAAAAAAGCAGCCAATAATAACATTGAACATTTGAGTGACTCATGTAATGCTCCAGGGCTTCCAAACAAATGTTTGAAGTCTGTGTACACCTTTTCTTCAAATGTTGGGTATACTCATCAACACTGGCTCTGCTATTTCCATTATCTCAACCTGCACGGAAGACTAACATCGTCACTGCATTATTTTTCTTATTCTACAATATTTCCTACTCGGGGCCACAAAGCATCAGGCAGCTACACAGTTTCACAGAACCACAGAATGGCCTCGAACGCCCAATGTAGCCTTTATGTTTCCATGAAAAATGGCGAATCGGAGGCTTCGTACAAACACTGGGGTCTCTTTATCGACAGCCCCACAACGAACCAACAGATGGTTCTCCATGTTGAAGGCTTCTCCCAGAACTTTCGCTTTGACCGACAATTCGATGATCCTCGCAACGCAGACAGGTTCAAAGAGTTGATTCACTTGTGTGATGTGCCTGTATCCCACATTGCACCCATCGATCAAGCAGCAGAAGAAGCAGAAATCCACAACGAGTTTGTAGGTTACAACTGCCAGGACTATGTCCTTGAGCTTTTGGATGATCTGGAGGCCAGAAAGCTTATCAACGGAAACGCCGCTCAGTATAAAAAGCAGAAGGCGCTTGTGGCAAGCAAGCAAGAGGGATTTGATTAACCGTTTGGTCCTTCTAGAAAAAGATCTGGCAGATGGACCTGGTGGTCGATCATAGACCCAGAGAATTATCTTGATTAGGGCACCTGGGACTAGATACAGTGAGCCTGGGAGAGGAAGCAAGCACTCGTCATGGTGGACATTGTTGTGTATCAAAGTAAGATAGCGCTGCAGGGCCGGAAAAAAAGTCAAGTCGGCTTTTATAGTTCAGAAATCCACGGGCGTGACACATGTGATGCAAAAGAGTCAAAACTTTTATTGTCTATCTAGCGAAGTCATCAATCATTGGGCATGGTTCGTTCATGTACATAACGCTTGGCGTAGTCTATGTCCTCGAGGGTTATTAATCCTCATGTGTCACCGACATGTCCAAAACTTCC
The DNA here is from genome assembly GCA_039634405.1 of Penicillium herquei. Classification (NCBI taxonomy): domain Eukaryota; kingdom Fungi; phylum Ascomycota; class Eurotiomycetes; order Eurotiales; family Aspergillaceae; genus Penicillium; species Penicillium herquei. Next base: position 3,598,448 of record CP098390.1, read on the forward strand.
ACTCGTCCACGACCCCGGGTCTCATTGCCAACAAAGTCATTCAATCCCTTGAATGCACCGGGCTCAGCAAACCCAACCACCTCCCACTCATCTCCACCAACAACCTCTTGTGACTCTACTGACTCAATGTAACCCATGATTTTGTCTTTCACGGTTCCTGCAGCCTTGGGCGCTCCCTCAGCACCAGAGTCCCCAGCCTCAGCATCGGAATCATCTCCTCGCTTGGCAGACTTCTTTGAGCCCTTGCCCTTCTTGTTGGACTTTGATCCGCCCGAAGAAGCTTCCTTCTCTTTGCCAGCTCCTGCAACAGGCGCAGCTTTGACGGACTGCTTAAGGAGTGACACCGGACAAGTAACACGCAGACGCATGCGAGCGCGCATTACAGGAATGGGCTGCCAGGCAATAAGAGCCTTCATGGCGTCTAATGCCTGACTCTTTGCAGACCGGTTTGACGAAACACCTGTCCAAATCGGCTTCTTAGGCTGTTCATCGCCCGCGCCAGGTCCATCTCCAGTCTGCTGTTGTCCACTGGCTGAGCTCAGCTGGTCCAGCGCCTTAGAGATCATTCCTGATGTGTAAACGCGCTTGGTGGTGGGGTCCACGAGTCGACCGGATACGATATCCAAGACTTCCTTCTCCACGCGGTCAAGAATATCCTTGCGCTCTCGCTCGCCTACTTGCACTTCTCCTTTGCGCAAAATTTCTTGCAGAATCTCATCGCGAGGAGTGTCTGCGCCAAAGGACTTGGCAAGTTCGGCTGAGGGGGCAGTCTGAGCTTTGGATACGGAAAGGAAGACGGTTGGGACTTGGAGGACGTTATCGAGATCTTTTTCAGCGCCGGATCGATATTCGAGCAGTTTGTTCTTGTAGCAGGCTAACTCGAAACGCTTTTTGCCTGTTGAGAACCGGATGAGTTAGTTTCGCGCGACTCGCTGGGACTTCAAAGTTTATCTGGACACTGCACTCAAGCGCATACCTTTCTTTAGTCGAACAACAGACACATTTGTAAACTTGATCTGGTTGGAGGGTTGGTTGATCGGCATGGTGGGGTTGGCTGCACCAGGCAGACTTTTTAATAATGAGGGGAAGAGCAGTCAAAAACGATGATAAGTGAACGCAATACAACCAATATATAGCGCAAATCTATGACGAGTCAAGAGTAGATGAATTATGCATGGATATCGATTCCCTTGCAGCAAACTTGAAGATCTGCTCGCTGAGTCAGCACATTCCCATTCTTGGACCGGAACTCGTGACCCCCGCATGACTCGAGCTGACTCAGAAGGGGATTCGGTTGTTGATTGGCTCCTTCTTATCACGGTCATGCCCAATCCGGCGTCATCAGTTCCCCCAGGGTTCTCCCCAACCCTGGAACCTCCTCTTCTCCTCACTACCACCCTAAGTTCCCCTGCTATCGTTACACCAAGCAATCACTTTATTATTATCTGACTGGATACCGTTGGTCAATGTATGTCTTTTCTTCCTTCTATTTCATTTAATTCCTGTTTCGAGTAGGATATCGTGTGAGCTGTTTACTGATAAGCTGCCGTCTAGACCCTCTCGGTACCCGCTGTCTACCACAAGCTATCATTACCATCATTCTTATCCCATCTCAGTTGAAAACCATTCAAAATGAGACTTCTGCCTGCCACTTTGCTGGTGGGAGCTGCATCGGCGGCCGCTCCGCCCATGCAGCAGGTCATGGGTGGTCACTATGAAGCGCTCGAGGCTTTGGCCCAGGAGCACGCAGACACCCTCTCCAAGCCCCTTCAGAAGCTCCAGGAGGAGTTCAAGACCCTTTCTGACGAAGCTCGTGGAATGTGGGAAGATGTCTCAAATCTTTTCCCCAACATGGACCACTTCCCCATGCTGTCGCTACCCAAGAAGCACACCCGCCGCCCTGACTCCCATTGGGACTCTGTTGTTCGTGGAGCTGATGTCCAGAGCGTCTGGGTTGAGGGCACTGATGGCACTAAGCACCGTGAGATTGATGGAAAGCTCGAGGCTTACGATCTCCGTGTCAAGAAGGTGGATCCTAGCGCTCTTGGCGTCGATCCCGGCGTTAAGCAATACAGTGGTTACCTCGATGACAACGAGAACGATAAGCATCTGTTCTACTGTAAGTTCAATCCAAGCAAATTCGGACTCCTTGAATCATTTTCCTTGGCTTACACATATTTCACACAGGGTTCTTCGAGTCTCGTAACGACCCCGAGAACGACCCCGTTGTTCTTTGGCTTAACGGCGGTCCCGGCTGCTCATCCATGACTGGTCTTTTCATGGAGCTTGGACCCAGCTCTATCAACAAGAAGATTAAGACTGTTTACAACGATTTTGCTTGGAACTCCAACGCCTCCGTGATCTTCTTGGATCAGCCTGTCAACGTTGGTTACTCCTACAGTGGCTCCGCTGTCAGCGACACCGTTGCTGCTGGAAAGGATGTCTACGCCTTGCTGTCTTTGTTCTTCCGTGAATTTCCCGAGTATGCTAAGCAGGATTTCCACATTGCTGGCGAGTCCTACGCCGGTCACTACATCCCTGCCTTCGCGTCGGAGATTCTCTCCCACAAGAACCGCAACATCAACCTCAAGTCTGTGCTGATTGGTAACGGTCTGACCGACGGCCTGACTCAATACGAGTACTACCGCCCCATGGCTTGCGGTGACGGTGGTTACCCAGCTGTTCTGGACGAGAGCTCCTGCCGCTCCATGGACAACGCTTTGCCTCGCTGTCTGTCCATGATTGAGTCTTGCTACAACAGCGAGAGTGCCTGGATCTGTGTCCCAGCCTCTATCTACTGCAACAACGCTCTCCTTGCCCCTTACCAGCAAACCGGCCAGAACGTCTATGATGTCCGTGGCAAGTGTGAGGATTCCTCCAACCTTTGCTACTCCGGTATGGGTTACGTGTCTGAGTACCTCAACCAAGAGAGTGTACGTGAAGCCCTTGGTGCCGAGGTCGATGGCTTCGAGAGCTGCAACTTTGACATCAACCGCAACTTCCTGTTCCACGGCGACTGGATGAAGCCCTTCCACCGCCTTGTCCCTGGTCTTCTTGAGCAGATCCCCGTCCTCATCTACGCTGGTGATGCTGATTTCATCTGCAACTGGCTCGGCAACAAGGCCTGGACTGAGGCTCTCGAGTGGCCCGGTCAGGAGGAGTACGCCCCTCTTGAGATGAGCGACCTTCTCATCGAAGAGCAGGAGCACAAGGGCAAGAAGATCGGTGAATACAAGTCCCACGGCAACTTCACCTTCGTCCGCATCTTCGGCGGTGGCCACATGGTTCCCATGGACCAGCCTGAATCCAGCTTGGAGTTCTTCAACCGCTGGTTGGCTGACAAGAGCTTCTAAGAATCTGCAATTTGTCTTTCCCGCTCACTATCATTACTGTTTTGAATTTGCTTTCGCGTCCATTCTGACTCTTGATATATCTGATTTGGACGACATGCATGTTTCACTACGCAAAGTTTCGTGAGGATTTAGATTCGATCTGGTTTGGCCTTGCTCTAGTAACGTGGCTCAAGACGTTGGGAAGTAAATAGGTTTCAAGATTTGTCAATAAATGCTCTTAACATCTATATACCTCCATTACTAGTAGGGTAAGTCAACAAAATAAATAAAAATGTAAGCAACAGGAATCCAGTATTTGCCAAACTATCAGGGTAAGGCGCTACCGGAGACAAGAACTAGGTAGCCAACTGGTACGTATAAACTGGGTCCCTGGAGTCAACGTTGGTAGGGCTGAGAACTAATTAACATTTGAATCGATATCCTCACAGAACTCCAACAGAATCTAGAATACGCCACCAAGTTCAGCTTTGAGGGAGAAGTTCGTAAAAAGTAATTTTCACGACGTTATAGTGCATATTAAGAGGCACACGAGTTTACAGCTTTAAAGGGAGAACACAAGCAAGACACCGAGGTAAGGACCTAGGGAGCTTGGGGGTGTGAACCACAAGTACACATTTGCAGGGAAGATAAACCAGGCAGGGCTTATTCCAGCCATATACGGATCATAAATAAGCAATCAATCGGTCATTTCATATTGGTATGATTCATTTTCAATTTTTATGACTGGCAACACACCCAGCCAGCGGGGAAAAAAGATCCCAGATGCCCATAGAAACACACCAGTAAATAAGGAATCCCTCCAAAATAAAGCCCCCGGAAAAAAGACAAGACAAATAGTTTAGCCCTTCTTCTTGGAGACACCGACGGTGCGGCCACGGCGACCAGTGGTCTTGGTGTGCTGACCACGGACACGGAGACCCCAGTAGTGACGGAGACCACGGTGGGAGCGGATCTTCTTGAGGCGCTCAAGGTCCTCACGAAGCTTGCTGTCCAGACCGTTGGAAACAACCTGGTGGTCCTTGCCGTCAACGATGTCGCGCTGTCTGTTCAGGAACCAAGAGGGGATCTTGTACTGGGTGGGGGTCTGAAGGATGGTGACGATACGCTCCAGCTCTTCGGTGGTGAGCTCACCAGCACTGTGTAAGGAAATCCGTCAGCACTTCTGCTTGCCTAGTAATGGAATGAACAAATTCCATAGAGCCCTGCAATGTCTTCTTCTCCAGTCGAATCGGTTTATCTGGTTGGCGAATGTTTCGATTTAATCGCACACAAAAATTCCAATTTTTCTGAAGGGTCGTAATTGAAATTTGATATTTTCGAAAATGTTTGTCGTTCCTTTCCTTTGATTCTCCATTTCCGTTCAAGACTCCAAATCCAAGACATTGCAGGGTTCACAGGTCGATGTTGTGAATGTAGCGAGAAAAAAACGTACCGCTTGCTGAGATCGACATCGGCCTTCTTGCAGACCAAGTTGGAGTAACGACGACCAACACCCTTGATCTGGGTCAGGGCGTACATGATCTTCTGCTTGCCGTCGACATTGGTGTTGAGCAGACGCAGAATGTACTGGAAGTTCGTCTTCTCGCCGGACACGAGCGCTGTATAATGAAGAATGACATGTTAGCCAGGTCGTTCCCTCAATTTGAGATTTTGTCGTGCTATCCGCGAAATTGCAGTAACGGGAGTTTGCGGTGTGTTCTGAATATCATGGAGAGTCGATGTCTGCGTGGGAGAGAGAACGTACACATGATGGGCGGATGGGCGCGAGGACTCGCGATTGATTGTCGACAGAGGGATGGAGAGGAGGAAGTCTCGAATGACTTTGCTGTCCGTTGTGGGATCGGGTAATTGGGACGCTAACCGTATTTGGTAATGATTGTGTGAGGGCTTCTCGCTTGCCCAACGCTAAGCCCAATTAGGTCATATTGGAATCAGGTGATTGGAATCCAGTGATAAAGGTCACATGATAATGTTTGTATTGTAATATTGTAAACGTCACCAAATTTGGCACATAGAGATTACTGGTAATAAACGCTGTATCAATCGGCCTCATCTGAAGATTAATCAGTGCAGCTATCTAGCAACTATCTATAGAGTCCTGATACCTATTGGATAATGACCTTGAGCCAGCAAAAGCTCAACCCTGGATCCTGTTGAGCGTTCTCTTTGACCTCTTTCGATTTGGTGTATTGAATCTCAGCCCCGGTTCTTTCATCGCGATGTCGTGATGGGCCCTACACTTTGTTTTCGTGCCGGGGTCTCCCCCAGTTATGATCAGGGCTTGTCCCCCTGTGAAGAGCGTTTCTTTCAATTGTCGGTACTGTGATATCTCGGAAAATTGCATACCACCTTCAGTCGGACAAATTCATCGATATATTTGCCGCAGACATCATTTGAGGAGTTCAAGTTGACGTTTCGTGTCTTCCTTTCTTTGACATGCGTAGTTTCAACTCTCTCGTCGAGGCACGTTAACAATTTCTCCTCAAATACATGTCCTTTGTCTGTTCAGGGCAATTGAACCAAAGAAATTCCTCAATGAGAAAGAACTTCTACCAGATTTCAATTAAAGGCAGCCGAATAGATTCCTGCCATATAATGTCTGTTCCTTTATGCTGCTTTGAAAGGCTACAAATTTAGAAGCATTAGTCTTCCTCAAATGGCTCCACTGGGCTTTTCAAGGGATTGAATCCCTTTCAATCGTCGATATCACATGTGTTTCCTTTTTGTCTTTCAAGATGGGGATTCGACCGGATGGTCTACGAGAAAGAAGTTTGGCGGAGCGACATAAAGGACCTCGAATATCCCGACTTTCTCTCTTTTCGACTGACTACAGATCATTCTTCAGCTTTATCATTTTAAATTTAGCCTCAGTCACTTGAGAGACCAAGAAATTGGTTAGGCTTATTGACAGCGCCATCATTATTTCGTTCATCTTGAAAATCTCCATCGTTTCTACTTCTCCTGTCTACGAAAAATGTTGGATGCTGACGAACTCAAGGAAGCTCTGAGAAACTTCCCCAAGAATGAAGAGGCTCTTAATCTTCCTGAAGATCCAATAGCGTGTTTTGACTTGACCGCGCTTCCAGACCCTCCACCCAGTTTCACTTTTCTCGGTAGACGTTATGAAGATATCTGGAATGAGAGAAATTTCAAGGCAGCACCCACGAAGTTGTTGGGCAGGCTCCATTTCTGGGGAATCTATTTCACAGATCGATTCACGCCCACTAAGAATATCATATTGATTTCTCTGTGGAAGCTGATGTACAATATGCCAGCAAGAAATCGCCCTCGAACTGTGAAAGAGCTTTACAGTCTTGATCGCGACACTGGGCCCCGGCTACTGGGGTTCGAGCATCATGATCCAGAAGTCGGACCGATCAGCCGATTCCATCCTAATCGACCTAATCCTGAACAGGAACCAGCACTTGGGTACATCCGGCCAAGAGGCGTGCGATCTTCTGTCACAGATATCGAGGTGGAGAGATATCTTTTGCGCGTTAATAGAGCTAGCCTCCCACCTGTTCAACCTAGTCAGCCTAGTCAACCTACTCAACCTACTCAACCCAGCCAATCTAGGCGATCTCAGAAAACAAGAAGAGAACGTCATGTATCGCCGGATGTTGATGCAGAATTTGAGCCAGACCCAGAATTTCAGCCAGAAGTTGCCTTCCAGGAGGCATTCGCACCCCCGCCTCCTCCTATGAAAGGGCCACCTGTTCATACCCCGCGAGGGTTATCACCCGTTATACCTTCACAACCCCTGCCAGATTACCAGCTGGTGGTAGAGGAATTGGAGAAGCTTATTTACAAACACACCTATTATCACCTTGAGAGGGCTCCTTCGGCTCCAAAAAGGACCCCGGGGACACAAAGAATAGCTTCATCTATTCACGACCTGGAAAATGTTGAAATTGGAACGTACTCGGCCTATTCGCATCTCAGGCTCAATCCCGGGACGCTCAACCTTGACAATCAATCCACTCACCTTTATCCATATCGCGGTAGAGGCCCAGTTTGGTCTTCCAATTCTTGCTCGATAGATTGCGTTATAGTATTGGGCATGCTATTAGACGTCGGGTGTACAAACATAGATCGCGAAAGTTGGCGATGGAAGCACATTACAGATCTTGAAAAAGCATTTATCGAGATCACAAATGTTAACTGGGATGCTCTTACCCCGGGTCAAAGCATACAGATGAGAGACCTGTTCCGCAAAAAGCTGTGTTACGAACTGCCCATGATGGACATGGTATCGCCTCAACCAGCTTGGGCGATCTGGTCGGAGTGTACGAAAAATATGGAACAATTCTACTTTCACTTTTCCGACGTGTACCAATCATGTCCTTGTTCAAACCAGCAATTTGTGGAAGGAAATAAGGTTGCAAACTGCATATTGCCGAGAATTGATTTTACTGACGCCGACGGCGTATGGTTATCAGACTTGGTTGAACGGGTGGTTTATAATAAGCGCCCCTGTCCGTGCATTCACTGTGGTGCGGATACCGATGTCTGGGAAACAAGAGTTGAGCAACTCCCTCCTCGAATGGTGGTATCAAACTACCTAGGCCACCGAATCCGAGTCTTCAACCACACGGAAGACCTTCGGTTTCGCTATATTGACGAATTTGGCATCGAGAAAGTGGCAGCTTATCGTTGGCTCGGGGGCATCTACCACAAGGACAATCATGTTCGAGTCTACTGGAGTGACCAAGAGCGAGGTGATCAATTACGCACGAGTATCCGCATGTACGACGATGAGGTCAATGGAGGTGCCATTTTTGGGGGAATCCCACCGGCCCACCCAAATGATAGAGTGCCTTATGATTGGACTAATATTGGCTTTTTGATTGGGGTTTATGAGCGCATTATCAATCCTTCTGTTGACATGCTGAGCAATGCTTCTGAATCCCTTCAGAGAATGGAGATGGCAATCGACTCAGGAAAGGCTATCATTGATAAGCACCATCCCTGGGTGCAAGAATTCAACCTTAATGACCCTCAAAATCCGGTTACAGAGCGGCTTAATCAACCTGATGAGTCGCGTGTTATTCCCGTCGCCGCCGAATACTTCCGCGAGGTTAAGCTCAAGGATCTACCTCCTTCTGTGATTCGGGATAGCAATAACCTCCAATTCGATGATCTGGAACAGTTGTTAGCTGCTTGGCCACCTGAGGACCAGTCTATGGAGGAGGCACCTCCTCAGTACGATAACCTGTTTGATTCAATGCTGAATACACCCGCCCGACTTGAAAACTTTCCGGAACTGTGGCCGAATGGCGTGCCTCACGAAAATGGTGCTCTGGGTTTCCCAAATTTGCCGCGCTCCAACTCATCAAAGGGTAGTAAGTCTAGTCGACCGAGAACCCCGATGATGGATTACATCCAATGGCCTTCTTCATCTTCAAGTAACGGATCTCGTCGGCGAACTCAATGGGGCAAGGCTACTGCAGGCATGCGTGCCATTCGCAAGGCACCTCGTCCTGAGTGGCGACCATTGTCAGCAAGTAGAGAAAGGCGCTCGCCGCGTGAAGAACGAAAAAAGGTCACACGACAAGAGAGAGCTTCCAATACACCTGAAAGAGTTCCCAAGCAGGAACTCGCTGAGCAAGACGTTAAGCCCAAGATAAAGACTGAGAAAGGAAGTCAAACGGTAGCTGGAGGGTCATCAAAAGACAAACGGACATCCACAGATAAGCAAACGTCCAAAGACAAAGCATCATCCGAGGAGAAGGTGACATTTAAAGTCCCATCTTTACCCCAGAGCAGATCAAAGATCTCCAAAAATTCGCGTGGGACTATTCCGGCCAAGGCAGCAGACAGTTCCTCTTCAAACTCAAGAAAGGAGCAAAATATTGGTGAGACTTCAACCACCGAACGATCCAGACGTAAAGCTAAGACGACATCGAATCCCAAGGGTATTCACGCAGGTGCTATAACAAGACACATCATCGACAGAGCTGAGCTTCGTAAGATCCCGTACGAGCAGCTTACGAGTTTCGAACGTGCAAGGCTACGAAGCTCTCCAAGGGACATCATCATGCCTGATGCGCCGCCACTCAAAGAAGGGGCCGAAGTGACTGCACGACCCCCGGCAAAAACCCTCTCGTATGAACAGGTGGCCAAGTTGTTTAAAGAAATGAAGAATAAAACAAAGGTGGAAAATGCGATTGCCTCCGACAGCGGAGGTAGCTATTATTCGGAATTTAGCGATGAAAGTGAAGAAAGTGATTACAGTGTTAATTTGGGAGGCGACAAAAAAGGGTTGAAAGACAGCAAAACTGACAAGCAAAAGCAAAAGAAAAAGAAAAAGGAAAAAGAAAAGAAAAAGGAAAAAGAAAAGCCAAAACCAGCGCCGCTCAATGCAAAGCCTTCCGGTAAAGAAGAAGTGAAACCGAAGACAGAGCGAAGGTTCGACAAAGCTACTGGAAAGGTCCGGGAAATCGTCATAGAAGAAGAACCAATATGTGAGTCAATCCTGAGCTCTAGGAATTCAAAATAATACTAATACAACACAGCGTTGCCTGAAGTGAATGTAAGGCCCGGTCAAACCCGGAATGGAGTGACTCCATTGCCTCGTCGTGTAGTGCCTGGTCTATTTGCTCCGAAACCAATACTTCGAGACCCTTCCAAGAAGCCGGATACTACTAAGACAGCACGGTTTGCGCCGGTTTTGGAGCAAGGTCCATCCGGCTCTTTGCTGAAGCCGATACAAAATCCATCCAACCCTTTCTTGAAACCAATCCAAGACCCATCTAAGCCTCCCCTGAAACCAACACAGGATTCATCCAACCCTTTCTTGAAGCCGATCCCAGATCCATCCGAGTCTAACCCTTTCCTGAAAACGACATAAGGTTGACTGAGAAGTTGCTCGTTAATTGGGAGATTTCTTTTTTCTTTTCTCTTTTTCAATTGATTTTCTTCTCCTATTTTGTCATCTTTGAATATGTTTTTGAATTGATTGTTTTAGATTGTTTTACAGTGACTTTGATGTTTTGTTCACTAGACCATGAAATGCAGTTTTATGTTCCACCAAGCCTGTTAGTGCTTCAAGGTTGAACATTCAAATGTTACTAGTAGCGACATAATCTCAAGTTCCTCGGTTATGCAACGTATGAATAATAGAAATTGCAAGTTGCAAGTTGCCATAAGTAAAACAAGGGCAATACTAGTTTATGGGGCCGTGTGCCAATCATAAGTAGGGCATTAACCATCCCGTGGTATAACGGGGACATGCGAAGTGGAGTCCGTGCGACTATCCCCGCATCTCCCATATACCCCGGACTCTCCTTTCTTCATCTCGCTTCTCTCTTCTCTCTTCTCCATCTTTCAATATTGGATCTTTCAAAATGTTGGACTTGTTCCTTCAAGTTACTAGTACTTCTCAAGTACTGAATACCTGAACTCAACTAATCAACATCAAACATGAATACTCAAGTGCTACTATATTAACACAGGGACTAAACAATGCCCTACAAGCCTGCTTGATAACTTCAAGTCGAAGAGAAAAGGTATCTTTCGCTCATGATCTATGATCTATTTACAAATTTGCACTTGGCAACAAGCCTCCAGCCAGATCTATCAACTATCAAACAACAGATGAGGGGAATTAAACAAAGCAGACGCATGCCAGAAAGACAATAACCAAATCAAAGAGACACTCTAAAGGCGAGCACGAGGCTCGCTCTTCTTCTTGTTTGGCCCAGTGGCCACATCACTCTTCTTGGGAGCTGAAACATAGCCACCCATCACATTATCAGTGTTGGTGATGACTCCCTTCTCATCACGCTGAATTCCCAGCTCAACTAACTTGGCAAACACCTTGGAAAAATGATCAAAGAAAAGTTCTTTGTCCTTGGCATACTTCTGCACCCAAGGCAAAAACGCAGGATCAGTCTTGAGCGCCATATCAGTGGGCAGCATCATCAGGGGCTCCTCATCCTCCTCCGCATCAGGGTCCTCATACACAAACTGGGTCATTCCAGTTGAGAGGGTTCGTGGCTTCCAGTCCAGCTGCAAAAGCAACTTGAAAAAGGAGTTTGAGAATCGGGTTGGGTTGGTTACCCATGGCCCATCAAATCCACTACGGTCTCCATGACACCGACCAAGGTTGTGACCTCCAGCCAGCGCGACAATCTCCTGGTCGTTGAAACCCATGCGATTGAAGATGAACCGCAGATGCTCAGCGCCTAGTGCTCCATCTGGCAATCTGCCCCGTGGAGGCACCTTGGAGTCATCTACCAGATCTGTTCGGCCCCCTTGCCAAGGAATCTCAGGTCCACCCAGCTCCTTGATCGCTACTACACCAGCCAATGTCCACAGATCTGAGTATGTAATCCAGGGATGCTTCTGCTTCACGGGTTCGAGGAATGCGCGACCGTGCTGCAGGCCTGCATTGGCTGGGTCGCCACCTTCTGCTTCATATCGCATACCAGCGCCATTGGAGCCGCCAGTGTCGGATTTGAGGTCATAGGTACCGGACGAGTGCCTGTTAATCAAATTGTGGTTAGCTATTGATTCTCTTCAAAACATGTTGCGGTCGCGCCGGACGAGTTCTGGATTCTGCCGTGCGGGTCTAGGCCGACCAGTTCTTCTCCCCGCAAAACTTTTCGAATAAGGAGAAAAGAAGAAACCACATACCATGCCAGTCGAACAAACACAGGACCTGCGCTTCCATCATCATAGCCAGGCTTCTGAAGCTGTGCGACGATGTCCTTACGGACCGCCTCATAATCATGGGGAGCGCTCATTCTCTCGGCCGATAAGGTGACGTCGGTAGAATTTTGGGTTCACAAGAGTCTTATCAAGAATGAATGATGTGCAGACTTTTGACGATTTATAGGTCTGATCAATCGAAATCGCCTTTCAAAAGATCATACAAGATACAGGACACAGAACGCAAAGAAGAAAGATTGAAGAAGAAAAGGACCTGGAGTAAACCACATGAAGGGGAAAGGATGTGGATCCATCGGTTCCAATCAGCACACGGTACAGATGCCGAGGTCCTTCGGTCTACAGGGCACGATTCTGTTATCAACATGAATCTTGTTATGCACATGGGTTTCGCACTTTGGTACGCCGAATGATCATAGTCGGATCGAATCGGACGGTTGATATCGGCCCAGTAGCGTCACCACGGTCCCTAATTACGCATCGCCACTGTGAGACTAACATTGAACTCGTGTTCTGCTCGGGCCAACTGGTTCAAACGTTTTCAAATGCCGTCGGGAGCATTCAATCTACCTCGGAACTTGAATGCCGACTCTATGTTCCCGTGCTTCAATCTATCCCGAGACATACAGAACTAGCTGGGTCAGAATGGGTGGCGTTTGTCGAAGAAGATGCCAAAATTTTAGCTGGATTGACTTATCGCTACATCCAGATGTCTAGCTGAACAGCAGAGCCTCTTCTCAAAGATAAAACATCAATTCCCCCTATTCATACATCATTAATATCGTACATCATCACTATCGTACATACATCATTCCTATAGTACATGCGGCCCTCGCTCGACATCCTCTCCGTATCACTCACTTTTCAGCGAGCTCTACTCGGAGTTTGTCTCACTTGGGCTATACGCACTGGCCTCATCAGAAGAGGATGAGCTCGACTCGATTTGGTCCTCACTTGCCTCACTTGGCACTTCACTCAAGCTCGAAGAACTCTCACTTGGATTCCGAGAAACCAAATCGGCCGCGCCCTCACCCTGTTTCTGAGAGACCAGGCTCAAATGACGGCATGTCACTGAGTAGAGGCGCTCTCTCACCTCTACCAGCTCGCCAGTCATCATCTCCCCCTCTCTCACCAGATCATCGATCCTTCCCCTCATCTGCCTGATCTGGCCCAGGCGTCTCCGATGCATGGCGGTGATATCCGCCAAATTCCCCACCAGTGAGCCATACTGGCGTTCAAGCTTCCCGGCTCGGCTCTCCAGGCGCTTCCGGAGCTTTCTGTCCTTGCCCTTGACCCATTTGATGACCTTGTCGAGGGACTTTACCTGATCGCGACTCAGGGTGCCGTCACGGAAGTGACGACAGACGGTCGCGATCGAGGCTTTGATGTCGTCGGCGATGGAGGTCACCAGCTGAGCCTGGGCTTCGGGGGACAGGTTCTCAATCCCAGCGAGTTGTGTTGCGATAGCGGTAGGAGCTGGGTCAACGCTGGGCTCGACAACGGACTGCATATCAGGCTGAGTAATAGTCGAATCACGGTGCTGACTGACATGTGGGAGAACAGGCGGAGGACTGGTCTGTGCATCATTTTGCTCATTGAACGGAATGCCGTAGTGCTGGGCACAGCCTAAAAAGCCGCGCCGGAAACCGACTCGAAAGCCGTATCGCGCACCGTGTCGAAAAAGGTCCTGATCAGCAAGCTGGGGATTGTTGTTCATTCCACTTTGGGGATTGTTCTGAACAGTTTGCGGAGCACTTGGCTGAACATCTTTCACATGGAAAGTGTGCTGGAACCCAGCCGGAATTCTTGTCTTTGACCTGGTAGAACGTCCACTAACGGCAGACTCAGCGGCAACAGAAGGTCTAACAGGCACAGCAGGGCCAACTGAAGCAGAAGGCCTAAGAGGATCAACGGACTCAGTGGGAACATAGGGCCCAGGAAACGCAGAGGCATCATCAGGCACAAAAGACAAGATGGGTTGTGTAAGCACTATCGCATCGGTATCGAGATTATGTGGCTGAGAGACCACAGAGGACTGGGAGGATATGAAAGGTGAGACAGACTCATCAATCTCGATCTCAACATTAGGATTGATAATTCGCTGAGACACGATGATAGCGTCGGTGTGGTACGCTGTGTGATCCTGAGCAGGGTGTAAGGAGGTATGCGGGCTGGAGCTTGCTGAGAGCTGGTTGTACTCGGGGATCTCGCTCAAAACATTATCATCATCACTCTCGATCTTAATAACAGGATCATCAAGAATCTCCTGAGGCTCCATGATAGCTTCAATATCTTGCGATGTTTGATTCTGAGCAAGGTACAAGGCGTTCTGCGGGGTTAGGTTGTGAGAGTTGAGTGTTTGGAGATACTTCAAATCACAGGAGGTGTTGCTGTTCTTTGACGCGTCTCTTTTATGTGTGGGTTTTTGTGAAGAACAGTCACGTTTGGTGGATGGTAAGTAACGCGTGATATTCGCGGTCGGGGTTAAGAAGCAACGCGTCAAGAAGAAATCTGATAGATCGGGGAAAGTGTTCAACTCCAGGAAGTTGTTTTGAGTGAAGACGTCAAGGATGAATCTGAGATCACAGAGAAGACTCAAGAAGTTGTTTTGAATGAAGATGTCAAGAGGAAATCTGATGGATCAGGAAAAGGTTCAACTCCAGGAAGATGTCTTGAGTGAAGAAGTTGATGTGTGTTGGGCAGTTTGTACATCAACTGCCTGGAGCTCGCTTAATCCTAAGCGAAATGCTTCGTCTCAAGTATCTCGCCCTTAGTCTTTGGTGTGATTCTGAGTCACGGAATAACTACCGCACAAGCCTCAGAGGATATCGAAGTCCTAGAGAAAGAATACCAGCAAAGCCAAACCAATTCCGAACACTTAGGAACTTCAACTGCATTGATGTCTCGGATATTTCAGATACTTCACACCGTATAGACTTTAAAGGGCGGCCACGATTGCATCTCCAACCTCCTGAGTGCCTGCCTTCCCTCTCAGATCAGGCGTCCGTATCCCGGAATCTAATACATTTCGTACAGCATCCTCCAATCGCTGTGCCTCAGCTTCCATATTCAAAGAATAGCGGAACATCAAAGCCACACATAAGATCATGGCCACTGGGTTGGCAATGTTTCGCCCAGCAATGCTAGTCATTTTAAGTTAGCAATTATCTTTCAAGCTTCTCGAGCTCGCCATATTTCACTTACTCAGGTGCAGATCCATGAGTAGGCTCATATAGCCCATATGGACGTGTCTCCAGCGTCTGGTCTCCTGGTAGCCCATTCAGGCTGGCACTAGGCAGAACTCCCAAAGTTCCCACAATAGAGCCTGCCTGGTCAGATAGCATATCGCCGAATGTGTTATCTGCAAGAATAACTCCATTCAGAGCACGTGGGTTCGTTGCCATGATCAATGAGGCTGAATCTGCTAACTGGTGCACCAGCTTCACCTGTGGGTATTCCGTCGTCATGGTCTTCTCGACAACTCGTCTCCAGAGTCGAGAAGAAGCGAGCACATTTGCTTTATCCAGAGAGATTACTGGCCATGGGGGATTATGGCGCAGGGCAATCTCCGCAGATAGACGAGTCACCCGTTGGATCTCAGCCTCACTGTAACCCCATTCGTCCATGGCTGTCTTCTTCATCAGCTCGACATGGCCAGCAAATTGTATATCTACTTCAGGGGTTGATTCACATACCGTAAGTAGGATCCTCCACCTTTCGCCCAAAATAAGCCCCACCGCAATTCTCCCGTACAACTACAAAGTCTACCCCCTCTATGATCTCCTCTCTGAAGGGACTGAACTCTTTGGCAATGGAAGAGCTCGGAGAATCAGCCGAGCAAGGCCGAAGATTGGCGTAGATATCCATTGCTTTACGCAACTGTAGAAGCCCACCTTCAGGCCCATCGAGCCCTCGTCGTGCATTATCCCATTTAGGACCACCAACTGCTGCGAAAAGTACGGCGTCTGAGTCGAGGGCTGCTTGCTTTACTTCTTCTGTCACTGATTTCCCGGTGGCATCAATACTGCAGCCACCAATCAGTTCCTGGCGAAGCTCAAACTTGCGCTGTGGTGTTTCGAAGGCCTTGAGCACCTTGATGGCTTCGGCCATCACTTCGGGACCGATACCATCACCAGGTAAGACAAGGATTTTGTGGGCTTGAGCCATCTTTACTTTAGATAATAGGCAGCTGTTATGAAGAATATGGTAACTTGAAATTGATGGCTTCCCACTAGCTGGTGCTGTGCTTTTATACCTCTGGAACGACGTCGGTCTTTCGTCCGATGAATGCGGGGTTAATCGCTCTCGGGAGAGCCCCGAGATATTATATGTATCCGATATGCGAGAATCTGGGGAAATGAAAATCGATCCTCTTGTATAAATTATCTGCATCTGCTTTGCAAGGCCATGTTGGGTTATGATCATGATAGATGTGAATAGTTAATATGATCAGACTCATTTTTGTATAGATCAATGAAACCACGAAAAGATCAGACAAAATACCAATATTGAGATTTCAAAGAAAATCAATGTAGCCTGACAAATTTCAAATATACTAAATATCATTTACCATTCAGGAGAGTCTTGAGAGACCCAGTGCGACAATCCATCTATACAACCCCAGATTCATACATGCCATGTAGTCCATGGGTGGATCCGCTGATCCCTCAGGCATCAACTTTTATACTATTAACACCTGATAATTCAGGCGGCTATAGGGCTCCAATCTTGCATGTGATCTTTATCGCTCACTAATCACCCCTCGTGTTTGCACTGTTTGTTACTAATTATTTTCCCCGCGGAGGTCTCGGTGGTAACCAAGCAGAAAAAAAAAGTTCGATAAGACTACATTACGCTTGATTCACCATGTCGCGGATTGAAGAGCTCCCTGATGACTTTGATGAGTCCATCAATCTCAACGATGTCCCTCCTGCGATCGCGCAAGACCAACCACAAGCCACCTCCGCATCAAATGAACCCTCTGTGCCAAAGATGCCTCCTACGGTACCGGAGGCCGAGGTAGAGAGTATGGAAGAGACTCTGGCTCAGATGGACAAGATCCCACTGTTCATGACTAATCTTGACAATGCTGGTGATGAGAGTATGTCTGCTTCTTTCGTCTTGTTGAAGATATCCCTTGACTAACGCACTCCTTCCTATATAGACGGCGAGAACATGCTTCTGGATGCGCTTACGGCTCTTCAAAATGAGGGTACTCGGGCTGATGTTGTGTCAGGTTTCAAGGAGACGGGTAACGAGGGTGTTCAAGAGAAACGGTGGATCGATGCCAAGGAAAGCTACACGAAGGGTATTGCTGTCCTCTATGCAAAGGAGGATAAATGGGAAAAGCCTGAGGATCCTGAGGTGGAAAAGAATACTCTTCGTCGAATGGAAGAGCTGATACATATCAACCGCGCACTGTGTAACCTTGAGCTAGGTATGCCTAAGATCGACCCTCATAATTTTGACCTCCAACTAACTGTTCTTCAGGAAACTACCGTTCTTGCGTCCTCGACTGTGCCACTACTATTAAAGTGAACCCCAAAAATGTCAAAGCTTACTATCGCTCTACAATGGCCTTGTTGAAACTTGGCAAGGTTGCCGAAGCTGAAGATTCTGCCGCCAAAGGATTGGAAGTTGACCCCGAAAACAAGGCTCTTCAAACAGCCGCCAAAAAAGTCGCTGAACGCAAGGCCTCTATCGAGCGTGTCGCCGCCAGAAAGAAGGCTGAGGCTGATTTGATTCGCAAAAAGAACCTGGTTCTTAGCACCGCTCTGCGTGCTCGTGAGATCAGAACCCGCAAGACCGACCAACCACCAGAGATGGAGGATGCTAAGATCAGGCTGGTCCCTGATCCTCTTTCTCCAGAAAGCTCTGTCGAGTTCCCCGCTGTCTTCCTTTACCCCATGGACGCCCAGTCCGACTTTATCAAGTCATTCTCAGAACTGCACACCATCACGGATCATTTGGAGTATATGTTCCCTCTGCCTTGGGATATTAAAAAGGAATATACTATTGCCGGCGTTGAGTGCTTCATGCAGACTGTCACTGGTGGCCTGATCAAGGCAGGCAAGAAGCTTCCTCTGCTGCAGATCCTTACTGGCGGCAAGGTCGAGGTTGTCGATGAAATGGTTCGCATTTTCATTGTCCCGACATCGAAGTCAGCTGCATTCATTGCGGAAATGAAGACTCGCAAGACCAACTGAGCTTAGGGATATACTTTGCTTGGAGAAATTATCCTTTCATGGCTCGATACGAGATGTCAGTGGTACACTAGCTCTGCCCCATACTATATCAGCTGTCAATGCTAGGTCAGATGAAGCCTTTACCGCTTTCAAAAATGCCCTTTCGACGCCAGTTCAAAGACTGGTGACTTGCATTACGTCACATTATTGAAGTTGGCTTTTGCATTTTAAAAAATCGATACCCTTATTCTTTGTGAGGAGAGAATTGAGTTTGTAAAGATCAAGCCAGCGGGGTTCGTTACTTCCAATAGTCAATATCACGCCCATATTCCTTGGATTTGAAGATCATTGAGATAGATACGATCAACTAGGATGGCCCCCGTATATCATGGGTTTAAATCAAATCCACTGCCTAGGCTAACCTTAAGTGGCAGTGATTTATGCACATGTGTATAAACAAGACCAGTTGATCTGTGCATGCACAGCCACAAATTTGAAATATCATATGATCTAGGCCAAATTTGACAGAACCTCTTATGAAATGCACATACCCTCAGCACTGTAGGGGCTCCAATGGTTGTGGCGGAACCCGAGATCCGACCGGTAGTTACCACGCACCCACCTTTTTCGGTCTTATTTTCCTCGAAAAGTCCAATGTCCTCAAATTCAAGACTGTTTCAAAGTAATCTATCTTTTTATCTTTCTGTTGACACTTTTGGCTATGATCATCATGTGCTTGAATCGTAAGATACCCCCTTCCCGGTTACCATGCAGCCCAAGTTAGGGCAACCCAAATCCAAAAGATCCTCACAGAATAAGTCAACCGATGTACTTTGGTACCATGGCCAAGAACTCTTCTTTTCCTTAATCGTAAATAGCCTTTTCCTGTTCCATTTTAAGTCTGAGTCTAGATATAAGCTGAAGCAGAGTTTCAGTAAGCCTGCCGTCACTAACCCTTGGCAATCCACCTCCACCTCTCATCCTTGTCTGTCTATACAACGCATTGACCTCACACGAATTGAACAGAAATGCTAGTAAGTACTGAGGTATTTGAAAAATATTTGCTTATTCTGCAGCAGTACCCAACAATCCCGCATACTGCCAAGGAACTTCAACTGGAATACTGAGAAACGCTTGGGCCAACCCCCTCTAGGAAGTTCCAAGCGGGTGAGTACTAGTTTCTCTCCTTAATATAAGGGAGGGCAAGGACTCGGACTTGGAACTTGAGTTCTGCTTCATGATTCTGCCATTCAGCCCTGGGGGTATTGCGACGTCTGCATAGACGAATGGCTGACGTCCACGGGTAGATTGCTATGCATTGATCTAATTCTAGGAACGGTCAATTCTCCTGTTGGTCAACTCATGCATTGGGGCTGGACTAGTGATTTTTCTTCCGAGAACTTGAAATATGAGCTCTGTAGCGGTGTGAGGAGTTTCTAAGGCATCAGGTCATCGTAATATAATGGAACTTACTAGTATTGCTGTCCGTGCACATGTGTGGACCTTGGAGCAGATATCTGGATGAAGGGGCTTCTTCGTAGTACGTACTACTCTGCCGTGTAAGGTGTGGTATCTGATATCACCCGGGCTTTAAACATTGAAATATCAATGTTACTCTTAGCGTGCACATAGATGTGTCTAGATACTCGCGGATATCAATTGATCCCAAAGCGCCATATTGTATACCTCTCACAGTAGGAACAGAATTAGCTAGATTGACTAGGACATAGCCTAGAGTACCGACGTGAGGTCTTGATATACCTGGTGTTGAAACTAGAGTACTTGTTGCTTTTCGCATCTCATCAAGTGTAACGAAAATAGGATAACGTAAATTCAACGCCAATGCAGCTTGCAATAAATAACAACATGAAAATTTGGAGGGAACCCCATCCCTCCATAACTCCAACAAAAGAGACTCGTCATCGTGGGCAAACGCAAAACAGAAAAAACGCTCAGTACTGAAAATAATAAGGAAATCCCGCTGAATCCATCTCCTCTCCAAACGACTCTTGATTGGGGTGTTGTTGACCCGGTGAAGGGTGTGATTGGGGTTGGAACCCCTGAATCTCATGATTATAAGGCTCTGTCATAAAAGGCTGAGGGGCCATGTATACAGGAGCCTGGGCGTAAAACTCCAACGGATTCTGAGCGCCACTCGTAGGAACTCCAGCTTCAACACAGTGGCGCTTTCTCTTCAGATCTGCGGATGCAGAAGCAGCTGACAGGTTTGTTTGTGAGGTATTCATGCCAGGGTGCAATGGGAGTTCTGGCTTGACATATTGGGTAGGACTGTGCGAGGATGCGAGAGGGAGGTTTGGAGATAAGTTGGCGGACAGTTCGCCTGTTGCAAATGCGTTCTGGGGCGTGGGGATTCGCATCGGACCACTGCGAATACACATGGTTTCGGATGGACGTTCTTGACTAGGCCCCGCGTCGTCGCTCGGTGTACTTCTTCGACTGTTGGACTTTTGGCTGCTTGGTTTGTCCACGGGATCGGGTAGATTCGCGCGTGAAATCGATATGAGGGTTTTGCCATCTGTTCATGGTCAGTTAGGTTAAGGTCTCTTGGTTGATTGTCTTTTTCTTAAAGTGGCGTACCTGTCTTTCCGTCTTCGTACTTTTCCTCTTCTTCTCGGACCTCGTAGAACTCATCCATAATTTGCAGTCGCTCAGATGGAGTGATTTGGCGACGGATAGGCTGGTCTGCCTCCTTGAGTCGTCGAGCAGTGATTCCATGACTAGTCCGCAGTTCGCAAAGTAAATGAACCAGAAGTCGGATGCGCTCTTTTGAATCATTCTTATCAGAAACTTGTTGACAAGAGCTTTGGGGATCCAAAATCGAGATCAAGGGAAAGGGTAAAGGGCAAAGGGTTAATCAGGTCTTCTTACCAGCTTTCGGCAAGTGGTCAGGCTCACGGTGGCTCACTCCTGCTGGCCACCACGGGGGCTTGGTCTCGTCTGGATCCAACTGCTGGGTCTTTCCAGCAACAATCTTGCGTCCATTGTAAGGATAATTCACTTGCTTGCGTGGCTCTACCAGCTTGATGTAGGCCTTAGCCAAAACACGGCAATTAGTCTGTTGAAGGTTCTGGAACACCTTGTCGTAGTACCGACGAGTGAATCTCTTGTCTGTGATTGAGATCAAGGACTTTTGGGCGCTAGTCATGCTAATTTCTTCGGTCCAAGGCTGCCTTCGTTGGGTTTGTGGGCTCTGGCGAGACCATTGTGGTGGCCAGGGTTCTGGGTGTTGAGTCGGCCACATCGTCGGATCCATCGGTGGCCCTTGAGGTACAGGCACTACTCGCCTGTGTCTCTGTCTTTCGACGCTTTGAGACTCCGTGCTATGAGGAACCTGGGTTACTTGGGGAGGCATAGGACCCCGGCTTCCGGTCGTTCCTTGTGGTGGGGAGACCGCAGCGCCCGACTCGACTACTTTGAATCAATACACCGTTTAGGGGAGATTTGTTAGAAGAGTTGAGGGTAAGTATGTGACGCTTACATGAGGAATGTGATGAGTTAGGTCCTCTCGAACTAGCTACGGCTCGCAGAAATGCGTCCGTCACTCGCGGGGAGAGGATAGAGTCACGACTGTGGGCGACAGACTGCGAGGCTTGGTGGCGCAGATTACCCTCGCGGTCGATATAGATTAGTGCAAAATGGGGATACCCCAGCTCATCTTGCTCGTTAGACATGGTTGGCGGGATCTAAGAACGATGGTAAGTTTCGTTGCTTCACGGCGAAATTCTCAGGAGAGCCGGCGAGACCCAATCTCAACGGCTTCATACCATATAAGTGCAGCTTAGGACTTGTGGTTGGAAGTTGAATTTGTCTGAAAAGTTGGTAATAGAACAGGGACTCCAATCAGTAACCTGAACGGAGGACCAAGAAGGCTTGCAGCTAGGGATCATTGTCTGTAGGGTTAAGAACACACAACCAACATTGAAGAAGACCGCTAAACCACCGGGTCCCACTCAGAGACAACTGGAGACCTGCCACGGAGATTATATAGTCGATCTTCGTCCGCCACCAGGCTGTGGCGCGCAGGGCCGAAGGGGCCTGGTGACAGTGTGGAGAAATCGGCTCTATCGAAGAGAGAGAGCAAAAGAGCTGCGTGAGAGTTGATCCAGCACGGACTTCTGGATTGCGATACTGGGAAGAAGCGGCCCCAACACACGCTGCGCTCCACCTACGCTAAAACCCACGCACTCAATCTTCGCTGTTTTCCGGTAATTTGCTTACCGTTGACCTACATAGGGGTGGAGTATCGTGCAGCGGCTTTTTTTTTCTTTCATGCCTAATGACTGTCGATCTTTAATCCTTCCAGCAGATGTTCTGGTTCTATAAATTACATTTCGATCCTATGAATGAAGAATGAATGTGATTTCTAGAAGTAATTTAGTCCTTTATACCCTCTCTCCTTATGATGAAAACAACAATGAAACACATAATAAAAATAAGATACATGAATAAAAAAAGAATCTTACACAAGAGCCGCCCCAGTACCATGGTAAACCATCGAGTAACGGCGCCATTAGACCAGTGACGATCTAGGCATCATAGCGTGATGGGGATGATGTGGCTCAGTCCGGAAGGTCCGCTACTCCTTAGAGTGGCTTCAATCTATCGGTCAAGCGAGGTGATAGTCTCCCCCCCAAAAAAGTGTCTGGAACCAAAGAATCCTCGCGAAGCAAGGTTGGGTCCAGTGGATTACGACTATTTGACCAATTGTGACGGGGACTTGGGAATGCAGATCAGGACCGTTAACGACAAAGGTACAAATCAAAATGTGGCCATGATTATATGGTCTCATCAGACCGATCTGCTTGACTGTTTTAAGCTTTGTGCATAATGGAATAGATCGTTCAGGTTCAGGCACCAAGAATCTTACCCCCTATCGGCGTCTACACACCGGGCCGCACTAGGATCTAGGATCGTGCATGGTCTGAAGGGGGGAGATGATGGTTCGAGGGGAAAAGATCTAAGAGGCTAGCCCAAATACCGGTGTGGCGTTGCCGAATGAGAGGTGGGCTTGAGAATTTGACTGTGGCTCGTGAATCTCGTATATCATTCTTTTTCCTTTTGTAATTTTTATTTTCTTTATTTTTAAATATTTTTTGGTATTTTATTTTCCCTCTGCTTTGCGCCGGCCCGCATTTTGTCCATGCAAGACGATCAGATCTGGCTGTACGATACCCGTGCCTATCCACATGGATCAAGGAATTCTTTTCAGCTCGTGTGGGGCTAATGCATTTCTTTGGAACTTGAATGATTCAATATCACCCTAGATGGGGCTGTCTTGGTTGGGATGTTGACGATCAGACCCAATAGCCAGGAAATGCAAGCACTCCAGCCACGGGTCGAGGCTAGAGACCGGCCCTTTTCTCCTAATCTAGTGGTGATGCTATCACTCTTGTGATATTCACCCTTGTTCAGATCATTTCTGTCTTATGAGTGGATCAAAGCACTAATTAGGAGGAATTCAATTCAGTATCTGCATGGCAATACAATAATACATGCTAATGAATTGCTTATTCTCTAGTTTTTGAGAAAGTATATGGGGATATGCAGCTAGTATATTATCAAATACTATTACTTGAGAATTCTCCGGGCTCAATACTAGTAGCATCATGAATTGACTGTTTCATAGGACTCTCTAACTTGAAACCAAGGTTGTCTTTTCATTGTGTATTGCATTCAAGTTCTTATTCAAATGGTGAACATTGAACCTTGGGAGTAATGTTATTTGGTAAAGGAATCCTTTGATTTGATCTATCTATTCTAGCCCAAACAAATAAATAAAATTGAAATAAATAAAATAGCCAAGTGAAAAAGTGAAAATTAAGAAAAAACGTTTAATCCGAAGAGGAAATATTGCAATGCAACTAATATAGTGACCCAAGATTCTGACCCTGGGACCATGGAAACAGATACATCCACAGCCCTGGAGGGATACCTTCAGATATTAATGCACCATTACGCAAGGTTCCACCGTATAGGCTGGTATAGAAGTACAGATTCAATGCAGCATTTGAGCATTCCAAATCGTTACTCCGAGACTTCTCCATGATTCTTCATGAAGATGCACGTTCTTTGGCTTTCCAAAGACAATCATGTACGCCACTATGTGGCTGAGTCCTATTGTGTCGATCAACTGCTTCACCGAAAGACACGGAGGATCCTTGCCGCGAAGCTCGTACCGTCAGGGCTTTCCCCGCGAGGGAGCTGAAACAAAACATCCCCGAAAGTTAATACGTTTGATTCTTTAATTCTTTTTTGATTCTTTTTGTATTATAGTTTTATAATTTCTTTTTTTCCCTCAATCTAGTCGATTTGCCACTCAAACCAACTTAATAGATAGCACTTGTACTCGGCCGGACGGAACCCGCTCGGTCCCAATGTTTGGTATGGACTCCAGGGCTGGACCTTTGGCTGGACCTTTCAAATGTTGGTCAAGAATCAAGATATCGGCCGTGGGACCCGAAGCCCTGGGTTGATAATTTGGTTCATTTGATTGTCTCATTTGATCAGGTGCTTACAAAAAGAAAACCTTCAACTTACTGTCAGATTCCCTATGGGGCAATGGGGAGGCCCACCCTTTCAAATGCTTCAAGTGGATTTAATAGTTGGAGCCTTGAGTACGGGCCTTGTACATAATGAAAAATAGAGTACAAACCCCGAAAGTCAAACGTTCCCGTCATGGTCCTGTCAGTAAAATGCCGATCCAACTGCCAACTATCTGACACGAAAGACACTTCCAAGGTCGATTCTCGGGGAAACTAAACGTCTCTAGTGGACCAGAATTACGATAATCCGTCGTGTCTTTCCAAGATAAGAAATGCACCCCACTTGCAGAAAGCAACGTTCGGAGAATCTCTTGACAGAATCCAATAGGCTGTTCCATCTCGGGGGAATGACTCCCTTGACTCAGTATAGACACAACGATTCAAGTTTTCTGGAGTATGGCGTTCGGAGTATTGAATTCGCTTGGCCTGTTAGGGAAGTGAAGTGCACGTACTACTATCACACTGGTGGGATGGTCATCGGGATGCCCCATGTATACTAAAAAGTACTGTAAACCGGAGAACCTAGGGCTGTGTTCTCCGAGATGCAAGTCATGTAAGTCATGTAACATTACCGGGTGTGGACCGATTGATTTTAGGGTTGACAAATCCTTGTGCATGGCGGGGTTTGCCGTGTAGACCTTTCTTAACGCATATCCCGTACATAATTCGATAGCCTGCGCTGGGTTCCCCATACAGGGCTTACTAGATGCTTAGCAAGATCAGGTTCGGTAGATTAGGTTTGGATGTATCCATGTCATGCACATCTAGGAATCGCGAAAGTTACTCTAAGTCCTTATGGATGGTCTTGGGACTAAACATATTGAAAGTGTACCCCCAAAATAGCTGAAAGGAATCCCAAGTCTGGAGACTGTCTGGAGGTGACATGTGTATATCGTCATTGGGTGGGATGTATCGTGAAGAGACTGAGTTCATGCAGTCTATACCGAGCACCAGGACACCAATACTGCGGTGTAACATGCTGCACCAAGCAGAAAGAAGACATGTGGAGATGCACCATCTCTGCCGCTGTCTGAAGGCAGAACTAGTTGCCTTTGCGGAACTGATGGGTTCCGCAGATTTATTCACAAAAAAAGAAAACCCAAAAAATAGAAAAAAAAAAAAAGCAATCTATCTTCATCTACCGCACCTGGGTCGGAACTGTATAGTTCTTCCGTCGGCATTTTCGTTGTGGCTGGCTGAAAGTAAGTGTCAATTCGAACTTCAGACTGGTTCCTCTCTTTACCCTGGTGGATTTGATTTCCGACTAATTACCCGACTCGGGCAAGGGGAAAGATCATCAACATGCATTTCCTGGAAGCTGGGAATTAATGGATCCCTCTCAAATGGTTTCGTGGCGTTAGTATGCAGTTTCTTGGTCCATGGGCCCCCTCTTTCTCTTAGCGAGCTGCACGTTGCCCGTTCCAGATAACCTCCCCGACTCCAAGGTGGATCCCCGGTATCATACTATCCACATTACGGAGTACACTACGGAAAACGGAGTACATAGTTTCATCCAGCAACATCCCAGGAATGCATCAAAGAAATCAACAATACATTGTTTTGAGTTTCCTTTCTCAGGCGCCGCATCACATACCCGTATTATCCTGTATTTCCGGGGGGGTTGCAGATCGTGATGCAGATCCAATACCCCTGATTGGGTCTGAGCCCTACCGCATGGGTCACATAACGGTTCTCGCGACAATCTGATATCAGATCTGTTCGGAGTCGCCGTTCGTGGTTCCCCCCCAAAGAGCCATGGATACATCATTCTCCCCTCGAGTTGAGAAAATTATCCCAATTTGCTGGCTGATCAGTGCTCCTGGGCTCCATTTTCCTGTCACTTTCTAATGAACTATGGATGAAGGATCATTACTATGATTGATGACGTTGATCGATCTCCCGTCACTTCAAGGTTTAAATTCAAATCCATGATCTATTAGAGTAACGCACATCGGGACGTGTTGATCAATGTCATAGTCCCATTATTGACTTTGAATGATTTGAATTAAAACTGAACATTTGAAAATTTCCATGACTCGTATCGGCAAGGACTCGACATGATCACTACCTTCCCTGGACAAATACTCCGCACTGGTGCAGCTCCAAAGAATGGTTCACTGCGCCACAGATGGGTCTGTGACTTGGGTATTGTGGCGCAGTCCGTACTGCAACTGCTCGTATTTTCAATTGTATTTTGCGGCTGAGAACTATCCAAGGTTTGCATGCACGATGAACTCATCGATCCTCGGCGGTAAGGATGTTGACCGATGATCTCGGGTGGAATTGATTTCCCAGAAGTTCGGTAGCCTTAAAGCCACGGGACTTTAGAGATCTTAGTGGAATGTTCAATGTCTTTCCGAGGTCAAGGTGAAACCTCGGGATCTCACCCTAACCAGCCTTCCAGGGCTGCACATGCCCAGGCGCCCAGGTGTGGACCTCGAACCTGGGAAGTTAGGGTACGGTTACATAATACTATTATATTTCTGCCTCAAGATTCTGGCGGTCAATGATGAAACTCGTATGGTAGAACCTTGGATATCACATGTCAATTGAGTTTGCAACGTTTGTCCACATGGATAATTCCTTAGTCATCACTTAATGTGACCGCCTCCATACGCACCCAAATACAGTGGACCTGAACGGCTTTAGTAGAGCTGGGGACAATGACCTACAGGTTGACGTTTACTGGTGAATCCACTCTAATAGACTTCTTAATACGAGTCTTAGCACCTGCCGAGCTTTATAGCACATACGGTGTAGTTCGTACATAAGTCCTATGGTGCCCTATCTGGCGTTCAACTGGCGTATGCAGTATCGGAGTCCCGTGACCACGACTTATTCTCGGCAAGACACTCTCCTCCAATGCCTTCAATGACTGCTCTGGTTTGCAAACCCAAATTGACAGGCAACTTCTCTTCGGCAAATTATTTGAAATAAATCATCCAAAGAAAACTGTCAAAGGCAATAATCGTATATCCACACACTGGGCCCGTGTCCCCACTTCCAATCCAAAAAGACTCCGCTGCATTAGCCCGTCCGCCCACGGCTGATCACTCTGAATCCGGACCACATCCGCCAAAATCTGTCTTGCTCCGAGTCCAGCTCTGTGGTCAAAAAGCAGTGGGCGATCGTGTTTCCTAGCACCCCTGGCCGATTCATTATCAACTGGGCCAATCATCGTCCTGCATTTCCTTGTCTTTTTATTTTCCTAGATTCCCTTCCTCTCCCCACCACACGTCGTCCCAATTTTCCGAGCCCATCCCTGGATTCCCGCGCGCGAGTGAGAACCTCCGTCTCAACCTTCTCGCTCGTCCGTGCGGCGCGTGCGTAATTCGAACCGTCTCCCCCAGTCTGTCTAGATCATTCAAAGGGAACGTTCCTCCCGCGCGCAGGAAGGATTGACTGCGGGCCAATCTTGGACGCCGCCGGCCCCTGTCTAACGCCAATAGTTTGACTTCGTGATGGGCACGCCTTATTATACAATGGATCCCAACACTGGCTATCCGGCTGGCTTTCCCGTCCCGACGCAGAGCCCCCAGAACCCGATGTCTTTCTACCCAAACTCGATACCCCAGCAATTTCCCCAGTCTAAGGCCCCGTCACAGCCTGGGCAGCAGCAGCATTCCTTCGGTGCCATGCCCATGCAGCCAGGTGTCCCTGGTGGAGCTATGATGCCCTCGGGTTTTCCCCAACAATCTGCTGGTACGTTGATCAAAATGACTTCCCCCTTCCCCTCCCTTTTGTATTCATCTCTTTTGATTATTTAATCTTGCCTTTTTTTTTCTTTACTCCATTCTTGTATTATTATAAGCCTGATATGGCCTGTACTTGTTGCGTATGCCCATGGGTATTGCCAATGTCTTTAAATGCCGTATGTGTCTTGAGGCTCAGGGGTCGATGTCTTCCCTGATGTACATCCAGACGCAAATCTCTGTTTGACCTTAAGAGACCTGCAGAGCACAAATGGACCTTCCCGTTGGATGGCGTGTTCCCTGTCGTTTCAGCATGAACTCGGCATTTCTAGAAATCCCCATTTGTTTGTCTTTCTGTACCTTGTTTCATCCCATGTGCACAGAAGCCTGTTTGCGATTATAAGACGTTGGGTATTAAATTCACTAATAAACAACCAGCACCCATGGAGAATTTCTCGGCGCCATTCAATCAAAATCCCATCCCCGCAAACATGGGCCAATTTTCCCAGCCAGCTCCACCAACGAACACACCTTCCACCGTTGCGCAAACATTTTCTCAAAACATGGCGTCCATTTCTGCAAACAATCTGCTCGTCAATCAATCACGTCATATGAACTCCCCCCAGTCAGCACAGCCAGGAACCCCTCAGAGTCAGGGAGCTGGTCAAACGCTCCCCCAAAATCAAATGCAAAGCCCGTCCCCGGCCCAACTCCAAGCGCAGGCGCAAGCAGTGGCCCGAGAAAGGGTTCGCATCACGACACTCCTTGATATAAACTCCACATTACTGGAAGAGGTTATGAACCTCCAGAAATCTGGCAAGGCCACTTTGTCACAAAATGCGGATGGCGTCCCTATTCCACAAAAGCCAAGCCAAGAATACATTGATTGTATGCGGAGGATGCAAGCCAATCTTGTATACCTTGCCAATACTACGGACAAACAAAAACGGATGCCTATACCAGCGATTATGTCCCCGCCTCCGAATGTTCCCGCCTTGAATGAATCATATCAGAAGCTGAACGAGCTCTTCCCACGATCTGGCCAAGTTCCTGCTCAGCGGTTTAGTCCTGCTACGATGCAGGGCAATGGTGGTCCTAGTCCCTCGCCTATGCCAGAGTCAGTGGTCTAATGACTAGGGTCTGTGTGTTTCTATATTGAGAAAGCATTGATCTCTTGGAGGGAAGCGGAGAACGGTGCATCTCTCTACAACTTGGTGTTTTAAATTGATGTTCATTAATCTTTTCTTTTCTTTTTCCCTTTTTTTTTTTCTTTTTTTGCCTCTTTTGATCTATTTTCCTCTTTTCTATTTTCATGATCTACCTGTCATATGAGCCATCATTGGGAATCATGACCATCTATCATCTCCAACCGGTTTTGGGGAACGGCGCCTCCCGTCTCCAGGCCCGCCATGGCTTGGGTCCAAGCGCAAAAGATCAAGACATATGTATGTACTTAGGTAGTTAAGGAGTGTCGGCATGTACTCATGGAAAGGGTGTACCATTAGCGTGTAATTTGGATTTATCATGAGGACCCTTGAAGTATGCAAATGGGAGGCAAGCTTTATTGATGATCTTCACTAAACTTAGATAGATACCAAGTTTGCTTCTTTCTATTTTATTTTTACTGCTATTTTTATTGAATAAAAGGCTACTAGTGAAGACAGAAAATGCTCCTAAACCGTAGTTCATTTTAATCTATTTAATTTCTTCTGTAAACGATAGTTTCTGCACGTCAGGAAATGTCACTGATCTTCATAGGCGCGTGGTCTGGGCATGGGATCGGATCGTGTGAACGGGTGCGCCCCACCAATCAGACTCTCTCCTTCTCTCTCCGCCTCATCTCTCTGATCGCGAATGTCTTTGTCGAGTAGGAGCTTCCCAGGTTTTGTTGCTGCTGCTTCTGCTGTAGTGCATTGGCCCTGTGTCGCTTCGGCTCGTGTCTCTCTTTTACCTTCTCTTTTATCGCCGTCCTCGCCTCCTGACCGTCGTCCCTTCTCCTCTGCCCCCCAAGTTCCTCACTCTCTCCGAGCTTCTTTCAACTCTTCTCGTCCCTCCCTCACTACCTACACCATGGATGCCAACGGTGATACTGGTGCTAAGCGCAAGCGCAGCTCTATTACCGGGGCAGCTGAACGTCCTTTGAAACACCTCAAGCCCGAAGGCGCGGCCCTGACCCCCGGTGACGCAACACCAGCCAATGGAACCGTCTATGACGTTGAAGAAGAGGAGGATGCTGGCCGTGTCCTTGCACTAGGCCCTGCACAGGCTGATTCGCCAGAATGGCAAGCTACTATTGAGTCTGTGGTGAAGAGCGTGGTCTCAATTCATTTCTGTCAGACCTGCTCTTTTGACACAGAGCTCTCAATGAGTAGTCAGGCGACTGGCTTTGTCGTTGATGCGGAACGTGGATACATCCTTACCAATCGTCATGTTGTTGGTGCTGGTCCATTCTGGGGATACTGTATATTCGACAACCATGAAGAGGTAAGTGGATGACAAGACCCCCAAATGAAGAAAGGGAGATGTGGTAAAAAAGAACAGTTGACTAACTTGAGGTTTTCTAGTGCGATGTTCGACCGGTGTACCGAGACCCTGTTCACGATTTTGGAATTCTGAAGTTCGATCCCAAAGCCATTCGATATATGAAGCTTACTGAGCTCAAGCTCCAGCCAGACGCAGCTCGCGTTGGTGCGGAAATCCGGGTGGTTGGAAACGATGCGGGAGAAAAGCTCAGTATTCTTTCCGGTGTGATCAGTCGACTCGATCGTAATGCACCCGAATACGGCGAGGGATACAGTGATTTCAATACAAATTACATTCAGGCTGCTGCTGCTGCTAGTGGTGGTAGTTCTGGAAGTCCTGTCGTCAATATCGATGGACATGCGGTGGCGTTGCAGGCCGGTGGTCGAGCAGATGGTGCTGCAACAGATTACTTCTTGCCCTTGGATCGCCCACTTCGTGCTTTAGAATGCATCCAGCAAGGCAAGCCTGTCACTCGAGGCACCATCCAAACTCAATGGATTCTCAAGCCCTTTGATGAGTGTCGTCGTCTTGGTCTGACTCCGGAATGGGAAGCCGCTGTGCGCAAATCTGCCCCAACTGAAACCAACATGCTTGCTGCTGAGATTATCCTTCCCGAAGGCCCGGGTGATGGCAAACTGGAGGAGGGTGATGTGCTGTTGCAAGTTAATGGCGAGCTCCTGACCCAGTTTATCCGTCTGGATGACATTTTGGACTCGAGCGTGGGACAAAAGGTTAAATTGCTTGTGCAAAGAGGAGGTGTGGATGTGGAAGTTGAGTGCCAGGTTGGCGACCTCCACGCAATCTCCCCGGACCGGTTTGTGACTGTTGCTGGGGGCACCTTCCATGACCTGTCCTACCAACAGGCTCGCCTGTATGCCATTGCCACCCGCGGTGTGTACGTTTGTGAGGCTGCTGGATCTTTCAAGCTAGAGAACACCTTGTCTGGGTGGATCATTGACTCTGTTGACAAGAGACCCACTCGGAATTTGGATGAATTCGTAGAGGTTATGAGAACTATCCCTGATCGCGCTCGTGTGGTCATCTCATATCGCCACATTCGTGATCTCCATACTAGAGGAACCAGTATCGTCTATATCGACCGTCACTGGCATCCAAAGATGCGCCTCGCTGTTCGTAATGATGACACTGGAATCTGGGACTTCTCTGATCTCGCCGATCCTATCCCCGCTGAAAAGCCAGTCCCACGCAAGGCGGACTTCATCCAATTGGATGGTGTGAGCCAGCCTGCTGCTGCTGAGATCGTGCGCAGTTTTGTCCGAGTCTCATGTACCATGCCTTTGAAGCTTGATGGCTACCCTCAGGCAAAGAAGACTGGTTTTGGTTTGGTCATTGACGCTGAAAAGGGCCTGGTTGTCGTCTCGAGAGCTATTGTCCCATATGATCTTTGCGATATTAACATTACAGTTGCTGACTCCGTCATTGTCGCTGCCAAGGTTGTCTTCCTGCACCCACTTCAGAACTACACCATCATTCAATATGACCCCAGTTTGGTGGAAGCGCCTGTGCAAAGTGCCCGTCTCAGTTCCGAGTTTATCAAGCAGGGACAGGATACCATCTTCGTTGGTTTCAACCAGAACTTCCGCATTGTTGTCGCCAAAACCGCTGTCACTGATATCACCACCGTTTCGATCCCTGCCAACGCCTCTGCGCCTCGATACCGCGCAATCAACTTGGATGCTATCACTGTGGACACTGGCCTGAGTGGTCAGTGCACCAACGGTGTTTTGGTCGGCGAGGATGGTGTCGTGCAAGCTCTATGGCTCAACTACCTCGGTGAGCGAACACCAAGCTCCCACAAGGATGTCGAGTATCATTTGGGATTCGCTACACCGTCACTCCTTCCCATCACATCCAAGATTCAGCAGGGTGTGACTCCCAAGTTGCGCATTCTCAATATGGAAAGCTATGTCGTCCAGATGAGCCAGGCACGTATCATGGGTGTGTCTGAGGAGTGGATCCAGAAGGTTGCGCAGGCCAACCCATCCCGTCATCAGCTTTTCATGGTCCGCAAGGTTGACTGTGCACCCGCTGGGTTCACCTCCTCCTATGATAGCTTCAAGGAGGCCGATATCATCCTTACTTTGGATGGCCAACTCATCACCCGTGTTTCAGAGCTAGATGTTATGTATGAGAAGGAGTTCCTGGATGCTTTGATTGTCCGAAACGGCCAAGAAATGACCATCCGAGTCCCCACTGTCCCAACAGAGGACTTGGAGACTGACCGTGCAGTTGTCTTCTGTGGAGCCGTCCTGCAGAAGCCCCATCATGCGGTCCGACAACAGATTTCTAAGCTGCACAGCGAGATCTATGTTAGCGCAAGGGTAAGTCAAGTCTTCCCAGGTATACACTGGAATCTCCCTTGTATCTTACTAACCATATTAACAGAGTCGTGGTTCACCTGCCTACCACTATGGTCTCGCACCGACCAACTTCATCACTGCGGTCAACGGCATCCCAACTCCCACACTCGACCTTTTCGTCAAGGAAGTCAGCAAGATCCCGGATAACACCTATTTCCGTCTGCGTGCTGTGACCTTCGACAACGTTCCTTGGGTAGTCACCATGAAAAAGAACGATCACTACGTAAGTCCCATACCTTCTACCACATTTTACCGCCGCAATCTAACAACGGAAACCTTTAGTTCCCCATGTCCGAATACGTGAAGGACCCCACCACTTCTTCCGGATGGCGCACAATCTCTCACGACAAGAAGGACAAGCTTGGTGTTTCGGCCGATGCGGTCAATCTCAACGCCGACGCCATGGATGAGGGTGGTGATGGTGGAGGCAGTGATATCGAGCCTGACATGGAGTAGAAATCTTTTCTCTCTTTCTTCAAATGTTTTTTTCTTTCTCCAGAATCTGTACTCTGGAAAATTCTTGTACTATATTCAGTATGGGGCATGGCCACCATTAAGATCATGATTAAATCTACTGAGAAAAAAAATTGATACCTTGCAGGTTGTTTTATTTCATTTTGTCTGAATTTTCTTCAATTATGGCCTGGTTTTTAAACTTTCAAGGTGTCTTCCCCACTCCAGATTTCCAGATGTCCTTGTAGTGCATGATGGATTGTCAAAGTTGAACCTTCTTGCAGTATTTTCACATGTCCGAGTACTGCTAGGTACTAGGTGGTGTACATACATACACAATACATAGTAAGTAACTTAGACTACTACGACTCAGAGTAGCCACTGGCATGTAGGTACTACTTTAACCTTCAAGTTGGAAGTTGGTACTCGAAGTTGGAAGTTGGTACTTGAAGTTGGAAGTACTAGTACATACTCCAGATGTCGGTTCTACAGTACTATGTACTATAGGTCCACTGGCACATACGTCGTGGATATATATTGCGGAGAACCCGTGGACATATCGTGGCACCACGCGAGGAAAACCACGACAACCACGCCAAGCAGACCATGGCTGATCAAACCTAAAATAGAAGAATCTTATTGGACATGAAATGAATGGGCCTAAAAAAAAGGTGTCATATCTAACTTAAAAACACAGGAATCTAAAAATTGAAGTGGGGAAAAAAAAATCAAAAAATCAAAAAGAAATGTGCATCATCCGTGAATCGAACACGGGCCTCGTCGATGGCAACGACGAATTCTACCACTAGACCAATGATGCTAGTTGATGTAAGGATCTCGAACTGTGGCATTATCAGCGACTCTTCCAAATATCTGGCATTATGTTCATATTTTGATATTGATTGGTTCTTTCCATATACACTTCACCTGGGCAATATTATTGATATCCTCGTTGTTCAAGTGTTATTAATATTTGGTATATAAATCCTCCCTAAATAGTAGTAAATCTACTCCGCTGGCGTTGCCATAAAAAAGGCATGATGTAAAGAAGCTTGACCAGTAGGAACTTGACCTGCCAGTGTAGGAACTTGACCTCCCAGTGTAGGAGCTTGGCCTGTAGGAGCTTGACCACTAGTAGAGCTAACCACCTTCTGTCTGAGTTTCTGAATATACTCAGAGTACATCTTCAACTCCTCCGGAGTAGTAGATTCCTGACATTCCATGAAATATAAGAACTCCTCCCCATGCTTTAGACCCTGGTCAAGAGTAACTGGTAATCGTTTTAACCGTGCCAGTGCCGCTTGGTCATATTGTTGATGAACAACATGAACACGTCCCATCAGACGAATATGTTCAATCTCATAATCAGTACTAGTTGGGATCGAAACAATTTGACCATGCTTAATGACACGTCGAAGGCTATGTCGTTTTTTAAACCTTTCCAACCACCCATTGCTAAAAGAAGGCTCCTTCTTACCAGGAAAGTAATGCTTAATATCTATAATCGATATTAGTCAATGTCAATGTTAAAAAGAATATCAGCAGACATAAGCGTACCATCCCAAATCCTCTGGCCTTGCTCTTTTAGCATATCGCCAGAGGCAGTAAGGTTATATTGGGATTGAAGCCGTTGCTGCCACTCAAATAGGGCTAGATCCAGCAGGGGCCAACTTGCTACTAGACCCCGTGGATTAATGTGCTTCTGAATCTTATCTCCCTCTTTAGGATTAAGAAGATGAGGTGGGATCTCCTGACTTAGGATAGTGGGGATTGAAGATTTGGATATTTTGCGTTGGAATGTCTCAAAAAACCAGGCACGGCATTTAGCCAGGGTAGGCTTAGAAGGCTGGCTCTTAAACCACTGTTGTAGGGCATGCTTCTGGTAAATCGGGATAGGAAGAGCCATTTGAATTCTAGAAGGAATATTAGTAAATAATGATAGAAGTGATGATATCTGGTATATTGAGCTTACTAGTTTAGAAAAAAAAAGATTGATCCAGATGTTTGTATTTGCATGTACGTAGGACTTCTGAAGCTCATGCGTGTGACGTTCAGAAATCAGAGAGGTTGTCAGAAAACAAAATAGGAGAATAGTGAGGGATGAGGGCGGTGAGCAGCGTGGATTAAAGTCGAAATTCAGAAATTTGAGGTTATTAATCCTTATTGGGAAGGCGGTATACATCTTAACTATGGTGAACAACGCACGATCCCAGTCAGTACAGAATTTATGGGGTTTCCGCAATTAACGGGGTTCAGTTCCGGGATTTGCGAGGTTTGAACCTAGTAGACTTGGAATGATACCTCCAGGGCTGTTCAATCATCTCAAGCTGATTGATATTTACCACCGGTTTTCAAATGCAACTAGAAATATTGTACATGGAATGATATCTAGTCATATATGGAGACTATGACCCATGTGCTACTGGTTAATGAGAATACGAATATCCAGATGTGAGTGCAAGTTGAAGGAGTAACATTGGAACTTGAAAACGTATCCAATTAAATCATATGCACCGATGGATGCTTCATATGTCGCTGTAGTCTAAAGATTCGAGACTCAACAATAAAAGTACAAGACGCCGATAAATTAAGTAGGAAGACAACACAAGTTCCTCCCTGAAACCTCAACGCCAAATGCCCTCCAGGGCTGGATTTCAAACTCCAACCAAGTACGCCTCAACTGCCGCTGCTGTTCCGGAATTATAATACCATAACAAAAGCCATTCTATGGGTTGAATGACCATCCACCATTGAGACGCAGACGTTGTCGATCGGCAACGTCTCGTCGGATCTCCTCCTGTGTGAGTCCGTCCGGACCGGACCAGTTGGCACTGCTGGTTCGCTCGCGGAATTTCTTGATCTTCTTGTCCGCCTTGAATGTTTCCTCCAACGAGAACGGTGCAATAGGCCCAAAGATGGAATCGACTTCCATTCCGTCTTGCTGGCGGAGCAGTCCCTCCAATTCCTTGGGCTGGGCCCACTTAGGCACGGGGAACATCTCAGAGTCCGAGTCATCCTCATCTTCGCTGTCCGTGGCGATCTCTGGAAGGTGGATGTTCTCACCGTTGGGGTATTTGGGAGATGGCTTGGCTGGACCAGGGGTACGCTGTGCGGAGGCAGGAGCAGGTGCTCTGTGTGCTGCCGGTGGAGGCGCGTGGTTGGGCTCAGCGAACGGAATCTTGCCATGGGCCAACTTGGACATATCGATCGGGTGGCTGGGTCCAGGCCTCTGGGGCTGACCAGCCTTCAACATAGAAGAACCAGACTGCATGCTGGATTGACCAAATAGGGAAGGCTATCGAGAAGAATATAGTTAGTAATAGAACGCGACAGAACGTGGTTGAATTGGGTTCATTGCATACCTTGCGGATAGTAGTACTGGGTTGACGGATCGGGCGAGCCATGGCTGGTCGCACAGGTTGCATTGGATTGTGCTCATCCTCTGTCTTTCGTCGTTTTGCTTCACCGGAAGGCTGTACATTGCTGGGCTTGGAAACGGCTGCTCGGTGGCCTGCATCATCATCCATCACTCGCTTCGGTGGCTTGGCGGGATTCGCGGCCGGGGGATTGATAGATCGACTGAAAGGTTGCATAGAGCCCAAACGTGAAGCAGGTCGGGCGGAGCCAGGTTCTTGCCTCCTAGCATTCTCCATTCGCCAGTTCTCAATTGCCTGCTTATTCGCGGCTTTCTTGGAGTCCTCTTGGACAGACTGGGCTCGGCGTTCTCGCTCAGCCTCAGCACGACTCTCAGCCTGCCGGCGAGCTTCTTCTTGCTGCTGTACTTGCAATGCTCGCCTCTGCTCTTGTTCCCGTCTTAGCTCCTCCTTTCTGCGTGCCTCACGTTCTTCCTGTTCTCGCTTTCTTTCCTCTTGCTCCCGCTTCCTCTCCTCCTGTTCTCGCTTCCTCTCGCTGGCTAGCTGAGCCTTTCGCTGCGCTTGGGTCTGACTTGATACGGAGCTCTTGAAGCTGCTTGCCGACGAGGCGGTGTGGAGAGAGTTATTGCTGGCCTTCTTTTTCAAAGTATTCGGCTTGGAGGCAGAAGGTGGTGGGGCATCCTGTACGTTGGCAGAATTCATTGTCATGCCTCGGGAAAGGGTGCTGCCAACACGAACGGACACAGGCTGGGGCTTGGGCTTCTGCATAGGCTCACGAGTTGGCTTGGGGCGCCGATCATTCTGCTTTGATTGGGACATCGCAATCCTGGAGCTATCCTGGGTTGATTCGGGCTCACGGCTTGGTTGTCTGAGTGATTGTGAGGTTTTGTAGGTTGTTCGTTCTTCTGGCTCCACGGATGATTTATCTTGGGCAGCCTTTAACTGGATGACACGCTGTTTTTCCTGCTCTCGTGCCTTTTCCTGTCGCTCATCCTCACGCTGTTGCTCCTCCAGCTCCTTCTGGCGCTGCTTCTGCGCTCTCTCTGTGGAACTGCGAGTTCGTCGTCCTTCTTGTCGCGGAGGACTGAGCATCTGGCGAGATTTGGGTCGGCGAGAATCAGCTTCAGCGTCATCATTCTCTGCACTCCCCCGTTCCTTGGGCTGGACGCGTGGTTGCTCAGGAGATGATAATTCAACTCGGGCAGAGCTGCCTGTACTTGTGAAAAGTCCCTTGGCGCTCTTCATAATTGACTGCAACCTCATCTTTGAAGCACTGAGAGGCCCATCATAGCGTCGGGGCGATCCAGTGGGGGTGGTTGAGACATCTGCGTTAATATTGGATGCAGAAGCACTTTGCTGGTGGCCCTGAGGACGCGGCGAGGAGAAAATGGAGTATGATGATTTAGGGCGTTCCGGCTCAGTTGACTGTTGCTCTTGAGCAGCAGGAGAAATCTTCTTGGTCTCTGCTGCACCCGTTGAACTGCTGAGGTTTTCCATCACATCCGCAGTTCTGCTCTTCTGAAGATTTGGTCTTTGGGGAATCCAATCATCCTCAGCGGCCGTCGGATCTGAAGTCGGGGGAGTTTGACGAGTCTTGGGTCCAGACTGTTCAGTGTTGTTATCGGATTTGGGGGCATTAGGTAGTTCTGGGTAGGCGACCTGGTTAGCGGATCCCATGCCAACAGCCGATGCTGCAATCGACTTCTTGGCTCGCGACGGCTGGGCCTTGCCGAGCATACTGATTCGATCATGAAGACTTTGGGTGGATTTTGTGCTGTGCATTTTGGTAGCCTGCTCTGTATCCAGATGGTCGGCAGCATCTTTATCGTCATCAACAGCGATAGAATTGGAGCTTCGGGCGTTCTCTTCAGATGCGACCTGTGTAATTTTCTGGCTTCCAGTCTGTCTACCCAAGTAGCTCAGTCTACCACCGCTGTTCAGCCTAGGAAGATCGATGTGACTTGTACGAGAAATTCGGGAGCCCCCAATACTCTTTGTGAGTGGCTCCCGAGCTGGCAGAGAGGCAAAACTGAGACTGCTCTTACGAACAGGTAGACGCTCAGGAGTCGAATTATCGGAAGGAGATCCAATATCATCAAAGTTGTCCAGCACTGTATCGTCTTCCTTGGTCTTCTCGTCAACATCCATGGTCTGATCTTCATAATCCTGAGAATTAGACCGCTGAATAGTCGCCGGTCTTTCAGGCGAGGACTCAGGCTTAGCTGGCGACTCGTATTGTGGCTCAGGTTCTGGCGAATCTGCGGGCTTTTTCGTTTGTTTCTGCTTGTTCGCTGCCTTAGTTTGAGGCTTGGTTTTGGGTGTAGGTGTGGAGGCCAATTCGGGTTCAGAGTCAGGTTTTGATACCGTCTCTTTAGACGTTCTCTTCGTTGGTGTCGCAGTTTGTTGCTCATTCGAGGGAGTTGGGTCGATGTTCATGGGTTCGATGGTCTCCCCTCGGGCGCGTACATTCTCCTGAGCAGAATGGAAAGAGTCTTCTGCTGTCTGTTGGCTCATTAAAACATCATCTTGTGAGTCCAAAGCCACCGGCTCGTCCACCTCCATTGGTTGTGTGGAGACCTGGGTATCTGGTTGTGTGTCTGGTAAAACCACCTCATCCTCATCTTCCATTCCATGGTAGCCGGAGTCTGTGTTATACTTTTGGAATGAGTTGAGATTTTGAGAGAGATCAGGATACTGGGGCTGCCCCTTCTCTGCGCCCTTGGGACGAGGCGAAGCGGGTGCCGCACTGGCGGTTTTGGAGATGACACGATGAACAAATGGACTTGGACTTGGTTTGTTCTCTACTGGTTTTTGAGCAGAAGAGAATATTTCGCTCAGAGGCTGTAGAAACTAGGTTAGCGTCGGCAATCCAATTATCAAGAGGAACGTGGTAAATAGCGCCTCACCACTCGGTTTTCTTCCACATTTCGCTTCCGTGCCGTGCGAGGAGTCTTGCCTCTCATTTTCCCTGGTGTTTTGAATACATCGGTGAAGTTGCTGAGTATACGGTCAGCGCCAAGCTCGTTGCCCGCCTGCGTCAATCCAATCGGTCGCAACTCACGCAT
Organism: Penicillium herquei; assembly: GCA_039634405.1. NCBI lineage: Eukaryota > Fungi > Ascomycota > Eurotiomycetes > Eurotiales > Aspergillaceae > Penicillium > Penicillium herquei. Next base: position 3,638,707 of record CP098390.1, read on the forward strand.
GTCCTTTGGAGAAGATGTCCGCCATATGTTCATTTAACCAGTCCATTTCATGACGAACAGGGTATTCGACCTCTTCCATCTCTTGTTCCACCAGATCGGCCATATTTTCTTTCTCTGCTGCGATCCATGCGGCGGAGCCGACGGGCTTCTGAGCCCTCGCGCTAGCCGTCGCCATGATGTAAACAACGCGCTTCGGGAGCGATAAAGAGTCGAGGAACGCGAATTAAGTCGGGATATGAAGTAGCGATGGGGACTGATTTATTGGGTTTGAGCCATGGAGGCTTATGAAGTCGGAGAAATAAACGACAGGGTGTAGTTGGATGTTGTGTGCGTAAGGTGCGGGAATGATGGAGCATCGAGTTTCGATGATCAAAACAGACATCCCAATCGGGAAGCACAGATCACGTGGTCCCCTATCTATAGAACTGCCGGGATATGATCTTCTATATCGTCTAATGTTCTTTGTTAATCTCAATAGTTCCTCTATTTTGACTTCTTTTTAATGATCCAGATGTAGATCCAAGTTTCCTCCAATATTTGACATCTTGAGCCAATCAGGATACTCTCTATGGTGTGTTTCGATATGGATATTCTATGGTGTACATGTGGTTAGAATTCCTAGTGTATGGCACCACTTCAGACTGTAATTCATCATTCACGATTTGCAAACCATATGAAACAGCAGTGAGCTTTTGCTTTTTTTCAAGCTTGATAAGCGCCAGCTATCAGAGCTGACCGAGGATGGCGATCAGTCCAAAGAGTTCGTAAATCAACTGGTCGATCATATCATGTTATACATGTTATACGAGCTTGCGTATTCCCTACATTCCCAAAAGAACCTTGGAAGCCTACAATATCGGTCCCGTCCCCGTGAACATCCGAGCGACTGATCCAGGCCCACAAGACAGGGATCCAAGCGAGCTTGCGACTGGAGCGTAGCCCAATGATAGCTGCAGGCGTACCTTTGGCCGTAGGCCCGAGATGCGGGACCGTCAGGGAGCTGTTGAAAGTCAGAATCCAATGGAAGGGGTTCGTAAAAGGTACGCCAAGTTTGGGATATCGAGGAGACTCCAAATTTTCAAGAAATCAAGCTCAATTCAATGCAGCTGTAAATCAAGTATTCCGAGTAGACATTTAAAGTAGAAGTAGTAAAAGGAGGTTGACATCATTTAGTGTGTTCGGCAGCCAAAAAGCCTTGGCGCACGCACATGACAGTGGTTGCATCACACCAAAACAAATCGGTCTCTTATCTCCTCCTTCCCACTTTCAAACCCCCTCAAATCTTTCATCTTTCCTTCTCCTCAGTGTTCCTCCTGACTATCTCGCCATGGCTGATTCTGGTGATGTGAGCTACCCTAACACGGGCAGTAAGGTATGATCCCTTCGCGGTGTCCCCGTTACTCAAAATTTATTTTGCTTGTGATAGCCGATCCTCCGACTGCAGCAGGATGCTGACTATTGTTTCTTGCAGTATATATCTCCCATCCCCCCTATACTCCGAGCTTCCTATATGAAATACCTGTGGATCTGACCTGGAACTTTTGTGGGTTCAGGTATCAGTGACGTTGTGACAAAGGGTAAATCCAAGGCAGTTTGAGTGTCAGGGGAGGCATTTTTTTTTTAACATCCATCTAATGCGCGTTTTTTTGCCCCTTGTTTAGGCCCGGTTGTCGACACCGTTAAGTCTGAGGTCAACAAGACCGCTGGAGAGCTTAACAACATTAAGAAGACTCGCGTTACCCCTTCCACCACTGCCGACAATGGCCAGCCTTTGACCCGTACGTATTTGAACCGAGGCCACTCTATACTGCGCAGTCATTTTCCTCAAAGCCGAAGCTTACTCAAAATGACAGACTACCACTCCCTTTTCTACAGCCTTCTTAGCGTGAGTTATACCATATCCCAATTTGACCTGGAATTTCTAGGTCTTCAGGGCTTCGTGTACTAACTCAGTTGGTTTGACATACAGTGGGAACAACCTCGTGCAACTGCTCTTTCCTACGCCAGCATCATTGGTTTCATCTTTGCCGCCCGTTACCTGCCCCTCCTCCGCTGGGCTTTCAAGTTTCTGTACATGTCGTTGGGAGGTAAGTTGGTCGCGTGACCTAGCTTCGAGAGATCAGGCGACTAATCTGGAACTTAGTGACCGCTTGCGCCGAGATTGCCGGTCAGCTTGTTTTGAAGCAGGGTCTTGCTAGCTCATTCCGCCCCCGCCGTTACTACACAATCCCCAAGGAAACCCATGAGGCCATTCTCGAGGATGTTTCCCAGCTGCTGGACTTTATCCTCATCGAGTTCCAGCGTATCCTGTTCGCCGAGAATGTCATCCACACCGTTGCTGTACGTTCCACTTGTCAAAACATTGCAAAGAGAGAAAAGAAAACTGACCACTTCTAGGCTTTCACCGCGGCCTTCCTTGGATACTGGCTCATTCGTTTCGTTCCAGTCTGGGGCTTGACCGTTCTCGCTGTCACTACTGCCTACTTTGGTCCTCTTATCTACATCAGCAACCGCGAGATCATCGATGAGCAGATCCAGAACCTGCAGGACATTATCAGCGCTCAGACCAACCAGCTGAAGGACTTGGCCGGTGAGCGAACCTCGCAGGCTACTGGTCTGATGAAGCAGTACGTTGGTGACTACAGCAGCAAGGCCTCGGAGTACATTGGCCGTCGCTCCGTCTCTCCTGAGATGGCTAAGATTCCCACTCCCGTGAAGACCGAGGCCGCCGCTGAGCCCGTTATCAAGACCGAACCCGTCGCGGAACCCGCCATCAAGACCGAGGACTTCCCAGAAGCCCCCAAGGCTGAGCCTGTTGCTGAGGTCGTTGAGTCTGTCGAGGCGGCCCCTGAGGCTGCGGAGCAGGAGCCCCTCCTGGCGGTTTAAATGCGTACCTATGACCTGTCAGGACATTGGGTTCCATTGTAACCATTACCAAGTGTCTCGGCATAGCCTGATTACGGTTTTGCCTGACCGATCCGTTTGACAGCAAAGGAACGGCGTGGGGTTTCTTCACATTTCCATCATTTTCATTTTTGGAGTGTATACTGGGAGGCTCTGGCAATTGATCTTTACCTTGACGACGAAAAAAAAACTACGTGGAATGCCCGGACGATGAATCATTTTCTCATATTTCCAGCGGTTTCCCTTGATTCCTTTTACTTTTTCACTTTTCACCTTTCAACCCCTTTCTTCCTTTTTCCTTTTTCGCTTCTTCTTTTGTCTGCAGATGCAGTCTTCAACTTCTTTACCCTTCTGTTTATCTTCTCGGGTCCATATTTTTCTAATGCAATTATCGTACAATTCTTTCATGAATGCATGCTCGATTGTCATCATAGCAAACTTCAATAGGAACGCCTAACACTTTTCCCTCTGGTCAATTTCCAACTTCCTGCTACTTTGGTTTTCAATTTGACACTTATCCACGCATAACAGAAACAATGAAGGATATTGCTTTGTTTGAGATCCACATTTCCATATGTGAAGAGTCTACAAACTTTTCCCACCCGGAATTTCTATTGACATTGAAAACCTGCAGGACCGAGATCTAGACAATATGAATGAAGAGAATTCTTCGAAGCCTGGAACTTCTCTACTTCCTGCTGTGTTCCCCACGCGGACCCGACGTAACATGGCAACCATCAATTCCCGAGATGCCAAAGCGCAGGAGCCTCGAACTCGACCCACTTGGGTATTTGTTGCCTTGAGTCCCCTGTAACAAGCTCTGCAATACCCCCGCCATGAGTAACAGAACAAGCGGCCCCCGCGCGCCGTTGCGTTTCAACCTGGCCTGCTCAGGCTTCTCTCCCCATTCTCCGCATCACGATTCGGGCTGGGACTGGGGCACATCTCTTCAAATGTTTATTACATAGTACTGTCTGTGGTTATTGTTAAGTCTACTGCATCTCCCTGGTCTCTCAATGAAGGAACTGCAATCAATGGGGGTCTGATTCGGATTAAGCGTATAATCATTCCATGTCTCTTGAGCATATAGGGCTACTTTTCCCGCTGTCAGTTTCTATGTGCTATTAGCCGAGTGGCTATGCCTATTGGCAGATATCCTGTTACATCATACTATGCATATCAGTAAACTCCGCGGACATGCATGTTAGCAGGGTTCAAGTTCTAAATGGTCTGTCGATGAGATCGAGATGCATCGAGGGCAGCCAGACGGTTTCTACAAGATTACAGGGGACTTCTGGGCTGGATGTTATTGGTAATGCAAGAGCCTCCGAAGAATGCTATTTGGTTAACTAGTGCTGATTTTCTCAAGTAAATCTACTAGTAGTAGCCAGTTTTGGTGTACATGTCCAAATGTTGTGATTGCTTCGTTTGATGTGTGATGTATTGAGGATCTATAATGAAAAGCGTGAGCCTACTTTTAGAAAGTGCCCTATTTCAACCTATTCTTCTCTATCTTCATCAATCGGTGAAGAAATGCGAGACATCGTCATCTCAGACAGAATATGCATCATATAGGCTCGAGCCAAAACAGCAACATCCCGATTTAGACCTAGTCCAAGATCCCCTTTTTCTAGAAGCTCAAGAGAATCATTCACACAGCCACCACGCGCGGCTTTACCGCTATTTGGATCTCTAGCGGTCAAAGGGGCAGCTACCCAGCTATGTCTAAGACATCACTATGTTCATCTCTCTCTTTCTTTTCAGCCATGGTCTCAGAATTATACCGTTGGGCCGTAAGTCTCAGCTTCATTAGGCCTCCCCGGGCTTGACAATTATCTTTGCAATATTCAATTGAAAACGATTATTTTCTAGTGAGTTCTGAGATGTGAATTAATGGCATTGCTGGTAATAACGCGTTTGATTAAGTATGTGAGAGGCGTTCCAGTTTTATGCTCTTGTTGTAGCCTACCCCATCTTCTGAAGCACCGCTTAGTCGTCGTCGTGATAAGTCCGCTGATAAGTTATTCAAGCCATACCCCCTCGTTTTGACTCTACCTTGCACGACCAAGATAAGACGCTCGTGTACAATGGCCGGACCATTGCAAAACGAACCAGAGAATAAGGTCAGTGTGGCATGCTGGGATTACACAACCTCCAAACCCTGGAGCAGGAACGACGGGAAGAAAAAGAAAGTGGATTGGGCGTTGAACAGCCACTAACGTGTCAGACATCTTTCTCCTCTAGGCATCGATCCTGCACAGAAGCATGCATGGAAGCTTCTTCGGTTTTTCATCGACTTACTGCATGATACTGATCCACTCGAAATGCAGGATCGTCAAAGAGCGGTCTCTATATCCCATAAGACGTGTGGGGACGTGGATCCCTTTGCGATGATTTATCCCCGTATTTCCCGTTTGAGACACTGAAAGGGGGCTGACTTTTTTACTCTCACTCGCGCATCCAAGCGCTCGCATATCCTCATTCTCATGTGGGAGGACAGGAGAGTGTTTTCTTCAGACGGCCCTTGCACTCACTGGTGAGCATCTTTGATCTGGTCAGAAGTTTATCTCTGTACACCGCACTGTTCTCTTTAGAAACCGCAGAAGGACTCGCCAACAAGCAATGCAGTCCCCCGATTGACAAGGAATGGATTGGGGCCCTGCAGCCAACCGCAGGTCTCAGACCTCTTTGGTGCCCGTCTCATCGAGCCACCATGAGGCAATCATCATTTTGATTGGTGCTCGGATGAGCTACCCTAAATCTCCGGTTACTGCAGCATCCTGGCATCGGTTTCTACTGGCGCCGAGGCCCAAAATGACATGGGGTGTCTTCGGTTTTCCCCCTTCCCTGTTTCCACATTTTGAGGAGAGACTGACTCGTCTTCCATAGCTTCGGAATGAAACGGGGGCGTTAGAGTTGTATGCTGTCTACCCTTTAATCGCTGGCATCGTCTCCCCCCTTTTTTGCATTTTGTTGCAATGGGAAATGTCCATTGACCCGGCTTCTCTTATGCAGCAGACAACCGCAATAATCTGTTTGCATGCATACCAAGACGCTCAGAGGGACAGCCGTAATTCAACCCCAGTGGCTGTGTTTCTCATATGGATCATGGTACATCACCGCCCCGGGGATATCCACATGGCGAAGAAGATGGCCTGCTAGTGGTTTCCAGGTGTTGGGTACCCACATCTATAACGGTGAGACGAAGCCTCGAAAAAAAGAGGGTGTGCCAGATGCATAGGTTTCATTTTCCAGGGGCCATCCAGAGAAATTGATGACAGCATGCACACTGCATAGCGGTCAGTCCAAAGTCGAAGATCGTCATGGGAAACATATTGATTCGAGAGAGACAAACAGGGCCATGGGGACTCGTCCGACTTAAAGCTCCTCGTGATGCTCTAAGATTGGTAGGTGGGTTGTGTGTACATGTCATTCGCTCCATTCAGATCCGAGGGACGAAGAGTATAGAAGTGCCGCTTGCCTCCAGGCAATCACAGAAATATTCTCTGACCACTGGAGGAATTCTTTGCTTAGTCCTTGTCTCGCCAATTTTCCGGTCATTGGTTTTCTTTGCGGCTTAGAAACAGCCACGATTGTATCCAAGAAAGCAAACAGATCCTACTTACCTCAGAGTCTTCTGGAACAAACCTAGGGCGAGACAAAGAGTGGGTGGTGAGCTCATATCAAACCTGTGTCTTGCTTTGAAGCGTGCACTCTAGGTAAACGCGAGTTTTGGAAAACACCTTTTGTTCCACTGTCCACTTAACTCGTTTACCTCGTCCTCATTCCTCTTCCTCCTCGACCATCTCGGTTTCTCCTCAAGACCCTGTTGTCCCTCCATCGACTTTCAGCTTCTCTTGTCATCTCTCATACTCCCCAAATACCTCTTCCCCCTCTTTTTGCTTGTTCTCTTTTTGGAGCTGGCTCCATGGCGGCCATTCGGGATCTTCTGAACCCACTCCCTGAGGAGAACCCTCAACCTCAAGTTCCTGAAGGTCGTCGCAGAGTAATCGTGCCAGCTTTACAGACCTCCCCTAAACGTCCAGGAAAGAGCGGTGGCATGCCTAAGGACGCGCCTCTTTTCCGTGAAGGTGGAACCCGAGGAGAAGTTCGATATCCTCCAAACGAAGATCGTACCCCGGAGCTTGCTCGGATCCATCGTGAATGGAGAATCTTCCCTGCACAAAACATCGGCCACTATCCTCGAAACATCCCTTACCAAAGCGACAAGAAGAGTTTCCAGGATAAAACTGGACGGGACTACTTTAATGGTATGTTTACCCCATTCCACGATGTCTCTAACTTAGAGTCTTACTGATCCCTTCTTAGTATTCCAATATACATTCAAGGTCCCCGGCGATGAGGCCGAGTGGATGATCATGTGGGACTACAACATCGGCCTAGTTCGCACCACTCACTTGTTCAAGTGTATCGGTCACACAAAGGTTAGTCGACTCTCTATATAAGACTTGGATGTATAGAGCAACAGACTAACATGGCCATTCCAGACCGCTCCAGGCCGTGTCATTGCAAACAGCGCGGGACTTCGTGATATATGCCACAGTATCACTGGTGGCTCGCTTGCTGCTCAAGGTACATTCACCCCAAGCCCCAAAGCAACCCTACCCTCATCGGCATTGCTAACAAATTTAATCAGGTTACTGGATGCCATATGAAGTGGCACGAGCTGTGGCGCTGACCTTCTGCTGGAAGATCCGGTACGCCCTGACTCCCGTCTTTGGGAACGACTTTCCCAACCAGTGCATCGAGCCTACCAACGGGATCCCAGCAAGCCTAAACTCGATCATCGTTGACCCGACCATCATCCGCCGCGCCGCTGAGATGAGCGCCTTGTACCGTCTCTACGAGCTCCAAGAGGGCAATGGGAACATCCCTCCCCTCTCAAACCACCATAGCATCATCACAAACCCAAGACCAGCTATGGCAAGTAGAGTTCGAAGCGGAACTCAAGGCAGCGAAGGGAACGTTGCAGGCCTGCACCAAGCCGTGAGCGCCCGCGAGAGAGAGGAGAGCACACCCCGCCGCCGGCGGCTCACTAAGGTGGCTCGGCGCAGCTATGCGCAAAGCCTTTCCAGCGCCGTTGCCTCGGAGGATGAGGGCATCATCTCTCACCACGGCTCCCCAACCAGCCCTAAGGGCAACACCTTCACCGCGGTGAACAGGCCGCGAGTCCAGCAAAACACCTCTCAGCCTAGCCAGCTGACTGGCCACCCCGGCTCACTTGTTGAGCAATCCCGACTCCGTCGCCTCGCCGACCCACCCTCGGATAACGATTCCTTGGGTTCAATTCCCAGCGGACTGTCCGCCCTTGCTTCTCCGGGCAGCTCATCATCTGATGAGACTGCCCTCGAGACCGACGACGAGTACATGGATGATGACGACGATGATGACTCGGAGCCCATTCGGGGTCGATCCCTCCGCCGTGACAAAGGCGAGGGAGACCAGGGGAAGAAGCGCAAGAAGAAGCGCGCCACCATGGGCCCATCCGATCTCAGCCAGTATGAGAGTGAGGTACAGGCTGCAGAGGCTCTGGTCGAGTTAAATCGACAGATCGATGGGGAGTGCGATGCCATTGTGCTGAGCCCTCGCGAGACTGAGAGAGTCCGTCCTTTTGGCTGGAGGTTCAAGTTGGAGCAGGCGTCTTTCAAGAGACGTCACTCTACTTGAGCTCCGGCTGAGCTGATGCATTCTCTTGGGATTGCCCCTGGTGTTTCGGTGTTTGTGTGTGGTGGTGGTTTTTTGTTTTCCCCCCGGGGCCTTGGTGGAGTTTAAGGCTTGGTTTTTGTTTTTTTTTTCTTGTGTTTGTTTCTAGGGCTAGCGCCGGGGTAGCCAGATATTGATAGATGGGTTCATGTGGAGGATGTCGTTTTTTCTTTCGCGCATTCTTTTCCCATGTGCTACGCCACTATCCAAATTGAAAATTTTTCTTACGAAGTTGTTATTCCTGTAGAAGTTCTTTGTAGGGCATTGGGCTATCGATGAGGGGAACTAGTAGCATTTAAGCACTAACACCAAATGCTGAGTGGCTTAGGCTCTTATACACGACTGAAAGAGCCAGATATGACCTTATGACGACTGACTGTATACTCTCAGATGTTCCAACCTTGGAATACTATTCCGAGTCTATTGACTATAAGAATCTGGAAAGAAAAGCAGATAGTAGTGCAAAGGAGATTGACGATAGCTCAATTCATAGCCTGAGAAAGGACAATACAAAAATGATAGTTCCAAATTGCAAATGGCACAATGGCCGGGCCTGCCTTGTCACCACGAGAAGAAAATAAGTAAAACGAAATATGAAATGAAGAAGAAGACCCCAGAATAAAAAATATATGAACCAAAATTTAAGGAAGGAGGGGAAAAGGAAAGATAGAAACAAAAACAGGTTCTGATCTCTCATGAAAGACAGACAGATCTAGTCACTCTCATCATCGAAATCGTCCTCAGAGGGTTCATCCTCCTCCTCCTCCTCTTCCTCCTCCTCGCTGTCCTCGGATTCAATGGTATAACTCTTCTTTGCTTGCGTGGCAGTACGGCGGGAAGGGCGCGCCGCAGCACGTCGAACAACGGGCTCGTCGTCATCATCGTCATCATCCACGACATCCATTTTACCCGCAGGAGAGTCCAAGATGTCATTCGCCATAGCATCGATATCATCCTCAGAATAATCATCGACAGGTTTCTTGGCTTTGCTGAGCTTAGAGGCATAGGCCTTAGCAGCGGGCGATGGAACAGCGTCCTTCTTGGCTCGCCCACGGGGCTTAGGAGCCGCTTTGGCGGGAGCAGCCTTAGGGGCAGCCTTGGCCTTGGGCGCCGCCTTTGCCCTAGAAACAGGCTTGACAGGCGAGTCATCATCCTCGTCCTCCTCATCATTCTGGTCTTCCTCTGCCTCTTCATCCTCATCTTCAATGCGGGTCACTTCCTTAGGCTTGACCAGCAGTGAGCGCCGAGGAGACTTGGAAGGCAAGAGCTTGCTGTAATCAGTCTCATCCGGATCAAAATCGCTGATCTTGGACTGCTTGGTTGGTGCAATCAGACTAGCGCTACTTCCAGCACGAGACCGCTGCGAGAAAAGCTGACGGGATTCAGAATCACCGCCACCGATTCCCTTAACCATAAGGCTCACGTCGCCAAGGAGATCGTCCCCATTGTCACTTTCAGAGTCGCTAGGGGCAGCATACTTGACAGGCTTGCGGGCACGGCCAGACTGAGTAGTTGTCTTGGGGGCTTCCTTTGCAATCTCGAGGAAATCATCGTCAGAGTCCTCTACCTTGGCCTTCGCCTTTGCTCCCCGTTTCGCAGCAGGCTTTGGCTTCGGAGCAACTTCCTCGGGTTCGTCATCTACATCAATGATGTCGATATCGGAATCAGGCTGAGCGGGCTCGGCAGGAGCAGAGTTGTTTGAGGGACCTTCGTCTAGATCCATGAGATCGGGCTCTTCTTCCTTAGGTTGAGGCTTTGCAGAGGCAGTACGACTCTTCTTCGGAAGCACTTCCATATCGAAGTCAAAGTCGTCATCTGAATCAGCAGCGGCATCGCCTGAGACCGCCTTCGGTTTGGCCGTCGTTGATTTGTTTAGGAAATTGGCGAGACTGTTCGTCTTGGGTGCCTTGGGTTGCGCTTCCTTCTTTTTGGCAGCTGTAGTCTTCTTTGACTTGGGTGCCGCAAAGTCTTCGTCATCAGGGTCATCGCCTTGTGCGGCCTTACGCTTTCGTGCAGCAGCGGCTCCACGTCCAACGGTTGTCGCAAGCTTGGAGGACCCACGACGATTAGCGCTCAGCGCCTTACGTCGACGGCGTCCCTCATCCTCGAGCTGGAAGCGCCATTCATTGATAAAGTCATCGAGATCCTTCCTCCAGATATCCTCCTTGGAAAGTTTGATCAAAGCATCGATCTCAGTCTCACGGTCGCCAATCTGGCGACGAAGTCTTTCAACGCGCTCTTGAGTAAGAGACCACATGGACATGCCAAGCAGATAGTCATAGGAGCTCGACAATGTTTCAACTTCGGCATCTTCACTATCTTCGCCCTCCTCAACAACTGGCTCTTCCTCACCCATCTTGGCGGCATCGGCCACCTTCGGGAAAGGCTTGAAGCCCTTGTCTTTCAATTCATTGATCAGTACAGGCTTCTTCTTCTTGGAGATAACCAGCTTTCCGTCAATGATCATTTGGATAAAGCGGGCTTGGTTGCTCAGCTTTTCCAATTCTCGCTGAAGCTCGCCGAGCTGGTGCTGCTTGCGCCGCTCGTAGTATTTGAGGCGAATCGTAAAGAATTCTTTCAGAATGTCATCCACACTGGCATATTTGGTGATACGGCCTTCCGCATCGAATGCAACCAGATTGGTGGTTGCAATAGTCTTGGAAAGCTTGAACTTGTCTTCCAGCGACTCGGAAGCGGAAAGTTTCATGTTCTTTTCATCAAGTTGAATAACAAAATGAACCTTGCTTTGGGTGTTGTAATCCTTGTAGTCCTTGATGAACGAAGGGACCTTCTCGGCCTTGATGATTTCTTCCAGCTTGTCCTTGAAATCCTGGGTCCATTGACGGATGGGAAGTTCGGTGATTTCGACTTCCTTGTTACCAGTCTCCTTGATGATTCCACTGAATTTGTACCGGTCACCACCGACAGCAACAACTTCACCAGTAAAGCCACGGAACCATGGCTGCATTGGCTCGGGGGTTTGACCATCCATCAGGGCTTTCAGGTTTCGCACGATATCCTCAGGGTTGTAGTTTGGAATGGAAGAGCTCCATCCAGTTCCAATACCGTCAGCACCGTTGATAAGCACCAGGGGCACTACAGGCATGTACATCTCCGGTTCAATCTTCTTGCCATCATCCTCATTGTACGTCAAGAGAGGCTCATCGGCTTGGTGGAAAATCCTGCGCGCGAAGGGTGAGAGACGGGTGTAAATGTAACGAGCGCTAGCACAATCGTTACCACCTTGAAGACGACTACCGAAGTTTCCACTAGGTTCGAGGCAGTTGATGTTGTTCGATCCCACAAACGTCTGTGCGAGACCGACAATAGTTTGCTGCAGAGATGTTTCACCGTGCTGGTAGGCAGTCATTCCGGAGACGAGACCTGCCAGTTCCACAACCTTCATATCTTTCTTCAAATTACGACGGAAGCAGGCATACAGCACCTTACGTTGACCTGGCTTCAGACCATCGACAACGGAGGGGATGGAACGCATGTTATCCGCCATACTGAAAAGAATGAGTTCCTTGTTGATGAAGTCGGTGTACGAGATTTTGGCCGAGGAATGATCCAGGTATGTACCGGGCTTGAACTGACGCAGCCATTCCTTTCGCTCATCGGCTTTCTTTTTCGAGAACGCTAAATCGATGAGGTCTGCCTCATGATCCTGCATGGTATGGAATTCTTTCAAATGGCGGTCAAGATCGCTGAAATAGACCTCGGCGTCCTCAGTGGAGCTAGTTCCCAGACCCTTGTAGTACTTGTGCTCCCAGCCACGTTCGCCTTTGTGCTCTTCCAGCCAGTTTTCATATTCGGGCATGGTGAAGAAAGAGCGAGCTTTCGTGGGGTTCTTTGGATCACCCTTCCAGACTTTGATGATAGGAGTAATGAACTCAATAAGGAACTCGGGAATCTTAAGCAGACTAGGAAATTGTGCTTGGAGAAAGTTGATGAGCAGACCCTTGATGTGACTACCATCGTGATCTTGATCAGTCATGATCATGAGATGACCATAGCGCAGACCCTTCGTCTCTGTGTACTCCTTCTTGTGTTGCAATCCAATGAAATTCTTGATATTTTGGATTTCCGCGTTCTTCGAGATCTGGTCAAAAGACGCATCGCGAACATTGAGCAGCTTTCCACGGAGAGGGAAGACACCGAAAAGATCTGGCCCAACGACAGCACGTCCAGCCATAGCCAAGCCCTTGGCGGAGTCACCTTCCGTCAAGATCAAAGTACAGTGATGACCATCTTTAGTACCCGCTTTGTTGGCTTCCACCAGCTTAGGGTTGTTCATTCTGGAGCGACGGCCACCATCACCCTTCTTCAGAATCTGGTCCGCCTTCTGTTCGGCGAAGTGCATAATATTAGACATGACCTCAGTGTTGAGAACCTTTTTGAGGAAGGCCTCTTCAAGGACGCACTTGCTGCCAAACTGACTCGGCTTAGTGGTCAATTGTTCCTTGGTCTGAGACGTAAAGGCCGGGTTGACAATCTGGGCATTCACAAAGATGAAGATGTGGTTTCGAATCTGGGCAGTCTTAAGCTGCGCACCGGCCTTATTCCTCTTCTTGAGTTGCTCTGACAGGCGGTTGCAAATCTGGTCCGCAATATAATTGACATGAGATCCACCAGAAGTAGTGGCAATAGCGTTAACAAAGGAGACCTGCTGGAAAGCACCGTCGGAAACAGCAAAACCGATCTCCCATCGTGGGTCGGGGCTGCATGTGAGAATCTCATCCTTCGGCGCAGGGCCCTCATCTCCGCGCTCCTTGCGAATCGCCTTCGTGTACATTTGCATGTATTGCTTGAAGTTTCTGATAGCAATGCGCGTGCCGTTCAACTTAACAGCAACCTTAGCAGTTCCTGCCAAATCGTAAACACGGCGTTTCACCAAGGCCTCGAAGTCATTGTCAATTCCATCCATGCCAAACTTTGAGAAGTCCGGCTTGAAAGTGACTTTGGTGTAATCACTTCCTTTGGATACTTCGGTAATCTTGGCCTTGCCCATCTTGGTCATGTTGTTAGTCCAGGTCTGCTTGTATTTCTTCTTTTGGCGCGTGTCCTGAGTCTCCAATGTGAACTCAGTTGAGAAGACGTTACAAAGCTTGGCACCGAAACCGTTACGACCACCGGTGACCTTCTGCTGAGTATCATCGTAGTTCGAGGATGTGAGCAAATGACCGAAGATAAGCTCTGGGACATATATGCCCTCCTTGGCATGCATCTCAATAGGAATACCGCGACCGTTGTTCCAGACACTGATTTCACCTTGCTCGCGGTCGATTGTCACACGAATTTCATCCATGCTGCTGTCGTTGTGCTTGTTATCGGCGGCATTGACTACGATCTCGTCGAAAATTTTGTAGAGACCAGGGACGTAGGTAACGTTGCGAGATTCCATCAATTCTGTCTCGGAGTTGTAAACCCACATCATCTGCTGGGTGGCTTCGACCGATCCGATGTAGGTATCAGGACGCTTGAGGATGTGCTCAAGTTGGGAAAGCTAGAAAAAAAAAGAAATACAAGTTAGCGACCAGTGTTCTTTCCCACTCCGGTACACAAATGCACAAGACTCAAGTCTGGATATTCACTCACTTTCTGGTACTTCTGCGACGCGTCGCCGTTCTTGGCATCAGAAGACGCATCTCCATAAGACTCATTCTCAACATCTGCTAGGGGCTTGGAAGGCGCGCGCTTGGCCGCGGCACCTTTCTTGGCCTTGGGAGGAGTGTGGGAGAGTATTGAATCATTGTCTGAAATTTGCGCGTCAGACTGTTCATCTTCGCTGTCAGCCTGGGCCTTCTTCTTGGCAGCTGGCTTTGCCTTCGCAGCAGGCTTCGTCTTTAGTGTTGTCTGGGTCGTCTTCTTAGGAGCAGCTTTGGCAGCGGGAGCCTTTTTGGGAGCCGCCTTGGCCTTGGGTTTCTGTCGCATGGTTGACAATTAGCTTGAATTGTTTGATACTTCCATCACGCTTGAGATGACTTACCGGCGCAGGCTCTGGCTGGAAGTCCGACACATCTTCATCGCTATCGATGTTGAAAATGGAGTCGTCCATGATGTCGCTCATGGTGGAAGATTCTTCGTCAAACGCGGGAAGAGGAAGATGTGTTCGCCCTCAGGCGTAGTGTCAAACAGTTGGCGTGGTCAGCTAGGTTAGTGGAAGTACAGATGAGCTCTAGGCGGTAAGAAGAGAGCCCAGCATACTCAGAGCTGGAAAGGAGATGAAGAAGAAGAGGGGGGTTGTTGTTTTTCTTGATGAAACGCGCCTGCCCAAAGCGTAGGCGGTGAATGAGAATGACCCGAAGTTTGCTCACCGCCCTGACGGGGCTTCCTAATTAGGCAGTTTCTAAACAAACTAATCCTGTCACGTGTCGAAGTGGGGAACATACACAGCGCGTAGACAGGACTATTATTAGAACTACATCACGTACCCTTCTAATTCCATTTCTGCAACATTATTTCATATAAATCTCTATACCTTTCTAGCTGGAAATCCTCCATTTGAGCCTGAATGTTGAATATGTATTAGCTTGAAAGTAGGGCTTTGAATTTCATGTGCTGTACTACTAGTAGTAGTAGTATGGACGTCGCATGAATGGATGCATTGTGACATAAGTATAGCAGGTCTCACTAGTATATCCTCAGTGCCATTTTATTGTTGAAATGTGAAAGCGTTAATATTGCCTCACAAGTCAGCCCTGGAGTTAAAGAACAACGTGTATGAATATATGTAACACATCATTTAGGTCAAAATAATCAACTGAGCATTCAAAAACCCGAAACCTTTGAACTTCTAAGGCTGAGCCTCTTGAAGCGTGTATATATAAAAATGATTTGAGAAGTTGAATGAGATATGGTGCTCAAACTTGAAGCAGCGGTGGCCAAGAAAATCATCACGTTATCACATGTGCACTGTCAGCTAATTAGATAGCTCGTTGATTTAGGGAGAGTGAACATTGAATGTATCTCTATCTCTACCTCAACAGTAGCATGATATGATTGAATTGAATAAATCATACACTCACCATTGTACTGTCTTATGAGTTCATACCGTCTCAATTAAGAGCGGGCCTGAATTTCAAGCGATCTCCAGGTATTGGCGCTAGAATCAAATGACAACTGATTAGCCATTTTAAAATGATTTTAAAGTAGTTGAATGTATTTTTCTTGAAAAGCCGGCGGTCTGCTCGTCAAAAATATAGCGATTGATAACTCAGTGCTGATAGTGCGATAGTAAGGAACTGGGGCGCACTGCCCAGGCGGCATGCAGGCAATATAAATATCGGAATGAGCTCACTCGCATGGACTTCTAACCAACGCCACGTCCAGTTAACTAGGAGGCCCTGAATCGTATTTTCAGATAAGGGAAGATCCCCCGCCCCCAAGGTGCCAGCTGATCCCTGCAGGGTTCAACTGAACAGGATCGACAGAGGCGGGAGCCTGGGGAGTGAGGCACACCCCCACTTGTCGATAAGAAACTGGGGCGCCATCGCGATACAAAGATTTTCACATTTCAAATCCATGATCATCTCCACTGCAGGTCGCTGAAAAGTGTATTCAAGCACCAACCTCCCAGTTATTGAGAGAACCAATCTCGTTAGCCCAGGAGCAAAGAGTACGTGGCAGGTAACACCTCCAGCCTTCAGTGTTCAGTGAACTGCATGCATATGTATGTGCATGTAGCCGTAATGGCCCCTCAGAGACAGTTACTCGAACGAGGACAGGATTCCGTACTCCGTATGTGGCGGGGACATGACTTTTGACTGATTCCAGCCCCTCGATGACCTCACTTAAGATACTGTGGCCACCTGGCCCTCGTATGTCGGATCAAGTCCATGCAAATGTATGATGAAACAACAGGGGCCAGGAGATGACAGTACATGTCTGATTCTGAAACTGTGCACCAATCATACCAGATATGGGCTCTCATCAGAGCAGTGGAGTAAAATTCCAAGGTTTTGTAATGAAATGATCAACCTGATACTGGATGGACTCCTTTCATATCGGTGTTATTCCCCTTCTTTCCCCTGCAGGACTATGCAGGACTCGGATTTATCATCCATTCGGATTTTTTATTCTTATGCCAAGGTAGAAAGGGGGAAAGATTACTTTATTAGGAACAAGCAGTGAACCAAAGATAAAAAACCTTGAAATGACAGGAGGTCTATGCTTGAGATGTCAGGATCAATTAGGGTACACAATGTACTCCAGGCTACGCACTTCGCTCTCTTCCCCCTGATAGGTGTGGGCCCATGAGTGTAATGATCCACGGATCAAGTAGTGGAAGAGATCCATGGTAGAATATAAACTCGAAAAAAGGGGGGGAAAGATATCATAAGAGAAATCATAAATCAATAAATAAAACGGAGAAATAGCCACCTGGAGCCACCTGGACAAGGGGAAGATCTGGAGTAGGGGGGAGATGCAACAGTCGGTGTATGGGATCGACGGGGCGAGACTTCGGGGGAACTGAACACTAAAAGGGAGAGGCTAGCGAAATAGTTTACTTCCCACCTCCTGAACCTCCCTTTTTTTCTGGTCTTAACTTCCCACTTTTTTTTGTACATATCGGTAGGGTGCTGGGTCACCTAGAGGTATTGTTTCTACTGTCTCCACTCTTCGCGCACTCTCCTAATGCTTCAACAGAAATGAAGCTGGTCTTGCATATCACCTCCATTACCCGCTTGTCAACTTGCAGTATCTAAGAGATCAACTATCGCGATTTGTTGACATACTACTTCCCACACCAACCTCCCACACACCCTCGATCGCGTCGTCATGTCGAGTTCCGAACCCGCCTCACCCAGCGGGCATGCCCCAAATCACGACTCCATGGTGACAGTCTCCTTGTCCGACATTCAATCCAATTCCGAACATACACAACCAGACTGGCGAACCCTCGATATCCCGCAAACGCCCGTGGAGAAGATCCGCGAGGTTGAAATCACGCGCAACACAGCCGATTCTTTTGGACCAATGCCCCTCCGGGACGCGGCAAAAACACCAACCCTCCCCACCGACGAACCCCAAACCCCGACCTCGGCAGAGCCGAGACAGATCGATGACGATGTAGAGCACGATGTGAATTGGGAGAACCTGGATAAAACGGAGGAACAAGAACCACGAGGGCAGGGCTCAGATGATGTGAGTTCGCTTATCATGTCGCAGATACTTCATGCGCCTCCGAGTCAATGCTGATATTTTTTTTTCTTCGAATTGATAGTCTACCGCGCTGCTCCTCGCCCGATTGGAGCAAGAAAACAATGCTTTGGCAACAGACCCGAAAGCCGGATTGGCAAAAACACCTAAAATCCAGCTACATCATCGACAATCGCGTTCGCAGTCACTCCACCAAATTAAACGATTGATCCGAGACCCAGCCCGAGCAGAATTGCGATACTCACAAATTCCCCCACCACCGATGACCGAGCTGGAGTTCTGGGCTGCGCTCGTGGCAGATTATCCGCAGACAGCACAGCGACTCCCAACTTTAACCTCCAACAAGATTCAAGGCGGTGTACCTCCCCCTCTGAGAGGAGTGGTCTGGCCCAGTCTGGCTGGTGCTCGGGACCCCAGTTTGTTGAATGAGTTCCAACGACTCTCAGGAGAGAGCAGCCCGTATGATGGTTTGATTGGGAAGGATATCGGTCGCAGCTTCCCCAATGTGGAGATGTTCCGTGATCCTAATGGCGAGGGTCAGCAGATGTTAGCCCGGGTATTGAGATGCTTCAGTTTGTATGATGCGAAGATTGGATATTGTCAAGGTCTTGGATTTGTAGTTGGGCCCTTGCTCATGCACATGTCTGATGCAGAGGCATTTTGTGTGCTTGTTCGCTTGATGGATCATTACAACCTCCGACAGTGCTATTTGCCAGATCTGTCGGGTCTTCATCTGCATGTTTATCAGTTTCAAAATCTGTTGGCGCGACACCGACCGGTCTTGTTCGATCACCTGGAGTCGCTCAATGTTGAACCTGTTTATGTATCCCAGTGGTTTCTGTCATTTTTCGCAGTTGCTTGTCCTCTTCCGATGCTTCTTCGAATTTATGATGTCATCTTCCTCGAGGGTGCTTGTGAGACTTTGATGCGAGTGGCGTTGTCTCTGATGCAAAGGAATGAGAAAAGGATATTGGCTTGTTCTGAGTTTGAGGATGTGATGCAGTTGCTCTTATCGCGAAGTTTGTGGGACACGTGAGTTTACCTTTTCTCTGATGAATATTTGTGGCAATGATCTAATCGGGAATCTCCAGATACGCCTTTAACGCTGATGACTTGGTCAATGACTTTGTCTCTCTCACTTCACTTGTCACCAAAGAAAGTCTTCAAACGCTGGAATCCAGCTATAACCAATCCCAAGGCGTCCCTACTGGAATCTCATTCCCACAGATGCAGGCAGCAGCATCTCGATTCCTCGGGCGCCTATGGGCGGGATCTAACAATCACAATTCCATGAAGTCTTTGAACCCAAACCCAAGCCCGTCTCGTCCCATCAGCACTGTTCGCCGTTCGACTTCGAAACAAAGCCTCACACCAACCCTCAACTCAGTTGAAAGTGTATCTGATGCAAGCACCGCTGCAACTGAGCTATCAGCTGGGACGCATGCAGATAGTCATAAGTCGCGTATCAAGTCAAGCATGTCTGTCTGTCAGAAGGACCGCGATCTCCACACTCAAATTGAAGATCTGCTAATAGCACTGAGCGACCTCCAGCGCCAACATGCGGAATTGAGCCTAGAACTTCAGCAGGAACGCGAAGAACGTGAAGAGGACCAAACACTTGCCAAGGAGATGCTCACTCATCTTCAGCAACTTCCCGCCGATATGCAGCCGACCGAGCTTGTTGCTAAAGCTGAGGCGCGTTACGCGTCAAATGAGCCAAAACACGCGTCTATTCCCCAGACAAAACACCAACTTCAAGATGATGCGAAGCGATGGAAGGAAATGCATGAGATCGAAGCCAGCCGATGCATGGACCTTTCTCGTCGCATGGATGACCTCGAGAAGTCAAACACATCCCTGAAGGATCAACTCCGCGAAGCCCGTGGACGAATCCAGGATGGCTACCGCGATCGCCAGCGCCTCGAACGACTGAACCAAGAGCTTCGATCCCTCAAGACTAGTGCCCTGGAACCCAAGACCCCACCAGAGATCGGCTCCCCCGCGTCAGACACTGGTGGCTCCCCTCGAGGCCTCCGCGAATTCAAGCTTGCCCGCAGTAACTCCCAGAAAACTTGCTCCTACAACAAACGGACCAGCAGTCTGGGCATGCAGAGTATCGTCTCAAATGAAAGCAAGCCAGCCGAGGAATCTCTTCTTCTGGAGCTGGTCGCGTCCAAAACTGCCGAGGCCGTCGCTAAACAGGAACTTGAAGAAGTGAAGGGCAAATTGGACTCTTTACGTCGGATGATCAGTGCCCCCGCATCCCAATCTGCGTTGAAGCCGGAGAATCGCCACTCGTTCATCGCTCGCACCTCGAACCGAAACAGCATTTCCAAGGCCTCAACTGATCCCATCAGACCTGCAGGCAATACCGGAGGTGGTGGTGGGTTCTTCAGTGGATGGGGTCGACGGGCTGCCACACCTGGGCACGAGATGCCCTGATAGATTTTTTTTATGACCATGAATCTAAATTCCTGTAATTTTAGTGCTATGGATTCCTGGGGCAGACATGATGATTTTGCCTGCCTTGATGAGATTTTCTTCTATGTAACGAGCAGCAGATCTGGTTTGTTCTCACAATACCTTATTCTTGCTCTTTTTTGTACAATTATGATATCCCCTTTTGTCAGATAGAGACACCTTTGCTCTCTTATCCAATTCATTGTTTTACTTCATCTTTGAATCACTGTACTTCATATTTTCTTATCAACCTACAATCTGTAATCCTGAAGATGCCATTTACTCATGGAGTCAACAGTTTCCAATGAACCCAATTTCAGCTCGGCTTTAAACAAGAATCATTTCACTAAAACAACGCTATCTGTCGCAATATCAAATGTCTATCATCAGGTGCTCCAATAGCATCTCCACAGCAGACTCGATTAATGGATACCAAGGTCCAGCCTTGGGCAGTCCAATCCTCAATCCAGTCCGATCCACCTCATCTTAGGCCAAGCCCATATAAGTTCCACCAATCTAGTAAGCGCCAACGGCCTTGTTAATAGCCGTCTCCAGAGCCTGAAGCTCGGACTTCACAGTTCCACCGCAGACAGGAGCGTTATCGATGATAGGAGTCAGGTAAGCCTGAATAAGCGCAGATTAGTACCGGCTCCGTAAATCCCAGTTAATAAGAGTCGAAACTTACGCTGGTCGCTGACGCAAGGCCGCTGATAGCGCTCTCAACAGCATTCAGCCAGATGCTACCGCTCAGAACAGTATGCTTGTTATTCAGAGTAGTGATGAGAGACCCATCCTCATTGATGAACTGCTCTCATTATTAGTTCCAGCTTGATGTCGATTCTGGGAGGGTGAATTACCGCTTTGGCAGAGTTGCAAATATCCTCTTGGTCCTGCTTGGTCAAGGTGCTGTCACATGGGAGACTAACTCCTGTGACGAGGGTCACGATGTTGTTGTCAAAGCCGCTAATGATATCCTGTAATGATAATTAGAATCCCCCTGAAGAAGTAAGAGTACCATCATCCCTCTAGTATGAACGTACAGTTGCGAGAGTGATAACGTCAGTGGTACCGGCGATTTTGTCCTTGAGGTCGGTGACCTGCTGGGTCATGTCGTTCAGAGCAGAAACGACCTGTTGAGCGCAGCTGGCTTCGGAGGAGGGAACTGGGCTGGCGACAGCGGAGATGGCAAAGAGGGCCGAGATGATAGGGAGCTTGAACTGCATTTTGACGGTGTAGGATGGAGGCGAGAATGACTCGGAGTTTGATGAAGAAGGCAAGACTGGAGAGAGATGATTGTGGCTGAGGATGCTGTTGGATGAAGAACAGAATATTCGAGGAGATGTCCGCTTCTTTATACTTGACTTTCCAGTAGCGATGAACGATGAACAGCTCCAGCACTGAAGTCTGGGGAGTTTGGGGCGCACATCACCACATCAGGAAACAACATCTTAGCCAAGATGAGAGAATAGTTCAAAGCCGTGCAAAGCACTTAGAATTGCCAAATTGAGCTATATTGAAGATATTGGCCCCATCCTGGACCCTTGAACCCTGGACCCTGCCAAGGTTCTTGGTGGCTGAAAATAGCATGGAGCTAAAGTTAACCAATTAATAGTAGAGGTTCGAGAGTTGAAACGCGATCCTAGTATTGCCCCAAATCTTTCAGGGGTAGGAAGATCTGACTGGTTAAGCTAAAACTGAAATCTGTGTAGCATTCTCATTCTGCATCGCTTCTGTTGATGTTCTTCCGTACATCTGCCCCCAACACGTTGGCCCCAAGGATAATATGAGCTAACCTAAGCTGAGATTCTTATTTGCTTGAATACTACATATTGCTTCAGTTTCAAGCTAGGTAGCTTTCCGGTCAGATGCTCATGATTGTACAAATCAAGAAATGCTAAGAAACAATGCTCTTAACGGCGGGGATGAGTCTATTGGGATTTCTTCTTGGAATGCTATTTTTTGGGTAGACAGACCATAAAGGCAGACTTGATGATGAGAAACTTTCGTTAAGATGAGCCTCCAAAGTCAATCTGAATCCCTCAAGCCATCAAGCCATAGATCAAGCCACTGTGGATGGAATAAAATGTTGACTACTCCGTACAGCTGGAAGAGGAACTTGAACTTCATCCATGTCTGGACCCTACCTTGGCCCCTTGAAAGTGCCCAGGTGCCAAGCAACATTTAAAATAGCATCACATTATTCCTGCAGATCTCTTACAAATAGCACTGTAGTAAAGATTACGGTGTACACAGACTGCATCCGGATTTTCATTGTTATTTTGTCTGCATGATGACAACGGTCGAAGTAATGGTACATAAAATGACACTTTCAAGAGGAAATATCAACGGGTTATTCTGTCGACAAGAATTCAATAAGGCCTCGTAATATTTGACCTCGAGAGTGTGACAAGCTTGGAAATCTGCTTGCACAGCAAGACTCCTGCTAAGAATCCAAAAAACCCCTTTGCACTGTAACTGCGTTTTTTTTTTTTTTTTTTTTTTTTTTTCCCATTCATTTTTAAGTCAACAGCCGAAGACTGCAAAGGCATGGCGATAAATTCTAAGACCTCCGTTGCCGCATAACCACCTGAAATGTCGGTCGCTGTAAAGAAGGCTCCGAATGACTCCGTTTTCTTTTGTCGCCAGGCATGGTATCACCCGGATCCGCCTCATGACTGTAAAGCAACTCCACAATCCTATCAATGTAATTCTCGAACCGGAACACAGAGATAACTTCAGACATGGAATCTCCATGCAGTGTAGCGTAAGCAACATCATGATCCAAATAGGTGTAGATGGATGACAAAATGGATTTATGGCGCAGAGGTATCCCGGAGAGCACAGTTAAAAGCCCTGCATAAGCACAAAGATTGATGCCAGCTTCTCGGACCCGACGAAATTCTCTCGCGTAAGCGCGTACAAAGTACACCGTTTTCGGGAAGTCCTTAGGATTGATACTGTGTAATCTTTTAATCCTGATGCAATCGGCATCAAAGCCACTGGTTGGAACGAGGTCTCGGACTTGAGCCATGAATTCATCCGCGAAGACGGGTCCATTTTCTCTTTGTCTGATCATATGGAGTATGTCTTCTGAGATGCCGGATGCGAGCCAGTGGGTCACCTGTCTGGACATGAATGCCCAGTGCATTCCCACATCGCTGTTCAGGTCTGGGCGGGGGATATCGATGTTCACGAGGGACTTTAGACCTTTTGACTTAAGAATGCGTAATACTGCATGGTTCCATGCGTCGAAATCTCGGATGTCTTCCAGTCTTTGGTCAAGTCTCGACAGGTTTAGCTCGGTGGACTCGGGAATTTGAAAGGACTGGTCGTTAACGCGTTGATGGAAAAAATCCTTCAAAGTTAGATTCAAAAAGTGTGGCGAATGCTCGAATGGATTATTGAACGGCATGGAATCAAATTCAAAGGATTCGGCATCAGGCATATCAAACGAATAATCCGCCATTTTTCCGGGGTTTCAAAAGCCGAGGTTGATGGGATATTGTCTGGATGGTCAAGAGTGAGAGTCTTCGAGTTCAGTAGCTGTAAATGTATTAGTGATCCAGGAGATTGTCGTTGATATAGTAGGGTATCGACATGTAGTAAAACCAGCAGGACTTCATACCTCGATGGAGTGGGACACGTTGATGTTGATGGTGGCAGAGAGTCGAGAAAGGAAAACAATGATGATTACTGTAGGAAAACCATTGAAGAAGTTGAGAAGCAAACACCAGGCATCGATTGTTGTGATCTCAGTGTTACTCGTTTACATAGTAAACGATTAGTCGTCCAAAAACAGCGCCGACGAACTCTGTTTCTACGAGTCCTATCAATATCCTCCACATTTTTAATATCATTAATTTCAACTACTATTGTCTAGTTATCTCACAAGATTCTTATACTTAATTTCTAAATATGAGTGGAGACCGGAAGACAAGATGCCGATCGGACATGGTCCGCATGGTGTTCACATAATGGAGCTACCCCAGCTACCCCACCTTTTCTTTCATAAGTGCTGGCTTTATTTGAGGTTCTGAGCAGATATGTCATCAGAATCATCAGGACAGAGTCCACGAGGGGAAACTCAAGAATGTTTGCGCCCCACAGCAGAACGGGCATGTAAAGAATGCCATCGCAGGAAAGCAAAGGTACGGGGATCGACCACAATGAAGTCTGACCACACTAACGGGATGAAGTGTGACAGGGTCATCCCGATATGTACACTATGTGAAAAGTTTCGTCGCTCATGTCTTTATGAGAAACAAACACGCACACCACTCACGCGCCGATATTTAACAGAGGTAGAGAATGAATTGGCACGGACAAAGGCTCTCCTCCTGCGTTTCATGCCTGAAGCTGAAAGCTCACAAAATGTGAATTTCAGTGAGCCAATTACAGAGCAAGTCTCTGCAAAAGATGGGGACAGCCTCCAGGATACCCAGCTATTGCATCAAAGCCCAGAGTTAAACACCCACATTCAGTCTGTTGTTTCATTACCCGGTCTTGACACACAGCCGAAGCCACATACTGCTAGTCAGACCACTGAGCTAGGAATTGTATCTCATCGCTTGCAATCTGCCAGTGCTGGTAGAAATGGAGAATTCGCAGATCAATCTCCTGTCTACTCTGATCAACGGACTCGTGGACCCTCAGGCCTGTCTCTCGAGACACCACCGTCCTCAAATAGTTTCGAATGGGATGAGAGAACGGGAAAGCCCAGTGGCGACAAATTTGTGGACGGTATGGCGAGTCTGACTAGCGATGCAAATGAAGGTGGCTACCTAGGAGTCGCATCCGGGGCAGCACTTTTACGAATCACTGACACAGCTCCAACGGAGTTGACTGATCGCTACGACTCAGAAAGATATATGGATTCTGTCAATAACACACGTCGGAGCATTCCATTTTCTTTGACGTCTTTAGGCCAACTAGAACCATTTGTCGAGGCTTACTTCTCTCTATACCATCGCTCATATCCAATTGTCCATGAGGCTACCTTCCGCGCTCAGTTTATGGAGGTCATTCCTCGACCCAGTGGCAATGTGTGGTATGTACTGCTGTTTGTCTTGTCGGCAGTAGGAGCATTCACAACATCAACACAGCCTTCGGATGTGGATATTGGGCTCTTCGAAGCTGCGAAGGCACGAATGTCAATGGACATGCTGGAAACCGGCAATCTACTACTTGTTCAAGCATTGGTATTGAGCTCCAATCTCATGCAAAAGAGAAACAAGCCCAATTCAGGCTATAACTATATGGGTCTGGCGCGCCGAATTGCGATGGGTATTGGCCTTCATAAAGAATTTCCAACCTGGGAGGCGAGTTTGTTCACCACAGAAATGAGACGGAGAATCTGGTATTGTTTATACATTTTTGACGTGGGCGCTATTATCACATTTTCACGGCCTCTCGACTTTCCTCATGATGGAATCGATGTGGAGCTGCCGATGAATGTTCATGACAGTGTTTGTTTCCCAAATCCGAACTTGCCAGTGGTACTTTATTGACCTTAATATAGGACATCACCGCTGGCACCAAGAGACTCCCTCAACCTGCGGATGAAACCACAGTCTATACTCATCTCCGAGCTCAAGCCACATTCCATATGGCCACGAGTCCAATATATTCGAAAATTATCTCTTCGCCCTTTCCGTCCGCAGCGGAACTTATAGAGCTCGATGACCGACTCATTGGATACTGGTTGGGTAATTTGCCACCTTATTTCCAAGAGAATGTTATCCAGACCCAAAAGTTTCGTTTATGCCATTCAATCATGCGATGGCGATATCGAAATTTCCGAATCTTCATGTATCGTCCCTTTTTAGTTGGAAGGCTGATGGCCCGACCGGAGAGAGAAGGTGAACTGGGAGGCACCGAAAACGACAACGAGAGCGAGATCGCCATTGAACGGTGCTTAGACGCGGCTCGTGAATCTGTGGAGTTAATTGCAAATTTCTGGGAGCAAGAGCAGCAGAGCATGCTAGCTTGCTGGTATGGGCTATATTTCTTGTTTCAGGCAATCCTGATTCCAGTTATTTGCTTGCGAAATAATCCACAGCACATGCTGGCCGAAGACTGGCGCAGACAGATACTCCAGGCGATGCCGATTTTGGAATCGATGGCACATCTTAATCCTTCATCTTCGCGTTGTCTGGAGGTTATTCGTTCTCTGTGTGGATCTTATCTTGATCCCTCTGTTGTTGGGTGGGGACCGACGGAGGAATCGCCTCAGACTCAACTGGCGAGCTTGTATCCGCTGATGTGGCCTACGCTGGACACAGTTCAGCCTGATGGGATGGACTCGATTCTGTAAGTGATTCAAAAGTTTGTTCCACATAATTTGAAGTCTCGGAGTTTCTAACAACTGTTTTAGCCAAGAGTCAACTATTCTTGATTTTATGAATCAACTGCCTTGAGACGTTGAAACAAATGTACATTATGAAGATCATTTAATCTGGAGCAAATAGAGAGTCATTTGCACTATAAAAGTTTTCGATATTCTGTATGACACTAAACTTAATGTTTTCCTGACTCAAGGTAAGGTGTAGCCGCCATCAATGATAATGTTAGCACCCGTCATGTAGCTCGAGGCATCTGAGGCGCAGAAGACATATGCCTATAAGCAATAGTATCATTAGTCCAAATCCCGATATGAGTGCAAAATGTCAGAACTTACTCCTTTAAGCTCATAAGTATGAGCCATACGCTTAGCTGGAATCATGCTGTACCACTTCTCATGCCACTCCTTAGGATGGATATCAAGGATTTCCGTGGTGATGAAACCAGGAGAGATGCAGTTCACGCGACAAAAGTCCACCCATTCCACGGATAAGCACTTGGCCAGCTGGACAACACCCGCCTTAGACGCATTATACTAGAATTGAGTGTGAGCGACCATATTCAGAGATTGAGCAGATCTTGAATGAATGAGGGAACTCACGGCAGCTTGTTTCTGAGGAACATTGACCAGTGTCGCGCTGACAGAGGCTGTAAAGATGACATTACCATGGCCCTGCTCCTTGAAGATACGTGCAGCAGCCTGGGCAGAGTAAAAGGCTCCATCTAGGTTGACTTGCATGATATCCCGCCATGCCTGTTCCGTATAGTCTTCAGCTGCAATGGATGATACAATTCCGGAATTGCAGACTATGATGTCCAGCTTGCCGAAGTCCTTTGCGATTTGCTGAATGGTGCTCTCGATGGTAGTTTGGCTGGTCACATTGGCTTGGTACGCGGCGGCCTTCACGTTATTCGTAGATGCAATCTCTGCGGCGACCTTCTCGGCGTCTTTGGAGGTGTTGTAAATGATTGCAACCTGGATGAGTGTCTGTTAGAATATTTGAACATGGTTATCCTGAGCCAAATTTAGAGAACTCACGTTTGCGCCAGCTTCAGCTAGGCCACGAGAGACCTCAAGACCAATACCACGAGCTCCACCTGGGATATAAGTTAGCTGTTTGTTTAGTTCATTGTCTTCTTGCGAAAATTCTGGAGCTCTTTACCTGTCACGATTGCAACCTTGCCGGTCAAGTCGAATGCTTTGGTGACATGCTGATTTGGGGGCTGCGAAAGGACCATCTTGCTGCTTCAATTTTGTATCTTTGCTCGAAATCGGTCTTTTAATCTATCTCTCCTTCTCTTTATATTATGAATCTATTGTCAAATGTTTTCTGATCATGAATTCCACCTCGACTCACCGTCACACAGCTGTTACCTTTCCCCGCACGATCGGCGTATCACCGATCGGACCGTCAAGTCCGGCCGGACACAGTCGCCCGTTCCCTGCAAATGATCACATACACATGTGCAAATGTGTTCTTTTCTCCACAGGATATCCACATATTGCTTGTGGTGGCATGATATGGAAGAGAAGGATACCCCGGATATGTCACACTACAGCATAGGGTCCTCTTTTAGGCATACCCCAGACTCCAGAGAGGGCCATATAAAAACGAAAAATTCTTATGCGAATCATATGCTCCTGGTATTTTAACATGGATGGTCCTAGATTTTGCTTGAATTAGAATTGACCAGAAAAAGTGGAAGGATTAGGAGCCTCCTCCCAAGGCTTTCATACACAGTACAAACCGTTCGACTGATCCATCAGGGTCCGAGGTTACCCAGCATGAAAATAAAGGTTTTCCCAGCACGTAGCTTAACTGGAAGCTACTATAGTTCTGTTTGAAATAATCAAACATCTCGATGTTATTACAACTTATTCAATGATTTAACTTGGACTCGGGTATAGAGAGCTGTTTGACCTTGAATTGTGGGTCATCCCAGTCTCTCAAGATCTTTTCAATACCTCACCATGCAGAATAAAGTACTTTTTTTAATTTAAACGTATTGCTTCTGGACAAAACCGACTGAGATTTAGTGTAGAACAGTATCATCACAAGAAATGGCGCCATGGCCATGTGATATTCATTCCAGGTGACTCCCCGTAGATAGGCCAAATGCAAATATAGAGACAGTATTTTCAAAACTTGATAGGCAGAAAGCGATATTTTGTGCTCAATAACTTGGCATTAATTACACACGTGGAAGGTAAAGCTCAAGTCAGTCTATGAAACATGCTCAGCATGCTCCCCCTTGCCAATGAATTCTTCTTCCTTGTCAAAAATGTCGCCACTGGTCACAGCAGAAGGCCCATCAAAAACCTCCGCAATCTCTTCCAAGGAATACCCCTTCGTTTCAGGGAACACAAACCAAGTAATAATCAAAACCAGAACATCGAAGCAGCAGAAGAAGATATAGTAGTGCCAGCCAATATTATCCAAAGCGATGGATGTCACAAATGATAGGACAATGAGAGAACTGTAGACGCTCAGCAGCTCAACAGTGAGACCCTTGCTGCGAATAGAGTACGGGAATATCTCAGTAGGATATCCCAACAGTAACGGTGTATAAGCAATATCGTAATGGAAGTAGAATATAAAGACAAAGGCGATAACTGTACGCCCGAGAGAATCTGCCCCTGTGCTGTTAAATACTGCGGAACAGGCTGTCCAGATGACAAACGAGATAAGCATGCCCACTGCTGACCACAGAAACAATGTTCGACGACCGAGACGATCCACAAGCAGAGCTGCGCTACCTGCTACAATGAAGTTGAATATTTGTAGAAGTCCATTGATGAGCGTTTGGGTATCCGAGTCTGTGATTCCGACCGTATCGAGGACAAGCGTGAGGTAATACGAGACAACGGCGACCCCCTATATATTCTGTAAGCATCACTGTATTTTGGAGGAAAGAATCCTAATAATGATCTCACATTCCATTGAGCGAAAGCGCCGACACATACAGCGATGAATGTGCGCTTTCGGTTTCCAGGTGTTTTGACGAGAGTGGACCATTTGGTCTCCGCAGCCAAGCTCTCCATCTCAATGGTTCGACCAATCTCAGCCATTTCAAATTGGATCAGAGGATGCGAAGTATCCCCGTCAGTGTGAAAGCGAGCAAGGAGAACTTCAGCTTCTTCCATTCTTCCATTGGCAATCAACCAGCTAATAATCACGAAGTCAGTCCACCGAGGAACTATGTTTAATTGGTGAGCAGGGCAACTAACCGAGGAGACTCTGGAACAAAGCACCAGAATATCAATTGAATAAGAGGGAACCCAGCTTGGACAATCGAAGGCACACGCCAACTCCAGTTTGAGGAGCTCAGATGCTTCTGGGTACCATAAGAAGTCCACGAAGCGAGAATAGCTCCGAGATAGTAAATAGTCCAGAAAGCGCTGGTATACTTTCCACGATGTGTGGGATATGCCAGCTCAGTAATTAACATAGGAGAAGGTTGAACTACCAGCATTGAACCAACTCCTACCAGCACGCGAGCAAAGACAAACATCCCGTATTTCACCGACGCAGCTTGAATAATCGAGGCGATGATGATCACAATGGTACCTGATAAGAGAGTCAAGCGTCTTCCAATTCGGTCGGACAAGATTCCAATAAATGGGAGTGATATAACACTTCCAATTGATTGAGCGGCATTGACAACACCGAGAACTGCGCCGGTGGGATTGCCGAAGTAGTCTTTCCATTCTGTGAGGGATTGCAGGCTGTTCATGAGAGATCCTAGTAAAAACAATGTATTAGGTAGTGTGATTGGATTCATTGATTAAATAACTTACCATCATATCCAGCCACTGCCGATGATAGTAGAGGAATAAGAAGAATCAGGTTGAGTTTTAGAAGATTTGGCACGCGGAACCAAAAGCGATCATGCTGAGGCAGAACAGAGGCAAGGGCCTCGCCGACAATATCCTGATCCTTCATTGTATACAAGGAAGAAGAAATTGGCAAGTTGCATCTGTGTTATCGAGGGGGATTCAAGCGCTAATATAGCCAACTAGCTGTTTAAGCAGCTGGGCATCCTGGGGACTAGACTGCGTCAGCAACACGAGACATCGGCAATGACGGGACATGCTTGAATCTAGTCCATCAAGGAAAGATCCACTTTGTGTCTGCTAATCCTGTTGGATCTGCAGGTAATGTATGGCGTGGCTCCCCGTGGGGTAACCTTACCCCAGTTTCTGCGCGATGACGAGACCGTTTAGCTTGGCCCATGCCGGAGTGTCATGTCCGCTAAACGGACACCATCTCCGGGTTGAGATCCACAACAATATGCCGATCATAGGAGAAATAAGAACTGCTTGAGAAAAGGAATTGTGAGCTAGGATCCGCCTAGGATCTTTTGGTGATATGTGGGTTCACAATTCGGACGTCTCTGCGCGTTGTTCGGAGATGTCTATCGACCCCAGATATTCAACAGCGTGGTATACACCCACAAGTGAATCCGAATGATTATGACTTATAAGTCATTCAATATCCACAATTTCTCCAGACATAGTGAAATTTCCCAGATCCATCTTACCGATATCTAACACCCAAAATGACTCAACAAACCATTCGTCGCGCAGACCCGCCGCTATCAGATAGCATTTTCAAAATGTTTCAGATGCACGGAAAGGTTGTCATTATCACAGGCGGCACAGGTGGAATTGGTTACGAAATAGCCCGTGGCCTAGCAGAGGCGGGTGCCGATATTGCTCTGTGGTATGCCAGGTCAACACAGGGTGAGAAATTGGCCTCCTCCCTTGAGAAGGACTTCGGAGTCAAGGCAAAATCATACCAGTGCGCAGTGCAAAACTTTGAAGAGGCAAGTGATCATCCATACTTGAATTAAGAAGAATTCTAAAATAACTTCTCTGTCTTTAGGTACAAGCCTGCACCGATGCCGTTGTACGCGACTTTGGCCGTCTCGATGTTATGATTGCGAATGCGGGTATCCCCTCCAAGGCTGGAGCTCTGGATGATAAGTTGGAGGACTGGCATCGGGTAGTTGATGTGGACTTCTCCGGCGCTTACTACTGTGCTCGTGCTGCTGGTCAAATTTTCAGGAAGCAGGGCTCAGGAAACTTGATCTTCACATCCTCCATGTCGGGTCATGCAGTCAACTATCCACAGAAACAGGTATGTAAAGGTCATGAGAGACGCCGATGTACAATGAAACTAATTTGCTCAAGGCATGCTACAATGCTTGCAAAGCAGGTGTCAGCCATTTGGCCAAGTCACTAGCTGTGGAGTGGGCTGATTTTGCCCGAGTCAACTGTGTTAGCCCCGGCTACGTTGACACTCCCATGAGTGGTGACTGCGCGTTTGAGATGAAGGAAGAGTGGTATGGTCTAACACCTATGAAAAGAGATTGCGACCCACGAGAGTTGAAAGGGGCTTATCTCTACCTTGCGAGCGACGCAAGCACTTATACAACTGGGGCAGACATAATAGTTGACGGAGGTTATACATGTCGATGAAGATTGTCAGGAGCCCTCCAATTCAACAACTCTGCATATACAATCGAAGCAATTGGAAATAATAAAATTCGTTCAAATGTTTTCATTTGTCTTTCAAACCTGTTGAGGCAGATGTTCATTCTAGTGTCGTTTAATTATTTGGTTGTTGTTTTGGTTGCTGAGTCTTTTTAGACGCGGCAGCTGCAGCTTCATACATCTCCCACATTTTCTTCTCTTCCGGTCGCAAATGACCAGGGAAAAAGGTATCAACCATACTCCTTCCAACGCCAGGGTAATTTTCCTCCACTTTATACAGAGTGTTCATAGCCTTCGTCTCAACAATCACTTTTTCAAAAATCAAAGGCATCCCAAAAGCAGCTGGATTTCGCGCTTGGCCGGCAGCGAAGAGATTTTGCAGGATACCCAGTCCACCCACAGCAAGCAAGAACCATGTGTTCTCTTGGATTCCAGAAGCTGTGATCAGAAGTGCAATCCAGAGTAGGGCAAGAGCAACGACAGTTATCCGTGTAGAGGTGGTGGTGTGCACGTCGACATTCAAAGGACCTGCAGCGAGATCTTCAAGGTCCAATCCCCGCCCATGACATCGAATAACGATGGCATGTTGGCTTCCATTTCCTCGGACCAAGACAAACGTCTTATCTGTTTTTAGTTCGCGACATGACCATTTTTCCTTCGTCCATTGCGGGAGAGAACCCATAGCGAATGATAGGATGATCCCACACGCCGTGATCAAGATAATGGCCCAATCTCCCCATATACCACAAGGGATTGCAGCAATGGCTAATTGCAAAACTGCAACAGCAAGTCCACTCCAGTATGCCATGTCTCTTCCTTGGTGTCCAGGTTCGGGATCTCCTGCCTCATAAATTGAAACACAAAGTCCGCCTTGCCTTGGCTTCGGTATCGTGAGTCCAGAGCCAGGATTTTCGCTCTCAGCACGTTGCTTATTCTCAATCCATTTCTGCTCCAACATGGCATCCAATGCCTCCCCGATTTTGGGATCCCTCCAGCTTTCGAAATCCCGGACAACACGCCCAATTATCCAGCTTGTGTTTTCGCGCTCATATCTGCTTTTTGCATTAATGACTTTGCAGGTGCAGTCGGGCTCTGGCATTAGTCTATTCTCTCCCACAGCGGCCGAGACAGCGCTGATTGCATATGCAACCCAACCTGAATCCCAGCGTCAGCTTAGCACTTGGGCATTCAATTGGGGGCGAAAAAGCTCTCAATTTGCATACCGAAGGAGAAGGCCACAGGGCAGATACCGCTGCCCGCAAGCTGAGCTAAAGCCCTGTTTATCACATCACCACCCAGGATCAGAAGAACAGAGAACACATCTGATGGATTCTTCCATTGTGCTGAGAATTCAATAGCAGGCGGTTCATTTTGCTGAGTAGCCGCAGACGCCCTTTGGAACAACAATCTTGGAGCCATGATCGGAAAGACTCAGGAAGTCGCTCTGCTGATAATTTTTATAAAATAGACATGAAAATTATTGGTAGATGCTTATATGCAGGATCAATTTATTGCTGGTCGAGGGCTAGTAATAAGCGTGCCCCGCGCGATCCGTGCGTTAGTGTGTTGGCAGTGGACTCAGTCACACGGGCGCTTACATCGTGTCGCCCTCTCACATAGCCACATTAGGCTTTTTCGAGGCATTTTTGAAGATCGGAATCATTCTGTCAAAGATTCAAGGTCTCGAAATTTATAGCTTATTAGAGGTATCTTTGAATCAGTGGTTTCATTATTCGACATTTTCTCATACTTCTGCGCTATCCATGATATCCCATCGGTGCTGAAGAGTCTGATAAGGCTTCGCCATTGGCCAAGCATCAAAATCTCTGGCTCGCTTGATAATATCTACCAAGGCTTCTCGCTCCATCGGATCGGTAAAATATTCGCCGTATAATGTAATCGCAATGACCGCATTGAGCAGCGCAGGCTGCACCCGAGAGTGTTGCAGTCCGATCCCACATATGCATAATACGATCGATCGCACTTGAGCCTCTGTTTTTCGATGCACGGCCCGTGCTGCGCCCCTTCGTATTGTCAGCTTTGCCTAGTCAATATTTCTTACGTTGGCAGTGATAAAAACTTACTCTAGATGTGGATTTTCAGCTGTTAAGATCATCTGGGCTAGCCGAAAATGTTGAATCGCCGTCACTTGTACGTCAAGGCTGTACCAGATAGTTGGAAATACTTCTCCCTTTCGTCGATCAGCTGGAAGGTCGAGAATCGGCTCAAGCTCTCCGATTGAATTTTGAATGAGTTCTTGTTCTAGATCTTTGAGCCGGGCTGATATTTCTGTCAGTAATACTCTGGATCGGGCTCTGTGGAAATGAAACTTACCCCATTCATCTGCTTGTTGCTGACCCCAGCGCCACATGGCAACTTGTCCAGTAAATAGTATCATGTTGCTAGCGACCGAAGGATTTCGCCAGAGGTCCGCATCAAAACGCAAGTAGGGAGTAGCTTCCCTTGTTAGCGCATAATAGATTTCTTGTCGCACAGTGATCCAGTATGCGGCTGTGGCCAATGGCTGATCAAGAGGGGATGCAATCATTGAATCTATGATTGTGTGTGTGATTGCCAGGAAATTGACTCGCCCGTTCAAATAAAAGTTTCCCTCCGTACTAGCCCCATCAAGCTCTTCTTCCATCTCTTCATATTGCCGTAGTATAACAGTTGCTGCCATGATATTCTCCTGGTGTATCGGGTCTTGTATTTCCGGAAAGCGAATTAGATCCGGTATGCACTTCAACATGTATTCGAGGGCGCTGGACTGGGTTAAATTGGGAAGTAATTGTCCGCAATATAAAACACCCTGTGTGGTCTTGTACTTGGAAAGACGACTGAGGTGGAGGGCTGCTACGGCGCAGATAGCGTTGAGAAGTGTGGAACAATGCCGCGCACGACGGGGTACCACTAGCTGGAAATGATGTAGGTCGTCGCAATGATCGAACTGAGTCTAGTGAGCTTAGGCGTTGTTAACTGGGGGCAGTTTGTGCCTTACCCATGGGGATATTTCCTCGATGAAATATTTCAGCAGGCATGACTCCTGTATTGTTCCGAGTGGGGTGGTGGTAACTTGGTTATTTGAGGAAGGTGAAGCGGAGGCTTCAACTCCAGAAGAATGAAGCTCATTGCCAGTCCTCTGCTGAGAGCCCGTAGAGACATGAGAATGGAAGTTGCTATTGAGTGAGGAATGCGGCGAGGCTGAAACTTGAAATGGGGAACTTTGATCCAATACGTGTCCCTGATGCGATTGATTAAACAAAACAGACCTGTGGGGACTTTGATTTTGAGGAGCCTCTTCCAGTAGTGTTGAATGCTGATTATCGTTATTTATCGGTGTAAAACTGGGATATTCCGGTTCTGATTCATTGGAGACGCGAGGACTGTTCATGAGATCATCGTGTGCTAAATATGGCATGCCAGGAGAGCCAGGATCATGAGACTCCAAAGGACCCGATTTAGATGATGATTTAGCTGGTCTCCACCTTTTCGGCCTGCTGTTCACCCAAGTCTGAGCTTGACCAAAATTGGCATCGAAGTTGGCTGTGGAGCCATGTCGGAATACTGTCTTTCGTTGAACGGGTTGACAGTCCAGCCCCTTCATCTCACAGCGTCGGCAAACTGGTTTCCGCTTGTCGCCTAGATATCACATAATAAGTTGAGTTAGACTCGACCATCTCATTCATAGCATAATTATAATGATTCCGTACATCTTTGGTGACTCGCTAATTTCAGTTGATTTAGTATCGATGAGTTGAAAAGGAGTCCACGACATTTGAAGGTATCCCTACCTCGGCAATTCAAGCATGGCGCTTTGGCCAAGAGTGGACTAGTTGCCATCTCTGTTGCGGTGATCAGATCCTATGCGCAACCTAATTGGCAACAATTTTTCCCTTGCAGGGCACTAGGGCGTTGAGAATGTTAAGACGTGTGCAACAACGCTTCATTTTGCGGGGGCGCAAGGGGCTATTTACCCCGCATCCATGTGGAGATCTCCACATTAAGAAATATTAGCCTCTTTCCAAGGTTGGAGCATTTTCATTGTAAGCAGAGCACTTAAGTCGTCCTTGGATCTGGTCGGTGATACAAGAATTGGTTATGAGAGTTTAGCTTTGCTGTCCGTCTCTCTGGTGATATTGTGATCCGCAACATCATGATCGATGCACATGTGAACAGAATTAATTAACTCAACGAAGAAAAAAAGACTATAGACATTTATCAAGCTTCTTTCGTATTCTCTGCGATTGAAGTCTTATTCTCGAAATCCTCCACATTCTCAACTTCCGTCTGGCGCCTCGGTCCAGTAAACCAACGATGAGCCCAGAGAAACCACGTTCCTAATGTGCCTACTAGCACGATACCAACGGCCACAGGTGTATAGTTCAATGTCTGGGATGTAACTGGATTCTCCTCAGGTAGACAGAATACGATAGTGATGAATAGAACCTAGAAGATATTAGCATGAAGAATTAGGGAGGGGGATGGGGAAATTACCCATAAGCAAGCGATAGCACCAACAATCCGTGAGAAACCACCTAGATTGAACGGGCCTTTCTTGAATTTGTCCGACCAAATCAAAGCAATCAGAATTGGAAGCGCATAGCTGATATACAACCCAATTGTTGCGATACTCGTAGCTGCCGAGAATGCGACGGAGCTTCCTAGCGATGGCAGGGCTAGGCAGAATGCTAAAAACGCCGCCAGCCAGATCGTTCGGACCGGGCTCTGGAATTTCGGATCAATGTAGTCAAAGAACTTTGGTAGAGCACCGTCGCGGGAGAAGGCAAACATCATGCGGCTGTTACTGGTCAAACTGAAAAGACCGCAGTGCCAGACACAAATAATGATGAGTGCGATGCAGACAAGTGCACCGTTTTCGCCCATACAATCGACTAGAATTTTGAAAACAGGCTCGCCGTAGTTTGTGCTTGAGTCAACAGTTGCGTCAAAGTCTTGGATCGAAAATAGGAGGCATAGTAGGAGGAAGAAACCGAACACCGCGGAGACTCCAATGGACATGAGCACGCCGATAGGGGCGGTCCATTCTGCTTTATGGGTCTCTTCTGAGAGATGGGCCGATGCATCGAATCCTGTTCAAGGATGTTTCGCTTAGTAGCTAAAATGAAAGGGGCACTTGAGCGATGTGAGAATTGTCCATACCAGTGATTGTATATTGACTGAGGAGGATACCACAGATCGCAACGTAGGCTGGGGAAGCTCGAACAGACCATCCGGGATCACCAGTACCCTGTTTTCATGTGTCAAAAAGAGAAACCAGATATTATAGGTAGTTGTAGATGAACAACGCACATCATAAAAATGCTGGAAAACCTCAGCGGCGCTCCGGTGAGTCGGCGCTTTGGCTACCACTGCAATGGCCAAACTAGCAACTCCCAGGCTGTGCAAGATAATTGAGGAGACGTTGAGATATCGCAGGATGTGTACACCGAATGTATTGATCAGGCCGTGGCTGATAAGGATTGCCGCATATATACCAATTTCCTGCCCAGCAGTTGGCACCCAACTTGTCTTGATCGTTGCCGCAGTCGCGATAAGTCCAGCGCATCCGAAACTGATTCCAGTGGTGACCGCAAACTATACAAAGAACCAAGAAAAGAGATTAGCAATGCACAGACTCTGAGCAAATCGCACCAAACAGCAAGTTATACCTGTCCCACAAAATTGAACCAACCTGTCAACCACGAAAGAAACGGGGCATATTTATGCGGAGCCAACATTGCAGCCCAGAAATACGGGCCACCACTGGTGGGGATTGCGGAGACGATCTCCGCCATACTGAGTCCAACGAAGAAAGTCATCACTGACACAACAATCCATCCCACGGTCATGACACCTGGGCCTCCGGTATTCAATCCATAGCTAGTTGCTTCCGTCAGCCGGCTGATTTGAGGATGCGATTACTACCGATTTTACCTGAAAAGTGTAGTGATACCAGTGATCACACTCTATTCGATGTTAGTACAAGCACCAACATGCGCGATCAGCACCAAACGCTTACAATAATGGAAAATGAGACTCCGAAGTTGTGAATCAGTTTCCAGTCGCGTCGCAGCTCCTGCTTGTAACCAAGCTGAGCCAAGCGAGTCTCATCCCGAATTTCCGCTGCTGTCTTTTCCACCATCCTGAGAAATCAAGGATAAGGGTTTCAACTGCTAACTATTCCTGATGTCGCAAATGAGAACCACGGCTTATTTATTGATTTACACGGGGGTTATCTAGGGAATATTAAGGGTTTCTGTAATCAAGAGAGCTAAGCAAGACTGATCTTATCAGTAGGGACTCACTGCCCAGATAGGCAGTTAGTAGCGATTTTCAGGTTAGCTTCTGTCGACATAATCACGGGCTGGCGTTTTTTCAAGATAAGCGACGTCTCTATCATAGGTCGTGCATCATCCTCCAGATAAACGGAGAACTTAGTCATTTAAGTGGAAGAGTATGTTCAATCTAATAAGACTTTGACTACTGTGTCTGGGCGAGAAAGATCCCCCAGCTCAGGCTCTCAGACCATATTATAGTTTTTGGACCAGCACCCCTTTACGAAAAGTGTCAGCAGTCCTCGGCAACATGCATAATCATGGATCCTATCAAGGACGCAATGTGCCCTATGCCCAAGGGTCAACTTGAAATATTCACTTTTGGGTAGCGCGACAACTGGTGACTTCCCCTAATTGGGCATCAAGCCGCCTTAAGACACCCGATTTACCAGGATTTCCCCACTTCCACATATCAACTGCCCCAGTCCAACACCCAGAATTCGATCTAGTATCATGCAGTCCTCTGAAATTACACCCTCCGATATTGCTACTGCAGATGAAGAATGGTTGATCGATCTTTGTCATAAGGCTGAAAAGGATGGTGAAATAATTGTAGGTAACAGGTACGGTAACAAGGTCGTCAAGCTTTCTGACCGTGTTGTCGTGAAATACGGTGGTGTTCAAGAATCGGAAGCGGCGATACAGGAATTTGCATTCAACGTCGTTGATCGAACCATCGTTCATATACCAGAAGTCTATCGTTTCATCGAATCATCCCAGCAATCCAC
Organism: Penicillium herquei; assembly: GCA_039634405.1. Lineage (NCBI taxonomy): Eukaryota > Fungi > Ascomycota > Eurotiomycetes > Eurotiales > Aspergillaceae > Penicillium > Penicillium herquei. The sequence continues at coordinate 3,677,856 of CP098390.1, forward strand.
AGACGTGCAGGGATATCTCTTTATGGAGTATATCCATGGCAAGACCCTCGAAAATATTGATTTTGACGAACACCCCGATCTTTCATCCCGTGTTGCGAATATTCTTATTCACCTGGGAAAAACCATCAATCCAAGCTCAGATAATATCCCAGGTCCATTGAATGGCGGACAACCACTCGGGTATATCTTTGGCGATCATGGCGCAAAGGCAAATTTTACCTCACTCGAAGATTTGACTGCCTATCTGAACAAAAGGCTCCAATATTGCAACCTGTCGAAGGTTCTGGCAGCCAATCTAGAGCCAATCAACCTGGAACCCTATGCCAAAAATCTAGTTCTCTGTCATGGTGACATCTCCAGAAGAAATATTATTCTGGAAGAGGACGGCAGCCTCTGCCTTGTGGACTGGGGTTACGCTGGGTTTTACCCTCGCTTTTTTGAGCTCGCAACTCTCAAATGTATCCTCACGCTTCGTCATGATAAGAAGTTTGAGCCACTTGTCATAAGTGAATTTGAGAAACTTTTAGGCTTGACCGACCAGGAGAAAAGAGATACAATCCTCGCACTTTATGTCCAAAGTGCAAATCTGAGATGGTCGTTGTAAGAACTTGAACCCGCTCTTATGATCCGAACAATATTTTAGACACACCTAAATGCTAATAAAAACAGCGAGGAGCGCCCACGAAATTATGCAGAAATACACAAGAAGAATTTCCTAGATGCCCTCGCAGCTAGCGAGCAGAGTGCAAAGAAACGGAAGGAAGCTGGCATCCCCGAGCCTCCTGGACTGGTTGAAACCCGAAGAAAACATGGCTTTCAGTGATAGAGGGGGGGAATGATGAAATTCTCGAAAATTGAAAGCCATGAGAATCATCCCAGCGGCTCAAGTGCTCTGTTAAGACCACTACCGGTGGCCGACACGAACGCTCTGTAGATATCATTTTCCCGCGCTCTTCAACATAACACACCACACGAGGCACCCGTGAACATCTTCCATCATCCCCTCTATCCTAGCTGATAGTCTCACTCCATATTGAGTCATATATCATGTTTCTTTTGCCTATCGTACCGGAGGCTCGTTATTTTGTCTCATATGATCAAACATAGACTCGATGACTTGAGAGTCACGTCGCAGGTGAAAGGTGTTGGTAGAATGACCAGGTGGACACCAAGTTATAAGTCGATGGTTGACGGGGAAATGTGCATGGTGTTCATAAAATGAAAATGTGGTCCCATCTGCCACAATGGCCCAGCATCGATCATCTTCCGTATTAGCGCTCTCAAGCGCTGTGATAAGCTGGGCTAGGGTGTCTTCCAGGCGTTCATCGGGACGCTTTGCCTCAACCAATACATGATCAACAACACCCCGATCATTCGCAGGACGACGGAGGCGGAAGACCTTGAAGTCTGGGTAGCTCGCTTTTCTCCTGAGCAAAGCTGTAGTACCATAGCCCATTGTGAGAGGAAACTCGTGGTTGAGAACAGAGTTTAACAGCGCTTTCACATTGTTCTCGAAGTCGGATCCTTCATCAACAGAGGCGATGAAAGCATCGATAATTGGGATGGATGAATAGTTCTCCATGGTTCTTAAGCAAAGCTTCGTACTTTCTGAGATAGACTCTCTTGACGATTCCAGACGGAAAGAGCTCAACTTATAAAAGTATCTAACAAGAGATAAAAACTAAGCGACATCAGCCTAACAGTCACCCCGCATTTCACCCCACCACGGCGCTCAAGGGGCGTGGTGGTGTCACTAAGACAAGGAATTCATCTTACTAGGGAGAATAGTAGCCTGGCCATTTATTTTAAATGCTAGTTATGCTAAATAGAATTACTTGCATCGAGACAAGGGATGCGAGAAATTGATACTGTAATCCCTGACCTCCTTGAGACATTCTTTGCTCATCCCTTCCTTTATCCGAGTCATCATTCCACCTTTCACTATGGAGCTCTGTGGCTTTAATAAGCCCCAGCCATCGATTCATTCATCAAAATGTTCCCGTAGTATTCAAATATCTAGTAAATTAATCTAGCTCTCCTCTTGAACCCCAGCTCCGATGTTCATAGAATGTCTCTCGAGCATCCATCCGCGGGCCATGTCGAGGCTAGTTTGAATGATGAGGTGATAGATACAGCCTCATCTCTCAAGCCTGATCATGTGGATGAATTCCCAGATGGCGGTCTTCGAGCATGGCTAGTTGTAGTAGGCGCCTTCTTCGGTTTGTTTACCAGCTTTGGCTGGGGTAACTGTATGTGAAGTTGAACTTCATATTGAACCCCCCTACTTTGCACTTGAAGATGGAATTGCTTACTATCTAACAGGTGTTGGTGTCTTTCAAGCATATTATCAAGCTCACCAATTGCAAAACGACTCGCCAAGTACTGTTTCCTGGATTCCGTCAGTATCGATGTTTATGTTGTTCATTACCGTGAGTTATGCTACTCAACTTTCATCTCATCCTTCACGCCTTCACTCACAGTCCCAATGAATAGGGTCCATTTATTGGACGAATCTTCGACAAGAATGGACCAAAATCACTCTTGCTTGTTGGCACTTTTCTGCATGTCTTCGGACTCATGATGGCCTCATTGGCAACAAAATATTATCAGTTCCTCCTATCGCAGGCTATCTGCAGCCCGTTAGGCGCAGGTATGATACTTTACCCATCATTCAGTTGTGTCGCAACCTGGTTTCAGGAGAGGCGTGCTCTGGCTGTGGGCATCACTGCCAGCGGTTCAAGCCTTGGAGGTGTTGTTCTACCAATTTTGATTAATTGGATGCTACCAAAAGTCGGATTTGCCTGGACTATGCGTACATGCGCTTTTATGATCTTGACCCTACTAGTAATCACTAATCTGACTGTTCGATCGCGTCTACCGCCGAGACCCAAGCGTACAAATATTGGAAATTATATTCGGCACTTTGCTGATCCGGCATTTTTGCTAACCGTCCTGGCGAGTTTCTTTTTCTCAATGGGAATGTGCATCCCCATTACCTTCCTGGTCACCTTTGGGGAGGCCGTGGGCATGTCCGCTAAGATTGCGGGATATTTGGCTGCTATATACAATGCAACCAGGTTAGTTTCTCTCTTTAAATCCAACAAACAGCTCACTATCAGAGAAGAAACGAACTTTCAAGCTAATGTATGCAAACTCAGCGGCGTTGGACGCATTCTCCCCGGATATGCCGCAGATAAACTCGGCAACTTCACTGTCTCAGCTTTTGCTGCGGGACTATCAACCGTCGTTGTGTTTGCTTTGTGGCTACCCGGACACTCGCCAGCACTCGCCATTGCATTCTCGGCTGTATTTGGATTCACGTCGGGTACATATACGGCCATCAGTCCGGCTCTAGTGGCACAGATTTCCGATATTTCAGAGATCGGAACCCGATCCGGTAGTTTATATGCCGTTATGTCAATTGCCGCGCTTACCGGAAGTCCGATCGGAGGCGCTTTACTTGCCAACGCAAATGGGAGCTATTGGGAAATGCAAGTCTTCACGGGTGTAATGCTCGCGGTGGGTACACTATTTTACATTGTAGCGCGATGGTACTTGGCAAAGGGAAGATTGTGGGTCAAGATTTGAGCTTTGATTACAATCGAGTAGGCTTTTTAGTTCCCCGCCCAAGAATAACAGCTGGAATCTGTTTCATGTCAAGTAATCGGCCTTTATTCATCTTATTTTGGGGAAGACTCTCTTTGGTCTGATCAACTTTATTCTTTATGTATTCAGATTAAGCTTTGTATACTGGTTTGAGCAAATATCTATAGGCCTTCCTGAGACACTTTAGCCCGGCGCTAAGTATATTCTTTTTGTCTTTACAAAGGATGATTGTTATTGAAACAGAGCAACAAAAAATAGTCTTCCGTTTTAGCTTAAGCTCATAGACATGAATAGGATTCTTTGTTTTTATCCGAGATTAGTTCCATTCATCCTTTGTTCCCATTCTTATTCCTGTACAAGATCTTTGTGCTAATGTTTCGCATAATGGCATAGATGCCAGACCATTCATGCAAGAATCCTCTTTATGTCCAGCATGCTATATTTCTTTTAATACCTCGAGATTTTGCTATATAACCATCAATGATCTTGTTCCTCAGGTCTATCATCAAACAACAATCTCATCAATCAATACATCCAGAGTCAATTCTCAACTATACCTCATCATCTTCCAAGTTTATACACTACCTTCAACCCGAAGTTCAAATCTCAAAATGGAGTACCGATACGGCAAGCGACAGGGTGACGGACAGCACCTACAGAAGTGGATGGACAATGCCGCCGCCCCGAAGTGCTACATCCGTAAAGCCAAGCTATCCTGGAGCGACCTGAAGGAGGACGAGTGGGTCCACTGTCATCATCCTGCCAACCTCCCTCCCGGCCTTGTCCCTTGGGTTGAGGAGCTTGGTCTCCCAGAAGACAATGGCAATATCTTTTCGCCAGCCCCATACCGATACATGATGCTCCGAACCCGCCACTTCAAGCAGCCTCCGATGAGCTGGAGCGGGTATTTTGGCCCTGGTGTGATGTTCATCAACCGTCTGAAGCGTGATGCTAAGAGCCCCCTTTACTGCAGTGACCTGACTAAGGCTGTCTATGAGCAGAGCTTCCCCCTCGATGAGCTAAAGCATATCTTTGTGACTGAGATCGTTAACCATGATACGAGCCTTTGTGCTATGGAGGCGTATATTACCAAGGGTATAATCGCTCGCTCGGCTGGCTCGCATACTTGGGAGCCTTATACTGATGAGTTTAACGCTCTTCTTGGAACTAAGGTTGGTAAGACTATTGCCTCGTTCATCCTGGCTTCTTATGGTCAAGGTAAGAAGCGTATTGCTCGGATTAAGACTATCTATGATCAGGATGGGGATGACTTGGATCTCCAGTTTGACTTGGAGGATGTTCCTTCATCTTAAGTGAGCACCTTCGTCGGTGCGGCTGACTGCTTATAGACTTATTTTCTTTTTTGATGGAGTTTTCTGTGATAATCTTATAGATCGTTGGCTTTTCTTGGCATGTGGTTAGAAATTAGTTGGATAGATCAGACTAAATCGCATATTGGATTTCTAAAGTTCATTGAAATGAGAGGATAGTTAATTCATACTGAATTCTTTGGTTGTAAGTTGAAGGATGACTATTGTAGAGTAATTTCCCATTCAATGATTAGTGAAATTTGAGTATGTGCGATACATGCGAAAGAAAATGACGATATTATAAGAAATCAACTTGAAACACAAAGAATACATTGAAACTTGAATAAAGGGTAAGTGTAACCTTTCATCGTATTTGGTGCATCAAATCAATCTCGGTCGCCCTGGAACTGTCCAAATAATTACCGTTGATTGAAAAAGACCTGGCGTGTGTGGATCTCCGGAAAGATATGAAAATAGAAATTTCGCGAAAAATGACATATTCAAGTTGTCGATATGTGTTGATGTTTGAATACTTCTTTAGCAGACAGTAATGTACAAACCCAAGCTAATTAAAAGTTAGTGGTTGTAGGAGAGACCTTATAAGAATTGTGCTTACGGAGACGGGTTGTAGTCTTGGAAATAATCGAGATTGGTGGTACCCGCATTCTTCATTTCAAAGGCAATAGCCTGTCCAGCAGGACATGAGAATGTCGAAATGACATATGAGTGACCCGGTGAGATAGTCACGTCACCTAGATTGTTAGACACAGATGGCGCATTGTTATAAGTGGTTGAGCTGGAGGCAGCCTTGGAGAGCTCTGAAAAGTTGACCTTGCCATCACCGCTAAAGGTGTAGCTGGAGGTCTGGAGATCGGCTTTCTCGGGAAACAGGAAGACGAGGCTGCAGGTCTTGCCAGAGTCGGAGGCTGGAATATCGAAGTTGAAAATGCTGGAGATTGTGGATGTCACCTCTCCATTGAAAGAGGTACCACTGGCGGTGTTTGGAGAGTTGGAATTGATAGGAATGATCAAGTGAGGGAACTCGAAACTTCCAGATGTCAAGGTTGTTCCACAGCTGGTTCCAGAGGAGCCGCTTGATCCAGAGCTAGAGCTAGCACAGGAGTCCGCGGTCAACGTGATGGTTGAGCAGTGAGTGGCAGCGCTACTCTCAGTTGTGTAGATGTTGAGGGCTCCACTTGCGTCAGCCTGGCAAGCAACAAAGTCTGGGCTATTGTTATATTCAAGTTCTCCAGATGAGTTGATTGAGAAGCCCGAGGTTGGAGTGGCGCCCTCGTCACACTGGAACTGGGTGGTAGGTGCTAAGCTATGTTAACACAACTTGTCTTCTGAGGAAGGAGAGCGTGTATGACTCACGTGTTAGGATACAACCACGACCATTGGCATCCGTGATCGTGCCATCTGAGCTTATACAGAATTCTGCAGGTGTTAGACTGCTATCATCAATGCGGTTTTGCCCATCGCTGAGTTGGCCCACAGAGCTTGAACCACTTTTCAGATGAAAGCAGCAGCTACTACCACGGCTGATCAACGCCTTGGCATTGACAGCAAGGGTAGCAAGAGCAAAGAGAAGCTTCATTGTGTGAGGACGTAATTTACAAATGAAAAGATTCTTTGTCACAAATGATGCCAAGTGATGGATCGAGATAATGGATCATGGACGAATGTGCCTCGTCCAAGTTCAGACTCGGCAGGGAGAATATCCAACTATTTATAGCCTTCTGCGACCAATATTATCTGAAGGAGGGACTTGCTATTACATGTAAAAATGCCCTCTAGCGAGCCCCGAAATAGTCTCTGGTCATCAAAATCAAACCCCGAAAGTGAGGCCAAAAGTATAGAAGACGTCATATTTCCAAGCCCCCCAAGTAACAATTCCTTGTTTATAGCTCATAATGGGGAGATCATGGGGTCAAATGAACTCTAGATGAAGTTTCCCCAATATTTTACCAAGGTAGAGAAATAATTAGTCTCGTTCGCTTATGGCATACTGCGGTTAGATCCGGTTTTATGGATCGGATGGGCCCGCTTCTCGTGTTGTTGAGGGGGTCTATGATACATACAATGCCGTTCTACTACTGCCAGTGGCTCCTGATGTTAAACTAATTACCCATTTCAATAAACCGAATGAACGGCTGGAACAGACTATTTGTGTACTTTGGTCTAAAAATATGGTGTGGTTCCAGGATTAAAAGGTATTGTTCATGTGAACTTTTCTGCATATTCCTCCGGAATTATTGGTTAGAACTAGAATTTAAGAAGAAAATTCAATTGGTCCAAATTCAAGGTCTAGGTTTCTGGGTTCTCCAATCGTCAAAGCTCCCAAGTCGTGGGAATTTGCTTCCTGTTCCCCGATGTCAGCTTGCAAACAGTTGATCTCTCACTAAACAGCCACCATTAGGCTTAATTCCTGTGACTTGAATATTCAAAAATGGCAGAATTGTCGCCAATGCCTTTTGCGGCTCTTTCATTCAAGGGAAGACTTCAGCTATGGCACTGGGGTATCTATAATTAGTATACGGTATTCAAATGTTGGTACAATCCAGACTTCGAACAACCTTGGGTCCTATGTCCTATGACATTGGAGATTTAGAAATGTCTCAGATATACCCAGGTAGGTATTGATTCCTCTCGCAATTTCGATCACATTTGAAGTTCTTGGAGATTTTTCTTTTTTTCTTTTCTTTTGTCTTTTTTTTTGAACATTTGAGGGGGGAAAAGAGTAGTCAACAAGCAAAGAGCCCTGGAGCATTGCCACAAAACACCCCGTTCGAATCTCATCAGCTTTAAATCCCGAGCTAAACCCATGGTCAACATGATTCCGACCGGCAGTGGTAATATTCCAATGTTGGCGACTCGGTGCGCACTGGACGTCGATAACGCCTTGGAGGTTGATTTGGCAGGAGACACTGGTGAAAGCCGGCTTTCGGGGGTATCTGAGGACGGGAAAGGTCACTGAAAATCGTCATCATGATATGGTCATGCATTCCCCCTCAAAGAAGCACATATCCGATCAAGCTCCTTATCAGTAAGTCTTGCCATTGCAGTATAAAGCTCGGCTTGCTCAGTCTTCCGTGACTGTAAAACATTCGCCATCTCCGTTAACATCTGCGCTGCCCCTCTATATGCCTGGGCCTTTTTCAGGTAGAACTGTGCATGTGTAGGATAGTCAGTCTCGGCGGGCCCATCCCAAACCCGGACCTGAGCTATGTTAACTATGGTTGCGCCAATATCGTCGATTTTTCGTTTTATTGTCCGCCTAAGCCGCTCATTTTCAATGACAGAGACGAGTTCATTTTCTCTAGAGTCATATGGCGGAGGGAGATTATCAGTATGTGCCGCCTGCGATTCCTGGCTTCCAGAATGTGGGACGGGCATCCTCAGCGATAATTCCGAGTCCTTCGTAGTGTTGGCGTGGAAAAAGTAGTAGTCAAATATTAATGGTCTGAGAAGAGTTTTCAACAACAAAACAGTAAGTAGAGATGCAGATTGATAGCAGTTGAGATAATGCAGCTAGCCGATGGATCATGCAACTAGCCGCTGTCAAATGTAGATTTCCGACCCATGGTAGCAGCTCACAACATAAACAATTCGAGTCACGGTGTTCAAATGTTGTTAAATGGACACTATTATAGAACGTCCTCCAGGGATATTGGGCTTAGTTCGTAATCATATGCAGCTTCAAGGTACATTAACCTTAGAAGGTGGCCAGAGTAATGAAATACAAATTACTACAGCACAATTCTACCTCCTAGCCTTGAACTTCACCGTAGAAAAAAGACTTCTAAGATTTGAAGTCTACTACCAACAAAGACGAATAGAGTAGTAGGAGAGTAGGAGGTACCCAAGCAGCTACATATACACGTACTTAGAAAAACAAAAGAATAGCCAACCACTGACAGAGGAAGCTAAGATATGAAGTTGCCGGTCTGCCTACTGGCAACTACTAGTAACTTGTATAAGAATACCTAGTAGTATTAGTACATCGAGATGCCGTTGTTGTTGTTGTTGGTGGTGGGTAAATAATGGCTAGGGATATCTTTGTGGAGACTTCCTATTCCTAGCCATCCCATAGCAGTCACTGTGTCAGCCTTGGGGGAATGCCAAGATCTGTATGACGAGGTAGAATAATATTTGTATACATCTACTGTATACCAAGCCGGGTAAAGCGGCCAGAGTGGTCAGGGGCACCTTAAGTTGCCACCAAAAATGTGGCTGAGCTCCGAGTAAACATGCATTTTATTTCAAGAATGGTGGCGCATGCGATTCGACGCGTATGTAACTGCACATGTGTAGGGCTGTAACAGGGCTGAGAGAGAACTTCATCTTCCAACCATGGATTCAAGCCTTGGTATCCTTGGCAATGACGCACGCCCACGACAATTGTAATTTCCATGCAAGATATAAGAGATTAAGAATCCTAAAAAAGAAATCATTTTAAGATAATATTCATATCAACTCGAAGAACCTCAATTCTTCAATTCATCGAACAAAGTCTTTTTCAACTCAACTCAAGTCTTTCTACTTCACAATGGGTGGTTGTTTCTCTTCTCCTCGCCCATACGGCATGGGCGGCGGCGGCTTCGGCCCCGGACCCCGTCCGCATCCCGGTCCAGGATTTGGTGGTGGTGGAATGATGGGTGGCGGTGAATGGGGTGGTCCTCCTCATCATCATGGTGGTGGCCCAGGAGGCTTTGGCGGTCCCGGAGGAGGCTTTGGAGGTCCCGGAGGAGGCTTCGGGGGCCACCATGGGGGAGGCTTTGGTGGGCCAGGCGGCGGTGGTGGCTTTGGAGGTCCGGGAGGTGGTGGTCCCGGTGGTCATGGTGGATGGTAAACCCTCCGATTAATTGACTCCCAAGGTCAAGACAAATTATCTTGTCTCGGCATCAATTTCTCCCATATTTGGAACCTGTCAATGCCTCACAGAAAGCGATGGAACAGGCCTTGAGGATATGAAAGAACCAGTGGCACACAACCCATTCATGGTTCCTCCCATGTGCCTTCCTCCTGCATGCGCCATGCACACTGCCTATCTCGGCTACCTTACTCGAAATCCCCACGTCGGCCCTGACCTGTCCCATCACTACCTTCCAGCGCCACTTCAGTGACCCCGACCGGCAATATCGACCCTGCATGAGCCACATGAACAATCAACAAAGTTCCAAGCCTCCAATCCGCCACTCGATGCCACGTGCTGAGTACACATTCTACAGCAAGGTCCTGTCCCAATTCATTACAGCCTGATCTGCCTGTCTACTTTTCGCATTCGCAACTATTAGACTTTCTCTTCGGGTCACTTTTTGTCTGCCAAGCTTCGCCTATAGACCACGAGTGGAAGAAGCATGTGGATGGTGTCAAATATCAACACAGGAGACCATGCATATATTTTGAAGATATCTTTTCGATGACTATGAAGCCAACATTTGAAGATATTTTGTGAATGATGGGAAGATTTATGATGAACGTGGACATGAGACGCAGCGGATCTATTTTCATATTTAGCAAGGGATCAACTTCAATGAACCCGAATAAATGACTTGATACACCGAATTTAAATTATTATATGTTGATTATATTTTTATCCAAAATTTAGACTTCAAAAACATTGTAAGAACCTGAGGTTAAACACGTCAATCCAAGCAATCTTGGTTCTGGCCAATGAGACATGGGATCGCGTTCGGCTCACTTAGCTGATTCAAATATAAGCATTTGATCAGAGTCCACGGATCACTTATACGTTCAGGGCTAGACGCCTCTGTGGAACTAACTTTTCCATGTCGGCAATTTGAACTAGATGTGCGGCTTTGTTGGCAAACTTGATTTCGGCGATTCCGAACTCCTAGTGGTCGCTTCAAGTGTTCAATGTTACCAACAAATACTAGAAATTTCGAATGAGTGTAGAATCTACCTATAATAGAAGAGTAAATATAGATCTTATCTTGATCTCAAGTGCTACAATACATAGTGTATGGTGCAAATATCATGCAGGCTCTTGTTCTCAATGTCGAGCAAACTTCACATTTCCAGGCTATTTTTCCCCCGCGAACGCAGGTCCCGAACTAGTGTTTTTAGCGCCAATTATGGAGCATCCTGGGCCTAGCTTCGTTTAAAGGTGCATCTGAGATGTCCGAACAAGCGATTTGGAACGAAAATAGGCGTAATGCCGGTGTTTTTAAGCGATCTTGATAACATAGCACCATCTTAATGAATCCCCTATAAACAGGTCCCTAGGACCCTAGGTCCATCTTGTACCTCTATCATAGTCACTCGTTTCTCAGGCTCAAATTACAGAGACTAATTTACCAACAATGCATATTTCTCTCCTTTTTGGTCTCGGAGTAGTCCTCCAGACCTATGCACGACCTTTGGACAAGGATTCTTTTACTGAACGCTCTCATCTGTCTCTACCACGGGTATGCCACAATATTTTCTTGCGCGGGAGGGGAAAAACAACTGACTGATTCATCGTCACTCTTCTTTAGTGTGCTAATGACCACGTCTGGGGGCTGTTCGAAGGCACAGAGCTACGAGCAGAAGCTAGCGCATTCTGCAGTACATACATCGAGAAGACTCAGACTCACATTTCCACTGTGCATCCTATAACCACAAAAACCGAGCCCGCAGTGACTATCACAGTAGCCACGCACCATGTCACAGTCACCGATACCTCGGTGGTACACCATACCATAACATCATGGTCTACAAGCACGAAAGACATCCCAATCACCGTGACAAGGGTAATTGATGATGTAGTCTTAGCTACAGATGTAATCACTACCACTGATACCACTCTCGTTTCCACCGCCACGGAAGATATTACAACCACCGTCACAGATGCGACCATCTACAACACTCTTTTTATCACTGATGACATTACCACCACCGACACCACCGTGTACGCTACTCAAACAGCAATTGAGGACATCACTCTGACTGATGCCACCATGACCAGCACGGCCACCATGTGAGCATAAAATACGATATACACGTTCAAAATGACATACTGACATTTGTGTTAGTCTCGCGACTGTTACCGCTGCAGCCGATTTAGAGTCCCGAGGAATTCAGGTCAAGGAAGTGAAGGTCGAGGAGAAAGACTCAAAGGGCCGATGCATTTCGCCTGACTGTCTACACACAAGTTGGCTGGATAATATCCACACAATCGAAGCTCGACTCTTGAGCAGTGCATGCTCCTGTCTCGTAGAGCCTTCAACCATCATCAAGACTGTCACAAAGACTGGAAATAAAGTGACCCAGATTATAGTGGTATGTTCCCTTCAATAGCTCGAGCATCACCTCAAAAGACAAAAATACTGATGATCTGTAGCCTACTGCTCGTGTCACCGCTACAGACCATATCACAAAAGTCATCACCCATATCAGCACCGACGTCGTGGTTAAAACGACCGTGATTGACAAGCCATCCGATATCTTCGTGACTGTCACCGATACCGTCACATCAACGACTACCGACTTTGTCCATGCCACTGCGCACTCAACCGAGACAGTCATTGCCGTGACAACGATAGATGAGACTGCCACAGCCACAAGAACAGTTGTGACGAGTTTGACCATCGATGCGACCGCCTCGAGTACAGCTACGATCACCGATACAGTCACAATTGACGAAACAGCATCAGCCACTGTTACCGTGACACAAACCACTACCGAGACTGCTGCTGCCTCCGTTCAAACGGGCAATTGCGACAGTCTTTCAAACCCATACACTAACTCCGCTGGTCAAGAATTCACCCTTGATTGTGGACATTACTACCCCATCCGATCAGGTGGTTCAGTTGCAACTGTCATGGTCAGCTACTTTTCGGAATGTCTAGATGCATGCACTGAGTACTCTACATGCGTTGGTGTAGACTTTGATTCTTCCTCTGGCTACTGCGAATTGTTCAATTCTAATCATGACAGCGCGGCGGCTGCATATGACTCGGCACTTATAGTCACTGTCAGCGTTGACTAGTCGCTCTTTCATTTCATATTTATGGAGGACTTATTATGTTAAGTTTGCAATGCTGTGATTAAAATGTCCTCTGATTTATCTAATATTAAATTAATGCAACTTATGGAAGAAAATATGAGTTCAAATATTAAGTAAAGTACTTTAAATGAGTATGGATGTTCTTGAATGAACTTTTTGACTACTGCAAGCATTTTATTAAAAAAATACTTGTAGCTCCGAAGGGGCCCCTTGGTCATGATGGATGTAGAAAATGTCAACTGGTTAAGGCGGATAGCTCTCAGTCCTCATGTCGGCATCCCATCGGCATCCCATCGGCATCCCATCGGCATCCCATCGGCATCCCATCGGTATCCCATCTGACTTCTAAGTTTCATCTCTTCGGCCTGTTTTAGCCAACTTGGTCAAATACTAATACACAAATTCATAGCTATTAATTCGATAAATTTTCTTCATGGAAATTAATTTATTCAGGCGACCTTTATACCTATCTCAAGCTAAAGAGAGACATCAAAATCTAGTAGGGAAAGAATATGTACTATAAGGGTAACCTTATTGCTTAAGATTGATTCAAGAAACCTCACCATTCCTATAATAAAATTGGAATCCTTCTTCTTAGACACTCTTTCTTGATTCCTTATTCAAACTTGCGAGCATTCTGTGCGTATCATAAAGTACAAAGCAAATGCAGCCAGGAAGCACGCCATGTGGCACGAAATTGCGAAGTGTTCCCCTCATCCAAGTCAACTGCTGATAAATCCAAGGCATTTATCATCGAAAAAAGATATGCAAGATAGGATTCCTTGCGCAGGCATTCAAATGTCGACGGTCTGAAATATTGCGAACCAGAAACAATGGCATCTATAAAATCCGTCGCTATCATTGGAGCTGGCGCCTCAGGTATACTTGACTTGCCTGATACATCCTTCTCCACTCTCTAACTAGAGCTCCATTTAGGCGCAATCACAGCATCGGCACTAGCGGCAGAAGAACACTTCGATCGAATCCGCGTGTTTGAAAGAAGAGAAACAGCAGGCGGGACATGGTAACTCAATCCAGAGCTCCGACCTGTTATGCAATCTAAAGCTGAAAGATTTGAAGGATATATGACCCAGATCCTGGAAGGCCATTCAGACTTTCTCCGGGAAAGCTTCCGCCAGATGTCGATGCTCCATCGGAAATTCCATCTTCCCTTCCTATATCGGCACCACACTTGGAAAAGGAGCGATATGAGAGAACACCCATATATGAGAGTTTGACGTGCGTTGATTCTTTACTCACATCTCTAAGAGTGCTGAATATTCTTATTTATCTCAGTCACTGATTTGAGCAGGACAAATGTCCCTGATATCGCGATGTCTTATTCCGATTTACCATTCGCATATGGCCCTTTCGTTCCACATTGGGTTCCGAAACAATACATTGAGAACTACTTCTCAAGTCATCGAACGGACAAATATCTCATCACAAATACAACTGTTGAGGAGGTTATAAAGTTGGAAGATAAAAATGCGGATTATTCGCCAGGATGGAGACTTACACTACGCCGATTCAATGATGTGACGCAGCTAGATGAGTGGTGGCAGGAGGACTTTGATGCAGTTGTCTTCGCCAATGGCCATTACTCTGTTCCTTATGTACGTTCTACATATGTCTTGTGGTGTTACACACTCGCTGATATCTGCTCAGGTACCCCATGTTACAGGACTCGAGGAATACATGATCAAGTATCCCGGTCGCGTCATGCATTCAAAGCAATTCCGATCTGCTCCTGATTTTAAACAAAAGAGAGTGATCATAATTGGAAACTCTTCCTCTGGTCAGGACCTCACCACTGCTCTTGTTCGCGAAGCTGCCCTTCCTGTTTGGCAATCTCGTCGTTCACCTGGTCGATGGGATGGGGATAATCCTCCACCTGGAGTGGAGTGGAAACCAATCATCAAAGAATACCTTGCATCCGGAGATATCGTCTTTGCGGATGGAACTGTGATAAAGAGTGGCGATGTTGATAAAATCATTTATTGCACGGGTTATAAACCCTCGTTCCCATTCTGGAATGCCCAGCGGAATGGAGGACACATTTATGATTATGGTGAAAGTCGTTTGATCGGAACTTATCTCCATACTTTCTTTCGGGATTTCCCTACACTTGCGATTATCGGTCTACCGAGAGTGTTGACGTTTCGTTCAATGGAGTATCAGGCTATTGCTGTTTCTCGGGTTTGGTCTGGTCGCAGTTCATTACCCTCTACTGAAGACCAGATATCGTGGGAACGGAACCGTGATGTATTGACGAAGCGAGAGCGAAGGAAATTCCATGATATAACCTGGGATAATGGGGAAACTCTCGAGTATCTTCAAGCGTTATTTAATATCGCTGGTTTGCCTACGCTGGCTGGCGCAGGGAGATATCCGCCTGTTCTTGATGCAGAGACGAGATGGGCGATTCAAAATATCAAGAAGTATCCAGAGCCAGGGAGGAAAGAGGATGAAGATGGTTATGTGATTGTTGGTTCTAATGAGGTCAAAGATAGTCTCCATTTCATCTAATTTGACTTGTGCTGATCAGATGGGAATATCTTTCCCTATGCTCCGCCAAAAGGCGCATCTTTTCTTCAACTGTACCAATTCAACATTCTCGAACCCATGATCCACAATCACGAATTCCTTTCCTGTCTTCTGTAGCTCTGGAACACCTGGCTCAGACGAATTGGTCAACTTGTGAGCGTTTGGATCACCTGTCTGGAAGAAGCTAGCGAATGCACCGGTATAGCCCTCGTAGACAACACGGTTCGTTTCTTGAACTGAGTTGATAGTGTCCCACTAATTCATTTCAGTCAGTAACAGCAGATCATGAAATTAAATTCAATGAAGTAAACTCACATAAATTGTGTCACTCCCATGAGTAGCTGGCGGGATCGAGTATTCGCCAACATAGCCACGTCCAGGCGCTGCCGAAGCAACCCAATAAGCAGGACAAGAAAGCACCACATCGCGATAGATCAGCCCAGCACGGATGTATGTCGTATTATACTCCGTGATTGTTTCCGAACTTCCATTCACGGGATAATAAGTATTCTCAACGAGATCGATCTGCTTCGTCGACAACCCAGGCAAAAACCCAGTCAACCATTGATGAAAGCTCGCAGCAGAAGAATTGTAACCACCCGTAGAAACCGAATCTTGGAATCCTGAGGGAATGAAGTTCTGTCCTTCGTGCGTGTTATACATCCCCCAGATGTATTCCGTATTCAGAGTTCCACTGCTCACCGCATCAGTCAGCGTATCGACCAAAAACACCCCATCAATAACAGGTGCCCAGGTATACGAGCTTGTGGTATATGTATTATCATCATCGATCACAAGGCTCGCATCCCGGATAGTCTGCGCATCAACTGATTTCAAGCATGAGAGCGTGTCACGATCACCCGAACAACCAGTCAAATTAACGAGCTGGTCATAGATCGCCTCAGCTTGAGGCGCATCATACTGGTATGACTTCGGCCAAAAGGGTGAGCTAGCGAGCGCCTTTTCGAATAGCTTTGGCTGTCCATTACGTCCGTTGGCCAGGACTTGCGCAACCACTGAACCACCTCCAGCAGACTGACCCCATATAGTAACGTTGTTCGGATTTCCTCCAAACTGCTCGATGTTGGTTTGTACCCATTTCAACACGTATTGCTGGTCAAGTAGACCTGGGTTCAAATTCGAGGTGGAGGACTCTTTGATTGCTTTTCCGGGTAGGAAGCCAAATGCATTAAGACGGTAGTTGGGGTAAATGACGATGTAGTCGTTCAGAGTGCTCACGTTGAGAACTGGGTATGCATTTGGTGGCATGCCGAACGCTGCATCACCTTCGATGAACGCACCACCGTAGAAGACGACGAGAACAGGCCGTTTTACATCTTCTGATTGGTCCCATGGACGCGAGTATAACCCAAGGTATAGACAGTCTTCGGATCCGTTGACCGTGCGCTGGGCGCACATGTCGAATGTCTGGTCTGTGTCGTAGACGCTTTCGTTGATCTTGTGCGGTGGCTGAGGTGCTCGGAACCGGTTTTCGCCTGTAGGTGGTGCAGCAAAGGGGATCTTGCGGAAGAAGGACAGGTTGTAGGTGGCATCGTATGTGCCCTGGAAGTTGCCATAGTCAAGCTGGACGAGCGGATCATCATAGGCGCTCACTAGCACTGTGAGAGCCAGTACTAGTGATAGGAATGCATGTAAGGATATCATGTCTATCGTAGTACGAATAGGGACTTGATGTATCAAAGACCTCGGATGATGATATGATGTGTTGGGTATGAAATCCATCACGGTATAGGAAATCAGTCTATATACCTCATTTTGGCAACCACGCTTCCCAGAAATGGCCAAATGTGGACGGAGATAGGCCCGAATCAGTACTACATAGGGTCTCGTGCTGACGGTTAAGGTATCATTCAGCAGGATTCTGATATTAACAAGCACTGGGGTCTTGTCTGTTATTGGTGCAGTTATTGTTGATGAATCCCTGAGATCGCGGGGACTAAATGCGGGGATGTGAAGAAGAGAGGTACTTCGGTGTCGATCAACCCGAGTTCATCGGTAAATATCAGGAAGTTAGTATGAGGTCATGGAGGAGAGTCAAGATTTGATGCTCATGTATTATTGAATATGTCCGAATTTCAATGTTTGTGTAGTAAATCAACCTCTGACTCCCCAGTTCCCATAAACCGCCCGATGCAGTTCAAATCCGAAAAGACACCATGACCCGCCAATGATTAATAGAAAAACACCAAGTCCAATGCGTTGGGGAAAGAAAAAGATAAAAGAATGTTACAAAGGAACTCCTTCCACGTCAATATTGTCCTCTCTCATACATGTGCATGTGCTCTTCACATCGTCATTCGCAGTTCTCTAGTGAGACGGCGACTCGCACGGGTACTGCGACGGGGCTCAGCAGTATCACTCGCTTCTGTGTCTGTTCGTGTATCTGATAATTCTGGAGTGGGGGTGATGCCAAAGCTAATGCCCCGGTCCCGACGAGATACACGGGCCTCGGATTCGGGGGAGATGAACCGATGAATGGTTCGGTGATCCATGACGCGCTCCTCGCCATCATTGCGGTCGTCTGTCTGTGGCCACTGGAAACCGTACAGCTTAGAGTGTCGCTCGCAGCGGGGACATTCGCGGCGTGTCTGGTATGAATTCGACTGCACGAACCAGGAATCGCATGTTTGACATTCGACCCAGCGGTCGTATTTTAATGCTAATAGTCGTGAAGTCTTCGTGTAATCTCCTGGAACTCGAGCGATAGGCGCGTCATCCTCGACAGAAGCGACAACTTGCCATTTACGGCGGGTACGACGAGCTTTGGGCTTGTCGGTGATTATTGCAACAGTCTCATCCACTTCGACTGTCTGCAAAGCTTCACCAGATCGGGTATTGAGACCTGTTTCGATGACTGAAGTAGGAACGCTAGAGGTCAATGATCGTTGAGATTCATCGGTTGCAGATCCAGGGGATTCGTAGTCCATGGGGATTGCCGTGGGGGCAGTGGTGGTCTCAATCGACTCAATCGGTGCAGCGGGATCATTGTTAATTGCCGAGATACCTGATTTATCAGGACCTAAATCGGATGGGAGTGAAACAGAAACAGCGTCAACGACGATCTCAGAAACGATCAACTCCCGTCTGAGTTTGGAGTGCCGGTCGCGTGCGGTATGAGTAGCAACTAGAGTAGAATCCAACTCCGGGCCAGGGGTAGGAGGAAGATCGGAATCCGGAGTCGCGGTGAGCTCAGTAAGGGAGATTTCTTCTCGCAATTTAGATGTTTGGCGCTGGAACTTGGCTCGCTTGCGCGGGGTAGAACATAGGGAAGGCGGATCTTCCGCATCCAAGTCCGAATCACGGCGCCGTTTCTTGCTGGGAATTTCGACTGGGATTTCCTCATCCATAGAGACTGGTGTAGACTCCTTGCTGTTCGTCTCCGAGTCCGAGTGTGGTTGTGGTGCCCACCCGTTGCGGGTGGCACGCTCACAAGTTAAGCATAAGCATTCACAATTATCAATACCGAAATAGTCCTCTCCGTAGGAGACAGTGATCTCTTCTCCCTCGTAAATATTTCGCGTGGCCATGACTGACATTCCCTCGTTGCCTCGCGTGACCAAGCGACCGTTGGCATCACAGTCATGGTTGGCAAAACGAGCGGGTCCAAGGAAGAACGAAGGGGTTTTCCGACGACTGGACATCACCACACTGAAATCCTGTCGAGTCAAGCCCAAATCAAGTTCTTCTTCCTTAGTCATAGAGACCAACGTTCCACTGAGGAACTTGATTTCCTGGCCGGACTTGATAAACTTCCGGGCACATATAGCGGCTTCGTGTTTTGTGATAATGTATCGATTGGTCGTGGTGACCTCAAACGGACACTCCGGGTGATACATCTGGACATATTTGCGGAGATGGCGGCGAAACCATTCCTTCTCACGAGGACTAGGCAGATTGTTCAAGTATTTCTTAAGCCCTGACAACTCCAGCAACTTGCGCTCGGCTTGCGGTACGTCTTTGGCCACGACCACGTCATGAAGGAGAACGCGCCCTACATCGTCATCGTGAATTCCGCGGGCTGGGCTGTACTTTGTACGATTCTTGCGTGTAGTGGTCCAGAAATAGGCCTGATCGTGAAATCTAGTTAGTTCACTGGTCATGGACACGGATGGAGCACGAGATGCCTACATGATCGACTAGCGCATCGGTTGCGACGTCGTCATAACTGGCCAGTTTGGCCAAGGTCAAACGTTCACGACGCTCGGTTGCAGGAGAGATAGAGCGTGACTTCTTTGGCGGCATGGCGACTATTATTATTACCGGACGATGGAAAACAGTAAGGAGAGAGGCGTAATCATGGGAATTCCAAGGCAATTTGCGCGGGCTTTTCTTAGGAGTTGAACACGCGATCCGAGGGCGGGAAGGAGAAATCGATTGCAAGAGGGGATTGGTGAGACGACCAGGGATAGAAAAAACGACAGAGTGAATGAAAGAGATACAATCACAGCGCCAACATGGCGATGAGGAAGTTCATGGGGGCGCCAATTGGTGCTGAAGAAGGGCTCTCTGTCGCAAAGGGGAGACTACTTTTTCCCGCGTTCCAGGAACTCGGCCCGTTCTCGCCGCTCTTTGGCTCCTCCATACTCCATACTCCGGAGGGCCTTGCATATAGACCAATGATAATTATAGTAGCCGATTCTTAGGGGCGGCTTATGTACGAAGTACTTGGATGCTTCTTTAACTTCAGATTCAATGTTCTTCACCTATCATTATTTACATAGGGTGTGGCATGCCCTCGGTTCCACCACCATATCACCTCATATCAGGTTTGAATGCCGAAAATTGAAGCCTTATTCTCCGATATAAGGTGCAATAGGATATGTGAAGCTATTATCATGAAGGATTGACCGAGATGTGCCCAATTGCTATGAAGCGACACCTATACTAGTCATTTATATTCACTTATGATGCAAGGTATACTTCCAAGGTTCAACTATAGTACAGTAGTAGCACTCGAGAATAAGCGCCGAGTCCCAGCCTCTAAATACAGTCAACTGGTGCAATGAGCCATGAGGCCACCACTATGACAATTTCTATAGATGCCAGTTGTCAATCCGAGTCCCATAACATTGAACTTGAGTATTTGAATATTACTAGCCTGCCACTGGCACTATATCATGATGTTAGCAAACTTCTTTCTATACCTAATGCAGATTCCTGTCCATGGGTCGATATATAGCCTTCCGAGTCGCACATGCACAGTGAGACCATCCATTAATTAAAATTAGTACTTCATGTTCCAACTTCCAAGGTTCAAATATGCTTAAAGGATTAGTTCAAATGAAAATACAAAATAAAATATCAAGACAATCTTGGAAACAATGCAGTCAATTTCTCTAATGCCTGTAACTATATCGGACAAACCTTCCGTTCGGGGAAACTCACTTCCGCCCGATCAAATTATCATAATGCGAGTCTCTCCGCAAGTACCTTCTCCTCAATGCGCCCACCATGATTCAACTAAAGGTACATATATCCCTGAACCACTGACAAAACTCATGTGCTAATACTCCGTCCAGACATTACTAAACTGCATCGACAACTCCGGCGCCTCGGTCGTCGAGTGCGTCAACGTCCTCAAGAAGAAGCGGCCCGCGACTATCGGTTCGTCATGAAACCCCAACCTCAACCCCCGAATAAAAGGAGATGGGAATTTGCAGGAAGGAATTGAATAAAAGCTAATTGGAATTGGGTATAGGTGACCGGATAGTCGTCGTTGTTCAGAAACAGAGAGCTGCTGGATCCGAGGGCTCAGGAACTGCTCTTGCGAATAAGGTCCGCCGTGGTGATATTCGACACGCCGTTGTCGTTCGCGTGAAGAAGGAATTGCAGCGCCCAGACGGATCGCTTGTCCGATTTGGTGACAATGCCTGTGTTTTGATCAATAAGGCTGGTGACCCCATTGGCACAAGAATGAACGGTGAGTTGGGAACTTGAATCTCTTGGTCGGATGCCATTCATTTGCTAATGACTTTCCTAGGTGTCGTTGGTCAAGAACTTCGTGGCAAGCAGTGGTCTAAGATCTTGTCATTGGCCCCTGTGCACGTGTAAGATTATCTACTGGGTGTCATTGTTTTATTACTATACTATTTTGAGAAAGCGTTTTTTTGGGAAAGCATATAAGTTTGTATCAATAGAAATCATCTTCGCCGCTAAAAACACTAAGCCTTTGGACAGACCATAGAGTGTTCTTCCTTCATCGCCAGACTCCAAAATATGCAGAAAGCGGAAAACAAGAGAAAGACCGAGAATGGGTATCGGGGAATCGGGTATCGTAGAGTCGTCATCACATGAAAACGTTACCGCAAGCACAGCACACATAGTAGAGTTTCTGTCGAAAAGAGTTGGCGAATGATCGTTGAAGCGCGCAACCGCAACGTAAAAAAACGGGGTAAAAAGTGAAAAGGTAATAGATAAAGTCATCGCTCTTGGGGTGCTCACCATTCCAGTCTCAGCAGATCGTTGTTGCGACTGGAAAAAGACTGCCTCGTTCTCGCCACAACTGGGACACAACTTGTTCGCTCGGGGAAGCTAAAATAGCGCGGGTAACAAACAAAGTCAGCCTCATAATTGAGAATTTAGGAGTGAGTGGTGGTGTTGGTAGAATTGGTAGAACAACGACTGGCAGGAGAACTACTCCATTCCAGATTGCCATCCTCGAGGTTGTCATCTTCCTCTTCTTCGGGGTAAATAATGCAGGGGGCTTCGCCGCATTTAAAGCAGGTGATCTCGGCATCGCAAAGATAGCAGAAGCCGGGGATAAGAGAAGGAATTCCAGAGGGGATGCCGGTGATGCGCGGGAGACAAACCGTGGGATCAGAGCCCACATCCTGGGTCACACCAGCGGTATCGCCAACCTGACTGTTAAGCTTGTTCTGGTAGACACAGTAAGAGCTAGCAGGTTCGCCGACGTGGCAGGTACGGCAAGTAAACATCAGCTGGTTGGTGGCGCGATCCTCCTTCGGGTAAAGCAAGTTAGAGCTGGTAAGAGAAAGAGTGTTAGCAGATGCGCAACTCGAAGTTCACAGAGAAAAAAAGTTCAGTAGAAAGCACTTACCACTCGCGACAGAAGCGAAAGTGAATCTGGTCAGCTTGCTTGGTGTCACCACCAGCAGAGGGAGAAGGACTAGCAGACATTGTCGAAAGTGAATGAGACAATCTTAGAGATAGTCTTGGATATTTCGAACGATTGGTAGATGATATGAGATAGGCGCTAGGCGGAAACTTGACCGGAACTGATCAGAAAGACCGTGGATGGTGATGGAAAATAGCGGGATGAGTGAAGTGAAGATGTGAAGAAGGAGAAGTTAAAGGGTGGGGGAAAGAGAAGATGAAATGGAAGGTGCAGGAATTATATGAAGTGAGGGAAGTCACAGATTGAGGCGCATTCGCCGTGGCGACCATGTTTGTATTGTTTGCATTTTCCCCCGCATGATTAACGAATAGTACTTCCAGTCCCGCATTTTCCAAGTCAATAGCTTTCCCCAAAACCAACATCAGAACAATACTTTGTTTTTTATTTGTCTTTTTACAATATGGTTGGTGTGAACAAAAATCTATAATAGATTGCTCATTTACTAAGTCAAGTAATATAGGCCGATTCAGGATTACCTTCAGGTTGGGAAGTTCGCCATTCCAACTCCAAGAACCTTCCCTACTATTTCTGCGCCGCTACCAAAGAATCTCGCTGGGAACCTCCTGCCGAGACTGATACCGAAAAATTGAAGCTCTACATGGCTCAACATCACACCCCTGCTGCCCGCGCTGATGTCTCAGGACAAGGTGAGGGCAAGATCCGCTGCAGCCACTTGCTCGTTAAGCACCGCGACAGCCGACGCCCTAGCAGCTGGAGGGAAGCTGATATTACACGGTCCAAGGAGGAGGCTATTGAGATTCTCAAGGGTCATGAAGCTCGCATTCAATCTGGGGAAGTTACTCTGGGAGACCTTGCCATTTCCGAGTCTGACTGCAGCAGTGCCCGCAAGAAGGGCGACCTGTATGTTCCTCATCCCCCACTATATAGCATTTGATGGCATGGCTGACACATATCTAGTGGCTTCTTCGGCCCCGGTGAAATGCAGAAGGAATTCGAAGATGCCGCTTTTGCGTTGCAACCTGGGCAAGTCAGCGGCATCACCGAGACTGCCTCGGGTGTTCATCTTATTCAACGGTACCTATATACCAACACCATTCCTTCGCAGAGGCATTGCTAACTCGCGATAAAACAGCATCCAGTGATTTGATTGCCATTTAACCAACTTGAAGTTGTGATTGGGGGGCTCGTCTTTTTGAAGTCTAGTGCATGTACCATCTTTTGGCAAAACTCTTGGCCTATCCTCTTCGATTTTTTTTTTTCTTTTTTTGTTTAATGCGACCAAGAGAAAAGACTTTTCCTACACAAACACACTCGAGAAATTTTATGATTGGGAGGGATGATTGGCGGTGGTCTTAGAAATTCTGTCGCGATAAAACCTGAACTGAATGATTCTACTATATAGCTCCAGCAGATCACGATCTTGGAGGACCGGGAAATCAATGAAACTTTGAAACGATGACATTGTGCCAAGTTCAATTGACCCCTGCTCTTTCCAAGTCTCTATTCTATTTGATCGTGATCTCTTTAAGGTCTACGAGTAGTGGAGGCATTTTCAATGGCTACATAATCCTATCAAGCTTTAAGATATGAGGTCGTCAGTTTAGACAAGGCGTATCAGACCTAATGAGCAGTTCCAAGGTTCTATACATGTTTAAGATGATCCAGATACGGGAACATTTTATCAAATTAAGTTCAAGTTGTTACGAGTATCAGATTTAACGTTGAATTCGTTTGATGCAAAACCGGAACATCATCACTATTTAGCTCGATAGCCACAATACATAGAATTTTGACGACTCAACACGCCCGGGACTCTCATGATCATGGTTAAAAGCTGGTGTTCAGACGCTCAAGGCGGGAAGTAATGGCATCAATAACAGCAGACCTAAAACATTTATTAGCATTGAACAATAATTTGATAACAGGTTGATCAGAACTCACTCTCGTTCCACCATTCTCATGGCATCCGCCACCCGTTGACGCTGGAGACGTTGGGGCACCTTGGGCTGGGCAGCTCCGGGAGAAGATGGGGTGCCAGGTTCAGGAGACAGAGACTTGGCAGAGATCGACTTAGTCTCGGCCATAAGATCCAGAGCTAATTGTTTGACCTGGAATATTATTAGTGTATAGTTCAAAGTAAACGAGTATATAAAACTTACAGTTTCCAATCGCTGGGTAAGGTTTGCGCGCTCTTCGGATTTGGATTTCTCATCAATGGACTCAGACAAGGTATTAACCTCAGCTGCCCAGGCCTTCTCCTTCTCACTCAGGGGACGGCCACCCGAGTTCAAGACCTTCTTGCGCAAGGCATCATATCGGTTAATGAGATCTGCCTGTCTATCCTGCGCAGCTTGTAATCTCTTGTCCAAGGCCTCGCCATTTCGGGAACCCTCCTTGCGAGTGCCATCTTCGCTGACCTCGCTCGTCACGCCCTTGATGCGCTCTGCAACATCAGAGAGTTGCTTCAGCTGATCTTTCATTTCCCCTTGAAGTCTTTCGCACCGGCGGAAGAGATCCGAGGCAGCTCTTTCCAGTGCATTTGTATGGGCAGAAAGAACACGATGAGCTGTGGTCACAAGATCAAGTGTCGCTGGAGATAGGCGGACCTGCTCCTTCAGAGTATGGCGTTGGCGATGAGGAACATGCTTGTCAACAAATGAGTCCAACGGAGAGTTGGCGTAGAGAATAGCTGGGACCTGGTAAGGGGCACGTCGAGGTGGGATATTAGGGGACCCAGTGCGAGGAGTTCTCTGCTCAGACAGATGAGCATCCAAAACAGATGAGAATGAGTCTTCAGGAGAGTCCATGACAGCTGCATGTGGATTCGAGGAATTGTAAGTGAGGAGGAGGTAGCCGAGATCGTAGTCATAGAAGACTAGAGAGGCAGCGAGATGGTCCTTCTGAACCGTAATGTCGGTGTCCGAAACTTGGAGAATGCGTTCTCGTTGAGCAACATTTCCACTGCATAGGACTTGTAAGCGGAAACCAGATCCTGACGGGTCCTCTGCCTGGAGCTCTGCCTCCAGACGCTG